>JAECXH010000113.1:10000000-11358750 GCA_018152175.1 Drosophila jambulina | reverse complement strand
CCCAGGTTCGAGCTCTTTTCACCCAGCTACAAAGAGTACTAGGCGTTAGTTATTTATTGCAAGCTTTTAGAGTTTATTGTAATAGCTGTATGTACAGAGTATATTGGTGTAATGGATTTAACAAGAGTATTTATGCTTTGTACACTTTGTACACAAAAAGAAACACACACAAGGACAACACACAGTACGACACTTTGGCAGCACATTATCCTTCGGGCGGAATTGTGTCAATGCCATTACGATGACAGCAGTAAGTACTTACGTTCCCATAGTACAACGCTTGAGAAGATTGGGAGGATTGCAATGGTTGCTAGTGTTTGAGTGGAATGTAATGGGTTAACATGCATATGGATCTCAATGAATCGTATTAATGTATGTTTGTCTAGCCCGGTATATAGTATAGATCTGTTGATAACCCTTGGGTTCTACTTACAACTCGCATGTTCTTGATGCTCGGCAAAACCCTCTTGGTGTCGGCTTCCTTCTTGATGAATATCTCATTTATCACCGATCCGACCACATCCTTGGCAGCTCCCATGGCCGCCTCGCCGGCCGCGTTCAGGAACTCCTGACCCGCCTGCCTCAAGAATCCCTTCAAATCGTCCATGTTGGCTCTGGTATCTAAAATTAAAGAGTGCCGTCCGAGATTAAAAACCAATCTATATACATTTGTTGTGCCAATATTGATATCTAGTTAGCAAAGTCCAGAACGTAAATGGGTCTATCACAGGAATTAAAAACACACCCCGAGGTACGAATATGGGGTTAAGCGAGTATTAGAGTTTATATTCCCAACGTGACACGCGGGTTTAATTAAATTACTTAAATTCACGCAACGAGCATTAGGTTTATTCAAACAGAAATTATACTTTGGAGACTAAGAATTCCTCGGTTCGCACCCAAATATAATTTATACGCATTTGTTCAGCTACATATTTACTATATATGCTACATTGTGTGACATCATTCGGAAGCATGAGATTCTCTAGTGACTCAAAGGGTGTGCGCCATTCGGGAGATTCAGCTACTTTCCCATGCCCAGATCCCATTTACAGCCGTGACATTGGCATTGAGTCCGGAACTACTGTATACTATATTGGGTATTATATCCTAAATTGGCCTTTAATTGGAGCAAAATATGCTAGGGTCCAGTACCCCATCTGCCAGATTCGCTTGATTGTTTGGCCGCCTAGTATATATAATCATTGGTAGTTCTACCACGAAACCCAAACTGGTTTGGTAATTAATGCATTCTTTAAGCCTGGCTCATTCCCGTGACCAGAGAGTACGCTAACGGAAACCCAGAACTTCAAGTTGAATCTCTATTGAAAATATATATTCTTCCATTTCCAAACGGACCTTGATTGTCGTCCCAAAGAGAGCGATATTCGAATCACGCACTTTCACTCCCCGAAAATCACAACAGCAGCGGAAAGATACGGACGGTCTGACACCTTCAGATGCAAGATATTTACTCTCTAAACAAATATTTATAAAGTATCTGGATCCAAACACCTGACTGCCGCTACTAGTTATCGAATATTCAGTGCTGTCGTTTTGGATATTTTAGCCATAGCATTTAGGGTATATTTTCGAATAGAGATTTTTTGACTTTAAATACTTATTATCACACTTGGTTTAGCTTTTAAAAAACATAACAAAAGTAATCATAAATAAAGGTAAAAGCCATAAAAACAAGTCATTCGTTTGTATAAAATCATTTCAAATATCTATGTAGGTCTAGTGTCAGCTTTTATATACAAAAAATTAAATTTGCGATTTGATATTAACAATTCCCAAAGCCCGCTGTTTTTTACGGCCAAATTAAATATAAAAGATTTTAACAATTTCTTAGCTCAAAAAAAAAACCGAGTTATCGACAGACTCATTATCGTTACGTTACGTTTGACTTTCCGTTCAGGTTTTCAATTGCGCGCGTTCTGCAAGGGTGGCAACGCCAATGCTAATAGCCATTTTAGTGTGACCACTTGACGCGGAGGAGAAAAACGCTCTTCCAACGAATTTCGGTATTAAACGAGATTTCTACACAAATGGAATATTTGACACCATACGTGTAAAATATCGACGTTGTTGACTTGCTCATCCGCTGCCAGATTGCCACCACTGAATCGCAAAGAAAAAAAAACCAAACACATTACGCGCACCGAATTGTATTTCCGAAATTCAGCATTTACAAATTGTAAGCCGTGGTTTTTTTCACACCCACAATCCGGAGAACTCGTCGCTTAAAAGTCAGTTATAAGGATATCAGATTTTAATCCCGACAACAACCTCGCTGGCTCATTGATTTTTTCACGGCATTGCCGGTGATGGGACGCCGTTAATACACACGCACGAATGTGTGTATATGTTGCGGCGGGCACTTGTGTGTGAATAAATAATATGACATAATCGACGTGTGCGGCTTAATTGACATGGTTTTTGTGCGATGAATACCTAAAAGTGCCAATCGAGCGCCAAAAGAAGCGTTTTTTGTGGTCAGGCGGCGAAAAGGACTTGTCTTGTACCGCTATTCTTCCCATACGCTTTGCTACAAATATTCGTTTCTCCCAACACTCTGCCTCTCTTACACACACATACGCACGTATATTTGGGCGTTGCAGGATGATGTGCCTCTCTTACCTCTTGCTCGCGGGCTCTCTTGAATATTTTTGCGCAATCTGAGATTTCTGCCACTCAAAGTGAAACTCTTCAATTGTACGCCAAATTAAGTTAAATCCGACTCGAATCCAAAAGCGGGAGTAGTTGCTCGTGTTTGTTTTCGACTGCACCCACTTGACGTTGCCTAACACTGCCCGCCCGCTCTTAGCGCGGTTCTCTTTTGCGTTTCATTCTTCGTCCATTTGTCAACGTGCGCTGTTCGTCGGTCTCCGCAGACTTGATTAAGTTCGTACAAAATACCTATTCTCACACTTATTTATACCATAGTGCAGTGCATTAAAGAGAATTATTTAGCGTTTTTGGTGCGGTGCAAAGTGCCGTTAGCAGCGGCGCCATCTTTAAAACGTATTAACAGTTATTTACTGAAGTGAAGCGAAGCCAAGGAAGCGGCGGCATTCATAAGAATTTTGAAGAAAATTTCGCTCGATTCCACAAAAAGTTAATTCTATTAAATTCTCTCCCCTCTCCCTTCCCCTTTTGATAGTCTCTGCGGCATATGTGTGTTTGTACGAAATAGCAGCCGAAAACCAAAGTGCGAGAGCGAGAGTACAAATATAAAACGCGTGCGTTCCCCCTCTAACGTATAGTGAGTGTGACCGTTGTATTTGTGACCTGTGCCTGCGTTTCAGCCACTGGAGGATCGACGAATTACGAAAAAAATAAAAACGAAGAATACCGGTAAGTGTCTTGGAGGATCTTAAATCAAAAAAAAAACTAAGGCAATTGGTGTATTACGTCGAATGAACATCCCGCCGTGCGCTTTTACTGTTATTATGAGCGGCAATTGCTGCCCGGTGACGCCATCTTTTGTGCTCCTCTAATAAGTGTTGTTTTTGTTTTTTGGGTTTGGTCAAGCACACGCAACACTGCGTGCGAGTGTGTTTGCTTTCTGTTATGCTTCGAGCTTGATGTTCTAGTCATTTTTCTTTTCTCTCTCTTCCTGTCCCACTCTCTTTTTGGGTGGGTGTGCAATTTGTATGTGTGCGTGTGCTTTTCCTTTTCACATGATTCATGCACCTCTCCCTGAGACTTTCTATGCGCTTGTCAGATTATAGAAATACAGTTGCACGTCATACTGGTTTTGGGGTCTCAGCCTTAGGTTTTATCAGCAATTTGTTGGCACTCGCAAATACTCGCAGCCATTGCGAATCTCGGGAGTGTGTCTAATGCACTTGGCTGTCGCTAATAAATCGCCTGCTGGCGCGCATCTGTTGTCGGCAAGTTTCGTTGTGACCCACTTTTCCACTGCTGGTCTCTGCCGCCTCTCTCTCGCTCTTCTAAGCCATTCGCGGTTTTAGTCAAGTAAATGGCGAAAAGCGGCAACAAGTGATAAACAGATTTGTAAATATTGGAAACTTGTTTAGCCGATTTGCTAGTGTAATTCCAAATGGAAGTTTGTGACAGATTTGTATATTTGTGTGTTAGTTAAAATCTGATACTTGTTTTCAATAATTATGCTGCGATTTAATTCATCTAAAAGACATCTGATTCGGAATTATATTTTGACGATAGTCATTCGAGTTATAGAAGCTTACCTGTATTCTGTTACCTGGCAATCTTATCAGAAGGGCATGCCTCTTGTTACGCTCTCTGGTTAGATTGCGGTTCCGATACAAGTACCTGTAAAGTGGGTCTACCCAACACAACTACTTGATTTTACAATGAGTACAAGGATTCCATTTTCTCATAACCCCTTTCAATTTGGAGCTGCCTTTCTGCGATCATTTTCTATGATTATTTCCTGTACACTTTGCGCTTTTCGTATCAAAATCTAACGTTCCATTTCGCGTGCTCTTTCAATCGCCTGATAAATTTCAGCTACCTTTTGTATGCCACATGACGTCATTTTGCACACATTGCTTATGTGAAAAAATATAAAAAAGAAGAAAATTTGCTCTTTTTTGTTGGCTAGCTTTTGTTGCTAATTCGAATATACACATATACACACAAACAAATGGGCACATGGACAGTGGGCTTTATAATTCATTGCTTATGCTTCCCTCTTTTTCGTCCCCTTATCACTTCCCCGTGTTTATTTCATTTGTTCCTCTTGCTCCGTTTGTCCGTTTTCAATTCGCAAATTAGACGTGACTCGCGTTCGTTGAGGTTTTCAATTGTTCATTCAGTTTTTTTTGTATACTTTTTTCCGTTGCACACCGCAAGTTGCATTGCGAGAATTTCCGAAAATCATTGAGGCATTATCTGTATCTAAATGTATTGAAATTTAACATTAAAATCACAGAAAAGGAAAAAGAGTGCGCGATAGGAACAAAAACAGGACAAAAACCGTTGTATATTGTTTCTTTCCGCTACGAATTTGAATGAGTGACAAATGAAATGAGCGAGCTGGCAGAATATGTGACCGTGTGTCTCTTTTTAACGGGAGGAAGTGCATAGTTAAAACTGTAAACAATTGTTGAAGAACCTAACCTACAAAATGTTTGCATTGAGACGCGTCGGAAATACAAAAATCCGAACGAGCAACGGTGACGGTGACACACAAACAATAACAAAGAAGAAAAAAGAAGCGAGAATGCAAAGATAAGAAATGCACTTCAAGTGGAGGAAATCCCCCGACATTCAATCCTAACTTTCTAACTTTTATTGAGGCGTGTCCCGCGTGTCCCTTCCCATCCGAATCCGACAATGCAAATGCATTTTCTGTCTGATGGGTTAACAGCAGACCTAATGACTCTTGATTGGGAATTGGAAATTGTTTACCCAAGCGTGTGCTTATCGAATTTCCCACTGACGTCACATCTCGCCGGTGATTAATTGATTTGGAAACGAAGTGGTTGGGGGTTCATAATTGTGACGTTTACTTTGATTAATGCACTTTTTTAACTTAAAAAAATTTTTTTGTTTTTAACTTTTAATTAACTATAATTAACGATATTAATGGGCCAGAAGAAATAGTACTTTAATTAAAGTGACAAGACAGTCTGAAAGTTATGGCCTCAGCTAAAGATAAAAAAATATATATAAATTAAATAACCTTCTTAAAAGTACGACTGATTGAAACCCAAAACCAGTTTCTCTAAGAGCTTCTTTTATAATATGTAACAAGTTAAAACTTCACCCTGAAGTAACAGTACTCTCATGCATAACAAACACAGTCTGGCAACACTAGCTGCCACCAAAAACAAATTTGTCTAAAAGCAAGCGCTTAAAATTGATGGCTCCCAGAAACCCAAACATAAAGAGTGAACCCTGTTGTAGCCCCAAAGCCAATTGCAGTGAAGATGCAACAGAGCGAGAGAGGAGGGAGAGTAGGAGAAAGGGGAAAACAGAGAGGTAGATAAAAGAGGCGTACGTGCCAAGCTTCAAAACAGAGACACAAGCGAGATTAAAAAAAGAGAGATGTTGCTGCTGGCTAAACAACTGCAGCTCATCAATAAAACAGCAACAACAACAATAAACCAGACACAGAACTCGAGAAGAGAGATGGGGTGAAAGAGAGAGAATGAAAGACAGAGAGAGAAGGCAAGAGGCGGAGACAGCAATAACAAATGTACAGTTGCAGAAGCAGCAGCCGCATCAGCCAACAAAAATAACAACAAACTGCTGCAACAAAACATAAATCTTGAAAGAAAACAAGTCAAGAAAAGACTGAAAACTGGATACCCTATAATAAGAATTAAGTAAAAATAAATGCATATTCATTTTATTTTTATTATTATTATTAATTCGTTTTCCAAATGCATTCCTGAAAGTACTCGTTTTATAAAAGAGAGTCTGATGTCAAGAGCTTATTCTGAAGTGCAGCCCAAACAGGCTCAGTTTTGTGTTGTTTTTCAGGCTTTAAAAGCTCGAGACCCGCAGAAGATGATGAGAGGCAAGAAGGCGCGACGACAATGTGGATAATTATACCGAAAATGTTCGGAAGCGAAGGCAAGGAAAAATGTAGACAATTTCTATAAGAATTGGAAGACGACAAAGCTAATGGAGCTGTGTGTCTGCATTTCTTGCCTTCTTTAACATTGCTCGCTGTCATTTTTCCTGCTGCGCTTGAACTTCAATTGAATTGTTTTTCTCTGTCCTCTGGGTCTGTTTTTCTTACTCGCTCCATCTCTCTCGGATATGCCACCTCCCTCTTTCGGCTGAAAGTGATTGAAAGCCTGTTATTATGGCGGTCTGATCCGACTGAACTAAATTTAAATTGGAATTTAGGCTAATTTCGTTCTCCCGTTTGTGTAGGCGTGGGAAATGGTTCCCTTCCCAGTTGTTGTTTATGTTCTCTTCTTCTCTTCAAATTGCCACAATTTGTTGTAATTAATGTAAATACTAGAGAATTAAATGTAATTTGGTTTTATTTGTGGCTTTCAAACGTGACAAGTGCCTGACCATAATGCTCAACTAATTGCAAGGCAATCGCTCTCCCGCCAACTTCCAACTAGAAATATTCCCAATAAGTAAAACACCGGGTATAAATTGCATTGGAAATGCGTTTATCTTACTACGAATTTTTGAGTTTACGGGAAAAGCACTTTCAGCTACGTCCAATTGGATTTTTTGTTGTACAATTCTTTACCAGTTGATTATTTCCTCCTTTTAATTAATGGCTAACCCACTTTGCCGGGTACAAATGTCAATAAAAATCAGGTTTTCAAACAACTTCTTTTCACTGCAACATTGCCAAACACGAGGGCAACAATAAAGCTCTATAAAAAGGCCATCATCATTATCATCGTCATATAACAATAGAGGCAACCCAGTGTCGAATAGACCAACAATAAGCGCAAACGTGTTGCTGCATAAATGAATTCATAATGCAAAACAAAAAAAGATATTAAAGAAAGGAAAAAAAAACCGAGGGGGAGAGAAAAAGCGAATTGTGCAGCACACGAAAGAGGCGGCTTACATAATTGTTTATAGCTTCTATTCAACACGCCGATCTCGGTTTGTAAACCAACACCAGAAGCGGCTGAATTGCGTTACCAATGTTTCGTGTCTGGGCTTTCACGCAGAAACATTTAGAGCGCGTTTATTGGCCAATTTCAGACTGCAATTGTGCGTTGCAAGTGTTATGAGGAGATCACCTGAGCGCATCGGAGAAAGGTGTTATTAAATTAAATTAATATTTGGGCATATTATATGCTTATCAGCTCGTAATGCTGTAATTTGTATGCTAATATGTTTTTTAAGTTGAAATAGGGGTAATAAATTTTGATTCAAGAGAGTGCTTATCGTCAGAAACATGCTGCTGGTCTCTGAAGTAAACCTTACTTGTCTTTTTTAAATACACGAGTGTTTTATATAAATTAAAAATTTTAGCAACTCGTAAAAAAGTGTCAGAAAATCAAGAAATTCTTTACTAGGCAGTGATTTTCCTCTACCAAAGAATTCCAGGCCGAAATAACCTCCCCCTCGATAAGTCAATTATTTTATTCTGTTTGCTGGGAGCGTTTGCTATCGGTGAGCCACTCAGTGTGTGTTTTGTGTGCTTGTGTGTCTCTGGGCAAGTAGCGAGTAGTACGAAAATATTATAAAGCGCGCTAACTAAAAATATTCACATGACATCATCGAGCAGAGGCGCTGACCGCAGCGTCAGCTTTGGCAGAGCAGACGCAGCATCTCAACAACTCTCTGTTTTATGTGTGTGTTGGAAAACGGGAAATCTGTTTGCCAAGAAAAGGGAAAATTCTGACTCTTTTCTCTCCGCTCTGTTCTCTTCTATGTTATATTTTTCTAATGTTTACTTGGGCAAAGAAAAGCAAACAGTCAACCTTTTGCAAACCATTTTTAAAGATAATGTTATAATTCTATGATTTTCTGTGGGTTTTTTTTTCCATAAAAATCTACCTTACTAACCCTTAACCTTCTCTTATTAATTTTCAGGAAAATCATAAAAGTATTATAATCACGCAACAAATTCAATTTTAAGGTGAGTTTTAAATCTATTCTTGGATGAACTTTAGAAACACGCCCATAAGTCAAGCGCGCAAAGCAAATCAACTGAAAGCGGAGCAAACATGACTCTAGTCCCCCTCTATTTACTTTTTTTATATCTATATATTTTATCTAATGGTACATATTTGCGTAAGGTTTTTGCAATGATTGAGATTGAGGAGGTCTCTTTGGATTGACACTTGTTTGCTAAGGGGAAGCGTGCAAAAATACTGAGGGAAGAGAATATAGAGGAAGCCACACCTCGCTCAACTTTGAACTTTTTGCTTACGCCATACTTGAGCGATATCTAATTGTATTCCGTGTTTTTTATTTTTATTTTTTTCTTGATTGTCTGTATTGTTTGGCAAACTAATTGAGAACTAATCGAGGCCATGACCATCAAAGGGAGCTAAATAATTTGTATTAATGGCACTCAAGCGGCGATTTTTGTCATCTCTCTTTGTCACAACAGTTTTGCATAGTTTCCTTATGCATATTTCATAATCATCAACTAATGATGATGTCACGGGGCGGGACTTGTTTGTGTTTGGGTTTTGCGATAAGCTGATTCAAGCTGAAGTTATCTTTGATTTTGTTTTTTTACTTTTTACACATGTAGGTGTCATGTAATTGATATGCAAATTGCTGTACTCTCTCCTGTTTGGCTTTATCTCTCAGATCTCTTTGCATGCCACGCATAACTTCACCTCTAATTCAATTAAGCATGACCTTTGTTTCACTGGATTTTTTCGTACATCTCTCGTACACTCTTCGTTCTATCTTTCTGCTTCGGTTGAAATTGAATTAAAAGCCACTTAAGCGTTGAGTCTGCCTGGCGCTTTTTATACTGTTGAACTGTTCCATTTATGTCCACATGTATCTGCGTTATGTTCCATATATATGTATATATCTCCGGCTTCTATGGGTACTGCATAAATTTTGATTTACCCTTCGGGCATGGTACACTGGCTTTTGACGAAACACTGCCAGCAATAAAGGGAGCAATAAACAGAGCGACAGCGGAGAGAAATTCCGACATGAGGATTGGATCGTTTTGCGTTCATCTAGCACTTTCATAAATGGGTCATTGAACCAGACTGTGAGACCAGCAACTTTGGCTTCTTGCTTCATTATTATTGTATCTTTTTTTTGGCAATCAGGGTAAACAGTTTTCTTTAAGTTTCGTTCACTGCTTTGGACATAAAAAAAACTAAAAAGACGTAAAAAATATTGCACGCTTTAACGAGCTTTCCAGCTAGCGGGCTTTCTATAGGGTTTTCTCTTAACACAAACTAATAATTAGCTTTCAGTTATAAATCTATACCTTGTAAAAACTTAAGCTATGTAAATAAGTAACTACAATGGGGATTTACAATATCATAATATTTATATTTCCAAGTCTGCTCTTTAAGATCTTGAAGTGTGTTTAATTTGGATTTAATTTCTGTTCAAACAGTTATAGTTAAAATACGCCACAAAGGACCACAAAATGTTAATAATTACCACAATCTCGTCTGATTGCTTTAGTCCTGTCGACGACCGCCTTCAACCCTTCAAAAATTCATTTTATAATTGCTAAACAAACCGGAACTTACTGTACACGTCGGCGACGGTGCAATTAAAGTCCCATTTAATGCAGCAAAATATAGTATGTGTTCGTATCAAGATTAAGTTACTGTCGATACGGACATGTGTGTGTGTCGATGGGTTTTCCATCGATTATCCGGGTACCTTAAACTAACCGTAAACACGCCGCAGGCTCTGGAGTTTCCATTGCCACACGTCGGCAGTCGCGTGTTGGGGTCACCACAGCAGGGTTCAACGACCAACCACATCTACTACCCTCTCAACCCTCGGGACAAGTGAAATGAGGCGCGATTCCTTATAGAAATACCTGTCTCGTGGCACGCCCACATTTTTATTGGTTTTTTCCTTACTTTCCTTACTATGTTGATTTCGTTTTTATTATTTTGTTTTTCTTTTTTTTCTCGAGCTTTCGTGGGCGGCATTTTCATTACCGTCGTGTTGCTATGCAATTTGGAAAACCTTCGGCGCCACAAAATGACAGAATATCAGAATGGTGGCGCCAACCGTTCAGTTTGCCGGCCGGGAAATGTTTCCACGCGAGTCGTAAAAGCATATCCTTGGAGTGGGTGGGTGCTTCTTGGGGGGTAGTTGTTGGGCGCTGCTTATGCTATGCTTGCCTTTCGTTTTGAGTTAATGACAGGAAGTGACGTCATTTCATTCCGAGGGGATGAAGTTTTATTTGCTCGATTTTAAGAGAGCTCTGTGTGTTATGGGTTGTGTGGGGGAGGGTGAAAGGTCCTGGGTGCGACATTGTCCTGGGTGATGTCATACTTTACAAATATGATTATTTCAGCCCCCAATTACCGGTCTCAACTTGAGTAACAAGAGCGGCACAGAATATAATGAGAATAACTCAATTATGTTTGTGTTTCTTTTGAGAATAGAGCATTTTAAATCAATATATATAGCTAAGATATGTTGCACTCTCTTAATTATCGAATGATTTTTTTAATCCATATATTCCACCATTCACTGAATATAATTTATGAATTATCAACCATGGACGTCACCCAACCTCAGCGACTGTGTGCGGATTTCAAGTTTATTTGGCAATTTTACAAACTAAATTTATGTGAATCAAAAATACGAAAATTGGCCAAGCTTTTTTCTGGCCCTTGGCCAAGTGAGTCAAAGACAACACCGAAGCATGGGAATAAAAAATACACTTTGTTGGGTTTACATGAGGCTTTAGCTTACATCAAGGGCAGAAAAAGCAGACAAAAAGTCACAGAAAGAAGCCGAAAGCGTACAAACAATTTGTTTGCTTCAAGACGCGCGGTTCATTTTCCTTTCGTTAAAATTTTTCTTTTGCACACTTGTTGTCACTTTTCTTTTTTTTTACCCTCTACTACTTAGCAGCTGAAAATGTTGTATTTATGCACTTTCCTCGAGTCTTTTTCTTTTCACACACAATGGGCGTTGGCGCCGCCAACTTTGATGAGATTTATGTGCGGATTTTGTAATTCAAGCCACGCGACTCACACGCGACTTTTGGTAGCCGACCAACACTGGGACTGGGTCCAAAAGATAAGTACAATAAAGTGAAGTAGAAGAGGGAGAAGCAGCAGGAGAGAACGAACCAACGAACAAATGAACGGGTTCGAGGCAGACAAGCTGGCAGCTTGTTAGCAAAACAAACAAAATTAGCAAGACCCAAGACCAAGGGGCAGACGCAGACGGAAAAGCCTCACGGCTAGACTCGCTGCTGCTACCACCTTATTAAGAAATTCCACACACGGCACAGTGTCTGAAAGTGAGAAGAGATAAACGCCAAAGACAAAAATAAAGACATTTCGGTGATGACAGGTCCGGAGATTAAAGATAGGCCAGCGCACGACGCAAAGCTGCCTCACCTAATTCAAATTAAATGGCTCTAATTAGAGTTTATACATTTAATTTCTATATGGAAGGACATTAAATATGAAAGAAAAACTAATATTTGTAAAAAGAAAAAATAAAAAAGATAATTCTACCTGTTTCCGCCCGGGATCGAACCGGGGGCCTTCTGCGTGTTAGGCAGATGTGATAACCGCTACACCACGGAAACAGCTAGTTGCATGGCAGCCGAAAGCTTGGTAGTTCTTTTCATGCGTTGGAACACATGGGAAAAAGTGGAACACGACAATTTCCCAGTGTTTGCAGCTGAAATTTTTAAGGTTCTATTTCTGTTTCATTTAATAATTTAAATATTGGGAAACGCTTTATTATTTTAAACGGAACCAATTGAAATATATATTTTGACAATAAAAACGGTAGAGTTATCAATTTAGTTTGATCTCGTTTTTGCTATTTTCTCACTAATTACTAACATTTTATATAAAATGTCGTTTTTCAGTAGCCAACTGTTTGACATGTTAAATATTCATATAGAACAAAAAAAGTTCAACCTGTTTCCGCCCGGGATCGAACCGGGGGCCTTCTGCGTGTTAGGCAGATGTGATAACCGCTACACCACGGAAACAGCTGGTAGTAGGGTAGCCAAATGCCTAGTAGTGCGTTTTATGGGAACAATATGAGGCATATTTTTGTGTATATACATACATATATAAGTTAAAAGGAAATGTTTAGTAAGTTTATTTTTAAAAGTAAAGTCATTAACTAATTCTTATTCATATAAATATATATACAGAGCTAGTCTTTGTTTAACACCACTATGGCCCAATGAGTTGTTATATTTTGAATAGGAATCAGAAAAGATATCTTAAAATAAAAAATTTCACATGTTTCCGCCCGGGATCGAACCGGGGGCCTTCTGCGTGTTAGGCAGATGTGATAACCGCTACACCACGGAAACAGTTGGCGGCCGTGCAGCCAAACACTGGACAGTCTTTGGCATTCGAAATTTGTAATTTGTTTATTTTAATTTTATTTGTTTATCTGATTTATTATTTTAAAATAAACACCACAATGGGTAGATAAATCGTTGAATTTTTAATTTAAAGATAGCCTTTAAAGTTTTTAGTTTGATAATTACATTTATTTAGCAGATGAAGTTTAAGATATTCAATTTTTAAAATATAAAGAACAGCACCATTCAAGTACCAGCTCAATTGTGATCAAGTATTTTGATAATACCCAAAATTTTAACAAGGGGCCAGGGAAGTATATACAATAACTAATTTATTTGTTCTAATACCATGATACCATTTGAAAACTTGTATCTTATAAATAAAACCAAAAAAAAGTGAACAAAAAAGTTACTTTCCATCGCAGCCGGTAGGATTCGAACCTACGCTCCCAGAGGGAATCTGATTTCGAGTCAGACGCCTTAACCACTCGGCCACGACTGCTTGTGAAGCGAGCGCGTCAAAACTCAAACATAGCAGCTTGCCAGTCGAAACAGCTCGGCCCTCTTTCCCGTTCCTAGTGCTTTGGTCGAAAAATCCGGTGGATGGTCTTTGGGTGTGAAACGTTCTTATTGCGAGGCAAGCGAACACTTACTTCGCCAGTTCTCTTTGACCACGTTTCGCAGATTAAACTTGTATATATTTTCACGGTGTGCCATTCCTCTTAGTGATGCACAACGTCAATTTATACAAACAGTACTTGGTTTAGACATTAAGCTAGTTTTTCAACTACTTTAAAGTGAATGAAGGAAGGCCGACGCCCATATTTTCATTTATCATTTTCCTTTCAGAGTCTCTGACAGCTTAAAATTATCATTATTTACACTTGGCGCTGGTTTATTGCACTTGTTTTTGTTACCGACTCTCGGCTTTTATTATTCTCGCTGCCATATGGGATGGATGTTTTCTTATTTCCGTTTTATTTTTTGAAAGATTTTTCCACATGATCATCATCGCCCTCATCGAATCTGGGCTTGTGCCCTACTGACTGACTGACTGACTGACTGAGCGAGTGAGTGACTTGTTGCATTATTAAAACTGAATGGGCGACCTTATTGCCTGCACTCTTGGGGGGCAATGAATGGGACAGCTGCCTGGGCTGCGCTCGATGGAGTGGAAGATTGCGTAAGATCTCTTCCGTTGCGCGATAATTGAATACTTGAGAAATTTAATTAACGCCAGTATTCATACATATGTGTGAAAAGGCATATAGAGGGTGTTCGGTTTGGTTCTCTGGGTCAATTGGTTGAGCTGCTAATTGGAGTACGAAATATATTTGAGTGCTTAAGAATTTTGACAAAAAAACAGTAAAGTATAACAATGTAAAATATTTGTAATATTATAGCAAACATTAAATGATACCTGTGTTTATGGGCTGCGGTCAAATTTTCACTAAAATATTAAAGAACAAAGCTAGACAGGTGAAATTTCAGAACTATTTTCTTTATTTACAGAAATTCGGCCTCAAATCTTTTGGTTCTTAACTTTAAACCATTTAATATGTTTCAGAGATCATAATATTGATATTGGTATCAGTTATCTTGGCCAGGTTGTAATGTTGTGTTCGTTGGTTGCTAGGCCTCTTTTATCTGCCTTGCCTTTGCAACATTCTAGAGAATACATACAGATATGTACATATATTTTGTGTCTGCCGGTTTTGGAGCCGGCACACTTTAACCATTGAAAGACATGGGTGTGTCCGCGCCAAACAAGTGTGATGTAATTGCATAATGTCAACAACAACATTTGTCTGACGCTGACGCGACGCGGCGCGACGGTGGCGATGGCGGCGTCGCTGTGTCGTTAGCTGCTCCTAAATTTAATTGTTGTCTTCCGCACAAAAAGGTCATAGAAAGAAAGAGCAAACAGAAAGTAGAGTTGAGTAAAAAAAAGCTGGCTGGCATTGCCAAAGTTTTCAAGAATCCAGTCCAGTCACTAAAAGGGGTTTAATCCATTGACATCGTTATCCTTATTTGGTAGCCAGATTTGAGTTTGTTTTTTGGCTATCTTGGTCATTTAAACTTTAAAACTAAACAGCACGCAGCATATAATTTTAAATACAAAATAATCAAATAATGTCTTTTTTTGGAGCACACGAAGAGCTTGCAATGCGTGAGAAACCAAAGGTTTGTTTTGCCTACTAGAACTCCTCTTTTTCTTTAAGTTCTGCCACCTACGCAACTCGCTGCTAGCTCCATTTTGGAGGAGTCGGAATCGACCCACGCTGGAAAACTGTTTGGCTCGTTAAGTTTATTCAGCGCCCACGCATTCAAAACTCCCTAGCTCGTCTGCATCTCTTTCTTGTAGTCACTTAAAAAGCGTTTATTCAGCATTATTCTGTTTGAATACAAACCAAAACTGAACATTTTACGCCGCCCACGCACAGCGAACAAGTTGTGCAAGGTGAGGTGCGGTGCGGAGAGGTGTTGGTGTTGCTGTTGGCAGCAGAGTTCAATTACCTGCACATCACGATAGTGTTGTTAAAAGAAAGCTCAAATATGCGGCACGCGTCGCCAATACGTCATAATTAGCAATACGGCAAACTCACTAGCAAATAAATGCCTTTGGTAATGCGCTTTTGATGTACAGAAAATAATTTTATATAATTTAAAAGTTAATTTCTGAGGTGGATCTGTCAGTAAAATTGGTGCTGAAGAGGTTCCTTGGTTGGCAATTGAAAAATCAGTGTAATATATCCATCCGTATATGTTTTGCATTATAGTTGCTTCTTGATTATCTGCACTTTATATTAATATACAAATGAAATTTTTGCCTGTGCAGCATTGTCTTATATTGTTTCTTATTCTTTTTTTTTTATGAACACATTTTTTCCCTGAGCACATATAAGCCGACTACAAAAGTCGCCGCCCACGACAGGGGTTATACTCACTCCCCTCTTTGCCTTTCCCTTTCCTTCTTCCCATTTCCCATTGCAATTTCCTCTTTAAATTGGCATATTTATGTAGAAATTTGTGCTTTTAATTGGGGAAAAAGAGAGAACTAAAGAATTGCTGGTGGGTGTAGTGGAAGAAATCGGGTCAGCATAATGCACCATAATTATGGCTTATTGTTGCTTCTCAATCTCAAGTGTGTCGCATGGAAATCGAGCTGTGTTTCTTCGGGTTACGAATTTGGCTGAGCTTGGCTCATTGCATTTCAATTTGTTATCTCAGTTGCGCGGAGCGATGACATTATGTTCTATGTTTATTCGCCTGCCAATTGTTTACGATATTCTGAAGGTTAATAATATTATTCGTGGTATACGAAGGCAAGCGCACCACGCCTAAGATTTAAAGAGCAGCAGCAGAAACACACACACATTTTTTGTTTATTTATTTTGGTTGCTGCTCTCCCTCCTTGGTTCGAGACAGCACAGCAGAGGAGGTGTTCCTTGGTTTCGTTTTGATTTTCGAGGCATCATGAATTTTGGGGGTTTCGTAAAAAGCCGAATGGATCTTAAAATAGTTTTCACCGATTGCTTTGTATTGCTTTCTCTGTGGCTGCCGCCTTTAGCACGTGGATACGAGAAAATTTAGAGAGACGTACTTATGCATTTTCCCCCGGGTGCTCGCTCTTTTCTCCCCACAACTCAAGAATTTATTTTAGCCAAAATTAGAAATTAACTAAAGTGGAAATATGCGGCAGTCCATTTTCTGTGTGTGTCACCTCTCACCCCTCGGCAGTTCCTCTGCCTTCTCCCCTGAGCAATGCCATTTGACATTCTCAGGGAAATCCGACGACTGTCTCTGCCGGAGAGCGAACTCTCTTCCATTTGGGTGGTTGCACTTTACTCGCTCTCTTTCTCTGTCAGCCGCTCTCAGTGTTTTGCCACCCCCTTTTTCGGTTGCTCGACTGCCATGCAGTTTTTTAAGGTCAGTCGAAAATTTTCCAGCTGAGCGTAAAGTTGATGAAAGAAACACCGTCTAACTTAAAGTTTAACCACATCCGTCTTTAAATTGCAGCATTTTAACTAAAATACAAAAGAAATAAATCATGACTGAAGTCGAGCAACCGCCACAAAATGGCATAGATCCCACTGCCGGCGAGGAGGATGACAGCAACAAAGCGCGTCCCGCGGATATTGAACAGGTACGTTGTGCACTGCACCCAGGGAAGCCACAAGCGAGGAAACAACCACCCCTCTTACTCACAACCCCTTTTATTTTTTTTGTTCAGGATATGCGCGAAATGGAGCGTCGCAAGCGAGTGGAGGCCATTATGGGCTCGAAACTCTTCCGCGAGGAGCTGGAAAGGATCGTGGACTCGGCCCGTGAGGGTGGTGCCGGCGCCAGTGGCATTCTTCAGCAGCTTTCGGACATTGTGGGCGTGCCAGTTACGCGGGTGGGCAATGTATTCAAGAGCAACAACTGCATGGTGCCCATCAACGACATACGCGGTGTTGAGTCCATGGGCTATGCTAAGGGTGAGAAGATACTCCGGTGCAAGCTGGCCGCCACATTCCGTCTGCTCGATCTGCATGGCTGGACCCAGGGTCTAGGCGCACAGATCACTGCACGCCTCAAGGTCGATCAAGAGTACTTCCTGGTCAATCCATATGGACTTCTCTACCACGAGATCACTGCCTCAGCGCTAAACAAGGTGGACATGCAGGGCCAGATTGTGGAGCAGGGCACCACCAACTTTGGCGTTAACAAGAGTCGTAAGTAGAAGTCAAACAATACATGTATACATATTTAATACTCGAAATCAACATTCAATCATCAACTTTGTCTCTTCTCCATTCAAGACTTTGTCCTCCACTCGGTGATTCATGCTGCGCGTCCCGATATCCGATGCGCCATTTACATTGGTTGCAGCCCAGTGGTGGCTATCTCCTCCCTGAAGGCCGGTTTGCTGCCGCTCACCAAGGATGCCTGCGTGCTGGGAGAGATCACCACACACGCGTACACTGGCCTGTTCGACGAGGAGGAGCGCAACCGGCTTGTCCGCAACCTCGGTCCAAACTCTAAGGTGATGTTGCTAGCCAACCACGGTGCACTGTGCTGTGGTGAGACCATTGAGGAGGCCTACTTTGCCGCCTGCCACATTGTCCAGGCGTGCGAGACCCAACTGAAGCTACTGCCTGTCGGTGTGGATAATTTGGTGCTGATTCCTGAGGAGTCCCGCAAGGCCATCTATGAGCAGTCGCGCCGCCCTCCAGAGGATCTGGAGAAGAAGTTTGCCGCTGTTACGGCCGGCGAAGATGGTGCTGCTGCTGAGAAGGATGAAGCGGCTGCCACGCCCAAGATTGGCAGTCCACCCAAGTGGCGTGTGGGCGGTGCTGAGTTCGAGGCTTTGATGCGTACATTAGATAATGCTGGCTACCGCACCGGTTACATCTACCGCCATCCTCTGATTAAATCGGATCCACCGAAGCCCAAGAACGATGTGGAATTACCGCCAGCTGTGTCATCTCTGGGATATCTGCTCGAGGAGGAGGAGCTCTTCCGTCAGGGGTAGGAGAAACTATATTCTATTGTGGGAATGGCACAAGATATAGATTTATCGATAATATATCAAATGCAAAAGTTCTGATATATAGTCGATATATATAGTATATTCTGCTAGCCATATTTTTGTCTATATATTGTGGAATTTCTTCTTTCTAAACGGATCTCTAATTAAATATTTTCCCATTATTTAGAATCTGGAAGAAGGGAGATCTACGCAAGGGTGGCGATCGCAGCCGGTGGCTCAACTCGCCCAACGTGTACCAAAAGGTCGAGGTCCTGGAAACCGGAACTCCCGATCCCAAGAAGATTACAAAGGTAGAGATCATTACTTTTGAAGATATGAAGCAGCAAACCACAACCACCAGCCTTAAGGAGATTGAAGGAAAATAGTTGAATCGAAGTTGAAACAGCACTACTATAAATTCAGACATTCCATCTATGATTTCTTCTTAGTTAGCGCCAAGTTTTAGTTCCCAACTCTGCTACTAAACTGCAACTTTTAAGCATCAAAGTTTTTCCTTAGCGTTTATTAAGCCAATTCAAATAATCGATACACAAAACCTATATATTTATATACCTTGAAAATAGAATTTAACTCATGCTAAAACCAAAATACTTTGACCTGCTTTGCGAGCAAGAAACCAAATACTTGTAACATGTGCATTAATCAAATAAATATTTAAATGTATTCAAGAAACAAACAACAAAATGAAACTTTTGCATAGATGATTTTGTGCCGCCTTTACGATTTTTTGCTGCCTCAATACGAAGGTGAAGAATACAGAACAGAACAATGCAAAGAAAGAGAAAGAAATTTGCTATTAATAATCAAATTACACTAAAAATCAACCAGCATTTTGAATCATTTTATAATTGATTTCATTGATTTCATTAAGATTAATCTCTTATTTTAATTCATTCATCGACTTTTTCCTTTGCATGTTTTTACCTTTGGGTATTCTTTTCTCTTTGTGATTGTTTTGCATTGTTTTTTTTTGTTTTCAAGGCACAAAATCATTTATGCTTGTTACTTAAGTTAAGTTTTGTTTTTATTTATTTGATCATTGCAAGAAATAAGTATGGAATGGGTCAAACATTACCGGAATAATTAAGAACTTAACCCTAAGTATAAGATAGAAACAAATTGTAACAAAAGATATATATTTTAAACGAACACTTTCACCTTTTAATAAGAACCTTGAATGTTGTTCATCATCCCACATTTAAAACAAATTTCTTTCTCTTTCTTTTTCCAATTGCATTGCTTCCTCCCACCCTACCTCTCCCACAAAAATCCACAAAATTCTCGAACAATGTTCGATTTACGAAACCGAAAACGAAAACTCACAGTGGGTGGCTGAGGGTTCTCCTACCCACTCAACGCCAGTGAGGATAGAAGATCCGCTCCAATTTGTGCCTGCCGGAACAAATCCGAGAGAGTTTAAGCGAGTCCAGCAACAAGTCAGTATTCTACGCGTTTGTGTTTGTTTGTTACATAAACTTAACCAGCTTTTAAAATCACACAACAGATTAAGGACAATCGACGTGCTGATAAGATTTCCGCCGGACCACAGTCCCATATTCTGGAGGGCGTCACATGGGATGAGGCTAGCCGACTCAAGGATGCAACCGTCTCGCAGACCGGGGACCACGTTGTGATGATGGGTGCCGCATCCAAGGGAATTATCCAGCGTGGATTCCAGCACAATGCCACGGTCTACAAGGCTCCCTATGCCAAGAATCCATTCGATAATGTAACGGATGATGAACTTAATGAATACAAACGCACGGTGGAGCGGAAAAAGAAGTCCGTGCATGGCGAATGTAAGTTGAAATAAATGAGCATTAACATTCCCTTATTTGATAATTGTCCCTTATTTGCAGACACTGACACAGATTTCTCTGAATCGGAGGCTGTCCTGCAGGCGGGGACAAAGAAATACCCTCAGAGCGAGCCAGAGACCGGTATGTTTGATGTTTTAAGTGCATTCATTTTTAAGAGTTGCTAATATGCCTATCTATTTATTTAGAGCACCAAGTCATTGAGATTCAAACACAGCAGGCGCCGGTGCCACGACAGGCGGAAGTTGTGCTTAGCGATGGTAAGTCCCTTGATGTCTGTGTCCTGTCACACTTGATTTTTGTTTATAGTTCATCGATATAATCTAAATCACGCACACACGCGCGGACATTCAAAAAACACGTGTCCCAGAGTTATGTTATGTCTTTTCCATCATGTGATCGAAATTTTATTATTATTATTTGTTATTCCTCGTTATTATCCTTTTATTGTTACTCCTTTTAGTGCATTTGTACGTCTTAATTTCCTTATATCCCCTTTTTATTTGTACTTATATTTATGATTTTATAGCTATCGAGGAAGCGGCTCCTTTATGTTTATTATTAAGTGTTTTGATTAGCTTATAAGACTTGACTTCACTCCCAAGTAGTGTACTATTTATATTGATTATTTGGCATAGTTTTTATATATTGGATTCCTAACATTTTTTCTAACACTTTTCTTATGTCATTTCCCCTTTTTTTTCGTTTATGTTTTTTTTTGCTGAACTTGCGCATATTTCAATTACCAACCAACAAACACACTCGCCCCAAAACTACACACACTTCAATTGCATAATGTAGTCAACAAAAAATTACTTGTAGCAATTGATACAGTCACAACTTCCTTCCTATAAATATTATTTAAATGGTTTAAAGCTGTAATAAGACAGTTCAATTTCGAGAGTTAAACATAGTCCACAATTCAATTTTTCTTATGTTAATTTTTTCTTTCAATTATTTTACCCAATTTAATTATGTTGGGCAATATTTTATTTAACCCCCACAACCGATACTTCCAAGGAACTGTTGTTTGGCGTGTATAAAATGATTTTTTAGTTTCAACATTCAACAACCAAACAGCACAACACAACTACAACAACAGCAATTAATTCAACAAGAAACCATTCATTGTAGTAAAGGAAGCTGCAGTTTAAGTAGTTATTCCTCTTTTTTGCAAAATTATTGTTTAATTTCCCCAAATTCGGCAATTGTAAAACGATAAATTTTACCTTTCTATTATTTCACATAGGAAGAAAACCCAAAACCAAATAAATTGGCATTTCCCTAAAGTCTAAATGTAGCAGTTAGTGTGCTTGGGTAAAAGCGAAGTGCGTGTGTGAGTGTAGGTCCTCAATTTTAGAAATTTCAAATAAAAAAATATAAAAGTAAAAAAAAAAACAAGGAAAAAACAGCAACCAAAAACAGGAAGCAACCACCGAAGCTCTGAACAGAAAACAAAATTCTACTACTACTACCACTACTACATACTACCTTTTCTACTACTACTACTACTGATACTGCGGCTGCTGCGCTCCCTAAAACACAACAAAAACAAAATTAAAATAAACAATAATTAATAAGCAGTTTAAAAAAAGAAAACCCCTTCTGAGTTGGAGGTGAGTGCAGCCTCAAGAGGTTTAGTGTGTAGAACAAGAAATAAAACAATCAAGTCAATAGTTTATAGATAACAGTTCAGCATACAGCATATAACATAAAACAAACATTTAACATGTGCACACTAAACCACATCCAACATTCCATGTTAATCTCTGCCGAATGCTCTCACATATAGCTCTTATATATAGCCGATCGCTGTTAGCTGAATCACATTATCCGTCAAAAGCCGAGCAGTTGAATTTCAGTTTTGCTGGTTCTGTTTAATTTCCATTGGAATTACTCCGTGCTGACAAGTGTGTTCCCCTTTTATTTTTAACTGCAGCTGTTTTTTTTTTTGTTGGTTGCTTCCGCAGTTGTTGCCAAAAACTAACCCAAGCTCTATCCCTTTCAAGCATGCTTTTCTCAGTACTAAAAACACTCACTCTCTAGACACTACGTATGTATGTATTCCTAGCTTAAGGCACACAATTACGTCTGTTTCGCACTTCTACCTGCTGAATATGATTTTATAATTTCAATTTCTCAATACTATATTTTAGCCACTCTTAGTTTTATAAACGGCGAACGCTCTCACACAGCCACAAATCGCAAGCCGCCAACTGGCCGAGGTAACGAACAATCCGAAACCCCGATCGAAAGATCTAGCTATACCTTCAATGTACTCAGGCTAAACGCCCGCTGTTGTATATACAAATCCATTTAATCTCTCAAATAATACTCGTTATTCGGTGTATAAATTTATAATATAACCCCATATATAATCCATATTGTTACGGGTTTTTTACTCTTATAATTCATATAACTCCCCATATAGTCCACAAAACATCGTTGTTGCACCAATAGGTAACTAAAACAAAGACCTTGTAATATGAGAATCAAGCGCTCTTAAACGTGTGCGAGTGGAAATAATGCTGTTACTTATCTTACTTATTATATGGTCTTTGACTAAACCCCATTACATAGTTTGTGGTTAATTATATACGTTTGAAAGTCGTAGTTGGTTAACTTAAATTTATTTTGGGTTTCACTAGGTTATAGCCTCGCTAGCGTTATATTATCCCAGGCAGGAGTCTTTTCTTCGAATCAGTTTTAGGTATGTGGGCGAATCCCTAGTGCTCTCTTTGTAGGTATCATCTCGTTAATAGGTAACAACTACTTGAATTGAAATGGAACATCAGAGTATTACATATTTCCAGTACGTATCAGTACGTCTCCTATTTATGTATGTATTTCGAGAGCTTCACTATCCCAAATTGTGACTATTTGTGACTTACTGACCCTATTTTCTGACTCTTCATCTCTCCCCTATTAATTTGGCCTTGGCCCCCATATAGAGAATAATAAGAATAACGAATCTCAGATAAATGAAGAGGAAGATGATAAGGAAAACCAACAGCAGCACCGTGGGCGGGACAGGAACATGTCCGGGAACAGCAAATGCCGCAGGGATCTGTTCCCATCTCTGGGCGAGGCTGCAAATCAGTCAGAACAGCAGCAAAGTCAGCAACAGCAACTATATTCCTATGTCTATGCCACCACAGCTTCTTGCTCTTTGGGTGGCACTTGCCGGCAGCCTCAAGTGTGTTCCGCTTTGCTGCGTTCACTCCACAGCGAGCAGTTAGGATATTTGGCCAGTCGTTATCGGGCAGGAGGATCAGTGGCCTCGAATGGTTCAGCCTCGAGTACGAGTACCTTAACAAGCGCTCTCACGACTGCAGCGGCTGGTTCGTCTGCCACCTCCCGGCGTCCGCTGCAGCAGCCAAATTCACCGCATCCGCCACCGTATCGCACGGGTTCCCATTTCGGATTTAATTCACCGCGTGAACCGGTACGCCTGGAGCACAAACATCTGCCGGGGGATCGGGAAAGAACGGGATATCGGCCCATGCAGCGGGTCATTAGCTACGAGGAGATCTTCGCCACGCCGCGATACGATCAGTTGTGCCAGGTTTGCTTCGACCAGCTATTGCGCCTCAAGCCGGAGCTTCAAAGAATTGGGACCGGGACGGGAGCTAGCAGTTGCGAGGAAGAGGTGGCCAGCAGTGCCGCAGGCAGCATTATAACTACTCCCCAGCAAAGTGCCCAGGTGCTGCCCATTCTGCCCGAACTGGCCGACGGCGATCATGGTGAGATGCTGATGCTTTCACAGGGTCCAAGGATGCAACGCAATGTATATACCCAGACGCCGGGATGTCCCGCAGCATCCTCTTCCACCACAAATTTTCTCAATCAAATCGAGAGATTCAATTTCTCGGAGGAGTCAGCAAATGTTAATTATTCTCCTAGTTGTCCCATCAGCAGCGAAAGTCTAGGAATGGGACAAGGATTGGAGGTTGAACCAAAGATTTCCAGTGGAGCGAGCGCAACAAGTGCTGCTCCGCCAAGGATATATCGATCAGAGCAAATGGCGGACGTCACTGAAGTATGGAGTTTCGGCCGTTGGCTGGAACCGCAGGAGCAGACCCTAGCAGCAGATGGGTTTGGACAGCAGCCAATGCTGACGGAGCACCGAGTCCTGTTCGAGGTAACCCAGCATTTTGCCATCGACGACCAAGAATTTGGATCAACAGAATCCGTTGAACGGCAGTTGATGTCACGCGAAGAACGCCAGCGTCGAAAGTCTGAATTTGAGGAACTTTGGCAAGACCATGTCGAATTTTTTGGGGCTAAGGAGCAGATGCAGCTAGAGGAGATTCCAATGTCTTCAGAACAGGACGAACGTGAGCCTATTTCACTCCCGACTCAAGACTCGGAGCCAGAGCCAGAAGCTGAGCAACTAGAGATGAGTGTGTCTGCTGACCATACAGATAACTTGGCACCGCTTGCTACTCCCGAATTAGAAGAGACTCTGATGGAGGTCACCGATGAGCTACCCAAAATCCTTCAGCAGTTCGAGGAGAATCTAACCCTAGCCGGTGCGAGTCTGGAAAAATTAGTGGCCACCACTAAGAGACTGCAGGCAAATGACACAACTGAATCATCGGCCGTGACCTCGAGCAGCTCGCCTGTGGAAAGTGGCCCTCTATTTCGATCGATTAGTTTGGAAAACATTCCCCATGCTGATGACACCGTGTGCCTCATGGAACCAGATTCTGGTAGCAGCAGTGAAATCAACGAGGAGGATAGTCTCAACACAGCACAAAACAATTTGGAGCAGGAGGAGAAACGCGATGACGAGAAGCCCGTGACTCCCGTTTCGCCAGAGCCAGAAGAGCCCTCAGAAAAGGAGATGGAAGTCGACGAAGAGAAGGACGTGGATGAAATTGAAAACCCGGAGGAGGCAGAGCTCCTGGCGATTGCTGCCGGCTTGCCAGAAAGTCCAACTACCTTGGACACTGACAATACTTTTTTCACACCCCTTGAGCGCGAAATTCTAGAGCGCATCGAGGCCGACAAACTTGACCAGAGCGAGAAAATCTTTGAAAAAATTGATCACTCGATCCGCAACAAGATGACGCCAAAGAGGCTGCAAGATCTGGTCACCGAGGAAATCTTTCGCACCCGGACGTACATTTACTCCAGTCCGGCCACTCCTGTGCCGGGACTCTCGCCTGCTGACCTCACTTCCACTCCGAGTGGCTCCTCCTTGTCTGCTCATAATATCAGTGCGCCCTGCAGTTCGATGGCTCATGTGCATCTAACAACGAGATCCACATCTCGGTTATCGCGCTCGTGGTCGATGGAAGAACAAAAAAGCGATGAACAGGAGGAAGATGAGGGAAAGCCAAAGATAAGGGCGCCTCTTGAGCGTATCATCTCATCCACGACCTTTATTTGCCGACCAAACCCGCGCCGTAAACGCAACTTTATCGAAGAGAACATACGCAACGTGAGCAGACCGCGCTCTGCGGTCGGTTCGATTAAGAAGCCGAAGAGCAATCCAACCGCCACCCCCAGGACCATATCGAGTGGCTCGTCATCAGTGTGCACCTTTCAGTGCGGTCAGCGTGATAGTGGTGCCCGCCTCTGGGTTTCGCTGCCCACGTCTCCAGGGGCGGGTGCGGGTCAAAAGCGTGCCAACACGTCGAGTACGACTTCCGCATTGTACACCTTCCGTGGTAGTCCCTCCTCCCCGTTCGCCAAGCGTCGAAAGCCACCGGCAATACTTCCTCCTTTGCGGCAACCAATCTTTACAACGGAGGAGAGCGGCGAACTTGGTTCTTCTTCAACATCTATGCCACAAACGCTTTCCAGCGGCACATTCTTTATGCGCGACGAAGAACCAGAGGGATATTATGATAACGATTCCGCTAGTCCGGCCCAGATGGAGGCCAGCCAAGAAGAGGAGGAGGAACAGGAGGCGGTGAACGAATCCCGGACAGCACCCGACAAATCGAATGCCACCAACAGCACCATGTATTACAGTGCCAACGATAACACGGGCGACGATGGTGAAACTTTGCAGACGAGCGCAGGGGAGGGAACCGGAGATGATATGCCACTGATACCCAAGTCCAGTCAGGAGTTCACTGAAGAATCAAATATAGAGACGAGCTCAGAGAATTACATGATGAAACCATTAGCAATGTCCCGGCGAATTCAAGAATCAAGCTCGCAGGACATCGATATGTCCGAAAATCAGCAGGTCACCAGCACGTCTCAGTTATCGACCAATTCTAATACAAGCCAACCTGAGGCAGAAGAGTCTGAATCCAACGCATGGAATGAGCACATACAGGAAAGCTCTAGTCAGCTCGAGGCGGAGGGGTCATCTTCGGAGGGGCCTACGCGCCAAGAAGCTGGATCAGACCGCCAGCCAAAACC
This sequence comes from Drosophila jambulina, assembly GCA_018152175.1. Classification (NCBI taxonomy): domain Eukaryota; kingdom Metazoa; phylum Arthropoda; class Insecta; order Diptera; family Drosophilidae; genus Drosophila; species Drosophila jambulina. The sequence goes on along the minus strand of JAECXH010000113.1, from coordinate 11,332,070 downwards.
TGACACTAAAAACAGTGAGAGTGATCTTCCAAAGAGCGAAAGTAATGAAGAGTCATCGGGTTATGAATTGGTGGCATCGCGAGATCTCAATAAATTTTCAAAGCCGATAAACGAAAATGAGAGTAACAGTGATTTCGAAAATGAGCAACTTGTCCAGGTGGTAACGACGTTGTCGGTGGAGGATGACGCTAAAGAAGATGACAACAAGCCCAGCACCTCGAAGGCGGCAGCAGAAAAGAAAAGCAAATAGACAGAGGGGTTAATAATCAGTTGTACCTAAGCGATGATATGGATGTGGCTAAGCCACCAGCAGGAGGATTTCAAGAAAGCAGAAACGGGGAACGAGGGAGAAAAGGCTAGGGGAATATTCAAGGATGAAGCTGTTGAACTAGAAAAAGAAGAATGAGAAAGTTTCGAAACCCTACAAATGTCGCAGGAATACAATGTGAATAGTTTTGTTTATTTTTTTTCTTTTTATTTGTCTGTTTTAATAGCACTTTTATTTTACTTTGGCATGAATTACAAGTTTTAATTTAATGTTAATATTATTCACAAAACATAATTACTCACTTAACTAAAAGGAACGAATTTCAAATGAAACACATGATAATGTTTATATTATATTATTATCTCTACTACACTCGCTCTACATTCCGTATATATATTCTTTGTAACTCCATTGTACTAACCAAAATTTCTATGGTCAAGGTGTTCTTTTATTTGGAAGTTTTTGTAAAAGTTTAAATGGAAATAAAGTTTGGTATCTTGCGTTCATTTCATATCTTAAATTATTATTCAGCTTATCCCATAGAAATATAATAATACGTTTTGATCTTCATTACGATGAAAAGAGCTTCCTGGAGGCAGCCATTTGCTCTTATTAAATATATATTTTATACATAATACGTAGTTGTAGAATTAGATTAAGTTAATTATATATGAATGATAATATAATATTGTAAGTCATTGCAGGAAATATCCCCTCTAAACCTTGTTAACTGAGATTATGAGTGTTAATTTTACAATGATGTCAAGTGTTAACTTTAAGTAGTCGTGATGTCTTGTGAGTTCGTTCTTTCGTCAAATTGTAATCTTTACTCTACTGCTACCAAACATAATGCATACTCACCATGTACCTGCCCCGCCCCTCTTTTGTTACCTCCTCTCATTTTCAGCCCTTCTGTACCATCTCGCATATAAGTATGAGTTTCTGTATTCGCCTGATCGTTACTTGAACGGCGCCCTGGAAATGGGAGCCCTTGATCAGCAGGTATACGTCATTCACAAGGTGGAGGCTATGAGCAAGCACAGCTATCCGGCAGTTAACATGATCGATCAGTCCAATGTCCATAATGAGAGTGCATTCGGCCGCAGCTTGATCACTAGCACTCCCGTTAGTCGAACGACGGCTGGCCGGGCAAATTCCTCACTCACAGGAAATCAGACATTGGATTCTTCTACCGTCCAAGTTCCCTACCGCACCATCTCCCATTTTGGCTTTAATTCACCGCTAAAAAATGGCCCCAGCATTCCCCTGCATCCGGAGCATCAATCGATTTGGCAGGCGGTGGCCGAGCAGCGCGAAAGAGTGGTCTCCTTCATAGATCTGACCACACTGAGTCTGGATAATCGAAGGCTGCTTAATGTGGTGACAAACCAGACCCAATCCCAAACGCAATCGCAGTCCTTCGTGTCCGAGAAACACATCCAGCTGGAGGTGTCGCCTTTGAAACGGAAGCAGCGCGTCTATAGCGTCACGACCACCAGCAGTGGACACAGTGCGGATGACAGCCTGGAAGAGCTGGAGAGTATGATGAGTGGCCTTGCGGTTAGCTCGCCTCGCAGACCGGAACAGCAGGACTCTGGTTTGTACCGCAGCTATACCTTTTTGCCCAGCAATCATGTCCTGCCAGAAGGCGGCACGGATGCCAACCCTCGAGAGCGACCCGAGGCCGATCAGCAGCGCGAAATGTTTCTAGGTGGCGTCACCGATGACAGCGGCTTGGGCAATTCGTCGGGTAGGCGCCAACGTCTGGTCACCACCAGCAACGATTCGTCCACTCAGGAGGCGGAGGCTTACACCCAAGGCAAGCACGTCAGGCTAACCCTTAGCAGTTCGCCTTCAATCACAACTGCAGCTGGAGCAGCAGGACAACTGCCCACAACCATCGAGATCCTGATCAATGTGTCGCTGCGCAATGCCGAATGCATTGAGACTGTGCAAACACACGAACAGGAGTTCCGGGCCAAGCTGGAGAAGGTAATCGACGAGGAGATACACTACATTTCCCAACAGCTGGCATATCAGCAGCGCCAGAAGGAGCTGCAACAACAAGTTCAGCAGGCGAGTAATCGTGCTCCACTCGCATCGCCAACTTCCTCGATGACGCCGCCGTCCTCCTTGCTGCAGCGCTGCAACTCGGCGCCGGCGTTGTGCCATACCTACAGCTACGTGGAAGTGGCCATGGCCGGATCCGAGATGCCGCCGCCACCGCCACCAAAGCCAGTTAAGGAATCATTGCCATCATTGCCCGTGGACACGGAGAACTCGGAGGGGCTGCTCATTAGCTTGGAGAAGGAGCTGGAGCGCCTGCTCAACAGCGTGGTGAAGGCGCATATGATGCACAACAAGGCGATTATCCACGACTGTCGAACTCGCATTTCGCAGATGCATAAATCCTAAACTCTAGTTTAAGTGGACCCTTTTATAATGATTTCGCATAATATTTATCGAATCTGCACTCTTGTTAAATCCATCTTTTATAAATCAACAACAGCGAAATGATTCTGTACTAGTTATAGTTTAAGTTTAACAATAATGGCTGTAGTTAACCCACATTGTTTGTTCTCCTAAATTCCATGTTAGGAGCATTTAAAACACTTTTTGTGAATCTGCAGGATCAGAGTTAAGAATCAGAGTTAATATAAACTGAACAACTTATGTGAATTTTTGTTAAGTTTCCTTTTTGTCCAATTTCATTTAAATTTTTGTTAAATACTTTAAATGTACTTTAATAAACATAAGAGTTCACTTCGATTGTTCAATTCGATTGCTAACATTTAGATAAGAATACTCCATTACTTCATTTAATCAATGTACAAAGGTAACCATTTTTCATTTAATTATATTTATGTTTTGTGTGTTTCGTGCATGTGTTTTTGCTTGCTTTTACAAGTACATATTTGTTGCATGTCCACCGTATTTAGTTATCCCATCCCAAATGCCATACGTGTACTAATACACTATCCACAAAAAAGATCATGAAATACATTTACACCTGCCTTAGTTTGTGCGCGTCTCTAAAAAGGTGAAAGTAAATCAAAACATTAATATCGAACATTTTGTGTGCGTCCACTGAGTTACATTTGTAGGAACTAAATGCAATCAAAATAAATTGAATTAACTAAACACAACCTATTTTTCATCAGGTGAAAACGTACAAAACGGCGACCACTCGGAGGCACACTTGAGCACCTTCTCCCAGAGCAGTAAAGAGGTAATTAAATCCAATCAGATCGCCGATCATCTTCAGACATATATCAAACCAGTTCGCCATGGAATACCATACCGCATCAAGTGAAGCTCGTATATAACAGTTGATGAAACCCTAGATCGAGTGTTATAATACTTTTAACGCTCTTGCAGTCTTCAACTGTTATATGCAAGCTCTGATATTGAGCTAACCCTCATCTGACTTATTTACTAACCCGAAGCGCAAACGATATTCTCACTGCAAATTTCTATTACGGTTCCAGGATGTCTCCACGGACGGATCACCCAAGAAAGACAAGAAGAAGAAGAAAGGCCTGCGCACACCATCGTTTTTGAAGAAGAAGAAGGAGAAGAAGAAGGCCGAGGCCTAAGCGGGGATCGATCAGAAGTAGGAGTAGCAATCTTGACACACAGACTCCCACCACCAGCGGGGAACGGGAACCAAGCAAACCGAGATAACCGAGAACCGAAGAGGAGATTAAACGACAATGAAAACCACGAAAGAAGAGAAAACGGTAGCCAGAAATCAGCGAAAGAAGCATTATATAACACAGGAGGAGTGGAGAGGCATATAAACCAGCAACCGATGAGCAGCTAAAAATCATTAAGGATAATCCGAACCGAAGGCAGCTTCTCCCCCCAAATCCGCATTCGCAGCTTATTATATCTATTATAATATAATTCTAATTTTTAATTTATACGACGGCCAACACAGGCCACAATTTGTATGATAACGAGAGGCAGTGCTCTCAGATTCAGATTCAGATTCACATGCAATATATCCGGCAAGGCGCCGCTCTGTTCAATGCAAGAAATATGCAAAAATCTTCTTCTAGATGTATTAGCTTTTAAAATAAACTACGTAAGCACACATTACATAGTTGAAACAACAAAAAAAAAAAAAACAAGAGGAGCAGGAGAAATTGCTAATATGTATGTGCTGCTGCCCTGAAACAAGCTAAGATTTGTTTTAAACAAAAGCAAACTTTTGTCTTCAGACACATACATATATAATACGTACATAATACTTAAATGCAATATTTTTTATATAAACGCAATAAAATCGATGACAAGAACAACAATATATGATATTCTTTGCATGTGTGTGTGTTTGTCAAATTGTGCTTTTTATGTTTTGAGTTATTTTGTTTTGTTTTTTTTCGATTCCGAGCAGCAGCAGCAGCCACACTTTGCACACAAACGAATGATGAATTACTATATGTATACATGCAGCAATTGTATTAGTTTTTTATATATAAATAATTGCATATATATTTTTATGTACGTAAAACTGTTTATACATACATATACATATATATATTTATAAAACGATCAATAAATTATGAAGAAAAACAAAAATCCAAAATTGAACAGAGAAAAGCAGAAACACAATCACAGGGAACATAGAGATTCCATAAAAAGTCGCCGAGTTTCAAATTTCCAGCATTTCTTTTGTAAGTAGATGTGCTCGATTAGAAATCGCTATACCTTGATATCGAGAACTGCAACAAACTATATATACTTATATGTACGACTGCCATAGCATGTAAAACTTTTAAGAAGGCACAACTTAATCGCATTTAAATTTCAAATTAACTGCATTAAACTTGAAACTTAAAACCCTACGATCATTAAACCGAATGTTTCTGCTTTTCCTGCACACTCCCACTTCCACCACCCCACTCACACACATATAAACCCTCTGCTCTATATACCAATACATATATGACAACCTAATAATTGCTTTGCTGAGCCTTAGACAAAAAAGAAAGTATAATAAAAACAGCAAAAACAACATTTACGATAAATACTTACATATAAAGTACAATTAAATTGATTATTTGCACAACGACAGAAGCTTATTTCTAGCAACTTTTTTGCGTCATCAAAGCAAAAAGTCTGTATAATTTTGTCCTTAGATTAACATTAGAAATTTGTCAATATTCTCAATCTCTGTGCAAATAATAAAAAGAAAATTACTTTTGAAAAGAGCAAACGAAAAACCGGAACGTTGTTTCTTCAAATTCGTTTAGATTGTAAGATAATGCATATAAATGAATATTCATTTAAATTCGTATTATTAAAGTACACACAACACCACACACGAAGCTGAACAAACACGAAATAAATAAACACTTGGAAATTGTACAAAATTCAAAATCCGATCGTCAAATCATTTTAATACGTAGTCGACTTATATTAATAAATGGAGCAAGTCAATGACGTATCGGCATAGTTGAGCTTATCTTATTCCTAATAGCTATGATAATAAGCAACAGCCGAGTCAAACTAGCCATATGTCTGACTTTTTCTACCCAAACTAGTCCGCTTCGAAGTATATGAAGTCTACTTTTTAGGGAAAAGAATAATTATGCCTTATGAGGGTGATATTTTGTGGTCAAGTTCCGAGATGTTTTTTCGTTTTTAAAAATACAAGATCTTTCGAAAACCGATCCGATTTAATTATTGAACAAATTGAAACGAATTTAATTTTAATATTTCAGCGGTTTATAGGCCGAGGTTCTACTGCTTTCTTAAGTCGCTTGGCAACACTGGCCAGCTGTACGTTCATTGCTTCTTTGTTTTGCCTTTTGTGCGTATTTTGTGACTCAGCGCTGAACTGTGATAAAATCCTCAGAATTTAAACAAATTTTAGTGTTTCAAAAAACCCCGAAGTGTCAACATGTCTCTGGTCACGGATGCAGAGTGGGTGGAGTACAAAGTGAGAAATCCCTCAAACTTTCCCCACAACGCAATATCCCAAAATCCCTCTTTTTTGCAGTCAAAGTTCGGCAAGAACTACGAGGCTGATGAGGATTTGAAGCGCCGTGAAATATACGCTCAGTCCAAAGCTAGAATTGAGGAGCATAATCACAAATTCGAAAAGGGCGAAGTGACCTACAAAATGGGAATAAACCATTTGGCGGACCGCACCCCAGAGGAAGTGGGCAATCTTTGTGGCAGTCGCCAACCACCAAAGTAATTTCTTGAACCCCAAGTGAAAGTGCATTTCTGTGGCTGTAATCTCAATATGCAATTCCCTATATTCTATACATAAGCACTTTAGCTTCAATGTTTTTTACCCACCCCCCAAACAATAAACAATAAAACAGCTGTTTTTTATATTCACCCGATTATTGGACTTTTATTGTCTGGTCACATCAAAAACTATTTTTAAAATATCGCAAACAAAAAATCACGATATCATTTTTAAGGAAAAATATCGATATTTTGTATTTTGATATATTATCGAAAACTCTAGTTCACACAACATTTGAAAAAGTAAACTTTTATTCAATCACATAGCCACCGACACACGTATTTATTTGTTTTTATATTAACGAACACTTTCTGTTACACGCGCGTAATCCCACTCTCGTTACACTCATTTGCAGAACCCAGGCGACCCAACAGCAGCAGCAGCAGAAGTACCTCCTCCCAGCCCAACAATGTCCGGAATCATGCGTGTACCATCGATTTTGGCCAAAAATGCAGTCGCCTCCATGGTAGGTAATCCGGGAAAGATCTAGGCATCCGCGTAACCCTCCTGGTATATGTGTTCTGTGGTTATACAACCGGCGTGGTGAGACTCCCCCAATGCTCGTGATGTGAAAACAGAAACGGCAAGAAATTTGGCCAAAAACGCTCCGCCCGCGGTCGTGTTATGTAATTTGCTCAGAATTAGTTGTCCAGGTGTTTATACCTGCCTGCTAAGGGACAGAGTGCAGCTCAGCTGTGGCCGCAGAAGTTTTCCGGTCTGTGTTTGGTGATTTTCGCGATTATAAACTCGGAAAAAGTGCTTGTGCACTAGCTAGGTTATGTTATGTTTCTGTTGCCCCGCCCCCGTCCTGACTCCACAGTTGGAATACTCATCTCGTGCATTCCACGGTGCGTGCAACCATCTGCACTTGGCATCCATTAACTGTAATTGCAGTTTGTGGAAGGTGGATTCCAGCTTGGCAACAGCAACAACAACTAGTTGCGCTCAATACGGGAAATCGCATGAGATCGGTACCGCGAGAGTGAGTGCGAAAAGAGAGCGGGAGATAGGAAGGCCCGTCGTCGGCCAGCCAACAACTAACAGCTGATTATACAATTGAGCTGATCATGCCCCCCTTCTTAAGTAGACTCCCCCCCCAGGGGAAAGCCACAATTAAATCATTTACTGATTACATAAGCAATTGTCTTTGCCGAAAGCCGCCCCTACTTCAAGACGCTCTCTGGCTCTTATCGCACCTTCACAGTTGTCGACGTCATCTTCACCACATCAGTTCTGGAACCCCCTAGTTGATTCCCTCTGTGCTTTCAATTTGTTTTACTAATTCAGAGTGTTAATTGCAGTTGGGTACTTCTCGCGTGCATTCCCAAAGTTTCCGGCCTTGTATTTAAATCTAAATCCGACGATAAGATAAGAATATTTAGTTCTTGCAGATACATAATGAGTAAGGGTATTCAAGGCATCTCAAAATGGGAAATAATTGTTTAATTAGTTAAGAAGTCAATTTGAAATTTAACGTTTTAATTAAATCATACACAAAGCTTTGTAGATCACCGTAAGTGCTTATTCCCTGGCAGTAATCTGTAGAGTTTACGCAAGTATTTTCGCAAATGAATGTGAATTATGGTTAGATGACAAAAACAAACAATGTTCTGATGACTTTATAGACAAGTCAGACTTTTAAATGACTAAATTGTTTTGACTAAACGTTGCTATCTCCATAACAAACTGCAGCGGGAGGGCCATTAAAATAATCACATTTGCACTGAAAGCAAATTGGGGCTACTGTATGATTATAAATTTATATTTAGTTTTTTTGTGTTAAAAGTAAGATAAATTTAAACAGCATTTTATTATAGATAAATTTCTTCTCTATGTTGTAGCAACATTTACTCAGGCGATATATATATTTTGTCATCTTATTCTAAGCAGGTCTTAATGCAATCTCCATACTAATTTTGTCTCTATTCCCATTTTGCAGCAACGCGTCGCCGCGATTGGAGCGCAACGTAGCTACCACATCACACACGGCCGCCAGCAGGCCACGGCGGCCAATCCGGACAAGATTTCCAAGCAGTACCCAGTGGTGGATCATGCCTACGATGCCATTGTCGTGGGAGCGGGAGGAGCCGGCCTTCGTGCTGCCTTTGGCCTGGTGGCCGAGGGTTTCCGCACAGCGGTGATCACCAAGTTGTTCCCCACCCGCTCGCATACAATCGCCGCCCAGGGTGGTATCAACGCGGCGCTGGGCAACATGGAGGAGGATGACTGGAAGTGGCACATGTACGACACGGTCAAGGGCTCCGATTGGCTGGGCGACCAGGATGCCATCCATTACATGACACGCGAGGCGCCTAAGGCTGTCATCGAGCTGGAGAACTACGGCATGCCCTTCTCTCGTACCCAGGACGGCAAAATCTACCAGCGAGCCTTCGGTGGTCAGAGCTTGAAGTTCGGTAAGGGAGGCCAGGCCCATCGTTGCTGTGCGGTGGCCGATCGTACTGGTCACTCCCTGCTGCACACGCTCTACGGCCAATCCCTGAGCTACGACTGCAACTACTTTGTGGAGTACTTCGCCCTTGATTTGATCTTTGAGGAGGGCGAGTGCCGCGGTGTCCTGGCCCTTAATCTGGAGGATGGCACGCTGCATCGCTTCCGTGCTAAGAATACCGTGATCGCCACCGGTGGCTACGGACGCGCTTTCTTCTCCTGCACCTCGGCACATACTTGCACTGGCGACGGCACTGCCATGGTTGCCCGCCAGGGTCTCCCCTCTCAGGATCTGGAGTTTGTTCAGTTCCATCCTACTGGAATTTATGGCGCCGGCTGCCTCATTACCGAGGGCTGCCGCGGAGAAGGCGGCTACCTCATCAACGGCAATGGCGAGCGCTTCATGGAGCGCTATGCTCCAGTGGCCAAGGATCTGGCTTCCCGTGACGTGGTTTCGCGCTCCATGACCATCGAGATCATGGAGGGCCGTGGCGTTGGACCCGACAAGGACCACGTGTACCTGCAGCTGCACCATCTGCCGCCCAAGCAGCTGGCCGAGCGCCTGCCTGGCATCTCTGAGACCGCTATGATCTTCGCCGGCGTTGACGTGACCCGCGAACCCATCCCTGTGCTGCCCACTGTGCACTACAACATGGGCGGTGTACCAACCAACTATCGCGGCCAGGTGATTACCATCGACAAAGACGGCAAGGATGTTATTGTGCCAGGACTGTATGCTGCCGGCGAGGCTGCTTCCAGCTCGGTGCACGGTGCCAACCGTCTGGGTGCCAACTCTCTGCTGGATCTGGTGGTGTTCGGACGTGCCTGTGCCAAGACCATCGCCGAATTGGAGAAACCTGGCGCCCCAGCGCCTACTCTTAAGGACAACGCTGGTGAGGCCTCGGTGGCCAATCTCGACAAGCTTCGCCATGCCAACGGCTCGATCACCACAGCCGATCTCCGCCTGAAGATGCAGAGGACCATGCAGCACCACGCTGCTGTGTTCCGCGATGGACCCATCCTCAAGGAGGGCGTGAGCAAAATGCAGGAGATCTATAAGCAATTCAAGGACGTCAAGGTCGTCGATAGGTAGGTCCTTTAAGGAAGTTTCTATTTGTGCTGCAACTGATTCACTTTTATTTTGTTACAGGTCGCTTATCTGGAACTCTGACCTGGTGGAGACGCTGGAGCTGCAGAACCTGCTCGCCAATGCCCAGATGACCATTGTGGGCGCCGAGGCGCGCAAGGAGTCGCGTGGTGCCCATGCCCGTGAGGACTTCAAGGCCCGCGAAGATGAATACGTGAGTGCATCACACAGTGAACCCATGGAATGGTTACTAATTTACGGTTTTTATACACAGGATTTCAGCAAACCCATCGAGGGTCAGCAGAAGAGACCCTTCGATCAGCACTGGCGCAAGCACACGCTGTCCTGGGTGTGCAACGACAACGGCGACATCGCGTTGGACTACAGAAACGTGATCGACACAACGCTGGACAACGAAGTCAGCACGGTGCCGCCGGCGATCCGCTCCTATTAAGTAAAGACTTGGAGTTGCAAGACACCACCCGCATACACAATATACCCACAAAATCACACCTACTTAATGATGTCTACTTAAACGTCTTGGTGGGCGTCAGAAACAAATTGTTGTCAAGTCGCTGTAACTAGGGACTGGTAGTTTGACAGCGGTTCCCGATGCTTAGCGATGAAATATGTAATATTCTTCAGATCCTATATATTTTCTTTATATATCCTACCAAGTCGTTTCTATTTATTGTTTTGTACGCTGCCCTCCATTTGGTTACTTTTTCGGTTGTCGATTTTTACATAAGCGAAAAGTGTGTATGAGTAGACAACGCGAGTGATGTCCAAGGCGATCCACACGATCCTATCGGAGTCTGTTAACAAGCAAAAGGGAAAACAAATCCAACAATTTTCTAGTATTTGTTAAACTTATTAAATTATTAAAACGAAAACACATGTAAAAACAATAAAAAAAAAGTAAGAACAAAAGTCGAAGCCATTTGCTATACATTAAATAATAAAACAGATGAAAAGATTGCGCAATTGATTAGTTTCTCCTCCGTTTAGGCGCGAAATACGTGCATTTGGTTGGCCTTAACGCCAAGCTGGGTCAAAATATCGACGGCAGCCGTGTTGAAGCCACTTGGTCCGCAAATTGCCGCATAAGTACATCGGTCCGGCTGCTTCTCCCGAAACAGGGAAGTCAGCAACTCCAGTGATATTCGTTCAGGCTTCTCCTCCGCCTGGGAGAGCAGGTGGGTGCAGCTGAATCTTTCGTCTTGCGAGTGCATTTCTTCAAGTTTTTCCTTCAACCAGATGTCGGCTTGGGTCTTGTTGAAGTAGAACAGATGAAGGCTTTCTCTAAGGATAATAAACGTAGTAATCGTAATTAATATTTTATATTTATTAGTATTTACAGGTAACTTACATGCGATTTGTATTTCGCTTCAAGATCGGCTGAATCAGACTTAAAATCGGTGTTAGCCCGCTTCCAGCTGCCAGCAGAAGAATGTTTCGGTGTGCAGTGAGCTCTGAAAGCTGGAATCCTCCACGGGGCGGGCCTAGTTGGATACGGGATCCAGCGTGAAGCTGATGCAGGTAACTAGAAACAGGTCCGTTGGTGTATCTCTTAACCAAGAAGCATACATTATCCGAATTTGTATCTACACTAAGATATGTGTGGTGGACAGGTGTGTAGCTTCGCTGGATCAACTCTCCGTCCTGTGGAATTTCAATGTTAACGTGGTATCCCACTGGTAGAAGCATCACTTGATTCCGTTCAGCGCTTTGAAGGCTGAGTTCGAAGGAGTCATTGTTAAAATCCTCACGATGGATTACTTCGTAGTCATAACGCTCCTCTTGTATGCTGGGAGAGTCTAACTTTTGAGTGGTATGTGTTCCATAGGTTGGCCAAGGCGCTGACTCTTCTTTGCCCAAGACCAGTTCAACCTTTCCCGTTTCCGCACCGATTTTCGCAGCCTTCGGTGGCCACTGCACCTTCTCCGTTAGCTGGAAATCAAAGGTGTGCCATTGCTGACCTAGTAAAATCCGCACTTCCAGCTGCTGCGAGTTCTGCCTTCGGACCACCATACCCGGGTTGGCAAAACTGCGGGTGTAGAAGATAAGTGTTAGCTCACTCCTTTGCTGAATCCAATCAAAGCGAGGCAAAATCTCCGTTGGCTTCGGTATCGCAGCCGTTATCTGTGGGATAGTGGGATCTCTGGAGGGTTTGGTAGCGTTCTCCTTCAGAGGTCCTATGTAGCATTTGCCCAGCAACTGGGGATAGTTCACCCAGGCGTGCACCTCGTCGAATAACTTGGTAGCATCCTTCCCGACGCCTCGCATTAATTCGTCCACGCCGCCCGGATGGAAGTCCATGTACCGAGTGACATTGAAAACACGGCCGCGAATGGCCATCCAGGCGTCGTCGACCTTGTTGTGCAGCGCCAACTCACTGTGCGAGACTGGTACCGTGCGTCCGCCGGTACCCGAGAGATCCGCTCCTGAGTTGCACAGCCGTATCCAGCTCATCAGGGAGTAGCCCGGCTTCAGGGCGCACTTGTTGCGTGGATTGCCGGTGGCAGAGCCGGAGGCTGAGGAGGTGTTGTCATTGGAGGTGCTGCTGTTCAGCTTCTGCGGTGCTGAGACGGGCAGCCGGAGGCCACCGGAAGATCCGCTGAGAGCCACCACTTGAGGAGGTCGAAGCGGGTTGTTGCTGGCAGGTGGTTTTAGTGATGAATCGGACATGGTAGTCTCAAGTGCGGTTTAATCACAGAAAGAAAATAACAAAATAAACGGGCAAACAGCTGTTTTGGCCATTGGTTCTGGAACTAGTTCGGGCAATCAAAAGAACTAGTTTTAAGGCAAATGGAGGTTGAATTTGAAAAGGTTGTTGGTTTAACATTAATATTAATCTTTTCCAGATGATAAATATATAAAAACTGATTAAGTCTGTATTTATAAAATTAACAAAAATTACCATGCCTTGGTGAAGATTTGAATATTTTAAAAAATAAGACAGATACATTTTCTAACATTTTTTTAATGTAAGCGTAGTATCCGGAAAAGGGTAATACTGGTTATGAACAGGAAAAGATAGCATTAAAACCTCAGCTTTAAAGCTAACTAACGTAGAATTAAAGACATCTACATATATGTTGTCAGCACCAATGGGTGTTGCGCAACATGTTCCTGCCAACATTTACTCTATTTGGGTGTTGCGCAACATGTTTAAGCAACATTTCCTTTCCTTAATAATCCAAAGAATTTTAACTTACTCTTTAAGCTCTGTCAAGCTTTTTTATTTGATTCTAAAAAAAACGCATGCATATATATTTTGCAAAATGTATTTAAAACAGTATATACAAATGTTCTGTGTTCTCGCACGCTTGTAGTTTCGATTTAAGGCCGAACTACAAGATGTACTGATGGTGATCCGCGGGCCACTCAACTATCACAGCAGATTCTGGGAACGTTTTGGCGAACGCCTGAGCGATGGCATCGCCCTTGCTTTGCATAAACTGCCGTGCAATGGCAAGTTTAAGGACGGGAACATCAAAGTCAGCATTCGATTTCTGCGGAAAAATAGAAGACACCGCTTAAACTAATTGAACCAAGAAAAGTCTAACAGACTCCCTACCTGAAGCTCAATGGTGAGAACCACCGGCGATCCGTCCACGCCGTAGCTGAAGAAGATGTAATAGGGCGGAGGAGTGGCCAGGTAGCTCTCCAGTAGTGACCACTTGCTGATGGTCACGTCCGCATAGGGCTCAATGAACAGACTGGAGTGGTCCGTAAAGTTAATGCTGATCACCAACTGCAGGGTCTTGCCATCATCCAGCAACTTTCTGCTCAGTATCTCTATTGGCTTCTCCGGAATCGTCTCCACGGGCTCCTCTCTCGGCAGCCAAGTTCCGTTCAGGCGTGCGCTCATATACCGGGAATCGGGAATAGGCATACCGCAGAACAGATACTTCGCGCAGTCTGGCGCAATGCTGACCATGCCGGTCAGATCAACGCCAGCCTCCACCAGGGGAGTACTTCCGCGACGATCCTGCAGGTTGAATAGGTAACCAGACTCATCCTTGCTCACAGTACCATCGTATTCGTAGAAGATGCGGCGCACGTGCTGCACGTAAGAGAGGTCAGTTTTATAAAGTCACTAAGAACTGCGGAGTATCCCTTACCAAGTAGTAAACTCTCTCCACATTCGTCTTGGCACGATAAGGGTATCCGATCTGAGTAGAGCTAGCGATGTAGATGGTAACGGCACTCACGGCCAGGAAACCCAGCAGAATGAGTCCGGACCGACGAGACATGTGAATGAGTTGAACCTGCAGGGAGTCATAAAAATTGGAGGAAAGTCACAGATGAAACTGTGATGCAGGACATACCAAAAAGCCCATGGAGAGAATGGTTCCCAAGGCAGCCAGAGCAGAGATGATTAAGTCGGGGTTGGTATTCCTAAAATTGGAAATTTGAATTTAAAAACTATTCAAATCAAAACAGTACCTAAACTTACTGTCCAAAGCGACCCATCATCGGGGTGAGAATGACAATGAACGTGTAGAACAGGTAGCTGTTGTACAGGAACGGAGCCACCTGGATGATCTTCAGCACCCCAGTCCAGGTGAAGCCGCGATCGTGCAGAGTGGTCAGCAGATTGAGGGCCAAAGGGATGATGTAGAAGACCAGGGTCCACGTGATAATGTAGGTGGTACGCAGACCGTAATAATTCAGAGCAATGCCAAGGACTGACAGGACAACAGCATGTCCGTGGAGAGCCATTTGTAGTTGCTGTGCGTAGGTAAGCTTCTCCTATGAATCAATTAATGTAATGTAACCCTTCTGGGTGGCTGAACTTTTTCCTGAACTCACATTCTCCTGCCTTTTAAGGTAGACATAGCTGGGCAAAGCCAGACCCAAGAGACTGGGGCAAACGTACAGGCCAAGCGATAGGGCTGGAGTGCTGAAGTAGGTCATGGTGAGTCCGTACTTGTCGAACATGTAAGCCACTCCTATAGGCAGACCCAGTCCCAGCACAAAGGCCACTACTTGGACCACAAGGATCAGGACAAACCAACTCAGGATCTGATCGGAGGTGACTTCAGCAGTGCTCGCTATGCGCAAAAGGGATACGTAGACCAGGACGATGGCAACGGCTGCCACAGCGTAGTTCAAGGTTGTGCCCGTCTCCGCCGAGTAGTTGACAAAGTACAGTCCAAGGACATCGAAGAACACGGCTTTTTCTGTGGTCTAAGAAAGCAGAATTATTAATAGGAAGTTGAGGCTTTAAGTGGCTATATTACTTACGACTGTTTCCGACAATTCGGGGGCGTTGGCCAGACCTCGAACTAGACCCAAGACGTTGTCTCCTGTGTTCTGAATAGAATCCCGAGGAATAATGTCATAGCGATCATACTTTGTGTGGTAGACATAGCCATTAATGCACTGTCCCAGATCCAGACCTGTGATAATACAATAATATAATTTGGAGTCTGAAAAGTGTCTAAGAAGGCAAACATTTGCTTACCGACTAGACCTCCAAAGCCAACGAAAATACGGTAATCCGTGTCAGAGGGCACAATGCCAGTTTGGAAGATTTCCTCCGCCATGGTGGTGGCAAACGGGTGCTTGGCATACTTTTTATAGTACTGAAATATTCAAAAAGAATAAGGAATGTTCCTTTATAGACATTCTAACCCAGTCACTCACTTTCAGCAGCCAGGAGGCACCGGGTCCTGTCTGGAAAAGAATTTCCCTACTTCCGCTGCCAGCAGCATCCAGATTTATAACGACTCTAAGATCAAATTAAATTAACATTATTTTAAAACTTAGAATATGGGAAATCCTCCAGAAACTTACTTGCAATATGCAGCCCATCGGTGATTCATGATAAATCCGTGAGAGGCCTGCAAAGAGTTCTCCTCGGCTCCGTTGAACAGGAAGACGACAGGGTGCTCTAGGTAATCGCGACTGGACGTTATCACTCGAATCACCTCCAGACAGGTAACCACCATGTGGCCAGCATCGCCGGCTGAGGGACTTGTGGGCTTGGAGTCAAAGTGGGTGTTCACCAGGAGATAGGTGTCGCTGGTGCTGCGCTTCGACCTGACCTTGACGGCTATGTTCTGCACACCCTGGTAGATGTAGAGGGCTCCGCCTTTCTCATACGACCCCGAAACCACTTGGACGTCGATTTCCATCTCAAAGTACTCATCGAGCACATTCTGTTGGATCAACTTCAGTTCCTGCAAGATGAACTGGGCCGTTTGGTTCTCATTCGCATCGCTGCCGACCAACTTAACGCCGATTTTGTCAAAGTCATACAGATTGGCCTGGGCGCGTTCTGCAATGAAGACGCCCTTGCCCACATCGTCCAGGGTGTTGGCCGAGGGCAGGCGATAGAAAAGTGGCACCACAACACCCAGGAAGAGGGATACCCAAACGAGGACGAAGCCACCGCTCACGTACCAGGGTATCCTGGGGATTCGCGTCTTGCTCCCCGCATTCTTCTTCACTGTAGCCGACTCGATGGAATCGGCGGATAACTAAATGAAATTAAGTTCGGGTTTTAAAAAATGTCTGTAATAGGTTTAAACTTTAAAGTAATCCTTACTAAGAGATCCTTGTCTGCCATTCTGCTGTTCTGCCGCAGCTACTACTTCTCCAGAACGGGACTGATGGTGGAAAACCAGCTGCTACTGCTTTTATATTCCCAAAATTGTCGGATCATAACTAAATAACCTTTGAAAATCAATTAGCCCCTGATTATCGTACACACTTCTCCAATTTAGATTATTTTGTATTGCCCATTTTATGGTTAATAAAAGCGAGGGGGGCTATAGCTGAATTAAAACCATTATCCAAAGAATATCGGGTCATTATTGGTATTAACTTTTCGTACGCTTCGTTTCGTTTTTTAACCCTACAATATATTTTGCATATATTTCTCTTATCAGAGTTATAATGAAAATCTTAGTCTAGCAAATAGAACATTTTCAACTTAGGACTTAACAACCAAAACCATTTGCGAAAGAATAATTTCCACTCACGCGGCAAGCTGTGGATTATTACACTTGAGCCTAATCGTGCTTGATTTCATAGACCGTTTATTGGTGATAGGGGATCTTTATGATTCCAGACCCACCGCAACATGCAATACCTACTATATCCCGTATAGTATGTATTACCATATGTACGTTGCTATTCACCTGCCGGCTATCTTAATCGATAATGAAACGAGACCAGAGGGCTCTCGATTTAAGAGAACATGACTAATTTAATTGCTTTACCCGGGCCCAAAGAACCAAAGTGCAAGGAGAAAATATAGGTAAGATTCAAGAGGTAGTAATATATTTTTGTGCCTTGATTTTTACATGTTTGCTGTCCATAGAATAAAAATAATATTCAATATTCAATGAAAAAGTTATTCTCGAACAGTTTTTCGTCTAATGTTTTTGAATCAGAGTATTCGAAATGGAAAGGATGGAAATCAGGTTCACCTTTATAAACAGAAACTACTCGAAACTCAATTTCTTTCGAAAGTGAATTAGCATTTCAGTTATCGAACACGAGTTTAGTAATTTAGATTGTGTTTGCTGACTTAAAATCAGGGATCGTAAATAAGAGTTATTACCGAAAAATTAGGCCAAAGATGAAAAAATTAAGTGTACCATATTTTTTTAAGGAGTTTTAACCAATTGTTATATTTTATTTGCGTTTTAACACCAGTTATTAATATTTAATAAAAAGTATCTTATTTCAGAGCAAGTTTCTTGGATTTTAGTAAACTTTTACAATTGATATTGAATAGCTTTTTTAATTAACATTGAATAGAAACGTATATTCTTGATTTATTAAATTTGAAACAAAAATTACCAGGACGTACAAGGACTTTTCTCTAAAATCATAAAAACCTTTAAATGTTAAATAGTTAAGAGATCATCTTTGATATAATAACTACTTATCATCCATATCTTAAATCTAAATTCAAATGTAAGGATTCTAATGCAATAATTATTTAAATTAAACGATTTACTCACACTTAAAGGGTTATTAAAGGGTTATTACACTTGAAAGTAATCGTTATGTCTCAAGCAGTTTGATTTAGCACTCCTCTTCGGCGATAAGCGATCTTTATGGTTCCAGACCCACCACAACTAAACGATTGTTATCTGTGATATAGCGCTAGACCTGAGCCCACATAATTGAGTTTCGAGAGCCCATTAAACCCACTTTTATGGCGGACAATAAAAAACAAGGTGCACCGATGAAGCTCATTTTTATCAGCACGGTATTAGCATAAATGATAGCGAAAATCTTTATGGGCAGAAATTAGTGTTATCAAATTAAGAACAATTAACCGATTATTTAAAAATTATGGACAAATGTTAAGGTGCATATTAATCATCTTTATAATCAGACCGCATCGGGTGAAGATAGACTATCGCGGAATATGTGTATTTGATTGTCGTGGAAAATCCCCAGATAAAGCCAGGTGTGGTTTTCATGGTTATAAAAAAATTGTGAGCTCATGAAGATATACATTTTAGAAATAGGATGCTTAGGAGATTTCTGGAATATGTTAAAGATCAAGGAAGCGATTTACATGGTTGATAAGTAAGTTAAGTTCTTGAAGAATCTCATGAAACACTGTCACTTCCCACCAGTTATATAAGCTTTGAAGTTACACAAATTATATTGATTTTTTCAACATTTATATACATTTATTTATCCCTCCTTATGTTATATAATAACAATTTAGAACTCATATTTCTTATAGATAGCTGGCCACTGAATAGTCACGGCGAACTCTGGGAAAGTTTTGGCAAAGGCAATGGCTTCTTCGTCACCCTGCACATGCATGTACTGGGCTGAGATGCCCAGTTGGATGAGGGGCACATCGTAATCGGCATCGGATTTCTGAAAAGGAATACAAATTAACGAAGCTGTGGATCAGCTAAAGAATTTACGATTATCTTACCAGAATATCGATGTAGAAGTTCAGCGGGGAATCATCGATGCCGAACGAGAAGTAAATGTGATACGGGGGCTTGTAGGTGGTCGTGTAGTTCTCCACGAACGACCAGCTGCTGATGGTCACGTCCTCGTTGGGCTGGATGAAAATGCTGGTGTGATCCGTGCAGGTCAGGTTGAACTCGAAGCGAACGCTCTTGCCATTGTCCAGCAGGGTCTTTCCCAGCAACTCCAAAATGGGTTCCGCAGGTGTCCATACGGGAGTCTCTCGCGGCAGCCACATGGTGTCCTCCATGGCCTCCACCCAGCGGTGATCGTACAGTGGCATTCCGCACATCATGTAATTGGCACAGTCGGACGTCATGTTCTTCAGTCCCGTCAGATCCACGCCAGCCTCCACGAGGGGAGCATATCCTCGACGATCCTGGAAGTTGAACAGGTAGCCGGACTCATCCTTGCTGACGGTGCCATCGTACTCGTAGAATACGCGACGCACTTGCTGTAATTTCGGAAATTTTAAGAGACTAGCCGGTTTGAATTGAAAGGGATGACTTACCAGGTAGGGAACTCTCTGGACATTTGTCTTGGCCCGGTAGGGGAATCCTATGCTGGTGGAACTGGCCACATACACTGTGGCGGCTGTCGCGGCCAACAGACCCAGCAGGATGAAGCCGGATTTACGGGAAGTGTTGACCAACAAAATCTGTAGTGATATATTAAAAATTATTAATAACTATTTAGAGCAGAATAGAGAAAAAATTACCAGGAATCCCATTGATAAGATGGTGCCCAGGGCACACAGGAAGCCAATGATCAAGTCGGGATTGGTCTCGCTAAAAATAAAAAAAAATACGTTGTTAACAAACCTCCTTAGCAGGTCTAAACACAGAACTTACAGTCCAAAGCGTCCCATCATTGGGGTGAGGATGACAATAAAGCAGTAGATGAGGTAGCTGTTGTACAGGAAGGGAGCCACCTGGATGAACTTCAGGATGCCCGTCCACGAGTAGCCGCGATCGTGCAAAGTGGTCAGCAGATTGAGGACCAGGGGAACGACATAGAAGACCAGGGTCCATGTGATGAGGTAGGTGGTGCGTAGACCGTAATAATTTAGAGCAATGCCGAGAACTGACAGGACAACGGCGTGTCCGTGAAGAGCCAGTTGCACTTGTTGGGCGAAAGGAACCTTCTCCTGTTAAGATGGCAATCTTTAGTCTATAGACCTCACATAGTCGCACAATTCTTACGTTATTTTGCAGCTTCAGATAAATGTAGCTGGGCAGAGCCAGTCCCAGGAGACTCGGGCACACAAAGAGACCCACCATGAGGGATGGAGTGGCGAAGTAGCTAAGCGAGAAGCCGTACTTGTCCAGTCCATAGGCCACTGCAAGCGGCAGAACCAGAGCAAGGACGAAGGCCACCAGTTGGAGTACCAGGACCAGCATGAACCAGCCCAGGACCTGCTCGGAGGACACGTTCGATTTGGCCGCAATGCGCAAGAGGGAGACATAGACCAAGACAAGGGTGACTGCAGCTACGGCGTAGTTAAGCTTTACTCCATTCTCGGCCGAATAGCTGACAAAGTACAGTCCCAGGACATCAAAGAAGACGGTGTTTCCACCAGCGTTAGCCTGCATGTGAAAGAAATTAACTTTTAGATAGTTCCTATAAGGCTTTCACTTGAAGCAACCTACGCTGGGGTCACGCAACTCGGTGGCATTGGACAGGGTGCGAACCAGACCGAGGAGGTTGTCTCCTGTGTTCTGGAGAGCAGCTCGGGGAATCACATCGATACGATCGTACTTGGTGTGGTACACGAAGCCATTGATGCACTGGCCAATATCCAGACCTATGAAGATAACAGCGTTAGAACCGCCAAGAAGTGACCAGGTATCTAAGTTAACATACCAACGACGTCGCCGTACTCCACGAAAATGTCAAAATCCGTGTAGGAAGGCACGAGACCAGTTTGGAAGATTTCCTCGGCCATTGTGGTGGAGAAGTAGTGCTTGGCGCCCTTCTTGTAAATCTGAAAAGGATATCCAATAGTTAGCTTTCTCCTTTACAAGGACATCAAGGAATTACTTACATTGACGAGCCATGGGTTATCGGGTCCCGACTGGAACATAAGTTCGCGACCACCGCTGCCAGCTGCGTCCAGATTGATGACGACCCTTTTAGAGGAATATAAACATTATTTCCAGCACTTAACCCTTAACTCCTTTGACTTACTTGCAGTTCTTGGCCCACTTGTGGTGGGCAATGAAGCCGTGCGAGGCCTGCAGTGAGTTCTCCTCGGATCCGTTGATCAGGAAGATGATGGTGTGCTCAAAGGACTGTCGGGTTGAGGTGAGGACGCGAAGCACCTCCAGGATCGAGACGACCATGTGACCGTCATCTCCGGTAGAGGGACTGGTGGGCTGGGAATCGAAGTGACTGTTCACCAGAATGTAGTTCTCGCTGGTGCTGCCCTTGGGCGTGAGCTTGACCACAACGTTCTGAATACCCTGGTACATATTGACCAGGTTCCACTTGACATAGGCGCCATAGGCATGCTGCAGATCGATTTCCATGTCGAAGAGATCCTCCTGGATGTTCGCCTTAATCAGATTTAATTCCTTTAGCAGGAACTGAACGGTCTTTATTTCGTTTTCTTCGCTGCCGACCACCTTGGTGCCGATGGCCTCAAAGTCGTAGAGATTGGCTTGGGCACGTTCCGCAATGAAGACACCCTTGGCGGTGACATCCTCGAGGGTCAGGGGTTCTGGGAGGCGATAGAACAGGGGCTTCACAACCGCCAGGAAGAGCAATGCCCAGAACAGGACAATGCCACCGGCAAAGTACCAGGGCAACTGAGAGTATACCTTTTGCTTCTTGCCGCTTTTCCTGGGCAGGGATCGGACACCCTCTTCCACGGGCTCGTCGGTTATCTGTGGGAGGAAGGCGTTAAAGACATATTCCAGCAATCCAATGGAACTCGAATTGTTCAATTGTCCTTACAAGTAGATCCTTGTCACCCATATTTACTGATTCGCCTCTAAAGTTGAGCTGACTGTCTTACTGGCAAATCGAGACTGCGCTGAAGAGCGTTCTTTCAGCATTTTTATATCCCTAGAAATAGTGGAAAATTTGTAACTAATCATAGAGCAGCAATTCTTAATGGCACAAATCTCTCTTTCTCTCTTTATGCCTTTCTCAAGGAGTACTTATGGCGAGGGTAGCTATAGTAGAAAATATAATTCTATTATCAAGAAATATATAAAGATAAATTGGGCTTTGAAAGTTAGCTTAATAATGTATTTCGCCCATCAACCTAAACTTTCAAAATTAAAACAACATTTTAATCTTAAGAATATTTACTTGTACTTTCTATGATTTAGAATTTGTTACCCTAGGGTAAGTCCCTCATAACTTATCAACCTACTCGTGGGAGGGCAGACCACACATGTTTAAGAGTGTAATAACCATTAAAAGCTTCGATATGAAACGCTTTCGATTTCTTCCAGACAATTATCGGTGATAAGGCTTTATATGGCCTATGGCCCACCGCAACCATACACTCATTGTTACCAACTTTGGTTAAGGAATATATGCATACTACACAAGCATAATTCATCGTAGAACGAACAACCTGCCCAGGTGAAATCAATTGTAGTGAGTTAATTTATGACTCTATAAAGTGGGCGCTTTAATACGAAACACGCGTTGGTTGATAAGTTTTCAAGTTCTCTAGTGAAATCATAATGATGATATCTAGGGTGATAACTAAATTAGCATAATCATAACAATAAAACGAAATCGATTAACAAAAAATTACCCAAATAACACATTATATCTGAATACCCTTTCTATTATTATTCTAATACATTAATACATTAACTTAGAAGTACATGTATTTCTGTAAGCT
Source organism: Drosophila jambulina (assembly GCA_018152175.1). NCBI lineage: Eukaryota > Metazoa > Arthropoda > Insecta > Diptera > Drosophilidae > Drosophila > Drosophila jambulina. The sequence continues at coordinate 11,309,176 of JAECXH010000113.1, read as the reverse complement.
ATTTTATAACTTAAACTCGTAAATGCTGATAATCTTAATCGATTATTGGAACATTGCCCACCTGATGATGTAGACAAAATTTCTGAGGTCGCCGACTATGCAGTTAAGAGGTCTTAAGTGGATTATACTAATCTGCAGACAATATTTGTCGGTAGGTTATAGCTGCTAGCTACCAGATTTTAATCATAATTTCCATTTTTTAATCACAGACATAATAAAGTAAAGTAAAGTACCCCAGAATATTAGAAAATAAAAGTTAAAACTGATGTTGCAAAATTTATTAAAATGTAACTATTTTTGTTTTAGAAAGTGAAACGTTGATATGACGTTGGCCACTCAATCAGTACGGCGTAGTCCGGAAAGGATTTGGCAAACTCCTGACTCAGCTCATCTCCCTGGTTGCCAATAAAGTGTCCGCAGACTCCCAACTGGAACAGGGGTACCTTGAAGTCTCCATTAGAATTCTGCAGAGGAACGACTAAGGAGTAACTCAAGAAAGGCTTTCAAATAATTGAAACCTACCGAGAGCTCGATGATGAAGGATAATGGGGTATTGTCCTTGCCATATGAGAAATAAACATGGTATGTGGTTTGTTCTCCGATGTAGACGACCGGGAACGTCCAGTTGGTTGTATGAACAGATAATTTTTTAGCAGCAGCGAGTTCCAACAATTACAACAACAAAATTTCTGATGGATTAGAGAGATCGATAGATCAATATTCTTTCGCTTCACTTAATTAGAGGTTTAAAATAATATTTTGTAAAAATACAACAAAAGCATCTAAAAATAAAATATTTATTGTATAATAATAGTTGTACTAATTATTATTCTCCGATTTGAATATTCCTTTTTTTTTCTTTTATATTTTCTTGTTACTGAAAGTTTTGCTCTTAACTAATATATTATTTCCTGCCGGTCTTGAACAACGGAACAATTTTAAATAGATTTTCTATAAAAATATAAAATATATAAAAAGGTAAATTTAATAAACTTAAATTTCAACTGCAAATATTATTCTTATGAAATTTGATGTGGTTTAATAAAACTTGAAAGTTCGCCAAAGCTTTAATTTATAAAGAAAATAAATCTTTGCTCATTCTTAATTGATACTAAAACTTTTATGGCAACTGCTTTATAATTTAATAACACAATTGTTGGTTCTATTGCTTTTTCAGATAAGATTCGCTTTATTAGGCTGCGGAGAGGCCTCCATGGCTGGACTCAACCTATAATAGCTTAATACAGAAACTGTTGGTAGGAGGTTGGCCACTGAACGGTGGCTGCATAGGAAGGCATCGACTTGGTGAACACCTGACTTAGCGCATCGCCTGGATTGCCGATGAAGTGGTTAGCGAATCCCACGGTGACCGTAGGAACCTCGAAGTCAGCATCGGCTTTCTGTTTGGAAATGTAGATTAACATTAAAGCAAATCATCTTTGCGGTTCCACACGGGCGGGTACTCACATAAAGATCAAACCAGAAGGTCAGCGGTGCGTTGTCCTTGCCGTACGTAAAGTAGATGTGGTTGACCAAGTTCTGGCCCAGGTAGGCGGCCGGCAGGGACCAGTTCTTTATGACAACATCCGCGTACGGTTGGAAGAAGACGCTAGCATGATCCGTGACATTCGCAGCAAACTCAAAGTGCATCGTGTGGTTGTCCTCCAGCAGGGTTTTGCTAACTAAAACCAGCTGGGGAACTGACGGCGGAACAATTGGCTCGGCTCGCGGCAGCCACATGGCCTGGAGGCGACTCTTCACCCAGCGGTGATCGTAGAAGGGAAGCCCGCACATCATGTACTTGTCACAGTCGGCAGCCACACTGACCAAGCCGGTCAGGTTAACCCTGGTGTTCTTCAGGGGATTGGGTCCGCGGCGATCCTGGAAGTTGAACAGGTAGCCGGACTCGTCCTTGCTGACAGTGCCGTCGAATTCGTAGAAGGTTCGTCGCACATGCTGAAGACCAAAGAGCGAAAATAAACACTAATCTCTTCGATAATATTTCAATTACAAACCAGGTAAGGTACACGCTCCACGTTGGTCTTCGGGCGGTAGGGGAAACCTAATTGGGTGGAGGAGGCAACGTAAATGGTAATACCACTTACGACCAATAGGGTGAACAGGATCATTGTGGGTCGGCGGAACATGTTAACCAGGGGAATCTAAAAATCAAATATTATTAGACAAACTAACACCTCGAGGCACACAATCGGAGTCTTACCAGGAAACCCATTGCCAAGATAGTTCCCAGGCCGTTCAAAGCTGAGATAATCAGGTCGGGATTGGTGGACCTGGAAACAATAAGGCGTTTGATGTAAAATATACCCCTAAAGCAAGACTGTGGCACCTCACCTGCCGAAACGTCCCATCATGGGAACAAGGGTCACCAGGAAGGTGTAGATCAAATAGCTGTTGTATGCGAACGGAACGACCTGGGTTATCTTGAGCACTCCAGTCCAGGAGAAGCCGCGATCGTGCAGAGTGGTCAGCAGGTTAATGGCCAGGGGGAGAGCGTAGAAGATGAGCGTCCAGCTGATCACGTAGGCGCTTCGCAGACCGTACACGGTGATTCCAATGGCCAGAATGGCCAGCACTGCGGCGTGTCCATGAAGAACCAGCTGGAGTTGTTGGGCAAACGCCACCTTACTCTGCGCAGGTGAAAAAATACAATTGAAGTCACCTAATTTCAGGTACTATGGACTTCCTACTCACGTTCTTCCTCAGCCTGAGGTAGATGTAGGAGGGCAGGCTTAGTCCCAGGAGACTCGGGCATATGTACAGGCCGATCATCAACGCCGGAGTGCTGAAGTAGGTGAGGGGGAGTCCGTACTTGTCAAACAAAAAGGCAACGACCACGGGCAGGCCCAAACCCAGCACAAAGGCTATGATCTGAAGGACAAGGATCAAGATGAACCAGCACAGAACGTTTCCCAGGGAAACATTCGAAATGCTGGCAGTACGCCAAACGGACACAAAGATCAGGATAAGGGTTACAGCGGCCACGGAATAGTTCAGAGTAACCCCAACGCTCTCGGTGTAGCTGACGAAGTACAGTCCCAGGACGTCGAAGAATACGGCGTGTCCGGTGGTGTAGGCCTTAATATTAAAGACATAGTTTTATATGGTGACAATATATGGTATACAATGTTTACTTACCGCTGTATTTGCCAGCTGAGTGGAATTAGACAAGGCCCGCACCAGACTCAGCAGATTTTCACCCGTGTTCTGAATGGAGCCTCGGGGAATGTTCTCAAAGCGATCGTATTTGGTGTGGTAGTACTGGCCGTTGATTAGCTGGGCCATGTCAAGGCCTGGAAGAATGTGGAAATTTATATTTCAAGTCGTTTAGGTTGCAAGTTATTACACCTACCAACGACATCTCCATATTTAGTGAAGATACCGAAATCCGTGTCGGACGGCAGGATGCCAGTTTGAAAGATTTCCTCAGCCATGGAGTTCGCAAACGGATGCTTGGCATGGGTTTTATAGATCTACAAATTACTTTAACATTAGTTGGGATAATGGTGAAGCAAGGATAGTTAATTACCTGATTCATAAGCCAGGCCTGGTTGGGTCCACTCTGGAAGACAATCTCGCGACCTCCACCGCCGGCGGAATCACAATTAATAAGAACTCTGCAGAGTATAGATAAACGATAATTATAAAATGAATTTAGGGTTAATTGCAAAACTTACGCGCAATTCTTGGCGTACGGGTGCTGAGTGATAAATAAATGGGAAGCCTCCAGGGGGTTCTCCTCAGCTCCGTTGAACAAAAAGACGATTGGGTGACTGAAAGTCTGCTTGGTGGTGGACATTACACGCAGGACCTCCAAGATGGCCACAACCATCTCGCCATCGTCACCGGCAGAGGGACTCGTCGGCTTGGAATCGAAGTGACTGTTGACCAGGAGGTAAGTCTCACTGGTGCTGTTCTTCGGAGTGAGCTTTACGACGATGTTCTGTACACCCTGGTACTTGTTGACCATGGTCCAGTGAATGTACGCCCCCGAGCCCACCTGGAGATCCACATCAACGTCAAAGTAGTCCGCGAGAGCATTAGCCTTGATCTCCATGACGAGGCTCCAAAGGTAATCGACCGTCTTGTTCTCATTGCCATCGCTGCCAACGACTTTGGTTCCGATTTGGACCAAATTGTAGAGGTTGCTCTGGGCACGTTCCGCGATGAAGAGTCCCTTGCCGGCATCTTCAATGGTCAAGCCCGTGGGCAGGCGGTAGAAGAGTGGATGCACGACCGCAAAGAAGAGGAGGGCCCAGAAAAGCAGGAAGCCGCTGGCCAAGTACCAGGGTCCCCTTATGTTCTGCTCCTGTTTTTTGACACTCTTAGAGGATGCCGATCCGATTCCAGCTTCGATGGGCTCATCGGAAATCTGGAGAAGATTAAATGTTATTTAGTATACGTAGACAGGATGTACTTTCAGTATGTCTTTACTAGTTTGTCCTTGTCTCCCATTTTGCGATTTGCTTTGGCAGTTCAGCTTACTGCTTCAGAAAGAATCGGACTGATTTGCTTCGGCAAAAGGCAAGTTCTTAAATAGCCAAAATTTCGAAGAGGGCCCGCCTTGGATACCATTTAAAAGTCGTAAAAATTATAATGGATTTATTATATGAACAATGGTCATGTTTGAGTTAAATCAAAGATATGTGAGCGAAGTCGTGTGCAATTCGATAAAGTATCATTGAAGCGAGGGTAGCTAAAGGAGATGTAATTATTTTCTACTAATTGATGTTTAAGTTTGCTAATTAATGATAAGTAAAAGTAGTACTTAAAACAAATGTCAAACAATCTTAGAGAGAAAATGACTTAATTACAAATTTGTAATTGAAGTTTTAAAGCTGATCCCGAATATGAATACTATTTAAAGAGTCACACATATACATTTATTTAGATCGGTACTAATATGAATAAGTTAGTTAATTAATTTCATTTTAATATCTTTCATGATCCACCCTCGATGATGAGCAATTTATTTATGCCATAATATTATAACCAGTGATAACAATCCCATTACGTTATCCTAAACAGCTTCTTCCCTTCGGCACCGCCGTTCCAGACTTGTCGACTTCTTTTAAAAAAATATATATAACGTTTTTATTAGGCAATGATATCGCTTCGATTCGATTGCTGCGAGATGATTTGGATATATTCGCAAATGGTTAGGTGTGAACTAATGGGTAAACGTACTGCTATCTCGATTGTTAAAGTTATTGACTTCATGCGCCAGAAGATAAACTAGACCCACCACAACCTAATAACTGTTGATTCGAACCTTTTCTATTTTTCTCTTTTTATGAAGTGCTCCCCACGATATATGCATAATCGGTAAATATATTTATCTGTGTGCAATTAAATTGTAAAGGCGTTTTATAGACATTATGTGTATAAAAAGATAAAGGTATTTCAGATACAGAAACAATTTCTCTAAAACCCTCTCAGGGTATTATAATTTTAGTTAGAAGTTTGCCACGCCACAAGGGAGTAATTTCCGACCCTATAAATTACACTTTTGATTAGCATTAACAGCCGATTTTAAGTAGCCATGACAAATGAATACATTTTTCAATATTTTTTAAGAGGTTGCCATAAAAATTAAAAACAAAATGTATACATTTTTTCAAAATTGTATAAGGGGAAACATTATAAAATTTTTTTTAAAATGTTTAACATTATTAGTTTCAGAATTTTAAGTTCAGTACGCAGATTTTATTATCTTCTAAACACTAACACATAAAAGCTTTCCAAATCAAATATAATGATTTTTTGAGTTATTCTTATTTTTATAAGATTTGATTTATCAAAAGAATATCTTACAAAAATATCGATTTAAAGAACTGATGAAGAATTTTGAGAAAAATTATGTACTTTCTTAATATTTAAATGAACAAGCATTAGAGATGTCCAAATTTATATAATTTAATATTTTTATCGAATTATAATACATTTAGCAGTGTCAAGATACAATATGTAACTTTTGATATTTAGATAATATTACTCAGAATCTATCCTATCAAAAACAAGGTCCACTAACCTTATTTTGGCAGGAATCAATGCGTGATCGCAACACCTGCCACATTCCCTCTGGGGGTAAGCACTTCAATTGAGATGCGATCTCCCTCAGTCTCAGCATATTGGAGAGTAGCTAATAGATATTTTATCTGAACCAGAATTTCGCACTGGATTAATGGGTTTACTCATTCACAGAGAGCTAAGACTCAAATGCCGTAGGTTTCTGAACTCGTAATGAATATGAGTTCGCACTTAGCTGCCGGATTTTACTCCCATAAGGGACAGTCCCTGAAGAATCCACCTCTTTTGTTTGCTAATACAACCTATCAGGGCACAAATATGTTTAATTGATTGCTCCAAGCGGTTCAGGTTCGCTTAGCGAAGAACAAACACATAGCTTTTGATTATAATTATAGTATTCGTAATGTAGTTTATTAAAATACGTATTTTTTTCAGATTCTATACAGTTAATCGTTAACGCCTAATGACTACAATTAGTAAATCAAAATCAATATCATTTGCGGCGACGAACTAGAAGTACCAGGTCTCGTAGGTGCCCACCCAACCCTGAATGTAGGCATACGAGGGAAATCGGCCTATGTAGGTGCTTAACTTCTCGATGGCAGTGATGTCCTGGGTCACCCAGTGACCGCCGATACCAATCTCCAAAGTGGACGTATCGAACGTCGAGGTCGTCTTCTGTAAACAGGAAATGGTGTAAAATCGTTGTAGTAATTACTCGTAATAATTCTGGTAATTACTTACCTCCACATCGATGGTGAACTCTAGAGGACTGTCGTCCAGTCCGTAGGAGAAGTACACCATAAACGGCGGTTCCGCGCGCTCCCGCACTAGAGTGTCATTGAAGGACCAGGCCAGTATCCTGGCATCGTTCTTCACATTGATAAAGATTCCCATGTGTGAGGGTCCTGTCAAAGTGAAGTTAAAGCGCCGCTGCGTGGCGCTCTCCAGTTCGCTGACGTCCTGCAGCACCAGGGTGGGATAATCAGTGGGTATCTCTGGCGGCTCCGATGTCTCGATCCACAGGCTGTACTCCCGGGCCTTGTTCCAGCGATGGTTGTAGAGCGGCATGCCGCAGAACATTTCCTCGTCGCAAAAGTCGCTCACCGGGTGGGTCACTCCAATGGCATCGATTTCATCTTAAAGAGTTATGGATTAGTACAAGTCTCTTTCAGAATCTTAGCTTTATCCTTTGCTTACCTCTCGCTATTTCAAAACGTCTGTCCTGGGGATAAACGTAGAGGCCGGACTCATCGATGCGAGTGCTTCCATCGGCATTGTGCAGCCGACGATGGGCATGCTGTATTGAAATTAAGTTTATTATTTAAATTTAGTTTACTTTTAAAGTAAAACTTACAATCAATGAGTAGCGCTGTGGTGAGGTCTTCTCCTTGTAGGGGAAACCCGCATTTGTGACGGCAATAATGATAAAGAGAATGGTTATGCCCAAGAAGCAAATGACTATCGTTCTAGTCTTGCGGAAAAACATGATAAGAGGGGCCTGGAAATATTTGAAATAATCTATAATTTATTTACGATGCCAGAAAGTGGCTAAAAGTATGCTCTGAAATTTCTTAGATACCAAAATCAGAGAACTTTTGGGCGCATTGTAAGGGCAATAACCCAAGTGCACACTTACAATAAAGCCGGCAAACATAAGCGAGAACACCCAGACCAGGATTGCTATGACCAAATCCGGATTCATTGATGAACCCGAGCGTCCCTGCATTGGCATTAAGGTAGCCAGGGCCGTAGTGCACAGGTATGTGAAGTAGACAAACGGCAGGATTTGGCAGACGGTCACAGCAATGGCGAATAAATAGGCTGCAATATAAAAATCCAATAAATAACTCAGCAAGATGCAGATTTAGGCAAGAAATACACTCACCCTTGCGATGCCACTTGGTCACCAGGTTGACAATCAAAGCCACGATATCGAAAAGCACACAAAGCATTATCAAATAAGCCGATCGGATACTCAGTCCCGTCAGGGTGAGCATGATCAGGATCAGGCAGATACAATGCGAGTGCATGAACAGCTGAATGCGAAAGCCCAGACCCAAGGGATCCCGCTTCGTCTTCTCCAGATACAGAGCCGGCAGAATGCTCATTCCGAAAAGAATCGGCGCCAGATATAGGCCAAAGATGGTCCACGAAGAGGTGAACCAGGACATCGAACGATTCACACCATCCATGAAGACAGCGACCAGGAGTGCCAGGCCCGCGGCCAGGATCAGGGACGTGAACTGAATGGCTATGGTTATGGAAAAGCGGAGCAGGACTCCCTTCCAGCTGCAGCCCGACCGCAGGCACATGAAGTAAATCGAAATGCCGATGCCCAGGAGAGCGATCAAAGCCACCACCACGTTCACAATGATGCTCGTCGTCTGCGTGTAGAATATCATGAACCAGCCCAGAAAGTCGTAGAATACGTTGTGTCCCTCGGAGTAAGCCTGATAGGGGAATAGATTTTATATTAAACCCATCTCCATCTCAAGTTCTAACAAACTTACGGCTGTGTCATCCACCTCCGGGGCATTTGCCAGAGCCCTTGCCAAGGATAGGACATTGTCGCCTGTATGCTGGAAAGAGGCACGCGGAAAGGCATTGATCCTGTCATACTTTGTGTGATACACATAGCCATTGAAGATGTAGGCCATGTCCAGGCCGGGCACTCCGCCATAATCCCGAAAGATGCGGAAGTCCGTGTCGGAGGGAATGTAGCCAGCTTGAAAGAGTTCCTCGGCCAGGGTATTGGCGAAGGGATGCGGCACATTCCGGTAGTAGTTCATCAGCCAGGGATGATTGGGTCCTGATTGGAACAATATCTCCCTGCCCCCGCTGCCAGCCGAGTCCAGGTTAATGAGAGCTCTATGATGATGGAAATCATTACAGGAATATTCTTCTAAAAAATTTCCAAATGTTACTCACTTGCAGTTCTTGGCCCACTTGTGTTGGGTAATGAAGGCGTGCGAGGCCTGCAGGGGATTCTCCTCGGCTCCGTTGAACAGAAAGACAATGGGATGGGCCAGTGGCTCATCAGACTTGGCTATCACTCGCATCACCTCGAGCATGGTTACCACCATGGAGCCATCGTCGCCGGCACCCGGACTTCCAGGCACCGAGTCGTAGTGGCTGTTGATCAGCAGGTAGTTCTCGTTGGTGGTATTGCGCTCGGACAGCTTCACCACCACATTCTGGATGCCCTGGTACATGTTGACCATCTCCCAGTGCATGTAGGCACCGCTGGCCTGCTGGACGTCCACCTCGATCTCCAGGCGTTCACTCATCTCGGCCTCCACTTTGGCCACCTCGGCGCGCAGAAACTCCACGGTTGTCTCCTCGTTAGCCAAGCTGCCCACCACCCTAGGGCCTATCCGGGTCAGCTCGATGAGCGTGTCCTCGGCCCGCTGAGCTATAAAGGAATTCGGATGACTGGCCTCATCACTGCGGAGCAGTGGCTGTGGCATGTGGTTCATCTGGGTGTTGACCAGCGAGAGGTAGAGCACCAGCCAGAAGCCGAAGAAGGCGGGCGCGTAGTACCATTGCAGCTTCTTGGGCACCTCGAAGTCCACATCGATGTGGTATTTGGAGTTGAACTAAGGGGATACAGAGGAGCTTTGGTGAGTTTCTGCTGTATAGAGTTATCCTAACTATAGTAAACTCTCTTCTTAAAACTATCTAGTATTTATTTCATATCAATCATCACATTTAAGCTAACATTTTCAGCGAAATCGCTATCGGGAACAGCACGGATTAGTCAAGTATAATTATAGGCCGGCTTTATGGTCAATGAATATCTAATCTCCGACTGGCAGCCGCATGTCTGGACGCATACAAATTACCCAGTCGAAAGCTGATATCTCACGTTTTCGGGGAACTAGCTTTGGGTCGCCTGGAATAATCCGCAAAGTGCACAACGTCCACGTCGAGTGAATTGAGTCTGGTTACTGAGCCAGCATATATGTATGTACCGTTTCTATCAGAATCGGCCGAGAACTTGGCCCTACCCCCACGGGGGGATTTATTGTTTTACAATTCCTGTGTATGTGCTAATCGATAAGCGTTTCCCCAGGCACGGTTTCTTAATTTCTTTTTGATTTTTCCTTTTGTCTAAACAATGGTCGACATTGAAATCGTGCCTCGTCGCGTGTTAGCTTCATGATTCACGGGCGTGTGGTCAACGTGAGATTATTGAGGACCATAAACCCGCTGAAGTTGCGGCCATAAAACGATAACGCTCTAATAAATAATTAACAGCACTTTTTATCGCCTGGACAAGCTAAGAAATTCGCAATTTTCGCCATACAGCGGCTACTTTGAAGTATGTAATTCCGTGTGGCTCCTTAATCGATTTCTTATCTATATGGAGGGGCTATATTTAACTATGTAATTTTGCTGAGTTCTCCTGATACTGCATTGTACATTGACCCGAGGTTTTGCTTTAGGATTTCATCTAATGTTGAACACTTCACTCTGGACAAATCCGAGTAATCTTTTAATCGTTTATTTAAATTCCTTGATTGCAGGCACATTTTTGAAATTATTTCGATTAGATTGGTCTCGAAATAAACTTCAAGGAGTTGTACATTCTTCACTTTATTATCATTTTCTTTATTTATTTGCAGCAGGAGAATGGGAAAGGGGATTCCCCCCCCCCCCAACTTGGATTAACTTATGAAATAAACACAATAGTTCCAAATTTGTAACTAAATTTAAGCACAGTTTTCACAATTTGTCCATATAATAACTCAATATATGCTTTTTCACTTTTTAATTTACAACTTTCGGTTGTTTTTTTTTTATGATTGCTTTATCCTTTATACGTACACTCATTTTGGCAGGATTTCTTTGGTTCGCGATTATCACAGCTTATTTATGCTTTCAGAAGAGCAGTTGCACTTTAAGGATCACCGACTTTAGGATCACTGCCGGACCGGCCCGGGCTTTCTGTCCTAAAGTTCGTCCACAACCGTGGACCTCCACCTACGACTTCCAATTGTTCGATTCGCTTTGGTCCCCCTGAGATATATAAGGTTTTCAGGGAATTCGGCGGGGGAAATTATCGGAGGTATCGGCGCGCGGTGACTCTTCGATATCGGGGGGCAGCAGCTGCTCGATAAACAAGTGTTATGACACCTTCGGGCTGAAATCGGGCGGGGATTTTATTAGATTTCTTGTTTTCGCACAGAAGGAGGGGTCCACGGCAATTGCTAACCGAGTTTTATCTTTACGACAAGGGAAATGTCCAGTTGTATCGTATCGTAAAGGGAACAGATATCGCCTGCAGTTATTTAAGATACTCGCGTTGGCGGCACTTGCGAATTAGAGAAGTTTGGAGTCATAAAATCTGCTGTCGTCACAATATTATTATGGAGATAATAAAAATTCCGATATGCGAATGTTGTGGTTCCGTACTGCCCGAGATGTGTCTCTTTCCTAGCATTACCTCCGACTGACTGGCATTAGATTTGAGCTCCCGGACGCACCCAGAGACGACCCCAAGCCAATCCGGGCTCCAGGCCCACTTGTTGCGCCTTTTTTTACAGAGTTTACTAATTAATTTGTGCCCGGGCTGTAGTACGATTGTCGCTGATTTCATTCCATTTTCGCTTATGTGTCATTCCACCTTTGTGTGCAGCATCGTTTGTCTCCCTTTAAAGTACACAGAACAAAATTGACGTGTCTAAGCTGTAGATTATTTAATAGTGAGATATCAGGCAGGTGAAAAGGACTTCCATAACTATGAACTAATATTAATATTTTAAATAATTAATTCTATATGGTAAAAAGATAACAACTTATAAAGGCTCAGTGGGTCTTTAAACGATATTCATTATACTAAATTACTTTATTCTCCCTATATAAATCAACAGATACTGGTGATTATCATTAATTTAATTTAAGTTCATTGTATATATATTTATCTTAGAAAATATATCCATTTATCACTCAATTTTCCGTGTAGTCGCGAATCCTCGCCTGGGCTTGGGGTTCCGCTGATTTTGCTTGATTAACAGATTGTTTACGTATTTGAATTGCTTTCGCATGTATTTCAGATTCACCTGTCTATTGAATTGCCGTTGTAGGTTGTTCCGCCTGAGTGGATTCGATAGCTGGGAAACTGGCGGATGGCTATCAAATTATGTCAACCGTTTTCTCGCTCCACTGCACGGAATGTGGAGGAGCTACCTGTGTGCCTGTCTGTCAGTGCCAGATATTTATATATCTTGGCACATAGGAATTCTGCGAAGAAAATTTGATAAACATTACATCGAGTTTTTTGGAAAAGATATTAGTCATCATCTTTATAAGAAGTCAACTTATTATTACCTACTAAGACTAAAAATTAGAGAAAAAATTCCCTTGTAAGAAGTTTTCCACCGAAAAGGTTCCCCTTTTTGAGTTTTATGATACCGCTAAGTGCTTGTAATTACCTAATTAACCGCTGTCTTCTGTCAAAGGTACAATATGGTTCAATAAAACTGATCAAAATTCCGGTGGTTGTTGTTAGGCAGGAACCTAATCAGTGAGAAATAAAACCTAGCTGGCAAGTTTGTTCTGTGTAATTACGAATTGTTTAGATTACAATATGGCAAATCTTATCCATGGTAGAAAAAAAGCAAACAAAATTGAGGGTTCAAGAGGAAGGCTTAACCACTAGTAGTTCTATGAGTACAAACAACTAATTTAACTCTAAAATAAGCCTCTTATGAAGGTTGACCAAATTTCCCAGGCAATGGAAAAAAATTCAAATACCTAATTATCGTCTGATTTCTGCAAAATTGTTAGGTATTAAATTCGAGATTGAAGCTCGATACGGCCAGCTGGAAGGCCCAATTGTTCTTATCGGAGAAAAGATTGGTCGTCTTTGTGTAATTCCCGAATGTTTAGATTACATTACCGCGGAATAAATATAAACAAATTTGGTAGCCGGAGCCACCGATTTTCTGTTGACTAAGGAATCTCGAGTGTCTCCTCAAGTGGCATTGTCTGGCCGCCGTACAACGTTATCTCTCCGCCGAAGCACTGTCACTGCTTTTTGCAACTCGAATGGCGTTCGAGGAATCCGTGAAATCACAGTGAACTCTCCCCTCTTCTAACATAATACCCACTAATCGCCGGCACTTAATCTCGATTACGGGCAATTACGTATGTAATCTCTGTGCCAATACGGATGAAACAGGCGATGGTGCGCTCCTGGTCTGAGCTACCTGTCAAATTACGTGATTAGGCTGCGTTGTCCGCCTCTGATAACTCGATACTTGGGTGTGATAAGCCCCCCGGCTCTTGTGTGTCTAGAGCACCGAAATCCGCACACAAATCCACCAAGCGCAGGAGGCACGTATAAAATTGCGAGTGCCATTGTCCGGCGATTTAGTAGACCTCCGTCCGGCGCGTGGTTACATTACGGGAAACTGACCAGGAGGAGGATTCGATTACCATTTTTCCCATTTCGGAGATTTACTGTAATTGTAACTGTAACTGTAGTTGAAGGAGAGCCATCAGTGAAGAGAGCAGCAGAAGAACGACAAGTGAGTGAAAGAGAGCTCTCTCTTCGATTGTGCTGACCCCAACCTAGTCTCCCCACTGCCAAAGAGAGGAACGGTTAGCGGGGGCCCTCTGTCGGCTATCGAGCAGCGCAGCAGCCGCAAACGATCGGCGACCGTTGACGGGGGCAGTTGTCTCGCTCCTCCTCTGCCCCAACAGCTGATCCTCGCGCAGCCGAGTGACCGCGTTTCCAATCGCACTCTGTCGCCACTCGCCCACCAGTTTATTTTCGGTCTAGATGTGCCAATAATCCCGCGAGTGCCAACTATTTGTGCCGGTGATCGTTCCTCTTGCCGCGACACACAGAGAGCGAACTGACTGACTCCTTCTGCAGGCGGCAGGTGAGCAGGCAGAGGAGCAGAGAGCGCAGAAGAACAGTTGCCAGGCTTCTTCTCTTCAGCTCTTCAGCTCTTCAGCTTTCTTCTTTCAACAAACAACCGCAAGTGCAGCCGCAACTTCCTTTCCTTTGGCAGGTTATTGACTCAAGCCCTTGCAGCGTGTCGCGTTCTACGCTCTGCGTTGTGTGTGATGTGTGTTGCTGTGTGTTTACATTCGAATGCCTTCTGCATCTGTATCTGCATTTGTGGCCGCATCCGCATCTGTATCTGTATCTGTGCCGGCGATTGTTTTCGTTCCAACTTCTTTGCCGCTGCGTTTGTCTGACTTTAGTCTTAGTCCAAACAAATGCGGTTCTTGTCGCAAGTTGAGGTTGTTTTTATACCCTGCAGATGGGTTTATGTCAAGGGTATATAAGACTAGTGCGCAATTCTATATAAACTATAATTAAACCTCTAGTGAATGTAGATTTGTAGCTTTTGAGTTCTTAATATAATTTTTCATTTAAAAACTTTCGTTAATCTCTGATTAAAAGCTAATTTAGTTTCATTGGAATTCACTTTTCTTACAGGTTCCTTAAGGCACAGGTATCAGGTAACAGGTATCTGCCAGATGCAAAGATTTCCCCTTTGTTTGTTGCCTTTGCCGGCTTTTCTGGCCCTTTTGTTGTCACAGTTGATTGCTGACGCCTCTGCAGTCTGAAGTTTTGTTTTGGATTTTCCCTGCTTTTTTCCTTTACCATTTCCATTTCCCCCTCTCATTCAAATTGTCTTTAAATAGTTCTTTCTGTCTTCCCCTCTAGTTTTTCAGACCTCTTGTTTTTTTTGTTATTAAGTGGGCGTGGTTCCCACACAGAGCGTTGTCTCTGTTTTGTTTGTTTCTTTGTTTTTTTTTTTTTTTTTTTTTTTGTGGCAAGTGATTAGTTCAATCGATAAGCGCTTTAGATGGGAGCGCATCTCAGTCTTCCCCCGCTTCACTTTTAATCGCCGAGAAGTTGCCTTCACGCTCGTCTGCTTGCCGCCGGCTTGGGTCACCTAGAAGTCAGTGAAAAATGGGTCGTTGCAGCACTGCAATCCAAATGGCATTTGCATGCAGTCGCGGAAAACAAAAAATAAAAGAAAATATAAAGCATGTCGCTTAATTGCCTCAGTAGCCAGTACTTTTCTGCTGCTCTTAGTTGTTTCTAGGACACACTTGCCATCAGTTGCCATTTTAGTGGCCATTCATCTCGATTTCTAAAATATTCAAACAGTTTTGTGGGTCTCATAAAAACGGAGAGTACTCATAAGTGATCCTTTATGGTTGCTAATTTTAAATAAAATATGTGAAACGGATGAGTTGGAATTACTGTGATCTTGTTTATCAAAAAGTATTTAAAAGATAACAACTAAAGCTAGTAAAATAAATATGACCTTAAGGCCACAGTTAAATCCTGAAATCCATCTACTGAAATAATTTTTTTTTTTTATTGTTTGTATAATTTTCTTTTTTATATTGGCATACCCCCGAAAACAATTTGAAGTCAACAAACCAACGAAAGTGTATTTTCTATTCGCTTCAAGCAAACAAACACACATTTGTTATCAAATATTTTCCCGCACGAAAACTCAGAGCCGCATCACATGTGTGAACATTAAACGATAATATGTATAATACCCCAGTTGGCTATAAATAAGAATGAAATACCGCTCAAAAAATTACAAAATGTGTCTCGTTCAATGCTGATTTGCTTAGGTTTCATTCGTTCAATTTGTTAGATTCCCCAAATGTCGAATATAAATATGGTCTCATTGTTTATTTTTTTAGAGCTGCATTATTTCAATGTCGATGCTTTCCGACTTTTATTTGAGGCTGCGAATGGCCAACAGATGTTATCCGGTGTTGCTCTGTTTTTATATGGATTTTTTATACATTTTCCAAATACTATTTTGTTTATGCAGAGCTAGTCCCGTGCCAATATTTTCGTATTTGACACGTTTCTGTGTAGTCTCACCTCCGCGGAACCTTCAAGTACCTCAGCCTACTTGCTTCATTTCCTGTGCCCACTTGACGCCTCCATGATAAGTGTTATCTGCGGCAGATGCTTTGAATAATCACTTCTGGGATTCCGATAGTGGGAGTGGGACCTCCGCCTCATTCATGTTTCGAGGTTTGTTTTGTTTCAGGGCTATCATTGGCCATTGAATGGCCGGAATCCGCTGTGCACTGACAGCCTTAAGTCGATCGCACCCGCTTATCACGGCACCTAATTATTTAATCGATGCTCGAGGCTCGAGTGCCTGCATTAACTTAACTTAACCCTTCCCCCATCGCCCGATTAGCTGGTGACGCGACATATGTACATATATAGGGAGCATATTATCCATTGGCTTTATCAGCCGAATGCGTCACAATCGGAACTCGGGCCTTTCAACTCAATTAGCCGGGGGCACTGACACTCTGCTTTATTTTCCGGTGACCAAGTGCAGGAACTAACTAACTCTTACTCACTTGCAGGCCAAAATGAAATCAAAGTACGAGAACATGAAGATCATCTACAATCGGAGCAAGATCGGCTGGTACTGGGCCCCGCTGTTCGTGTCCTTCTGGTTCCTGCTCTTCTACATTGTGGTGATCCCCAGCTTCCACCGCATGCCGAAGCTGAAAACACTGGAGGATGAGCGTCAGAAGCCGGGCCAGTTCATCGGGGAGCGGGCGGAGAACACACTGCTGAGGCTCTCCAAGATCGGACCCAAGGTTGTGGGCAGTGCGGCCAACGAACAGGTAGCCGTGCAGTTCCTGCTCAGCGAAATCCGTGACATAGAGGACAGAGCACGAACCGATCTTTATGACATAGAGAAGGATGTGCAGATCGCATCCGGCAATTACCTTCTCTGGTCCATGGTCAATGTCTATCAGAGTGTCCAGAATGTGGTGGTGAAGGTGTCCCCGAAGAACGCCACCAGTGAGGCAGCCCTCTTGATCAACAGCCACTTCGATTCAGTGCCGGGCAGTTCGGGAGCTGGCGATGCGGGCATGATGTGTGTGATCATGCTGGAGGTGCTCCGGGTAATTACAGAGTTCGAGACGCCGCTCACCTACTCGGTGATCTTCCTGTTCAACGGCGCCGAGGAGAATCCGCTGCAGGGCAGCCATGCCTTTATCACCCAACATCCTTGGGCGCCGAATGTGAAGTAAGTGGAGGAAACTTTTTAAGGAAATTTTTATACCCTTGGAAGGGTATTATAATTTCAGTCAGAAGCTTGCAACGCAGTGAAGGAGTCATTTCCGACCCCATAAATCATATATATTCTTGATCAGCATCAACAGCCGAGTTGATCTAGACATGTCAGCCAGAAAAAAAATGTTACCAATTTTTTCAAAATTTTATAAGGGGTTACATCGTTAAAATTGTCAAAAATTGCCAAAAATTTTGATTTCTTAAAATTTAAACTTAAGTATGCAGATTTTTTAGCCTAGTAAATACTAGCACAGGAAAGGTTTCCGAATTGAAATCTATCAAATTTTGGCTTAGTTATGACATTTTTAAAATTTGATTTTATAAAAATAAAACTCTCCCAAAAATATAGCTTTAAAGTCCCTATAATGTATACATTTTAGGTCATCCTGGAGGCCAAAAATCTAATCTTTCAATTAGCCATTAAAATATAAATTAAACTAACAATATTGGAAAAAGCACGACAAAATGTTTATTTAATTTTCATAAAATGTATTAGAGTTATTATCCAATTGCAATCTTCAGTGGTATACCAAACATTACCTTCCCAAAACAAGCTTCTTGTTACAATTGAAAATATCAATTCCCTTGCAGAGCTGTAATAAACTTGGACTCGGCAGGCAGCGGAGGACGGGAGATCCTCTTTCAATCCGGACCTGATCATCCCTGGCTAATGAAGGTATGACTAAGCTTATTTCTGTTAAAACTTAATACTTTATCCCCTTCTTATCATTTCAGTACTATGGAAAGAACATAGTTCATCCGTTTGCCTCGACTATCGGGGAGGAATTGTTCCAGAATGGCTTTGTGCCCTCAGAGACCGATTATCGCGTGTTCCGCGACTTTGGCAATATACCAGGTACTATAAAATTAAGTGCCAAAACACCTAATCTCTAATACATTGTGTTTCCCAGGTCTCGATATGGCGCAGACCTTGAATGGTTATGTGTACCATACCAAATACGATCGCTTTAATCTCATCCCGCGCCGAACTTACCAATTAACTGGTGAAAATATCTTGGCGCTGGTCAAGGCTCTTGCGAATGCCGAGGAACTGGAGAATCCATCGGTGGGTTGAGCTTGAAATTTGCTGAAACAAAAAATAAATTCAATTTACATTTCCAACATTTAGAAACACGCCGAGGGCCATATGATATTCTTTGACATGATGGGCTGGTTCTTTGTCTATTATCCGGAGGGCACAGGTGATATCATTAATATCTCCGTGTGTGTCCTAGTCTGCATCACCATTGTGGGCTACATCTGGATCATGTCCAGCAGCACAGGCATGTTCAGGCGTCGCATTTGGGCCAAGTTCGGCATTCTTACGGCTCTTCAGGTGGCTGGTGTCGGTCTGGGCATTGTTCTGGTCATGTCAATAGCCCTGTTTCTGGATGCAGTAAACCTGCCCATGTCCTGGTTCTCGCAGAACTGGATGCTCTTTGGCCTGTACTTCTGTCCCATGATATTCGGCATGGGAATTGTGCCGGCTATATACTTCAGTCGCACCAAGGAGGTGAGTAAGGGGTACTCTTTCTTTTTAAAGGAATTTATTCTTAATTTCTGTTCTTTAAATCTTTTCATCTAGCACGGTTTGCCCTTGGGTTATGGCATCCAGCTGCTGATGCACTCACATTGCCTGATCCTGACCGTTGTCACCGCCATAATGGTGAGCTACAGGATACGCTCGGCCTTCATCATAATGCTGTGCATTGGCTTCTACACCCTCTCCGTGCTGATCAACATGGTCACAAAGGCCCACAAGACCAGTGAGTTTAAATTGGAGCTTAAACTTTGCTCTTTATAAGCTAACTTTTTTCTTTATAAGATTTTCTGTGGCTCATACCGCACTGCATCTGCCAGGTGCTGCCTTTCATGTTCTACACCTACTGTTGCTATGCCTTCTATGTGGTCTTTGTTCCCATGCAAGGACGCGAGTGTAACACCAATCCCGAGATCCTGATGGGTTTCTTCACCGCTTTGATGGTCCTGCTGTTTGCACCCTTCCTGGTGCCTTTGTTCTGTCTCTTCCGCAAATCGAAGACGATTATCTCAATGTTTGGAATCTGCACGATAGTTTTCATAATCTTTGCCGCCACACCAATTGCCTTTCCGTATGCCGAGAAGACCGCACCCCAGCGTTTCTTCGCTGTGGTAAGTTTAAGATAATATTAATTTAAGTAATAGATTTAAATAAGAGGTTTCTCCCTCAGCACACGGCTCGCACCTTCCACAATGACGATGCAGCGGGCACCATTAGCCACACGGATTCGGGTTACTTTGTCATGCCAGTGGATCGACGCCCGCACACTCTGGATGATATTCTCTTCGAGAGCACCAACTATACCAAGGCGGAACGCTTGGACTGTGAGTCGGAGCTCATGTGTGGTTTCCCCATATACAGCTCCCGCTGGCTGAATGCAGTGTAGGTGATCTTTTACCAATTCACCTAAGCTTAGCTTTATTATTTGTTCTTTAAATGCATTCCCAGTGACAACAGCTACTTTGTGCCTGGACCAGAGCCTAACAAGGGGTACACTCCGACCTTGACCATTCTGGATAAGACTAGTAAATCGGAGACCAATATAAGATTCGATCTGGAGATCTCAGGGCCTGATCATACGAGCATATTTATTCTGCCCCTAAACGACACCAAGCTGGTGGACTGGTCCTTCATCAGGGATCCACTGGACCAGAATGTGAAGCCGCCTTACTATGTCTACTGGTCGTACGCCTTGGATCCCAAGCCCCTACAGTTTTCGCTGGAATTTGAGGTAGTTAAATATATAAAATACTTAAAAGAGGGAAACTTACAATCGACTCTTCTTATAGCACGAAAACCCTGACTGGTCAGGAGGCACTTTCAAGATAGCCCTCATGGGCCACCGGATACATGATGACATGTTCATAACGGAGGACTTCAGGGAGTTCCTGGCCACGTTTCCGCCCTGGGCGCACGTCAGCTCCTGGCTTGGTTCCTACAACAGTTGGCAACTGTAAAAAAGTCAGCTCAACAGGCTCAGCTCAACCCCATTGTTGCCATGACACCACCTCAACTACTGTTATCATTGGTAATGCTGATTAATTCTTACCAATAGCCCTAATCGAACGAACAAACGTCTTAACTTGTACTCGTATTTAAGACTAGACCTCTGTAGTTACTACTATGTAATTTTATTAAAATACATTATAAATTATTTATTAAGATAATTATGGAGTCTATACTCTCATCGTCGTCGTCGCCTAGACTATCCAGCTCTCGAGTGCGGAGAACCAGTCGGTGGTGTAGGTCCAGTCGGGGAACGTGGCCAGGAACTCCTTGTAGTCCTCCGTGTAGTGCTCTGGGTGGTATTCAAAGTGCTCGGTGACCACCAGCTTGAAGTACGGTCCATCGGTATTGCTCTTCTCGTGCTCAAGCTCCACCCAAAACTCGAAGGGCTCCTCCGTCAGCGAGTAAATGTAATAGATCAGATAGGGTGGTGTGTGCCCCTCATCCAGGGGTGTCCGGTCAAAGGACCAGTCCGTGACCCTGACATTATCGAAGGGTGCTATGTACATCATGACTCGATCGCTAGACTTTAAGCTAAACTCGTAGCGCACTTTGTTATCTGGCAGGGATACCTTTGATACCTGGGTGAGATCTATAGCTATCGGGAGTACCGGTGGCGTGCTATAGATCCAACGAGCAGAGTCTCTGTGGGTTAGATAAAAAGCCAGGTTAATGGTAACCCAAGTTGGAAATTTATACCAAACTCACTTCCAATCTATCCAACGACCACTGTAAAGCGGCAGACCGCAGAATGGTTCGGCGGCACAGGTGGCTGCTGTCCAACTCTCAGGCTCTACATTCTTGAAAGTAGTGTCATCCAGTTCATGGATACGGGTATCTACAGGCTGAATGTAGTAACCAGAGTCCTGCCTTGTAGTACCATCCAGATTATGGAAGGTTCGCAGAGTGTGCTGGAAAAGGAAAGTCTTGCTTGATCCAAAATTCTCTTAAAACTCCTCTGGCAGAGGCTTACCAGCACATAATACCGCTGGGGTGCCACTTCCTTCACAAACGGAAAGCCCGCCGAGGTGGCAGCCATTATGATGAATATGATCGTAAGCACGCCGAAGGAGGAGAAGATAATCTTGGGCTTGCGGAACTTGTGCATGATAGGGATCTGCAATGGAAAATGTTAAATTTTAATGCAGGGGAGATCCTAAGTTAAGTCTACTCACCACAAAGCCAGCATAGTTGATGCCAGTTGCGATGACAAACACAGACACCATGACATCGGGGCTGCTGTCGGGACCATCGCGACCCTGCATGGGCACGAATGTTATGAGTGTGGCATAGCAGATATAGGTGTAGAAGCAGAAGGGCAGGATCTGACACAGCAGGTGAACCGTCACAAAGTAGCTCTCTGAAAGGAGATTAAGCCTTGAGATAACCCCATCTCCAAGAACTGCTACCAATAACCTACTCTTCAACGTCAGCTTGAGGACGATCTGCACCAGCACAGAAATGGCGTAGAAAAAGATGGCCACCATGGGGAAGTAGCTGGAGCGAATGCCCATGCTGGTTAGGATGATGCAGAGCAATGCCAGCAGGATGCAGTGGGCGTGCATGAAACAGGCAATGGTCTGATCCAACTTCATGTTCGTCTTCCTCTTCGTAAGTCCAATGTAAATCGAGGGCAGCAATCCGAAGGCAAAGTACAGGGTGCAGAAGTACAGACCGAAGGCCATCCACTTGCCATAGAACCAGGACTCGGCTAGTCCCACTCCCTGCATGAACACAGCCACCAGAATCGTCAACCCGCAGGCCACGAAGAAGGTACCCGCCTGGACCAGAAAGATGATGCCGAATCGCATGATCACAGCCTTCGGGGCATCCGAACCATTGTCCAGGGTCATGATCCACACCGAGGTGCCAATGCAGACGAAGGCCGCCACAGAAACCACCCAGTTGATGGCTACGCTCACGGATTCCGTGTAGGTCAGCATGAACCAGCCCAGGAAGTCGTAGTACACCGTGTGACCCTTCTCGTGGGCGGCAGTGTCGTCCAACTCAGGAGCATTGGCCAGTGCCCACACCAGGGGCAGTACGTTCTCTCCCGTCGACTGGTATGTGCCACGCTCCACGTTCCGGAAATTGTCGAACTTGGTGTGGTACACATATCCATTCATCACACTGGCCATATCTAGGCCGGGAACACCGCCATAGTCGCGGAATACTCGGAAGTCCGTGTCCGATGGAATAAAGTTGTTCTGGAAGAGCTCTTCGGCCAGGGTTTGGGCATAGGGATGGGGCACGTTCTGATGGTAGTACTTGGCCAGCCAAGGATGATTGGGTCCTGTCTGAAAGAGAACCTCGCGTCCGCCAGCTCCAGTGGAGTC
Source organism: Drosophila jambulina (assembly GCA_018152175.1). Lineage (NCBI taxonomy): Eukaryota > Metazoa > Arthropoda > Insecta > Diptera > Drosophilidae > Drosophila > Drosophila jambulina. The sequence goes on along the minus strand of JAECXH010000113.1, from coordinate 11,286,639 downwards.
CAGGTTGACCAAGGCTCTAACAGGAGATAGGTAAGTTAAGGAACATACAAGAATTACACATCTAGTTCCCTACTCACTTGCAGTTCTTGGCCCATTTGTGTTGGGTAATGAATCCATGGGAGCCCAGCATGCAGGCCTCCTCGGCACCATTGAACAAGAAGACCACCGGATGGGTCAGGGGTTTTTCAGAACGCGAGATCACTCGCAGGGTTTCCAGCATGACTACCACCATAACGCCATCATCGCCGGCAGCAGGAGTTTGCACTTCCGAATCGTAGTGGGAGTTCACCAGTAGATAATTATCGTTGCTGGAACTCTTCTGGGAGATCTTCACCACCACGTTGGAGAGGTTCTTGTAGGCAATGGTCATGCCCCAGAGATAGAAGCCGCCCGAAGCATATTGCTTGTCCACCTCAATGTCATACAGATCGGTGCGGGCCTCGTCTATAATCTTCTGGATTTCGCGCAGCAGGAAATCCACCACATGCACTTCGTTGTTGATAGAGCCGCTCATTTTGTTCCCAATCGCCGAGTACTCGGCCAGCTGTCGCATTGCCCGCTCGCCGATGAACTCATCCGGATGCTGGGCCTCCTCGCTTATGTAGAGCATCTTTGGGTAGCTGTGGAAGCTGGGCAGGACGGCGGCATAGAAGAGAGCAAAGGCGGCGGCTGCATAGAGGGGAGCTCCGAACCAGGGCCACTTCTTGTCCCTGGATTTGCCGCCATCCTTCTCGGTTGTGATGTCCAGGATGGAGAAAGTCATCTGAAATGGAGGTGACTCTGGTTAATAAAAACCGTAAATAATAGTTAAGGAAATTCTCCTCTTGAGTCAAAAAATAAAGCATGCTTTTGGGCTCTCTTCGAAAAACAACGATATACCGATTTACGATCTTCGCAAATTGTACCCACTTACGATCTGCGATTAGTACTAATCTAAAAATATCTCAAATAATAAATGTGTTTTTTTGAAGGCGATCGAAACCTTTTTAACGAATTGCAGTAATAAATGATTGCCAACATTTATGAAGTTCGTTCCCGGGGGTGAAATATACTTCGTGGGGGGACTGTGTGAAAGGTCGTAAAGCAATTAGCACCCTAAAAAGCACTTGGCATTATGACCGGCGGAATTTCATGGACAAGAACAAGAAAATGGTCTAAAAACAGAAATCGATAACAGGGCCAGTTCTCATTTTATGGTCGATATAAAGTTCCTAAACTTTGAGGATACTTGAGGTAACACCATGAGATATTCACTTTCCGACGAACCCTTTAAGCCAAAATATTCTTCTTCCGAGAAGCGAGCTTATCACCAGACGGCCAAGAGCATGTCTTATATTTTAAAGGCACAAACTACAATCGCGGATTATATCACCATGAGGACACGGACACTCGCCGATCTTAATCAGTTTGGTAGCTGTGAATTATGGTAACGCACTAACCTTCAGATCGCACGCGACTCGGACCTGAATCGAAAGGAAATATACACAACCGCACCAGGGCCCAACCGTGGGGGAACTAAGACGCCTCGGGGCTGTTCCCCAGAATTAAGTAGGGCCAGGTTCGGCGCCGTGGATCGCTTATCGGCGCAACGCCAGCGATAATAATTAAATATTATGATTATAATCAATGGGGTTCGGCGCATAAAACGATTACATCCAGCGATAGCCGCGATACCAGAAGCTGTTTGCTCTTTATAGCTCTTTATGATGGAGCAGTAAGCCTGATTGTGGCTCCAGATCTTGCGGTGGGGTCCAAAATCTAAAGAATCATTGTAATTAAAGGCTAATCTATATATAATTAGGAGTTACTCGGCATTACGGAATGTTCTGATACCTCATCGGTGCAAACAAATCGAAAACGTGTAAGCCTGATAAGGATGGAAGGAGTTTACAATTGGGACTTTGATTCCCTTAATCTTAGGGGGATATATACTTAAGATCGGATTTCCTGATCCTAATCAAAATATTTATACTAATTGCATCCCAGACAATGAACTCTAATCAATTAAAAAATTCATGAATCAAAGACTAAGGTGGAAAACCCCAAAAACCAACCCATATTTAATAGCTGCTTTTAGATTCTAAGTTGAGATTGGAACATATGTCCGGCACTATATAAATTTCTATTTCCATGCTGTCTAGCACCCCAACTATTATAATAAATATGTCTCAACAGGATGTCCGAAATAAACAAATGTTTTTATGATTTACCGCAACAAAGATCAATGGGTAAGTAAATAAGGCTGGCTCCCACGTTCATTTAAGTGAATCCACTTCAGAGATAACTATCGGCATTGTTTGACCACTCATGCTGATAAGCGTTCCTCAAGAATTTGCACATATTCAATTATCAAAATCTGCCAATCTCCCATTGAATCAGTCTGCATCACACATCAGGTGAATGGGCCACGGGCACCCACAGCCATTTCTCTCTCGGTCGGGGAATTCTTCGTGTGCTTTTTTGTACTTGTACTTTTTTTGGGATGCCCATCGCTACTGCACTATAAATTATAAGCACCCTGGCTGATAAAGCCCCGTCGCAGCCATAAAATTCCAGTTTATACGAAATCCGATAATCTACAAATCTACCATAGATGAACCGAAAGTAATCGTACGCCGCAGAGAAATACGACTTTTGCCAGGAAACCAAGTGTAAAATACATTTACTTTACTCTCGACGCCTTTAAGTTGACAATCGAGGCACTTTGATATTGCCCGCATAGCTTTTAGGATTAATTATAATTCATTATTGATAAATGAATGGGGGCCAATAGAGTTGAGTACTAATAAGTGACGCAAATCAATCATTGGAGCCTCATCATATCTCAAGAACAAAGTTCACCGCGAAAAATTCCACTTAAAAGGGCTCAACATTTAAGCTTTTACTGTACTTAAAAAAATACAAATTCTAGACAATTCGCTTAACCTAGTAAATCCTGCTCTCGAAGGAGGCCGGCCAGGGCGTGGCATCCACATATGCGGGGAAGCTGTCCAGGAACTTCTTAAAGTCCGGCGTCAACATGTCCTTGTGATGGGTCCAATGTCCACCCAGACCCAGCTCCACAGTGGAAGAATTCCAATTTCCATTGGGTTTCTGGGAGAAGCAAAATGGATATATTAGTAGGGAGTCCTTAGCTGGCTAGCTTGCATAAACTTACCTCCAGCTCAATCCAGAATTTGAGGGGATCTCCATTGACGCCCCATGAGAAGTACACAAAGTACGGCGTCTCAAAGTTGAGACGTAGGGGAGCCTAGAAGTACAAGAAGTTTACAAAGAGCCTTTAAGATTTTCATTCTCTTCTTACTTTGTGGAAGGACCAGTCCTTTACACTGGCTCCGTTTAAGGGCTTAATAAACAAGGCCATGTGATTGGGACCGCTCAATTGCATCTCGTAGCGGATCTTGGTGGCTGTCAGCGGTTTCTTCGAGAGCACAATAACCGTGGGTAAATCTTCGCCTAGAACTGGCTCCGAAGCAGGTATCCAGAGACTGTTCTTTCTGTTGGGTTTAACATGGAGAAGTTAAGCACATGAAGACTAGCTTAATTTATTGGTTAACTTACCTGGTTTTGTGCCAACGCTGATTGTAAAGTGGCAAACCACAATTGATTTCCTTTTCGCAGTCAGCACCAATTCGTTGGGCCAATGTCATGTTAATTACTGCATCTGAAAAATACATAAATATTAATTAAATCTACTTATTTAAATTCCTAAACAATCTGTTATACTTACTCTTGACAGTATAAGTGCGTCTATCCTGGGGCATAATGAAATAGCCTGACTCCTGGCGGCGAATACGATTCTCGGCATCGTGGAAGGTGCGTTTTGTGTGCTAATCAAAAATTAAGGACAAATTTAAGAAGAGTTTTAGGTATATAATTATTTAAGCCTTACCAGCACAGCGAATCTCTGGACATTGGTTGCTGGGCGATAGGGGAATCCTATGGGCGTCATGGCAATTATAAAGCACAATAAAGTAACGCCCAGCAGAGCGGTGATAATAGTCTTTGACTTGTTAAACAGCTGCAGAACGGGCACCACAAAGCCGCAGGTCAGGAAGCCCACAGCAACACTGAACACAGCCACGGCCAGATCCGGATTAAGATTCTCGCCAAAGCGTCCAAACATGGGTATAAAGGTGGTAAAGAATCCATGCGAGAAGTAGGCAAAGAACACGAAGGGCGGCACAATGCAGACAATGTGAGGAATGACCCAGGCCACATCTGCAAAATATAAACAATATATATAAGAACCAGAAATATAAACAAAAATCTATATCAATAAATAACCCACCTTTGCTGTGCAGCTTAGTGGCAATGTTAATGATCAAACCCATCGTATAAAACAGACAGCTAAGCATCAGAACGAAGACAGAGCGCACTCCGCAGATGGTAAAGATCAGGGTGAGAAGAGCCAAGAGCAGGCAATGGCAGTGCAGCAGGATCTGCACGCGCTGGCCAATGGGTAGCTTGTCCTGTGGAAGAAAACAAATTTTAGCAACGATCTGGAATTAACTTCCACATTACTCACTTGCTTGGTCCAGTGGAAGTACATGGCCGGCACTATGGCCAAGCCAAAGAAGAAGGTGGTGAAGTACAGGCCCAAAATGAGCCAGGAGTTCGTGAACCAGGACAACGGCAGGTGAACCGCGTCCATGAACAGACCTAGAAGGATGGGCAAGACAGCTCCCACGACCACTGACAGAAGGTGCACAAAGAAGGTGTGCAGGACACGCTTCAGGATCTTCTCCAGCTTAATGCCCGAGCTGACCGACATCAACTTGAAGGCGAAGCCACAGATACCCAAAGATCCCAAGGCCACGATTACGTTCAGGATAACGCCCTCAGTTTCGGTATAGAAGACCAGGAACCAGCCCATGACATCGAAGTATATGGTGTGACCCTCGGCGTATTTCTAAAGCATCAACCAGGAGATAGAGTTAAAGAGAATCGGCTAAAGCTAGGGTTCTATCTCACCGAAGAGTCCTCCAGCTCGGGAGAGTTGGCGATCTCCCGAACCAGGGCCAGCAGGTTGTCACCAGTGTGCTGAAGACTTCCCCTGGGGAAGATGTCTGCCTTGTCGTGACGCGTGTGGTAAACGTAGCCGTTGTAGGTGTAGGCCATGTCCAAGCCGGGCACAGATCCGTGGTCTCGGAAGATGCGGAAATCAGTGTCGGAGGGAATGAAGTTATTCTGGAAGAGCTCCTCGCCCATAGTAGAGGCATACGGATGCTTGATGGCGCGTCGGTAGTTCTTCATAAGCCAGGGATGGTTGGGTCCCGATTGGAAGAGGATCTCACGACCGCCATTGCCGCAGGAATCCAGATTGATAAGAGCTCTGGTAAGGAAAGGAAAATCTTGCATTAATAAACGACCAAACCAAGAGGCAGTGGAGCACTTACTTGCAGTACTTGGCCCACTTGTGCTGGGTAATGAAGGCATGCGAGGCTTGCAGGGGATTTTCCTCGGCTCCGTTGAACAGGAAGACGACAGGGTTCTTCAGCGGCTTGTCCGACTTGGCTAACACTCGCAGGACCTCCATCATGGTGGCCACCATGGAGCCATCATCGCCAGCACCGGGTCCCGCGGGCACTGAATCGTAGTGACTGTTCACCAGCAGGTAAGTTGTGCTATTGGTTCCCTTGGGGCTAATCTTGACCACAATGTTCTGGATGCTCTGGTACATGTTGACCATGGACCAGTGCACATAACTGCCGGAGGCCACTTGCACATCCACCTCGATATCATTGGCTGTACCCGATCGGATCTTCTGCATCTTCTGGGACAGTAACTTCAGAGCTGCCATCTCGTTTTGCCTGCTGCCCACCACTCGGGGCCCGATGTCCACCAGAGCGTGCAGATTGTTTTCCGCCCGCTCGGCAATGAATTGGTCCGGGTGCTTGGCCTCATCCTGGATGGTCAGTGGTCGTGGCAGGCGATGGCAGGCGGGAATCGAGATGGCCACGTACAGCAGCAGCCAGAAGCCGAAGAAGGCGGGCGCCCAGAACCACTTGATCTTGCTACCCTGGACGAAGGCGCGCTCACAGCCATTGGGTTGGGCCTGCAAAAGGAGATGGATTGTGATGAGTAAGTCTTGGGATTAATGTTTTCAAGCATAAAACATATAGAGCTAAGGATAAAGGATTAAAACGAGCCCCTAAGAGCTATAATAAATTATGTAGAATCTCCTAAAAAAATGTATCTCAAAGTAAAACTGCAAAACAGATGTCTAGATACCCATGGTATCGTTATCTAGAATATGCATAAAACCCCCAAATTTTGGATTCCATTCAGGCATAATGGGTTTTAACCAGAACTGGATAGACACACCACACCTGGCACTAGACGTGAGTCAGTTTCTCAATTGGAATCGACTGTGTGTATCGAGCAGAGTGTTGAATTTAATCCATCAGCGGTTATCTTATCTCTGGTCAAACTGGCATTGGCAAGTCGCAGACTGTTGCCACCGAAAGTCGAATTGGGATAGTTGGGCTCCTTGTGCTCCCCCAAACTAAGCCCAGACGGGTAGATAAACGGGGCGTGCAACTAGGGCGAAATGGGAACGGCTGGCTATCTCAAGGGTATCCGCGGTGCGTTAATTAACGACTCGCTCCCCAGATAAGCGCTGTGCTGCACTCAGGCCGCCAAAAAAGAAAAACGAAGAAAAATAATCGATACTCGAGGAACTCGGCCATGGGTAATGCGCATGTTGAGTTGCTCCGATCGCGCCAGATTAGGACCCAGGTGAGGGGCAATCTTATCAAGGATCCGAACTGGGCGCTTACCTCATACTGCTGAGAGCTGCGGGGCCGCAGCAGTGGATCTGTGTTGTGAGGATCGCTTGTGGGAGTGATGACGCGCCGCCGCACGTTCTTCTCGCTGCCACTCATGTCTTCGCTTCTCTTATTCCTTTGGTTTCTGGTTGGGATCTGCGGCACAACCGATCGCGAAGGCGTCCAACGCTCAACTGATCGCCCGGCTGCACCTGTGCTCCCAAAGAGCCGCCACACACATTGCGCCGGTCTCAAATTCCACTCGCCGACCCACTCACTCTACCGCGTATCTTATCTAATGCCGGCGGGTCTCACAAATCGGATAACTATTGCCGCCTGGAGCGGCGAACGGGGTTAAGGGTGGCGGATTCATTAACAGGTAACCGATAGAAATGCCTACACACATAACTTCCGCTTGGACTGAACATAATTCTGAACTTGACCGACTCAATGGATCAATTAATTAGAACTTTTATCACAAAGATAAACTCTAGCCGTTCTGACCGTATTTTCTGCTCTCTGAAAGGGGTGTGAGTGTGAATGAGTACTTGTGAATTAGATCACCGATCGATCATAGACTAAAATTGTATCTCTAAATAAACTTTAGCAATTCTTCGCATTCTGTGGTTAAAATAATTAATCATATCTTGCATTTTAAATATGATTTTAAATACATCTTAGAAATTTTTGTATTTGCAAATGGTGTTTTTGATAATCAAACTTAAGATTTAAAATAATTAATTGAAATTGAGCATACTACAAGTTTAATTTTATAAAAATCAAGTAAAAATTATTACTAAAAAAGCATTCGAATTTTACAAGATATTCTTGAAAGCTATTATTTTGACCACAGCTGTTGATCTGTCTTAATAAATAAAGTGTGATAAATTAATAAGATTCGTAAGCTGTCAAGCATTAGATAGCTAGGCAACTAAGCTCGTATCTCAAAGATAGACTTATGATTCCCATCGTGAATTTTGTTTACCGAACGGGGGGTGATGATTGAGTGTCTGTTAGGTTTGCTGTTACCTGTCAAGAATCAATCATAACTGGGGTAGAAAACCCTTTTTTCTTTTTAATTTATAATAAAATATTGTGAACAAAATTTGATTTTAATTTACCATATTTTTTGATATTTTAAGACGAGTACACCCACTATTAAATTTGTCGAAAATTTGCAACAAATTTAAATTTGTTTACAATTTAAATGTAGCTTGTTGCTTTACTTTACTTGTTACTTGTTAAAAACTGACTTAGAAGAGCTCACCGAATTGAAATTAATTCTTTTTTGACGTAGCTATGGGATTTATTAAACTTTGATCAGTTCATATAAGAAATATGTAGATAAATTTAGATTTCGGGATTTTAAATATTTTTGGGGTTCTGAAGGACATTAAATACTCAAACTTGATTAAATTCATTATTATTAATTAATCATAAACAAATCACCAACATAATTTTGATTATTATTAAAAAACAATATTTTAATTTCTTTTCGTAATTTTAAAAATTAAAAAATATATTTTAATTAGCATTAAATTTGTTGTTGTAAATCATCAATGTTTAATCGACGTTTTGTTTGTTACCTGGGCTCTTTTCTCCTCCGCATCGCTGCTCATTTCTAAAGGCTGATCTTCCCGTACCTGGTTGCGCCTCTTCTTGTGAAGATAGCTAGCTCTGTCGTTGTTGTTGTTGCTCCAGCTGCTGTGAATTCCAGACGATGACTGTGGAACAAAGTTCGCCGAGCCGCGCTTTAATAGGGATTTTCTACAAAGCGTAGCGCCCGATCTGAATAAGTCTGTGTGGTCACCGTTTTGTTGACAGCTGCTTTTAATTTTTATTATTTACACTTTTTGCCGGCGCTTTGTTTTTGTGTGTTTACCTATTGCGGCTTCGTGTGTGTGTGTGATTGTTGTGCAAATAAAACCACAATCGATAAGTATCGCAACCGAGCGTTTATCTGTACGCTAATTGCATACTTTCGGGCGGTAATTGAAGAATGACGTTACACTGGCAGACAAAAGTATGGGGAAATGAGGCAAAAGAAGAAAGGAACGGACGCTAGGGCCGTTAATTCTGCTCATTTACAGTTATGAGCCCCACGGGCGCTTCTTCTGTCTCTTTCTGGCCTGCATGTGCATTAGAAAACGATGACGTGCTAACACGCAGACATGCACACACACAAACACACTAAGAGAGGGCACATCCCGTTCGGAATTGAGGACAACGTGCGAAGCATGTGCCGCAAAACGGGAAATGCAATAATGGCTCCCAGCGGCCAAGGAGGAGCGGGCGCCGGAACGTAGGCCCAGTGTCATTCAACCTAAATGGGAGAGCGAGACAGCGCTAGCGGAGGGTGTATCAGTGTGCGTGTGCCATTTACTCTCGTGCCGTGTGCATTCATTCACTCACTCACTCACTTATTCATTGATGCCCTATTCGTAAACAAAGCGTTCACCGGAATATTGGTCAAAAGGAAATCGATAGAATGAACGAACTGTCGCGAATATGGGAAAATGCGGGAGAGGTACCAATAATCAGAGTCACGAAAACACTGGCCAGCGGTTTAAACTACGATTTTGGCCCATATTTATGCCTAGTTTGTGCCAAATGGAGTGAGGGAGATGGAGAACGAGAGAGTACTCCCTTCGCGCAGGCGCCGGAGCGAGCGAGCGGGGGACCAAGTGCCGGCTAAGTAGCCCCCAATGTGGGGCCGCAACCAAAACAAAGCCAAATATGTGTCAGCTGCCTTTCCCGCTTCGCTTTCTACACGAATTCGCGCGTCCTCGTGCCTTCTCGGTCCCTCTTCCACCCCCTGTCCGTGTCTCCCTTTTGCGCGTTCATTTTGGGGCCGCTCTCTCTCGCTTTCTTTGGGGCCGAGCCACGGCCGCTACTACTGCTGAAGCCTCAGTCGCGTTTCAACGCTCGAAGCTTTTGGTCGTGCTCGCTGCAAAGGAAAGAAGGATAGGGCTAGGGGATTCCTAACGGCACCAGCAGGAACAACAATTGTACAAAAAAATGTGCTCGGCGTGGAAGTAGGGGCCGCCCGTCCTATGTCTATGTGTGCCGTTCGCGTGTGTGCGTGCGTCTATCTCTCGGCCTGTTTCCGTTTGCCTAGCTAAAAATAAAATTATATAATTTTTAATAAACCCAGCAGCGAATGCAAATCGTATTCGGCACAGGCAATACGCGCCATATTCTGCGGAGCATACGGAATAAGTGAGTACGGCGGCGTGGCTCCCGTTCCTTGTTTTCCCATACCGTTACCATTCCCGTTGGAGCAGCACGTGAAATGTTTGCATACTTAATGGCGGCGCGTATTTAACTTTGGGGCCCGACTTTGAAAACATTGAATTAAAAAGGCAGCGCATGCAAATCAGTGCGATTCCGCGAATATGTATATCCTCCGGCCAAAAAGCCTATTTGATCAAGTGGTGTATTAGGATGATTCCGAGGAAAATACGTGTGTCCTCCTGGCTGTTTTCCTTGTGTCCGATTACGGTGCCCCAATTCTGTTACGGCCAGAAGTTGAGCTGGCCGTATTTATTGCCAATCAATTAAAAGTTGTAATCAAAAGTTTGGGGAACAAGCCATGGTTACAACTTTGCCGCAACGAAATTGTCAATTTTGAAAGTTTCAAATTGCTTTCCACATGGTAGTTTTGGTTTATTGATTTCCATTTGGGGGAGCTCCCATTTCGGATCGTATCGCAACGGTCGGATAGGAGTTCCCTCTTAAAAGCGCTTAATTCGCGGGGCTAACAGGTCGTTGACCAAGCCGATTATCATTAGCCCCCCATTAGGTGGCGTAAGGAAATTCTTTTATGCGCCAATAAGCCTCGAACCACGCAGTTTGAGTCCCTCTGTATATATATTTTTTTGTTTTCCGCTTTTCCGTTTGCTTTTGTGGGTCATAATAAAATTTTGGACAATGACACAATAGCGGCAAATCAGTGGCAGGATGTGGCGGGGACAAAGGACTCAGGCACGCAAGGAAGTGGAACATGAGGAGAATAATAAAGGAAAACAAAGGAAACAAAACAAAAACTGGCAAAACCCAGAAAACTTTTCCAGTTAAAGTTCCAAGTAGTTAGTTAGCTGAAGTAGAGATTTCTTTAAAACAAAAAGGATTTCCACAATTGCCAGATTCGTGTCGGGCTTAGTTGTTTTTTTGGTTCCGTTTGTCCTGGCTTTCAATTTGGCCTCCTCATTGATTGTCTCTTGGACACTACTCAAACATTTTGGCTCCAATTAGGACTTGCTTAGCTATAATTTGAATAGATTTCCCGGGAAGTCACTATCGCTCCCGCTGCCGTTGTGAAAAACGGATTGTTGCCACCGCCGGCGACGACAATTGCTTACAACTGTGGAAAATGTCACGGAAAAAGTTCAGGGCCTTGGGGGCGGAGATCTTGGGAAAGTTTCCCATCTGCTGGTGTTTTTAGTAGACAAAGAAGACAGGATTTCATCGAATTTGAGTCCTTGCTAATAGCGAATCGAAGCGGAGGCTCAGGGGATGAGCCCGCAGGCGGCTTTCGATAGGATAGCAAGAGTGGGTCTATCTCGCCGTCCTCCCAGTCCCCTTGTTTGGGATATCTTCCCTGCCCCCCATTCTTGCTTTATCCCTATGTACACTTGACTGAGCGCCTGCTGACGAAGCTTCTATTTTTTTTATTACACTTGGGAAAATTCCAAAAATATGAGCTTGATTTTGCTGTATAATTTCATATATTTTCCTATTTAGTTAGTAATATGTCCTCTGAAATCCTTCTCGTGATCTTACCTCGCACTTCATTTTATAATTTTTTCGTACGGGATTCTATGACTCTCTCTCGCAAAATGGAAATCCAAGGATTATTTAAGTTAAATTTTTCCAGGTGTACTGACTCCCCCCGGTTTCCTCCGTTTCCCTGGATGCGTGCGTTCCGCTTTTTAATGAAGTCATTTGAAGCATTCGCTGATTCGTTTGTGATTTATGAGCAGACACCGCAGGCCCAGGATAGGGATGAAGCCCTCCCGTTTTTCAGCCCCTTTTCACCTCCTGCTCACAGGTGACAGCATCAATCAGTTGTTGTTGTTGCCGCTCTTGTTGTGTCTGGTTAGGCATGTGTGTAGCTCCAGTTCACTTGTCACGATAATTGCTTCAAAATTTGTGTCCCAGGAGCTAACTGGATTAGCCTAATTGGATGCCAGATGTTATGGCTTTGGAATTTCCTTTGGTGTTATCCCTGCCGCAAATACCGGTTCCTCAGCCAGTTTGCATAACGTTAATTAGGGCGAAGGACGTCTGCTGATTGAGATTTAAGCAGGCCAATTGTAAAAGCGATTTAGGGTCCTTCTGGAGATTTCCCTGCATTCTGCCCGCTTGTTTTGGGTGAATGAAAATCGCGTTTTTCCGCCCAACTCCCTTCTGTTTTTACATTTCGCCTGCAGCTGTGCTGGTGTTTCATTAATTAAGGTGAAATAATTACGATTACGTCGCGTAATCCCCGAACTAAAGCTCACGCCCTGTCTTTGGGTGTTTAAGCCGCAACTTAAGTGCTTTTCAGAGCAGTGCCCTTTGGGGGCGAGGCGAGTCAATAACCTAATCATACTTCCCATGCATCTATCTATACCGCAACGATTGGACTATTTCACGCTTGATTAAGCCAACAGCCAAGCAGAAGCACTTATAACTCAATGTCGAAAGTTCCTCTGCGCAAACACAATGCCAGCGGCGGCACTGTCAAATGGAGATGGCTCCCTCCTTCCCCTGCAGACTTTGACTTATTCATGCTCCTCTTGCAGTGCAGCTATTGCTGGCTGGTTGTCCCGGCCAATGACTTCTGGACTTGGCCAGCCACGATGCAGTCGAGAGACACTCCCCACAAAGGCAATTTGATTTCATTGGGAATGCAGCAGCGAAAGGCGACCCCTCACTGTTTTAAAAACCCCCCTGGGATGGCAGGTTTCACTGGGAAAAACTGTGAGACAATTGTATTTAATTTTATAGCTTTCTTTTTGAATGTTTTCCCTATTAAGCAATTAATGTCGCACTAAGTTTGTCTTTCTAATAAACTATTTTAAGTTCAAAATATATTCAAAAACTGCATTTAAACAGTTAATATTCTCTCTGTACTTGCGGTTAACCCATAGGGAGATTGTCATTAAGAGGCACTGAAAGCAACCAGAGAGAGACACTACTCAAAAGGTTGGATCCTTAAGCGCTGCTCCCCTGCCAGGATAATCGAATCCGTTGTCCAGGTGACCTTCTGACCGATTGAGTGGCGAGCCTTGACGAAAAAGGTTAAGCCGGACTCTCTGGTCCGAGGGGACTCATCACGGGGCTGGAGATAATGATGTTGGGCAACCGCTTTGATTGACAGGTCCATTCAATCGGGCCGGCTCTCCGTTTATTTTTCCGGCTTAGGCAGTGAAAATTGTTTTTAGCAGATAAAGCCGCCTAATACCGAAATTTATGCGCAAGTTCCCGTTGAATTCAGTTGCGAATTTCCGAATTTCCGAATTTATTCACGAACACTGAGCCGCTTTAATGAAGAGGCTCAAGGGGAGCTTCATATCCTTTCCGACTTTCATTCCTGTATCGATTGCTCGCCTGAGTGTGTGGGCATTGGCGATGAGCGGGCCGTATCTGCTGCTGATATGTTGGCCTAATCATTGAACTGGAAATCGTACAAACAAAGGCACGCCTTCACGAATGTTTTTGATGTTGAATGAGTGGGACTTTGACTTGGTCGCGGCAGGGCGGAGTGTATGGAGTGTATGGAGTGTATAGAGGCAGGTGGCCATTGTAGTCGGCTCGTCAATAGTGTCGTGGTCGTTATCCCCTGAGCCTTGTGACCCTCTTTGCCGAGCAAATAAAGTTACTTTGCCACCAGGCGGCGGCAATGGGCGGCACTGGGCAGGGAGCAGGCAAAAGTTGGCCTATATCTAGTTAATTAAGTAGCTATTACAGGGCCCACAGCCACATCAAAGCCGAGTTTCAAACTAAATAAAATGCCGCAGCTCCCTCACTATACGTGGGAAAATTTATTGGAATCCTTTTAGCGGCATAATTACAATTTATGAGCTTGCTAAATTTAATTACTCGCCCCAAATTAATGATATTTCGAAGTTCATATGCGAAAACATTTGACTAATTGCCTGCCTGCGTTCGTGGAATTCGAGTTGAGTTCTTAAATTCCGCAATTAAAGTGCTTCAATTATAATTAATGCATGTGAATTCGATTGCTGCGCTCAAAAGTGATTAATTTGTTTATTCATTTATGCATTCATTTATTTTCACGTGGGCTCTCCGGTGCTTCCCCCTGCAAAACACCTGCGATGAGATTTATGAGCTGACAGGACCGGTGATATCGATGTATCGGGGAAGCGACTCTTTGATCCATTGTTTCTCTGCAGTGCAAATTAGTAATATCATCACGGCATAATCTTTATCAGCGGACGGACGGAAGCAGACATCAATCAAATTCAAACGGAAATAATCGATGCTCGGGGAGGTGGAAAGCGGGAAAATCTGTGGAACTGTGAAGGATGATTACTGGTGGCCCATTATGATGATGATTATTATTATTATCGTTATGGTGATTTACCTGTCGGCGATGCCGGCGGTTGCCACGTTGCGTATGAGTGATGTGATGATGATGTGCGACCGAAAAGGAAATCAATTACAACGTGTATTTACATATGCCGGATTTTACTTCAACGGCAGCACCGAGGCACTTGACGCTTCTCCCCAAAGATGTGGGACTCAATATGAATGCAAATGTCTGACTACATTTGGTGTTCCCCTCCTCTCTCCCACTCGCGGCATAATTTATCCGATGACCACTTGGGAGTCCAGACGTCCTCCGCCTGTGGCGACGGGTGCAAAGTTAATTTGCCGCAGAGTCCCCTGGCTTTTAATGAGAATTCTGTTGTCATTTCATGCCACAGTTTTCCTCTCTTATTTTTTTGATAAAAATTATGTAAATAATGCTGGCGAACAATTTGTGTCAGCTTTGGCTTCTGCCTTCCCGTTCCCCATTGGCGTTTCTATTCTTTGACTTTTAATACGAAAAGTCAGCAGCGTAATAGAAAATTGTTTGCCTCATAATGGAAGAATAAATCTGCTAACAGCGCATTGGGCACGCGTTGCGTATACGTAATATGAGAAAATAATTGCTGCTAGCCCCGGCGACTAAATTGCTTTCGAAGCGAGCCCAAAGCACACACTCGTGTACACCACCGCCCGAACGATGAGATGGCAGAAAAGTTTTTAAGCAGAAAAAAGCCCTGGAAATGATTTCGTTTACAATGGTTTCCCTTGTTCATTGCCCCCATACTGGCAGTCGAAAGCGGTGGTTTTATGGCCTTGTTTATTGGCCACCTTGTTGACCAAAACATTCGTTGGCTGCCCCCAAAGACTTGCCATGCACATCCTGCTGACTCTCGAGTTCCGAGTCCCGAATCTCGAGTCTGTCATTGCTTTTCTCGGCTGATGTCTCGCCTTTCGCAGTCGCCATAAATCATTATTATCAGAAGCAACATTTTAATGACTTTGGTCATTTGCATACACCATACACCTGTTTACTTGGGGCGGCGGGACTAGAGGCGGAACCTGTCCGGCCGCCTCTCAGCTCGGAGTTGTAGTTCAAGGACTTAGGACTAAGCCGATGGCTTAAAGGCTTCAATGATGTCTGCCGAGGCACCGCAAATCCCCCGGGGCGCAATTTTCTTTGATTATTTCGGTAAATTTACATTTGTTTCGAATGACTAACGGCAGCCTTTCAAAGTTTAATTTGAGTCTTTAAATGCTGCTCTGTTATTTATTATTTGCCTCTCGTTTATTCGAGCAAAACCGAGAGGAGACTTACGTGCAAGGACTTCCTTGCATTTATTTTTCTAGGTTATTGCCAATGCCTGGTTTTATGTTTCAAATGAACTGAAAGCCGAAACCCAAGGCGATGAAAGGATTTGTGAATGTTTTTTTCATGTATCGACAATTTCTATATGCACTCGAGCGCAAAAGGAAACTCATTTTGCATGCACGGCTCTGGGTCCTTCAAATAAAATCGCTCAATTGTGTGAAAACCGAAAAAATATGTTTAAGTTTTTCTCCTACCTGGAGGCAGATTGGTTTATAAGCCATAATAATTCAGTTTGTGATGCTCGTGTGCATTTTAAAAGTGCCGTAATGGCTTTCCCAGAATAATACTAATAGATTCTCCGAACTCCAGCCAAAGCCCTCCTCCATTAATTTCTTGTTTGAGAAGATAAGATTCCTGTCTTCCAAGGGCATTTCAACTTCGCATTGTTTTCCTTGGCTCTGTTGTTGACCCCGGCAGAGCAGTTCCCCACTCTACTCCTGGGTGACACATGCTCACCCTTGGCAGCCTTGGGCTCTGCATGCACAGCATGAAAACGGCAATGGCAGCCACATGACCAAGACTCCGGCGCCGACGCCATGCCTGAGGGGAGGCTGAATATGAAATACGGTCGGGGCACCCAAAGGACCCAGCTTTTAATTGTGTGTCGGAAATTATGTTTCACTTTTTCAACCTCCGGCGCAACATCAACAAACCTCGACGGGCTTTTGTTACCTACAGTAACCCGACGAAGCGCAAATTGGACGGATCCCGAAGAGCCTGGCTGGAAAAGAGTACAATTTCGGAGCTGCCAATTGTTTGGCTTCTCTGTCTAATATTTGGTTACAGCCGGTGCTCTACTATTTCCCAGTCGTATATATTTAATTGGCTTTTTTGCAGGTGCTTTGTCAACAGATACGATGGCTTCCAACACAAAAACTAAAGGGTTTTTGTGGCTGGGACAGGCCATGTGTTTGAACTGAGTACAACATTTAATTGATTTGTATTACCTAATAAAATTTAATATAATTGACTATGTTGGCAAAAAGTACCTAGGTCCACAGCTTGCCGTCGGCTATCTCCAGCATCATCTTCTTTCGCAAAGCGACCATGTGAGCTTGAGTGAAGGTGAGCGGCGCATTGCGTGTCAGGTACTCGGCGAACATGCAACAGAAGACGCCGCAGTCGTTGCCGTTGCTCTGCCGCGGCACCTCCTTGACGTTCTCGATCTTGAAGCAGCTCCTGTCGAACGGCTGATGGCGTTTGTCCACCGACTCCTGCTCCAGATACGCCGCCAGGGCTTCCAGAGCGGGCGTATTGCTAAGGCCCAATGAGTCGTAAAACCGGATCGTCTTGTTGCGCATGTCGATAATGGCCATGCTCCAGTGGCTGGGCTGTCCATTGAAGTGCACTGGCACCGGTATTATCTGCTTGCTGAAGATGTCCACCTTCCGGGTCCAACGCCTCACAGCATTGTAACCCATCTGCATCAGTCGCGTTAGGAAGTATGAGTTCATGGCATACACGCTGGGCAGCTGGCCGACACGCAGCTGTGCCCGCTCGTTCAGGAGTTCCATGTAGAAGTTGATCACGTTGTCGTTCAGCCAGTTGCTTCCGTACAAGGTTCGGATGTCAAAGCGGGTCACTTGAAGGTTAAACTTGTTAACGATCATCTGACCAACCGGACCCTGGATCAATTGCACCACGCGCCTGTTGACCTCGAAGTTGAATTCTACCGCGAAGCGCGGGGAAACGCCAAGCATGGATTCACCGCATGTCCTTGATGAGGACTCTGCGCTGTCAGTAGCTGGAACCTGCTGATCATCATTATCAACGGATTCCTCGACCTTGGATATGTCCATGCTCTGTCTTTTTGTATTCGGTTGAGAATCGTCTGGGGAGGGGCTTCGTTTTCTTGGAGATTTACCCAAGACGCTTGTAGATCCGGAGCTCGAAGTTTCTGGGCCTTCTTGTAAGCTCTTTGACTTGCATGTCGGTGGTGATTGCCTGCTGGAGGACTCTGCGCTGTCAGTAGCTGGAACCTGCTGATCATCATTATTAACGGATTCCTCGACCTTGGATATGTCCATGCTCTGTCTTTTTGTATTCGGTTGAGAATCGTCTGGGGAAGGGCTTCGTTTTCTTGGAGATTTACCCAAGACGCTTGTAGATCCGGAGCTCCAAGTTTCTGGGCCTTGTTGTAAGCTCTTTGACTTGAATGTCGGTGGTGATTGCCTGCTGGAGGACTCAGCGCTGTCAGTAGGTGGAACCTGCTCATCATCATTATCAACCGATTCCTCGACCTTGGATAAGTCCATGCTTTGTCTCTTTGTTTCCGGTTGAGAATCGTCCGGGGAGGCGCTACGTTTTCTTAGAGATTTACCCAAGACGCTTGTAGATCCGGAGCTCGAAGTTTCATGGCCTTCTTGTGAGCTCTTTGACTTGCATGTCGGTGGTGATTGCCTGCTGGAGGACTCAGCGCTGTCAGTAGGTGGGACCTGCTCTTCATCATTATTAACGGATTCCTCAACCTTGGATAAGTCCATGCTTTGTCTCTTTGTTCTCGGTTGAGAATCGTTCGGGGAGGGGCTTCGTTTTCTTGGAGATTTACCCAAGACGCCTGTAGTTCCGGAGCCCGAAGTTTCTGGGCCTTCTTGTGAGCTCTTTGACTTGCACCATTCCGTGTATTCGCGATGAATGCGGTTCATTAGACACAAGTCCGTCTGACTGCCTTTATCGACAATTTCTAGGATCTTCACCAGCAGGGACAAATCACCCTGGCTGCAGGAGCCTTTACTATTCTTGATAACTAGCTCAATGCTCCAATCATTCAGAAAGGAATAGACCTCCATCTGCGGCAGGGCGTTATCGTGGTCGAAATTGGCTTTATGGTAAACCAAGCCCTCTTGTATGAACTGGTTAACACGGAGTAAGCGGCTGATGAAGACATTGAGCGAGTCGCCCTTCCCAAACTGCTGGGCAACTGGTTCTGCCGCCACCATTGCTAAACCAATGTAATCCACCTGGAATGGTAAAGAATAAGTTAAAATTGGTAGCTTAAATTAAATTAAAGAGAAAAAAAAAATAAAAGCACCTCAAAACAAAAAACAAAAAAAGGCAAAAAATTTAAGGCCTCACTAAATGTACAGTCATATCATTTTATAAGGTGGCAACGCCGAGAGCAGAAGTTAAACAGCTTAATTCAACTGCAGTCGAGGCAGGAATATTGAAAATTGACTTCATATCCTAAGGATTCCATTGGACTGCTGAAGAAGGATATATGTTAAAGGGATTTATCAAATTTTTTTGTTTACTTATAGGAAGTTCAAATAGAGTGACCTAATTCGACAAATCCGCCAACTTATGTAGCGTTTATACTAGGCCGAAGTTCATGCACACAACACTTGAAACCGGGAAAAAGTTATTTTAAATTAGCATTTTTAAGAATTTCATTCAAATTTAACTGATACAAGTTAGCATTTTCTTGTTGTTCGACTCAATTTTCTAATACTGCCTCTCTTTTATTTTTATATTTTTCAGAATTTCTAGGACAACTTAAATTCGATTTAAAAATAATTAAACTTGGAACATCGAGTGAGAACAATTGGCTCCAATCCGAAGACAACTTGTAAGCTTGTCAACTGTGTGGCTTTTAGAAACTGCAAACACTGCGGCTGGTCACCTAATGTCCTTAGGTCAAAGGAGCCGTTGCCCTCGAGTTAATTGACTGGCATTTGTTAGGCCAAAAGAGCACTGCTTCAGGAGCGGACAGAACTCAGAGGCAGCGGTTCGAGGGAGGTTGGGGGATTGCTCTGCGGATGCATTTCGTTTGGACAGGGGCCCGACAAAGACACTACGGAGGGTCTACGGAGTGCTTTGGCCCGTTTACGCAACAGAACGGGCCCCTCACTTCCACAACAACCCACCCCGCCGGCCTCTCCCCTGCCCCTCGCCAACGCCCACGCCCAAAGCCACGCCCACAGCGCAGACAGAGGCGCCGGCAGGTGCACCAGCTACTGCCAGGAATCGTCGAATAATTCCGCGGTCGCTGCCTCAAAGTCAGGCGAAGTCCGAGCCGCAGGATCGGGCACAGGAGCTGCAGCAGACAGTGGCCACCACATCAATGGCCTCGCCCATCATGTAAGTACGCGCCAATCTGTTGTCCGAACAAAAGCTCGCTCCCCGTCATGCAGGTAACCACCGCCAAAAAGGGGTCTGCTCGCTAGAATATATGTATCTTACACCTGACACCGCATATCTCCTTTAAGTGCACCGCAAGCTTAAGCCACTGAAATTGTATCCTTTGACGGGAATCAGGACAAATGGAACTTGCAGTTTGGGTTTAAGGGAAACACACCTACCGACATAGTTAAAGCTCTCCACAACCAATACAGATAATTGCCAATTTGCTATAGGATTGATTACAATTACCATACAATACTATTAGTAAATGTTCGTTGACTTAAATGCAATTAAAATTACGGGATTCTATCAATTTTCATTCCAACTATCAAACGGCAGCAAATCCCATTTCAGGCAGGTGTTAGCAGTTCTGAGAAACTTTCGTGCTGCTGCTGTCTCGTTATTCGTAATTCGATTTGCATTCACTTTACATTATGTGGGCCAAAATGGGCTTTTACCCAGGGCCAAAAGGAGCCCAGGGTCAGCACGTGAGTCGGCCCCAATAAAACGGGCATTTTCAAAAACAACGACACCAACTTAATTGCATAACAACATTTTACCATTAGACCTAATTAAATCGTCAACTGAAAAAGCGTTGAAAGTGGAGAGTGAGCCACAGGAGCAGCGGAGCCTTTACCAGAATCAGGGACAAAAACCCAGCATGAAAATCGGAGGCGCAGACAATGTGCTGATGAATTTTAATGAGAAGCGATGAGGAGTTTGCTTCTCCATTAAAGAGGACCTCATGCATTGGATTCGAGAAACAGGCATCCAGTTAATTGGGGTTGCCTTAACAATGACAGCCGCCACCATATCGCTGTAAATATACTATATGTGTAGATGCTGCTCGGCAGACAATAGTAGTGCCCACAGATTGCGGGTGACATCTGCCGAGTTTGGCAAACAAATAGAAGGTCTCAACGAGACGATTTCTGGCCAAGAGCCATGCAAAAACTTTAATATCGAACCTCTGTGGATGAGGTCTGCCTGCCATGTGCAAATATTGGACAATTTACCAAGTATCGCCGTTCATCAGGCCGAAACTTGGCTTCAGTCGGGGTGGTTGGTGGCTCGGCATCCCATCCCTTGCCAACTCGTAAAGCCTTTTTGGCCGCGGTCAAGTGGATTAAGGCAAAAATATTTGGCCCTCTGGCTCTTAGGTCCTTTGTTGTTTTTGGCCTGCCAATTCAAATTAGAGTGTTCAAGAGGATTTACTCGACAGCTTAATTAAACACAATTATAATAATGTTGACGCTCGTCTGTTGTTACTTTTCAATTGTTATTTGCCGAGTTGCAAAACATTTACCCAGTTTTAATTTTAATTTACTCTCGTTGGACCGAAAACAATCTTAACTCCTTAATCCAAAGGCTAACAGAGTGGCCTAAAAGGGGTGGACCTGAAAGCATTGACAAGCTTTGAGGTGCAATTCCAATTAGTCCCACTTCACACCTGCACTCGAGCTGAGAACAGAGATTTCGATGTACTTTCAATTAGTCTAATTACTTTTGATGTCACCTCCAGCCTCTAGCTAGTTGGAGTGCAATAATCTGCCCTCGAGTACATTTTATTTGCGAATAATTTATGCATTGGGGCATCACATCGCAGGCAGCAATCAACCCTGTCAGCTTGGCATTGAATGTCTCAATATATAAATATACCTGCAACTTGTCATCCGCAACTTTCATCTCGACCCCAGTGAGATCCGGTGTCAGGAAGAAAGGGGTTGAGCATCCATTGAGCACTCACTTGAACCGCGTGCTCTGCTCAGGTGGGTCTCTCTGATTGATTTGATTGCCGTCACCTCCTCAGTGGGGATGACAGCCCGGCTTACGCATCGCCATTTAGCAGGAGGAGCCACTTAGCCCCGAAAGGAGTTACGAGCGTTTGAAGTCCCTGCCATGACAGATGGAGTCGCTTAAGTTTTGATGAATTTTGGGGTAATCTCTTACCGGCTAAATTTAAGCTCCTCTTCCCAGAGGGTAAATGCTCATAATCTTTCATTTCCCCCCAGTGCCATTCGTTTCCCATTATGTTGAGCATTTGCATATAGGGATGTTTTTTCATGGCCCTTGTCTCTACCTGTGTCCTTCTTCGTCTGTGTCTGTTTGGTCATGTGTACTTGGCTGGGAAACCTGGTTAAAATGCAATTATCGAGGGAAGTTGCAATCCGATGGCACTCCCCATTTGGCCGGAAATCAAATTGATTCGCCGCTTGGCCAGAACACAGGAATCGAATGGAGAAGGCCCGACAAGGACTGCAGGTGAAATGAACCCATTCGAGGATTTATGGCTATGAATTAAGGCTGATTGAATATGTATAAGTGTGTAAGGAGCAGGACTCGCATAATTGACGGCCCATTAAACGGTAATGCAGAAAAATTGGAGCCCTGCCTTTGGGTGGCCCAATCCTGCTCTCCTCTTCCTTTGGCCGGAAATTGAATTTGATAAACTTTGCTAAGGCAAAGGAGAGGCTCTGGGAGTTTCTAGGCAGCAATTAGTCCGCCTTTGAGGATGGGAACGGGGACACTTTGCTGACGAAACTTTGAAGGGGCCAGGGAGAGGGAAGCTACGTGCCATGCGTCAGCTGGAAAAATGGAAACCAAAAAGTTTGTTTACGCTTAGACGTTTTCGGCTGGGTCGGTCGACTTTGGAGTTGGGACCGTGTAGCCAAGGCTTCGACTGCTGCTGTCATTCAAGTGTTTTAATCAATTCTGATTTAATTTTACGCCCAATTAAGTGTGAAAAGCGTTTGATGTCGAGCACGGGTGCGAGAGGCAAATGGCGACGAGCTGGTCTACGTCGCTCCGGATACATCCATCCCTCGCTCCTCCTCCCAGTCACACAAGCGTGAGCATTGAATATGCCATATGTGAGTGAGTGGGAGCCATTGTTCCTCTCCAAGTTAACTTCGGTTCGGGGCTCGGATTTCAGGGTTCGGTGTTCGGGTCCGGGGTTCGCTTTTGGTTCGCAGCACTCGCCCTAGAATAAAGGAATTTTTAGAAGTATTTAAATGTGTGTCAGCTTCTGTATCCTTACCGTGGCTTCCGCACTAGCTCACCGCTCCTCGCTTATGCTCACCCTCTTGCCCGCCCTTTCTCTCTCTGTGTGCAGCACTAACCATGGAACAACTTTCTTCTTATAACAGAGACAGACGTGGCACATAGTTCCACCCAACCATTACCCAATAATCTCTATCAACAGCCACTACCCAGCCGCTACTCCAGCTCCACCAACTCCAGGTTAAGTTTGTTGGAAAGCTTTGTCTGCATGACTGCCGATCCCATATCCCTGTGCTTTTGGATTTGTTTGCAGGTAAAGACCAAGACCAAGACTTTAAAAACCTTAAATGTCCTCTTTCAATATAGCCTTAACGTATTTAAGATTAAAGGAGAAGGATATCTACTCGTAAACGTATTATTATTATTACTTTGCTCTGAGATGTTGTAAATCTTTAAAATTACAAACCGAAAGCCTTTATTTATTAAGCAAATTCTCCTGAAAACCCGAAATTAATGCTAGGGGAGCTTAAAGCCACAAGGAATCTTCATCGTGGACCCACATGCCGGGTGGTACTTCAGGTGTGATAGCTCCCCTTGGCGGGTCGGGGCCATAAAACAATTTCTCTGTACATTTACGAGGCCACAGGACTCGGCTGACAGAAGGCATAAAGTAATGCGAGGATGGCAGGAGGCATTGAAAATTATATTCTTCTGTTGCGAATCAGCCTCGGCGCAAAATTGTACAAATTGATTCCCATAATTGAAACAATTTCTTTAATTTTTTACTCACTTATGCATTTTTTCAATTGATTTTTGTACACATAAATTTCGCTGTACATTATTTGAGATTTGGGTCTTTGGATATTGTCGTAGGGCCAAGCACATGACATTGTGCGATGTTTAACTTTGAGCCCTAGACCACTTGAATCTGAGTAATAAGTACTCGCTTTTGTGTCGTGGGGTGTGCTTGTGTGTCTTGGGCAAAGATGCCTTTGGTGGACGAGTGTGGTTTTGTAAGCTAACTAATTAAAATAGTATTTCATTTCCACAATTTCTCACTTTGCCGGGGTTCTATAATAAATTCACGGTGTGCCTGTGTGCGCGAGTGTGCCTGGTTGTGTATAGTGTGTACTTTACCGGACTTAGTATGCACACTTTGAATTTTTTTTCAGACGCTTTTTCTACACTGAAAACTACGGTTTCACTTGCTGCGTGTGCTTACAAGATGTTAGTGGTGATTTGGGTGGTGTCGTGTGAACTTGTGGATTCAGGGCCAAGAAAACACGGCTGGACCTCAGTAACTGGGTTAACTGATCTTAACTGGTAACTTAGAACTAAATGAGTTTACACTGGCGTTACGTGGTCCGAACGTAACGCCAATGAGCTCGTCCACGGGTTTTTGTTGAACCCTCCATATATGGAGTTCAATTTAGATATTTATAATTTTTTTTCGATTTCAAATTGTCGGGGCTTCTTTCGATTTTTGTGTTTTTTTCCTGAAGGGCGATATCTTCCAGGAGGTTGAGGTTAAAATGAAAAATTTTAAAATTCGTTAAGAAGCAATTTGGAGAGAGTTCGGCCGAAAAGCAAGTGAAACGCGTTAGAAATTATTTTTTAGCTTTTAACACCAAACGCTGGCACTGATCGAACTTGCCAGCGTTTCAAGAAGTCGGTAGGGGTCGGGAGGCCCTGCCGACTTACCACTATGAAATAGGTATGCGTAAAAAGGTTAGGATTATCGAGGATAGAGTGATATGATGGGTAACTAAAAACTAATTCCCTAATGGTTGCGTTGCGCCTACGCCGAGCTACCGAAGAACTGCCCACGAACACAGACAGAGGGCCTGTCCGTGGGTCAAATTTTATCGTTTCGGTTGCACGCGCCTTTTTTCGAGCTCTTTCTAAATGCAGTATTTTTTTACTATTGACCTGATCTGATTCCTCTCCTCGTCGAGGGCCCGGTGTGTGATATTTTGGTGGGGTGACGGTGTCATGACGACGGTTGAGTCGATGTAAGTGTCGGTGTCGGTGGGTGTCTGTGTTGGAATGATGCGAGGTCGCGATGGTAAAATCTCACGTGGCGACCAGAACTTAGTACACAATCAGCAGGTTGTTCTCGTTGAACCCGGCCGAGTGGCCGGCGTTGCGGACAATGAAACAGGATCCGTCAAAGTGCATGCGTTTCTCGTTGCGACTGAAATTGAAGGTAAATTAAATTAGGGATACGGGCAACTATTTTTTCAAATAAACTGCAACGAGCACTAAATATAAAAGAATAGAGTAGCACTAAAGGCACTCACCGTACGAACAGGTGCGAGGTCTTGCCCAGCGAGGCCGTGCAATGGATGCCTGGCGTGGTCAGAGTGGCCGATCCATTGCCTGGGCTGGTGCGAATCAGGCACTTGTGCTGGCGCGTGACCTTAACCAGACCATCGGCCGCCTGCGTGATGCGGAATCCATTGATGTCGTACACCTCGGTGCCGTCCTCGGCGCAGTTGTAGGACGAATTGGCGATTACCTCGTGGGCATCAGGCACAAAGGACGGTCCGTGGCGCGAATCGCTGCGGGAAGTTAATTAGAAAGAGGAACTTGGATTGATTTTTGGCAATCTGGGCATTGTGTGGGGGTCTCACTCGTAGAACACTGCCAGTGTATAGTCCTTGGTCAGGTCGGTGAAGGTGTCGGTGGTGGTGCGCGTGCCGGCTGTGTCCACCAGATAGATGAGGGCGCACGACTCGCTGGTGAAGCTGACGCCCTTGTACCACATTTTGGCATAGCGTCTGTAATGAATGAAAGGGTTTGCAATTTCGGTTTAAGTTTAGTTTAAATTTGGATATCTTTAAAAAAGTAAAGCAAACAAATAACTAAATAAAATGATTCGTTTTCTATATAAAATACATATATTATAGAAAGTAAATTGTTTTAAGGATTGTTCATAACAAGTGATGGTAAACAACTTACACATAGTTGTTGGCCTTCATGCCGTCATAAGTGACGATCTCCACCTTGGAGCCGCTCTGCAAAATGCGTCCATTGGGATGGATGAGAGCCGAATTGCTGCAGTTGCGCGAAAGGGCCACGGCCACCATGCTGCGCTGATTGAGCACACGCACGGCCTTGTCCAGAGTCATATCAATGCTGCGGGGAATGTTATTTAGTGAGCTGGATAAACTATATCCTTCCGGGTAACCAACTCACCGAACACCTTCGCGCAGACGCAGCTGGATTGTGCCATTGGACATGGCAATCGGTCCAGAGCCGGGGCACGGCGGTGGAGCGTTGTTGTCGAAGTCAAAGCTGTGCGAGCTGACGCGTCCCAAAGCATAAGGTGGCGGCGGCATTGGGGACGGAAACTGTTGAGTGTGGTGTCCCTGCGGTTGCTAATTTAGGATATTTTAGTTGATATGCCATGGAGGACGTAATGATCTGCCACTTACCATGCAATAGGCGCTCTCAGCCTCATATCCATAACTGGAGTTGTAACGTCCCGTCAGGGCCTTGCCGCTGCGCGCAACATTCACGGCATCCATCTCTAAGGGGACCATATCGTAGCTTCCAGCGAGCGGCTGCATACCGCCATACGAAGACTGCGGAGCCGGGTGCATGCCCATGTGCATGAAGGGCCGTGCACTTATGCTAGTCTGGCTGGAGCACTCCTTGGCCAATATGGCGGTGTTGGTGCCCACACTGGTGCTGTGGCCCAGGCTGCTGCTGCTGCTGACACGGTCAATGGCACGCTCCATGCCCCTCATGCTGCCGGCGCTCAGTGATATTCCGCTCATGCGGGAGCTCAGTGGGTCGGACCACAAGGGTACGCAGCGCATGGGGGCACGCTGATGGGTGAGCAGTCAAAAAAAAAAGAAAGTTTTCTTTTTAAGATCTTTTCATAAAAAATACTGAGAAGTCGGCTTCCCTTGACTCTTAATATCCATTTTAACTCATTTTGAAATGCATAAAATGTTGTTTAAAAGATTTAGAATTATTTTTCTGCAAATCATTTAATCATGAAAAAGCGAGTCATCGTGCCCCCAAGAATGACATTCGGATGACAGTTGGAGTGAAGTGGAGGGGGGTGAAAATTTTATGTCAAAAGTGACACCGCTTACCGGCGATGGATTGTTGGTGTAGACGGAGCGCTGACGAACTCCGTTGGGGGCCTTGGTTGGCGAGCGAAGGATGTTATTGATCTTGTCGTTCATCTGGGCGCGCGACAGGAAGTCCTCCGCGTTGAAGATGCCAACGCGGCCGCTCTTCGGAGTGACCAGCATGGCCGGGGCTGGCTCTGGAAGGGGCTCGTCGGGACCAGAGTGCTGGCACTGCACCTCCTTGGTGCTGCTCGACTTGGCAACAACGGCCTTCGGCTCGGTAACCATAATTTCAGTCTGCTGCTGCTTACCCTGGAAGATGATGCGTGTGCGAAGTGATTCTCGACTTGAGTCTGTGTTCGGGATGGACGTGGCGCCTGGACTTGGAGTATGGATCTGAACAAGAGCAGACACGCGGATGCTGGATGCGAAAACCAAGTTATTTGCTCGACACGGACTACAACGACTCAATGAGAGGAATTTAGTTTTTATTTTTTTATTTTGTGCTTTTCCAGAGCTCTGCTCGCTGCGACAATTTTCGAAAGAATGAATCTTCAATTGAATGTGCCGTCTATTCTGACAGCCCGTCGCCTGCTGGATTTTCACACCTCTGGCGATAGGTGAAAGCGCCTGCATCTGACAACAGTGCGCAAAACTGCCTACGGTCAGACTATGAAAAAATAACCCCAAGGCACATACATTTGATAAGTGCTGCATACTTTCGGATGGCCAACGGTTGATTGAATTCAAAATAACTCATTTAGGACCGCCGCTAACTCGCCCGAATGAAATTTAACAGAAACCAGCGACAACTTTTAGTGCCGGCAAACGAAGTTGGCAAGCATAAAAGTCAGGACGGAGGCAGTCTTAATTGAATTGAGAAATAGACTGGAACACAGAAGCGCTTCTGGCACATTTATTGCTGCCCGCTTTCTACGATTTTTTGTTGGTTCCAGCTGTAGTAAGCTGCTCAAAAGGGCTCAGGCTTAAAGTCTTATTGGAAAATTGCATTTGCAACAGAAAAAATTGCACTTTCTTTATTGAACTTGCTCGCTTTCGTTAAACGGTGGAATAGCGATGAAAAACTCAAGGTAACAAACTAAACTGAAGTGCTGTTGGGAAATGTCAAGAGAAGGAAGAAAGTTATAAGGATGCTATAACGAACACAAAGCAAAGAAAGTACATCTTTAACTAAAAGGGTATGCCCTTAAAAGCTTACAAGACTCTGACAAAAATTACCATTCAAGGCTCAGAATTAGATTAATTTATTTAAATCTCGTTGTTGTGATTTGCGGGATTTTCTCTGAGATTTAAAGTCCAAACGAAGTTAGTTTGTATTATATTTTAGGTCGTTACAAATAGGGACGGCAGAAAATATCGATATATCTATATAGATTTGACATTAAATGACAGACTGACATGCCAGTCATTATAATACGATGATAATGACTTTCAACTATCACATTTAGAGAGTATGAAATTTCAAATATAATCGTTAAAGAAGTCAAATGAAATATCGATTTTTGCCTATTATTCCGATTTAATTTTAACAAAATGCAATATTTGTATTCATTAAACGCTTTTAGTTATTGGACTTGTCTGTTTGTCTGCCTGGCTGTTTGTTGACAAATTAGCCACAATTTTGGCAAACTTTCAGGGACATTTTGGTTTGGTTTTAGTTTCTACGTTTTGGTGGGTTCATCAACTCACTCACCTTCGGCAAAGGACCTTGAACTTCCAAATCGATTGTGTTTTCGCCCGACTGTCAACTCTTTCCGCTGGCGTTCCCATGATTGATTCTCGCATTCACATTCGCATCGCTTTCGCTTTCGCTTTTTGGCAAATAGTTGGCCTAATGAGCGCATTGACTCCTTGCATTTGGCCATCGGCCCACGCAGATATGCGCGGACTTAAATTGTCATTTTCGCCATCATTTCTATTTCAATTGACGGGTTTATGCGGCTGGCTGACTTGTCTGAGGATATTATTTTTGGCTCTTATGGTTCATTAAAATTCTGCTGCTGCCAGTGCAGCTGCATTTGTGTCTGTAGCTGTAGCTGTATCTGCATTTCCTCCCACGCATCGCATTGACTCAGTTTTTAAGCACTGAACGACTGAAAGTGAAAATGGGAGAAAAGAACAAGTTTAATGTATATTTTTAGCAAGAATGCAATTGCATATGCATTCAATGAAATACGGAAACTCATTTGTAAAGAGCGCCCCCCAACAGCCCGCCGTGTTTTTCCGTTGTCACTTTCGGCAGCCGCAAGCGAACAAATTGGTTAACCTCCTTTTTTCTGTATTTATTGTTTCGCATGTGGAAATTTTCGCGAAAAAACAAATTTGTCGACAGGCGGCAGCCTGGATGATGGGCCTCTGTGTGAGTGTTTCGAATAGTTAGCTGAGGTTGGCCTTTAGTCGTAATTGCGAGTGCCTTGTTGTCGAATTTTAATTACCTCGAATGCTCTCTATGGAAATGAAAACTAAAATTATGCAAAGCAGAAGTCGGCTATTCTCTATTATTTGCTAAAGCTTGCCATCTCTTGGCAGCTCATTAAAAATGGGAAAAACTATTTTCGTCGACTGCAGTTGCAGCAGCAGCAGCAGCAGCAGTCTCGGGAGGATGTCAGTGAACTTTGGCGCGGACAAAGATGATCAAATCCATATATATATATACGTACATGTGCATAGGACTTGGCCTGGGTGCTGCAATCCTTGACGTCATCGCTGTGGTAGCCAGCTCTCCTCCTCCGAGTGATGGGAAACTTATGGCATAATTGAAATGGCTTTTAAAATCCATTCGCGATGCCTTCCTTATTAAATCCTTAGCTATTTTCATTAAAAACAATTAGCGCCAACGACGACGCCACTTGCCTTTGTGGAGTCTTCCCCGGGGAGGAGGAAATTAATTGATTGTCAAGATGAGGCAACACGCCCGCGTAAACAAATAAATGTGTCTGGTCATTCAGCGGGAGATCTTTGTTGTCGCCCCGAGATGATAATGCCGCCCGCTGTCAGCTATGGAATTACACTCGCAGTCTCACACATCCTGCTCCGCATATATGTACGTATAGTACATTAACGGATCTTGGACGATTGGCACGCGACGTTAAAAGCCTCTCGGCTTGGCTTCCATCAATATTTTGGCATTCCTGGCATTTCCACAGCGAATTCCCTGGTGACTTTTCTGTTTACACAATCCCCGGCAGCTCAGGAGCAAATCCCGTGCCCCGGGTGATTCACGGGGATTTCCTGGAGACGTCGCCCGTGCGAGAGGGAGCCTCCTACGCGTGCCTAAAAAATGATATGAAAACAGATTGAAAGGTTGGTCAAATTGGTCTCGGCCGAAAGTCTGCCGGCTGCCGCCGTTTGACGTCATCGGCTCGCTGGCACTTGCCAAAAAAATAAATCTATCTACTCACTCCCCGCCCTGATGATCTCGTCGGTCGGTGCTACTATGTGGTGGTCGGTCCATCCGTATCCAAAGGTGTGCCAGGCGACTGCTCTGGGCGGGCGGGTTGAGCTTTCGCAAGATTTAATGTGTGCTGGCGCTGTGCCCGCGACGTCGGTCCGCATTTCACGCTTCATTGAGTGGCGGCGATGGTGACGTTGTCGCGTCCGCTTTGATTTTGATAAAATAGGCCAAAGTGTTCATCAATAATCATTTCTGTAAAGATCGGTGTGCGAAGCAATTATTTTTACAGCCCCTTACAGAAGACGAAGACAAGTTGGGAAAGCCGAAGCCATCCATTTTTTGTATTCTTTCTGATGGGCATCCTTCACACTTCAAATGCTTAACGATTGGGCGGGTTAAAACTTACAGTATGGCCTTTGTTCTTTAAAAACTTGATCTATTTTCAACGAGTTTGAGGAGTGGATATGTCACGTGGTTTGTCCAACACTAATCGATTGCGCTCCGTCCAAGTTATCGCTACTATGCAGCATGCTTGTGGTATTTTCGGTACTTTAAGCTGCACCCAAGTCTGGAACCTTGGTATTTCTTCCTAGCCAGAAGCGGCGGTTATTTTAATTATATTATGACCCCTTATTTATTTAATTTTAATTACTTGACTACAGTTTCCATTTGTCAAAGGAAACCGCAAAAACTTGGCGAAACCGCTAGCTCTTTCTCATATTTTATTCATTGGTTGGCCCAGAATGAAAACATCCGAAGAAACTGGATAAAAACAAAAATTGTATAAATTGTGGAAAAAGCCAAGGAGACGCAGACGTGCCTCTCGGCAGGCTACCACGCCCATTTTCCCGAATACGTGTTCCACTTTTGCAGGTTTTCATGGCGCCCACTTCTCGAGAAGATCCCCGAAAAGGCATAAATCAAGTGGCTTTCACTTCTGCCTGTTCCGCCTTCAGCTGCTTTATCTTATTTCTGTTGTTGCCTTTCGGGGATTTTAATTTTTTTTATTTATATTATTATTGCTGGGAATTTTGTCAAAATTAATTTTATAACACATGCTCGATTTTTGTTTTTGATGAGGCGTATCTATAGACGGGGACACGTATCGGTGAGTACTTATCATGAATGAGAATTGTTCTCGTCCTCTTCCTATTTTTTGGGGGCGAATAAATTGCAATTTTTATAGGAAAATATCCCCCGGATCCAACAAGGTGCAACACGGAGAGGCAAATACCCGCACAAGTGCAGCGACCATTTGCAGACAAGGGCTGCATAGTTTCCGGCACGCAGTTTCCTTCCCGCTTTGTGTCATTATTTCCAATTCCCCATTCCCATTCCGATTCCCCGGTCCCGGAGTCGGCCAGACTGGCTGTCCAGACGGAAAAGTTCAATGCACTGGCAGTATTAACGGGCGCGGGACGCAGCCATTGTCGGATGGATGGCAATTGGCCATAACCAGACCGAGGAGGAATCACAATCGGACAGAACTATTTGCAATTCCCCACGAGCCCAACCCGAGGCTGGCCAACCCCATCCCATCCTATCCACAGGCCATCAGCGCAGACAACCCGCTGACTCAGAAATGTGGCCCCATCCCCTCGAGAACTGTCAACATTTTGCGGCGTCCCCATTTCAAGACGACTGAATTTACAATTGATGCAGGGTGCACACCTTTTTTTTACAGTTTTACACGCAGGGAAAAGGTGTTAGTGAACAGGAAATTTAATAATAAAAATGTATTATAAATTATATAGCAATTTATTTTTTTTGTTCTTGAACTAAAACAGTCGCAAATTTAATTTATTGTAGTATAGGGGTATTTCTAAAATGTTGCAGACAAAAAGAACAAACTTTTAATATAATTGCATTATAAAAATCCTTCTAAATATAAACAATTTTTAAATGAACTTTATTAAGGTCAGGAATTCATTTCCTTATGTACCGATTTCCTCGAAAAGTTGATGATATATCATTGGTGTGTAAATTTACCTGACAACTTTCTTCTTTCCCAAGAATCTTTTTCCCCGTGCAGAGAAGGAATTGAAGTAAATTCCCCAGCTCTCTGTGGGGGACGACGGTTAACTGCAAATGGGAATGGGTAGGAAAAGTGTACCACAACCGCTGGCCATTTGCTTCTGCCTCTGTTGTTTATGGTCCGCTGCGGTGGCCACTGTCAAGTGAGCATCGCATCTGCCGCCGCCCACATTTCACTTGGGAGCCATGGCACACACCTCAAGCTGACTGGAGGAATGCTTTCAACTTCTTCGAAGGCGCTGGCTGGCTATTGGGATCAAGTCAATATTTGTCGAGAACAAATGACTTCCTGCCCGAAAGCCGGGCGCTTCTTAAGTACCCTCACTCCCTCACCTTGACGTTTGCATTCCTGCTGCTGCTGCTGACTGCTGTCTTCATTTAAAAATTACAAATAATTGTTTGTACAACTTGCCTTCACGTGAATGAAAACGTTTTAATTAGGGAATGCCCCGAATTTCGGTCGCAGGAATTTGTCGTCTTGAAAAAAGTTTATTTAGCTTTCATGTTTTATGAATTACTTGCGAATGTGTGTGTTTGTTTAATAAATAAATGCTTTGTACTCAGTCCTGGGGATGTTACAAAATGTTTAATTTGCTTATTGAAGGGGAAAGTTTCACTCAAAAAGTGCTGTAATTATTTTCCTTTTATGAGTTTTGCTTTGTTTGTGTTAAAAAAAGTAACCCCGCGAAAGGTAAAAGGTTCAAATGACAGGAAGGTCCCTCTAATATTTTATTCAGGACATTTAATTGTTATTAATAATTTATGATAAATGAATTGTGTATATTAAGGAAGAGTGGGAGAACTCTTTAAATTTTTCAGACGAGTATTTGTAACATTACCTTTATATTTGCTTTTATTCAGATTGTCATGTGTCCCTCTGGGATAATATTTTATAATTTGGATAACTCGACTTGAAAGTACAACTAATTGAATATTCAAAGTGAATTATTTTCCTGAGCAAAAGGGACCTCATTCATCGGAAAATTTTATGGAAGTCCTGTTCTATCCGCGCTTCATCCAATTTCCCCGAGCACATGTCCGGCTGATGGAACTGCCATTTTGGATCCCGGTTGAGTTTCGATTTTTGATGTCTGGCGGGGAATGAAATTTTCCGGGAAACGCGATGGGGGCGGCACCGGCCACTTGTCATGTTAGCGGTAGCGGGGGCGGATGAGGAGGAGGAGGTTATGTCCTTGTTGTTGTCCCGGCTGTTTGTTGGTTGTTGTTTGCTGACTGTTTGCCTCTGCCGTCGTTTTGGCCAAAAGCGACGATGAGGGCGCCCAAAAAGCGTGTCAAACGAAACTGGAAACTCCCGGGCGTTACACATGGCAGCATCGGAGGGGGGACTTTAATGCGTGAAGCTCGGCAAACAAAAATTCAAATGTGTGTGTGCACAGAAAGTCAAGGACTCGAAAAGTTCTACGATTTATTCGGTGCAACTCAAATGGGGCTGAGCAAACAGCCGGACTGATTGTTTACCCAATTTATAAACGGATTGGGCTTGCATTCGGGCCAACCTTGGAGACATTTTCACTTGCTCGCACTTGCCGGTTTGCACTTGAATTTTCGTTTTCATTGCGTAAAGATGTCAGCGAATCCATTAGATAGGCGCCATTAGTGTGCCATTAGCTGGAAATTCATATTCGTTCTTGGCCATTTGAGCGAGTTGACATGCCGGAAGTGCCCGGCGACCTTTTGATCCAAAGCCTAAAAGCCTGGCGGTCGCTGCAATTACCGTTGCGGCTTCGTGGCGAGCCTTCGGTATCCTGTATGCTGTATGCCGTGTCCGGTATCCTGCATCCTTCATCAGAGTCACGCAAAAGTTTGTCAAAGCCTGCAAATGGCCTCTAACCGCAAAAATTAGCACGTATTCCGGAGCCTAATAGCCATGTAATTGCCTTTGGGGCTTTCCACTTTAAACTTGTCCGACTGGAACTTGGCGAGCTAGAAATGTCTAGAACCATATATGATGTGGGTTGATGATTACCGAAATTAATGCCTCATTAATTTATGCAGAGTTAAGAGTTTTTCCACTTTTTTTTTTTTTTGAAACATACATGAAAAAAATAATATTTTGATATTTCTTTATTGAAATCTCAACCACTCTCTCGAATATTTTTTTTATCTCTACAGCCAAAGTCGCTGAAGTGGCTCAAGTATGGCCATCAGGAGAGAGTATGGCCAAAACTCGAGAATATGTCCTGAGTTTTTTCCTGGGACTATGGCATTGTGGATGGCTTGCGTTCCACTGGTAGAGTTCTTAATCCGTCCATTGTGGCCATTGCACAAGTCCTGCTGGCAGGAGGTGTAGTATGTGCGAAAGGTCTCGTCTGGCTTGTTGCCATACAGCATCTGTCAAAAGGCCAAACGTTATAAAAATAATTTGTAGTACAACAACTTGACATTTAGCGCTCAAATGAGAGCCGAGTCAGCTTCGATGAGACTTTGATATTATCAGGTAGTTAACTCACCACAGGAACGTCCTGGCAGTCGCGGAAGAAGGACACCACCTTGCTCGAGTTGCGCTGAAAAGGAAATGGGAATTGAGAGTCCACATCACTAATATCTCGGTGACTGATTAACGACACTGACAACTCCCCACACACAACTCTCCTGCATATTTGCATTTCTCAACAGCGATTCGGGAATCGAATTTGCATTTGGCCCCGTTTCAGCGGCAACGTAATTAATGTACAGAGTTGCGGCACCGAAGCAATCTAAGGCCCCAAAGCTAATGCGTAAACAGAGTTCGCGCTGGGGTCACACAGGGGAGGAAAGTTCCGGGCCGGAGACGGACCAAGTTTTAATTGCATTGCAGTTTGCCAGGCAATGCGCATAACATATAGAGTTGGTTCCGAGACAGAGTAGGTGGACGATAGCTTCTTTGATCCCCAGAAATTCAATCAGCAAGTTCGGTCCGTCTAATGAGGCACTTGCAAATTTCAAACCACATCCTGGCTATGGAAAGACAGGCGAGAAAGTTGACTTTGTGGGGGGATGTAAGCTGGCCTAAGCCTTCTAGCTAAAAGAGAATGGGATCCTGGCTGTGTGTGTCGATGGGTGTCTCTTTATACGCCTTTTTGGCTTTCCATTAAATTATGGTAATGGATTTTTTATGCACTGTGTTTTCGCTGGTTTTGCTTATTTTACGCCCGCCGTCTGTCTGCCAGCGCTTCAGGCTTGGCTCTCTTGATTTGAGCCGCTTACAGTTAAAAATTAAAGCCAGAAGTGGTCCCTTACTACGTGGAAAACGTGCAGGACGAATAAGCAGGGCGTTTCCATTTGATTGCAGCCCAGAGTCCCCTCAACAAAAATTGAGCTCTTTGTTTAAATTGAAAAAATTGAATATTTAAATTGATTATTTGAATGAAATGCATTTTGGACTTTGACTCCCCAAATAATGCTTAGTTTTTGCTTATGCCACAACTACAAATATACTCAGGTATTCCCATTAGTTCGGAGAGTTAATTAAGAACATGATCTTTGATTAACCAACATTCTTTCTGTTCTGAGAGGCCCTACACTCTTTGATACTCGTATTGCGCATACGCCGCGTGGGCTGCAGCTCTGGATTCAATTAGTCGAAGTAGAGTGCTGGCACGATTTAATGGCTTCTTCCATTTCCTTTTTTGTTTGCTCTTGTCCTTTACGTGCGAGTCGCTAATTTCAGAAAGAGGCGAAACTTTCGCTGTGGCAACATTTAGCCAAACAAAGTTGAGCGATGCATAAAAATCAAGCATTCCATGTGTTACTTTGTTGCCTCAACAGCTGCGCTGCGGCAGCTCCGAACTGGAACTGGGAGTGGGACTGGTAGTGGCTGCAGATGGCTGCCGGCATACGTGAAGAGTTAAACGCTCCGCAATTCCCGTTTTGCCGGCGCTCGGGAACATTTGTGGCACGTTCCACGGGCATTTTACGACCAGGGGGAAAGTTTACCCTGCTCCCACACTCATGGTGATGGGTGCTTGTACGGGGCACCATGTTCTCATATATGCTGAAGGCAAATATCTATATTTTAAAGAATTTTTTTTTTATAGATCCCCCTTTAAATATCTTGGTGGAGGAGCTAAAAAATTTAATAACTTTGAATTTAGTGTTGAAATATATCACATTTTCGTAAGGCAGTCTTAGGCTATAAAACACAAAAACAGTAGCAATTTTTAAGGCATTATTCAAACCTTATCTGGGAATTTCCTAGGTACCTAAGAACCTTCTCTCTACTCCAGCACTCACCCTCAGTTCCTGGCGCACCGTCACGCAGTATTTCATGCTGCAGTTGAGCACCTTCAGTGCCCTGGGGTTGTCCACGCAGGAGGTATCTTTGTAGCTTTCCAAGTAGCTGCACACATAGCAATCGAGCGCTGCAATATACACGATTTAATATATTAGAGGATGAGGATTGAACGAGGTCATGACGTTGCCTTTCGCTTTCGTTTCGCTTCGTTTCGCTGCGTTGCGTTGTTTTCGAATTTAAATTTGATTTTGATGATCATCGTCATGATCGCGTTGTCGCTTCTGTGCTTTTCTTAGAATTTATTAATAGCCACCCGCCAGCGTTAGCGTTGGCAATAACAACAAACACAAGCATCTATAAAAACACAATAATTAATTGAATTAAAGTGAGAATTTTGGCAGCAGACTTTCTGTCTATTTGCCAAGTGGCACGACAACGTCCTCGACATGTATCGCATCGCCCCGGCTATATGTAGATATAGCGTATACAACTAATTCTATATTTGATTCAGCCTTTTGTGTAATAACAATGACGTCAATGGCCCGAACGACCGACCAGTGGCCACTGCTGGCCGAGATGTGTAAACGGATTGATGACACGAGACTTTTTGGCCGACCCTCGAGATCGGTCGGTCCCCGGCAGAAGGCATTGAGCAGGCTGGGGCCAAGCGATATCTCAGTCCTTCGCTCCCAACACGAACGCGTTCTATTTCTGTGGCGATTCTGCATTATGAGTTCTGCATAAAACTCTGGCCGCATTGATCCCTCTTCTTGGCACGCTTCGATGCGGTTCGCGGTACTCGAAAGATAGAATATTATATCATCGTGAACAGTCACCATGGGCTGGGTTCAGCGAAAAAAATGCCAATGATTTTATCCTGATATTTGCTCTAGATAAATGCCAAGATATTGTGCGAATCGTAGGATTACTCATGTACATAAATTTAATCTTAATGTGCATCGTTAAGAAATGTAAGCGGAATGGTGAAATTATTATAAATAATTGTATTTGTTAATGAGTGCCATTATATTACTCATGTAAATAAATATAATTCTTTTTTAAAAGAGAATAAAATAGTTCGTAAATAAAGAAAGCTAACAAATTAATCATGGATTAATAGTAGCATCATTTATACATTTATCCTAATATTTTATACAATTTCGATCCCAACTTTAACACCTTTAAATTACAGTAAGCAAAACAGCAAAAGGCCATCAGGGCGTATGAGTAATATATTTTTGAAAAACTCTTGCTCCCTTCTTTAAATTCATTCTCCTGTTTGCCCTGTTGACACCAGAAGGCAGCTTATGGACCTTTTAGCCTAAATATAACAGAAGTCCTTTGAAAATTTACATAAATGTACGATTCTATTCTAAAGATAACCCCTGCCTCCGGGCTTCCAGCAGTTACAATTCAAATCAGTTCGCTGCCCTCTGAGGCCGCTTTCAACGCCCCCAAAACCACTGTATCTTCATGGAACAGAACTCGGGTAGTTGGGCACTCGGAGGAGATCTCTGAAAAATGATTTGTATCATCTTTTGTGAGGCAATCAATAAATCTGAATGCGGTCACAGGCGAGTGACGTCGACAGCTGAACTCGGCGAAACAGGGCGAAGTGAACCGCACCGAATTGTACCACGAGAATAGAACGGAAGGCACCAAGTTCTGTGAATCGAATGGGGGTCTATGTCTGCGTCCATGTCAGAAAAACAAGAGGAAAGGAAAATGAGTGCCAAGAACATTTCAAATTCACCTGATTTTTCTCGCTAAATTGCCTCTGAGTTATGAGTCGTAGAATGCTAATTTCGCAATAAAACGGCTAATTTAGTTAAGCGGAAAATGGCCTGCTAAGCGAACCACTAAGTGATTTTAGGGTGAGGCGTTAAAGGGACGCGTAGACAAACCATTCGAGTGTCCTGCTGACATTAAGGCGACAGCTACGGCGGCACAGAGACCCGTGAAGAGTACGGATTTTGACAGCCTGAGCGGGTGCTTCATGGCGCTGACTTCTATTGAGATTCCCCGACGCCAATCCGGAATCGGGCTCTTCAAGGGCTGGCACTTGACTGACTCGAGTGGAGTTCGATAGCTGTCCGCGCTGATTGATGTCTGACACACGGCAAACAATGTACGGACGAGTACTGCGAGTACTCACACCTTATCTAGAGCAGTGCAACTCTACCCTGTTTGAGCTGTAATTAAGCGGAAAGCACTCTATAGTTTTCTTGTTACTTTTCCTTGTTTACAGCCCGACCGCTATGTCCCCGGCTCCCCCATCTTCCGCGACACCAGCAGCCCAACGCCCCACGCCGCCCTCGCGGGGCCTATAACATCGCCGCCGGCCTCCGTCTCCGCCTCCGCCGCATCTTCCGCCACCAGCACCAGCACAACAGCCAGTAGCACCGCCAGCAGCACCGGAGCAGGAGGAGCAGACGGTTCCAGGAGCCGAGCAGGAGTCAGAGGTAGGTGTATTCTCACGGAAAAAGGATAAGCTTTAATCAAGAAACTAAATTGGTCATTAGCCAAAGCTTGGAGAGTGCATTCTTAAGCAAATATTCAGAAACAAAGGGGAAATAGAGATAATTAAAGAAGACAAAGAATATCCTAAAGAGTACAGTAGTTGTTTGGAAAATGATTTCTTTAAGAGCTTTAAATCAAGTACTAACATTATAGTTCTTCTATTAGAAAATTCAGTTCACTTCCAAGGCTAGATTAAGAAATATTTCACTTTGAAAAACTCAATAATAATGCTGAGGCAACATATGTCCACTTGGGATTCAAACATCACGAATGGCTTGCGAATGTTTCAGCCTTGGGCTCTGGACATATTTTCTTTCTTTGTGTAGGATAAGATTTGTGGCCTGATGGCTGATAGTTGACACACTTTTCGCGACATTTGTGTAAATAATGTACAATGGCAACATGCAAATGGCCCCCTGCCCGTATAATTTCCGGCCCTGTCAAACTTTGCGCGAATTCTGGGCCAAAGTCTTGCCGGAGTCGACCTCTTTTTTGCCTCGAGTTCCCTGACCTCCAGCGCGGACTGTGTCGCCGCCCATAGCTGAGTGGACTGACTGTGTGGACTAACCTTATGGGGAATCTCTTTGAGTGCGCCTGGATAAGTATTAACAACAACAGGAACAGCAACTGAGTGGGCAATGGGAGGGCGGAAGGAGGAAGACCGGGATATTCCGTCGTCCACACAATTAATTGTGGAATGGAATTCGATTATTTGATGATTATTATCTCAGCGCGCTGTTTGATTGTGTGCTTTGTTTTTCCACGAAAAGTTTGCCCTGTTTACGTGCGAAAATCTCACTCCCCCCTGTCTGCGGCTAGGGAAAGTCCCCAGTGGACACGCCACTCTGCCCCCCTCGGGGGTTGAGTCACTTAATGGTGCAACATGTGAGCCGCAAGCCAACACAACCGACACGAGGTTTTGGGGTTCGACGAGGTGCTCGGTGTCACGCCATAGCTCATCGATTTTATTTGTTGATTTAGGAGCTAACCAGATAATGTGGTGTGGAGCGGTGGAGCCAATTCAGGCGAGCCGTTTAGTACATTCAACAATTTCTAGGTACTATCGTTATTTTTGGTAGCTCAGATATACCCAAGATGGTTTCAATTAAAGCCAATATTCTGTAAACAGGAGCCTTGCCTCTCCAATTTCAATAGGAAACCGCAGCACAAAAGGAATGAATTCGAATATAACCCAATATTCTCTTCAATTTCTTCTCTTTCTCATATTCCGCAGCCATGACGGCATCCCTAGCCCATGCCTCGCAGGGTAACCACAACAGCAGCACCAACTCCAATTCTGGCAAGTCCAAGCCACCAGCTGGATACGCAAGCACCCGCTCGGCAGCGATGATGGCCTTGGCTCTGGGCCAGCCATCGGGCAATGGAAGCACCAAGTCACCGCCCCGAGCAGCCTCACCCGCCCAGTCCCAAGCCCAAGCCCAGAATGTATCCCAATCGCAGTCCCAATCGCCGCGTCCCGGCACCAGAAGGGTTTCTAACACCTCCTTGCCCTGCAATGTACCCAAGTCTAAGCCTTCAACGCCGACGGCTAGCAGGGCGGCAGCCCAGCTGAACGGCTCCTCGGGCATCTTTTCCGGCGGTAGCAACTCCAGTGGCTCGGACAACGATGGATTCAGTACGTCCGGCTCGTCGGCGGCCACGGCTCTCCGGAGGCTTTACTTCAAGAGCGGACGTAGCATCAAGAACAAGATCAACGCCTCCACAAGTTCTGCGACTCCTCTGAATGGACTACCCTTGAATCCGGTGTCCAGTGCGTACCACAGCTCCATGCACAATGTGACCACAGCGGGCGGAGTGCCCAAGGTAAGGGGAAGCAGGAGTAAGGCTTTGCCTTAAAGTAGTAGAAGTTAGTGATTGAAAGCTACGCCATTAACGGATTTAAATCCTGACCCGACCTTTGTACTATTGTAATGGATTTCCTGTCTTTCTACCAGCTGGTGGTGATGGGCACCTCGTCCGCCTCCATTCCGGACACCAACATCAACACGTCCACGGACTCGGCCTGCACGCTCATCACGAATGTGACCCACACGGACACGTCGGAGACGTGCGACTCCCTGGACCTGGGT
This sequence comes from Drosophila jambulina, assembly GCA_018152175.1. Taxonomy (NCBI): domain Eukaryota; kingdom Metazoa; phylum Arthropoda; class Insecta; order Diptera; family Drosophilidae; genus Drosophila; species Drosophila jambulina. Next base: position 11,245,464 of record JAECXH010000113.1, on the reverse strand, counting down.
AAGTCCGTGCATCCTGATTGCTTGATTGATGTCCTCGCGCGGCCGCATTAATTAATCAACTAATCAATCTGACCCGCGCCTTCTGTTCTCTCTGCTTTCTTTACCTTTTCCAGGTGACAACTCGGGCCCCAGCGAGCCGCTGTTTAGTTCGCTGGAGGAGCCGCTCCTCACCGCCGTCCACATCGACTCGGAGCACGAGGGAGCTGCCAATGGACGTGGCGCCACTGAGCTGGAACTAACGAGCTGCTCGAGGTATCCGCCCAGGCCCGATATGAATCTGCAGGACAGCACCGAGGTAAGGGGAGCGGAATTAAATTCCGGATTAAATCCGCTTGGCCGACAACCACTTCCGGCACTGAATCATGCGATTATTTACTGCGTATTGGGTCCTGGAGCGGCCCAGGCCGAGGCTGAAGGGCGCCCTAAAATTGTACATTATTGCCATTTAAAGCCAGATATTTGGGCTTGCGTTGCCAGGATGCCCCGGGGCTGGGGCTCCTTCTGGATTTAAATACTTAAAAACTGAGAATTAAATATCTGGCAATCCAGGGTCGTCATGAATCAAAATCAAGAGCAGCTTTGTACCAATTTCAGTTGAAGGAAAAGTGGAAATTAATGGGAAAACAACGTGTATTTGTTAATTTTCCAGTAAAGCGTAATTTGTTATTTTGAGGAATCGTCAGAAAATAATATGAAATATTTCCAGGTATTATTTAAAACTTATTTATACACATTAAATGCTAGGAATTATTGAAAAATTCTACCTTATTTAAGCAAGGTAACGCTTTTTAAGAATGTTTATTTTATATATTCCGGATTAGGCAATCGATATTTCAAAGTAACCCTGAACTGTAAATCCAGGAGAAAGAGAGATACCAACAAACTATTTTCAAATTCCCCCTCATCTTCCTTGCAGAGCCAAGAGTCCTGCCTCTCCATCCTTACCGGCGAACCCACTTCCACCACGCCCCTGCTCTCCTCACAGAGGCGCCATCCGGCTGGCAGCGGTCACTCGCCCGGCAGCCAGCGGGAGGAGAAGCGGGAGAGGAAGGAGCGGGAGCCCAGCACGGCTCCACCGCCCACTCGGGCCAGGGAGCACTTCACCTTCGATCTCCCGCAGTCGCCGAAGTCGGCGCGCAGCAGCGAGAAGTCCGCCAGCCACTTTCCCTTCAAGAGCTATGGTAATGAGCCGGGAAGGAGCGCCACAGGAGCAGGAGCAGGAGTGGCTTCGGACACAGCAGCTGGAGCTGGAGTCAGAGGAGGAGGAGGAGGAGTTGGACCCGGAGGTGGAGGGAGTGGCAGTGGCAGTGGCGCCGTGGCCGCCAGCGAGGGCGACGAGGAGGATGACGAGCGCAGCGGCGACAGCCTGGGCAATCGCAGCAAGAAGCTGCGTCCGAGGGAGAGGGATCCCAATCACATCTCGCCCAGCGTGTCGCCGTCGCACAGTCGCCGGGCGAGTCCTAAGCGGGAGAAGCGCCGGACCGCGCCCACCGCCGCCACGGGGGCCATAGCCAAGGTCAGCTCGGCGCCACCCACAATGAAGGAGGCCAACTTCTTTGGCGGCTCCGGAGGGAAGCAGAAGCAGCGCCAGTCCCAGAACATGCCGCAGCCTCATCAGCTCTCCCCGTCCGCGCAGCAGCAGAGGAAGTACTCCTCCAGCTCCTCGAGTGGCAGCAGCGAACGCTGCCTCAGAGAGGCCACAGGACCAGGGACCATGTTCCCCTTCGATCGCGAAGCCCTTGACTACGAGCGCATCCAGCGGGAGTGCTTTGCGCCCAGCTCCACCACGGCCAGTAACAGCAGTGACTCCGAGGCGGAGAACTGTTCCGTGTACGAGCGGAAGTCCGGGGCGGACATCTTCCAGCAGTACTCCAGGCTGAGCCACCAGGAGCAGCTGCAGCAGCACTATCAGGAGCAGCGCGACTGGGACCGCGAGCGAGACCGTCCGCCGTCCCGCAAGAACTCCAAGCGCATCCGGCCGGACTCGGTGATCCACACGACCATTAGGGAGAACCAGCAGTATGTGCCGCAGTCGGACGCCTTCTATCCCCAGGCCAAGTCCTCCTCCTCGCCCAGCGATCACTCCTACGCCGAGCTGAACAAGTTCGAGGACATTGCCAGCAAGTTCGAGCAGATACCGCCCAAGCAGAGCTCCGGCTCTGGCTCGAGGTCCGGCTCCATGTTGAATCTCCACCACATGATGCCTAGTCCTGGCAGCGAGTCGGCCGTCAGTCCCACGGACTCGGCCCGCCGGCGCTCCTTCAAGAGCAAGCAGCGCCAGCCGAAGGAGGAGCACTTCTACATCCAGACGGAGGAACGCACCAGCCAGAGTGGCGGCGGGCCCATCAACGTGACCGCCAATCCCCTCGAGGCGGCTGCCGTCTGCAAGCAGCCACGCGCCACCATCGTGGTGCAGCAAGTGAGTACCATAACTATGGGGGGAACTGAGTAATTATAGATCTTACTATATCTAGACTTCCTTGTGGGGCATATTAATTCCTTGTAGAGCACTTCCTTAGAAGCGCAGCTGAGGCGTGCATATAGGTCTTATTGATTTATGGGCAGCATCTATTGATATATGCCTGCCTCTCTTTCTGGATAACGGAAGCTCTCTTTGTCCATCTCTCCAGCTTCCCTGTGCTCTGGCTCCCTTATGTGGCCCCTCTCCCGCTCCTTATCACTATTCCCACGCTCTCTCCACGCTTTGTTTGTGCTCGCCCCACTGGAGCTCTCTCTCGCACTCTCTTTCCCTCCCACACACCCACTCGAGCGCTCGCTCTCGCTCGCGATTTTCACAGCTAATAAAAAGGGGCGCGCGTCGGCGATCGCGTCAGTTAAAGAGAGCAGTCCGAAGGCAAAGCATCGCCATTAAAGCAGCGACACCGCGCAGATTCCAATCAGACATTATCCCCTATCCAAAGTTTGTTGTATCTTCGCGTTATTGTTCAGTGCCAACCTGTTTGTGTTCGCTATGTAAACGCTCTGCCCCCGCAAGGCAATAGAAACAATTAACCCAGAGGATAGATAGTATATCTTCAGCCGAGTGACAAGCACAGTCCGTTCCGAAGGTCCATCAATCCAGTGACGCAGTACATTATGGCGCCCTTCTACAAGCGCATCTGCCGCAGCCTTTCCAAGCGCTACAAGGAGGTAACTATCCATAGATTTAGGCAACCAAATCCCTTGGCGCGCCCGCTTGATTGATTTTGCTAATGAGCCAACAAATAGCCGGGGGCATCCATAAACCCACCCAGAAACAGTTAGATAAGATACCCACCCGGCCAGTTGATGCCTTGATCCGTCGAACAAGCGATATGCGAGATTTATCGACTCCCGGTGACGTCAATTTGCCCATAAACCTTCTGTCCCTTCCACTCTGCTCCGCTCTGCTAGGGGCTGTGAATTGACTCCCGGACAGATCGGAATTCGGGTGGGTCTCCTCTTATCAGAGGGCGGACGACACCCACTTGTGGCCGGACGATATTGCGCCACTCGAGCTCCAGTGAACGAGTTTTTTTCCGGCCCACAATGAATTTGCCGTAAATAATTAAAATGTTGCAACTGACAGCGGAATATCGCATGCACTCTGGGGCAGGGAGGTGGTCGTTATTATTCCATACATCTCGGCCGGCGGACGACAGGCTGTCAAAATAAACTACCACGCAGCCCAGTTGCCCAGTTTATAGAGTCCGAGAGCAGCGGTCCAGTGCCAGATCACAGGTTGTTTTCGCCTTATTTATTTACTTGTTCAAATCGGCTCATAAAAACATAAAAGCAGAGGCCGACGCAGCGCCAGTGGGGGGGTGCGTGCTAAGGGGCGGGAACTTGTCATAGACCCAGGCACAGATAAATGTATACAAAGTATATGTAGAAGCTCAAGTATATTTAACGATTTCATTGTAATCGGCAGTGAGTTAGCATTTCATTCTTCGAACTTTTGCCCGTGATGCATAAAGAGCAGCAGAGGCGCCTATATGTAGATATTCCGAATCAGATTCAGCTACAGAAATACAGATGCAGATACAAGTACAGATCGGTTATAGATGTTCCTCGCAAGGCATTTCCTGGTGCACAAACAGCAAAAATTCTCGCACCAAAAGAAAAGCTGCCTCAATGTATCAATTTTGTATTCTTTGATCGTAGATACTTTGGTTTGATTTCATTTTTGTTGAACGGGAATGATTTTCAAATAAAAATATAATATAATTAAGTTGATTAACGATTTGGATTTGGATAAAATGTGTTTAATTGAAATCTTCATAATTTGTTCACATAACTCCAAGTAAAACGTAGGAAAGAAGGAATGTATTATGTTTAATATAAAAAATTCTATTGTAAATTGAATGCACTTAAAGCCTAATACCCAATTTCATGTCATATCCCTTCTACTAATAATCGAAAGCAGGTTTTTAATTAATTAAATCAATCAACACTTGCTGTCCATATTTTTCCCTGTGCGAATATACGAGTGTTGTTGCGGCGAGCCATTGGATTTTCATCCGAAAACAAGCCCCGATAAATGACGTCCGGAGTGGGAATTTTTTCCAAAGAACCGAGAGCGTGGGCGGCGCATCCAACATCCTTTATTTAATGCCCCAACCTTCAATCAGGTGTAAAGTGTAATTGTTTCTCGCGCAGATCGATTGCCCCATAAGTTTTCGGAATCGGGGAGCGTGTGTATGGGCATCGAGACGTATAAATCTACATAAATTGCATGCGTCCCCAGCGATGGCGGGCGATTTATCTACCTGCGCCCTGCTCCTCCTCCTCCCCCTTTCACCTGGCCCGCTCACCTTGGTCGCTTCTTTGGCGAATTATTAGCAGGCACGCACTCCGTTCCGAGTGCAGCCTTGGGGTCTGTCTAATCCCCTTCCACGCTTTTCACTTCGCCTCCACCTTCAAAGTAAACATCGACAGAAACGCAAATATGTTTCCAGTTTTTCCCATTGTCGGTCGGCTGTTTCCTATTGATTTTACATTGAGTGGCCAGGCAGGGGGTGGCGTTTCCTTTGATTGCAGGCAAATGTGCCAGAGAATGCATTTCTCAGCTTACCTTGGCTGCCATAACCGTGGCCAAACGCGCTTGAGGTCCATCCGGCACACTGAGTGTGTGTCCTTGCCGGGTTTCACCCCCTCGCTCACTTGAATGCAAATGGAAAATCTGCTCAAAGGTAAACGCCAAGAGATCTAATCTCAATGAAATGTGAACTGCAAAATCTGCTCAGACTTAAACGAGCTAATTAGCCATTATTTTTATCACAGATTTGGCCATTATTCGCTGTTGCCTGCAGCCTTCAAAGGTCAGTTTCCCCAAAACGATTTTGGCACTTTCACTTGGCACTTGTTTAGTTGTTGTAGTTGGAAAACGGCAGAATTTGCCTATCATCGATAGATGATAAATGGCCAAATCGGCTATTGACTCTCTCTGTGGCCAGGGCCACAGAATCCAACGGGGCTAATTATAACGCACAAATGGCCCAAACACTCGCCAGAGTTCACCCGACTAGGGTTGTGGTCAGGGACTCGATTAGGTTCACCTCAACCTTAGGCACCTTAGGCTAATTGCCCGACTTGAACTCTCTGCCCAGCAGGAGGCTACGGCCAACGCTGCGTATACTTGATAATTATAATTGCCAACGGGCAATGGGTCGGCTACTTAATTCGGCGGCGGGCACTTGATACCCCCCATTTCGCATTTCTCTTTCCCCTGTGGGTGGGCCCCCGCCAGCAGCTGCTCTTTCTACCTTTCGAGGGCACTGTGTCTCCCGTGCAGCTTCAGTAGGCCGCATTTCCCGAGGCCAATTGCCTTATAAAGTGTCATTAATTAGTTGATTTATGAACTGCCCCGTGCCTGGGCCCATTTTCCCGCTGTTCCCTCTGTCTTGTCGATGGATTCATTGACCCCATTCGATTTGGCGAAGGCTACTCAGCTGCATTTGCTGCCGCTGCAGCTGCATCTGTATCTGCACTCTTTGCGGCCGGGCCATAAATAAACCTTTGCTATAAATAAACACGCACAAGGCGATATAGATATCCCAGCGCAGTGCTGCAGCGTTCTTGTTATTGTGCATATGCCACACATACCAAAAGTAATCGTTCGCGGAAACCATTCCAAGCAGCGTGAATAGTTTGCTACGGGTTATTTACCTGCACCTGCACCTGGACCTGGACCTGAACCCCAAGACGTTGCATCTAGCACGAATTTTCCTTCAGCTGTTGGACACGTGAATAGTTTCAGCCAAAAAATCCCCCAACAAGAAGAAATGGCTTGAAATGTTTTGCACTTTGTTCTACCGGGAAGAGCAGTCTATCAAACCGCAGACATCTTCGTTTCGCCAACATCAAGATTAGTGTGTGTGGCGCGGGAAAATTATTGTGTTTGGAATATCGCAATTTAAACAGCGGCTGCCCCCAGTAATTTTGAACAAACTGCTGGGCAGGCGCCCCCCCAGCCGGTTTTTGCCGAGTTTTCTGAGTACACTTTTTTATTTTTAATATTCGTGCCGCATGAAAATAGCCAGAAAACCTGGCCGCCACCCCGACCGCTCGCTCCTTTGCCGGATTTCACAGGCGATTGAACACAGAGCGGCGTAAAAATGAAGCAAAAACATGAAAAGTGATTTGCATGCATGGAGGGCGGGCCAGGGAGCGGGAGCGGGATTAATTCCCATACATACTTAGCGAACTAAATGTATTTTTAAACGATGCAAACACCGACGGGCAGGCGAATCGATCGGGTGTGAAATGAGTGCTGGCAGCTCCTGTAATATCAATTATAATTTATGCGGGCATTCCGCATAGCGGAGATAGCACCGGCACCTCCTCGGGTGGAATTGCATTTGGTTGGGCATTCAGTTAGCAGTTTGCATTTTCCATAAACGAAACAGAATCTAATTGCATTCCAATCTGGTGCATTGTTTCTGGGTTTGATTGATTCTGGCCAATCGATTCCTGACCCGCTGCACGTAGGCCAGGCCTTTGACAATCCCATTTGAATTCCGCCCCGGCGGGCGGCTGCTTCTCGCTTTCACTCGATGAAGAGTGCTCGGCGTTTTATTCCCCTGTTTTTCCGGGAGTGCTAAGCATTTTCCTAACACCTCGAGTCGGTTGGATTTTTAATGGACCATTCCCATACGTTTGAATATACAAAAGCGCTGCGTAGTTTTTCCAGCACCATAATGGAATCTGGGAGAATATTCCCTATGAAAACCACAGAGACAACAGGAACGGATTAACTTATCTTGTTATTCAATAAGAAATTTGAAGCACTAAAAATACAGGTTTAAAGTTTCAATTGAAATTAAATAATTACTGAGGGAAGTTGTAGCTGTTTTTGGTCAATTGATCAATTGCCAGTTCTAATTGCAGTTTTTTAAAGTGATTTATTGCTCTTTAAAGTGTTGTGAAAAACTCTCCTTAAATTCGTGTTAATCCTATCTGCCAGTTAAGCAACCGATTCAGCTAAATGTTCACTTCTCTATCCCCATTTTCCATCGCTTTCTCCTTTTTTTTTTGGTGCTCTGGCATGTGCTTGGCTACGTTTTTTCCCTCCATTGCAATCTGCTTCTGAAAATAATCTGACAAAAAAAGAACCGACGCACTCGGCGATGCAAGAAAAACTATTTTCGGCGTTTGTGTAATGGGGAAAATGGGAAATGGCAGCCGAGATGAAAAAGAGCAGCGTCATAGCAGCGTGTCCAAAGCAATATTACTCATACGCCGCGTGTAACGCGTCATTGCGTGCGGTGGCGAGGGACTCTTGGGGGAAACTTTTCTCGCCACGGGTTTCGTCATCAGTGAAAGTGTCGCATCCCCTTTCGGCGCCATCGAATTGCTCCCCCGGGTCGGATCAGCCACAAAGTTGCCCGGATGGCCACTTGAAATATTTGATTCAAATGCGGGGTCGTCTGCGAAATCGAATAGAGGTTTCATTAGGACCTCCTCACGCACTCGGGCACACATTGGCACATTATTAATTAGCGTTTGTGCGAAATGCAGGCGAAGTTTTTCCATTTCCCCCGCACTGTCATGCCTGCCAATAAGGTACACAAATTAATTTCGGCATTTTGCTGAATAAATATATGTGCTCACACGAGTGGTGGGTGCGTGTAGGTGTTCAGGCAGACTTCTCCCAATGTTTGTGTAATTTATGGCCCAGGTAGAGAGACCTGCCAGCATTGTTGATAATTCAACCTGGCTGGCAGACATTTGTTTTTCGCCAGACAGACAAATTTAAGCTCTGCTTAGCGGCTTTTCATTTGTGGTTGATAAAATGGAGAGCAAACTTATTTGTATATTTTAGAAATGAAGATTCCAAAAGCCATCTGAAGTATAACAACTGATATATAGTTTTAGCAGAGGAGTTAAACCAAATGGGAGAAATATTTGTCTTAATTGGAACTATTTATTTGCAAACAGCAATCCTGTCAAGTAATAACATTAATTGCTTTCCTTAGTCGAAAAACTCGATACCCCAATTATTTATAATCGTCTTCGGGCCTTTAGTTAATACTTCTGGGAAATTTCCCTTAGCCCGCAGTTAGCTACAAGTAGCATTAGAGCGTATAAGCTGTTAGCGAGCAAAGTTCTGGCTAATAGTCCTTGCCCCGTTGTTAACCGAAGGCAACGGCGAAATTTATGGGAATTTCCCTCGACACGAACGGCGATGTATTTGAATTTGCAACTGCAGACACGCAATGCGGAGGCTCGGGGGCTGTCAGAACACCTGTTCAAGGTGTGTAGATAAAGCAAGAGTTTTCAAAATCGGAGTGGAAGCCCTTGAGGGGTGGCAAATCCTTGGGTGCTGCAAGTATTTGCGCTGCATAAGCCCGGGGGGAGGAACAATGAATGAATGAATGAAGGATTGAAGTCATCGAGCCGTGAGTCCTCTTCGGCCGAGTAGTTTCGACTCAACTGCAATTGCAGCAATCCTCTTACCAATCAACGATACTTCCGACACTCTTCCTTACTTGTTTCCCTATAATTCTCCCTTCCGCTTGCTTTCTTGCAGCCCTCGTTAAGTCTGGACAACACGGTGGAGACTCTGCTGATCAAGAACGAGGGAGACTTCATCAGCGTAGAGCAGGGCAAGGAGCTGGTGGCCCGCAAACGCAACTCCCAGCAGCTGGCCCATGCACCCACTCACCTGCACCACCACCCCAGCACCCACAGCCACTCGCAGCACCATGGCCCCCACAATCATCACCAGCAGCAGGCGCAGCACAAGCGCGACGAGAACATGAGGCAGCTGCTGGATGTGACCAACACGCTCACCATCGAGGAGCTGCGCGACTTTGAGATGCGGTAAGTGTGTCCAGGATCCCTGACCTTTGACGGATTACGTTTTATGGCCCGACCAGAGATTTAATTTCCGATTGAATGCCATCGATTTTCAAGAGTCTCGTAAAAATGCTCGGACGAAAGCAATCAAAATTTAAATGTCCAAAGGGGCAAACCAAACAAAAACCGAGCAAAAACAAAAAATAAGCAGTAAGAAGGGACCGTTTTTATAGCCTTCACCTGCCAGGAGTTTTGCATTGCAACAAACTTTGTGGGTACAAAGAGGGAGAGTCATCATCATGAGGGGCTCATAACTTTTCAAATTACTCATACGACCTGTTGCCAACGCGGCAGGCAAGCGGCATCACATATGTGTACATACAGGCTTGGGGCAAGTTCCAATTCCTAAAGTTTACGAATCCCACGGATAAATAAACATTTCTGACTTGCACGTGGCCGTGCAGTTCCTGCATTTGATTGTCGTTTTGCGAGAAACATTTAAAGTTTGCCATAAATGCTATAAATGCCACGTCCATTAATTGTCGGGTTGTTCCAATTGGGCGTTTTAATTATCAATATTTTCCCTTGGCTGCTTTGCTGCGGTCAACTGGACGCCCAAGGCCACCTACCCGACCACATTCGTGTCCTTTGGCATTCACAATGGCCAAGGACTGGTGGCAGCAGGTGCAGGTCACGCAAAATAGTGCAAGACATACATACACACATATCTGGATCTCCATTAAACCGCTGTCATCTGCAGTTGTTAATCTCAGCTATTCCTTGCCCTCCTCCATTCCAAAGGGCGTATGAAGGATTCAAATTCCCAGTTGCCAGCTAACGATGTCCATTTCCTCCAATTTCAGCTATGGCTCACCACACCACAGCCGCTCGCAGTCGGTGAAGATGCCCGGCAGCAGGGCCTCGGGCAGGCCGAATCAGCTGTGCCTGCCCCAGCAGAGATCCAGGTGCGCTTAGCTAGCGACGCTAGCAGACACAATAATTACTTATCTGAGAGCATCTCCCTTTGGTTACAGAGTGGCTTCCATGCCGAACACTGGCGTGGAGGAGGAGTACTACAGGCTGCGCCACTTCTCGATCACCGGCAAGGGCGTGGTCAACCGCGGCGACTCGCTCAAGAGCCGGCGCAGTCGCTCCAACAACAGCGTGGCCAGCTCCAACTCCAGCACCGAGCACCTCACAGCCCAGCAGCAGCTCTCCGCGCCCACCTCCGTCTCAGCGCGAACCTCGCTGGCCTCCAGCAGGGAGAGCAGCACCTCGAATCCGGGCAATGGTCCCTACAGGTGAGTCAGGATATTCATGGCATTAATTAATTAGAAAATTAAATCAATTAAATAAATAAATGTTGCCACTTTTACGTACAAAGTGAGAGCTGAAAGGGCACAAAAGGTCAAAAATGAAATGAGAAATCTGATAGAATGCCAGCTAAATTAAGCTTGAAATTGGAGAGAATGTGTCCGGTGTAAATGCCGTGTCTAATTGGCCTCTCCCACTTATTTACTCTTATTTCCAGGGTCCTAATGCTGGGTGGTCCTGCGGTCGGCAAGAGCTCCCTGGTCTCGCAGTTCATGACGTCGGAGTACCTGCACGCCTACGACACGAGCATCGGTGAGTGTGCACACATTGAAGCCGGAGATGCCTGCATCCGGATCCCCTGACCCGGACTCAGTCCAATCCAAGCCCCGAGAGCACTGCATAGCCCCCTGTTTCACCTTGTGTCGTCTTGTCTGTCTGCCCCCCGTCCTGCCAGTGAGCGAGTGCTTTGGCTTTAGTTTATATTATTTCATAACTCATTCGTTGTCGCTGCCCCGCTCGTTCGGTGTTGTAGTCATGCCGCATTATGTTGTCTTATTCAATCCATTTGGTTTCAGCTTAAGTTCCAAGTTGATTCTGTTGCTCTGTGTCGTCTGTTTGGCCCCGTATCACATGGCTTTTTATGATCCCCGGTGCTCGGAAAGTTTCCATTTTTCGGTTGTGCTGCTGCTTGTTTTGCTTTTTGATTTCTTTTTTCTGTTTTTGAGTTGAGTACTGCCTTCTGTTTGGTTCCGTTGGCCTTTGGGCGTTTTATGAGTGTGCCGAGCCATCGCCATCGCCACCCCCGATGGGTCAACACATAATATTGGCATAAAGCATAACAAACGCTGCTGCAATGAAAATAAATTCGCTTCATTTTGGGATTTTTTGCGATTCCATAAAGGAATGGAATTGGCCAGGCAGAACGGGTGCAAGAAGAGACTCGAGTAAACATTTCTATTGGCACGGAAAAAAGAAGGAACACAAGCACGCCTGGCCCTGAGACGAATGGAAAATTTAATAATTTCAAAAATTGTCGTCTGCTCGGAAGACTATTACGGAAGAATACCAGTGTTGACCGATTCCATGTTCCTTAGCAATAACAAATAGTAGAGTCCACGTGTATATGCTTATCCAACACACACTATACCTCATTCTGAAACCCGCTACCGAACCATACTGTTTATATATATGAAGAAGTGATAATCTTTTCTGTTTCTCTCCATTCCGAATGTCAATCAACCAATCATTCAACTCAATGTTTCAAACTGACCCCACTCGAAACTCGAACAACAACCAACAACCAACAACAACAACCGAATTAACAACAACCGACATCTCTGTACATACCAAACCGAACTCGTAATCCGTACCGAACCGGGGTCGTAATCAGATCTAGGCAACTGTGATATACGCATTCTAATTGAAAAAGCCGCCGACGGTAAAAGCAACCAGCCACTGAACAATAATAATAATAATAATTATCTTGTTAACTATGCTACTCCCTAATATTTATCCAATATCTCTAACCATATAATTGAAACGCTTTTTCAACTCTCCAAAACTTAACCAAACCAAACAAAAAACTAGTTAAACACTCAATACCTCAAGCCCCAACTGCATTAGCCCCAGTCCCCTGACTCCCAATTGGGTTCGATTAGACGCTAGACCAGCCCTCGCTCCCAATGCCGACACACCTGCCCACCAAACACGCCCCGGAAATTAGAACACACACACACCCAGCCGACACCCCCATACCCCCATGTACGTATATAGATGAGCAACAATATATGGCCCCAATCGATTGTCAAACGATTGCGGCCTTTGTTTCGCTTGTGATTTATGGGCCGTCGCGGAGCGCAGCCTTGAGGACTGCCATTCGATATTATTGAAATGATTATGCACATCACAAACACAACGAATGAAATTTAATTAATGATTTGGTCGAAGGCACCGGGCTTCGGACGGTGGCTGCATTCATCGACTGCCACCGGGGGACGAGCTACAAATAATGGCTGGTGCCATACACACACTCGAACACAAAGCTCCTATTGAATGTTTTTAATTAAAAGAAAACAAAAAAAGTACAGAAAACACATTAAGTGAATAATAATTGAGAGAGCACTCGCCAACACAAACAAAGAGTAGCCCCAAGCACTTCCACGCCACTTTCACCCCCTCGGCAGCTTTGAGTCTGCATTGCATACTTGTGGGGGCAGCTTAATTCGCCATAAGCTAGCATACATTTCGGGGCGGCACTGCGGGAATAGCTTCCGGGCCCCGATCCCCCAGGACTATTGGGATACACCCGCCTGTTGAGAATGACACACTTGTAAATAGCCCACTTCCATGCACACACCCACACGGCAGATACATACCCCACATGCACTTGCACTTTCCCCTTGTTTTCGCACTTCCAAATTTGATGTTGTAAATCATTTCATTGCCTGACATTTAAGTTATCGATCTTGAGCTTCCTCCTCGCGCACACTGTGATAACCGGTGCTAATCTAGTCCCTCTCCTTGAATGTGAACAGATGACGAGTCCGGCGAGAAGGCCGTTTCAGTATTACTCAGTGGCGAGGAGTCCGAGCTGATATTCATCGACCATGGATACGCCGAGATGACGGTAAGTGTCACAAGAACAATGAAGTGCACTTAACACTGTGGTCACCTTTCTGGTGGCTAGTTTTTTGTTAAAATAAACCGATGGCTATTTAAGGGGATAATACAAAGATAAAATATATGTTACATGTTCTAGAACTATTTTAAATCTAAATTCCATTTATTATTTTTACTATTTTAAAATGTTTTTGTTAGTTAATGATTTATTAAGTTATGAAAGCAATTATTCTTCGTTAACGTCAAAGCCAAACATGGTTTGTTTTTCGCTACAAGTATCACCAAAACTTTTTCCATATAGAATAGAATTTTTAATATATTTATGAGGACACCGCATAGATGCGCCATACATAGAAATTGCTTTTAAATTACTTTACGAGTAGCCTTCAAATCCCACTCCAGATAAATCTCGCGTAATATGGACACCATTTTAATGGGTTTCTAAAAGGTGCATAGTGCCCATTTGGTATTTGTTTTTGAATACACCTTTACATAGCCATCGAAAGGCCAGTGCTATTATTTTGAAAGCCAAACGTTGAGGCGAACAGGCACACAGACGAGTGTCCTGCTCATCTGTGCGGCGTCCTGCACTCTATCTGTGACATTTCATAATGCCATTAGCATGCACGGCCATCAACTAGCCCACACCTTGGCCAGCTCTCAACCTCACTCAATGTCACCTCGGTGTCACCTCCATTCACAGCCGGATGAGTGCCTGACCAACTACGATCCGCACGGTTACTGCGTCATCTATTCGGCGGCGGACAGGAGCAGCTTCAGCGTGGCGGAGCAGGTGCTGCAGGTGCTCTGGACCAATCAGAACATCGCCCAGAAGGCAGTCATTCTCGTTTCAAACAAGGCGGACCTGGCCAGGAGCCGGCTGGTCACCTCCGAAGGTAAATGACACGTTATACAATATCATCGCTCGGCGGGGGATAATTCCCCCTCATTAACACTCGAAAGCGCGCTCGATTGGGTCCGTTAAAAATAGACATCGATATAGTTTGAGTGTGTGAACAGGACCCTCGGCCAGGGACAGCTGAAAAGTTTGCCCAAGCGGAAGTCATCCGGCGGTTGGCCTATAAAAACAGATATAGCCAGAGACTCAAGTGGTGCTAGAGAGGGAGATGGGGGGAAAACGGTGGGAGTGAGAGCCGCTTTCTGCCCAATTGAAGGTCGCCCATTTCGGGGCGACTCAAGTACTTTCACTTGACTTTTATATCGGATTCCCTTTAAGACGAAGGTAACTCTCGGGCGCTTTCATCTAAGTAATTCAATATTTTCCGTTAAATTACGTTTGTTATTATGAGGGAGGGAGGAAGGCAGGTGGGCAGGCAGGTGGGTGGGTTACTGGAAGAGTTCCTTCCCGAGTTTTTGCCAGAGTAATAGCGGGGAAATTGTTTCAGCGCAAAATTGATTACATTTCGTCCCGTGTGGCATGTGTTCCGCTGTGGGTTTAAGGCCCATAAGCCTATTGTTACAAACAGAGCAGAGCCCTCTTTCCACGGTCTACGCACCACATCCCGAGCTCCATTCCAGCTCGAATCCCCACTTGATGATGGGTGGTGGGCGGTGGGCGGTAGGCGGGCTTTGCTGTCCACATAATGCGGCGCCTTAATTTCATAAAGTATTTATAGAATTTTTTATGCCTCCGGCAATAATAAAATGCGCGCTTAGCCCTGAAATGTCTGGCTAAAAGATATTTTCATAAATCTATACATTGTCACAGCGATTGGGAGGAATACGTGCAGTGTCAGAAAACGGACTGATAGAGTGTGTGAGTCATATTTGCTTGGCATATTGCGTGGCCTCCCCGAAGAGCTATTGAAATTTTAATGCTTTCCCTCGTTGCCATTTTCCATTTGCACCTTTTTACTGTTCAGCATACTAAATGATGTCTGCGCGCCGCCATAGTGCCGCACTAATTATTCAATTGGGGTAAATATGGCCCGATGCTGGGCAGTTTTGTTTACTTTTAATTACGATCTAGCCCCAAACTCGGAATCAGGAGGGATAAGAGCTTAAGACTTTAAGGCCCTCGAAGGTCGAGAGCAGCGAGAGGAGCGAATGGAGCCTCTATCAAACAGTAATAAAATGGGCACACACAAATATATTTGGGATGGCTTGGTAGGGCTTTCGTCACATTGTTAATAAAAATGTGAGCCCGTCATAAAATTTGCAGCAGGAGGGTCGGTCACACGCATGATGTACCTCCGCATATGGCGAACTTTGATGCCTCTGATTTTACGAGTTGTGTTCACACAACTGTGGACCAGACGTGACGGATGGGGAATCGGGAATCCGAGCCAGAGTCACCCAACGTGTTTAGATACCAATCCGAGTCCAAGTTGAGTTTTATGGCCGACTCAGAGTTAACTAAGCGAGGCCATTTGATTTGATTAACTGGGGTGATGGGTGGCCAACTAAGCCTGACTCTGATGCCTTTGGCCATAATTTCCACACATTTTCACTTAACCTCTCACTCTCGTCTCCCCCTGCAGAGGGCAAGGCCATGGCCACCGCCTACGATTGTAAATTCATCGAGACTTCGGTGGGCATAAATCACAACGTGGACGAGCTGCTGGTGGGTCTCTTGTCACAGATACGCCTGAAGCTGGAGAATCCCGAGAAGTCCAGGTGGGTGGAGCGAGCACCTTTAAACTTTCCTCTCGCTTGAATCTTAAATGCTACTTCTTCCATTTCCGCAGGGATCTGTTCCGGAAGCGTTCGATTAGAAAGTCGAAGCGACGCGCCTGTTCGCCCCTGAGTGCCGGCTGCCTCAACGCCAACACCCCGCTGGGTCCGCTGGGGGAGACGGTGGCCACGCCGCCAGGCAGTGCGCAGAGCAGGTGGGTCACCAGCCAAAGAAACTTGCCTGTAATGGTCTCTAAAACTTTCTCTTTTTGCAGCCCCCGCAAGTACCGTGGCTCGCGAACCTCCACCAGCCTGAAGGTCAAGGGCCTGCTGGGACGCGTCTGGACGCGGGACTCGAAGTCCAAGAGCTGCGAGAACCTGCATGTGCTCTAAGCGAGCCCCTCCGCAGAGAACCCCCAAAGTTTCCTAAAAACAGTATGCAGACTCTAAGCATAGCAACTATTGCCTAAGTTACCAAACAGACTCGACTCTTACCGGGGGTACGGCACTATTCCCAACTGTACATATTGTGTATAATTTTAGCCTTAATTTACGCTAGTCACTCTCGCCCCCAATCACTGTATATAGTTTGTCTAAATATAAAACTATTATTTATAATTGATTTATTATGGTTTTCGTTCTCCTGTAAGCATGATTTGGGATTATTTCGAAGCTCGGTTCCCCGCGGCGACTGCATCCCATTATTTATTATGACTCCGTTTAAATCTGATTAAAAAGAAAACACAGAAGGAAACCCAAATCGAGAAGCAATAATTTTTGGAAAAATTACCCTTAACCCTTGTTCGTAGACGAAGAAGTTAAATGAAACCAATTGTACTGATTTTTTGAACGTTCGGAATGGAACTTATTGTTAATTATATATGTGTAGTTATATATATTTGTAAAGGTAATCGAATTGCATTTTAAAATTACATTAATGTTCATATGATTGTTATTGAATTAATTACCTGGTCGAAGGATGTACGCAACATTTTTGCCTAAATAGACCTAGAATTTGGCCATAATTGTTAACCTTAACCACGTTTTTTTTATATAAGCGAGCCCACGCCCATCGTGCACCCACAACTGGCACGCCCTAGGTTTCTCATGTTAGTCGGGACCATTTCAAAATTAATCAAAGATATATATTCAGATATAGGCAGGAGACACTAGGCTTACGCTGGGGCCGCGGCTATATTGCTAGTTTTACATTAGTTCAACATGTGATTTACACAAGGTCCACAAAATCGAGAGCAAAGGCAAAACCATTTTGTTATTGTACGTGCTGCGACCTGCTCTATCAAATATTGAGGTCGGACGGGGAGAATTTTGAGATTTTTAACTATGAATGTCGACACTAGTAGTCAAACACACACCACCCATTCCACTGAAATAATCTAGATGTCCATTAAATGTATTATAGATGTCCATTAAGTATTATAATCACCGAAAATTGCAGCACAATGGAATTTAATGGAGTGGGTGTTCCGGCAGATATCAAGCCGGGGGCATGCGGCGGAACATTGAAGGCAACCCTAAGCTAAAGTGCATCCCTACATATGTGTATTATACCAAGTCTATATCGAATAGATCAAAATATATATACTTAGGTGTAATTTCATTTTTATCCAGAACTCTGTGTATTATTCTCGCTCAACCATCAGTAAATGTGAATTCGAGCCGCTAACTACATATATAGGACAGTGATAGATCCACACTCTCGATTTGCACAGATTGTACAACACTTTATATAAGGAGAAGCGGAAGTCAGCCATTAATGTAAGAACTGTGTGTGGCGAAGAAATATTCAGTTGAATGCATGTTTCAATTTTCTCGCTCCGAAATTATATGTCTAATGAGTGTATAATAAATGTGAAAAGTTCAATTTCAAAGTTTCATGTCAAGTGTTTTATTCATAGAGGGGAAAATCTTAATTTATTTTTAATTTGAATTTATATAGATTTTTTTGAGTCGGAAGCTTGTAAAGTATGCAAGGAGGCATTTCCGACCCTATAAATCATATATATTCTTGATCAGCATCAACAGCCGAGTTGATTTAGCCATGTCCGGTTGAAAAAAAAAATTTTTAATTTTTTCAAAAAAATGAAAGGGGTTACATCGTCAAAATTGTCAAAAATTGATAAAAATTCGAATTTAAAAAAATCTTTAATTCAGTATGCAGACTTTTAAAGCCAATAAAAACTAGCTCAGAAAAGCTTTCCGAAATGAAATTAATGCATTTTTGGCAAAGTTATGAAGATTTGAAACTGGAGGGTATGCAAGCTTTGGCTTCCCAAAATATTTATAATTTTGTAATGTATATTTTTCAATCACATCTTAATTATTCTTAATCAAATTTTTTAATTGTCTTAAGAACTATATTTTATTATGTTATTATAATATATTAAATTACACATACTAATAAAAAAATAACTTAATTTTTAATCCGCATTATGGCAAATAAATTAATAACAATAAAAACAGAAATACCCTTGACGATTCATGTGCGACACCTACTGGCCACGCTTGGAAGCGACAAATGTCAATATAAAGTTATACACGTTTACCGGGTAGAATGTATGTAAAATTGTGTAAAATCCAAGTAAAATCTGGCAGCATGAGACTCAAAAGTCTGGCAACGGAGGTGCATTCTTCGCATATTGATAGCATGCATCGATAACAGATCGACTGCAACAATCTTCGGTATTTAGCTCGCTACCCGGCGAGGTCACACTGACCTGGCCTGATGAGCCAGTGATGAACCCTCGAATAAGCTAAACTTTGAGAAACAATAAGCTACAAATTGACAAGGAATTACTATATACCAATAACTTTATCCAAAGAAAGATATCATACATTATTATGTTTTTAAAATTTTTAAATAAATGATTTTATGGTTAGTATTGAAATCAAATGGTCCACTTTGTTTCCCAATTTTGTTTAGTTTAAAAACCAGTTCAACTTCGGCATCGAGCAAGAAATGCACTTGCCAATATGCAAAGAACTTAAATAGCTCATGGTTTTCAAAATCCTGCTTATTAAGCACATCAAAATTTTACTATCTCCAATTGCTTATTTAAGTAACCTCATTTTATCTCTGTCTGATGAGAAATAATCAATATTGGATATTGTAAAGATATTAAAATATTTTAATTAAATCAAATCACATTTTAGAGCCCGCAATATTTAATTACAAAATGAGTTAATTGTTCTTTTCATATGGATCACCATTAGTCATAGGATAAAGTCTAATATTATTAGCCCTTTTTCTTATAAACCAAATCGTTGTAACAAATGCAATTTTGCTAGAATATGCTAGATAAATATTAAAATGCTATTTTAAAGGCTATAATCTAGTTGCTTATTTCATAGGCTTTTCTGAAATAAGTTGAACTTAAGAATGTTTTTTATAAACTCTTATTTAAGGTGTACCATCGTAAAGCATAAAAAACAAATGTTTTTATAAATAATGCCAACCTGGTTTGCAAAATAGCTATAATGCCGCTAGCTGCCTTGCGCTTTTCAAAACCGCCAGATCTAGCGGAGAAATAGCTAAATTGGCAACGCTGACTTTTCAATTGCAAATAATTAATTCGAAATAATTAAATTCTCGATTCCGCCCCCACGCTGCAGAAATGGTAAGTGTCTCCAAGACTGCCTTGTAGCCGAAAGCAGCCGGGAAGCGAGACTGGTCAACAGAAGCGAAAGCCGATAGCAACTACACGGAAAACCACTGTGCCGAAGAGGAGAGAGCGGCGGAGAGAAGCAGCAACGCCCCCACCATGTACCCCTGGAGCTCGTCCTCGTACGGCGGCCCGGCGCCCAGTTCCGCCCACGACTTCCGGGTAAATACTACAACTCCACAGCAACGACAGCAACAGCCACTTGTCCGCACAGACTGCAGTCTCCTCTAGGACGGAACGGGCGCAGTCTGCTGCGGGAGTCTTCGCCCGCTCTCTCTGTCTCTCTTTCTCGCTCTGTCCGTCTTATCATCGGCTACTCGGTTGGTCCTCCGGCGAAGAAGGCTTATCTCAAACTGTCGGCATTGAGTGCTCCGTTTTACACTCGCTCCATGTCGGCGTCAGAGAATAATGTTGTCTACCGTCTCTCGTTCCAGACCATGCCGAATGGTTTGGATGACCAGGAAAAGCTGCTCGGCGAGGCGATCGGAGCGGCGCGCAAGCAGGCCTTCCAGATGAATCACTTCCTGGACAAGGAGCGCATGCTGGACTCGCTCAAGTGTGCCAGCACGATGCTGAGCGAGCTGCGGACCTCCCTGCTCTCGCCCAAAAGCTACTACGAGCTGTGTGAGTATCCATAGATCCATAGGGTGTTTAGCTCCACCTGCAACCCTATCTCTCTTGCAGACATGGCTGTCACCAACGAGCTGTGCCACCTGGAGCTGTACCTCAGCGAGAAGAGCGACAAGAAGACGGATCTGTACGAACTGGTCCAGTACTCGCACACCATTGTGCCCCGCCTGTACCTGCTCATCACCGTGGGCATTGTGTACATCAAGAACGATGCCACGCTCAAGCGCAGCATTCTCAAGGATCTGGTGGAGATGTGCCGAGGAGTGCAGCACCCGCTGAGGGGCTTGTTTCTGCGAAACTACCTGCTGCAGTGCACCCGCAACATCTTGCCCGACGTGATGGTGGCGGAGAACGAGCACGAAGGCAACGTATACGACGCCATCGACTTTGTGCTGACCAACTTTGCCGAGATGAACAAGCTATGGGTGCGCATGCAGCACCAGGGCCATTCCAGCGAAAAGACCAGGCGCGAGAAGGAGCGAGAGGAGCTAAAGATTTTGGTGGGCACCAACCTGGTGCGCCTGTCGCAGCTCGAGTCTGCCACTTTGGAGACGTACCAGCGCCTCATTCTGCCGGGCATTCTTGAGCAGGTGGTCAGTTGCCGGGATGCCATAGCGCAGGAATACCTCATGGAGTGCATAATACAAGTGTTCCCCGACGAGTTCCATCTGCAGACCCTGGATCCCTTCCTCAAGTCCTGCGCCCAGCTGGAGACCGGTGTGAATGTGAAGAACATTATAATATCGCTGATTGAAAGGCTGGCAGCCTACAATCAGCGCAGTGGCAAGGTAATCCTGCCCATACTGCCTCTGCATCTATAAAATACTAACCGTCGTGCTCTTTTAGACCAGTGGCAATGCCATTGACGCCATCATACCCGCGGAGGTGGAGCTGTTCGAGGTGTTTAGCGTTCAGGTGGCTAACATTGTGCAGACGCGCATGGATATGCCGTTGGAGGACACTATTTCGCTGCAGGTCGCTTTGCTGAGCCTGGCTCAAAAGGTGTACCCCGATCGTGTGGATTACGTGGACAAGGTGCTGGGCACAACCGCGCAAATACTGCAGCGCATGAACATGAACAAGTGAGTTGGATAATTACGAAAATTTGTTGGTTGCTAACTTTCCAAGTTGCCTTACAGCATCTCGCACCTGTTGTCGGTGAACCAGGAGCTGTCCCGCCTTCTGAGAATCTGCATTGACTTCTACAACAACGCACTGACCATTATCCAGCTACATAACTTCTGCCCGCTGCTGGAAAAGTTTGATTACACCTCCCGGAAGTCACTGGCTCTGTATCTGGTGATGAATATCTTAGACAACGAGACGCTGGTGCCCACCGCTGATCAGGCGGACAGCCTGCTGACTATCATCACACCGCTGATCAAGGACGATGACTCGAACAAGGACAACCCAGCAGCGGCAGCAGGCAACAGCACTCCAGATGCCGAGGAGTTTGCTGAGGAACAGGGAGTAGTGGCAAGGTAATATAACCTTAATTTTATTTTTCATATTAATTAATTAATTGCCTCCCTAGATTCATCCATCTGATGCGTTCCGATGAGCCCGATATGCAGTACAAAATGCTGCAGACCGCCCGCAAACATCTCGGAAATGGCGGTGGTTCTAGGCTGAAGCACGTCCTACCGCCGCTCGTTTTTGCCGCCTATCAGCTGTCGTTCAAATACAAGGCCATCGCAGAGCAGGACGAGAACTGGGATAAGAAATGCCAGAAGATCGTGCAGTATTGCCACAGCACCATCAGTGCGTTGGCCAAGGCAGATCTGGCCGACTTGGCGCTGCGTCTGTATCTGCAAGGTGCCTTGGTGATCGGAGAGATTGGCTACACGAACCACGAGACGGTGGCGTACGAGTTCATGACCCAGGCGTTCTCTCTGTACGAGGACGAGATATCCGACTCAAAGGCCCAGCTGGCGGCCATAACACTTATTATGTCCACCTTCGAGCAAATGTCTTGCTTCGGCGAGGAGAATGCCGAGCCCTTGCGAACGAACTGTGCGCTGGCCGCCTCCAAATTGCTGAAAAAGCCGGACCAATGTCGTGGCGTTGTGGCCTGTGCTGCGCTCTTTTGGAGCGGAAAGTAAGTAAAATATTTAGGCTATAGCTTTACTACCTTCTCAAACAATAACTTTGATGTAGACAAAACGGTGAGGAGATGCGGGACGAGAAACGCACCCTGGACTGCCTGAAGAAGGGTGCTCGCATTGCCTCGCAGTGCCTGGACACCGGGGTGCAGGTGCAGTTGTATGTGGAGCTGCTGAATCACTATCTGTTTTACTTTGAGCGCGGCAATTCGCTCATTACCGTGGCCATGCTGAATCAGGTGAGTGGAATTTTAAGTAAGGAAATTTTCACAAATTCTAATGATATGTCGATATTTTCAGCTAATCGCCAAGGTCAACGAGGAGCTGCCCAACCTGGAGCCAAGCGAGGAGACCAAGCAGATCGAGAGCCATTACAAGAACACACTGGCGCACATACGCAGTCGAATGGAGTCCAATGATTCGACGCTGGAAGTATCCTTTGCGGGCATCACTCTCAATTAGCCCAATCCACCCACATCGGACACGTCTTGAGGGTCTCGAAGAGCGAACCCACTGCTCGGCGAGAGTTTCCAAATTGCTTGTGTGAGAAACGTTGAAATTCCATGGTTAGGAAAGTTGTGGGCCTTCGACCGACCAGTAGAGTGCTTGCTGACTTTTGTTTTGTCAATTTGATTTCGATTTCGTATTCGTAAGTGCAAAGTAAAAACATTCTTGATTATTTTCCTGATTTATCTAGTATGATAGCTACGCGTAAATAACACCACGGAAGATTTCTACTTTACTACATTTAACCCCCTACCTACCCTATCCTACCCTACAAAATATGTGAAAATATTGTTAAACAAAAAATTATACAATCTTATATACGATTATCGAATGGGTTCACGATGTATTACAATTAAAGTTAAGACCAAACTGATTTCGCGAACCATTCACCCGGACTTGTGGCCTGAAACCCGTCATCGGTAACATGTAAAGTAATTCGTTTATTAAAAATATATAAGCCGAACAGGTTCCATCGGTCTATCAATCAGTTAACTTAGCTTCCATTTACAATGCACGCTGAGTGTGCGCACTCGTACGTATCCTACAGACTCTCGCCGATCCAATACTCTTTATTCCGTCAATGATCACATGCGCTGCAAGGGTGCTGGGTGGTCGTACTCTGGCTGGTGTGGCAGTATCCGGGGATGGAGCGGTGGTGGTTATGTGGCAGTTTCGTGTTGCTTCGAGTCCAGTTAGTGGGTGAGACAGAGAGGAGGTGGTGGTCTGGTACTGCGGGCAGTTAACTGTGCGTTCGCGCAACTTAAAGCTAATCATTTTAGTCACTAGGTTCTAAGCATAAACATTACAGATAGAAGCGCCTAATTCACTTTGAGTGCCATATAGCAAATGGAAAATTTTGAAGCATGAGATAAATCTGTTTTCGTTACTGCATACAAAGCTCGAGATTGTTCTGTGCGAGGCGACTAAAGGGCCCTATTCTGCACCCTATTTCGGCGCCTTCGCGTTGTAGTAGTTGTAGACGAAGGGCCACGAGGCCAGGACGTACTCCTCGATGCCGCACTCGTTGCTGCCGCGCAGGATGCGGAAGTAGCCGCGCTCGCCCCACCAAGGACCCCAAGAGTTGGCTGCGATCTGTTCGAAGAGTAAGGAAGGGGTTATTATGGATGAATCCAACTCGATTGAGTCCTCCGCACACTCACCCAGTACTTGTCGCCGTTGTGCTCCTCTCCCCAGCCGACCAGCTTGACCGAGTGGAAGCCTCTAGGGGACTCGCGGTTCGCAGCCGTCTTGCGATAGATGCCGCCCGAGTATGCGAAGAAGTCGCGGTAAACATGCATGGTGGCCTGGACGGGGCCGGAGTGGTAGATCTCGGCCATGATGTCGCCCTCGCGATTAAGACTGTAGGCTGGTCCCACCGTGTACAAGCTGTCACGATCCACGTTGGGAGCGGGCCTGCAGCCGTTGGCACTCAGAGAACGGCTGTTGTGGCGGATCTTGCAGGTGTCGCGGTGTTGGGTGTACGGGTAACAGTCATCGTCGACCACGCCCTTCTTGTGCAGGTAGCGCCAGGCGGCGTCCAGGTGTCCGCCCTCGCAACCCTGCTGTCTACGTGCGCAGGAGAGAATATTCTGGGGAGATAGCTTAACCGCCTCCTTGCCCTTGCTCTGGATGGCGAAGCGATCGCTGGCCACCGAGGTGGTGGACAGCACCCAGGAGGAGCCGCACCAGCCCTGGTCGGGCACCTCCGATATGTAGCTGGACCACT
This sequence comes from Drosophila jambulina, assembly GCA_018152175.1. Classification (NCBI taxonomy): domain Eukaryota; kingdom Metazoa; phylum Arthropoda; class Insecta; order Diptera; family Drosophilidae; genus Drosophila; species Drosophila jambulina. The sequence continues at coordinate 11,220,970 of JAECXH010000113.1, read as the reverse complement.
TATCCACGGAATTAAAGGAGGTGGGCAGGCCGTCGGTGGGGTTGCTCAACCGAGACATTGCCTTCACGCGGAACGTGGGCTCCTTGGTGCCCAGTCGAAGGCGCAGTCCTTCGGCATACTTGTGTCCCCACCATTCGTCATACTTGCGGGCGGACCAGCCGAGGCGATGGATGGAGTTCACTCCATTGATGAGCTCATCGTCGGTCAGGCAGAGGTCCCTGTCGCACTGGACATGACCGCCGTCCAGGCAGCGGCACTCGTTGCAGTTGTCCCACGTGCTGTTGAACTTGGAGAAGTAGACGCCGTTGTGCTCGCAGGAGAGGATGGGATCGGACTCTCCGAAGCAGAAGGAGCGGTAGTCGGGACAGCAGTCGCTGGAGTCGCTGCGGTCGCAGAACTCATCACAGTAGCAGAGGGTGGCTGCAAATGGGAAAAGCGGAGCCATCAGGGAGCGGAATTAAGCGAGTTGCAAGGGGTTACAAATAAGGGGAGTTATTTTAAAATTACACATAGGTTTCACAACAAGAACATGGTATTTAAAGTTGCATCTAGGTAGTGAGGTTTTCTTTTACGATGACTAATCTCTATGACGAATCAGCTAGATTCCATGAAGCTATTTATACTCACTGGAGATGGGCAGCGAGCAGCCGTCGTGCCTTTCCTTGCAGCAGGTGTTGCGCAGGGCGCAGTAGGGACCCGGGAAGTCCTGTCTTAGGGTGTGATCGAAGGCGCTGACCACGCCCAACAGCAGGGCCAGGAGGCCCATCACCTGGGCGCTCTTGATCGCCATGGCTCCTCGAACGTCTTCTCAGCAGCAACTAAACCGGAGGGGATGAGGAATGCTCAGTTATTCAAATCTTTCCCGATGCTTATCATAAGATAATTAAGTCTAGATAAGCGGCTTGCAATTTGTTAGCAATTAGCCAGTCAAATACGCGAAATTCCTTAAATCGCGCATACGACCCGTGCAACACGGCCGAAAAATTAGGCAAATGAGGAGAGAAGGCGGGCATGATAACCCGTTCGGGCGGGATAATTAATTTGTCCATCTCGCGGATACGGGCTGCTCCTCATCAGCAATTCTCTGGCCGTGCACAGACAAACAGTTAACAGTTAGCCCCGCTATATATACTGCGATGACGCCAGCTACGATTAGTTTGTCGATCCACGGACCGCGATCCCCGAAACCCTGTCCGCGGCCCAAACACAAAACGTTTCTTTTCCCCCACTTTTTGGTCAGTCTGTTTTTGTATTTTTGATTCGGCAGCGAATTCAAATTTGCGCACACACCAAGCGAAAAGCGAAGAACGAAAAGTCCGAAGAATCACTCTCAAAAGCGCCCCTTTATTTCATGTTTTTTGGCGTTTTAATACGCTGATAATTCTGATTCAGATTCTGGTGCTGACTCTGACTCTGAGATGAAACTTGTTTATTTTTTGAGACAAGAAGCCGAAGTTTCATAAATAAATGCAAATTGCAAATAGTTTTTCCTGTTTCGCCTGCTGGCCGCTGGCCTGGCCCAAAACGGTTCGTATTTACGTCGAGAATTCAATTAACAGGGTAAAATACAGAAGATATTTTCTGAATCACGAGTGGCTGTGGCCAAACACAAAGGTATCTGGCGAAGGTGTTCAAACATTCTCCCCACCCCTTTGGCATATTATTCGGTCTGTTTGGTTTTTTTATATTTTTTTTTGGCTAATGCTGAACCCGTTTTTAATTTAGTGATAATTAATTTGAAAGTTCGAGCTTGATAATTAATTGCCAGGCCAATTGGCAATAAAGTTTTTGGCGTGAAAAAGAAGCAAAGGAGAATTTAATTGAATTGTAGTTGGGGAGTTGGCGAGCTCGTGAGTTGGAGTTCTCTGACGAAGATCTATTTTAGGAAAGAAATATGAACAATAAGCTCGTAAATCGCTCCTATTAGTTGACACTTTGTATGGCGGCTCTCCTCGAACAGGAACACCAATGTTTACCGCGGACACTCGGTATGCCAGGCATTAAATTGAACTCCAAACAGTCTCCTGTTTGCTGACACAGCAGTCTGGTAAACAAAACTGGGTACTGTGGGTCTTAAACGGGGTGTATACGCAATACTAACATTTTGATAACTTTGCACAATTCCGCACTTTGAGGCCAATAATGGTTTTTGCTTTGCCTTCTTTTTGTTGGTTCTTTTTGGGTTCGATTGGGTACGATTTGGTACGGATTTCGTATGTTTAATTTCCTTATCGCGCTGTTCCTACTCCGATCGCGGCTCGCTGCTGACTGAATTCAGTTAGAATTATGGGCCACCACATAACGTAGCCGCTTCTGTTATTGTTGCTGCTGGCAGCGCTGCTCGGCGCCGCTGCGCTGCTCCTCTGCTGCTCTGCTGGTCGATCCGCGGCGTAGGTGGGCGGAAAGGGAGGGATGAAGAAAGCGCTCGCTGGCTCGCTCGCTCGCACGCTCTCCCGCTGTTACTGTTACTGCCACCGCGGCGTATACGTCATGGGCATCCGTATCTGATGGGCCAACAGAACGTACCGAATCTCAAGGTATTTCGGGGGCAAAGTGTTTGCCCGAATTTGGCAAGTGGCGGCGGAATGAAAGCAGCTGCCGCTGTGGGAAAGTCTGTGGGTGGATATCTCGATTTGCACATCTAGCAGGTATGTGTACGCCCCAGGACAGGTCGGAGATCATCTCGAACCCCATTTCGAGGGCACATTCCTCGGCATTAATTGTGCGCAGTTTGTTATTGTTTGCTCTTATCTGGCCCCCCCAAATTGATAAGATATAACCGGTATGATAATTGGGCCCAATTCGGGTTCAAGGCCTGCAAACCATAATCGAATCAAATTAAATTGGCCCAGGCATGTCTTTATATTTTTGGCAAATCAGTGCGAAATTGATATTGATATAGATAGGGTGTCGCTGGGAGCCATCTGCCACCCTGGTAACCGTATCCCCCCAGCGATCTGATCCAGTTGGGGCATGTGATCATCGCTAATCTGTCTGCTATTTCGCTTGGCTTCGATGCCAGCAATTATCATTAAGAGCTTTGCAATTGCAAATGTCTCCGCAGCGCGCCCAGTTAACTGACTTCGTCATCGTCGGGCGGATGATGATGATCCAATTGGAGCGTTTCCATTAACCAGAAAACAAACAACCTTTATTTGTTTACCGATGAGGCCCTCTGAGTCGGAGGAGTAAGCTAATCCGAGTTATGCCCGTGGAATGCCAGGCGGGAATAGGAAGTAACGCACCAAAATAGCGCACACAAAAATGATTCACAACATTTCCTATTTATTATTGCCTATTAATGTGAATCACTTCTTCGACTTACTCTAGGAATTAGCCAAACAAAAATTGGGAAAGCCGAAAGCCAACATGCTGAATGGGCAACAAGTCCAGGCCTCGATGTGTGAAATAAAGCCATCAGACGACATTAAGTCGCTCTGTCGCCCGACGGAGCGATTTGCATGTCATTAAACTTGAGTTTTATGAGCGATTTCTGTCCGCTTCAAGCCAAATTACGATCTCTGGTCCAGCGCGGACAAAAGGCAGCCAAAGAGATGGATGGAGACCGGAGCGAATGTGTCGCCTAATGGCCAAGCCGAAAGCGGTTTTTGGCGGTCATTAATTTCCCCTTTCTCCCTGTCCATTAGCTCATAATCCTGCTAAGCCGACAGGCCTTGGATAAGAAATGAGAATGCCAGGGGATGCCTTAGATAAGACATGGATTCGCAATAGGAACTACTCGGTACTAGTGAGTCTTATCTGTTTACCAGTAGCCCAGTGCCAAGAGTGGAATTTCAGTGGCATGAGTAATGCCAAAATATTTGAATCTAAACTTTGGCTATTACTAACTAACCGGTGACAGCACGACAGCTGTCCAGATGTGACTGCACTCCGGCACTCCGGTACTCGTTACTCGGTTGCTCGGCATGTGCAATGCCCATGATGTGAATGATGATCAACGTGAGAGACTGATGACAATCTGGCCAGGTAATGAAGTCATTAAACACGCCCGAGTGCCTGCCTTATCATCGCGAGTGCCTGACTTGAGCCGGGCAATCAATTAGCGAGTATTTATACATAATTATGCCACCATTTAATTGGGCCCTGATCAGCATTATTTGTGCGCGACGGCTATGCTGAGTGCTCGTTTCTGTTTTGTGGCCAAAAGGCGTTTTATTGATATTCCGGCTGTACGCACTCGTACGCCCCGATAGATTGCTGGCATTCCGAAGCATTTATGTCATATTATTGGCCTTTGAATTGGACGGACACGCACTTGGACCAGGCGCACACAAGCACCTGGAATCAGAATCGGAATCGGACGAGGCGGAAGACTGGAAAGTAGTTCAAGAACGGGCCAAACCAATGCCAATCCCACCTGTCATGTAACTTCCTTATCGCGGATGTTTATCAAGACGATTTACATTGTTCAATTTGGGGACAGATTGATATTGTTTCGTCATAGCGCCAACCCCCACACCGATAGATAAGAGCGACACAAAAGTGTGGAAACTTTGGCCATAAATCGGGAGATCCCCCCATGAATGAATGCCTCGTATTGTCTAGGAAGTCGACGATCGGAATTTTAATCGGCTCCCTGTCACTAGATTCCACAGGGGCTGCGGCTTCGCATTCATAAATATATTATTTTCGTTTGTAGAAATTTCTTTTGGCTCATTTCGCGGCGAATGCGGCTATTTCCAGAAATTAATAACTGTGGTTAATCGTTTCCGAAGCAAATGAATTGCCAAGCAAATATACCGAAAGAATGCATAAATATTTGGCAGAATTCATTGAGAATTTCCAAGGCATTTTCATCCATCCATAATCAATTTGCTGATCATTAAAAAAGTGTATTTATTTTTACGGGCGCTGTCTTTGTTTGTGTGCAATGGCGAATGGGAATTTTGATCTTGTTGGCGAAACAATTAACGGTGTATAAAACCAGAAGGAATTTCGCATTTAGCTGAAAGTGCAACCTTGATCTGATCGATTTTTCGAATATTTTTCGGCGCTTTTCCCGTAAATTTGCACTTGAAATAGAGGTCTTTGGATGTTTTCACAATAGCAAGGAAATTCCGCTTAGGTATGCGGGGAATTTTTCTCCATTTCGGAAATTCTACTACTACGAATCAATGTATCTTCAAGGTTTCCCCTCCGTTTGGCACGCAATATTCGCATCAGATGGATTCCGGGAATGCTGGTCAAGTTCCAGTGACGAAATCGATCCAACTTGTCACCGAGTCATCGGGGAAGTGTGGCCACAAACCCAATTGAATTAATTTCAGTTTGTAATTTGGAGAATTTCTGGTCAGTCGGCGGCCACAAACAACACATCTGGGGGAAGAGGTCAGCGGGCAATAAAAGACATCGTTTCTTTTTTGGCATATTTTTGTTTAATATTTCAAATAGTCGATTCGTTTCAATTACCCTCCAATTGTCGGGCGTCAAGTGCAGGGCGTTTGTTTTGTTTTATGCAATTTAAATACTCTCTGACATTGAAAACGAATTATTATATTAACACGTAAGGAGGGAGAGTATGTCGACAGAGGTGTCGGGAATTGTTTATTCGCCAAAGTATTTTATTTATGCGAGTGCAGAGTGCTTGGAATTTGACAGTTTGACAATTGGTTTATTATGGCCAGCAGCTGCCCGCCGTTAGCCAATTTATTGATCGGCTCCGATGCCAGATTTGTTTCCGGGTGCAGTTCCACACCTCCATTCCATGCCATTGTGTGCAGTTACACTTTACGAGCCACATTTATTGCCATTTTGGCCATAACATCGAATCATATCAGCTGAGATCGCCGCGATTATACGATCCAATAGAAGCAATTTGGCTATTTATAAGAGTTATTTCACGGGCGATTGGAAAGCCAGCCAAGCGGCCAGTGGCTAATTTTAAAACATTACCAAACACTCTTGACCCACACCATTGTTCAATGGGTTTGGAACACTCACGACTAGCTGGAGGATATCTTTTATATCATAATAAAAATTCTGGTCTATGAAATTCTTGTTAGTTAATTAGTTACCCAACTTCTCCGGAACGACTGAACAGATTTCTATGAAATTGCTTATGGGGAAATAATTCTTGGCTAAAGTTGTTAAATGCAAAAAGGGGGTGTTGGAAATAACTGCCCAATGAAATAAGTCCCAAAAAAAAAAAAAAATCTAAATAACATCCCAAAATTTATATTTGGATTTTGGGGGGTTATTTCGTTTTTCAATAATAATTAAATAAGTACCCAAAAAATATTAACAGGTAAAAAAAAGTAATGTAAGATTAAAAAAGTGAATTTACTCTCCCAAAGTTTGGGGAGTTATTTCTTTTTTTTTTGGGACTTAATTCCTAGAGCCACAAGAAGGTCTTACGATTTTCGTTCCTCTAAAACGGCTAAATCAATTTCTATTTAATATTATATTCAAACAACATTTTTCCAGCAAAAGTTATTAAATTAAATATTGTGAAATTTTCAATTTACCTATATAAGTCCCATCGTTTAGCTGGAAATGCTAATAAAAAATATGAATAAGCAGCCTCGCACTTTATTCTTTTAGTGATTAGACCTTAAAATATGTTTTAGGGATTATTAAATATCGTGTCCAAGTCGTCAAATCTCCCGGAATCACCTGTTTCTATCACCTGTTCACTGCGCACTATGCTCAACCCGTAGATATTTCCCTGTTTATGTCTGCTATGTTTATTAAAAATCGCCAAAACAAATAAAACTAGATGTTTGGATTTTTCGCCCGTTACGTATCGATCTGCTTACGTATTTGCATTGTTTCCCCCAGCTGGCCCAGAGATACACGGAATGAAATTGTTTTTCTTCACTGTTGCCGTTGCCCATTGTTGATAATTAATAATTCGCTCATCACAAGCGATTCAATTCGATTCTCGGGATGGCATGTGTAAGCATCTATATTTAGGCGTCTTATTAGCAGCGCTGCAGGTGTACCGCAGTCCGCAGTTCCCTAAAAAGTTGCACTCGAGTGCTCCCACACACCCACAACAAGTGTTACTGTCGTGTTTTTTGTTTTTTTCGGCATGTTTGCAGTGATTAGTAATTATCGAACTCGACAGCCATCACAGCGCGGTCTCCCAATTAGGCGGTTTGTCAATCATTATTCGCATTCATCACCGCATCATCTCACTCGAAAAGCCATAAGTTGCTAACCAAATGCACTGCTATACATAACATGTATGAATTATAATAAGCGAGATCAGATTTTCTCAAGGCTGTTCCGTAAGTCGTAACATATTGGTTGGGAGAACAAGGCCCTCAAGCATTTGGCAAGACCTAACCCAATCTTCACCTCTCGCGACTCGAACCGCGCGGCGAGCGGACTTCCGTGCGGCCAGAGCCTGAACCAGTTGGGAATCGTAGCGACCGCTGCTGGGTGTTTTTTCTGATAGCCACAACAGTGAGCGTTCTGCTGCTCCACTGTCGAGCTCCGCTGCCGAGTGGACGATTTTTAATGGGCGCTTTCCTCGGCGCTGATTTACGGGCGCTGCGCGGTCTTGTGTTTATTGTGGCCGCTTTGTTTGCCGTTTAATTTTCGCCCTGCTCTGCGGTTGTGTTAGCACTTAAGTTAAATGCCTCGCCATCAAGTTCCTAGATTGTTGCAGCCAAAAGGGAACCGATCGGAAATAAACTGAGGAGCTCGTAAAACAGTGAGCGGAATAGGCAGGGTGAAATGCTTACAAGCCGGCCCTCATATTAGTTTATTTTTTTGTATTATATAATCCGAGCTATTCCGCATACGCCCCCACCGATTAGTGACGTCAAATTTGGTATATCTATGGGATATATTGAAGAAGATGCATTGCTCTGATCACTATAAACAAATGAGTAATAGTTTGGGAAAAATATATATAAAGGTATTCGGGGTTTCATGTTTTGATTAGTGCGGTTTTACTCGGCATTGATTTATATTTATTTATTGTATTCGCTTTTAAATCCGCTAAAGGAAAATAAACTTTGTAAATAAATATAAATGTGCGGATATATCACAAATATTTACAATTCTTTGACATTTCTTGTCTTACTTTTCTTGCGATTTAGATTAACTTCTCAGCTAGTTTATATCGAAATTATTATTATGACATCATTGGCATTTATGGCATTTTATGCCCTTAAGAAGCCCTAAAAAATATTTGCATTCTTTAAATCTATATTTATCGATTTTTTTTATAATATTTTTTTTTTTGAAAAAATCAAAGTTTAAAAAGCCATAACTCAGTCAAAAAAGCATTAATTTTAATATGGAAACCTTTTGTGTGTTAATTTCTATCAGGCTAAAAAATGTACATACTGAACTTAAAATTTTTTAAAATTGAATTTTTCAGTCAATATTTAACAATTTTAATGATGTTACCCCTTATTAAATTTTGAAAATTTTGAAAATTTTTTTAAATTTTGTTTTTTTTATTTTCAATTGTACTTAATTGAGATTTTAATAGCAAATCGGTATATACATATATAACATTTGGAAATCATGGCATTTTGGGCCTGTTATGACCTCAAAAAGACCTGAAAAATAAGCATTTCTTAAATGGAATTTTGTTTGTCAAAGCTAAAAAAAACTGAACCTCATTTAAACGAACATTAAATAAATTTATTTTCTAAACCTTTGTTTCCGAATTTATTAGAGCTGAATAAATTCTAGTAATAGTTTTTGGTGTAGGGAGGGAACTAGTAAAGGATTATTTCACATTTGATTTAGTATGCACTTAAATTACTTTAAAAACAAAGTAATGGAAAAATTACTGTTTTTTTAGAACTGAACACAACAAAAGGAAATTTTGTTCCATAATATGTATTGTTTACTACGAGCTGTGCTGATTTTCTTGTCTGTATTCGAAGTACTATCCATTGAAAATTTTATTTTTTAAGAACTTTTTACTAACCAAACTTAAGTTAATTAATTTAATTTAAAGAAATATCAAAACAACATTCCATTATTATCTGTGACATCAACAGCTCATAATATTTTTCAGAAAAAATATAAATTAATATATTAATCATCCTAATAAACTCTCTTGAGAAAAGTTATCGGAATGGCAATAATGTATAAAATACCAGTTTAGATCCAACTCCGAGATATGCATAATATTAATGACGTCAATTAAATTTGACATTTATATTGGAAAACATGTGAATACTATTTGTGGTTATTAAAATGGCAAACAAATAAATACAATAAGTGAGAAAACCAATTCCCATACCTAAATATTAACATTGCTGGGGAGTTGGGCTCCTCCCCTGCCGGCGGGATTTGCACTGGCGGACATGTGTTCGATCGTACTTATTATTAATTGCCCTGCATGTGCTCGCGACAAATGTTTTAATTATATTGAGAGTATGGCTTTCGATACGGGTTGGCCCATATTCGACCGCCTACGGTCTCTTGGGCACCGAGCAGGCCAGTGGGACAAGTCTGGTATCTGCGTTCCGCGATCTCCCGGCAGCCTGGAGTTGGCATCGCTTTTGGCCCCGCCGCAGCGCCGTCTCGGAATTACAGTCTGAACCCGAACCCGAACCCAAATGCGAGGGTTATACAAGCGGCTTGTCTGTCTGGAGACGGGCGTTGGTGTCACCCGGGGATCTGTATCTGTATCTGTATCTGTATCCATTTCTATTCATAGCCAACGCTCGGTTCTAATTCTGCCTCTGATTCGCATGACGAATCTTTCTTGGCACTTTCCTCTGTACGCCAATCAACCGAAAAAGGTAGCAAATTACGGCCTAAGGCGAGAATTTGTTTGAAATTCCCCTCACAGCTGACTGAATGCTATTTGCTAGCAGTTTATTTGCACTGTGTAGTGTGCCATAAACTGAGATCTTAAGCGAATTGTTTTGGGGTTTGCCAAAAAGTTTTCATTTAGAACAGATGGCATTTTGAGTGCGCCCGGCAATTACTTTTACTTTTCATTTTTAAATTGTCTGTCATTTGGTCTTAGAAAGCTATAGATAGAAGCTACCTGCTCGTACATTATAATGTATTATTAAGCGTTATTTCCATGGTTTAATTGGGTTAATAAGCCACCCGAAAGAGTCGCCCTTAACCCAAAACGCGATCGCTTCGTGTTCGTGCCGCGGCAGTTGTCGCTTTCACGGGATATTTCTGCCAGAAAGTCATTGTCAATGCCAAGTGCGAATCATTTGGCGTGCGGTGGATACAGATACAGATACAGATACATGCTGTATCCGCCAGATACATGGTATGTTGATTCGCAGCTACGATTTTATTGCGGCCTCATCCAATGTCAGTGACACTCAGTCAGTGTCAACGTCTGCACGGCGCGATGACGGGGCACTCGCTCAGCGGGCTTAATGTGCCTTCTATATCGCCCAAAACTGATTCATTGCGATGCTATTCAGCCACAAGCTGGCATATAGAAATAGATATAGATATGACGTGCCCCATCGAAAGTCCGAGCCACGATCCACCTCTTTGACGCTTCGCCACCGCTCAACAATGTCGCCGCAATTGTTATATTGTATATTCATGGTTAGGTTTCGTTTCCATTATTTTGCGCAGTTAGCCCAAAAACTTTGTGTGATGTTAATGGGTGATATGTCATCATAAATTAATTGCTCTTCAAATATAAATTAAGGCAGGGCCCGAAAAACGAATGGGGGAGAAGCGCACCTAAACTAAGTATCCCATAAATTAATTGGCAGGCGAAAAATGTAAATTTCAATAACCACAATGGGTGATTTTTCTGTTTGGAAAGAGTCTGTGAGTTAAGTGTCTCAATGATGGAACATATTTGCGTAATTAATTGTATATGAAAGCCCTTCATTTCAGGGTTTAAAATGCTTCTTTTTAATAGTTTGATTTGACTGGGAAAATGTTTAAAAAATTCCTATGGAAAGTCTCTTCATGAAATAAGATATTTAGAAGCTCCTTAACTATATTTAGTAAATTAAAACCTTAGGAATGCAATTTTTTTACAATTACTGAATTATATTCAACGTTCAACTATATACTTAATAAATATCTAAATTATTTATACTATACAGTAATAAATAAACCTGAAAAGGGCCGAACTTTGGACGTAAACAGAGCCTCACTTTATAGCGTCTCTTTGATAAGCAATTTCCACTTTTTGCCTACGTCAACCAACTGCGATTCATTCATGAACTTTTATGGCTTTATCCGCTCTATCTATCCGTATCGACCCGTCGGGCTGTCACTTTCTGGACTCGGGCGTTTCACTTTGGCCAAGTTCAATTAGCATTCGTTGCATAATTGAAAGTGACAATAGGCAGCGATCGCGGGGCGCCACTTTAGCGCGCTCTGCCGAACTGCTAATGGGCCACAAATAAATACAAGAGATGTAAGTCTATATGGACGAGTGGGAAAAGCCAACAGCTCCACTGGAGCTGCCGTCTGTGACGTCAGGCAGATCCGTATTTGCGCTGCACTCGAGCTCGAGTCTGGCAATGGAGCGTAAGATAATCGGCACTGGTGACGTCATTTGTCAAGCCGATGACAGCTAAGTGCATTTTCCATTTAGCGCCAATGAATCGCTGACTGATTGAATTGGAAGCCACCAATAGTCAGCGATAGCAGCGCGCCATAAATCAAAATCGATGGCAGTGCCACTGTGACATCGCAGCGGATCGTATTTCCCATTAAATGGCGATTAAAAAAGCGCATTCATCACCTGCCAAAAGGTCAGAGTTGATTGCCGCGGTGTGCCAGGCGTGGGTGTGGGTGTGCCCCCCGGCGAGTCATAGCCACACATTGTAATAATCGTAATAGCCAGCAATAACCATTCGAATCAATTAGGAAAATATGCAGAGATCGCTTCTAGGTGATATCTAAGCCCGAAGCGTGTCAATTGTGAATAAATAAATGTGCATTCTACATATAAAAGTAACCTTAACCACGCGGCCAACGGTGCGTATGCGCCATATATCAGAACGATGAAGGAGCAATCGACGGCAGAATGTAAACTGCTTGTGATGCAATTTACATTTTAATTGCCGCTTTGCGAGTTTTGTTGTTACCCAGGCCAATCCATTTAAATGGCGCTTTGCCTAATGACAGCGTCACGTTCCCCCGTACAGTAGACACCGGCTAACGCAGCCCCGCCACTCAATTTCGTCGTATGCAAATGATCAGCTCGAATCTGAGACAACTGAGCGGTTCGATTCGTTGATTATGCAAATATCGTAGGTAATCAAACAGGGCCGAGGGATGTGGGAGATACTTAGCCAGTCGTAAAGCCGCTGAGAATTATGTAAATGCAAATTAGATCGACGGCCAGGCGGTCGAAAGTAAGGCAGGGAAGGCATTACCTTTGGAGCCAAAGTCTGTAAGTGAAGTTGCCGCCCTGTTTGCTACACAGCCATCCCGCCAACAGAGATAGACATGACATCACCTGGACAAGACCAGTAGCTCCATGACACGCTCATTCACCCATCCACTCACTCACCTTCGTCAGGTGTGTGTGTTTGTCTTTGCTTTTGTTTGCTTTTGGGAGGAGGAGGTGCCGGAACTGGACCGGATTGCGTGTTTGAAAAGATGAGAACTGACAAATTTATGGGATTAGCGGAGATTCGAATACTCTGGTTCTGGGACTGGCTCTGTGGCCGAGTGCCTCGTTACAGATTGCTCGACTTCCCATTCAAGTGGCGCTTCCTGTCCGCATTCTGGTTAACCTTAAGGCCTAGTATCATTTGCATATTTGTGTTCTAGAACCTTTTGCGTTGTAATACCTGACCCCTCTCAGAGGTTATATCAGAAATCAAAGGAGAGTGCATTGACGGGGCTTGTGTGTGGAAATCCATTTGGTCAAGTTCACGGTCAGTGGAGCAAAATACACAGAACGAGCACTGAAACGAGAATAACATGTTCCCCTGTCGGTAGCTAATGCCGAAAGTAAACACCGCCGGAGGAATTCCAGCTGCAGCAGATGGAAATAAGACGCAATCCCCAGGTTGTCTATTTGGATACAGACACTCGTGCAGTGATCGATTGCATTCGTGCTGGCTCTCGTTCTTTTCCTTTTTCATTTTTGCTTGGTTTTTGGGTGAAATGCATCGTGTCGGAGGGGTTGCCGTGACTAGACCATCTGTATCTGGTGAAGGCATCTGCATCTGCATCTGCATCTGCTCGGCGGCACCCACGAACTGCCGGCAGCGCTTTTGGCGAGACCTGATCTTGGCCCGAACTGGCACAGCCTCTCCTCTGGACTTTCTAGTGCGTCTTTATGAAAAATGCAAGTTTTCCCAAAAGATCTCTGATAAATGTTTGGCCGAATTTCCGGCCAGAAAGAGCCAAGCTGACGCGTTTCGTGGGGATTACCTTTGACAGCTTTTTATCTGCAAGGAGCTTATAGCGAGTGCCCCAACTCTAGGCCAATTATTTAAGGCCGTAATCTAGGAGGATCTAGTGGAAAGTCTTAGATATAAACCTGTAATTGGCTGTTTACTCTGCTGATAAATTAGCAAGTGCGAACTCTGATAGCTGTCGGTGTGGCTTCCACTTGTTTTCGTTTGTGGGCGCACTCGTTAACCGCACATCTATCTGATACCCATTTCCCGCCAGGCCACGCATTCAATTACCATTTCAACACTGCAGTTCGAACTGGATTTGGATATGGATATGGTAAGTGGTTATCTAACCCGCATTCTCACCTGTCACCAGCGATCCAGTGGGCTAATCACGGCCCCCAATTCGCGCTGAGATACAAAGATACACACACGCGCACTCCGGGATGCGATTTGCACTTAGCAGTTAGCAGTTAGCAGTTCTCAGCTCCCAGTCAGCAGAAATTAGCGTCAAGTTGGCTTAAAGACTGATCTGATCCGCACACGCGTTGGCTGTCGCGACAGATTTGGAGCTCAGACTGCGACTGAGACTCGGCCAAGTTAACAGAGCGAGCTGTTAGCGCTTAGCAGCCGGCTGCGATTTTAGGATCGCGAAACGAAGCCGACAAGCGGCGGCGCTGCCGACAAGCGAGCGCAACAAACCTCCGACTGCTTCCACTTTTCGCTGAGCCAACAAAACGCTGCAAAACAAGCAAATATTTCGGGAAGTTTTTGAGCGAAAAAGAGCCGTGAAAATAGATTCAAAGGAAGCCAGGCCAGGGCACGAGCGGAACTCAGCTCTCCTTGGTTTATCTTATAAAATGTATCTACTGTGAATTTCTGCAGAATTAGTTCGGAGTCTGGATGAATTTCAGTTGTAAAATTTCATATAAAATTATAGGAAATTTAGGGAGAATTACCTTTGGCATATAAAATAAATATTTGGATACCTAGTTTAATTACAAAATTGTATTTTAAAGTAAAAGGTTGCCTTTCACCTTTTGTTCTTCCTTAGAAAAAGGTAAAAGCTTGCCTTTTAGGTTTACAAAGATAATACACATCATGACAGACATTCATACACTTTTTTGAATAAATTAAATATGTGTCTCATATGCCGAATTCGATGTTTCTTTGTTGCGCGTGCCGAGAGAGTTATGAAGTTGTCAATGTGGCTGGGGCAAGGACACTGCCTTGGCAAAACGATCCTTAATTGCGTAAGCGGCGAATAAATATTAAGCTTAATTGTTTGGAAGCTGCGCCTTCGTCTTGCCTCGCCTCGACTTGCCTCGTGTCAAGCGCATTTAAATAAATTCTGTGGAATGAGTAACGACAAGCAAGACAATTGCAAGTCAAAGTCGGCCAGTGCGAGTGCGAGTGAAGGAGCTGCTCCACATGCGTGTGGGTGTCTATATGCCGATTGCCGATCCGATATATCCCCATCTACTGGCAATGCCAGTGCTTGAACCTGACATTCAGCGTATTCATATTTATTCTCCCACTGACAGCTCTCCGCTGGCAAAAAATCGTTCCGATTGCTCAACAAATCGTATCTGTAATTGTATGTGTATCTGTATCTGTATCTGTCTCTGTATCTGCAAGTGCGACTTCGACACTGTGTCTGGCTGATGCGTTTTTAATTGAAGTCAATTCGGCAGACAGTCGAACTGGACAGATGCAATAAATTATGGGAGTAGAGTCAATTTGATTATTGATTTTGCGAAAGTGCCTCCAAGAACCAAACTCAGAGTTGCGATTGCTTTTTAAATACTCTATAATTTATAACCATTCTGACGAATGGAACGCGTCTGTCTATTCCTGAGTGTTGCAGAGAGTGGGGCCATTGCCAATGCAGCCGGCATAGGCCATCATGTGGGGAATGGTGCTCTGCTGAAGGACTCCGGTGAAGAGATGGCTCTGAGGGCCTGTGGCAAAGATACCCACATCGTCGCCAGCATGCACGCCGATGGCGCCACGGATGTAGCTGGGATGAATGAAATCTAAAAAACAACAATTTGGGTTAATATGTTCCTTCCATATAGTAACCCTAACACTCACCCTCCTTTCCAACTTTATCAGAGATATCGTAACGCTGACCATGCTCGTCCAGGTACTGCTCCAGACCCACGGCATAGTTCAAAGTGGCGTACTTGACGCCGTTAAGATCGGTGTCGTCCTGGTTGAGACCCAGGATGGGAGTGCCCCTGCGGGGATAGCCAGCAATAGTCAGAGGATGGGCATGGTCGGAAGTGACCACAATCAGAGTCTCATCCGGATTGGTCAGATCAACGGCCTCCTGCACTGCCTGCTCGAATTGCAGCGTCTCGTCCAGCGAGTAGGTTGGGGAGTTGAAGTGGTTGCCGTAGTCGATGAGACCGCCCTCGATGAACAGGAACCAGCCCTCACCATTCTTGCTGACCACCTCAATGGCCTTGCGGGTCATCTCCGCCAGAGTGGGCTCCTCCTTGGCGTCGGCCATCTTGTGGAAGCTCATTACACCAGAGCGGAAGGTTCCAATCAGGTTGGTGATCTTCGAGGCGTTCACGCTCAGCAGCTGGTCGCGATTGTAGGCCAGGACGCCACCGGGATGCATGCCCTGCCAGCGGCCCAAAAGGTTTACACCGTCGGAGCGCTCGCCCTTCTTGTTGAACGGATCCGTGACGGTATTGGGCAGGAACTTGCCAATGCCGCCGCCCAGCATCACGTCGAAGTTCTTGCCGGGAGTCTGCGTGATCAGCTGAGTGGCGATGTCCGTGCAGGTGGCCGGGTCGTTCTGTCCCTCGCCGTAGGTCACGATGTCCGTGTCGCTCTCAAAGAAGCGGTTGGTGGTCTTGGCATAGGCTCCCGACGGACTGGCATGGGTCAAAGTGGTGGTGGTCACAATGCCCGTAGACTTTCCGGCATTCTGAGCCCACTCGGCAATGGAGGTCAGGCGGTTGGCGGGATCCTCGCTGCCACTGCAGTTGTTAAAGTTCACGGCAGCGGTTACTCCAAGGGCCACGATATTGGTCTTCACGCCGCACAGATAGGCGGTGGCCGTGCATGCGGAGTCGGGCACCTGGGCGTTGGAACAGTAGGTCTGCAGAGTGGATAAATTATAATAGATATTAGTAAAGGAGTCCCTGATTCCTTTAACTATTACTATTTGGGATGTCTGCCTTTTATTTGTTTTAGAATCTTAGTAAAAATGTAAAGAATTTGTTACTACTACTATTACTATTTAAGTCAAATCGTCCATAGTTCCACTCACCCTGCTTAGACCTGTGTACGGGAACTTCTCGAAGCTAAGGGAGTCCTCCTCGCCGGTGTTGCCCTTCAGCTGACCCTTGTGAATACGAGCTGCCGCCACTGTGGACAAGGACATGCCATCGCCAAGGAACAGGATCATGTTCTTGGCCTTCCTCTTATCGAGTTGCGGCTGCTCCAGTTTCTTGGCTAGCTCCTCGTGGGCCAGGTCATACCAGAACTGGGCGTTCTTCTCCTCCTCGGGTCCGGTCTTGCCCTTGCCCAAGGCATTGGGATCGATGAGGTTGGACTCGCGGGTCTTTGAGACTGTCTCTGAGCCTCCGATTAACTGCCTCTGGTTGTGAATCTCTGGCACTGGAAAGGGATTGAATATTGTGAGATTTCTGATCACTTTTTGACTCTGGTTACCACCACTCACTGTCCAGAGATGCAGCCAAGGAGACGGCCACCAGGGCGCTTAGTACTAGGATAACTCCGACGGATCTTGTCATTTTGGACAGATGTGTAGTTCGCTTAGCGGTGCCAATTGAACTGATTCCAGGCCTCTTCCCACGGCTTTTTATTTACCGCCTTAGGCGGTCTTATCTGGTTTGTCATGTCTTCATGGCATAATCCTCTAACTCAAACGTATACCAAAATGCTCGGTTTATGGCCTGGTATTTGCCTAGTCTTTTGGCCATTAGGTTTTATGATTATATGGGGGATCTTTCGGGCTGAAAGGCCCGGCTACCAGCCCGAGGACCTGGACCAATGGAAAGCTAGCTGGAGCGATAAACGAACACGCTTCGGGCTCTGGAGTTGGTGGGCACGGCACCCCGAAATTGGGGACCGCGGAACCTGACCCTCCACCTCCACCCCACACTACCAAGGTGAAATTGGGGGTGGCAGGTGCTAAATTCCACATGAATTCGCCACCATAAGCATAACCATTAAAGATATAGGCATTATATCTTGGGCAAAGACACACACTTACGTGACACTAATTAGGGTTCCTCGACGATAGGAGACACTGCGGCTGGGACTGGCACTGGGGCCTATTCAGTCTGTGAGAGCAATGAAGTGTATTATACAAATTACCAGAGCAATAATATATATATTACACATTTAACTGCCATCTATAGTTACCTAAGAGACCTTGTAATTATTGCTCTAAAAAATAGGGTGTGTCGGTGAAATTACGGCAGTTACAAGCTTGAATCCATGATTTATTTTATTGCGATATAGATTAAAAAACTTAAAAGAAATTATTTGCTACACATGACAGTAAATCTATGAATTAAATTTAAAACAATTATTACCCTTAAATAATTTAGGTATTTTAACTTTTTTAAGAAGTTTTTGAAGTAGGAACCGGCCATGTTCGGTTTTAAGATTGATCTGTCTTCAATTTTGTGAAATCTTTAGACTAGCAAGGTTTTAAACTAAACTATGTATATTTACTTCAAATCGGGGCCAGTTTGCTTAATGGCTTAATTTACCAAAATAGTTCAAAAATAGATTTTCTGACAAAAGAATAAACTTAATCTTTAAAGAAAGCTACCTTTTCAATCAAAGTACAATATGTTGGGGTTCCACCACTTAAAAATTATTCTAGCTTTCTTGATATTAATGGTAATATTTTTCTAGCAAAGAATTTTAGAAGAAATTAAGTATCCCCAAAATATATATATATTATTTTTCTTATAGTTCAAAGCAATATAATTATATATAATATCTCAGTACATTTTTATTAAAAAATCCTCATGAGCTTAAAATCTATTTTATCTGCAAAATTTATTATGTATCTTTCTTAATTCCAACTTAAAGACTTAAAAATTTTCCTAACATAAAAAATTTATCCCCAAATAAACAATTACCACATGAAGATTTCAAATTGCTTAGTACATTTTTTATTATAGACTCAAATGCGGAGTCTTGCTGAAAAATGCAAAAAAATATGCCTTGTATACTGGGTATACTTGGACAACGTCATCATAATCGGTTCGCTTGGCTTTCCCTGAGTCTTGTAAATGGATTTTCCTGTCATCGGATCTCTCACTGGCGATCGCACACCTTCTGCCCGCTGCCGACGCAGGATGCATAGGCCATCAGGTGGGGAATGGTGCTCTGCTGCATCACGCCGGTGAAGAGGTGACTCTGGGGACCGGATGCCCAGATGCCCACATCCTCGCCAGAGTGCACGCCCTGGTCCTTGGCAATGTAGCTGGGTGCAATGGCGTCGTCGGAGACGAGGATGTCGTCCAGGGGAATGCGCTGTCCGGTCTCGTCCAGATACTGGTTGGGACCAGCCGCGTAGTTGAGCACGGCGTACTTCACGCCATTAAGATCGGTGTCGTGCTGGTTGATGCCCAGAATGGGCGTTCCACGGCCAGGATAACCGGCGATGCTGACGGCGTGACCGTGATCAGCGGTCACCACAATCAAAGTGTCCTCGATGTCTGTGAGATCCCGGGCAAGCTGAATGGCCTTCTCAAATTCCAGGGCTTCGTCCAGAGCATAGCCTGGCTGGGTGTAGTGATTGCCATAGTCTATGAGACCGCCTGAGGGAGAGAGAATGCGGGTAAATTAAAAATCTGATAATATATAAAACTATTTTAGTAGGCCAACTCACCTTCAATGAACACAAAGTATCCATTCTCGTTCTGGCTCAGCTTCTTGATGGCCACCTCGGTTAGCTCGGAGAGCGTGGGCTGGTAGGCGGCATCCGCGTCCATGTGGAAGTCCATCAGCTTGGACTGGAAGAGACCAATGATGCTGGACACACGCGAAACGTTTACGCTGAGCAGCTGGTCGCGGTTGGTGACCAGGACACCGCCGTCGTGGAGTCCCTGCCAGCGGCCCAGCAGGTTGACACCATCGGAACGCTCTCCAGCGTTTCCGTGGCTATCCTTGGTGGTCTTGGGCAGGAACTTGCCCATGCCGCCGCCAAACATGATGTCGAAGTTCTTGCCAGGCGTCTGCGTCACCAGCTGAGTGGCCATGTCGATGCAGGTGCTGGCATCCTCGCCATAGCTGGTCACGTCCGTGTCACACTCCCACATGCGGTTGGCGGTCTTCGCATAGGCTCCCGAAGGGCTGGCATGGGTCAAGGTAGTGGTGGTCACGATGCCCGTGGCCTTGCCGGCATTCTGGGCCCACTCGGCGATGGAGGTCAGGCGGTTTGCGGGATCCTGGCTAGCGGTGCAGTTGTTGTAGTTGACGGCGGCACTGACTCCGATGTTGACGATGTTGGTCTTCACGCCGCACAGATAGGCGGTGGCCGTGCAGGCAGAGTCGGGCACCTGGGCGTTGGAACAGTAGGTCTGAAAAGATACAATATATCCATTAGTGATTACATAACTTACTGCTATCTGAGATCCTATGTTGGTACTGGAACTCACCCTGCTCAGTCCCGTGTGGGGGAACCGCTCGAAGCTTAGCGAGGACTCCTCGCCGGTCTTGCCCTGACGCTGTCCCTTCAGGATTCGAGCAGCTGCAACGGTGGCCAGTGGCATGCCATCGCCCAGGAACATAATCACATTCTTAGCTTTCACGGTATTGGGTTGCGGTAGGGCGAGACGCTTTGTGATCTCCTCGTCGGCGATTGAGTACCAGAACTGTGGGTCCATCTCCTCCGGGGGAGTGTACTTGTCGGTGGCCACGTCCGTGGAGAACCTTGGCTTGATGGCAGGCTGGCCGGTCAGCTCGTACACGTTGTGCACCTCCTTGACGCCACCGAGGGCTGGTCCGGCCACAGCCAGGAGCCCAAGGATGGGGAGGAGAAACTGCCTCTGCGAGGAGAGCATCTTTCAAATTGTGTTGCTGCTGGTGAGGTCTCACTAACTACACCGGCTCGCTTGGAATCCGTGGGTTTATATGGCCTGTGGCGATTCGTGTGCGGCGGATTATTGTGCCCCAGACAAGGAGTATCTAAATTTAGTTTATTCCCCTCTGTTTATGGACCTATGACAGACTTATCTCGGTGGGTACGAGTCCGCCCTATCTCTCGAAAATCATCCCAATCTAGCATGATGCCGGGTTAGTTGGGAAAGGGTCTGTTTGATTACCCTTGGCTTAGGAGCGTTGACTTTGCCACAATCTAACTACCACTAACTAACTACCAGTGTAAATCCAATAAGAAAAGTTCTGGGATCTTTGAGGTCATTCGAACACCGTGTCGGTGGAGATGCCGAGCCCACTTGTCTCGCACATGATCCCCAAAAAGCTGAAATCACCTGTGCAAATAGTTCCCGTAGCTATGTGAATCAGTGCAGTCACGTTTGCGGCTATAAACCTAACAGCCAGTCCCATGATCTCCTAATCTTACCAGAACGTGCGCTGACTTATCAGTAAAATTTTGCATTTTCACAAGTGGACTTGCTCGGGCCGCATCTCGAGGACTGTGGAGAAAGTTGTTTTTGTTTAATCTGCCTGATATGGAGAATACAGGAATTACAGGAGTCTTAACTCCAAACTAACATCAATATTGGCCTACAGATGCACATTTTCCTAGAACTCAGTCTCGGTCTTGATAAATATTAGACAATTCAAAAGCCAGCTTTTACAATAAGGAAATACAAGATGACAAAAATATCTTCTCGTATTAAGTGATACCAGTAAATAGAAATATAGGAAGGAGTTTTATCTCCTCACTATCTGGGACATCTATGCCACAGCTTCATACATCAAAATTCTACGAATACATAAATAATTAATTAACAAAATTCAGCAATGTTCAAACGTAGTTGCAGCCTTTTGGACAAACTGCCCAAGCAGCAGGTTGTCGAGTGGCTGGGCGGTATCCAGACCGTTATATTCGGCACGGATGGGGTCTTGTGGCAGGAGTACGAGCCCATTCAGGGATCCGTAGATGCCTTTAACGCCTTCGGGGCCAAGGGAAAGCGATGCCTGATGGTGACCAACGATAGCGTCCTGTCGAAAGCGAGTTTGACCAAGAAGGCAGCGTGTCTAGGTTTCCAAGTGGGGGAGCAGGACGTGCTCAACTCAGCGGACTCTATATCAAGCTATCTCACCGAAAGGAAGTTCGAGAAGAAGGTGCTCGTTATGGGCGGCAATGGACTCTCTAAGGATCTGAGGAAGGCTGGCTTCTGCACCATGGTAAGCAAGCTAAGCTTGGAGGGCAAGACCTGGGTCGAGTTCGTGGCCACCCTGGAGCTCGATCCCGATGTGGGTGCCGTGGTGGTGGCCAGGGATGATGCCATGGACACAAATGAGATGATTGTAGCCTGCAATTACCTGCAAAATCCCAAGGTGTTGTTTTTGACTACCGGAAGGGATGGTTTTATTACCTTTGGCAAGCACAGGATTCCGGATGTGGGCTCGGTGGCGGCTGCCATCGAGGTGATTGTCAAACGAAAGCCCGTAGTCTTGGGCAAACCGCATCCCCGGATAATGGGTAAGCTGCTCGAGTCCGGCGAAATTGAGCCGGAAAAGACGCTGGTTATAGGAAACTCGTAAGTCCTGTAAATCCTTTTAATAAGATATATACATTCATCTTGTTTTTTAGGCTCAAAACGGATATGGTTTTTGCCAGCATCTGTGGCTTCCAATCTCTTTTGGTGGCTGACGATAAAGCTCTTGAAGAAGCCCAAAAAATTCAAAAAGAGGGAAACGAAAAGAAGATGAAGTTAGTCCCGGATTTGTATTTATCCTGTTTAGCTCCTCTACATGAGCTTTTATGTACCGAAAGTAATCCCGCAGAAAGCGAAAACATAGAAAAAGACAACCAAAATTCGCAGCAACAAGCTGCCAATGAGTAAAAAAACTAAATTTGTGTAATTCAAACTTTGGCGCTCAAATAATAAAAACTGTAATAAACCCGCATTAGCATTTTTAGACGAGTTTTCCACCTTTCCCTTGAAACTGCTATTTAAGCGGCAGTGCTGCCAGACTTTTAAGTCTCAAGGCTTCATCATCAGCGTAGCCAGTTTTTAATTCGCCAAAAAATAACAAATAAATATATCGATATAAATATTTAGTTAATTTTTTCAACACTAGCCTTGTTTGGTAAATACTTTTTTGTGAAGAATCACTTTTATTATTTTCGTAAACATAAAATCGTGTTATCAATTAGAGGTGGAGAAACATTGATGTTCAAGGACATCGATGTTTTCGCCGGAAAATATCGATGGCAAATGATGGAGTCATTCTGAGTTGATAACCGGCAACATTTAAACAAATTATTCTTGCTCACATAATGCCCTTAATAATAAGTTAATTTTCAGTTTATAACCAATTGATAGTTATATATAAATAAATAATTTTTTTGCACGTACCGATAAGTGTTATCAGCTTTATATATAGGATATAGAATGCTAGTATTGGTTCGGACTTACCCGCAGTAGAGGACACTCAGTAACCTTTCAGCGTCACACCGCAGACTGGGCCGAGATTGAGTCCATTCCAGTGCAGAGGTTTCTAACACAGTTTTTAACACTCCATTAGTAACACAATGGGATATGGCCGGCTCTTGAGTGAACGGGTGGAAAGCCGCGGACAGATTGAGGCTGCTGCGGCGAGTCGCCTCTATTTATAGGTGTGAGAGATGGATAGAGAGAGAGAGAGAGAGAGAAGATAGCAAGAGAGCGAGAAAAAGAGATAGAGAGGGAGAAATGGAGTGACAGAAAGAGAAAAATAGAGAGAGAGAGCGAGAGAGAGAAGGAAATGGAGAGAGTTTTTTATTAAATTTTTTATTCTTTTTCAACCACGCTCTAGAAATACTAAAAGAGCGCCCTCACATAATCTCCTAAAACGTCGCTCTCCAACAGCCGTTCAAAGCTATTTGCCTCTCGTTCTTTCTCACTGCCTAGAAACGGTGTTTTACCGTCTGGAAACTGTGCTTATCGGTCAATGAAGGCCTTGTGCAATTGTCATTTATTAGTTGGCAAACTTACTAGTAGTCTTCAGGATAAAATATAATATTCTATTTAAAAAAACACTGATTTGTTAAATACATACAATTAATACGACTTCGTCTTTTATTTGCCGAAAGGAAAAATATCGATGATTCCCCGCCAAACATCGATGTTAGCGATTTTTTGAAAACATCGATGACAACATATATCTCCACCTCTAGTATAAATTTATCATCTCTAGAAAAAATATCGATATATAGAGATATATATAATTCACATCGCTAATTATCAACAACCCTAAAATTAAATTCGAAACAAAGAAGCAAGTGCAGTGATAAGCTATAAGGATTTACCTATTTAACTGCGCTACAGAGTAGTAAGTTACTCTGCGTCGCGGGTGCTAGTTGAGAATATTTTCCCAAAAATGCCTTTTAAACGGCGATGCAAATAAAGTGCAACGGGGCTGCAAGTGTGTGCGAGTGCGTGGAAGAGAGTGTGCGAGTGTGTGTGTATACATGTGGATGAACGAAAATAAAACAACGGACCGCTCCCCGCCGCCTCCCGCAAAGCTTGTCCCAAATAGAATACGGAAAACTGCATCGCACTAAGTCCCCACTATCCCATCTACCCCGGACCAGTCTCTACTCTACACTCCCCTCGGCCGCCACCACCAGAGCAACGACAACAACACCGTCACTTCATCCACCTCCAGCAGCAGCAGCGAAAACAACAACAGCAACCACCAGCGCCCTTACAACAACTGTTACAAAAGAGCGAGGCGAGAGACACCCCCCCCGCAACCCCGTTTACGGCTCCCTCACATACGCACGCTCGCTCGCACACAGCCACACGAAACATACACACACACAGCCAGCAGCCTGGTGTCCTCGCCAGAAATTCAATCTCAATCCGAATCCCAATCGCCATCGCAATCGAAGGCGTAATTGTAGTCCGCGAAGATGGACTCCGATATCGAAATGGAACTGGAATCGGACAACGATGATGACTACGACTACTACAACACAGGTGAGCACAGGATTTCGGGCAACAACAAGCCATCTACCCCCTGTGGCCTCTTCTCCTCCTGGCAACAATCAGCGCCATCGATTTAACTGAGGCTAAATAGGCCTGTCGCTGTGTTTGTGGGCAAGTACACACACAAAGTGCCCTGGGCGAGTGTGTGTGCGTGTGTGCATGCGGGTTGGTTATTCACCTTTTTGGAGGCCTAGAGAAGCGAGAATATTTGCATTCAGCACTTGACATTCGCCTTGTTCCGCCTGCTCCCACCGCCTCCTCCTGTGCCCCTTCTCTCCTGAGGGCCTTCCGTTTCTTGGCTTGACCATGAGGCTGAAATTATGGAATTGAACTTGAAACCAACACACACGCATGTAGCTGCACAGCGAGAAAATAGTGCTTAGAGTTTGAAAGTGAAAATTGAATAATTTTTTATTTATTGATTTAGATTTGCTTATTGATTTTAAATGTTACATTTCAATAAGGATTAATTCAAAGATTTATAGACCTTGAAACGTTTGCAAAACTTGCATTATATAAAATAAAAGAATATCTTATTTTATAATCATTTTATCAAAGGCTTAAAATAGCCATCCATTTCTCTACGTGTTCGAATAAGTACGATTCGTAGTTGCGACTGATTGTGAGGTTTTGTGTTTTGTGGCTGGCTTCATTATTGCCCGCCGCTCTTCCCACGCTCTTCTTCGCTCCGCAGCACACCGTCACACACACCGTCTCAGGTGCGTGCCCAAGTACGTAGTTGCACTTTGTTTTGTGCCCGCTGTTCCATCAGCTCTGCCTTCTGACCTGTCCCTTCCGCCAGCGACTTGAGACCTGGCCAAGACGCCTCGTAACAGCCAACAGCCTTCAATCAGATACCCGTACTGGCACGGCTAAAATCGGGCATTTGTATGGCAGCCTTGTTGTGCAGCTTAGGGTTACGAATTAGCAAAAGTACGGTGTTCACAAACACTCACAGCCACACCGATAATCGGTATAGGTATTTAGCAAATACTATCCAAATAAGCCGTTGTAGATATATTCATTTAAAGTACTAAACTCATAATAAAATGTATATCAGAAGTTCCTTTAAATATATAACAGTTCACAGTCAAATGCCCATAAGTCAAACCAATTTGTGTCGCAATATTCGTATTTATGCAACTGTAACTCAAAGTCATCTACAAATCAACCCTATTTTTGGTGGTAGATTGTGATTTCAGCTGTTGTTTGAACCCGCTCTTACTCCTACAACAATAGAATCAATTCTAGATGAGATCTTACCATTAATAAATCCAATTATATACTTCTGAACCCCAAAACAGACTCACTAATTTATTTTTCTCCTTACAGGCGAGGACTGCGATGTGGAACGCCTGGATCCAAAGCGAGCCGATCCCGAGTACTTTGAGTACGAGTGCCTAACCGTGGAGGACATCGAAAAGCTGCTCAACGAGCGCGTGGAAAAGCTAAACACCATCCTGCAGATCACGCCCTCGCTGGCCAAGGTGCTGCTACTGGAGTACCAGTGGAACAATCACATTGTGGTGGAGAAGTACCGCCAGGACGCCAACGCGCTGTTGGTGACGGCGCGCATCAAGCCACCAACGGTGTCCGTTGTGGATACAGCTTCCACGAGTGCTGCGGCGGCGGCGGCTAGCGCTCAGCTCCTCCGGCTAGGCAGCAGCGGATACAAGACGACGGCCTCGACGGCTCCACAGTACCGTAGTCAAATGTGCCCCGTGTGCGCCAGCTCCCAGCTGGGGGATAAGTTCTACAGCCTGGCCTGCGGCCACTCGTTCTGCAAGGACTGCTGGACCATCTACTTTGAGACGCAGATCTTCCAGGGCATCTCCACGCAAATAGGCTGCATGGCCCAAATGTGCAATGTCCGGGTGCCGGAGGATCTGGTGCTGACGCTGGTCACCCGGCCAGTAATGCGCGACAAGTACCAGCAGTTCGCATTCAAGGACTACGTGAAATCACACCCGGAGCTGCGCTTCTGCCCCGGACCCAACTGCCAGATCATAGTGCAATCATCGGAGATCTCCGCCAAACGTGCCATATGCAAGGTATGCCACACGGGCTTCTGCTTCCGGTGCGGCATGGACTACCACGCGCCCACCGACTGCCAGGTGATCAAGAAGTGGCTGACCAAGTGCGCCGACGACAGCGAGACGGCCAATTACATTAGCGCCCACACCAAAGACTGCCCCAAGTGTCACATCTGCATCGAGAAGAACGGCGGCTGCAACCACATGCAGTGCTTCAACTGCAAGCACGACTTCTGCTGGATGTGCCTGGGCGACTGGAAGACGCACGGCTCGGAGTATTACGAGTGCTCCCGCTACAAGGACAACCCCAACATTGCCAACGAGTCGGTGCACGTGCAGGCGCGCGAGGCGCTTAAAAAGTACCTGCACTACTACGAACGCTGGGAGAACCACTCCAAGTCGCTCAAGCTAGAGCAGCAGACCATCGACCGGCTGCGCCAGCGCATAAACTCCAAGGTAATGAACGGCAGCGGAACCTGGATCGACTGGCAGTATCTCTTTAACGCGGCGGCACTGCTGGCCAAGTGTCGATACACGCTGCAATACACTTATCCGTACGCCTACTACATGGAGGGCGGTTCGCGGAAGAATCTCTTCGAGTACCAGCAGGTGGGTTCATTACAATGTCACACCCTTACATCATTTCTCTAATTTTCTTGCTACTCCACAGGCGCAACTGGAGGCTGAGATCGAGAACCTGTCGTGGAAGATCGAGCGGGCCGAGACGACGGACCTGGGTGATCTCGAGAATCAAATGGACATCGCTGAGAAGCGTCGCACCACCCTACTCAAAGACTTCTTTCCAGTGGATGCATAGGCAAACGATAAGCTTCCAGAACCACCAGGACAGAATTAACCAGAACCGAACAGACAGCTTGTCCCGTTTAGCACAAAAAAGAACTCGATTCGATTTGATTCGACCGACTGTTGAAGGGGCGCGACGCGACAGTATAGACGCTTATTTAAATTAAATTATACACATATTTACACACATGTATCCATCTAGAGATAGCCTAACGACGTGTAGCTAATTTTTAAACTAAACTAATAATCAAGTGCATATAGACTAGAGTACGTAGCGTAGAGCATAGTCGACTACTTGAAGTATAATATTTATAGTTGTGACATTCGAAATCACTCAAAACGATCGGTAAAACTGCAATACCACGCCTTGCGCAGAACGTTAACGATAGTAGCTGTAGCTATAGCCCTAGCGATAGCGATAGCTGTACTATAACTAAATGAAACTAGCTACAGACAAACCAGACGCATTTCAGTGGCCAAGTGTTCCAACAGTTTTCCAAAAACTAGCCCAAGCGACCCGACGAAGTGCAGAAACAATTCTAAATTTATAGCGCGGCAAGTCAAGCAATTATATAGATCCATGGCCGGCCGACGGCCAGACCCTAAGTTTTAAATCTCGTATTAACCCGGAGCAGGGCTGAGCGCAGCAGCCGCGTTAACAGCATCAAGTATTCGTAATCTGTATCTCGTAACTAACCGCAGCACATCAATCGAACGCCAGGAGTCTTGAAGTATAACGAAACTAGAGGTACTCCCCGCCCCCGTCCCGCAACCCCGTTCCTTTCGATTCTCACTCAAATCTCGATTAACGTTGTAAGCTGAACCATAAATTATATTATAGGATTACGCTATGTATGTATGCTTATGCGACTGAATTTGAATTAAATTTACACTAGATATACTTAAAAAATAACGAAGTGGTTTTATTTGGATGGTGGACTGTGGGCTGAAAGCTTCCCAGGGAGCTTTGTACTAAAAGTGGTCACAATCCATCGAAAACTTGAGTTGGGTGAATGCTTCTCATGGTGCAGCTTTCACTCAAAAGCTATAATTTCGAAATTTTCCAGGGATTGGGGATTATTTTGACTCAACTTTAAATATTTTGACTCAAAGTCAAAAAAAATAGTCTTAAATCATAAATTATATCATAAAAAGAAACTATCTTTGGGAAGCCGAAGTTTTTATGCCCTGGCAATTTGCTTTTGGATCAGCGATCCTAAAAAGAAATCTATGCATTAATTTCAATTTGGAAAGCTTTTCTATGTTTGTTTTTAGGGGGTTAAGATTATTTAATTATTAATTTCTTAGTTATTACTTATCCATTTCCTTCACTATGTAAATACTTCCCTCCAT
The DNA here is from genome assembly GCA_018152175.1 of Drosophila jambulina. Lineage (NCBI taxonomy): Eukaryota > Metazoa > Arthropoda > Insecta > Diptera > Drosophilidae > Drosophila > Drosophila jambulina. The sequence continues at coordinate 11,192,317 of JAECXH010000113.1, read as the reverse complement.
CGTCTTGAATCTTAAAAATCTTGAAAAGTAATACACACATAATAATTTATTGTTTCAGTTATAGAAAACAAATCTAATTGTTTATTTTTTCTTGCCCTTGCCTTTCTTGCCCTTCTTGCTTTTCCTCTTGGCAGGCACTGGAACTTGGGATACCCGAATATCTGGCACAACAGGCTTCGGGATGGGCAACGGGAACATACGGCACTCGGAACGCTCCTTCAGGACACTATTGGCAATCTTCTTTAGACCCGTTATCTTGGCCACCTTGACGTTGTTCATCGCATCCACCTTCTTGGCGGGGTAAACTTCCACATCGCAGCAGTTCTGGAGTAGCAGGACGTCAGTGTTGCTCGCAATGGGATACCGGAAATAGAGGTCCTTGCCGCAGTCCAGGCACTTGTTCTTCAGGCGTGTTAGCTGGAATTTGATCGGAAAACAACGTCCTGCAATGGTGTTGTTGTCCAGAATAACCGAATGCTTGTAAGTCGGCTTGGGTCGGGGTCTCTTGGTCCACTGTAAGTTAAAGTTGTTTTCAAAATAGAATCAAGCTTCAGGCTCCTAACGATTACCCACCTCATCCAAGTGCAAGGAGGTTTGGAGGGGCCTGCACGCCGCCGAGCAAAGATTGGGATGAAGATCCTGCTCCCGGGCCCCGCCCAGGGTACAGCATCTCATAGCGTCCTTGTCGGACTCGAGGAGAGGTCGCCCCTTGCTGCACTCCGCCCGGATGTCGATCTGTTGCCGAACCGGTCCGTCCGTCTCGATGGCGGCCTGTATGATGTTCGCCTGCGGTTCAACCATAGATGACGGAGGCGAAGAAACCTTGTAGTCCACGCATGGTCCGCCGGAGGGCTCAAAGCACGTCCGACAGGGGGGACTAGCGACAAAGTCCTTTTTGAACCAACGTCTACAACTGCTTTCCGGAGCGGCCATGGTGCTAGCCGAAAAATGGTGTTGACTCGGCTACGAACAATTTAGAAATGACTTAGGCGAGCCAAAGAATTGAAGCCTCAATCTTGGCCTGTTTATTTGACTTAAACTAAAATGTACATAGCTCATTTGTTCTCTAGGGATTTTTCATCAACTTTTTTCATTTCCACTCCTGTATGCTCCTCCTCGTCAAATATCTTGAGATCCTTGGCGTGATGCCTAACTGCAATGTTCAGAAAGCCGCCGACAAAAATAAAAGAAGCAGCCGTGAGATTCAAGGCATAGCTGCAAGGAAAAAGGGTATATTCAGTTCAATTTCTGGGCTAAAGCGCTTCTGGAGTGACTTACCGCAGGGACTCCGTGTCGTAGAGCCAGCAGTTTCCCTTGTTGGTACAGGTCTTGCCCCACACCAGGCAATAGTTGTCAATTAGCCAGCCGAAAAATATGGGACTCGGGATGAAGCCAAGTAGCGAGGCTACCATTGAACCCAAGCCCAGAGCGAAGGTCTTGTCCTCGGGGGGCATGCAGCGCAGGGCAATCAGAAGATTGGTAGATTTGCTAGAGGCTCCCACCAGCTTTAGGAAGCACATGACGCCCAGAAAAACGAGGAACTGATTGAAGCAGTCCACGGGACAGGTGCCATCCACAGCAAATTGGGACTGAAAAGTAGCATGTCGTGACCGAATGAACTGTTTAGAGCGATTCAAAACCTACCTCCGGGCCCGACTCTAAGCTGGAGGAGCCCATGCACTTGCAGCCAGTGTAGATGGTCCTTCCCAGGGCATCCTTCGTCCTCTCGGAGCAGCCCGCATGGCAGGCGGAGATGTAGGTGATGTTCTCGGGACTGCAAACCGGGGCATATTGCGTTCCAGGTGGCCATGGCCCTGGCACTTGGCCTGTACTTCGAAATCACATAGCCAGAGATGAGGACTCCGGCGGCCGAGAATCCAAGGGCCACTGTTCCTGTGGCCATGGTGGCCATGGCCGCCGATTGTCTGTACTGGGTCTCGATATACTTCGGAGTAAATATCCAGTAGGCCATGTAGCCGAAGAAATACAATATGGAGGCCATGGTGTTGTACACGTACACCTTGTTTTTGGACAGTCTCCTGACCGTCTGCATCATGTCACCAAAAGAGCGCTCTCTGAGGTTTAGTTCCTGTTTGCCTTCGTTCTGCCCCACCTGGAGGCGTCTCCTTCTCGAACTGGGCAGCTCACGGGGGAACATGAACAGGAAAATGGCCGAGACCAAGGTCATTCCGGCCAGTACAATCCAGCCAAGCCACCAGGCGCCCATCCATCGGGGATCTTCCCTGCTAATTAGAGGTTCCAAGGTGGGTTCTATGTACAGACGCAGGCACAGAGCAGCGAGTGAATAGCCAATGGCAGGACCCAGCATCCTCAAGAATGTGGATAAGCCTAGGGATAGACCATAAGTTACCCCGTAGCTTGTTAATAAATATCGAAATACTCACTCAACATGGCAGGAGTCTTGGACTTGGTGCCATTGTCATCCATATAGGCAATGCCCAAAGTGTAGAAGAGGGCCTGTCCCACTCCAGAGATGAGTTGCGCCACGAACAGGAACACCTGGGGAACCCACTGACCAATCTCCTCCTGGATACAACCAGCGGCACTTGTCTGGCACAGCTTCTGATCCCTCTCCTGCCTGGCCAGGGTCTCATTGACCTGGCCGTATTCCCGTGTCAACTTCAGGGCATCCTCGCCGGCGCCATAAATAAAGTGCAGCGAACTCGTCAGCAGGCAAAAGGCCACGATGGTCAGTAGACCTAAGTGGGAAACTATCAGATATATGGAGAACATTGGGCGCCTAGCTTACCTATCCCCATCCAGCGGGGTCGATGCCCATTTCCCGCATAGTAGCCCAAGAGGGCGGCGGTTAACATGGTACTGATATCGTTACCCACCGAGATAATGCCGGATATCTTTGTGGGTATCTTGTAGCGCTTCTCCAAGGTCGTAATAGTCCCATTGAAGTAGGCGAAGGTCATTGTCATCACACAGCCAGCAATTCCGTAGAGAATCACATACATTTTCTCAGTTGCAAATCTGCAAATACAACTGATAAAGTAAAGATATAGATGGGTTGATGCGATTACCTCTGCATGAAGGGGCCCTTGAATAGCCAGAATCCGCAGGCTGTCTCCCCACTGACATCTTCTCCTTCAGATACATCCTCAGGAGAGATTTTCAGTTTGTTTTTTCCCTCCAAGAAGGGCAGAGCTTCGCTTGGCTCAGAGGGCGCCACCTTCTCGTCAACTTTCATCTCCAGACAGCGAGTATAAACTGATTCTGTCTATCAGGGATCGCGCTTCCATGTAGCCAGCTGCATCTCAAGTGTCTCGGCTTGCTGTTCTTATCAAGGCAGTCAGATTAGACATGTGGGGATCAGACAGGCGACAGGGGGTATAAATTTTAAGAAGAGCTAATTGATGGGGCTTCCTTATCATACCTTCGTATCTTTTTCGGAAACGTGTGAAATTCTGGCGCAAGCACAATCTCAAAACATGGGTGTGCCACTTATCCCCAAGATAAAAATAAATAAAGCTTGTAGCAAGTGAAAAGCTTTAATATGAACATTTAATTATGTGGAGTCCTGTTTATCTTTAAGATCTATCACTTCACCTTGGCTCTGAGTGTCCGCAGTCTCCTCTTCATCGAAAATCTTCATATCCTTAGCATAATACCATATTCCGATGTTCCAGAAGCTTGCCAGGAAAATCAGAAAGGCACTCACCAGATTTATTGTTAACCTGCAGAAAAGGAAATAATTTAGCTCTTCTTTTAGGTAACTGTTTCCTCACCTCAAGGACCTCGAGTCGTATATCCAGCAGTTTCCTTCGACCCCACAGGTCCTTCCCCAGACCAAGCAGTAGCTATCCCACATCCAGCCTGAGACTATGGGGCCGGGAATGTACACAAGCACGGTGAACATCATGGTGCTGAAGCCCATGGAAAAAGTCTTATCCTTTGTAGGGACACATCGAAGTGCCAGGAGCTGATTACTGGAGCTTCCTGTGGCACTTACGAACCTCATGAGGTACATAACCGCCAGGAACATCAAGAATTGCTTGTTGCAGTTCACCGGACAGGCTCCATCCACGACGATCTGTGACTGGGATGCCAGAGATGTATCGTTAGAAGACATAGCTCGATTCAGAGAGCTGGCCAAGCACTTGCAGCCTGTGTAAATGGTCCTTCCCAGATCGTCCAGTCCCTTATCCGTGCATCCCGCGTGGCAGGCCGAGATGTACGTGACGTTTTCCGGACCACAAACAGGCGCGTAGTACACGAACTCACAGTCGCAGGACGCACTGCAAGTGTCGCCAGTTGGAATGATGGTCAGCGAGTTGGCTCTGTCACCCTCGTCACACCCCACCAGGGCATAGCATATAAGTGCAGCCACTCTGACATAGTCCAAAACGAAATTCCAGGCAGCCATTGTCCTGGCACTCGGTTTGTATTTGGAGATTACGTATCCGGAGATAAGAACCCCAGCGGCGGAGAAACCGAAAGGCCATGTCCCTGTAGCCAAGGTGGATGTGGACGCCGACTGGCGAAACTGGATCTCCATATACTTGCTCATGAAACTCCAGTAGGGCATGTAGCTATAACAGTAGAATATAGAGCCGGCTGCGTAGTACACGTACACCTTATTGGAGGCTAATCGTTTCAGGGAGTCCAGCATATCCTGGAAAGAGGGTTCCCCCGTCGAAACATCCCCCTCTCCGTCATTCTCCGCTTTCAAGCGTCTAACCCTGGCCTTTGGCGTTTCCTTGGGAAAGATGCCCACAAAAAAGGCAGAGATGAGTAGGATGAATGTCATGGGGATCCAACCCAACCACCAGGCGCCCATCCAGCGGGGATCCTCAGGAGTGATTAAGGGCTTCTTGAAGGGATCGATGTAAGCTCTGAGGCAAAAGGAGGCCATAGAAAAGCCCATGGCGGGGCCCATCATTTGCAGGAAAGTGGATATACCTAAACGAAATGAAGAAAATTCTGGGATTGGTTTCAGAGGATATTCACTTTGATTCCTACTTAGCATGCGTGGCGAGTTGGCTTTCGATAGATTATCGTCCATGTAGGATAGCCCTGGGGCATAGATGAGCGAGCAGCCAATGCCGCCGATAAACTGGCCTATAAAAAAGAGCACAATTGGCTTGTAATCCGCAGTGGTCTCTGCGCACGTTGAGTCCTTTTCATGGCAAAGGGAGTCGTCCTTTTGGGTGGAGTTCAAAAAGGTGTTGACGAATTTCGACGATCCATACTCCTCCGTGAGTCTCAGTGCCTCTTGGCCAGGTCCGTAGAAGAAGTGTGTAGTAAGCATAAGCACACAGAAGAAGGTAATGATGAGCAAACCTAAAAAAAAAAATACCTAAAAGATCTACAATATGTGTATTATAAGGAACTTAAATCAATAGTTTTATATATTTTTTTTTGACATTTTAAAGTTTTTGAATTAACATAACTAAGCCAAAAACGATTTAGTTTCAATATGGAATACTTTTCTGTACTCGGTTTTATCAGCTTAACAAATCACCACATTCAACTTATAATTTAAAATTTATAAATTTTTTTCTTAATTTCGGAAATTTTAATGATGTAAAAAAATTTGAAAAAAATTAAATTTTTTTTTTCAAGTTGACATTGCTAGATTGACTTGGTTGATTGTGCTGATCAAGAATATATAGGATTTATAGGGTCGGAAATTAATCTGAAAGGAGATTTACTACATTTTTCAAGTGCCAAAAATTAAAATAATTATAAATTATAACATTCCCTGGACTAGTCAAAGTTAATAATGAAAGCAGTTTATGCACATATCATGGCAAATAATAGTTTGTAGTAATTAGATTGCTTCCGTATGTGAGATTTTGCATGTCGCGGTTTGTGTATATTCTCTCTCTGTCTGTTTTAGCAGACCCCAACAATTATACTCACACCTCTTACCGATTTTTAAGATTTTTTTCATTTGGGAATTCCGCTGAGAAATCTCTAGTATATACTTCACCTAAAGCAACCCAACGCGGTCGATGTCCTCTACTGGCGTAGTAGCTCAAGGAGGCCGAGCAGAAGACGGTGCTTATGTCACTGCCCACCCCGATGACTCCGGTGATCTTGCTGGGTATATTGAACCGTTTCTCCATTGTGGTAATAGTTCCCGCGTAGTAAGAGGAAGCCATGGACAGAAAACAGCAAGCCATTCCATAAATTACCACAAACATAGTCCCCGTGGCGAATCTAGAGAGCGGGATATCATTACTGCTGGAAAGATCCATTTGGCAGAGAGTGACACCTTTGAAGAGCACGTCCCTTGAATATGGAAAAGCCGCAGGTAGTTTCTGGAGAGTCTTCCAGCCTTTCGGTATCACCTCTATTATCAGCCTCGTTAACTTCCTCTAGAGACTTGGGGGTTATGTTCCCATTGCTGCCCATGTCGACCATCTAGCTCTGTCGAAATACTCGAGTGCACTGATATCTCGACTCAGAAGCAAGTTTTAATCCAATTGCCAGCTCGGATTAAATAAAAAAGCTCAATTTCAGGCAGTTAAGTTAAAGCTGGATCTGCTATTTAATTGCCAGCAATTAGCATTCGTGTATGCAGTGAGACGAGCATTCTGTTAAATACAAGACTCTATAGGGGAAATATCATATGAAAAATTGAAGCATTCCGCAGGGCAACGAATTGGGTCTCAAAATAACAAATCCTTGTCGATTGGATTACTTAGAGCAACATACAGCCTTCTTCAAATGATCCTCTCAATCGCATCCATCCTCCTAACAGATCCTTCTTATGTTAACCTAGCAGATGATTCCGGCCCCATCTGCAACCATAGACTAGGAAGATGTGAACTTTGATCCCCACACAGCCTCTATAAACTGATTCTGTCTATCAGGCATCGCGCACCCATAAAACTGCACCTCAAATCTTACTGTTCTTATCAAGGCAGTCAGATTAGACAAGTGTGGATCAGTCAGGCGACGTTTATATACCACGTACGGGTTATACATCTCAACAAGAGCTAATTGATGGGGTTTCCTTATCATATTTTTGTATACGAAAGATATAACATTTTCGGAAACATGTGAAATTCTGGCGCCACCACAAATTCAAAACATGGGTGGGTCACTTAAACCCAAGATAAAATTAGATCAAGCCGGTTCACGGAAAGAACTTTATATTAATTTACATTATTTCCTAATGGTTTCCCTTAAGTTCTACTTGTTCTCCCTGTTTTTCGGCACTAATGGAGCTTGGCTTCTCCTTGAGCTCTACCATTTCACCCTTGTTGCCAGTTTCAGCAGTCTCCTCTTCGTCGAAGATCTTCATATCCTTGGCATGATACCAAACTCCGATATTCCAGAAGCTTCCCAGGAAAATCAGAGAGGCACTCACGATGTTCATTGTAAATCTGAAAAAGAGGAAATAACTTTGCTTACTCTTCGAGTAACTTCTAGAGTTATTTGCTCACCTTAAGGACCTCGAGTCGTATATCCAGCAGTTGCCCTTGGATCCGCAGGTCTTTCCCCAGACTAGGCAGTAGCTATCCCACATCCAGCCAAAGACAATAGGACTGGGAATGAAGGTAAGCACAGAATAAACCATGCTGCCGAAGCCCAGGGCAAAGGTCTTGTCTCTCGAAGGGACGCATCGAAGTGCCAGGAGCAGATTACTGGACCTTCCTGTGGCGCCCACGAACTTCAGGAAGCACATGACGGCCAAGAAGATTAGGAATTGCTTGGTGCAGTCCACCGGACAGGCTCCATCCATGGCGACCTGGGACTGGGATATCAAAGATGTTTCATTAGAAAAGAGACTTTCGTTGAATGAGCTGCCCAAGCACTTGCAGCCTGTGTAAATGGTCCTTCCCAGATCGTCCAGTCCCTTTTCAGTGCATCCTGCATGGCACGCCGAGATGTAGGTGACGTTTTCCGGACTGCAAACAGGCGCATAGTAGACGTATTCACAGTCGCAGGAGGCACTGCAGGTGTCGCCAGTCGGAATGATGGATAGAGAGTTGGCTCTGTCGCTCTCGTCGCACCCCACCAGGACATAGCAAATAAGTCCAGCCACCGTGAGATAGTCCACCACGAAGTTCCAGGCAGCCATTGCCCTGGCACTCGGCTTGTACTTTGAAATTACGTATCCAGAGATGAGGACTCCGGCGGCGGAGAATCCGAGGGCCCAGGTGCCCGTTGCCATGGTGGATGTGGACGCCGACTGGCGGTATTGGATCTCGATATACTTGGGCGTGAATATCCAGTAGGGCATGTAGCCGAAGAAGTAGAGTATGGAGGCGAAGGTGTTGTACACGTACACCTTGTTGGAGGCCAGTCGCTTTAGGGAGTCCATCATATCCTGAAATGAGCGTTCCGCCAGCGGAGTGTCCACCTCTCCCTTGTCCTCTGCCTTCAAGCGTTTGGCCCTGGCCTTGGGCATCTCCTTGGGAAATATGCCCACGAAAAAGGCTGAGATGAGCAGGATGAATGTCAGGAGAATCCAACCTAGCCACCAGGCACCCATCCAGCGGGGATCCTCTGGTGTGATCAGCGGCTTCTTGAAGGGATCGATGTAGAGACGGAGGCACAGGGAGACCATGGAGAAGCCCATGGCAGGACCCAGCATACGCAGGAAAGTGGACATACCTAAATGAAAGGAGGATAAATGAGGCATGGATAACAGGGATACTTATTTTGATGCCTACTCAGCATGCGTGGCGTCTTGGCATTCGATAGGTTGTCGTCCATGTAGGAAAGCCCCGGGGCGTAGAAGAGCGAGCAGCCAATGCCGCCGATAAACTGGGCTATGAAGAAAAGCACAATTGGCTTGTAATCCGCAGTGCTCTCTACGCATTTCGAGTCCTTTTCATGGCAAAGGGAGTCGTCCTTCTGGGTGGAGTTCAAAGTAGTGCTGACGAATTCCGTCGATCCGTACTCCTCCGTAAGTCTCAGTGCCTCTTCGCCGGGTCCGTAAAAAAAGTGTGGAGTTAACATGAGCACACAGAAGAGGGTAATGATAAGCAGGCCTGCAATAAATCCAACAGACTTGCTAATATATATTATACTATTATATTAATAGCTAGACGTCTTTACCAAAGGCAACCCAACGCGGTCGATGTCCCTTACTGGCATAGTAGCTCAAGAGAGCCGATGAGAAGACAGTGCTTATGTCATTGCCCACCGTGATGAGACCGGAGATCTTGCTGGGTATATTGAAGCGCTTCTCCATCGTTGTAATAGTTCCAGTGAAATACGTGAAAGCCATGGCCAGAAAGCAGCTAGCTATCCCGTAAATAATCACGAACATGTGAGCCGTGGCGAATCTAGAGAGCAGGATATGGTTAACTCTTGAAAAACCAAGATGGCTGACAGTGGCACCTCTGGAGAGCAGGCCCCTTGAATATCGAAAAGCCACAGGTGGTATCTGAAAGATCCAGGTCCTCCTGCCTTTCGCACTCATCCCTGCCGGCCTCCTTGTCCTTTAGAAACCTGGAGGTTTCGTTCTCTTTGCTGCCCAAGTCGACCATCCTGCTCTGTGGAACTACTCGAATGCACTGATCTCTCGACGCGGAGGCAAGTTACAATCGACTTGCGGCACGGGTAAACAGAAAAGCTCCAAGATAACATACAACGACCTTTAATTTTATATAGCCCAGTCTGTCCGTCTGACATTTATCTTTCTAATCCGGATCTTCTGTTAATTGCCAGTAGTTACCATACGAGTGTACACAGTGGGAGGAGGGGCATACTGTTACAATACAGTTTATTATCGTACCGGACTCTGCGGGAAAATCACACATGGATATTGACAAATCAAGGCACCAAAACTCTCACTCACACAGCTCTTAGGAGTAATAATAACTTAGGTCTAGATCTCTGTATTCTTCTCGTTGCTGGCCTCCTCCTCGTGCTGGACGATCTGCATCTCCACCTCCTTGACCTCCTCGTCGAAGATCTTCAGGTCCTTGGCGTAGTACCACACGCCCAGATCGAAAACAGCCCCAATGGCAATGAAGACAGCAGCAGTGAAGTTTAGAGTGTACCTGAAAGATGGATTGGAATTGAGTCTGCCCTTTCTTCAACTCTGGGAGATTGTCTCACCTCATGGACTGGGGATCGTAGAGCCAGCAGTTGCCCTTGTTCGTGCAGGTCTTGCCCCACACGAGGCAGACCCTGTCGACGACCCAGCCGAAGAAGATGGGGCTGGGAATGAAGGCCAGCATTGAGCACATGGTCATGCCGAAGCCCATGGCCGCCGTCTTGTCCTTTTCAGGAACACACCGCACCGAGACCAGGAAGTTGGAGGCCCTTCCGGTGGCTCCCACGAACTTCAGGCAGCACATCACGGCCAGGAAGGCCACGAACTGTGTCCAGCAGTTCACCGGACAGGCTCCGGGCATGGCCTGGCCATTCGCCAGATTCTGATGTAGAAGGGACTCTAATTATTATGGTTTCTCTTGAGAAGTTTACCCTTAGGCTTACCTCCAACTGGGTCAAACTGGACATATCCAAGCTGGAGTTGTCGCTGCTCAAGTCGGAGCTGGTTAGACGTGTAAACTGACTCGTGGAGTTGCCGCCTTCGTTGCCCGGAATGCAGGAGCAGTCGTAGAAGATCTGCAGGTTAAGAAACAAGGAGTAGTTAGTCTGTCTTTAGTTTTCAATTTAGAGACCCACCTTCTTTCCCTCTGCATTGACATGCAAACTTTTGCATCCTGCGTGGCAGGCGGAAATGTAGGTCATGTTGTTCTCGCCACAAACCGGGGAGTACCGGACGTAGTCGCACGAGCAGGCGGAATTGCAGGTGGTGGTGTTGCCCGCCAGCGAACTGTCGTGGATGTTCACTATCACGGAGCTCTCGTTTCCGGGGCAGCCGATGAAGGCGTAGGCCAGGATGCCGGCCATCGTGAGGAAGCCCACGATCACATTCCAGGCGGCCATGTAGCGGGCTCGGGGCTTGTACCTGGAGATGACGAAGCCGGAGAGCAGCACGCCCACGGCGGAGAAGGCCAGGGCCACTGTTCCGGTCACCATGGAGGATGTGGCCGCCGACTGGCGGTACTGCACCTCGATGTACTTGGGCGTGAAAATCCAGTAGGGTGTGTAGCCCACCAGGTAGAAGATGCTGGAGAGCGTGTTGCACATGTATGTCTTGTTGGTGATCAGCCGCCGGAATGTCTTCAGCATGTCCTGGAACGAGGCTTTCCCCTCCACGGTGACTGCCTTCTGGTCCAACTCGGCGTTCAGGCGTTCCTTCTCCGAACTCTTGAGCGCCAGCTTCTCCTTCTCCCGAGCGCGGTTCTCCTCCACCTTCCGGCGGGCCACCGCCCGGGGCAGATCCTTGGGGAACATGGAGAGGAACACGCCGGAGAAGGCCAGCAGGCCGCCCATGACCAGCCATCCCAGCCACCAGGCGCCCAGCCAGCGCGGGTCCTTGTTGTTGATGACCGGATGCATCTGCGGGGCGATGTACAGGCGCAGGCAGACGGATGCTAAGGCATATCCGATGGCAGGACCCAGCATGCGCAGGAAATAGGACAGACCTGAAAGAGTGTGTCGACAGGGATTCGCATATTATTAGACAAACTAAAATAACTTAAAGTAATCTTGTTCAATGAAAGGCTGTGCCTGCAATAACGTTTATCTCCTAGACGCTTAGTAGATTTTATAAGTGGATCACTAGATAGTCCGGCTGCTGAAGAATATTTTCATAATGTCATAAAGAAGATAACATTTTGGCATCTAACTGTGGGGGGAAACTGGTTAAATATTAATTCTCTCTAAATAAACTCTAGATAGTGGCATCCTATTATCACTTTCGGATTCGGAACCTCAATGGGTTCGCTCAAAACAGCCGTCAATGCTGAATCAGCGTAAACCAACCCGCCACTCCCCCACTTGGTAGCGGTGTCTTAGCTTATCACCTCGAGCACACAGAGGTTCAAGGTGGCCGAGATACCGGGGATTATGAGATTGCCCTATTGTCACCCGGATGAAACCGGTTACTTCTAATACTAATACTCACTCAGCAGAGCCGGGGTCTTGGACTTCTTGGTGTTGTCGTCCATGTAGGATACGCCCAGGGTGTAGTACAGGGATCCCCCGATACCCGATATAAACTGGGCCACGAACAGGAGCAGCTGGGGCGCAAAGTTTCCCTCGCCGATCTCGCATTCCGCTCCGCCGCCATTCAAGCGGCACAGTGTCTTGGATCGCTGCTCCTCGATGGCCTCCATGGTGGCGTTTTCATCGGGCATCCCACCGAACTCGGAGGTCAGGGCCAGGGCATCCTCACCGGGTCCGTAGAGGAAGTGCGGGGCGGTGGTCAGAACGCAGAAGAGCACAATGGTGAGTAGTCCTGATGAAAATATTCAAAATTAAACGATTTTAGAGTACATCATCTCCTGAAGAGCTTACCAAAACCAATCCATCTGGGCCTATGGCCCTTGCCGGCATAGTAGGCCAAGACCGCAGACACCAAAGTCTGGCTAATGTCATTGCCCACCGAGATGATTCCCGTGTTCTTCGAGGGAATCTTGAAGCGCTTCTCTATGGTGGTAATCGTGCCATTGAAGTAGGCATATGTCATCGAAAAGATACAGCCAACGATGCCGTACAGCAAGACATAAGCTGTTTGGTTGGCGAATCTGTGGGAGATGTTTATGCTTAGAACTTGTCGCTTTTAAACTAATTTTATCTGGTTAAAAACCGGATAGAACTATTTAATTAGAATGTTATTGCTTTCATCCACCTCTGGTAGAAGGGTCCTTTGAATATCCAAAAACCGCATGTCACATTCTTCTCCAGCGGTGATTCGTTGAGGAGTTTGTTGATTTCGGCGGTCATGAGGCGATCCTGCTCGCTCTTCTGTTTCTTCTTCTTGGTCTTTGGCTTCCTTGGCGAGGAGGATTCCCTCTCGCCCAGATTGATACCCGCCTCCTGCTCCTTTTCGTAGGTCTTTCCATTATCCAGCAGTCGGGTCTCTGCATCGGATTCCTCTCGCGATTCCGGACGGCCGGCCTCCGCATCCTGCTCCTCGTGACCCAGGCTGCTGGGGTTCTCGCTCTGCACCATCCTAGTTGCGTCTCGAGTCTGGTCGTGTTCTCACTTGGCACATGGGCCTCTCTGGGGGGCACTCAACTCACACGCGAACGCTGCTTAATCTTCGCTAATTAGCTTGGTTCCGGGTTCCGAGGATCAGATCGTATCTAGACAACAACCTGACGCGAGACCGGGCGCGGATCGAGTGGCATGATGTGCTCTGGTGGCGGCGGATCTTAACTGTGTCTTGGAGCGGCCGGCTCTGGCCCGAAGGGGTGACGTGCCCACACAGCTTGTGCCAAATATTTTTTATTAAAATATTATCTCAGACCGACTTATCACTCGCCAGAGCCAAGAGCCATTGAGCTAATCTTCGTGTTTTGCTCCTCCGCGCCGTTCTCGTCCGCTCATGCTGCTTCTGTGGTCGCCTGCGAGATTTACGGTTTGTTTGCGGGTTGGGTTCGGTGCTAAAAACATAAAATAGACAGGAAAAGTGTGTGATAAGAGCGCTCTCCAGACGGAAGATGTGCAGCGGACAGGATTATCTTATAGCGCCGGAGGTTCGCGGGTTTGCACATTGATGAGCACGTAAATCTCGGCACCGTCATTGCCCGCGATTTCCAGGGAAATAATAACCGCTGACACGTATGTATGTGTTCCTGCCCCCCGGGGCAAACACTACATTTGCAAGCTCATTGTTTTAGTTCGGGATTAGGTACGGGTATCAATGTGATATAGTCGTGGTATAGTGTTAGTGCCAAATTAGTTTAGTCGGAGAGAGATCTGCTCGGCAGCCCGAGATCTGCTCGCCTCGTATTATTATTGTCAGCAGTCCGATTTGGGTTTCTGCGAGTAACTGAATCTTCCCAGGCCCCGTCCCTCGACCTGTGCTCTATTATTTAATGTGTGCACCAGTACCCGTACCCGTGCTGCGTGTGTGTGTCCGTCTGTGTGTAGGCAGAGCTTATGTGTCGCCACAATTCACTTAGAATATTTAAATTTATGCTCAACTTATCACTTGAACTTTATCTTGATTGTGTGGCCCTGCCGTTCTTGACAGATTTTCGGTCGGAGCGGCCAGAACTTCGTCCCTTGAACTTTCCTGATCCGCACTTCCCGGCTAATTCTTGTAATTTATTTGCCCTTGCCAAACCTACGAGAGTTGTACTATTGCTATTCCGATTTGTTTTGTTTCGATCGCGCTGAGGCAGAGCTGCTGGAACGATCTCGAGTCTCGGAAGACCGTAAACGAACTAAACTAAACTAATCTAAGCGCAGCGTGCTGTGCGCTCAACGCTCACTCATCTCAGGAGGAATTCTCCTATATTCTTATTCGGAAAGCGGAGCTCTGGCTTCGGACTTGGACTCGGATTGGGACTCGGTCTCTTTGGCTTCGTATTTTGACTGTGTCACTGACATCAATTCCCCGTCAAAATAGTTAGCTCGCAGGTATCTATATATACACCAGAGTGTTCCTTTGTAGATCAAAAGCAACACTAAATTGGGCACTCACAAAGCCAATGAAAGTGAAACCATTCAGTAAATATGGGTAATTACAAGGGGCATTCGTCTTATGGATAGTCCCGCGAAGAGATTAGATTAGGAACCATCAATTACAATAACAGTGATATGTAAACAACCAGCTTAACCTCTAGGTAAATACATTCTAATAGTGAGGAAACAAATCGAACTGTTGTTCTAACTAAACAGTTTCCAATTCGTGGCTTTGCATGCTGAGTGGCCCCCGGGGGCCTGCGGTTGACAGTGGAATCAAGCCACCACCACGAGATAAAAAGATGTGCCACTGTCTGGGGTCGGGTTGGGTATCGGGTTTCCAAGAAAGCTTTCCCTCTCCCGTGCGCGTTTTTCGTTGTAGATCGTAAACGATAAGCTACCCGGACACTATGCCACAGTTTTCCCCCACTCACCCCCAGCAAATTGAATTCAAATTGCAATTACAGCGACCACATATGTAGACGGTGGCAGTAGCTTAAAAATAATCCCAAGACACGACTTCTTGGAAGCACACATGTAGGCGGCGTAGGAACATCATATGTTCCGGCAAGGCAATAAAAATCAAAGGCATAATTTCATGATATCAATTGAGCGGCAATAAAACGCCAGCCCAACCATGTTTATTATTATTTTTCATTATTATTTTCGTTTTTCCCACCACAGCTGCCGCCGTCTTGTTCCGCCTTTCCACTTCCTGGCAAAAAATGGCGAGGCAGGAGCAAATGTGACCGCGGCTCCTGGGGGGGATTTCCATATACCAGCAGGGCTCAGCATAAATAACAACAAATGAGGCAGCCTTCGAGCGCGGAATGGGATGTATCTTTATCTTTGTTGTTGCGGTCCGTCTGTAAGTACGGTATGTTTATGGCGGAATGCGCCAAAACTGGCAATTCGAGATGCTCTGCCTTCTTTATGCTGCTGGCACGCGTCGTCCTCTTTGCGATTTTATTTCCGGCCAAAACGTATGCAAATGTGTGCCCTCTGTTTTCCCATTTCCCCTGCCCCACCGAATTTTCCCATTCTTATCGCCGTGGCACATATACATAAAACGGCAGCGGATGCTGGAACTGACAATAAATAATAATTTTGCGTTGTACTTGCAGTGAATCTGCATGAATTATATGAACGCGAATGCAAGACTCGCTTATCGCCAGGATATGAAGTCTGAGGACTGAGTCGGAGTCTCGAGTGAGAGTCTCCAGCGGAAAGATGGATGCTGAGACGGCTTAGTGACGCCACGGCAAACAGCGCCGTACACATTCCCATGCGGCGTTTCTGTTTCCGGTGCTTCGGAGGGGGAGAGAGGGAGACAGAGAGACGTGCCAACTAAACCGCTTAAGCACTCAATTTGCGCGTGAAAAGGAACTTGACGCCACACACACACACACACACACACACACATGTGGGTGTTAACAGACCACATAGGCCCAAATGCAGCCCCCACCGTCAACCGCGGCACATGTCAGCACTTTGTTGTGATTTCCGTTTCCGCTGTCGCTACATCCTCCCCGTGGCCCATCACCCGTTTACCCCTTCGCCGGGCCAGTGTGTGTGAGTGTGTGCTTATTGATATTGTTGTCTTCCCGGGAGTCGCGTTTAACGGCAGTTAGCATACGTTTCAGTTACTCACATGTGGCAAAGGGTAGCCAGGGGTCCTTTGGGTGGTTTGAAATTCAAGGAACTATATTTATAAACCAAAAAATATGGCATCCTTTTTTGATAAAAGATGAGAAATATTTACACTTGCTATGAGTTATTATTATAGAACCACTTTAAACCTTCTCTTTCGCTCTTCAATATATTTCTCTACCCCTTAAGGGGTATTCAAACTTCCCAACGCTGTCAGAACCGACTCCTTTTGTTGTGCTCATTGTTACCCTTGATATGCGTAAATGTATTTATTTGTGACTTGCCCTCTGACGCCGCATCCCCTTTCCGCTCGCCACCCCTTTTTCCGCCCGGCCGTCAAGGTTGCGTGTGTGTCAAATTAGGGTTAAATGCTTCTCCTTCTCCTTCTCCCCTCCCATCCGCCCATCCGCCCATCCATCCATCCATCCGCACACCCATCTCTTCCCCTGTCTTCTTAGCTAATTTGTTGTTTTTTCCTGGATTTTTATGTGCCGCCTTTGTTGGCGGGGGGAGGACTTTGCCGGCGCAGCTTAGGAGTTTTGAACGCTGCACGCCCGACTGCTCATGGCCTTAAGTAGGTCTTAAGTCTTCATTTGTCTACTCCGGCCAGGGAAATTGCGCTCCTCCACACTCACCCCCACACTCCTGGGCTCCGATGTAAGCGCTTAATATGCCGACCGCATGGAAAACCCACAATTTTCCAGTCCAATTTTTGCTGTCAATTTAAGTTGTAATTAACAGACCGACGGCTGAGCACTCCACCTATCCAATAGTGGTCCAAAACCCCCCTAAAACGAGTCAAAAAAAAAACCTAGAAAAAGCCTGAGAGTCCTGGGTGAAAGCACAGCATATGGCATGCAGCTCACGTTCGCTCATTACGCATTTGATAAATTTAGCATGAACGCCGGTGGTGGGAGGCACACACACCTTGCCTGGCCTCCCATTCGTACAAAAAAAAATATCAAGGATACGCCGGGGCAAATGTCAAAATAGACAATGCACAGATTACCTGAATTACGAGCGGCGAAGATGGAGGAGAACTCATTCACTCTCGGCACATAATTAATCAAAAAATGGATGCTGTCCGCCTTTGGGGCAGTCAAAGGTCCTGGCCGGATTTGGGTCATTAAAAGCATCCCGGCCGATGCCACTGGGCGTGCATAATGAGGTTGGCTGCCAAAAGGATTAAGAGCCGAAAGCTGCCCAACATTTTTAATGTTCTCCTTATGCGCTGCGGGTCGCTGCTTTCGGTCCCGCTCCTGCTTTTGCTCCAGCTTCTGCTCCAGCTTCTGCTCCTGCTCCCAGTCATGCTCCTGCTGCTGTTCCAGCTCCCAGTCCTGCTCCTCCTCCACGTCTTCCTCTCGCTTTGTTTCCCAGTCCGCTCGCTCAACCATTCACATTTTTAATTCCTTTGCTTTTCAGTATTTTGATTCCTTTTCGGTCCGCCGTTGATGCATCTTATGCCACTTCGGCGAAAGCGGCTCGGAAAAATAAGCTTAGGAATGGAAAACAAACCTCAGCTCGAGTTTCCCTTTTCCCATTGTATATGTCTATCGTTTTTCCAATTTTAATTCCTGTTTTTTCCGCTCGCGTTTACTCAATTAGAGACCTTTTTCATTGGTTTAACCGGGCACGGTTTTTGGCATATATTTTTTCTTTTATTCTGAGCCATGGCCCGTGGCCACTTAAGTATGCTAAGCTCACAGCTTAATCTGGCTCTGGGGTTTGACCTCTTTCGATCACGTACCGCCTTCGTTTTAATTGTGTTTCGTGTCCTTTTTTTTCTGTCTTAGCCATTTTCCTTAGATACTCGCACTTCCGGGAAAGAAATCGGTGTTTTTATACGCCGTCACGTTGATAAATTTCCTGAAATATGCCGTAATAAGCTGGAAAAAGCAACAACAAAAAAAGCAATTTCAGAAACTTAATTTTTCAGCGATTATGTTTGTAAATATTTTCCTACCCACACTCCCCGGAAAACCTTTCCAGAATCTGTGCCCAATGAGCGCAAACCAAAAGACAAGCAAAGTCTCCTTATCATCGGCAAACATAGCGGGCGTCCCTCGTCCTTAGGAAGCATCCTGTTATGCGCCTCCCACCCTTGAAGGTCTCAAATATGAATTTATTTTCCATACTTTTCATCTCATTTCCCTTTGTGTTGTTTTTGTGCGCTCGTTTTTTGTATTTTAAGTCCTTGTAAAGTGACCCTTTTAATTTTTCTTGCGCTTCATCGTATTGTTGGCACTTAATGTATCTGTATCTGTATCTGTCTCTGTCTCTGTATCTGTATCCCAGCATTCACCCTTGTTTCTTTGTCACCGAGTTAATATATTCATGCGACGCATTTTTTGCGGTTTGACACGCTTGTTCTGTTCGAAATTCCCCGATATATATCTTTTGGGGATGGGATGCAGATAGTCCGACTGATTGAATGTATCAGGGTGCCACTCCCTCCCTGGACCAGTTCCAATCGCACTCAACTTTTTAATTGCATTCATCTGGGCAGAAAAGGTATCATTTTCACTCACTCTTCGTCGATGAAACTTTCCAGAAGTTTGTTTCTTAATTTCATTGGAAATGCGATGGGAGAGGCGGCAGAAATGTCTCTCATCTTGGGCAAACTTTATTTCTAATCAATGTCCTGCGCCAGATACATAACTCAACTATTGAGCACTCTAACTAAATTAGTTGGAAAATTAGATTGTCCTTCCTCGTCTCCACTCTCGCATACCAATGCCAACTCTTCTGCAGGACCCAATCCTCGTGCTGGACCGAAATGGCTTCCGGTTGAAGGAACCGAGTGCCGCAAGGATATCGCAGAGGGGGCATTAAACGTTTTCTAATTAAGTGCGCCGCGGCTTCGTTGCTTTTATTATTTCGCTGGGCCCCAGGATAACGATTGTTCCTTGGCCAGGACCAGCGATGCGTTTCTTTTTCGATTCGTAATACCCCCCAAAAAAAGGGTTAAAAATGGTAAATGGAAATGCCGCGGTGCCAGTGGCAAGGTCTTATTGGATTAGATGGAAAATTGTCTCTGTTCTGCTTGGGATGGTTCCTGAAACCGAATACATTTAATGACCGGGGATTCCACACAACTAGGGATTCCTTTCCTCCCCTGGGTGGACTTTGCTTCATTAAAGAAATCACAGGACGACGACAAATACAAAATATAAAAGACGCGATTAGCGCTGCTCTCGCTTCTCCAAAAAATTAATAAGAAAGAAAAATGATATTCCTCCTGCGCTGGCCAAAGTTATTGAATATTCCGTTTTGTGTTTGTTTAATTACCAACTTTTTTCCGTTGACAAATGCATATCAATGTCTCGGACGCTTCTTTTTATATTTCCCTCTGCTTTTTAATCTGCCTATTTAATTTTGGAGCAAGTTTCTCTTTGATGTTGAAACTTTTTCCATTTAATTTCCACTCGGCGCCTTTTTTCTTCACTATTTGTCTAGGCCATCTTAAGCTTATTTTCTGTTTAATTAGCATTTCGCAGGTGAGTGCTCTTAATTCCTGGCTGATTGGTGAAAAAATGTCCAGAAAAGCAGAGGAAGCTCCGCTAAATATATTTGTCTAACTTAAGGCTCTGTAAAGTACGGCATCTTAATATAAAGTAAGTCGCAGTCACCCCTTCTAGCGGCCGCCTTCTAATTTCAATTAAATTCAAATGCAGCCAACTGTGAAATAAACAAGAAATCACTTAATGCCAACAATTACATAAGCAATTAAGCCCCACTGTCCCCGGCCACCGCAGAGGCAGTGTCCTCCTTCCTGCCAAAGGAGTCACCGCAAAACTTTAGCGGAATCGAAGTCGATTACGCTGGCGGAATACGAAGCGAGTACTTAACTGGTCAGGCATCGAGGGGTCCAGAGGTCTAAAAGTTGGACAGCTTACGGAGACAACAACTGCAACAAAAGATTTGGCCAATTTGTTGACTTGTTTGGCATTTGATACTTGATACGCTTACGGGGCGACCGACCACTCTCCAAAAATAAATAAAAAGGGAAACACGGAAAGCTCACATGCGAGACTGATAAGCTACTTGAATGCTGCAGATTTCCCTCCTTAAAATATTTATAAAAATATGAAGAAGCTGCTGGGAAGGCAGCCCTAAGCTGATATTGTCGAGCCAACTAGGCGTATGCGTGATGCGTGCAGAGGAAGGGGCAGCTGCTCCTCAACTATAAGTCGAGCACTCAGCCCTCTCTTTTTTATGTGTGCCCCGGCCGATAAAGTCAACACAATGATAAATCGTTGCAAGGGTCCGGCTGGCAGACAAGGACTCGCCGTGTGTGTGTGTGTGTGTATAATCGAATTTTTATTGATACAAGCAGCTTAGGTTGAAAGGATGTTGTGTTCGCAATAAGTCGATACTTGGTCAAATAAAAAATATATACTAATACGTATTTGTATCAATTGCTCCTTATCAAGGGCCCCAGCGGAGGCCCAGACAAATTACCTTATGAATATGTTTAAAGGCGGCAAAGCCTCCGGAATTGACCGTAGATGGTAAGCCGACTTTGCGACTAGAAAGCCGGGAAAGTTGGGTCAAATGGAGCACAAACTGTGTGCGAGTGCTTCACTCACTTACTCTGGAGGAGAACACTCTCTCCGGTAACTCAATTAGCTCAGAGGCAGCAGTCGGGCAAAGGCAGGGCAAAAATCGTTGATAATTCATTTTTGCTCGACAACCCTTTGATTGACGACGGCTGACTGACTTGCCCCAGAGCATCTTGATAAGATTAATCAAATTTTCATAAATTTCTACGCCACGGCGCGGCACAAAGACACAAAGTAGCGTGAAGTATGCCCGTCGCGTAGAAGGGATTTAGGCGTAATTATATAAGAAGGGCGTAAGAGGCCGTAGAGGGGGCAGGACTCAGCCCTTCGGTGCGACAATCGAGTTGACAGCGCTAAGAAGTCTGTGCTGAGATGAGGGTTCTTTATCACGAGAGCTCCCTCCCTCCGGTAGTTTCTTTTGTTGCATACTTTTAGGCAACGCACTTAATTAGCCGCCCCTGTGAATAAACCAATCTGAAAGGAAATGGAGTCTAGAAAGAGGTCCTGCCACGGGGGAGAGAGACCACAAAATAAATCTTTGGGTAAAACCCCATGTATGCCTGTAGTTTCACCTCGCTTTCATTGAGTATTTGCATTTAAAATTCTAAGACGTCTGAAAGCTTCTTTACCGTGGTGCCGGCACCGCCGGAATTGTGGAAGTTGTGAGAAACTTGACGATATTTACATTTTATTGCCCACTGTAAGCAGTCGGGCTGATGAAGAAGTTTCCTCGAAAGCGAATATAAAATGTAAAACTAAATTTGCACGTTGCTCGGAGAAGAAGAACACGGGTTTCAACCGAACAAAGTCCTGGGAGGGAGCGGAAGCAGTTTCCTTTACCCAAAAACTGCTTAAGAAGCCTCGGTAGACGCGTTGCCAGGACACCTTTGCCTCTGCTCTTACCTTTACCTCCAGCTATTAGCCCAGAGCAGACTGTGAAAGAAATAAGGACTTAACAATCTTGACAACTACTTTCCGGTTGACATGCAATTTCCACCGTAGATAAATTCAGGCGGGACCGAGAGCTGAAAACTGAAAGCTGAAAACTGAAAACTGCTCAAAAAATCAGTGACTGAAATGGGTTGGCAGTGCAAATAATATTACCCACTGTCTCTCATTCCGATTTCTGCCTCATCACTTTTCATTGCCTTTATAATGGGAGTGGGGTTAGCAAAGCCAAACACAATTGCCATCAACGCGCGGGACATGAAGCGGAAGCTAACTTGAAGCCGGCACGAAAATGCATTTGCCACCCACTTCCACCCAGGATCCCATAAAAAGCCATCCTCCCAGGCAGATAGTTGACTCGATATCGGGCAGAAGCATCGTGTCGCAGCGGTGTGGCAGCAGCAGCCAGCAGTTTCCGTCCGAAAGCAGGAATTTACTTGACATTTTCATTAGTGCGGCACAGCCACAAAACACTTTGCCAGTCTGGCGGCAAAGGAGCAGAAAGCTCCGCAGAGCAGCGACTGCTGAATGGCAACTGGAACTGGAACTGGGATTGGGAAGCCAGGAGCTGGGAGCTGGGAGCTGGGAACCGGCATCAGGCAGCCGCTCTTTGATAGAGGACTCACTCATGGCTGCGTTTTGCCTGCGGTTTCAGGCAGCAATAAAAATAGCAAGGATTGCCGGCAGCACAGCACACATGAGTACAGTGGTAACTAGATTTTAATTCAATATTTTCCTAGAAGAAAGAAGAAAGAAATTTCTGCATATACTGCAAATAATTATCAGTTTAAAAAGGAATTAATAACATTTATTTTATATTTCATTCATAAGAATAATTATATCTTACCAGATTTCAACAGTTCCTCCACAACCTGTGAACCATTTAAGTTCTTCCTTTAACTATAAGCTTGTTAATTGAGATTTCCACTGTACGCCTAGAATGTGACCAACCAATTGGCAAGTCCCATTCCTCTCCTTCCGCTCCCACAGATCACGCACATAAACCCCATTTGGAATGGCTTAGTTCTTGGGGTTTCGCAGCCGCACGAAAACATTCCCGGCCCACGTCGACAGTTGTCACTGAGCCCCGCAGAGCTGGGAGGGTGTGGGCTCTGGTCCTGGAACGGGGTTGCGATGGATGGTGAGTCCGATAGAGAGTTTCTCATCTTGATTTTGCACTGGGCTCCTTCGGTTGGCTCTTTTCCTCGCACCGCCGCCAGGGTCTGTGTGCTCGTGCCTAATGTTGTGGGAAATTGCATTAATTATTCTATTAGCAGCGTAATTCGTTCTTAATTGCATGATAAACTTTATTGCCTTTTAGGAGGATTGCGAGCATAAGTATAAGTGTATATTGCACGGCCACCCTTCCTTGGCATTCGATGAAATGTTGCGCATAAGTAGAAATTTATTTCACTTAAGTGGACATCTTAGTTGGAGTGTAGGACTTAAGGTTGCGGTAGCCGTTCGCAGCTCTCTCTGCTTGTGGTAGATAGCGGCTATTTCCCTCCGCCTTACTCACCCTGGCTAACTGAATAACTGGCTAACTTGCTTAGCAACTTGAACCTTTTCGCCCTCAAGACGACTGTTTACGACACCGACTACTCTGATTTCTGATTAGCCGCGATTTTGAACAGCACTCGAGGCGATCGATCGGCCGTCTATCGGGGGAAATCTAACGGCGGGCTGTCCAGGTGAGTTATCTAAGCGAAATCCAATTAAGCTTTATCGCCTCAAATTAATCAGGGCGGAACAGCTGAACACAATGGCTGAGCAAACAGAATCGTTCTTAAGTCAACATTAATCAAATCGCAAAACCAAATGAACTTATCGATCTCGGCTAGGAGGAGCAGGCATAGAGGTGTCCAGCAGTACCGGCTATATAGCCTCTAAAAGATTCCCGTTCGCAGATAAGCCCCTCGAGAGTGCCGCACTCCAAACGGAATTCGAATTTCCAGCGATCAAAGCGAGTGATTTGTTTGTTTGATTTTCGATTTTCTACCCCGCGAGAGACACCGCTGTTTGTTTAGGCCACGAACACGAGCCGGCTCTCCGTTTTTAACCAATATTTACCGTCTCCCATCTCTGCACATCCTGCATCCGCATCCACATCTACAGCCACATCCCACACAAAGTCCCCTTTCACCGAGCTCTGCATGCAATTAATTTAATTATGTGGTCATATCAAACTATCCTTTGGTCAGCCAGCGCCCGCCCCTCGTCCCCAAAATGAGTTGCTTTTAGCGGAAAATGTTGGAAATTGTGAAATTGAGTTGAGTCCGTTCTATAGTTTAACCACATTTTCTGCCGGCCCATTGATGAAATTTGCGAAACTACAAAATTGTGGTAAACTCTCAATGAAAGCCTCAAATTGGGGGTCACAGGGATGGAGTCGTAGTCCTACGGAACAACTTTAAATGAGCTGAGAGAGTGTGGTGCCTTTTTTCACTTCTGCCATAAATTGTTTTAAACCATTTTAATAGCATTAAAAACTACAAGTAAGGCTTTGTAACAAATTAAACTTATTTCTTTGGCATACAATGATGTCAATAAAATACTGTTGGCTTGAAAACCTTAAGCTTGGAATTAGAATTCTTAGAACATGTTCCTCTTATTATCTCCCTGCTTAAAAGCTAATTTAATATATTATAAAAATCCTTAGAAATTTCACATTCGAAGGGGCCTTCCTGCATGTGTTTATTTGCCTTACTTTTGTGGTCCATTTAAAAATAAACCATTACTGAAATGAGCAAATAAGGCGGGCAAATCACGCAAGGTCCCCAGCCCGGTGAAGGTGAGTGGGTGGGAGTGGCACTCGGTCTTTGCCTTTTTTTTTTTTTTGCGGACTCGCAGACGAGACCGAGACCTCGATGGCAGGGCAAACAAAGTCAAGTGTTGCCCGGAGAGACTGGCACATGGCAACCGGAGAGGAGGCCGGGTCAACGGGCCACGGCCACTCATTTGGCTAAGGCGAGGGGTCAATATTTGCATGGGCGATAAGCGGCGCAGATATCGAGTATCTGAGTATCTGAGTATCCGAGCATCTGAGTATCTTTTTAATTAGGGATTTGTCCGAGCGGCGAATCGAGGCGACAATGTCAAGCATCAAAGACAACAGGAAAACAGGCAAACAAGGCCGATATCGATTGCCTATCGGTCTATCGATCGCGATAAGCAAACACACACACACACACACGCTCGTCAAACGATGTTCGGCGGCATCCACAAAGGGGGAAAACAATTTGCCGACTTGTGGACACTCCGGCGACTCCATTTTGGTCTCCGATCTCCGGGTTTCATTGTCAAGCCACCAAAGTCGAGCTCCTTATCGACGGCGAAATTTACAAATCGATATCGTGTTCGCAGCGAGCTTTTGAAGATGCCGTCAATCACGCTGCCACATCCGATTCGCCAGATACAGATACAGTGCCATCGAATTTATCTATTGCTTTGAGTTTGAGTTTCAGTCCCGGTTCGAGTTTGTGTCGCCCGGGGGTGGTGGTATCAGTTAAATCAATTAAGGCTTTCAAGTGGAAGTTCTGCCGATCGCAACACGCTTACCCGTGTCACTGGAACGGGTGGCCTGGGGCGTGGGTGCATCATCACCACCCACCTCCACCCCTCCTTCAATTACTTGGAGTGGTAAATGTGGTTATTCCATTTAATCATGAGGTGCGACTGGTCCAACAAAGCCCGTACATTGTTTGGCTAATGTCTCACGCCGCGCCACTTCTTCGACTAATTGAAGTGCGTTTCCCGGACCAAGGTTAGTCTGGAAATACAGGTAAATCGGTGGGAGTAGGGATCAGTATGAATGAGGATAATTCAAGCTTAAGTTTAGATACAAATTCGAAGGAGTTCCACTTCTGTTATCGAAAATATCTCCCTTTTCATGAGCTCTCTCCCACTCCATGTGCCGGGATGATAAGGAACATTATTTGACAGTTTGATTGTTTTCATTCTATCAAATGTGTAGTTGAATGTATTTTCTGAATACAAAAATAAATAAATTAATTTTTAAGTATTTTATCTGAGGTAAAATGTATTTACTTGAGCCGCAGGAATCTAGGAACGCTATTGAAATACTTAAATAACTTTTATGAATTTGTAAATATTACAACTATATTTTAAACGATTTTTCCGATTGAAATAGATTAGGCTTTCCTCAATGATTTATTATAAGAGGTTTAATATTAAATATTATATGTTTCTTTAATATAAATTAATGATATCTTTTTATACAGAAGCTCCTTCCAAATGCCGTAATTACTTCTTAGCTGCTACTTCATATTCCCTAATCTTTTCGCGTCATTCTCTTGGCTGCCAAATCCCTACATTTGATTCAGGCGAGTAAATAGCACTTGAAGTACATAATCGCCTACATAAGGGGCTCGGCTCGTACATATGTACATGTACAATATCCGCAGTGAGAATATATACATGTATATTGGGGGAAAAAATAAAGGAAAACCCTAAATTGACGCAGGCGCAGTGCCACGGAGCTCTGGCTGATGAGCTCCAATGGCACCGCCAGCCGTGGTTATCCCTGCCCCCAGCTCCGGGCTCCCAGGACGTCGATACTTGAGCCAGGCGAATGGCAGCACTCCAGTGGCACACACATCCTGGCTGCAGGATAATACCGAAGCTCCCTAATCGGGCATTCGAATTGGTTGGCCAGCAGCCAGCTTGCGCCTGTAAATACTTCTGTACATAAGCCCTATGTGGGGACGATGTCCTGGCTGCCGGCTGCCGGGCGTATCCTTGAGTGCTCAAGTGGGCTGATAAGCCGGGCAGGCTGCCTGGCAGCAGGACCACCCAAATAAAGACGCCCCTGCAACGCGGAGCGGAGCGGAAATGTCAAGTTGACGCTCTCGCCGGAAGTGCTCAGTGCTCAGAGCCGAGAGAGCTGGGAGATAGAGACGGGACAATGCCAGCCAGGACACTGTATCCTTCTCGGCATTACCCAACCCCATGAATGGGCGCTGAAAAAAAGGGGCTGCGATGCGTTTAATCAACAATAAAATCAGAAATCAAAAACTTAATGAATGTCCTTTTGTCATTACGCCGACAATGACACCGAAGGATGCTTGGCTCGGGGATGGGCTTGCTGGTGCTGGTGGCTGATGATGCTGATGACGGGTAGTTACAGCATCCGTCTCCCTGCCCCTGGCCCTGCCCCTGCCCTGTCCGTGACCGTATCCGTGTCCCTCAGCGTGTCCGCGCTTGTTCCAGTGTCCGGATGATGGCTGCGATGATGTTGATGGGGCAATGACGGCAACGAGGGCTCTTAGCGCGGCTGATGGTCGCCACATTCCGTAATAGCGGTAACAGGAAGGGGCCAGAACCGACCCACTGTCCATTTTCCATTTCCTACCCCCCCATTCCCTCGTCAACGCTGATGGAGCCCGCCAAACGCTTAAAGTTGACTCACTTGCCCACACGTTATGGCGCCACGCAGTCTCCTCGCCACTGGTGGAAAAAAGATTACCAGCGGAATAACTTTTTAAATTTAATACTTTTAAGTTTTTCTTAATAAATAAGAATATATATGAAGATACTTAGCTATTTACAGCATTACTTTAATATAAATCTTTAAAATTAAAGTAGATATGTAGTTATCATAAAAGCCCATCACAGCCAGTTCCATTTCAGTTTCTTCAAGAAGAGATTGTGTCCAAATCCAATTTTGTTTATGTTATCTTTTTACTAAAATTATGCCAGTATTAATTACGAATGAAAATGTATATGCTTAAATCTCAAACTCAATTATTTTTTGTAGTGTAGGGTCTTTCAAAAATATTCAAAAAGTTCAAACTGAACCTCTGGGTACACGGCATTCGCCGAGCGCCAACTCAAGCTTTAATAGAATTATTGATTTTCCGCGTTCCGAGAGGAGGTTTCCTGCTCCTCCACCTTCCCCACCCTCACCCCTCCACCATATACTCCTCCCCCCAGAAATACACCGGCACACGCCCAGCATGTGCAGGTCTTTTTTAGCCCGGCAATGTCGCGTTCTTGCTTATTTTAATATTTTGCCGCACAATGTGGCCGGCGCAGGATGCGAGTGGATGCGGGGGAGGCGGGAGTTTATGATGAGTTGGCTAACAGTAAATATAATTTACGTTCGAAGAATGGGCGGCCAGCCACTCAGACACATGGGTTTATTTTGGGCCCGTTGGAGAATTTTGCAGCGCGCTCGGTGGCCCAAAAGATGTCATCGAACCGGAAATTCGAATGTGTTTGCACATAAAAGGCAAAAACCCATGGGGAGAATTCTTTAGAGAAAAAGTTTTACGTCAATAGATGAAAGGTTAAGAAAAATATGTTATGAATTAATATAATATACATATATGCATGCAGGATAATATATTAAATAAATTAAATTTAAGAAGGTGAACGTTTAAATTATAATTATTAATTGGGTAGATTAGATATAAATATTCTACTATGTGGGAAATTTCAAAGATGGAAATGGCTTACTTCTGTAAATTCAACATTGTTAAACTAATGATATAATCTTTAATGAGTTTACAGAGAATTAAAATTCTGCAGAAGTCTTAAATGTATAAGTCTTCAAAAAATCTCATATATATACATATGTACATACATACATAGGTTATCTTTCATATACATATATGACTATTCAAAGTTTATAAAAATTAAAACGTAGTCACCAAGTTATTAATTTTAATTTTGCCAACTTTTCTATGTTAGTTTTTATTGCATTTTTAATCAGCATCAACGTTCAAGTTGATCTAGCCATGTCCGTCTATTCGTCTGTCCGATTATACGTAAGCTAGTCCCTCAGTTTTTAAGCTATCTTTAACTTATATATTCTTACTACTATATAATAGTTTGTAACTTAAAGTGACGTCTTCCTTTCTTGAAAAGGCTCCTGTCGTCCACTGCAGCATTTGCAGAACTAAATAAATAAATAAGTAAATAATTAATAATTACTAATTATTGAAGAATAACTAAGAAGGCCACTGATTCCATGGCTAATAATTTGTATTTACATTCTTTTTTTTATATTCTTATTGGTACATCAACCAACGTATTTCGAAAAGGTAGCGTACTATTTTTACGCTCCTTTTTTGCAGATTGTGATGCAAGAATTCTTGAATTCAGCAGAACTATCGTAAGAAATAATAAAGTGATCGATGATTATGTTGTTCTGCTGAACGCATCCGTGCTCTCTTCGCTCTCTCTTACGCATCCGATGGGACGACTCCAGCGAGTATCGATAGTTCTCGCGTTTTTTCCATCGCTGGTGCGTAATTTTCCGTGGCAAAATTAAAAAAACGTGTTTTAAGTGGTAATTCTTAAAATAAACAAGCCAAATAGATGTGTGAGGTGTTGATTAAGGTGCACCCAAAGTGCGGATTGTAATAGTTAATGGATGCACCAAAGATTTACGCGTATTTTTTGAGTTTTCATTTTCGTTTGCGGCAACTTGCGTTTGTTGTTCTTGGCCAATAAGAAAGAGCACGTGAGTGACCAGATAGCTGTTGTTGGTGCTCCTTTGGACGCGGCTGTCACTGCAGCCGAACCTAATTTTGTCATCACATATTCTCTCGCTTAGAATTACTATTATTCTTGACTATGTGTAAACTTCACTTTCTATTTAAAGCAAAATCTAAGTAAATCTCGAAATAATAACCGTACAGGCTGAAATACAATTAAATCACAAAACATCAACTCTACCATTGCAATTCCAAGTGCAGTCCAGGTAAATATTGTATAATTAAATTATTTATTACAATGGGCGACGATAATTGAATAGAATAAAATATATATTTTAAATCTAAAATATACTTAATTAATAATATTTAAAAAGAATGTTTCTTATACAATTTTTTTTTAATATCATTACTTTTCATTACAAAGTACATATAGTGTTGATTTGAAAAATAAAAGTTAGGGAATTCAAATAGGTTTTAGAAAATATCTTTCAATAACTAATTTTCAAATATTCTTACCACCTCAGAGGATAATAAACTATATGTACATATTAGTTAGCTTAAATGACTTAAAGCTAGAAAACTGAATCAATGGAAACTGATAATTTTGATTTGTTTTTTTTTTTTGTAATTTCTTTATTTTTTAATTACTTAAATATCCCCCCAGACACTACGTAATTCTATCTAAGCATTCTCTTATACATTACACTACTTGGCAGTTGGGTTATTAACTTGACTTATGCTGGGGAATTAATTAAGTTTCCCTATTCAGGAGTTGGAATTACACGCCACATGGAAATGTACTTGTGTGCCACATAAAAGGATGCCCCTCTGTGTCAAGATGGCTAAATGTGTGTGTGTGCGGGTTTCTATCTAAAATGCTAAGAGCAGCAAAAAGATGTTGAGCCCCGAAATTTCGTAAAGCTCCGCAAATAACGGCAACGTCGGAAGCAGAGGGAGAGCCATAAAGGACAGGGAAGGAACATAGGAGGGGGTAAGAAGGAGAGAACTGGGGTGGGAGGCGATAAAACCGCAGTCTCGGAGCAACGGGAAAAAGAATATAGGAAATAAGAACAAGATGAAGTCGCCGGGGCAAAGCGCTCGCTTAGCCAATCAGCGAGCGACGGGGGCGGAGTCTATCCCGAACTGGTTTGCCGGCGCTTTTTATGTTGATTTCGTTTCGTGTTTTTCCTCTTTTTTTGTATCTCGTATTCTTTGGCGTTTTTCGCCTGCGTTTACGCTTTGCTCATCTCTCTTTGCTCTAATTTTTTCGATGGGTTATCTCGCTCTTGCACGAGGCCATTGGAGCGACAGAGAGAGAGCGAGCGCAGACGACTGGGTCGGTGAGTGTGTGTGTGTGTAAGTGCGAGAGAGCAGCCGAGCGAGGGAGAGCGCTATACGTGAGCGAGGGAGAGAGAGCACGTGAGAGGGAGAAAGGGAGAGATTGCGCATTGGGGAAGTGGAGAAGGAAATAGGATAGGGATATGGGATAAAATCATGATTATTTCGAAGATAATCCAGGGTAAGGTTTAAGGTTTTTTGGGTTATGAAGGGGTTTTAAAGGCTTTTCAATTTGTTTTTCACTTTTAACTTTCGTATCCCTCTTCTCCTAGAAGATGTGTTTTTCTTGATTGTGTTAGTTACGTAGGCTCTTACCATTATTTATATTGTTTGAGATTTTCCAGGAGCATTACCTCGTGTTCTTAGAAATTTCTGTAAGCAATACCAGATCCCGAGATCATTATATATTACCCCACTGTAACTCCACCCAGTTTTCGATTTTTTCCGTTCTCCTAGCAGCTCTGTACATAGAAATCCTATTTACCAGTTCCTCGAACGCGGTTGGCTAAATCCTGTCGCCCTGACGGACACCTAATCACATGTAATGCGCGCGCATTATCTGCGCTCTTATCTCCTGTCTTCCGGGGGAAGCCACTTCCCCCTCATTCACCCCAACGGTTCTACGAAATCCACTTCGTGTGCGATTTGCCGAGTGCCAACCGAAGGCCGTCGCCATTCACCGTTGACGGAGGTGCCAAGTGCCGAGTGGGTGTCGCCACTCCCCCGCCTTGAGGGGAATAAGCACGATTTACTCTTTCATCCCGAATACCCGAATACCCTGTTGCCGCACCGCTCGCACTCGCACCTGCTTAGCCTACGCCCACGCCCACTCTACACGGTGTAGGGATACGGGTGTGTGTGTGTTGGTGTTCGTGCCCCTGTGTGTGTGGCATAATTCCACCCGAATTTGCAGCAAATCCATTGAGTTTCGCCACAGCGCACAAAAAATAAAAGAAAACGCGCAGCCGAGGCATGGGTGTCATGGGTTGGTGGGTTGGGGAGAAGCTGGCAAGCGACGACGACAAGTGCAATTCTGCGCCGGAACAGGTTTCTGGATACATGTGTGCGTGCGAGGGAGAGCCGCTCTCTGGCTCTCCCAAAACGCTGCTCTCACCTCGCTCTCTGCCCCTGTGTGTGTGCTTTGTTTTGGTCGCACACCAACGCACACAAGCACTCCCATTTGCTTGCTCCGCTCACCAGAGTGGAATTTCGTAGTATATCTACAACTGCTACTACTACTCCCTTTTTAAATCCCTTTTTGAGGATGAGCATCAGGAGCAGAAGATGCCATAGCGTGCCTCAAAAGCTAACCAAGAGATAATGCCCAATTAGATTTTTCATCTAGGATACTGGCTTGTAAAATGCAAGGATAAACTGCCAAAATAGCTAAGATTCCAATAAAGCGGGGACAAAAATCACAAGAAGATAAGTTTGGAAAAAGAAAGCCGAACCGTACAAGATAAGGTGTCGTTCTATTTGGAATATTACCTGGAATATTCGCTGAAGAAGAACATGGGAACTGCTGATAACCATAGATAAAAGGGATACCATTAGAATCACCAGAGTCCCATAAGTGCTCTTCTCTTCACCGTCTGGTAACTAAACTCCCAGATTAAATTCTAAAATAAAAGTTATGCAAATTCTATTAATAGAATCCACCTAAAAGGGATTACAAATCAAACCCATAGTCTCGCTATCTGTACTGCTCATCTACTACTATTTCGCACTACCTTTCAACAATTTCACACACAGACGCACCTTAGCCAAGAGCCAGAGAGCAGCTCTCTCCATTTCTCTCACGCACACCAACAGGAAACGGCAAATGGAGCCGTGGACGAGAGAGAGAGCCGTTCGTAGAGGGGTTGAGGTTGAGACCGAGAACGAGACCGAGTGCCGGCACCGGCAACATCGACTGCGAAACTGACTGATAATTCAGTTGGAAAATAAAACTCGTGGCGTGTGGTTGGTGCCATGGTACTCTGAGACACACACCAATCAGTCACCACCTGCGAGGAGATTCCAGTGAGCCAGCAGGAGATCGATCTACCGAGGCAAAGCCAAAGGACTCTGCAAGCCGCAAAGTCAGATAGCCAGCCCTGAGCTAGCCTGAACGCTTCGCTGGAGGTGCTGGGACCGACCATTGGACACGCTGCCAGTCCTGGTGACGCAGCGACGCGATCAGCTCCCGATTTCATGGCACTAATGATGTCGCGTCGCCCCCAACAACACCTACTTGGACAACTGCAACTGGCGTCATCGAATCCGTCACCGTTCCAGCAGAAAACGCGCGTTCTACCTTTACCTTTACCTCAGCGTGTGTGCGGTTGCGCGTGTGTGTGTGCGTGTGTCTAATTTGCGTCCACAAAAAAAAAAAAAAACAAAACAAAACCAAACAAAATACAAGAAAATAATATATAGAAGGGGAGAAATCATTGAAATCGAAATCGATCGGGAGAGCTCCCTTCCTTATCGCGGTCGCAAATTGCAAGTAAATCAAATAAATCACAGCGAACCATCCCGAATTGCAATTAATGCCAAAGCGCCTGCATCTGGCCATAAAAGAACGAAATACGCCAACTGCCGAGTCAGTGATTAGAACTTTGAGTTGCCAGCGAGATGGACTTCCAGAGCGCCATGGAGACCTTCGCCGAGGCCTGGGTGGCGGCCAATGCCGGCCAGCAGGTGAGTCTTTCACAAGAATATGTGTATATCGTTACGATCTCTGGATCTTTATCCAAAAAAAAATCCAACACTAAGATCTGCTCCGCTTTGCCGGCGGCACTTCACAGCCATTAGTCAGAGATCGGGCATGTCACACAGCTGCGGTCAAGATGATAGCACTGGGGAAAGTTTTGGGAAAAATGATAATAAGTTTCAGTATAGTGCAGTATATTTTGGAGTATGTTTTCGAGGATTTTGTACTTGGACTTCCTTATCTTAAATCTTTCAGGTTTTTATTAAATTTATTTAAAAGCAAATGAGTTTACAATTCGAGTTAAAACATGTATTGTCTCTTAAAGATTTTAGAAACAAATTAAAATTCTTATCAGTGTGCTTTTTTCCTTTACAATTATTTATAATAAAAGCTACGGTTAAAGATATTTAAATTTTTATAGAGAGTTTAGCATTAAGCTTTTCAATTGAGATATTTGAGAGTATATACCTTTTAATAAATTATTTTGTTATTACAAAAAAGTAGGTTATATCCTAAAATTTAAAGACCTCCCAGTATTTGGCATACGAAATGCCATTTTTTTTCTGACCGCAGCTGTGTGCAGTACCTCCCCAAACCCCGATCCCGGGTGAATCAGTTGAAGGCAAACATATGGCCCAGCGATGGTGATAAGGCCCTGGTGTAGATATGCGCTCGTTTCGCTATTTATGCAGATTAAGATAATCCTTATCGGCCGAGATTTTCGAGATCGGTGTTGCGATAAGCCCTGCCCCGGCTCGTTCGGCCGCTAATTGCATTGTAAAGCCGATCCCCAAACCAAACTAGACTCCTCCGGCGGAGGGGCAGCAGGGAGAGTGTGAGCTTTTGCCAGACAGATAAGATAATCCCGACGGAACTTTGTCAAATGCTGGTAATTTCGGCATAAGGCGGTGACGAGCCTAGATATCGGAGTGGGTACTGGAAGCGGGGTAACTACCCCGTAGGGCAGAGGATGTCTAATTTCGGGGCTTGGGGTGTGCCATCGCGTCACCGCTTTTTATCGCAGCCCCAGCTCACGGCCCCTGTCAGCGATATCGCAATTAATCCAAATAAGTGCGATAAAATTGATTATGAACATGCTGGCGTGATTAGTCCACCTCCGATGCCCATGCCCTCCTCGGACACATGTCCAGATATCTGGTTGTGTGTGCGCTCGTCCGTCGGTTTATTAGCAGACATAATTGATTATGTTGTGTGAGTGTAATTATTATTTATCTGGCACCGAGGTCTCCTCCACCCATTGGTATCGCCCCGAAAGGGGTTACGAAAAGCCCCGAAAGGGGGGTGACTAATCCAAGAATTTATGGATCTCGTTTCCCTTTGATTCCGAATATGTCTGTGTTGTATATTAAACAAATCTCAGAACTCAAGACCCGCCGCCATTGTCTTTTAGCCAAGAAATCATGCCACAAGAATTATTGTGCGGGCCAAATCGAAGAGCTCTCGAAAACAAACAGCTCGAAAGCCGCTGGCATGGCAGTAATTTCGAATACCCTTTTGCCGGGGGGAATACTGGGCCCCTAATCGCAAGTACCCAGCGGAAGATTATACAATATAGCCGTGATTAAAAATGTACCTAAGGAATCGAAATCTAACTCAATGGATCCCCTGAGATTTATTATTCATCCAGGCGGTCCAAGTGGGTCCGAGTCTTTCCCTTTCGATAAGCTAATGCTGATTTCGAAATTTCTATAATTAAAAGTGTGACTCAGGCGGAGTGGCCACTGATAAAGGTTCGATCTTTCTCCGGAAAATAGTACAAGTATAGTAGGTTCTGTTTTGCAATGTCTAATACCAATTTCCGTTTAAGTTCCTCAGATAAAGAGCATTCGATGTTCGATTCGTTTCATCTCCTTTCGGTGCTTTTGTTTTCTTTTTTTCTCGGTTCTATTTGTTTTTTGACAGTTTTATGTGTCGACGCATATGCTTAGTGAATGGGATTAAGATAAGACGGCGTAAGTTGGTCGGGAGGCGGCGTCCTCCGTTGGCCCGGCCAGATTATAAACC
The DNA here is from genome assembly GCA_018152175.1 of Drosophila jambulina. Lineage (NCBI taxonomy): Eukaryota > Metazoa > Arthropoda > Insecta > Diptera > Drosophilidae > Drosophila > Drosophila jambulina. Next base: position 11,157,155 of record JAECXH010000113.1, on the reverse strand, counting down.
AGTATGGCCAGAATGGGTATAAATAAATGGGAATTCTTTCGTAAACTATAACAAATCATTTTCAATAGCGAATCCGTGCCTTGTGTGCGTCCGAGTGACTTCTTTGGTTTTGCAAACTAATTATAAAGCATTTAGTTTTATTGTTGTGATAATTTTATTTGGGTTTTTTTTCCTCGAGGGGGGAGAATATCGAAATCGAATGCGGGACACAGATAATAGGGCCCGGCAGAGGCTCTGGCTCTTCGCACATGGTTAGATCACCTCGTCAGGCAGATAGGCCTTAGGTCTTATAAATTATAAATGGTTCGATTTTGTCTAATCTGAAAGTGTTGGGGGGGGTAGAGGAGCGAGGTCTTAGATAATGGAATATTTATTAATTGAAATCTTCTTCGCCGCTGCTTCCTGCTCACCGCCGTGATCATCGAAAAGTCATTTCCTCGGCCACCTTTTTCCCAGTTCTGCGACCAAGACTAATGATAATCGGGGTTAATCCGGTCGCGCATCGAATCAAAGTCGGAGTCGGAGTCGGAGTCCCAATCAAATGCATTCTTCTGCCAGAGCAGGGAGCAGGGAGCATGGCCCCTTCCCACGTTTTCGGTTTCGTTAAATTCCGGTAGTCAAATGTCCATTAAATGCCGCTCATAAATGTCCAAACTGTTTGTCATCTTTGTGGCCGTTGTTAGGGCCGCCTTCTGACTTCTTCTGGCTTTCTTTTCCTCCTTAGGGGTCTAGCAGCTCTTTTTTTCCTCAGTTCTTTGGCTGGGCTTAGGCCGTGTTCCCCTCCCAACCCATCTCCCGGTCTCCTTAGCTACCTCTTGGTGATTGTAACACATTTTTAGCATTTCATTCGACGCTTTCTCAGCAGCCCGCGCCCCGATCTGTCAGTTGAGCGGCTTTTTACGGCCCGATTATGCGCCTTCGCTGAGTTTGCGTATGAGCGATATATATATATATATATATATATATAGATATATACAGCCACAACAAATATCTCGTATTTATTAATTATTCAAAGCCGATTGGATTATAATAATTTATAATGATTATTATCATAAGTCGCCGGACTTGGCCTCTGATTCGGATTCGGATACGGACTCTGATTCAGATTCAGCCACTGATTCAGATTCAGATTCAGATTGAGACTTGGCTTCATTTCCAGAGCCTCGATTCAATCAGAGTAAGAGCCCTGGACCTGAGATAGCACCAAGTACTTGGTAGTAGAGCGGCAGGAATATCAAAACACCGAAAAACGCTTTAAGTTAATTACACGTTGTCTGTTTCTTCATTACTTGGAGTATTTTGGCACTTGCAGAGCGGCCTTAAATCAATTCCCTGCCACTATATAGTAATATTTCGTGATCGGTTCTCGTGTGCGCTCATGTTTGGGTTTCTATTCCCCGGCCGGAATCGGAATCGGAATCGCTTTCAAAGGGGCCGCCAGAGCCAGCGCTCTCCTCCGCGCTGCGGCTCCTCAGATAATCAACAAAACGTGTTCGACTTGTTGAGGTTTTCCTTTCTGCACTTATCATAGAACACCTTTCGGCAGTTGTCGTTGCTGTTGCTGCTGTTGTTGTTGGCTCGCAGCTAATGACACCTTGATAAAACGATTTGTAAGACATTGCGATAAAAGCGGTTCAGGCTTTGTAGCTTAAGGCGAACCGAAAGCTGATAAAAGAGTACGAGTGCAGGAATCGAAACCCAAACTGAAACCGGGGAAAAAGAGCGGAAAAGTTCGAAATGATAGTGACAACTTTTGGGTAATTAATTTGTAGGGCGGCTGGATCCGATGCCTCTCGGTATTTGTTTGGGCATTTGTCATTCAGCTTATTCGGAATGCACGGACTGTGACAAAACACGAAAAGCAGAGTCGAATTTTGTACAATTTACGCGTTTCGAGACTCATCTCCAAATGTTGCCTCCCCCATTGTCACCTTTTTCATTCTTAATTAGTGGATTTAGCTTGTTCCCCGTAGATATACGAGACTGTCTGAAATCGGTTCCCGTCCCCTCCGCAACTATTTTTATAGGGACCAGACCGGCCAAATCCGTATATCTCCGGCGGACATAAATTTCCGAATGTTTATAGAATTATGACAAGTGGGTTGAGACAAGTGGAAACGAAATGAATATCGCGGGTATATCTATATATATTCATATATAGGTGCTCTTATATATAACACGGAGACAGTAGAGGCGTTTCTGTGATTATAAACTTTGGTTCTGATCACGATGACGATGGCGGGGCTTACACGAAGGTATTTTCGGGGCGCTGAAGATTTATTAGTTATCACTAATACGCCCCGTTGAAAATCATAAGCCGCCACAGCAGCCGCCCGGCGATTTCTACAAGTCACAGCGACAATCGGCTTCCGAGCATATTTCTTCGAAGCCCAGCACACAGACAAAATGTCGGTAACCTCGTCTTATTTAAAGTATTAACTGCTAACTAATGTGCGACACATTATAAAGAGCGCGGGACGGTATTCGTCGATGCCGAACAGGTGATCGCCGTAGCCGTCGCAGTGAGTAAGCGGCGATCATGCCTGGCATCGACAAAAGGGATTATATTTCCTAAGCGGGCCCAACAAAATGTGACCAAAGCTGGAGCGGCCGGAGCGTCTGGAAGCGTTTTCAATGCGACGACGCTGCCGCCGCCGCTGCTGCTGCTCGTCGACGATCGCTGAGCTGCTTACCTAAATCCGGCTTAAGATCCAACACACAAAATTAATGTCGTTGAAAAACACAGCAAAAGTCACACATTAACAGCGACGGCCGCGGATCGCTCGCTCGCTTCTGTCCCCAGGAAGTGGCGATCACCCATCTCTGGGTGCCTCCGGCCCCGCCGAGTGGCTGGCTGGCTGACTGGCGCACTGGCTCACTGGCTGGGCTAATGGCTAATGGCGAGAGGAAATGCTCGGTGTGTGTGGACATCTTACAGGGGATTAGTTTGAATTTGCAGCGCAAAGCGGAATGCGGGAAAATAAGCCACTGGCACTACTTGGTCCCCTTGAGGCCCCGCTCTCGCCCCAAATCGATTCAAATTACCAACGATTTATTGGCGATCGCGTTCAGGCTACTGTGATCGTCTAATCCACTTATCAGTCTGGAATCTAGGCACCTTTCGCGCTCTCTCGGTCTACATCAGTCAGCATTTTAATCGGAATCGGAAAGGGGTAACCGATAATAACACATTCGCACACACTTTAAAAAATTCACTAATTTTTGAAAGCCACTGCTTCATAAGTACTTTTGGTCACACTAAACGATTGCCTTTTTTAAAAAACGTCTGATTACAAACCACTAACTAGGATACATGCACAAATATTTGTTTATATATAAAAAACCATCATATATCTCAATATTCTTTTTAAAATCTTAAAGGTTTGAGGCATTTCTTGTGTCATTTGTACATTTGGTCACATACAACTTTGATGGATTTTAAATTGTCCTTGTGTTTTATGTACATTTGGTCACTCTAAAACGCAAATTAAATGTATAAAATATGATTCATTTTGGCTTATTCTTCATTCAATTCAATTTCAAAATTCTTTTATTTCCTTATACTAAATTAATCTTTGTTAGTCTGACTTTAGCCTAATCTCCACCCTAATCCAATTATCAGTCTCCCTCCCCATTCACCACTCTGTTTCCCACCTTAACTTTCTTTGTCGCTCCCTAAAATCGAATGACATTTTCATAATTCATAATCGGAGTCGTAAAGCGGCCACAATTAAGACGCCCGCAAGACGATAAATCGATCATTAACCATTTTAATCTATATAATGGGTGACCAGCCGCCTTTTATCCAAATCTAATCAATTTCACCAATTCCACTGCCCCTCGAGCAAGGCCTCAAATGTATATACATATAAAGTACATGTATATCTAAAAATCTAGCGCCTTAATTAGTGTGTTTGCCTGTGTTTATCGGTGGCCTTTCGACTGGACAGTTGGAAACCCAAAGCCAAAGCCTGACCAGCGTTATATCAAATGCCCCGCGACACAGTCGCCGGGTTAATCTAATCGGACGGGTCTCCGGGAATTATGCGTTCGCCTCGGAAGATAACCGCCGCACAAGCCCAAGAACGGAATTCGATAAATTCCCAATGTTATCATAATGAAGCGCCCCCAATTTTGTGGGTGCCGCGAGACGATTTTCGAGTGTGTGTGCGCGGTTTTAAGTAAACAGAATTTGATTGATTAGACACACAATTAAGACAATCGCATTACCAAATAATATATATATATACATATAAATGGGGGCAGGGTGAATATGCCTCATGGACACTTCTCTCTTTCCTGCGGACCAGCTGCATCCCTTGGGGGTCAGAGTTGAGTGTTGACCCGGCTTGCGTGCTTGACACTAACCCCAAAAAAACAAATCAATTCCTGTGCAAATTGAAAGCCGCCAGCCACCAGGTGGGAAGTGGGCGGTGGGCCACGGGCTGGGTGGGGTGTGGGCTGGGATTGGCAGCTCGCATGTCAGACGGCGGTAGCCGCTTATCGGTGTCATCGTATTTTGTTCCCCACACGAGGGATGCGATGGCTAAACTTTGCGTGTTAGCCAGGCCTAATCCAGCGATGTTAGTGGCTGCAGTTATAGCACGGCAGGTAATGTGAATGTCAGCTAATCTGCCAAGCAAATTACACAGACACTAATTAGGAAGAGAGAGAGAGAGAGAGGTCGGGAGGAACTTTCCCCTCTCCCTGCTGCAGGAAGTTGTCAGCCAGTCAGTCACTCAATCACTGCTTCAGTCACTCACTCACTCACTCATTCATTCATTCAGTCTCCTATAAAACCCTCGGCGAGGGCCCCGAACAGATCATGGAAATACGCTTATGTCGGATTATCCCATAATTTATGTTCGCCGAGCCCCGGCCCAGACAATGGATTTGCCTCTGCAGCTCGCAGCGCAGTGCTCACCTAATTGCCACGATCATCAGGCGGAGCTACCTCTACGCTCTGTGTGTTTCGTGTAGAAAGGAGGCTAATGACAATGGCCCGAGGAGGAGAAGCGGCGGAGGAAGCCTTCTCCGGCAGATGACAAAACAGAAATTGTGTCATTCGATGGCAGGATCCGCTGGCACTGAAAAGAAGTAGGGAAGCGGCCACCGGAAGCGTAATCGAGTCGGGGAAGTGATCAGATGTGCCAGTGTGTGTGGGTTAACCCATTGTGCCAAGGAGGAAAAAATGAGCGGGAAGTGCTGAGGAAAAGTCAGGAAAGAAAAAACACAACGGGCAGCAGCACTACCGGTCAGAAGGGAACAGGAACTGCAGGGCAGAATAGGAACTGGAACTGGCAACAAAAAGAGAGAAGAAAAAAAAAACGGCTAGAAGACACAGACACAACCACCGAAGGTCCCCCACGTGCAATTAATAAAAAACGCTTGCTCGCCGAGAGGAAAACACCGGCGGAGGGGCGGTCGATCCCCGTTGCCATGGCAATGCAAACAGGTGAGGGTGACAGGGACCAGGGACCAGGGACCAGGCGAGCGATGGCGGTCCTAGACAACTTCGGGAACAGCTGAAATAATACCAGGGGCCCTGCAAAAGATACGTATCTGTGGGATGAAAGCGGTATCTGCTGGACTAATTAACGAAAAAGTCTTCAAGTGATCTATATAACTGCTAAGAGGTCTCCTGGAGAGTCCTAAGATTGCCATCAAATAGTTAAAAATTGTGTAGATGGAATCTGAAATCGTTTGAGATAAATAAATATATCCAGATTATTTTTTAGGGGGTAGAAACCTATGGCTGCCTAGGAAGTATAGGTTTTTTCCTATCTTAACTTCTCAAATAGCTTTATTTCACATCTTATGTTTCAGTATTTATTTGTGATTTTAAAGATATAAGCTTAAATCCTTTTTGTTCGTCAAATTAGGTTATTAATACATCCACTCTTATAAATATTTCTATAGGATCTGCAACAAAGTCTCGAAAAGAATACTTAAACTGCTTCATAGTTCTCAAACTGGCAAATACTTTTTGGCCATAAAGCTACACCTTTAAGAATTTCTTCCGTTGCCGCTGATTCCCCGAAATACTTATATTTCCCAGAGAGCATTTCCTGTTTGCCGATTTTCGGGGCCTGGCCAAACGTTTTCCGCTTAAAAATAAAGACATATTCCCGCGTTTAGAGCAGGGAAAATACCAATTCTAAGTGTCGCCAAAAACTGTTTGGGGCTAGAGAGAGGTGAATATATTTGGAAAACACATTTTTTTGCGGTCGGACTCGTAAACTTGGAGAGTGGTAGGGCCTCGGAAAAGGAGGCGGGGCAGGGAGGCCCATAAACTTACATAGTTGGGCCTGTTTAAAATGCGCTTAATAGTTCCAACATGTGGCGTGGAGAGACAATTAGGCAATAAAATTAATTCACACCAAGAAAAGCATTAAAAGCGACGCCAGACGGAGACGGAGATGGAGCAAGGTGCCATTTGCCAGGCTCCCATTCCCCATCCCCCAGCCTCTGCCTACGTTTGCGTTTGCCGGAGTTGCCACTTGGCCATGCAACATTTTCGCACGCATAACTCGGAAATTGCAACTCCAATGGTGGCGCGTGTCCGCTGACAGTTCGCGATGCCAACAACAGCTCCCTTTGTCACCCGCTGCATTAGGTCCCCGGTCCCCAGCTTTTTAATTGACTTTTTTACGTTTTTTTACGCTTGCCTCGCTGCAAATGGCCAGGGCCATTTGTCTACGAATAATTAAGCCGATCTAACCAAACAAAACTTGGCGTCAGCCGGAGAACTGTCATCGAAGGCATAAAACCATTATTCGCAAATGCCGGAGGGCTGGTGGAAACAGTCGGGGTCCTAAGGCTGCGTTTATGGGATCAGGAAGTTATACGCTGGAAAGATAATAAATTGAAGTTGTGAAAAATATGCAAATGGAAGCCAGAAGCACACCTGAATCTTGTATTTAAGTTTTTTAAGAGCAACTTGGATGGGATTTTTCTTAGACTTAAGTAAGTAAGTTTTTATATGTTGCTGCTTTAAAATAGCTACTACTGATATCCAGTTCATAGTTCTTAGAGCCTACCTTGCCTCATTTGTCTTGCTATATATTCAAGCTGTTCCGTTAGCATCCGATTATACCAATTTATCCCTTTGGTCACAGCCTCTGAGGGGTGTTGTCCTCCTTTCATCTCCTGGCTGAGCAGCACGTGCTGCTTAAGAAAACCAGAATTCAGAATACAGTTGGCACACGCTTCCTGTCAGACCTCGGGTTTCACTTTCAGGAGCGGCAGCAGGAACAGAAACAGAAACAGAAACAGGAGCTGGAGCTGGCTCTGGCGCTGTCTCTGGAGCAGGACATGCAGAAGTAGGACACTGCTGTTTCCTACGCAAACGAGGGTGCTCTCGGCACGGCCTCTCCGCATCCGATGTGTGCCCTGATATGATAATCTCGCCATCGAGAGCTCGCACCTCATTTGTGGAACAGCAATTGTCTGGAGCAGGAGAGGTCTTCCCCCATTGTGCGCCGCGTTGATGCCGAGTGCTTCCTGTCTCGATGTGGCCATAAAAACGGGAACACTTCCACTCCAACTCGAGTCCAAGGTGAACCTTGGCATGTGTGCAAAAAACAAAGAGCAGGGCAGAGAAGAGGGGCTGTACGTCATTTGGGCTCTTATCATTAACGACTTTTGTTCTTTTTCTGGTGCCGTGAGTGTATCGCGGGGCTGCGATCTCAAGTCTGGGGTTCCTTCCCCCTTCTCAGTGGCATCCCTTTCGAAGAGTTTGTGGTAAAAAGTGAAAGCGGGGGCAAAAGTGACCTAACGCAATGGGAGCAAACATTTTAATTGACCTCGATTGGGGGCACAAAGGATGTCCTTTGTCCTGCCTGATCTAATCAGCCTTCGTTAGCGCTAACTGTAAAAGCTCACTTGCATTTTTAACCACTGGCCAGGTCCGTGGCTCGGTTGTTTGAAGTTTTCACCGCATTCACAGGCTCTCGTCACATCCTGTTTAGAAAACGTTTTGTTTTGCTTCGGCTGCTTTTTTCCGTGTCCAGTCTGTTTAGGCCAAAGCCACACAAATTAAGTTAACTTCCTGTCTGTCTATGGCTAATAGCAAATTAATAAGAGCTTCCGGTCAATTTGGCTTGCGGTTTTCTGTCGCAATTCCCTTTCGCTGGTCCTGTTTTATTGCTGATTGTCGTCCTGGCCGGTGGGTGTGACCCCGACTGCCGACTGCGACTGCGACTGCGACAGCTGTAGGTTCCTGTAGGACGACGGACTGCGACTTTGACTTCGACTTCGACTTCTTCTTGGCTTGGCTTCATCCCTGTCTTGGCGCCTGCCCTTGACACATATCCCGGCCTGGCCTTACCCGCGCCCGGGGCATCCTTTCCACTCCGCGTGGCACCGCTCAGCTGTCCTGGCTGCACTTACATTGCGAATGCACTTTCTGCAATTGTTATCTAAGTAGGGCTCTCGGCTATCAGCGGACCCCGGCCGAAATTCAGGCCGCTTCCTGTTCAGCCCTCGCTTACAGGACCCCTCAAGGTGCCACTTGCACTGGGCCAGCGAATGTCAAAGCGAACGCCGACGCAACTGCAGTTACAGGAAGGACGAGCCAGACGAGCGGCAGGACTCGAAGATGCGAAGGGTCCTGCACGGCTGCCTTCGCTCACAGCTGTCCAAATTTTGCAATTGAAATGGGTATCTCCAGGGTCTAGCTCTCTCTTCAAAAAGTCCTTTTGTTTAGGTTCTTTGGCGGGATTAGAGCATCTCAGGATTATCTGAGAGAGTCAAGTCACTTGGAAGGGAGTTACTGAGTTTGCTTACTTTAGGGTCGTGTAATCCGTAGATAGGTAAATCTGTAATATCTTTTGAAGGTAATATTAATATTATTCTAAGCAACCAAAGTCTTTACTTTTCATCGGGTTATAATAAATATATTTATTGGTAATTAAGTAACTTGTAATTACCTTTGAAAGATCCCAATTAAGAACCCGAGCATGCTAATATATCTTTGTTTATCCAAGCATTTACTTCGGTATCCACTCTCTGACTTGGCATCCTCCGTTCTGGCCGCAAATTATCTCATCAATTAATCCACTCTCTATCGCAGACCATCCACTAACGCCAATTAAAACTCTATATTCCGTACGACCTCCACCATTTCCGATGCAGCTCCGCCCCGGCCGTGCAGCTTTTATCAATTTAGAGCAGCGCGGAGGAGCAGGCATAATTTACATTTTTATTTATCGAGAGGGGCTACCATTTCTGGGCGCAGACATGGCTGCCACACGGAGGAGGAGGAGGAGTGTGAGGAGGATGTATCTATCCAGGGAGCAGCAGCAGCAGCAGCAGCACTGCTGGGGGATATTTTTCACATTTTTAGCTTAATTGCATTTGGCTGGCCGCACGTTCCGGCCGCTGTGGCCGCTGTGCTGCCTTCCGAGAGGCAATTGTTTATCTTACGCTCGTCTGCGCCGCGTCTCGTCTCGACTCGTCTCTCACGTGCAACACAGCAACTGGCAAGTAGCAAGTGGCAACCTGCAGCCGGCAACTGGTATTTTCCTAGCTGTCTTTGCTAATAGACACAACCACACACACACAGAGCCGCACACTCGCACACTTGAAGTGCAGTTTGCAGCTTGCAACACGGCTGCAAAGTCAAACAATCGTCGATGGGTTGGCGGAGGGAGGAGGAAGACAGTTCGCCGCAAGTAGGGGGAGTGTGTGTGTTGTGTTCTGTGGCTTGTTAAGTTTAAGATTGTTTGATACAGGGTCCCATTCCACTTTCCCCTGCCCCTCGGCAACGTGCAACGTGTTGCTGTTACGAGGCTTTCGGCGCTAAGAGACATGTTTTCAATTATGATTGCTGGCGTGTCTTATTAATTACAACCATCGGGCGATAGACGGCATTTAGTACAGCGTTTAGTAGGGGAGCAGTTAGGGGTGTTATTAGGGTTTAATTGTGCATGGGAATTCTATGGGCAAGAAGCGGGCTTAAAAGAACTTAGCTCAGGTAATAAAATAAATGAAAAGATTAGAGTTCTGTTGCTCAGTTCTCAGTTATCAGGGAAAATAAAGGTGGAGTTCCTGCTTCCTGCCAAACCTGATCCTCTTCTGATAATCCCAAGAGTGAAAATCTCACCATGCCCTGCCTGTATCCATCGGATACTTGGAACGTGCGCATTCGCCGAGCTAGCAGAGCTCGCTGAGAACAATCTAACTGATTGCTTACAAATGAATCTCAATTAAAATTAATTCAAAACATGAACCGAGTATTATTTACGCGTTTGACACTCGCTAGAAGTGGTCGCCTATGGGTGCCGCACTCACAGATTGACACACATCTCCGATGGCGATCGAAGGGCGGGGACAGCCACTGGAGCTGGAGATGGATGGATGGATGGATCATCAGCCAGAGAGAAAGAGAACTCTGGAGACTGGAGGCTGGAAGCTGGCAGCCGAAGACTGCAGACTGGAAACTAAGAACACAAGGGAGCTGCGCATATCAACGGCATCAATTAATTTGGTATTCGTGATTCTACTTAACATCGATTGACCCCGACAGATTAGTGAGCGAGGCGAACGAAATGTTGAACTTTGCTTTCGAGCATTCCTCGGGCTCCAGTGGCCACAGTGGCTCCAGCTCATCACCCCGGCCCCCATCTCCCGGGGAACTGTGACGCAAATTGTCAAGCCGCAGTGCGATTATTTACATCTAGAGATATTTGAGTTAATTGAGCGCATATAGGAACCATTTCGGGGGCGCCTGCGGCTCTGGCCTAATTGGTGCGATTGAATTAAAATCGTTTGCTGCCACTTGATGGTTACACTACCTCCTCGGGCCGCCAGTCCCCGGGCTCCGGACAGCGTGCATCGGTTTCTTTCGGTGTCGATTAGGCTCACAGATCACTTGATTGCTTTGCTCTTGGTTCGCTCCGCGTCGCTTAAATGATTGATCAATGGGCCAATTGTCCGCGAGAATCAGTTTAGAATTTGCATGAATCTCGGCATTGGCGTATCTTTTATTGATTGATAGTAATAAAATACCAGGCGATTGCATAAGAGCAGAGAGAGCAGAGCTGAGCTCTCTAGCGGAGCCCAGGTAGCCCAGGATCAGAGGATCCTCTGCCTGGGAAGCTCCTGTCGTAAATTGTCTCCCGCTCATTCGGCCGTGACAAAATGTGTCCCCTCTCTGCCTGTTTATTTCTAACTTTTAACCTATTTAATTGACTTATAATTGGAGTAGCCCACACAGGCCATGTGTGTAGGTAATAATTTGCCGAGCGGGGAATTCCTCAAGCGCAACACGGACTCGCAGGGGATGGGAACAAAGGGACCAAGGATCATGTGAAACAGTTAGCAGAGAGCCGTCCGGCCGAGAGAGTCACACTTGAACGAGTTCTCCAGCCGCAGGGACAGAAAGTAGGAGGGGCAGCCGTCGATTATTCCGCCCCGGCATGTTGAACTTGAAATTGTAATTTGGCATTCGGCATTCGGCATTTGGCATTGGCAAGGGCACCTACATAGGCCAGGATGTCGCCCGAAAAAACAACACAGACACACAGGGATACACAGGGACTTCCCTTGCATGCGGGGTTGTCACTGCAGTTTACTCTTCCGTTAACGGTTCCTGGGTCCTGGTTCCTAGGAACCTCCAGGAAAGTCGTCAGCTGTGCCTTGATCGATGCCCAGCGACACTATCAAATTATCCACCACCACCTTTGGGTTATCGGAAATGTTAATGTTCTGAGCAGGCAGGTAGTCAAGGCATTTCTTAGAGTGCTTAAAGGATTAGCCAGGGAGAAGGGTCTGGGAAAATGCCAAGCTGATATATGAGTTGCTTCTGAACTTTATATTAGGATTAATTAGATTGAAGCTTTAAATACAAACTAATTATGAAGTCAACATATATATATTTAAATTACTTACTAAACGAGTTATTAAACTAAGAATTCATAATTTATTATATCATTTAAATGAGTTTGGGTTCAAGTTTTCACTCTTTCATACAATCCTTTAAAAGGATTGTATGCTTCCCCCTCTAGATCCTCCATTTAAAAACCAATAAATAGGAGACTCCTACTTTTTATTCCCCTCCCGATCGTTTTAAGTGGGCATCAAGTGTTAAGTTAATAATTTGCTTCCAGCTTCAAGCTCCCAACTTCCAACTTCAAGGGGGGAATGCTCTGGGCAGGTAATTGAAAGAATGGAAAATGCCAACACACATTGTAAGCACGAGAGAGCTTTATTAATTTTTGTATTTAAAACATTTCAAGCACTCGACACCTTCTCCCCAGTGGCAGTGCCAGTGCCGGGCCCAGTGCCAGTACCAGTTTCAGCTGGGCTTCCCGGCTCCAGAGCTGGGCTCTCCTCCAGTAGCCGTAGCACCAGTAGCAATGATCTCAAATTGATGTCCGACGAGTAGAAATAATGAGGACGTTGCCAGGAGGACACAGGGCGAGAGGAGGTGCGAGGAACGCGCGCATAATCAAGGCATGGGGACATGGACATGGCCAGGGACCTGCTCCTCTCGACTTTGGACATGCCATTGCCATTGCCAATTGGCGATTTGCCTCTGCCTGTGCCCGTGCCTGTGCCTTCGCCTGTGCCTGCGCAGCTTCTCCCCTTTATGATTATTGTTATTATTGAGTGTAGGCCTGTGCAATTCAGGGCAAAGTCATCATTAATGCGTCGAGTGCATCGAGCATTACCGAAAAAGCCCTCCAAGATGCAGCAGCAGCGGCAGTAAAATAAAATGAAATGAAATATAATTAAATGTCGCTGTCTGCGTAGCCGGGTAGCTGCTCGTAATTTGGCCAGAAATTCTTCCGCGAGTTGAGTCTGGATCTGGCTATCGCTCAAACTGATCGCATACCAGTGTCCGGCGTATTTTGTGAACAGGTTTTCGGACTCCAACTCGGTGCCCAGCGGCCGTCCCTTTCCCGCATTTTGTCTCTGCTTATCTGCGGCTTTGTGGCATCTTTAAATGGCGTTTTTTCGCACTCGCCAGAGCGATCGCGGTGCGGGCGTCGATGGAGACGGGGATTGGCACTGCTACTGGGACTCGGACAGGGAATGGGACTGAGACTGGAAGTGGGACTGCTACTGGAACTGACACAACGACTGGTACGAGGACGAGGACTGGACAGAACGTTCACTGATTTTTAATTATTTTGCACGTCGCGACGCCGATGTTCGCCATCGCTGCTCTTGGGCCCGCCAGGCCATCCTCTGGCTGCCTCTGTGCCTTTCGTCACTTCGATATTGAAACACTTAATCACAATTTCGTTAAGGACACAAGAAGACATACTCGTACATAAATGGCAAAGGCCAGCGAAAATTCCAAAAATCTCATACAAATTACGAAAAGCAAATGCGAGGCAGACCGAAATCACGAAAATGATATTTCTACGCGACGAATTCCGAATGATCGCATTCTCCTGCTCGCCCCTCGCTAGGGAATTTCGCGAACACGAATCGCGAAATGAGAAATGCGAACTGAGAATTGCGAGAAACCTGAAGAGTGAGCAGGAAAAGCGAACCCCGGACTGCTGATCGCCTCCCGCTGATGATGATAATTAATAACAGGGGCCCGGCCAAGGCAAAGAGCATAAAAACGCTGGCAAACACCCAATCGTACGGCCAGAAAAAGCCAGATTCTCGGCCAATGGAAATGGTAATGTCTCGGAGCGAGACTCCTCCCGATAAGCAAAAAAGAAGACAGACCAGTTGGACATAATCTGGGGATGTGGGGAATGTCAATGTGGCCGAGCACTGAGAAAGAAAACGGGAGCCCTGAAGGTTTTAGAGAAATATACATGACTTTATAAAGCAGTTAAAGAACTAAAAGAAGAACAAGATGAGGTAATATGAATGGGTTTCTAAAGTTTAGATTGTTTTTAATTAAATACGCACCAAGACCCTTCTTTTCTCAGAGTGTGACAAGTCTGTGAACGATTAAGACCCCAGAAACGAGATCTCCGATCGGTGTTTGCTGCCCAACTGATCAACACTCGAGGGCTAAGCAGACTGACAGGGAACATGACAAGAACAAGGTCTGTGACAAGCCGAGGGATCAGTGGGGATAGCTTATCCGCAGGCAGTGCCAATTCCCACCGATTCCACCTCATTCTCACCAGATCCTCCAGCCCAAACCCAATCCCTGCCATCCCATCCCATCAGCGATTCCCATCACGCAGCACTGGGGCAAAAACAATTAATGCCTGGCAGAGAATCAAATGATATTTGGCCAAGGACAGGACAGCGCCATGGTGCCAGGCGCAACCACGATTTATAGCCCGAGTGGAATGTGCCATACATCAGTCGCAGGATCAGGGCAGCAAAAACCATTTAGCCAAGGAGCAGTGCCTGCTGCTGTCGATGATTAAAACACATTAAAAGTCCAGTAGCCAGCCCCGGACAGGAGCTTTTTGGTCGGTCTCTGGGCTTCTTGGTCCCAAACTAATTTCATATTTTTCATGCAATTGATGAAATTCCATCAGGCCCCCGAAAAGAGAGAGAGACTCCTTTCTGGGGGCCCCGATGTATCTGTATCCCGATGCATCTGTATCTGTGTCGCAATCAGAATCCATCCCGACTGTCCGTCCGCTTGATGGCCGGGGACTACCTGTTGCGACGTGTTATTAGGCGACGTATTGACGACAAGCAAACGTCAACCCGAAACGTCAGCTCATCATATCATCGATTGATGCGCATCGCCTCCCGATCTCCGATCTCCGATACCCCAATCCTCCGAAGCTCCGATCCTCCGAAGCTCCGATCCTCCGATCCTCCGATCCTCCCTTTTCCTTCTCGTGTTTTTTTCGGTGGACCCGTGCATATTTTTGGGACTGAAACAGAAGCTCCCGGTGCTTGTTCTGGAATTTCGAGAGGGTAAAAAAGAACACGTCCAATGCTGGGCCTCTAATTTTGCCCAGATCCGAGAGAGATCCCCGCGCCGAGGTGCTGGTGATATTTGTTAGTGTAAACTGTCCATCAGCGCGGCCCAAGTCCATGGTCTGGTTCTCCGTTCTCCGTTCTCGTTCCTCATCGGCGGACCGACGTGATTTTGCGCTTTAATGAGGATTATTAAATGCGAGATTATTATGTGCTGCAATTACTTTTCGCTGCCACTGTGCTGCCCAAGCATCTTTTCGCTTCTGCCTGTGCCTTCTCGCATTCGGGTTTTTTCCCCCACTTTGATTTATTTTATTGAACCATAAAAATGTAAATTTTCGCGAGACAAAAGACAAAGTTAATCGTTGTCAATTATGGCCTTTGACAGGTTAATATTAAAATGTTCAGCTCGGGGGCCGGCAAGGGGGCTGGGAGTGTTCACCTTGATTGGTAGCATTCAGCGAGGATGATCATCTGGGGGATCAGGAGCGATCGGGGATTGATTAATGTCCCCGGGATGGCTATTAATATGCGAAGCCTCGGGAAGGGATTACTTTGGGTTTTTTGGCTCTTCTTGTATGCAGAGATTATAGATGGTAACTTATGCTGAAGAATACTTAAGAGATCTTTGTAAAATCCAAACTAAGAATCGATACTCTGCCCCCTTAAGATGATGACTCATTCAGTGCTGCACTTCTTGCTAGGGGATCAGCGACTTGTGGCATTCCTCGATCAGCCTTAATGCCAGACATTTGGTGGCAGCCCTTGAAATGTTTGATTATTTCGCAATTTGTGCCCGCTGGCATTTCAGTTTCCGGCACAGAGACAGGCGAGCGAGAGGCGAGCGCCGTCCTCCCCCTCGGGCGGGATGCGGAAACAGGAATCGGGAGGAGAGGGCCCTGGCACGGGAGGGGGGATATGGGAGCACCTCTATTAACATAATCACAACACGAGTCGGTCGTCCGTCGATCTCTACCCAACCGAAAATTACGCCAAGTGCCAGCGCGAAGAGGCGGCGGCGAAGGGTAGATCAATTTTTCGGGAACCCAAATCACTGCAGGGCGATCAATTAAAATTTTGATCGAATTTTCGTCAATTTCTTGACATGTGGCCAGGAACAGAAGCCACATAGCCACGTCGGCAGCGGAAGAGTGGGGAAGCGGGGCAGCAGGGAGGCGGAGAAGCCGGGGAGCTGGGACAAGGCGAGATCAATGTAAGCTAAAATTGTCGGCTGGCAGGCCTAAGGCCAAGTTTCCTCTGTCTGCGGGTACCCTGCCATTCAGCCCTCATCCTGTGCACAGTGAGAAATTTCGGAAGATGAAATAATCAAGCAAAGATACTAAAAATATATATTATTTATAGGATATATTTTACTACATTTTGTTAAAGAACTTACGGGAAGTCCAAGATAGTTTATGATTCAAAACCCAGGCATTTCCTTAAGTAAATCTATTTCTCTCTGTGCACCTCCCCGCTGCCCCTGCTTGGCCCGCTGCTGTTGCATAGTGAATGAAATTGAT
This sequence comes from Drosophila jambulina, assembly GCA_018152175.1. NCBI lineage: Eukaryota > Metazoa > Arthropoda > Insecta > Diptera > Drosophilidae > Drosophila > Drosophila jambulina. The sequence goes on along the minus strand of JAECXH010000113.1, from coordinate 11,140,776 downwards.
TAAAGCGTAAATGAATTTTTGCGGGCCTAAATCGCCGCTGATGGCCAAGAGGAAGAGGTGGGGAGCCGGCGATGATTATAACACAAGATCGATTGCTGCTTGTCGCTGATCGCTAACTCGATGCGGCTACTGTGGAAAGCAGAGACGCCGCTGCCAGAGCTACCGAGCTGCCGAGCTCCGGAGCTGCAGAGATACCCATTCTGGGAGCCCTTATTAAGTTTCCGAACATGTTTTCAAAAAGAAGGATCTTCTGCTGCTTCAGCGGCTGCTGCGGCTGCTGTTTTTATGCCCTCATTTGACAAACTAGCCAGGGGCGACGATCGACCTGGACCTGGACCTGGATCTGGGACCTGCAACCGGGACCCAAATGGGATCAAAATCTCGCTGGCTCGGCTCGATTTAAGTTTATCCGCACGATCAGCGCCAAAAAGCCAATACCGATCGAATGCCAATGCCATAATTTTTTGCCAATCCGCACGCACGGCCAACGGGAAAAAAGCGGCGGGTCGGGAATCAGAAATCGGGAATCAGGAATCCCGCCTTAGAAGCAGCCGGAATTCCATGCGTGCCCAGCCAGCATAAACTGTAAAAACGGTAGCCACAGCGAGACGCTATAATTATGGGTCTCGATCTGGGATAGATAGTGGGAAAATAAGGTAGCACAAGGTTTGTTCACAAAGGAGCTAGTTCTAGGGATTTATATCTTGAGCATTTTATGAGCAAGATCTAGAGTTCCCTGAAGTGTTTTCTGCTTAAGGATTTATCTAACAAGCTTCTTAGATATTTCAGATAATTATTAAATGCCCTAAGAACTCATTTACATACATAAATTTCCTCGACACTGTATTAACCCATTTGAAAAATAATTAAGCGCCAGTAAGTGAGACAATCAATGGTGCTGCCCAGCTCGGAAGTCGGTCAGAGCTTCTCATGGACACAGTGCCATTGCTGATTTCGCTTTTGGCCCCCGACTCTCCGCCGTCATCAATTGCCGCTTTGTGGGGGCTTGGTCTCCGCTTGGACTCCGACTCGGACGCGGGCTGGGAATAGGAGTGGGACCTGGACTGGCCGCGTGTGTGTAGCTTTGTGACGGAGCTTTCTGCTCTTTAATGGACTGGAGACGAGAGCCACATTAATTTAGTTACGCTTCGACAACGATCTCGAGTCGGCGGAGATCTCTGCATCATTAAAGACAATTTCGTGATTCGCCACGATTTGTGCAGCAAATTACTTGCTAAATTATAGAAAGCAAACACTGCCGCTCGGCGTCGAGGGCCCCCGGCTCACAAATCAATAGAAATCAACGCCTGTCAGGGCTGAGACGATTCTCATGGCCATTGTTGACTTAATCAATAAAGCGAATTTGGGTTGTTTTCTATTTCTATTTCGAATCGAGTGGAGAGGAAATTTCACCCGATATCGACGGCGATCATTTAGCCGGGCAAACAAGCGACAAATGGGAAATCTGGCCTTAGTAACTCATTGTGTCTCCTCTTCTCCTCTTTCTTGCAGAGTCAGGCCCTGGCCTTAACCAGAGCTGCCAACGCGGCCGCCGTTGTGGCCGCCGCCAATGCCAAGTCGCCCGTGGCCTCCTCCGCCTCGGCCAGCCTGGCGGACTTGGCCGTCAAGAAGGAGCACTCGCTGTCCCCGCCCCACAGCGTTGGGGGCGTGGGCATGGCTGTTGGCGAGGATCAGCACCGTCGCTCCTCGCTGCAGGGCGTGCAGGAGAAGCTCACCCAGCTGCAGATGCAACAGCAGCAGCATCTCCACCAGCAGCAGCAGCAGCAACAGCAGCAGCAGCAGCAGCTCCACCATCACCAGCAGCAGGCGCAGCAGGGCTCCCTTAGCGGATCCGGAGGGGGAGCAGGAGTAGGAGTCGGGGGAGAGGCAACCGGCCGAAGGTCCAACGAAGGGACCCCGCCCTCCTCCCATCCCACGCACAACTCCGAGGGCCAGGCGCTGTCCTCCTCGACGGCCTCATCTAGTCAGAATGCCACGCCCAAGAGCGACCGCGACCGGGAGCGGGAGAGGGAGCGCGAGCGGGAGGAGCGCGTGGAGCGTGGCAGCATCTCCTGCCTGCCACCTGCCGCCCTGGGCATGGCCGTGGGCGTCCAGCAGGCCCAGCAGCAGGCGGAGAAGTTGCTCAGCCACCCGGCCTTGGACTCGCGACGGGAGTTCGACGTCAGCAAAGTGAATCGTGAGTAATGGAAGCTTTGGTTTTCAATTAATTTAAGGTTAAATCGAGCCCAGAACAATCGTTGATTTTCTTTTTAGTGGCATTTATTTAAGGAACCTTATTTTCTCCCTTCGATTGCATTAGTTTTAAAATAGTTTCGAAACACAATGGCTTCCCTTGTTCATTATCTGGGCTCCATCGGTGATTATAGGTGGATTATGATAGATAGATATGGAACAGTATTGTATACATGGGAATCACAGTGACTGCGCAGATAAGATACAATCAAATGATTCACTTGGGATTATTTTAGGTGTGTCATTATTAATTTTATATTTTTTCGTGGCTAATAATTGCTTAGAGCAGCTGGGATTACGAACTGCCGGAGTGCAGCATTGATTTAAAATTAAAATTATTGTGAATCCGTAATTACAAAGAGTAGGAGGAGCGCCATAAATAATGAAGTTCACTATTGTTCATAATCTGATGCGTTCGGGAGTGAGAGAGGAGTTAAAAGGAAGGGGAAATGTCTGGGAACACGCTTTAAAGACACAACTTTAATCAGGCCAGCAGCTGGATGGCAAATGGAAATGGCCGAGGCATTTCCCTTTGTCTCAACGGAGCCGGCTTAATCCATGAAAAGTTCATTTGATTTGCTCACAAGGCATTAAGCACGTATCCCACAGATACTCACAGCACACACACACACACACACACAGCACGGCTGCGTTCCTTGAGCTATGGCCATGGTAATCTTGTTTGGTTCATCAATAGTTTAGCCATGGCCAGAAGTAAACCTGTGCGGATGCATCGGGTGCGAGTGCTAGTGCTAGTGCGTGTGGGTATCTGCCGGATATAAATGGAAACTGTGAAGCCTTTTGCATACCAACAATATCAGTTCGAGCACAGGGCACTTCCTTCACTCCATTCAGTCACAGATAGAGATACAGCTACAGCTACAGATACATCCACGAGCACACAACACTCGTATATGCATCGAAATCCCCTGGATTAAGCATATGAAGCATTCATAACGTTTATTCTGTGTACGGATGTGTGTATCCCAGTCTGTTTCTGTTTCCATGGCCCCTCGTCGGTGTGTGCAAACAAACATTCGCCGCTTCTGGTTAGAAAGTGGGTGGTGGGGGAGCCGTGGCGTGTGTGTGTGGCGTGTGGGCGAGGGTGCCTGGGTGGGTGTTAAGTGAACACACACTTGTGGAGTCATTTGCGGGGCTTGGGCTGCATCCCAGGAAGCGTGCTTCGCTTCTGTTTGTCCTGGCTTCAGTCTGGCTCTCGGCTCAGCTCTCGGGCAGCCCCTGCGTATACGCAATCTGTGCGAGAGCACGTGTGTGAGTGTCTCTCTGTGTGTGTGTGTGTGTGTGTGTGTGGGTGAGCAACAGGTGGTGGCATCCGGATCCGGCGACTTGGCGCCAGTGTCAGGGCCAATTTGTGGCCTCGCCTCCGCAAAGTATTTCGTGCGAAACAATTGACTTGAGCGATAAGCATCACTGTTAATATTTTAGGTGCACTATTAATACCTAGAGCCGTCCTTGCCGGGCGACACATTCCCGAAAATTCGGCTCTAATAACACATGCCACCGACATGGGCATTGCCTAAAGGGGATTTGATTTGAATTTCGTTGTGAATTTGTGAACGTCTCGCCCTGCTTTTGTGCGTGCCTGTGTGTGCGTATCTATGTAATGTGCTTTGTTGCATATTTTGAGGATTTGCACAACAAAACGTGGATGGATGGCAGGGGATCCGGGATCCGACGGATGCTGGATCCAACGATGGGGCTCAGTGCAGTTTGGTTTGCTTATTGTTGCCATCATTTGGTTACCGTTGTTGCTGTTGCTGCTGCTGCTGCTGCTGCCGTTGTTATTATTGTCATTTAACATTGCCATTTCGAACAGCTGTGTGTGAGCTCCATATGTAAATCTGTTTTGTTTCGTTGCGTTTTGTTGTGCACACTGCCCCGGAGTGTGTGCTGTGTGTGCGTGTTTATTGCGCCTAAGCTGCTCAGCGACGCAACACGATATTTATCCTGCCCCTGGACTGCTCCCCTCCCCCCCTACGATTTCCATCTCTTTTTTCCGGCGTCCGAGGGGGTGTTTCTGTTTTTGGGGCTATTTTTATGTGCCTGCTTTTGCGATTTTGTCTCTCTGGTGCTGCGCTTCGATTTATGCAGAGTTTAGTATGCAACATTTTCATACGTTAGCCTTAATAAATCCCCAGCCGGCTGCACTTGTCAATATGCAGGCCGGGCCCCCGCCCCCGTTTGAGCCCCACAGTGTCCTGCAGATGCCACACTGTTGGCACCTATAAGCCTATGCACACACACACAGGCGTCGCGCTCTGCAATTGAAAATCACTGCGCCTTAGTTAACGACACGTTTGTGGATCAACGCGTTCGGGAAACGAGACAACCAACCGCCCACCGCCCACTCGCCACCCTCAACCCACTTGACCTGACCCTGCCGCTGCTATTGAATCATTGTTGTGCCCCGCCGAAAGTGGAGCAACAGCGGCGCCTGCATCCGCATGTGTCATAAGCCACCAGCGGCAGCCATGAATGCAGGAGGACTCTGTGGACATAAGCACGCGCTCAAGGATTCAAAAAATGGGCACCCGTTCGATCGGCTATTATGCAGATGTCACTGCGCCGGGATTGTATAATGAGATGGCTCGGGATGGTGCTCCGGCTCAGAGCCGGGCCCAAAGAACGCCCCGATAAGCCATGATGGACGCACAAGTGTCGGCCAAGCCGGGGCAGTAACTTGCGTGGAGAGTGGAGAGTGCTTCTGGTAATCAAGCGACACAAAAGCATTGCACAGCTCCTGCTGCAGGATAAGAGATACTCAAAGCAGGGCCAGCAATTTTCGCAGTCACACTGGGAACCGGCTGGCGACTCACCTGTGAGAGGAGACCCGGCTAAGTCCTGGGCCAATGGATTCGATGGGGCAAAAGAGCAGGTGAGCAGGCGGGCAGGAGGCAGGTGGGCGGCTGAGCGGCAGCAGCTTAAGTGTTAAGCGTTATGCACAGTGGCCAGTCCGGAGCTGAATGATACCACTCACCGGATGCCACCTAAGCCGGTTCCAAAACCCACATCCCCAATCCCAGTCCCAGTCCCGGTCCCAGTTCCAGTGCCGGTCCCACTCGCAGTCCCTCTGCCAATCCCAATCCCAGCATATGTGCCGGCGCCGGGGCATAGATGCAGATGCGGATACAGCTATACAGATACAGCCTCAGATTGAGATACAAATTCGAATAAATGCCAAAAGCAACAGGAGGCAACATTTCCGAATTATAAGCAAAAAGGGATTGGCCGGGCCAACAGCAGCAGCATCAGCAGCAGCAGCAACAGCAACAACGGAATAAAAGCCGGTTGTTGCCAACCAGCCACACTAACACACACACCAACACGCAGTGGCACACATGCAAATATATGTGGCCAGGACATAGCCAGGAGCTGAAGGCAGGTGCTGCAGGTGATGCTGATTGAGTTAAGCCACCATCATCGAGTGCACTGGGAAGTTTAGAGGACTGAAAGGGGTATTGTTTTGAAAGTAAGTGCGATAGAGGTGAATTAAGATCAATAAAGATTAGGATTAGGTTTATTATATAAATTTATTGAGGGTTAATAGGTGTTTTTTATGTAAAAGAAAGAATTTATTAGGTTAATTTATTAAACTTAGCTCGATCTAGAAGTTATTTGTTCACAGTTCACAAAAAGTATCTGATCATTTCATGCATAATTATTTGTTTTAAAGCTCTGATCTTTAATTCCCTCTTTATCCTTTTTAAGAGCTATTCAAAATATAAATCCTTATATATACTCGCATTATTTTTTTCGTGTATCAAAAGAGGTATTTACTGGGTGGCTGGCACCTCCATTTTCTCCAGCTTGCCCCTTTATCCCTCGCACAAAGAGAGCTACAAATTTAAAGGATTTAAATGTTGGCAGGAAGAACAAATCGAACTCTCGAAGCAGCCACAACAGAAGATGAGCCCGAAAGCCCACTGCCATCGTCGCCACTTCCCACTCGCCACTTCCCACCGGCAACGTGCGACTTGCAACATGCAACGTGCAGCGTCCCGGAGCCATCTCGAAGCTCGCACCGAGCGGCTTAAGGCTCTCTCTGTGCGCTTTGGTTTATAATCGAATAAATACTCCCTGTGTGTGCGCCGTGTGATTATCAAAACAGAAATGCATACACAGTAGTCCGAGGCAGGGGCAGAGGCAGAGGCAGGAACTGCAACTATAAATCACTTGCATTAACTTTGAGCGCTTTTGTGCGAGTAAATATACTGAGTGCGTATCTATTAATACGCAAGTGGCATTATGCCGGCAGCACACTTGTAATTAGACCAGGTCTGCCGTTGGGCTGGTTCGATTATGAATATTATAAGACTCCGAGCAGCTGCAGCTGGGATTTGCCATAAGCTCCCGGTCGAAGGACACAGCAAGGCACTAACACACTAGCACTTTCTTAAGCATCCTTTTGCGATTTTATTAAACCCCAAGCAAATGCCGGCGTGCCAATTAATGCTGCTGCTAAACCGTTTATTTCCTGTCACTTAATATTGAATTTTCCCCAGCTCCTTGCCGCATTCAATATTCCCCTTTAACTCTATTGCCACACAGTGGAAATGTATGTGGCACACACGTACACACACACACTTGAACACATAAAGGGTATTAGGGGAATTAGGAAAATCGCCGGGCGAGAGCAACTAATGCGAATGCAACTGGGCGCTCCATAATCCACAAGCGAAAACAAAATCATCATCATCAAGGAGCAGCAGAAGGAGCCGGGGCAGGAGCAACCACCCAAGGACATTAGGCGAAAGCATCAAGTTTGCGACTTATCCTTCGACCTAAGCCTCCTGAACCCGGTGAATATTCAGCCCCGAAAAGGGGTAGCTCCTGCGCTCTCTCGCTCTGCTGTGCTCCTGTCCCCGCTCCCTCTCCCTTCGTCTGCCGCCTGCTTTGCATGCGAATTTGGCGCCAAAAACTTTCGAGTTTCAGCTGAGAGGGCACGACATTATTTGGGAATCCCTTATCCCTTTATCTGGCTTTAGCTCTAATCCCATCAGACACAAATGAAGAGAAGTTTCACGTTTCCAGTTGCCCTGGCTCTGGGTCTGGCTCCTGCTCCTGCCACTGCTCCTGCTGCCACTGCTCCTTGTGCCTCCTTAAGCTTTTGTTTTTGTTCCTGTTCCTGCCCTTGCGTTTGAAGTGCTTTGGCAATGGCAACGACGTCGGGATTAGGCCGCCAGCTAATGCGTCCTTGTGCCTGCCACTGTGACTGTGCCTCTGCCGTGTCGGTATGCGTGAGTGTGTGTGTGTGCGGATTGTCTGCGTCAATGTGTGTGTGAGCCAGGTGGGTTAGACGACGGGCCAGACAGTTGCCAGTTTTGGGAGCGAGTCGAGTCGAGTCGAGCTGAGCCGAGCCGAGTCTTTGGGGATGCTAATCCCAATACGACTGGCAATCCTGCCAAACTGCCGGCAGACAAACTCGCAATCCTCGCCGCTTCCGAGCTGCAGGCGATGTACTGCGAGAAAAGGTAATGCCCGGATTTGCGGGAGATGTGAATAACCTTGAATCACTAAAAGTAGAGTTGCCTCTCGATGAGCAAACAGCATTCAGGGATAAGCAAGCACTGGGAGAAAGGATTGTAGCTGATCTTTAAGCATCTTGTTTGAGTTTTTTTATTAAAATTTAAATTTAATGTATTCCTTTGAAAAATATTTTACAAGGACAAAATTTTGAACATGTGGTGACATTTTATAAAATTTATAAGACAAACAACAGACATTATTTTTCTTGATAATAACAAAATTTTTAAGTTTAATTGGGCTGAGGATAGGTATTTTATTTAAGCCTTTAAATATTCAATCTACCAATCATTTATCTTTATATCTATGATATCTATGATAGATCTACCTATTTATCTGTCTATTTATCTATCTATATATATCTTTATTCTATAAATTAATAGATTTACTTTACAAAATGCTATCTTTTCTTAACATTTAATCCATACCAAGTTGTTTTATTAATTAATTTAAAGTATTTTATATTCTTCTAAAATAATATAACAATTCTTCCAGTTACTGTTGTTATTGTTTAATATTTTAATTGCAAGTATTTTCTAAATATTAAAAGGATAAGAGTGCATCCATATTCTTATTTGACTATAACTAAAAATTACATTCCTTTGAATACAATATATTTTCTAGTTTTATACAAACTATATTTTCTGGGGAATTTTTTCCTGCAATTTTTTTCTGCAATTGATTGAGACCAAAGCTAAATTTCTCACGGTGCACTGGTGGGCTTTATTGATCGCGCAGGGGATTATCCAGGGCGCTGGCATATTGGCAGAATGGCAGTCGGGCGGGCAGGCGATTGTCCATTTTCAATTTGTGCTCCGCCAGCGATTCGGAGCAGGAGGAGGAGGTGATGTGGAGGGGCCACTGGCTGGAGATGGGTCTGAGTATGGGTATGGGTATGGGTTTGGGGAATGGGCCTGTAATCCGTTCGAATGCCCGGCCAATGCTGCCTATAAGTTCGGGGATACATCCATATGTCTGTGCGTAAATACATACATATATGGTACGTGCGCATTTTGCATTGTTGCTGTTGCCGCTGCTGTTGTTGTTTTTGTTGCTGTTGCTGTTGTTTAAAGCCAGTGGCTGTCTGGTGCTTTGTTGTTTTAGCCTCCATATGAATCATACGCAACGTAATCCCAATTCGTTTAAGTCACTGACAATCCATGCGATGCCCAGGCGATGCCGCAACGCATCCAAACACCCAAACGCCCCAACGAACACCCGGGCGCACACACCAAATCGCACCCCCCTCTCCGCTCAACCCCCTCCCCGCACAGCCCCCTTTGCCCGTTGGGTCGAGCATATTTTCGCAATAAAGTAGATCCCGCATTAATCCCAACGATTTTGTGCTCTGGGCATTGCGTGTGCTTTATATTGTCCGTGTATTGGTGGCCGACCGCTCTCTCCCTCTGGCTCTCTGCCCGAGTCTCTCTGTGTGTGTGTGTGTGAGTGTGTCCGTGTTAATCCTTAAACCGGCAGAGCTAAAGCTGCCCGCGTCGACGTCGCTGCCAACTGGAACCGAAAAAGGCCCAAAAGCATGCCATGAGTTGGAGTCTTTCGAAGGGCGAGAGCGGCTGCTTTTTCGGGGGGACGCACGGAGCAAAGGAGCACCGGGACCACACACACACACAGACACAGCAGCGACGCACAGTGACAGCCCGCCCCCTGTGCCACCACCCCCTTCCTGCGCCGACCCTGCTGCGAGTCTCGGTTTGCGGATGAGTCGATGGCGACGGCTGCTGCCGCCGCCGCTGCCGCTGCTGCTGTTGGGAGATTAACTTTTTTCCATGCAAACAGTGGCGGCCTGGAAGGGGGGTTTCCGAACAGGGGGCGGAGGTTACAGAGGGGGTGCGACGGAGGGCGGTGGGGCCAGGGATTTTGCGTTTGCGTTTGCTTTTGGTGGCCGTGTGGGCGAGGGATTTAATTTCGTGCGGGATTATTATTTCGGATTTAACTCTTCGTTTTATGGATCGCTTGGCATTATAATGAACAGCGGCGTCGCTCACAGGCCATGGGTGTACCAAGGGGGATCGTAAGAATAGGAAGTTATTGTACAAATTTAAAATTTATGATGATCCTATTACGAAGATTAGTATTTTGTCTTTAGATTATTTATTTATTGTGATAAATTATAAGTAATACAATAATCAAATGTTTTCATATCGAGGTAAAATTTTAAAATACAAGAATATAAACAGACTGCTTTTAATACCAGCGAGATTATAGAATTGCATACTCAATTAATCTATATGAAGTAACGATATTATTATTAGCCGAGATAATTTTTTTGATCTTCGCATTACTTTAATAGAGATTTCTTTTGACATTAAATATTCGTTTTTATTTGTCTAAGAATTTTTTGTGTAATTTAAATTAACAAGTGATTGTTTTATACATTTTTTCAAAATAATATAATAATATATGAGATATTTTTGGGTATAACTTATTTATTTATATCTACAGTGTATAACTGACTTTTCTGAGGTTTACCTATAAAGTTCATTTACAAAGTCAAAGTTCTTTAATGGATATTAGTTCAACAATGATCTTCTTTTCTTTATTATTATGATTTCAAAGATCATTATTTCTTCACCCGTTTTCCGAAATGATTAAAAATATTTAATATAATTTATAAATCAGAAAATATGAAATTCCAAATATAATATAATTTATATTTTAAATCCTGACAAAGAATTCCCCAAGAACTCTCTAAAACTTATTTTTAAAACATTTCATTCGAAGCCAAGAAAGTCTAATCCTTTTTGACCCCTTTTTGGCCCTCGCATGCCTGGGGTTATCCACTTTTTATCCAGCCCGGCACGCCACTGCTCTATAACCCGCTTTGGCATTATAAACTCCGGTGTATTTTTATAACTAAAACCTTCGCATCGCCTGCGACACAGCTCCAGAGTTCCAGTGTTCAGCGACGGAAACTGTGAACCCGAATCCATTATAGCTTAAGCTGCTGCCAACACCAACACCCAGATACACACACACACACACACACACACACAGGATGGGAGGGGAACAGCCACAGCTACAGCCAGGGCATTATCCCAAAACGAAATGACATCCCTTGGAAATTAATCCTTAATTCCATTCATTTCGTATAATCCCAGAGATATACTTTGATAAGCGTAATGCGGGGCCAGCCGGAGAGCGCGAGAGGGGTGTGCGAGAGTGTGTGTGTGAGCCAGAGAGAGAGGCGAGAGAGAGCCACATGTTGCTATCCGCTTGTGTGCGTGCATCCGTGTCTGCTGCTCTGCCGTGCGCGTATCCGTGTGCCATGTCCGCCTGCCGCTGTGTGCGTGCCATGCCTTCGCATGGGGGCGAGCTCTCGACTCTCCGGGTTCGTTTGCAGTTTAGTATCTTTCCAAACATGCTGGAAGAAGGTTGGTACTCTGCGCTCTTTTCGTGCTCTCTGCCGCTCGGTTCGCGCCGGTTACACTCGCAGATACTTTCCGCGGCTCCAGCTCGTACTTGTGTTGTTTATTGTTTATGTTTGATGGCCAGCAGCAATGGGATTATGTTTGAGGCGATGGATTATGAGTGGCAGCAGCAGGAGTGTGGCCTAAGCCAGCTTGATTGAGTGTGTGTGGGTGTGAGATGCTTGAATCCGAATCTGTGCCGAGTGCGAACTGTGAGTGAGTGAGTGACCCTTTTGACGGCAGGAAGTGAAAGTATATGTGGCGAGGACACTTGCACACAATGGATCCCCCAGTCCCGCCATTGAGAACCTCCTCTAACACCGACAGCTGTGTGTGCGTGCTTAGAGTCTGCAGACCAGATTTGCCACACCACTGTCAAGTCGCATTTGTCAACAAAGGTTGCGTTGCACACACAGCGGCACACCAGCAGCACACACAACCAGCCAGCAACACACACAAAGCGCTCAAATGAACTTAAAAAGCAGAGCGAAAGCTTTTAAATCTGTTGCTTTCGTGCAGGCTAATCCCTATGAAGTTCACTAGATTCTGTGCTGTGTCGGTGTTGCTGTTGTTGTTTGTTGTCCCCCTTCAACAACAGTGGCAGACACCAGCTCACCAGCTCACCAGCGCACACAGACACAGACACAAAGCTGGCAGAGAGAGCTGCCAACAGCAACAACAATGCACGGCGCGCTTTGGCACTTAAACCGAACTGAGCCGTCGGGCAGAGCTCATCCCCAGAGCCCGAGGGAAGCAGGTCCTCAGCTAGCCACCACCCGGTCCGCCCACTGACCTAAGCCACGCTCCGACCCAACCGACCCAGTCGCCCACAAAAAAGCCAGGCCAGCCACCAGCAAGGAGGCGAGGCTGTGAAAATAAAATAAAGGCTAAGGGAGAAGGATAAGTGAAAACGGGGGAGCAGGGAGCCCGGGGTCTAGACGGGATCAGCCGGGTACGAGTGTATGAGTGTACTAGTCGCCTTCGAATAACAGTGTGGCCAAGCAAACAGCGTCTTAGCTGATTATCGGGTTGTTTATGAGAAGAAAATATCGGGATATATACAGGTCTCATATCGATCTAGTATAGATCCAGTATAGTACCTCCCAGGATAGTACCTCCCAGGATAGTTACTTCCAGGATAGTACCTTCCAGGATAGTACCTTCCAGTATAGTAACTTCAAAGAGCCAAGTTGGTTAGTTAATAAACCCTTAACAACTGTTCAGTTTCTTCTATTTAAAGTTTATACTTAAGAGCTCCGGTCTTATAGGTGTTTAGTTAACTTTCCCAAGCAATTAGTAAATTGGGTTTAATCCCCCTTTAAACCAATGACCAGATGTTATCCTTGGACTTTTAAGTACGTAACCCAGCAACGTCTCGCTTTGATTCAGATCTCTAAATCCTTGATCCCAACTGTTTACATATCAGAGCATAAGATGGAAACACGTTTCTCCCTAAGCCCCGAGCTAGAGCTTTTCCACTGCCAATTTTCCATCTGCGATTAAGCAGCCCGATTCGCTCTCTACAATACCCTTTGAGGCATCTAATTACCCAACCCTTAGTGAGAGTACTCTGTCATATCGGATTATGTAACCCCGAGTGACTCCTCGAGCGTGCTCGCTGGTGATTAGGTAGCGTGATTTCGCTCATTACGCCTAAAAAGCGAATTCCGCCTCGGATTAAAAACCAACTCGCTCGCTTCATCCCTTCTGCCGCACGGCTGGGGAAGCCGCCCCACACCACCCAGGGATTATTCCAACTTTTGACTAATTTGATTATCTGATTCGGTATTCATAGTCGGGCCACCTCGAACCCTTCAACTTGGCTAACTGCATTTTTTCCGGATGCCCTGGCCCTGGCTCTGGCTCTGGCTCTGGCTCCACAGGCGGTTGGTTGGGTGTCATGTGCTGCTGCTGCTGCCGCCGGATCCCCGAAGACTTAACTGTAAAAGCCCCTCGGCATTGCTCCCACATTCGAGTGCTCATGCATACAACATACTCGCCCGTATGTGGCTGAAAAAAATGCCAACTCAAATACCGCTGGCATTGGACGGAATCGCAAAAAATTAGCAGTTAATCCCCTTAAATTGAATGCCGCAGATGGTGTTGCCACTGTCGCCGTGGCTGTGCTGCTCGTGTTGCTCGTGTTGCTGTTGCTGTTTCGCCTGGTTTAGTTAGTGTTGCCGGCTGAGAGCAACAGGAACTGGAGAGTAGTTGGCTGGGGACCACACCAGAGAGAGACAGCGAGCGGGTTAAGGGAACAATGGTGGAGACCGGTGGATGTTCGCTGCTCGTGTTTGTGGCAATTAGCCAGAGTTGGCACATAATACGCGCGGATAAATGTTTAAGATTTTAAGTTGGAGCACCGGGGTGACTTGGCTTTATTCCCGGGACTGCCGACTGGACCTAAGCTAGCAGCCGTCAGTCCGAGAGTCCGCGTGTGTGCTGGTGTGTTTGCGGTTTGGCTTTTGTGGCCAGGGCTTAGGGTATCCGATCCCACCCCAACTCCTCATCCGGCAGCACTTAATCCGCAACTAGCGAAGAAATCTGTTGAGAAATTTAACCTAATCCCGGCCAGGGCTCGGAGATCTCTGCATCGAATCCAACAAAGGCCGCTGTCCCGTTCAGTCCCTCTCCGGGGAGCAGGAGAAGGAGGAGGAGGAGCTGGCACTGGGACTTATAATGGCACTGCGTAAATCCCCTTCAAATTAAGCTCCTTGGCAGCCTCGCGTATCGACGTCTCGCACCCTTCCTCATCTCCGCCCAACTTCGAGGTTACGCTTAATGCAAATACAATGCTACGCGCTCACCGCAGCCGGATCAAATTTCATCCTCCTCGGAGGGCAGCCCCTGCTCCTGCCGCGCCCGCTGCCTCGGGCAGACAAAGCCCAAATGCCAAAATACCAATGCGATATGGCGACAGCGTCGACATCCTTTCTGCCTCCTGAGTAGGACATCGTCGTCATCGTCGTCGTCTGTGGGCCACTAATAAACCCAATGCCCCCCGCTTCCGCTGCCATTGTAAAGCCGCTCATCTGGCAGCTCCTTCAGCTCCAGCTCCGCTCCCTCGGCTCCCTGCTCCCAGCTCCCAGCTCCCAGTTCGCAGTTCGCAGTTCATTGGCAGCGGATTAAGCCGGCGCGCATTCGCAGAGGCAGCAAATACAAAAGACGCTTTTGCCATTGGATCGATTTAAAATACTTGAGCCGGGAAGGAAAATAAGCGGGACAGAGGAGAAAAATCAGTTGTGGGTATTAATAAGCGCAGGAAGGGTGGCCGCGGGCTGGGGGCTGAAGGCTGAAGGCTGAAGGGTAATATGCATAAGCACCATTAACTTGTACTTAAAACTGTGGCAGGTGGTTGAGCCGGGGTGCGGACCGCTCCGAAAGCCAGTAGGAGGAGGATGAGGAGGAGGCGGAGGTGGTTTTCCATCCCGCTCTCTCGCTGAATGTAACTTAATTCGCCGTGTGGCTGGCAGCGTCTTCAAGCGGATTATATTAATCAATACAGTGATATATATGTGGCCTTTGTTCAGCCCTGCTCCTTACTGCTCCGCGCCTCTGCTTCCACTTCCTCGTTTCTCGAGCGACTTGGCTTAAATCAGACTGACAGCCACTAGGCGTATACTTATTTTCTGAGGTTGCTAAAGTTGCTTGAAACAGTTGAGTTATTCATGAGACACGGGAGATATAAAGGGTTTTTTTTTTATTTTGATATATTCATAAATATGTTTGCAGTGTACCTTGACTGTTTTTTCTTTATAATTATTATTATTATTTTGCTTCTTTTTTCTTATTGTTAAGTGAATTAGACCCTAAAAATGTCAAGGTGTGTCAAAATTTATTACCTATTCGTGCATTTATTTTAACTAAATCAAGCTGAAGGCTTTAAAGAACTCAAAATTAAATATAGTTCAAGTAGAGGTAACAAACTGTAGGCACCGAACTTCATAATTTCTATTTGAAATATTTATTCTTATAGAAACTTATAATTAAATAAATCTCAGGGAATTTTTCCTATCAACATTTGCATTAAATATATATTTCCATACATAGTTTTAATGGAATTTATAACGATTCCCTTCTAAGCCATTGGGTATCCGCCATTCGTCACCCGGTGATGGCTTCTTGGCCTCTCGACTCAGACCTGCTCCGAGTTCTTTTTGCCCGCTTTAATTGAATCAATGGCACAGATCGCATGTTGTGCTCCTTTCGCCTCCGCCTCCGCCTCCGACCAGAGACTTTGTTTGGCTTTAAGCAGGAAGATTTAAACGTAATGCTAGCCGGTGCCCTCCGCCGCCCTCTCCTTCTGCCCGGGCATATTCATGCATTTATGTATACATGCCTATAATTCAGTCACACAGTCAAAGCGTCTTAAGCGCTAAGTAGGAGCAACGTAAATAAGTAATATTGATAACTAAAGTGATTAAGGTTGCCTTTGCCGTTGCAGTTGCAAGTCCCAGTTCCAGTCCCAGTCCCAGTCCCAGTTCCAGTTCCCTTTTGGCTCCGTGTGTGGCTTTGTCTGCTGGCAGCCGAGTGTGGATCGGATCCCCGGGCGGAGTGGGTGGCCTGGCCATTCGAAATGTTTAAAACAAATGCAGTCTGGGCAGATTTATGGGTATATATACACTCTCATATGTAGTGGCCCCCTCTTTTTTGTGCTGCGGCTGCGATTACGTTTGGTTCAACTGGTTTCAGCTTGATTTTTGGCCACCAACCCCATGGACGGAGGCCCCGACCATCGGTATCTCGGCTGCGTTTGTTTGCAGACATTATCGACATTTAAATCCCTTATTTGTGTCTGCCGAGGCAGTGTCCTTGTCCCTGTCCCGGCACTTGATGGTATTTGACAAATTGAAAATCCTTTTTGTGGCGAGCGCTTGTCCTTGTGTGCACACACATGGCATGGCCTTATCCTGCAGTTCATAACTTTAATCCTGTTTCACAAAAACTTCTGCTTATTTGCATCGCTGGGATGCCGGCGACCTCTCCTCGGGTCTTTTAAGGAGCTTCTTCGGCATTCTTTGTGCCTTAATTATTCACTTCTTGGAGAGACTCGGCCGGATTAAGTCCGGCTGCCATCAATTTATCATTGGCCACTTCGATTGCATAACTTTGCTCTGGTCGTTGTTGGCTCGAGAGAGTCATTTGGCCGAAAAGTACACATCATAATCCTTTTGTAAGGATTTGTCCCTGTCCGCGTGGAGGCCACAGCCCCCTGTGCATTCAATTATCGTTGGCCTCGCAGTTGGCCATTGTCTCAGGGTCCCAGTTCCAGTTCCAGTTCCACTCCCAGTCCCAGTCCCAGTCCCAGTCCCAGTCCCGGTCCGCAAATTCGCAAAACTAATGAAGTGCTGCAGCTCCTTGAGCAGCCTGCTAATGCCACTAGAGTCCTTTTGCCACCGCCCCGCCCCTCGGCCAGCTTCCTGCCGGACTCTTGAACTCCTCAGCCACTTGGCCGCATGTATAAGCATGTTTTCTGGTTTGCTTCACAGACAAAGCTTAGAACCACTTAAGAAAATCCATTCACAACCTGAAACTAACTAGAGTCCTGGCCGTCCTGCCTTCGGCTGTGCCGGTGCGGGTGCGGGCGCGGGTGCGTGTGTGAGTGTCCTGCAAGGATTTTCGAACCGTTCCGTCTGAGGTTTGCTCGGTGTCGTTTTTGCTGGCAAAAGAAAACTCACCTGATGACGGTCCCAAATCAACATATGAAGCAAACAACAAAAAGGATTAAGTCCAAGACACACACACACCCGCATGCAGCATCCAGCTTCCAGCTTCCAGCATCCGGCATACGGCCTGGGCTCATGCATAGTTTTACATGTCTAAGGACAAAAAATGAATTTATTGCGCAACAAAAACAAGACTTGAGACAATTCGAAAGCCTAACCCAAGAGGCCAAAGCCGAGGCCAATTTAGCAGCTGAGTTGGGCCGGAGGACGGGTTTCGGGGCAAAGGATTCAAATAAATTACCGCTACGGGCCATACTTATTTCATTAGGATTATTTTTGACTAACATTTACGGCCGCCCCCAGACTCGGGCGGCACTCGGAGGAGAGTCGAGCGTTGAGTCGAGTCAAAGGATTCCCTGATTTCCGGCCATATCCGACTGGACAGCCTTCGATTGGCTCGCCGGTGAGAGGGCGCTAAGCGCGCACAACAGCCCACGTTACTCGTAGAAAGAAAGAAAATGCCTCGCGGCATTAATTATAATCCGCTTAAAAGTTTCAACATGTTTTCCCAGCCCCTAAAGCCCTATTCGAGAAAGAAACACACGAATACAAATACGGCGGCACAAAAAAAGTTCAAATCTCGGAATACGCCTCTGACTCAGCGGCGGGAAAAAGAATCCGCAGGGCGGCAACTCAAATGCAAAGTGCAGAAAATTCGCATGTGCACAAGTGGGACTCGAACTGCTGAAGAGCATTGACTTTTGATTCGGAACGGAACTCTCAGGGGCCAAGAGATCAGTCCAAAAGGCAGCTCAAAGACCCTTGACTTACAATGCCGACCACCAATGGTAATCCTTGAGAAAAGAACTCCTATCTTCTTTTACCAGAGAGAAATTGTGTGAAAATGGTATACATATCCCAAATAATTTACTATTCATTAGAAAAGCATACAAAAACATAAATAAACAAATGATTTACAAATGGCAATAAAAAACACATGAGAAGCAATTAGCTTCAAGCTTTAAAACATTTTAAATATTTTTTAAATATTTGATAAAGACGTTTTTACTAGGCGTATTTACTTAAAGCCTTATTGATTACCAAAAATATTAAATAATTAAATTTTGAAAGCCCCAAGTCTGTGAATAATAATGCTATAGAGTTTCCAAGAGCTAAAAAAACATTGAGTTATTATCAAAGAAGTTAATTAATTATCTAAATAGAATATAAACTGTCAGTAAATGATATGGTATGTATACCAGGCTAATAAGGAGATTGTAGACTATACTTTTTAATACAAATAATCAAAATTTCTAAAATTAATTGCTATGCCTTCTTTGATTTCCCCCAAATACCTAATCTCTCTTAGCGAATATCAAACGATCCAAACTAATTGGCCTTCCTGCTTGGTTACTTCAGCAGTTTCCAATCGCTACCACGATTCGGTTTTTGTGCAGTTAATCTTTCATTTCCAAGGTATTCATTATTCTGCCAGGCAAAGGCAATTGTTAGCTAGCTTATTTTACCCGTGTCCTGGGGCAGAGGACCGAAAACCACCCGAGGCAAGACGCAAACCGATTTTCATTTTATTGTCCTGCTTAATATGTTTGTTTTTCTTTTGAGAGTGCAGCAGGGGCCGGCAGGAAGTGCAGGGAGAGCGCCGGGACTAAGGCAGGGATATGCCCAGGGAGCCAAAGGTGCGAGACGGCAGCCAAGCGAAAGGCTCAGGCGGGTGTGTACGTGTCCTGGGGAAAGTTCTTAAGTCGCTCCGAATGCTGCTGGAGCTGCCGAGGCTGCTGCAGGGAGAGCTGTCGGAGGCATTATAAATTAAAATGCACGCATTAAAAATTCTAGTAAAAAAGAGTTTGCAATTAAGTAGGACTTAAGTTGAAGTGTAAATAAAAATGCACACACACTCGAGCGCATGCGGATCCCTTAAGAAGGACATGGAAATTTGTTCTCTGGCGTGAAGTGAAGGAAAAACTTGTGGCAATTTCCTTAAGACTATTGCTTAATTTCCGGTCACTCTTCCTTGAACACATCCCTTCGCACACACGCACCCTCGTGCACACACCCCACAGGGCACACACAGAGAAGCCTACTTAAGTCCCCTGAAATCCCTGAGATTTTTTGCACTGGTCAAGCAATGATAAGCAAATTTCCCAACAGTTCACTTGGCTTAAGACGAACCCTTCTCCGGCCCTGCTCACGTGTCCGTTCTGGTTATTAAAACTTTTGGTCTGTTGAAATTTTAATTTCCCTAAATACCCAAATCACTCAAAATCATTTTAATAAGTAAATTATGAGCATTCTGCCTATAAATAAACAATCACACAATTTATTCCATCGAAAAAGTCGAGGAAAGACTACAAATATTTGCAGTCCGGAGAAGGATACTTGAGTAATCCTTTGCCGAGTCACCTAAATAGCTCCGTTCGCCCGAGGACGGAGCCTGTGCGTGTGTGCATGTGGGGATTAAATCGTTTTGATGTCCTTGCCAGGGCAATTTATAATTATTTGTTTGCCTCGGCCTGTGGTCAGCCAATTGGTCAATTTCTTAGAAGAAAGTCGAGTGGATAAAACTTTTCCTACCCTTGCTCCTCCGCCCCTTATGCGCACACGAGATGTTTCTGGAAACTTTTCAAAAGATTATAAGTCCCCGGGGCCAGGGACTTGAGAGGGTCGGAGAAGACAGTTCCTGGCAGCGGTCTTGTACCTTCCTCGCATCCTTGAGCTGGGAATTTTCCAATTTCAGTTGATTGCGATGACTGAACTTGATTATTTCTGCTGCCATCGATGCAGGTTAATAAATCTTAAGCCGCGTGGCGGTTCGCGGGGGAGATATCGCCTTAGCCCCCGAGGCAGGAGTTCATTTACAAATCGTTTGCCGGCTTAGGAGAGAGAGTGGGAGGGGGCAAGGACTCGTCTGACTGCCTCGCGGAGATTTAATGCCCTCGAACAGGGCACCGGAGGAGAGAACAGAACCCCGCACATTTAATTCAATTTGTTTTGGCCCGACTTCGGCTGTCTCGATTACTTTCCATTTTTTTGCTGTTCTTCCCTGCTGCCAGTGCCACTGATAATGCTAATAAGGATAAGCTCTGTCTGTGCCATCGTTGGCCGGGTGACTTAAAGCCGCTGATTCCGGTGGCCGTCAGTGGCTGCGGAAATGCCAGGAGGCTGGGACATCACAGAGCGGGGTACTGGGCCGGCTGGTGCAACAATTAGCGGGTGCTCCATGGCTTTGGGCTGCACACTAACTCCACCGCACACTAAACGCACTGGCAGGTGGACGGAATCCGCTTTGTTTTAGCCCCATCAAAACACGGCTCCATGGATAATGGATATATTGAGTTTATAATTCGGCCGCACAACGAGTCCGCCCGCCGGTCATTAGCGACCGGCCGGCATAATGCCTGAATTTCGAATCGGAATCTGAACCGCACGGCGGCTAATTTCGCTTAAATTTCCACATTTCGTGTAAATATTGAGGGAGTCAGGCATCGATTGAATTTAATGGGATTACTGCTGCAACTACCGGGACCCCTTTAAGTTCCTAGACCTGTGCCGGTGACAAACAATACATTATAGTTGAATTCTTTATTCCTTTTCAACTCGCCACGGCCGGCACCGGCCCACGCACACGGCCCGGCCGGGTCTGATGTATTTATTTTTAATGCCAATGGCCCCCAATGAGGTTTTCATGGCAATTAAAAGATTTGCATGGCCCACACACATGCCACACATGCACACACGCTCCCCGCACAAAAATATGGCATGAAAATCGCACGTAATTGGGCTGAACTTTTGGTTGGTCCGATATTTCCATCCCGTACATCCCTCGATGTCCGCCTTTAAAACGCTTCCAGCTGTCCGGAGTTCAGGGTCCCGCGTCCGGCTCCCGGCTCCCGGCTCCGGGCACGGCAAATGCCAATCGTTCGCCAATCTCTGGCTGCTTACAATTTTTATAATTGGAATAATTAATAATACCATTATGTTGGTCGGACCTGGGGCGTTAAGCCTATTTGGTGCCTGGCCCCGCCCACACGGAGGCCTCAGTCCCCGGCCGGCGCTGTAATGGTAAATCGCCTATAACTTCTATTTTCCCAATTTTGGCAATTTAATTTTAAGCCTTTGATAATTGGTCGGCAGGAGAAGTAGTGTAGTAAGTTTTAGTAAGTTTAGGAGAGAGCAAAATTCATAATTTTTATGAAATTTCAAGTTCTTTGGGTGAGTTTTTCCGGAGGGGCTGGGCGGGTGACTGTTTAAGCGGCTAAAACCATTTGCGGTTAGCCGCAACATGCAATAATTTATTTTAATACTTTGCTGCGTGCGAGCCAATCTGCATATAAAGCCCCATTTCGAATATGTTTTAATTGCTTATTTTAATTTGTCGATGATTTGCACTTGGAACTAGACGGCACTAAACCGATTATTAAACAGCACTCGAGTGCGGCCCGGGCCCGAATTAGTCGGCATTATTTCTAACCATTATGTTCCCGCTCCCTCTTCTCGCCCGCAGCCAAATCACTTCCGCTCCACTGTGTGGTGGAGTCGGTGCACTCCCTGCACGCCTCCCTGACCATCGACACGCGCCAGCCGTGGAAGCGGCGGCCCAACATCGAGACGGACAGCTACGTGATCATCGCCGCGGCCACGCCCTGGAGCGAGATCGTCCAGACGGCCCTCCAGCGGCTGGGCTACTCCCAGGAGGTGGCCAACACAGCCAGAGGTGGGTGTCCTAGTTGTCGTAGTTCCTTTTAAAGTAGAGCTGCTCGAGGGGCATCATGTGTTCAAAGCCGAAAGGCTTCAACTCTCTAGAGCTCTTCTTACAGTATATATATATTCCTTAAAAGGACCTTTCTCTCTCCGATATATTTAGATGGTAAACTAATCAGATATTATTCTCTCCCCTCGGCAGGCTCTCTAATAATCAAACACTGGAAACCCATACCCCTGGAACAGATATCGGACAACCCGGCAGTGCCGGTCAGCGATATTGTGGGTGAGCTGACTTCGGTGATCACGCTGAGGATCGTTATCCTGCGGCCCAAGACATCGCCCTTCGGCGAGATAAAGGACAAGCTGCTCAAGCTGCTGGTGCTGCAGTCGCATGCCGTGCTCCGCTCCACCGGCTGTCCGCTGGATGAGGTGAGTTTCCACTACTGCCAACTGCCAACTGGCAACTGCCATTTCCGTCTCCCGTACCCGGCGCTGCCAATTAGGGATTCACTTTGAACTTTCACTTAAAATTCTGCACTAAGACGACGAAATTCTATAATGATTCATAAGCGGTTTACCCAGAGCAGAGCTGCCTCAGCTGCCTGAGCCTCCTCACTCCCCCCACGTGGTCCTGGGAGCTCTTATCCGACTTGGAGTTGCCGAAAACTTGCCGAAAAATGTCTCCGGATGAGAAGTGGCGACGCTAATTTGCGTGATGTGAGGCACACACACAGATACGCAGACAAGGAGCTCGGCTTTTGCATGTCCTGGCTGCTGCTTGTGGAATATTAAACGCATAACGCATTGAAAATGTTTTGATAACGACTACAAAGAAATTTGTTAAGCCGAGTTCATTTATTTGGTTCACTTAACTAATCCTTTTTTGCAATAGTTTTCATTTTAATCAGCTTTGCGCTGCCTTGTCCTGCCTCGACTCCTCCAGGATGTGCGTGTGTGCTGGGGCGTGCGCATCTGTGTGTGTGCCGGCTTTGTTTTCCTTATTGCAATCGGTTTAGAAGGCTTAGTTCAAATTCGGGGAGGAGCAACCAGGGGAGGAGGAGCCAGGCCACTGCACGCCTCACATGACCCAATTCCGTGGGCGGGGAGGGCGATATCGGTGCATTAGCGCCATAAATCATACGCCGCGGCATTCGCTATCATCGCCGGCGATGAACAACACGAAATCACGGCCAGAAATACCCTTCAATTGATATTGCGACTGCTATTTTATTGGCCTCCGAGCCCCACCGATTAATATTAGCAAAGCAAAGCAAAGCAAACCAAAGCAAACCAAAGCAGCGCAGAGCGAAGCACGGCAGTTGTCGTCCCTCCTAATCACATGATAAGCATTTACCATAATTTCCACATGCGTTGTCTGACACCTCCGGTGTCCGTCCGCCCCGAGGAGCTTTGGGGTGCGGCGATAGGAAAATCAATTCAATAATACCCCAGCACGTAAGAAGCGTCAACCCATTTTATTTACAATTAGGCACCAGCACCTACCCCACCGGTCCCAGTCCCTCCTCCGAGCAGCTTAAGTGATTTGGGGCGCCTCCTTAGCTGATAGTGTGTGGAAAAGCAGCACCAAAACAACAGCAGACATTATCTTCCCCACCTGGGAGACAAAGCAGTATCTATGAGCATTTAATACGCCATACCTGGCACCCTTTGGAGCTGTGGCTGCCCGGCCAACTCATCGCGATTCGATTCTATTTCTGTTGGGTAAATTCAATTTTAATCGCCATAAGCTGATGTGTCGCTGCCTATCAGGGACTATCTATTTATCGCCTTCGATTCGAGGCACTGTCTGTTAATATCAGCTCGCCGCGGTATCAGTCCCGGTGCTCCCAGACCCGGTTTCTATATCGTAATAGCCAATTTCGGACTCCGCCGACTGGCCGCAGCACTCGCACATTTATGGCTAAGTAAATCCCGCCACTTGAGGCCCAGTCCACCCCCTTCGATACCGATACCGACACCGCCGCTACCCCGCGAGCCGGCGACTGTGATTTTTATGACAGCCGCTTAGCGAGCGGCGGACCCGGGGTCTTAGTAGCCACTGTTGACAGTCGCTCAGTGCAAAGCAAGCCCCGGCCCAAGGTTGGCCACTAATCCCTTGCAGTTCGCCCTGATTTCCACACGGAACAGAATTTCGATGATCGAATCGATGGGGGTTTGTGTAACTAAGCGAGCTAATACTACATAGAATTGTTTATAGAATCAATATTAAAGTTAGAACTCAGACCTAATAAAATCTCTGTAATTCCCTTCCTTCCAGGTCACGCTCTCCCAGATCTGCCGGAGCTCGCACCAGAACACTTACGCTCTGCCTGGCGGGGAGATCTCCGATGATCTGCGCCGCAAGTTCGACCAGTGGTGGTCCAACCAGCTCTCTCCCCAGGCAGCGGCCATGGCGCCCAAGATGCTGCCCTTCATGACGGGTCCCTCGGCAGTGCCGGTCCCAGTGCCCGTTCCCGGCGAAATGGACTTCCCGGTGGGCACGGCCATGGCGGCGGCGGCAGCTGCTGCTGCCCATGCAGCCGCAGCAGGCGGAGCAGCGGTTGGCGGGAATCCCCTGGGCTCAATGGGCAGCCGGGAGAGCCTGCTGCTGGCCAATGAGGCGGCTCACCATGCTGGCGCAGGACCTGCACCGGGGGCAGGACATCACGGCAATATGCTAGTGCACCCGATGCACGCGTCCATGCATCACCACCATCACCATGGGGGCAGTGGGCATGGGCCTCAGTATCCCAACCAGAAGACTCGCATGCGCACCAGCTTCGATCCCGAGATGGAGCTGCCCAAGCTGCAGAAGTGGTTTGCCGAGAATCCGCATCCCTCGCGGCAGCAGATCCAGACCTACGTGGTCCAGCTGAATGCCCTGGAGTCGCGAAGGGGTCGCAAGCCGCTGGATGTGAACAACGTGGTCTACTGGTTCAAGAACGCACGGGCGGCACAGAAGCGGGCCGAGATGCGGGGCGGGAGTCTGGGCAGCGCCATGAGCGCCTTAGGGCACGCCGCCATGAACGGCTATCTGAGCCAGCATGCGCCGCTGGGCCAGAACTCCAGCAGCAGTGCCGGGAGCCAGCCGATGAGCATGGGCAACCTGTCCATGTCGCACGACTATCTGAAGAGTCCGCTCAGCCTGAAGTCGGAGGACATAGACACCATGTCCCAGCACTCGGACGACATGGAGGACGAGCCCAGCAGGCCGAACACCCCGCAGCTGCCGCTCTCGCTGACCACGCATGAGCGCCATCGCAGCTCACCGATGATGGACGAGGATGACGAGGAGGCGTCCGAGCAGCAGCATCCACAGCAGCAGCAGCAGCAGGAGGCCAAGAGCTCTGGCAGCGATGGCATGAACGGGAGCCTCAACGATGAGGAGTGCCAGGAGAAGTCATCCCGGGATGCCGAGCTGCAGGACAACGAGAAGGAGAACTCCGGCGCGGAGGAGCGCAACCAGGACAGCGATCCTCAGACAGAGACCGGTTCCAGCCTCAACAACAACAACAACCACAACAGCTCGCACATCGACCCGGTGGTGAGCTCCACGCCCAAGCGCACCACGCCCAAGGAGGAGGACGACGACCTGGACATGGACGAGGACGAGGAGGACAACGAGAACGATGCCAGCCATTTGGATGAGTTCCGTTCGCCCTCGCCGGACATGGCCGGCGGGGTGGTGCCGCACAAGGACCAGCTGCCCTTTCCCATGGTGCCCAACTCGATGTTCTCGCAGTCGTTCATGTACATGAGCCACTACATCCCGGCCTTTGGCCAGGCGGCCGCCGGACATCCGCACCACCATGCCGCTGCTGCAGCGGCGGCAGCCGGAATCCAGCCCAACGCCCTCATGGGCGGCGGCGGTCTGAACCTGTCCAGCATCTCGAACGAGGAGCGGCGTAAGCGGAACCGCACCTTCATCGACCCGGTGACCGAGGTGCCCAAGCTGGAGCAGTGGTTCGCCATGAACACGCATCCCTCGCACAACCTGATCCTCAAGTACACCGAGGACCTCAACACGATGCCATATAGGTGAGTTATCCACTCTTGCTTCCTTTTTTTATTTCATATTCTAGCTTAAATTCTTTGATACCCTTAGAATACCCTTCTAAATATTCTTTATTAATCCTCATTTCCCTGTTTTTCTGCTTTTTCTAGGCAAAAGTTCCCGCGCCTGGAGAGCAAGAACGTGCAGTTCTGGTTCAAGAACCGCAGGGCCAAGTGCAAGCGCCTCAAGATGTCGCTCTACGACAGCAACCAGTGCGCCCAGCTGGGCGGCCTCGGCTCCTTCGTGCCCAAGTACGAGGAGCGGGACTAGGCGCATCCGGAGTTTGGAATCAAAACTAGCAGCATTTCTCCATGTAAATAGTCGGAGGAGAGGAGACACACACACCCCAATTGAAGCAGCCCCAAGCCCCGGCTGCAGCTATGACAAATACTACACCCTATACGATAGCTGATAAATATGTAACCCCTAGTTTAGACACTCTAAGTATTATAGACCGAGAACTAACCCAGTTACGCGTTACCAGTTGCCAGAAGCCAGGAGCGTCTAGCGAAAATTAGAGCAAATAGATAAAGCCCCCACGAGTAATACGATCTTGCATGAACAGCAGTACGACTAACCCATAGCTGGCACCTAGCCCTATCCAGTATGCCCATATACTTCTATTTCTACCTAGTTCTAGCCATCGGTGTGGAGGAAGGGCGGCGAAGGCCCCTTAAGCATAAGCAAACCAAAGAGAGCCAATTTTCGAGAGTCGATCTGCGATGTGTATATAGAGCATGTTATCCTAGGTACGCCTTCTTTGAGCATTGTGAATTTGTTTCGGTTTTAGTTGCCGTTCGCATCTGCGGATTAAGTTAGCGCCTAAGTTGAGTTGTACGAGTACCAGTACGTTTAGTTAAGTTGTCCCGCCTTATTTCGAGCAGCCCCCGGCCCCAGCCTAGCACATATCCCCCCTGGATGCCGCATGTAGAATGTATAACATATGATTCGTTGCTCTCCAAGCCCTGGTATCTAATACCAGCAACCCCCGAAAAGCTGAGACACCAATCGGCTTTAGTATCCCACTCCCTCTTTCGATTCTACTACCGAAATGAAAATGTTTTTTAAAAAATTGTTCCATTAGTTTCGTAAGCCTTCAGATAGAGAATACAATTAATTCAAATAATATTGTAATTTATTGCAAGCATCAATACACACAGGAAACAAGAGAAGACGCAAACAGACATACAGCGAGACACATCCACACATCTTTATATATAATATAAATAGAAATATATTCCCCAGCAATTATTAAATGATTAAATAAATACAATTTTAAATGTCAAATTCAAATGCTGGCTATTTACTAAGGATTTTGGGTGGTTATAAGAGGGGAAATGAGTTGGAGATTTTTCAAGGAGTTTCTCTTAAAAGGAAAATGAGTTGAGAATGATAAGGAGTAATTGATATTTAATGTATTGAAGGGATTTCTTGTCTTCTGAAAGTTGTGTGGTTTTTGCTTGGATTTTTTGTTTTTAAGATCAATTTAAAGTTATTGTAATAGGTTTTAGAAAGACGTCTGAAGCCACTGAACCACGTGTGTGATTGTTAACTAAAGGTATAAACTCAGTAAGAGTCACAATTTAAGGGACAAGGAATATTAGTTCTCTCTTTACGCTGCACATCATTAGTTCGAGTTCATAAATTACCATACAAGAAGGCATTTGCACTCTCCAAAACTTGAAGGCATCCCTATTTCCGCTGGCGTCTGGAGCTAATGTGCTGATGCAGTCGTAATGGGTTTCGCCATTTCTCATGTGTGCCGCCAGATCTTTGCTTTATTTCTGCTCCCATTCATTTTTTAGCTTTTTTGGTGAGTCACTGATAAGCAAAGGGGAAATAAAGAAATAAATATGCATATGTACAAGAACGAATGGCAGTGCGGGCACACGGGGCGTATGAGTTATCTCCCAGTGGCGCCTCCGCCTTCCCGCTCGCAGATATGAAACAATTTATTAGCGCCAAAGTTTACTTATTTCCATTTCTTTATTTCGCTCGCCTTTGTTACATCCCGCTGGGGGTGGTGGGTCTCTGCGGTTACTAAATCAGCGGTCCACATTATTTCTTATTTTGAGTAGGTGCCCCACCACACCATTCATGTGTGTGTGCGCCGGGGGATGTGCATCATTTGTTATCGCAAACTTTTAAATTAAAACCCCGGGAAGGAGTGGCTGGCAGCGGGTACAAATTTATGGCATATCTTTGGGCCGCAGCATATTGGACTAGCTGCTTATTTATGGATTTCCTAATAAAGAGCGGGACTGCTGCATATTTCTGGGCTGAAGAGAGAGCTGTCTTGAGGAAAATTACAAACTCAAAAGCCAGGTAAATACTTGCTGGAATTCTCACTGCCGGAATTTCCCTTTTTACCACATAAATATTTACGCAAAATATTTAATTCCCGCTCTGAGAGAGAGAGCAAAGGGATGTACGGGAATTTCGCATAACTTTATCCATTAATTAAAATTTCTAGCACTTGGCCCCGCCCTGTGGTTGGCTCACAACCGAAATTACAGCCACGCCCTCACTGCTCCCGGCATACAACGGACTGTAGTTCCTCCACTTTCGAGGGGCATTAAGTGTAAATATACATAAACAGGGGGAACAGGAAAAGAAAACATTTACATAGTTAACTACGCCGCACTTGCGGCTGTTGGCCAACTTTCCTGCTGGCCCAAAGGTGGGTCCTGCGCGCTCGAGTGGCAGCATAAATCTTGCTTTCGGAAACTTTTTCATATTGCCTTAATGACGCCAAATGGGGAATAATTCTGAATAATGCAATCATAATTAAGTGATGCTCACCACGAGCCCCAAAAGATATCGAAGAATCCATCGAACTCAGGCGAGGATCTCGGCTCCATTAGCAGATTCGATGGCGGAACCATCAAAGACCAATTTCTTAGCAATTAGAGCGACCAAGACAAAGGGGACTCTGGCAGTGCCAAAAAGGACACGCGGTGCGGTGCGGCAAAAAGGACAAATAAGCTTCGCTGCTGGGACATAAATAGTTCTGCGGCTTTGACTGATATGCGGGCAATAAAACTAATGAGCGTGCGAGCCAAAATAGTTGACAGTGGCTCGGTGGTTGCTCCTTTGGCCCTCCCCGAAACCCACCCCTCGGGCTCTTCCGGCTTGGTGGTGGCGATTCATTTGCCAAATTGAGTGCGCAAACAAACCGTAACGAAAGTCAAATGAATATAACGCAAGTCCAATTAAATGGTCATAAGTAATAATAATTCCGCTTTGATTTGTGACATTCAGTTTACACGAACCGCGGTGGGAAGCCAGCCGGACTGGGAGTGTAAGGAAGAGCCCGGCCGAAGGAGAGGCAGCTTCCTTTTCCGGTTGCACTTGGACTAATTAGTTAATGAGGGACTGGAATGAAAAGAGAGCGGGAGAGTGTACGCGAAAGCGATGGGTAATAAATTGTTCAAACTGATTATATAGCTTATATAAAGCATATTTGAGACTATAGATTAATGGAGGATTAAGTTTGAGTTTTATATATAGAGTCATGATTTCTTATAATAAGAAAGTAATTACAATTTTGGCAGGATAAATACAAGTAAGAATTCTTCAAAGTTTCGAATTCTCACTATCAGAAGAGTAAATGAAAAACTTTAAACCTATTATAAGAATGCGTTTAAAGATGGGTTTAATTGCAGTACAAAACTTATAACCAATTTAAGAAATTTCCATTAGTTTTAAGGGTTTAATTGCTGTCTTTCATAATAACCCTAAATGGTTTCCTTTTTCTTCAGTTTGATGTATGAGTAATGATCATTAAATGATAACAACCTTAGCCTGGCCAGAAGTGTGTTGCCTTGACTAAGGAGCACTCGGATTGGCTTTGGGTCGCAGGAAACCCCCAAGAAACTCGGGTCAGCAGCAAGCAACTACTTCCATATCAGGATATTGCGTAAGAATATGACAAGGGGGCTTAAATCGTAGTCGAAAGAGGGGGAATTTCAAGGAGTGGGCAGCAGGACATGGGGCCGAAAACACCCTCGCACTCTGTCCCGTCCTGCATCGGGCGATTATTATTTATTATCTTAATTACGTCTTAAAATCCTCTGTGAGGCGGGACAAGCACCTGCCTAGGAGAAACAGGACACGAGGACAGACTTGGGCGAAGCCCCCTGCCAGTTGCCAGCGGAATCCTGTGTCCCGGCTCATGTGCTTTCCGGACCTGCAAGGAAATGTATTTGCGCGGAAAATTGTGCTTCCCCTTTTTCGGGGCGGGAGTGCGTGTGTGTGTGCCGGCGCACATGCTACCACTCTAAGCCTTCCCTTGTCTTGTCCTGTCTCTTTGGCACCTTATCCTGCTGGCGGCTGGCTGCATCCTTCGAGAAGCCCTCCCCCGCCCCGCTGTCAACTGTCG
Source organism: Drosophila jambulina (assembly GCA_018152175.1). Classification (NCBI taxonomy): domain Eukaryota; kingdom Metazoa; phylum Arthropoda; class Insecta; order Diptera; family Drosophilidae; genus Drosophila; species Drosophila jambulina. The sequence goes on along the minus strand of JAECXH010000113.1, from coordinate 11,110,731 downwards.
TTTGTCTTGGGCGCGTAATAAAAAGACTTAACAACGCGAGTTGTTTAATTATTATTTATGACACCCCGGCTCTGGCTCCGCCTCTGCCTGGCCAGATTATTGCCCCAAAAAATTGTTGCTCTGGGAAGATGCACAAGTTAGATTGCCGGCGCCCTGATTTACCGTCTCTCGGCTGTTAAGGACTATTTAAATCAATTGCTCGAAGGCTGAGCTTTCGCAGAGCCAAGCCCGCCGAGCTCAATCTCAATTCATTTTCATAAAATCCAAAAGTTTCGCTCGCCCATAATTTACGATGATAATTATGGCAACTGTGAATTACCCCCCAGGGAGGCTAAGCCAAGGCCCACCACCCACGCCCCACGCCCACTGGGCAGGCGGAGAAATGTAAAAATGATAATCCCAATGTCAGGCGATAATTCACAGTTCCAGAAACAGGCCAAGGCCCAGGCTCCTGCTCACTTCTGCTGCTGGGCAACGTCCACGGATCAACAACTAAAGGTGCGGAAAATTACAATAAATATTCCACGGGTTTTCCGAGCTTTCTCTTGAGTTTTTCTGGAGTTTTTCCTCGCTGCTTGAAGTGTTTTCAGTGACTTTTAAATGTTTCTTAAATGTGCTTTCTTGTAAAGTCGAGGGGGACTTATTTAAGATGCTAAATATATATTAATAATATGTTAGAAACAAAAATGCACTCAATTTCTATTAAATAGTCATATGAATTATAATATTTTCCTTAAGTTTATAGTTATTTTTTATAAGTTATATGTTTACCTGCTTCGAAATGTCCTTTATGGCATCTTGTAGTCGCTGGCTCTGGCTGAGACTAAGCCCTGCGAATGAATTATGCTTTTAATTGGAAACGCTTGGCGCCAGGCAAGCACTTTCTTCTCCTTCCTGGCGGCGTTGCCAAAAAAGATTTGCTCATTAAACCGCCGAAGGACTCTCCCCCCGAATCGCACCCCCAACCCCTTGTGCTGTCTGCTGGCTGGTGGTGCGCCGCAGGTATAAATTTCATAAAACTAATACGAATTGATTTATGGCATTCTTTGCTGGCCTGGCGAAAGGCTTGCCACCGCCTTGGTCCTGGTTTTTTATGCCCCTCCCCCGCCATGTCCTGGGAGCGGCGTTCCGCTTGCAGATGGCATTCCAGGCGACGGCGGAGGCTTCTCCTTAAATCTCGCCCAACCCCCCAGGAGGCTGGCACTGCTATCAGTAGCTGGCATTTGCCTCGGAGTTGGTCTTTGTCTAAATCTTTGCCTGCTGTCACAGGACGAGCAAAGTTTTTCCGGGCAAGGTGTACCCTCCGGGAGAAGGGGTAAGTGGGTGGGGGAAGGGCTGCGCTTGGCGCGTCTTAAGCTTATAATTCATAAAGCATTTAAGTGGACGAAAATCGAAATTTATTGCTATTCAAGATATTTCCCGGGAACGTTCCTCTCTTTGAGATCCAGAATGGCAAGAATTAGGTGGGAATGTCTTTGGAGAGCACCCGCCCACCCACTTCCCGCATAACTGAATAATAAATATAATTGTCTATAAGGCATTCCCAGCCAACTAAGAGAGTATGCAAATGGCTTTATCGCCACCATCCCCATGCCCTCCTTTATGTTTGCGTATCAAAATCGCTGCTCCTTGTGACGTATCGTCCTGCAGATAGAAGCAAATTGTTTCGCCCCACCCCCGAGACAATAAAAAAAAAATCTTAAGGCATGAAATATAATCAAAGCCCGGAATGCGAGGTCGTTTGCGTGGGCGGGCGTGTGTGTGGGCTCTGATGACTCCGATTAGGAGGCGTCATAATGGCGGGATATCTTTATGACATCTGAGGAAATGCTAAGCTGGCAGGCTAGCAGGATGTCCATTCCGAAGCCTCCTCCAGTTACAGCTACAGTTACGGTTACAGTCTCAGTCCGCGTCATGTCCATTTCCCTGATGCCAGGACTTCCTGGCCTCACCTGATTTCGCTCGTGCCCGTGCTATCAGTTCCCAGTTTGGCCGCCTCTGGCAGATGGACGGACAGTTGGGTGGTTTTCCGGCAGCCCGGGTGCCGCCGTGCTTATCTCTCGACACCGCAGCTGTCATTCAACTTGACTTTAACTTTGGCTGCACTCCGGGTGGCCGCCGACTTAGCGCTCCGAAAATAAATAAAAAGCACTTCATTCCTTATTAAAAAATCGCTGGAAATTGCCCCAATAAAGCGGGCGCAGGCGAAGGCCGGGCGAGAGCTCTAAGTCAGCCCAGATTAGACGGGAGAAATTCAAAATCAAAATCAATCCATTAACAAAAGCACACAAAGGACCCAGTCCTTGGACCGTGCGGCATTAACTTGTGATTTCAACTGCGCGGGTTCCCAACGCCGGCGATGACTTTGCATCGCAGCGGCCGCTAATTATCCCACGGCAAGTGGCCGAGAGGGGGCCGGGCGGGGTCGGGGGCGGGACAGGGGCAGGACAAAAGCCAGGACTCGGCAACAAAGCCGTTGCGCTTCATTAAAACGGCAAGGACGCGGCGTGGAAAGAGGAGTGGGAAAGAGGCAGCGCTGCGCATCCCTGCTCATTATCCCGTGCACTTATCCGTGGCAACCGAATTCAAATTCTCGTGCCCCCCAATCGCTCTCTGAATAGTGAAAAGTTCGGAAAAATCGGAGGGAGGTCGCGTATCCTGGCGAGCTTATCAGTGGCGGCATTACGCCGACCTCTGCACTCTGCCTGCCAGCCTTTGTCTGGGCACCCCGGCCCCCTGAGCCGAGCTGAGCAACTTACTCCTCATTTTGTATCGTCGCTAACCATTTAAAATCGTTTTCCTTTCGGTACTCTGGCAAGCTGGAGGAGTACATGTGCTAAGGATGAAGTTATTCTTGAATTTTATATTAAATATAATTTGTTTATGAATAAATTACAGTTTCAACTAGATATAAAGCTAATTACGGCAAGCAGGTTCCTTCACTGACTCCGACTATAGTATCCTTATAGGGTATACATTTTTAATCCACTTCTATTTATTCTTGATTGTTATTTTGAATTCTTTCACTTTCAAGAGTGTTAAAAATTCTTCTATTTCAATTCCATCTTCCAGCCTTTCATTTTCCTCTGCATTTTTAAAGATTCTGCTGTTTCCTGCTGCCTTGCCGCCTTTCGTCGTAATCAAGCCGCAAACATGTTGCTGTCAACACGTCAGCGGCGGGGTCTCCTGTTTTTTATTTGCTCCTGCTTCCTTCCCAGGATTGGGAATGGGTTCGTGCCACTCGTATTCCTCAGCTCGCACTGCATCTTTATCGCGCTGTCGTCTGAGGCGTCGTTTCTGTTTTGCTCACGCTTCATTACAATAAATCCGGTTACGGGTGTCTGCAGGTCGCAGCTGCACTCAGGGCCGAACTCCGGCCGAATCCTACGGCGGAGCGGGTAATTTTAATGCCCTATCAGCGCCAGTCGGAGACGAGGGAGCCGTGTCTGGCCCGCGTCCCGGATTGCCAGCTCGCAGCACTTGCTGCAGTTGCACTTCATCGGGCGACAAGTTTACTCAGCCTTAAACGACTCCATTTGTGGCCATATCCTCGTACTCACGGTTGATTTGTTGACATCTGCTGAGGGAGTACTTGGTGAATTAAAGAGAAGGGAATTATTTGGCAGAACAAAGTTAGGGCTTATTGTGGAAGCAAGTGTTTATTTTGAAAATCGTTCTTCTAATAAGCCTTTCCAAGTTGGCAAAATGCTTTGCTTATTTTCCAGTATTTTCCTCTACTCCAAACCATCTAACTTGGCCCGGAAAAATACTTTTCGCTCACCTTGCCACACTCGCACTTACCCCATGCAGGCCGCGGGCTTATCAGCGGCTTATCTTATCAGTCGCCGTGGAAGCCGCTGCCCGCGGCCAGCCAGCAGGTGAGTAATTTTCCTCGGTGCCCAGTATTAGACAAGCAGTTGCGCGGAGAGCCTACCAGAAGCCCACAAAACTTGAAAGCAGACTCAAAATTCCAACGGAATTCCAGAAATCTGACCTTTAGAGCGTACAATGCTGAGGGCGTGGCCGCGGCGGAGAGGCAGTCCAGTTCCAGAATAAGAGTCCTTGGCTCGAATCCGCGCTATTTGCGCCTCGACTCGCGTTTGTTTTCGGTTTCCGTTGCGCTGCTCCAGTTTTTTGCCTCGGGGGACAGATAAGATAAGTGCAGTGCAGTTCGAAAGGGGAAATACGAGCGATTAAATCCAGCAGGTGAATACTCAGTCATACATTGTGGTAGTGACGTCACGGGTGCCCTGGAAGCGTCGCAGTTTCTAAACAGCGTTTAAGCATGGGCAAGAGACAGAAGGCAATGGAATTGCCTGCGCAATAGGCCTAAAGTCAATCACCCTTCTCCCTCTGTCTTACAGCCATGCGGACGGGCCTGGACCTGGTCTGCCTGCTGCTCCTGGCGACGGCCTCCACCGGCTGGGCCGTCACCTGTCCCTGGCCCTGCCGCTGCGCCTGGGTGGTGGACAGTCTGTACGCGGACTGCTCGCGACGCAGCCTCCACACCTTCCCCAACTTCGACGGCATTCCCGTGGAGCACCTGGACCTGTCCGGCAACCAGTTCGGCCAGTTCCCCACGCAGTATGCGGACATCGACTCTCTGATCTACCTGGATCTCTCCAGCAACCAGATCTCGGCCCTGGACGGTAAGTCCCTGATTGGGTTCACCTCGCTGAGGACCCTGCTGCTGGCCAACAACTCGATAGGCTCCTGGGAGGCCCTCAGTCCCAACGAGGCCTTCAAGTACGCCCCGAGCCTGAAGCGCCTGGGGCTCGGCGGCAACCACTTGGGCAGCTTCGGCAGCGGCGAGAGCTTCGAGCTGCTGACCAGCCAGTCCCTGACCGAGCTGGAGCTCTCCTCCTGCGGCATCTCCGCCCTGGGCGGCGACCAGCTGATGAACCAGCTGCCGAACCTGGAGCGCCTCAATCTGGCCAACAACCAGCTGGCCCAGATGGCGGCCCTGCCCTCGAGGAGCCTGCGCAGCCTCGACCTGAGCAACTGCAGCATCCAGCACCTGTCGGGCTTCTTCCTCGACTCCCTGCAGCACCTGGAGGCCCTCAACCTGTCCCGGAACACGCAACTCGAGTTCGGCGGCCTCGAAGAGGACCCCGTGCTGACCTACGAGCTGCGCAAGCTGGACGTGTCCTACTGCAACCTGGACAGCATCGCGCTCAGCGGATTGCCGCAGCTCACGGAGCTGCGCCTGCGGGGAAACCTTCTGAGGACCGTGGACGCCACTACCTTCGCCAACAACACCATGCTGGAGGTGCTGGATCTCTCGCAGAACGTGCTCCGCCTGCTGGGCCAGGATGCCTTCGCCAGCCTGAAGAGACTGAAGCAGCTGAACCTGGCCTTCAACGAAATAGCCCGGCTGGACAGGAACTTCATCCGCAACAACGACGTGCTGGTGGAGCTCAACCTCAGCCGGAACGTGCTGCAGAAGCTGACCAGGATCGTGTCCAACTCGGTGCGCACCATCAACATGAGCTGGTGCGAAATCACCTCCATCGAGAGCTCTGCCCTGTCGAGCCTCTCGGTCATTCAGAAGCTGGACTTGTCCAACAACCTGATCAGCGACTTTCCCACCTTCATGCGATCGGAGACGCTGCAGCAACTCAACCTGGCCAACTGCAGGTGGGTTGGAAGTGGGTCTCGTATTCGGAGGGTTAATAAGGATAATGGGGTCTTCCTTTCAGACTGACCACTGTGCGGAACAACACCTTCAGGGAGTTCCCCGAGCTGGCCGACCTCCACCTGAATGGCAACCGCCTGACCAGTCCCATTCCGCCCTACTACTTCGGCAACAACAAGTTCCTGGATCAGCTCTGGCTGGGCGACAATCCCTGGATCTGCGACTGCCACAACCCGCTCTTCGTGGAGTTCTACGACTTTCTAACTGCCAAGCCAGCCAAGGTGGGTTTCCTCCGGTTCCGTAGGAGTTTTATTACCTTAAAATCCTTTATTTTCCCAGATCAAGGACAAGAATCACCTGCGCTGCGCCGCTCCTGCCATTTTCTACAGCAAACTGTGGGAGATTGCCTGCGGGGATGTGTGGGTTCAGAATGCCAGGAGCAGCAGTGGCGGCGAGAAGGCCTGGTCCATCATCATGATCACCCTGCTGCTGCTGGGCGGCCTCATCCTGGCCTATGCCTGCCTGCAGAAGTTCCTGAAGAAGCGCAAGATCAGGGACAACCACCGGGAGTACGCGGAGAACGATGACGAGCTAAGACGCATGTGAGTTCCCTCCGACTGATCATAATTTCTTAAAAAAAAATTTAATGCCTCTCCCCCAGACGAGATCTCAACGAGCGCATCCTCCTGGAAGACGCCACGCCCAGCATCCATCAGCAGCAGCAGGAGATCAGCCTGCTGCCCTCGTACGAGGACGCCCTGCGCATGCCCAAGCTGGTCAGGCCGGTCAAGTCGATGATGGATCTCTCAGGACCGGAGCGTGCCCGCAACTCCCGCAAGCTGCGCCGCTCCCAGACCCACGCCGAGGGCGAGGGCTCCCAGTCGGAGGCGGAGGACTCCAGTCTGCAGCTGGACAGCCGCCAGCGGTTCCGCAGCGTGGAGATGCTCTCCAACCGGGACAAGGAGCGCACCGCCCAGTACGGACCCTACCGCCGCACCGGCCACATGGAGTACAGCCAGTCGGGCAGCCGGCTCTTTAGCATCGAGGACTCGCGCTTCCCCGCAGCCCACCTCAAGACCCAGAACCTGCAGAGCGCCGAGCAGATCGGCAACTTCCAGAGCTACGAGAACAGTCCCTACACGAAGCGCAAGCCCAAGATTGCCGAGATTCCGCCCTTCAAGCGGATCAACATGGCGGCCGAGAGCGTGGAGTTCCTCACGGACCCGGAGTACGACGATGTGGTGGCCAGCAAGCCGGGCAGTCCGTTCGCCAAGAGGAAGCCGAAGAAGCCGCAGCGCCTGCCACCGCCGCCCACCATGAAGGTCAGCGCCCAGGTCTACACGCTGCAGCAGAGCCCGGTCCTGGAGCTGGATCCCGCCGTCGAGGACTACTTCAGTGCCGCCAAGAAGGAAGCGTCCTCATCGTCCACCATCGCCAGCGATTTCCAGGAGCTGCACGCCCCGGAGCTGAGATCCCTGCCCGACGAGAACCGCTCGAGTGTGTCCCGCTCGCCCTCGGAGTCGGAGCACGACCTGGAGCGGGCCAAGCGCCGGAAGCGGAAGAACTCCGCCAGCCGCCGGGTGAGCGGCAGCTTCACGGCGGCCAACGCAGCCGATGGGTCCTCCTCCTCAAGCGACTCGGAGCAGCGCGCCCGGGTGCACAGGCCCATGCGCGAGACCCTATTCTAGACGCCGCACCACACAAGCCATTTCCCAGTTAGTTAGCATTTCCATAATAAGACTATTTAAACGCACCACGAAACAAAAATACAAAGTACTATACCCACTTATTCGGCCACGAGTGTGGAGTGGGGTGTTTTTCTCGTGTCTGTGGTTCACTCGAGTGAAAGCACTGAGCGGGTATCGAATTCGAACTCGTTTGAGTGAAATCTGTGGCCTAACAGCGCAACTTCGAAAGCATGAATGCGGTCTAAATTTCGATTTCGAAGTGGTTGGAAACCTGGCGAAGAGCGCCATCTGCATGTCAATACAGCAAACTAAACTCAGCCGCCGACAATTCAAACTTGGCGCGCAGCTGTCACTTTGATTTTTCCAGCGATGTGGCAGCCCTGTCACTTAGTTTTTCCGGTGGTGTGGCAGCCTTGCCGAATTTAAAGTATATATATTTTTAATTGCATACTTTTAGGGAGTTCATAATATTCAAACGGTATTTATCTGTAGCATACTTTTATGCGGTAGTTTGAAAATGTGCTGACTTCTTGATGACGTCATTGAAGCATTTGCACCAAAGTAAATCCACCTTCTGCTGCCTTCTGTGCGCCTGGTACTTGAAATCGAAAAGTTAATAAATTTGTACTGAAAATAGCAATTTTAGGATCTTTCTTTTGCATACAACAACAACAACATTTAGGCAACAACATCTGTGCAGCAACAACACTTGTTGTACAACAACAATTTCTGTTTTGTACTCATCTACAAAAAGTTGTCAGAGAGCTATTGTAAACTCTTATACAAAGAGTTAATTGGTTTCTGCTACGTCATTCGGTGACGTCATTGAATCGTTTGCACCAAAGTGAATCCACCTTCTGCTGCCTTCTGTGCGCCTGGTACATGAAATCGAGCAGTTGATACATTTGTACTGAAAATGTCGGAATTCGTGTCTTGATTTTCCCCGACAACAATTATATTGTTGTACAACAATATTTGTGCAGCAACAACCTTTCTACAACAACAACAACTTCCCAAACATTTGGCAGAGAATTTGACCAAACAGAAAGAAGGGGGGAGAGGAGGAGAATTTAAAAAATTTAGCTATATTGCAACGTTGGGACAAAATGTTATCTCACTTTGCCAAAAATGCATTAATTTTATTTCGGTAAGCCTTTCTGGGCTAGTTTTTATTAGCATTAAAAATCTGCATACTGAAAGTTTGCATAATTCCAAGTTTTTTTAAATTCAAATTTGTATACATTTTTGACAATTTTGACTATGTAAAATCATTCATAACTTGGCCAAAAATGCATTAATTTCACTTTGGAAAGCTTTTCTGAGCTAGTTTTTATTGGCTTTAAAAGTCTGCATACTGCATTAAACAATTTTTTAAATTCGAATTTTTATCAATTTTTGACAATTTTGACGATGTAACCCCTTTCATTTTTTTGAAAAAATTGAAAAATTTTTTTTTCTGCCGGACAATGCTAAATCGATTCGCCTTTTGATGCTGATCAAGAATATATATGATTTATAGGGTCGGAAATGACTCTTTCACTCTTTGCAAGCTTCTGACTGAAATTGTGATACCCTGCAAGCGTACATGTAAACATCGGTAAATTTCAATGTAAAAATTTCCCAAGGCCCTCAGGTAGTGTCTAACTGATATTTCCCAAGAACCTCTTCGATCTTGATGAATCTCCTTGATCTGAAATCCATTTGCTGCTGATTTAAATTCCCCAAATCAAACACCAAGCATTTATTTGTAATTGAAAGTCGCTCATTTAATGATTTAACACATCGTAATTTCACAAGAGAAGGGAGCTTAAGTAGTTACAGTATGCTGGTAGGATATAAAAGTACATATACAGTAAGTATGGTGTGTACACATCACATGCAGAAGCAGACTGAAAGCATATATTCCTATTTTTGTTTTCCAAAAGAGTTCCTTCGGCGCTCAGCCCCTCGTTAGTAGTTACTCGGTAATCTTCAGTTTTTCGGTCCACTCGACGTCGTCTGTTGCAGCAGGCATACATATGTTTTAGCTTTGGTATTACACTAGATTTATGCTTAGGCGTAATTAATTTACTTATGGCTAGACACTACTTCTCGGCTACACGGGAAAGGGGAGCGGGGCTTAAACCGAATAGTTTGCTGTTGTCGTCGCTGGATGCCGGATGCCGGAGGCCGCACTGCATCCGTGGCTGCTGTTGTTGCCTATGTGTGTTGCTGGCGATGATACACCCCTGAGTGTGCCTGGCCCAGAGCTCGGGCGATGGTGAAGGCACCATGGCGCAGGAGGGCGGATCAAGCTCTTGCGCGGGCAGGCAACTCTTTGGGGGTCGTGAGTCGGGCTGTGTCGAGAGCTGATGGCTGGGGCCAGATCAGTGGCCATTGAGGGGCACCGACAGGTGAGTGGGCACGGGCGTGGTGATGATGTCGCCGGCATTGGACTTGCTGCGCGTCACCAGCATGGGGGTCTTGGGCTTGGGGGTCTCCGTCAGCTTGATCTTGACGCGTCCCGTCTCCGGCGAGTAGACGGGCGAGTAGCGGCCGGACTTCGGGGACGAGGGCAGGTAGGCGCCGTCCGGCTCGTTGTTGTTGTTCTGCTCGGCAGCGGGCTGCTGGTGCTGGGCGTACTTGGAGGCACGCGGCGACTGGGGAGTGGGGTAGCGGGGGCTGATGGGGTAGTACTCGTGGGGAGCGGGCTCTCCGGGAGCGGAGGCCTCCTTGGCCCCGCCATTGGCCGATCCGTTGCCGTTGAGCAGCGGCTGCTGGTTGGCTCCGTCCTTGGCGTCGCCGTTCTCGTAGGGCTTCTTCACGATCTGGGCCTCGTCGAGCTTGGTCTTCTCCCCGATCAGAGGCGAGTGCTCGTGGCCGTTCCCGTGGCCGTTCTTCTGCAGCGGCTTGCCCAGCTGCTTCTTGTCCATGTCCAGGAGCTCCGTCTGGCGCTGGGCCTCGGCATCGCGGGCGGCGGCGTTGCTGTCGTACTTGCAGCGCTTGATGGCCACGAAGAGTATCAGTCCGACCACGATCAGCCCGATCACGGCCAGCAGGTAGTAGACGGCACTGCTGTCGTCCGTGCGCTTGCCCACGCTGGCGGTCTGGACGTCCTCGGACTCCTTGCTGCTGTCCAGCGGGCCGTCGGTGACCACCTCGGACTTGACATCAGTCTCCAGCTTGGTCTGCACAAACGGCACAATGGGGCTTTCCTCGACCGGCTTGTCCTCCTTCTCCTGGCCCTCGAAGATGCCCATGTGGCTGGTGAAGATGCCGTTGCCGGGGCTCTCCAGTGGCTTGCCGTCGTTCTCCTGGGGCGTGGGGCTCTCCGCCTCCTTGTCATCTTCCAGGTCCTCTTCCGAAGCTATCCTAACCTTGGAGGGGTCGGGAATGATGAGCAAACCGCCACCACTGCCAGAGGCCTCCGCGTCGTCTTCCTCGTCCTCCACGATGCTCTCCACGCTCTCCGGCTTGGTGGTGGTGGCCACTGCCTCGGAAACCTCAGAACCGGCAGCCTCTGGCTCCACAGGCAGAGAGAGTTCCATGTTGGTCTCGCTGAGGTCCCCAGAGCCCTCAACCTGGTCGACGGGCAGGGGCTCCTGCGGTGAACGCGCCTTCTTGGAGGTGACAGACTTCGCCTTGCCACTGAGCGGCAGGAAGTCCTTGTCCAGCTCGTCCTCATTCTCGTGCTCTCCGGACGCAGCGGCCGGCTGGTCGCCCATCATCAGCTCATTCTCCTCCACGGCGGGATCGGACCAGTGGTGCTTCTCCTTCCGGCAGATCTCCTCCTGCTTCAGCTGCAGCCAGGAGCGACCCTTGTACTCCAGCGGGTAGGAGCACACCACCGGGTGCTCCATGTAGACGATGCGCTCCACCAGCCAGTTGCGCACCTCCAGCGTCTGGCAGGAGCAGTTGATGGCGTTGTGGCTGAGCTCCAGCTGGCGCAGCTGGTGCATGTGGGTCAGCTCCAAGGGCAGCTGGGTGATCTGGTTGTGCTGCAGGTTCAGCACCTGCAGGTGCTGGGGCAGCTTCTTCAGCTTCTCGGAGGTCAGCTGGTTGTGCTTGAGGCTCAGTCGCTTGAGGCCCTTGCTCAGGTGCCCCAGCTCCGAGAGCTCGTTGTGGGACAGGTCCACGGAGGTCAGCTCGGGCAGCTTGTCCAGCACATGACCCAGCCGGGTGAGGCCCAAGTTCGACAGATCGAGCGAGTGCACGGGCACCGAGGTCTGGAAGGGCTTCTCGGCCAGCCGCAGGCCGGCGGTGCTGTTGCACTTCAGGTGGTACAGCGGCTTGTGTGTGTGCTGGGCCAGGGTGCAGCTGCAGTCCGCCGGGCAGTCCATCCCGGCGCTAGGAGTGGGAGTGGCGGCCACGGCCACGCAGAGGAGCAGGGCCAGCCAGGCGGTTAGGTGGGAGTGCTCCATGGCTGTGGCGTTGGCTTGTGCTGTGTGAGTGTGTGTGGTGTGATGGCAGTGGATCCTTTCTTGTGTGTGTCTTAACTGAAAGGAAGACAAGAAATTCAGGGTCAACAAGAAGATTTCTAAGCTAAACAGTTCAGAAATTAGAAAGAAATATGGCAGAAGTAACCCAGAATTACTAAGAATTTCGCTGAATTCACATTGAACTTTGGTTTTCACTTAAAAACTTAACAACAGCCATTATGAATGAATCACAAGCTAGCCAAAGCTCTTCCACAGGCAGAACTGCCAGAAGATGAGTGGACTTTGAAGTCTGAAATGAGGCAATTACTATGCTCTCAACGGCACGGTGCTATGGAAGTATTTTACTCGATTTTACCCTGTGTAGCCAGGCTATAGATGTTCGATCCTAACGGCAACACCTTTGAGCGGAAACTAACAGAGCTTTGGCACTCATGGTATCTCTCCGCCTGGCAACCTGTCTTCGTCATTGGTTGCGTCATGCCCGCCGCCTTTCTACAATCTTCCAGAGCTCTTTGCCTTTCCCCTACCCCCAGCCTTATCGGCAGTCGTTATCGGTGTTAGATTCAGCTATCACCGCTGTATTTGACGCTATCTTCGCGAAGGGTAATTAATATTTCACCCGTTCGTTCCGTGACATCAGCAGCAGTCCAGGCAGGCACCTGACCCACCAATCCCTTTGGAAAGCCACCGCAGAGTGAGTCAGTCCGGAGGAGAACTGGGTAGAATCGGAGGCGGAGAATCTGAGGAGCCTTGGGCACTTGCACTCGCACTCGCTTAATCAGAGCAGATTGCCAGCGGCCCGCTTTTAATCCGCATCTTCGGCTTGCGAGCGTCCATTGCCCGCCGTCCACGAGCCACGCTACGCAAACTGATTGACGGCTGTCTCGTGGATGCAATTTAAGTGCAACTGGCGCTCACTGGGAAGCCCCCTTCGCCGGCTCAGAGCCCCCTTCCCACTGATAAGCAGACGCCCTCAGCCTCTGACCGCAAAAGCTGAATGCTGGCGTGCACGGAGCCAAATCTTGATGTATTCGAGAAATGGATTGGGTATAATCGGAAGACTGATTCAGAGAAACCCAAGATCGCACTTTAAATGTTTAATTTATTTTTATTCGAAGCTACTTATTGTATTACCGAGAACAAAATAATAAATAAATAACCAGATAGCTTAATTTGGAAAGCCGCAGTTTGTTTACCCTAAAAGTTTGCAATTTATTATTAAAATCGTTCATAACTTTGAATAAATTTAATTTTTGATAGCTTTTCTTTGCTAGTTTTGATAAGAAAACTTTAAGAATCTCCAACTGAATTCAAAGTTTTTTAAATTAAAATTTAAATATACATTTTTTGACAATTTCAACGATGTAAAATTATTCATAACTTGCCTAAAAATGCATTAATTTCATTTCGGAAAGCTTTTTTGGGCTAGTTTTTATTGGCTTTAAAAGTCTGCATACTGCATTAAACATTTTTTTACATTCGAATTTTTATCAATTTTTGACAATTTTGACGATGTAACCCCTTTCATTTTTTTGAAAAAATTGAAAAAAAAATTTTTTCTACCGGACAATGCTAAATCAACTCGCCTGTTGATGCTGATCAAGAATATATATGATTTATAGGGTCGGAAATGAGTCCTTCACTCTTTGCAAGCTTCTGACTAACAATAAAAATGGGATCAATGAGGAACAAATCGAACTTAAAAGCAGTCATTCTATTTTGAATTTAAACAGGCTCAGAAAGTTAATTAGTTCAGCTAATATATTATAAAACGTATACATTTCTCTCACGAGCACAAAGCTCAGATTTATTTATGTACATTTTAAATTAATTTTCTAGGTAAAAATAGATTGTAACTATATTCTTCTACATTAAACTTGGAGTCCCTAATTAACATTTTAAGTTTAAATAACTATTATTTTACCTGAATAAAAAAAATACTTTCAAGAGCTTAAGTATTTCATTTTGATAAGCCAATAAAAGTTTTATCAAATTTTTTTAAACAAACAACTTTCGAATATGACTTAAGACAAGCTAAAAAATGTTTTTCTTAGACTGCAAACGAACTCCAAATTAGAAGCTTGGTGTGCGAATACTATGAGTATATTCTATACATATTAATATAAATTTATAACATGCTAATAAAGTATACAGTTCTCTCTCTGTGGGGCACAATGGCGATGCCCAATCCTAATCATGCGATAGACGAGATCTAGGAAAGATGCCGAGTAGTCTGAGCTCGGCTGAGCCAGCTCAATTTGCAATTTGTAACGCGGATCTGAATTATTCAACAGTTGTGGACTACATTTGCATGCAAGTAGCAAGCTGCAATTGCCACTGATCTGCCAAGGGTTGATGCTGAGAGCCCGCCTCCCAGTCCCCCTCCTGCTGCACGTGTCTCCCGACGGGGACTCCCCTGGCCCTCGCCCCTTTTCCGCCCTATTTTCGAGGCAATGAGGCTGCAAATTGGAAATGGTCACAACCCTGAAACATGCAGATCTGCAGCTGCCGCCGCTGGGCAAGTAATTGAGGGATTGGAATGGGAGCAGGGATCGGGATCGCAGGCAGAAAATACCAACTGGAAATGAGGCGTCACACGACCGGGCAAAAATAAATCTCCGCAGAGTTGCCGAGATGCTGAGCTGCGATTCCCAGATTCCGCAAAGGGGGAGCCGGCCCAAGGTCAGTGTCATTATGTTCAGGCGAGGCAGAGCTCGGCTCGGCGACGGCGACACATGAGAAAAGTGGTTACCAGCAATTGTGTCACTTCTTTTGGCTAAACAGGCACCCGGCCATGTCTTCTTTTGGCTTTGGTGTTGACAAATTGCCGCGATTGCGAGTGCGACGGGGATGCCTCGGCATAAACGGAACTTTCACCTGGACATTTATCAAAATCTGTCAATTGCTGAATTCGTAATTTGCAGCTGCCACCTGTTGCGGCCAAAAGGCAATCAATGCGGTTAATTGCCTCTTGCTAAAATCTTGCGCTGCTCTCGGAGATCTGCAATCTGGGCTGATATCATAATTCGATCACGGGACTCGGTTAATTACTTTCAGACGGGCCTAGGCAAGCACCAGAGCCTTTTGATGTTGTGGCGACAGGAAGTGGGAATTAGAGAGGGGCGGAACCGGAGGGGCGTCTAAAGCATCCACCTAATGCCACTTAATGGCGAGCAGAAGCTGAAACGAGACCAACTTAGCATTCTAAGTTTGCAAATTGGAAGAAATCAGCGCCAGACAGCGGCGAAATCTTAAACGATGACAAATGTTCAACCTTGACAGAGACGGAGACGGGCAGAATCCAAAGAGTTCAACTGGAATGAAAAGACTCTCCCTCTGTTCCTGCCTGCGAGCTCAACTCGTTCTTTGGCACTCGAACAAAAAATGAATACAAATAAAGAACACCGCCAGCGAAAAATGTGAAAAAATTAAATCACGTCATGCTGCGATCGCCAGTGAAATAAATTGTTATATATGGGTATTTTTAGATTTGTGCAAATCTTTTTTATACATTTCAATTAGCCAGCGCTCGCGCCACAGCCACAATGATAAAATGAAAGTGTTTGTTTGGGCTTTGTTTGGCCATATAAATATATATATGCTGATATTAAAATCAGCTCGAAAATAGACCAAACTGCAGCTGGATGTGGATTTAGAGTGGCCTCGTTTAGCACACCAAAAGTTTTGCTTATACAGACCACTTTTCTATTGAACCTTCTACAAATCCGCCACATTTCTTTCCATTTCCATTTCCAATTCCATTTCTCTTTCTCTGCGAAAAACACAAAGCAAAAAATGGAGAAAAAACTGATGACGCCAGGCAATTAAAACATCAGGTGATTTGGGTATTTTGCCGGGCCCAGAAGACGCCGAGCGGAGCGGGTCTGAAGCTGCCGCAAACGTTAATGTGTTGACCGCATTAGGCCAGGGAAAAAAGCGGCAAAACTGCCAGCAGACGGAGATGACGTCTAAGCCAAGCTTGTGAGTCAGTCAGGCCATCGGATTTGGCCAGCACAGAGGGCTTCAGCTCACAGATCTAGCAGCTCGCAGCTCCATTCACAGCGCTCACAATGCCCATTCAAGAGACAGCGAGTCGTCGGCGGCAATGGAAAGACAAATTAGCATATTCTAATTTCCGACTGACTCCGACGGGCGGGTGACAGATCGGCTGATATATATACTTATTTATATATATAGATTCGCCTGTGTGCGGTGCAGTTCCATGCATATTGACCCACATTGCCCGCGGAGTCCGCCGTCAACATTATCAATAAAGTGCCATTTAAGCATTTTGCAATTCAACTGTTCAATCAAGTGCAAATGAGCCTAAATTCTGGCGTAACCTGAAAAACTCTTTCCCATATTCAGGTCCGCAGACGTTCTTTTAACTGGACGGAGCAGAGCCAGAGCCAGAGCCAGAGCCAGAGCCAGTGTTTAATTGATTTCCACGAAGCGAGAGAAAACCAATCACCGGGGCCCTGCATAACCAAAATATGAGCCCCGAAATGAAGGGGAAAAAGTGCAGGGCGTAAGCTGAAATTATGTGAATTATGCAAAACGTGTGTTGTGTTGGCCAGACCAGAAACGACCAGAGCCACAAAAAGCGGAGTCAATGTACCAGCTCCACATACACTAGCCCGGCGTTGCGTATACGCCGCGTAGACCCCGTTTCGCAGATAATCCCGATCCCGTGCAGGAATACGCCCGTACGCACATCTTACACTTGAACTTGACCCACGAAATCAGCGACTATCAGCTGTCGGCTGATCTTTTGCGAGGTTCTGCCTCTGGGCAGGCGGCCAGAAAATGTGCTCGCTGACGGGAAATCAGGGCGCGAGGAATCTCGACATTCGAATTCATTATACTCTCCCTCTCAGTGTCAGGTCCGAGACTGTTGCAGGGAACTCTCAAAATAAACAGAAAGAGAAAGGCAGCCTTAAAAATACATTCCCATTCTCATTCCCATTCCCAATTTATTTTCTTTTTATTTTCGGGCTTCTCTTGCAATCTGTGCAAACATTTGACACCCACGCCCCGTGGCCCAAACTGAAATCTTAAATCTCTGCACACACACAGGGGGGATTGATGATGGACCTGGGTGTCAACGAGTGTTGATTCTGATTAGTGCCAAACGCCAGTTCGGATGAGTGTTTCTGTCAGTGGCCATAGGTGAAATGGCCGAGGAAAATGGGAATGGGAAAAGCCACAGAAGAAAACTGAATGAATTTTCCTCTGAACCGAAACTTGGATGTTATGCTAAATTGAAGGAGAACCTCATGCACAGAAAGACTTTGGCAAGACACTTGACTATAATAGTAAATAATTAATATAGAGCAATTTCAGGGCTAGCTAATTATTCTTGATTCCCTTTGGTTCCATGATAATTTAGAAAATGAAAATGTTAGGTGTCTAGAGTGCCCCAATTAAAAGTTAATGTGTGAGTAATTGAAATAAATAAAGAAGAAGGCATTTACAATTATTACAAGCAATATAAGCCTCATCAGAGTTTTTTTAAAGTTATTTTTATTCTTTGGTTTTATGTTTATGTTAGAGTAATAAATCTGAAACCAAATAGTAACCATGACTTTGCTGGATTACTCTCTTCCTAGGTTGTGAAACCCACATTTCCCTGGTCATAAGTTGAGCGATTAATTGGTAATTGCTCCGTTGACTGATCCAGACAGTGATTTGTGCGAAATGTTATCTCCACTTGGCAGAAAGGAACTGGGAGCTGATGACTGGGCCTGACTTCTCATTGAACTTTCCTGGCATTCAATTAAAAACACGTTAATTCAGCTCTCAGTTGGCCCCCGATCAATGCCTTATAATTGTCTGGGTTTATCAATAACAAGTTTAGTTCGGAGATCAAATCAGCTCAGCGGGACTCGCGCCACGTAGCCATAATTAGCTGCCCCGAGCTAGAGTGTTACGTGTGCATACAGATGCGGATACAGATACATCTATGCTGTGGCTGAGCATACTAACAGCAGAGTTAAACAAATATCCACACTCTCGTTAATTGGCAAAAAACGAACAGATCGTTCTGAAGTCATGAGTTTCGGTTTCAGTGTCGGCGTTTCGTTTTCGTTTTCGTTTTGGGCATCCGATGATGCAATTGGCAACCAAAGCCAGACTTGGCAATATTTATATACCGAACGTTTGTACTTGTATCTGAACAAATTAACGCTTTTTGTGGGGGCTGCGTTTTTCGGAACCGCCGCTGAAATGGACTCGTGGGTCGACCTTATCCGCGCGAATTGCATCTCATTAACACTGCGACTGCTTCTGCTTCCGATTAAATTGAAAGCGAGCACTAACAGCGTAATTCAAGGAATTACTCACAGCCCGAGGTGAGCTCGAATTCTTTCGCCTTAACACCGACCATAAATCCGCAATTTGCGCCATGAAAAATCAATTGAAGATCCGCCGATCGATTCTATCTATGCCCGAAATCGGTCTTTAGCTTAAACAGTTTTGTGTCTAGCCGAGAGGCATTTTTACTACATGCCATAAATGCCGGGATGACGCCTCTGAAAAAAGGGGGCCTGCGGGAAATTATTTGCAATCTGCACCTGCGAAATGCATTCCGCCGCCTGTCGACGTCGTTCTCTGGTTTATTTACACTGCACATCTCGAGTTCAAGTTCAGCGCGACTCGCCAGCGACTTCAATTATGTTTGTAAACAAGTGACAGTAAGTAATGCCGCCGATGAGCAGCTTCCTTGGAATCCGAAGCATTTAATTCAATTTAAAAATTGACAGTCACCATAAACTACATTTAATTGTTGAGACTCATTATTTGTCCAATTTGTGAACGGAATTCCCAGAATACACAGTGTATGTAGTATTTGTCAAATCACTGGGAGGTGTTTTGCGACAGGAAAACTGACTCAAACTCATTGAGTTAGTCGGGTGATGTCATTAACAATGCTTGTGAAATTTCACGAAATTATTAAGGCCCAAAGACGTCAGTTAAACAAGCCCAAATTGTTGCCAAAATAGACGAAAATATGGCATGGCCAATTGAGAAGCCTCGTCATCGATTTAGACTGAAATATATACACTTTGAATTGGTTTAAACGTGAATTTCCCCAGCTGTTTGGTTATATCCCTGTAAACCAGAAACGAGCAACCAGAAACCAGAAACCCCGTGCCCGGGGCAGCGACTCAAGAGCAAGTGTTGACCTTCCCAGGAGTTGATCATGTGTAGTGCAGTGTTATTATGGCCAGTAACCCATTCACATTCCCACTGGCGGCTGCTTCTGCTGCTTTCGATGCACAGAAGGCGAATTCCAGGCCAGAAGAGCCCATCAGTTCAGGCCATCAATTCGTGGACTCACTGAGGGAAAATTTGACTAATTAGGAGGCTCAGAAGGTGCTAATTTTAAATGGAATTTAATTGAATTATTTAAATTACTGAGGAATCTACTTTTAACTACAGGCATAAATGTTTCAAAAATTGTATCTTTAAGATATAATAAAGTATCCGCTGGTTAAAGCTGTATCCATGGACTTTGGTTTACTTAAAACTTTACGAGGAAAGCATTGAAAAAAATCCCTTGATTCACTAATAAAACAATTTTGATTTCAAGATTCCATGGCCTCTTAATTTTTTACCAGTGCACGACTGGGACACTCCTTTGGACAAATTAGCCTGCGGTTAGCTGTGGATGCATTCAAAGATCGCATGATCTTACGGCCGTTTTTCATGGCTTCGTTTGGCAGTTGACACGTTAAGAGCACGCACGTTTGCCGGCCATTTAAGTGGCCCCAGCGACTCGGCGTCCCAGCATCTTGGCCATTGCCACTGGCCAGAAGACGGGGAGATGGGGAGCGACGGGGGCCCGATAAAGCGGAGAGCGGCATTTGACAGTTATGACCACTTGCTTTATTTTTAGAGCCAAAAACGGCTAGGCCAGTTGGCAAGCAAAGCTGGCAAAGAGCAAAACGAAGCCGGCCGGCACCCACAGACAAACCAAGAGCACACACACGAAACCTAACTGGTTTGGTTTCTGCCCGACGCCGATGACGCCGCAGCATGACTCTCTCGATCCCCGCTTAGAGTGCCGAAAAATACCCGTCCCCCGGCCTGATCTTGACCATGTTTCGGGAATGCCACTTCGAGGCGTGTGTACAACTCAATTCGTACCTTCTATAAGACATGCATACGATCCGTCGTCCTCGGGTAATGGCCAGTTCAGAGCTGCAAGAAACGGTTAAGAGAGACATTAGTACCTGGGATGCGATGCGAAGTCGAACCTTAAACTTAACATCAAATCCGCGGCGATTGAGCGCACTCAAGTGTCTCGCATTGAGCGTTTTCGATTTATCTGTGCAATTATTTCTTGGCTTTGATTTTAATTGTTCGCAATTAAAGTCTTAATTGCCCGGCCGTCTAAATACATTTTTAACGAACTTTGCCTCGCCGGCAGGCTGTCACTCAGCTGCTGCAGCTGCCTAATCCCAGCTGATGGTCAGTCAAGTGTGAAAGTTTTGCCCAAAACCAAGCACTCCCCGTGAAAATGAAAAGGAAATTTACATAAAATTGGCCCAGGGTCAGCGGAGTTCGTAGCGATGATACCAGATGAGGCCGATCATCAGCATCAAGGTAAAGAATTGATGGCTTCCCTGGCCTGAAAATAGCCAAACTAAGACAATAAATGCCGGACTGAATCACTAGCCCGTCGATTCTCAGGGCGTTGCTCATCCATTGTTAGATCCAAAGAGCCAACAACCTGCTGCCTGATTACTATGCAAGGGACGTGCCCGAAATACTGTCACGTAATCCGCGAACGCCCACTGAGTGGGTTTTGTGAATGGACTGGAATGGAGTGGTGTGGTCTCGGTCTTGGACTGGTCCGGGTCTGGAGTGATGTGACAATGCATCTAATCTTCGAGTCCCCGGACGAGGTCGTCATCGCTTGATGCCCGATCACATCACATGCAAATTAGCTGCCATTGATGAACTCGTTGGCTTCTGTGAACTTTGGAATGCCAGCTGCCCCGGACAGATCTGAGGAACAGATGTCGAGAGATCTTGGCGAACTCTTCTTGGTTGTTGAACTTGAACGAAACTATTTGGCAGAGTTGTTTATTCTAGGGAAATTGCGGAAAAACGGGTAAACAATCGCTGGGCCAGTCTGCGTCATAGTTTCCATGGTACTCGGCAGCGGAACTCTCCATATGCCCCAACGCGGAATTCCTTTCATTTCGAAGAGCTTTCCACACTATCTCTGCGGCTGGGTCTTATCTTATCGCGGGACATTTGCTAATTATAGATAGAGCCGAACCCCGAAAAAGCACAGACACCACAGCGAACCAGAGTCATGTGCACTTGAGCCCTGGGATTTCGGGCATTCATTTGCGTTTGACAAAAACTTGGGCCCCGTCCTCCATTATCCATAAACTCCATAGAATGCAGCACTCCAATGTCGGGGCACTTCCATTTCCCCGCACTCTCGGAGGAGTTGCCCAATGATATTGTTTTGATTGCGCCTCGATAACAGCTCGTTTCGCCTTATCGAAACACATTTGCTGCTCATCCCCTTGGCAAACATCGCCTCTATATCTAATGGGGACAAGGTTGACACATCCACCAAAAATGGGACCACGAAGTGCACCCAACTGCTAGGCTGCCTCGAGGGTGTGAGAGGGTGACGCGACTGACTGCATTCGATCTCGGATTGCCTGGTTCGAGACGAAACACAAAACGCGGAAAGCCGAAAACCCAGACGCGGGGCGCCAATGTCCGATCACTCACCCAGGCTGGGCCGAAACAGAGCCAAAAAATCTTTGTGGAATTGAACTTGAAACAAGGAAAAATGACCAGACCTAAAGGGTAGCATTGGGGGGTTTTTTTAGAAGCAAGTATAGAGGAATGTTTGTTCATGAATTTGCCATGAAATTCCAACATTTCCGGTGAGTTTATAAATTTATGTTCGTAACTAATAGATGACTAAAACGGAGCTATATTTAGCTTTGAAATAAATATATAAATAAAATTTTTATATATACAGGAAGCCAAGATTAGTTTGAATTTAAAAGAAGGTTTCAAATCATACTTTGTAGAATTCAAAGCCCAAATTGAGAATTTTTCGCTTTCTCTTAGCAGCTCTCATAGATAAAAAGGGGTATACGGCTTGGCATAGGTACATTTCCGATAACCTGACGAACCCGGGGAAAAGATAAGTGTGTCTGAGACACACTCGCAGATAGATAGACAGACATTAGCACCCACCAACATGGGCCCGGGAGCTTCAGCTCTTTTTTCGCTTGCCCGGCTGGGCAACGCCGAGTTATTGGCCATAAAGCCGATTTCTGGAAATTGCCTGAAAAACAGTTTCCAGTTCGCACTCGCACACCTCTGTGAATTATGCGCTGGAAATTAGCACCTTGGCTTTAGTCGGAGGAGGATTGCGCAAGAGCCGGGCTTTATGGCTCCACTCGGCGCGGATGGGAGTTGCGTTCCACCTTCGCAGATCTTGGATTTCCCAACCCGGGATCGCTGCTCCCCGCAATCTCTCTCCGGCTGATTGATAATCTCATTAGGCGGTGACGTTGCACGAGTGCCTGCTTTTAGAGCTGACAAGCCAAACGTTTGTACGCGTATTAATAATATTTCTTTTTATACTCGCCACGAAATGCGGCCCAGTGATTCACCCTGCGTTTCAAGTGGGTGCCGAGCTGCGGGAAACCACAACAGGCCTTGGGGGAAAGGTGAAAACTCGGAAAGAATATATCGCACGGATCGCTGTCCTATCCGTGTCTGGATGAATCAACCTGGTTGGTGGGCTTCTGCCTGCGCCGTGTGCGGTTTCCTAATGATTTACGTAAACGATTCCCGAGTTGCAGGGCCCCGAAAGCTCGCCAGCCGTCTATACTACACACACATCATAGTATGGACAGATCGGATCGGGGTTGAGTTGCAATGGAAGCCAGCCGCGTAGGTAGCGGAGATTTCACGCGAATGCGTGCCCCTCTCGAAATGTGTATTTTTTGTAGTCCGTTGAGTTCGCAATCGGGGCTTCGAGTAGCTTTAAGTGCCCGCGCCCGGGGTTAAGGGAGTAAGCGTTTTATTATGTGCTTGGCTCATCCCCGGCTCTCGTATCTTTCTTACTTTTGGCAATTATATAACCCGGCCGAGTTGGGAAACAGGGTCAAGTTTGCCACAGGCCGCAAGAGCGACCGCAAATGCAAGTCGGAGATAAGTAATAAAAGGCGACTGAGCGAGCCAGTTTGAGTTTCAAAAATCCCGACCCCGAACCCTGGCCTTTACATGGCGCGGAATGACCAGATTCCGCGATTAGTCCCTTGCGGATTACTATCTGAATCGACACTCGCGGCTCCCGTTCATTTTCGGACGTTTCTGTCGGTTTACTTATCACGTCCAGCAGTCTGCTGGGCTTTGTGTTAATTCGGGGCTTATCAAGGCCCCAGGCCGAAGCCAAACTCACACCACACGCAGAATTGCTTGAATTCTTCGCACTGTTTTCTGCGGACTCTATTCTCTGTATTCTGAGGCACTTTTGTTTGAACAGATCTGTGTTTGTTTAGCGCTATCGCGCGTGAGTACGTATTTTTCACTGTCTTTTGTTCTGGAGGCACTGAAGATGCCAGACTGAAGAGTCCTTCAACACACGATGCGACCCAATGGGCCTTTACGGTCGGACTGGCGGAGATCGCGTCTCGCCGAGATGCCCCACCGAATGTGTCGCACGGCGGGCAGAAACACAACAAAAAAGAGCCCAGCAGCAGGGGAAGCATCCGAAAGATACAAAATTCGTATCTGAAATGGGAGAGAGAGCGCCCAAAAATGCCGAGAGGGGATGGATGACAATGAGGCAAAAAACAACGGCGCGCCACAAACAATTTAGTCGCGAAAATCGCCGAATGCAAGTGTCTTGATAGCTCGGCGGTTTGATTTTGGTTTTCGCTTTTATTTTATTGTTTTCATTTACGTTACGTTAGTTTTTATTTTGCGTTCACAAGTGTGTGCCAACGGAAACTATATAATTTTTAATTACCTAGTCGGCGAGGGGAACTGGGAACGCTGCCTTTTCGGATCGGATTGGATTCGCGCACGCACCCGACAACACGTCTCGGCACTGGAGTTGCCCGAACGAGACAAAAGCTCGGTTACCTGGCGAAAATCGGGGGTCGTAAACCGGAGACCGTAGATCGGAGATCGGAGATCGGATCGACCGTTCGCGGAGAGAGCTGAGCACCGAATGAAACGCTATCGGAGCCCCTGGTTCCCAAGAGCCGCGCCGCAAACTTCACCGGAGCGCGAGAGCAAAAGCCCATGGCGAAAGCCGCACTGAGAGAAAAGATCATAAATTAATAAATGTATTTAATTGAAAATATTATGGTAAATATTAGCTGGAAATTTTATGAAATTGCTTTGTAAAGTGGAAATTTAAATCTATATTTTATGAGATTTATTTATATTTTTTACAATTCATGAAGAAATCTATACCCATAAAATAAAATTTTCAAACTTTCGCACTCCTTTTTTCTCTGTGTAATGAGAGTGAGAGAGCGGATAAAGAGATTTCCGAAAGAGAGTTCCAAAAACCCGTTGCCATTTAATAACACTAGGAAAAACACGTGGATAAGCAGCGGCACACGCGCCTTAGAACGCACACAACTTTGTTTGGATTATGAAATTCATAGGCAAAAGCTTGCTAATTGCGAATATTACTCTCAAAGAGAGCTGCTGTTGCGCTCTTCGGCAAAAGCTTATCACTCGAGCGTTATCAATTGATGAGCTGACTTTCCGATTTGGTTTGTGCGAAGCGAACGTAAGTTCTCCTTTACAACGTTTGCATTTTCCATTTCCTGCTGTAAGAACTGCGACATATGTATGTTTTAAAATAAAACTGTGGGGTTTTTATCGAGAGTTTGCCTGTATCTTATCATTCCGAATATTCTTTTCCGCCCCACACGATAAACAAAGAGCACTCTTTACGTCTCTTTTTGGCGACAGCTAATTAACTGTAGGTGGGGGAAACTCCAGGTGAAACTCCCACAACTCCGAGTTAATGCGTGGGTGGGTTTTGTTTACGTTTTATTGGGTTTGTGGGTCAAAGTTGGCATAGTGTTCATTCGTGAATGAATCGAGTGAACCTCAAGGGGGGCCACGATCGCAGCTACGAATGGCCAAGAGTGTTCGCATGTGTGTGCCTTCCAAGCAGCTGAGTGGCAAAACTTGTGTTAATACCAATGTTAAATATTTGAGTTTGATTTTATCTTATCGCTATCGGTGTTTGTTCTCGATTGGGTGGACTCCTCCGGGTGATATCACCCCGCTCAATGCTCGAAACCCCTCTTTTCGGCGGAGCTTTTGGCCGGAGTCGAAGCCCTTTGCCCAATTTTACGTGAATGCTAATTCAACGGATTTCCATTTCTCATATATACAGGCACTACCCAGCCATACATCCATATGTTTGTTGAAGAGGAAGGGACTCGGGTGGCGGTACAACATCATTATCTCACCATTTAAATATTCGCACTCGCACACCCGAAACTTTTCTTTAATCGTTCAAAACTGAATGCCAGCAGCCAGGTCGGCTATTTGCTTACCTTTTGGCCAAATATGTGCCAATGGTTCGACTGGACGATGACCTGGATCGGAGGAAATCTGAAAGAAAAGAGCATTAAAGAGAATTTTTAAAGATGTTTATCACTTATTGAAATAAAAAGATGCAGGTACGCAAGACAGTCTTAATTTGCTTTTACATTTTTGTATTCCTTTTCACTGGATTTCAGGAATATTTTATTAAGATCTCTAGATTTTCTTTATCCTCTTAAATTATTATAGATTGTAAGAAATATCTCTCTAACGTCTGGCAAAAAACTTGTCTTAACCACGTTTAAAAGCTGAGTAATCCGCTGCAGTTATAAATATTTATTTAGAATCAAGCTGAATTGTTATTTATTGTTAATAAAGAGAAACGTGGAAAATAGCCAGCTGATGTGGTGGTTTTTCGCTGTTTATACCCCCGTTCGCTTACTGGGTATCCCGTGGATCAAAAATAAAGTATCCGCTTGTTTATGGACGGATAAAAAGGCAGCTACTTTTGACGGGTTCGGTTCTCGGGCCCGTTGTTTATCTCTGCCGACGCACCTGCCAGCGATCCTCTCCAGCTCTCGTATACGTCAATTGATCGGAAGTGTCCAACGCCCCTGGGCAGGCTGATAAAAATTGTGCGAATCGCTGAATGGGTTTCTGTTCGGCAATTGCCAAATTTTAATTGCAAATCCACCCAGAACTGACGTCAGAGTGAAGGAGGAGCTGCGTGCCGTGGGCGATTGTCGGATCGCGAATAATATATAGAGTTGCGAATAATATTTATTGGAAGGCCAGCCAGCAGATAGATCCTATTGCGAAAGCTGAGCTAATAGAGGAGCTGGCTGGGGCTTGAGTTTCGCGGCGCCCTGTTCTATCGCCTGCCGGTGGGCTCTGTTTGTCTCAGATTATTGTTTGGAGAACGGTCTATTTACCAACTAATTATATTACACATACAGTCGCTTTCCGGCGAAGCCCTTGCGCAACTGGGAGGGTCATGCGTCACGGAGTTAGTTCATCGATTGCGCCGGCGCATGAACGATCGAAGCACTCGACGAAAATTGGCTCTGTTCTCGATTAGATAGTCGTGATATTTATTAATAACATTAGCCCTCTCGCCTGACAAATATATCACTTCTCACCTCGCCAACGGGCAATCAGCTGGCAACGAGCCGAACCGGAGTTATGCAATTTCCAGGAGCCCGGAGATTGTTTGTTTGTCCAATTGGGGGAAACCTGGTACTTCAAGGTGAAGGCGTTGCTGGCTTCCCCTGAACGGATCGGAGCGGGGAGTGTGCCCGCAGCTGACTGGAGTTCCAAGGTGTCGGGTGGTCTTCTCCGTGGAATACTTTCGGCATTGACTTAATTGATTAGAGCACCTGACTAACTTTTCTTGGGGACTTTGCGGCTTTGACAATTCTTAATTTCTGTGTAAATATTGATACGATATCTCCATTGTGCGTTGTGTGTGCATTCCCGATTACTTTTTGGCTCGAATGCAAAACTTATATAACTGGAGATGGCGGAAAAGTTTCCATTTGCCTGGTGTTATTATAAGGTTCTTGGTGGCGACGAGGAATCTCATCGAATGCAAAAGGCTGACCCACATAGCGGGGCTTCCATTTCGCTTTCATTGACTCACTGACTAAGTGACAAAGTGACTGACGAGCGACTGACTGTGCTGAGTCCCACAATGGATCGCCGATGGAGCTGGAGCTCGGCTTAGCTTCTGGCTAATGGGGGCCTGCAATGAACCGGAAATTCACAATTAACCGTCAATCCCCCAGCCGAGTTTCATAACCAACTGCATTTGGAGTCGACTCCCTCGGCAGGGGGTGCACTCGGAATCCAAAATCCGTATATGGAAATCGCACGTTACGGCTCATTGGCCGCTGGACATTTATTTGTTTCTCTTTTCAGCCTAGGTGTAATTTTTCGGATGCCTTCTTTGGGCCGAACTGAGGCGGCGGCTCGGTTGGTTATTTTAATTGTTCGTACGTGTTGTTCTACAAAGGCTTGTTCGCTGGCTGGCCAAAAATTATTACTTTATCATCTGGCTGGCTGACGGGAACGTGATCCCCGATCCGGCTCCGGTTCGAAGACAACTATCAAAGTGGGCGCCTTTATTTGGGGTCGGGGCGATTACAGTTACGCTGACTGGGAGAGTTCATTGGAGTCGCCACACGCCATTATTTTTATTATATTTTCTTTATGATATCATGTAAATGCAGTTTGGCTTAAATATAGATAACTGTAGTTTCACTTTTTCGGCTGGGCCCATTCCTAGAAAGGAATGGGAACGGGATTGGATATACTATGTGATACGTGACTAACCGATGAGGGGCATTCGCGAGCTTGCTTCTGGGTATTTGGAATGTCAAAAGGGGTAATTGAACAACAATGCTATATAACTATTGGTGTCTTTAGTATTATCTAAAGTGCACTTGAGCAGGAAGAAACTCCAAGTTAACAATAAACTTGGAGAGATGAATACCTATAAAGATTCCTGGTTGATCTTCACTCACATAAGTTATCCTAGCAAACCTGAATCTCCCATAAAATCCCCCAAGTTACTTTGACAAATGCTCATAACCCCTGATTCATTACCCAAAGACTCTCTCCCGGCTTAATCACCCCGTTGCCTCGATAAACGATAACGATTTTTCAGTCTAAGCCCCGCCGCAGCAAGTCCCAGGTTGCGAGTTGTGAGTGCAGCAGGCAAATGGCATTCGCAGGTGGTCGCTAATCAACGTAATCAACTTGCAACAAGCTCGTTAGGCGAGGCAGACGCGGCTTCATGGTAATCAGGCCACCGCCAAGTTCTAGCCAACTTCTGGGACGGCAGAGGGAAGCGAAGGTCGCTCTAACCAAATTGGTTGTGGTCTCAATCTGTGCAGAGGAAGAATTTTCAGGGAACAAAAAACAGTTCACGGAAAATAAGAATAGCTTCTATTTAGAAATTATTAAAAAAGATGTATTTTTAATATCAAAATTATAATATATATTATTATATTTAAAATTATAGAAACCTGTGCTAAGCTTCATTTTAAACTCGCTTTGTTATACCTTGATTACAGTCATTTATTTTTCTCACTGCAAGACTGGTTTGTCTAGGCAATGAGCCTGGCTTTACCGTTGCCCACGACTCGAGCGTTTAGCTGGGTCAAGGTCAGCTTTGGGGCTGGGAGTTCCTGGCCTATTCGCTGGCAGAATCCAGCTAAGAGGATCGAATCGCTGCGGCGTGGTGGCAGCAATCTTCTCGCAATGCCAGGCACGCACACATCAAGTGGTCGCCATTCAACGCCATCGGAGCCATCATCGTCATCGTCTTCGGGCTGTTCCCATCCATCGGAGGCAATCCTCCGATGCTTCAGAGATCGATCGATCAGCGCCCAAGTGGCGGCTGCTGCTGCATTTGGTGGTGGCATTGCAAACTGCGTTCCTCATTGATTTTCGTTTCGTTTTCGATTTGCTGCGATATTATTCATGCCCAGGGCAGTGGTGGAGTCAAACGGGGGTTCAGGACTTAACAAGAAAGCTAGGGATCTTTGTAGAAATTGTACCAATAATTTGGGAATATCTTATAGAATATTGTTTACAATCTCATTCTTCAAAAGAATGGTAAAATCTTTTCTTATAAAATAAGATATTTAATATTGACCTTTGACAGATTTCTATATTAATTTAATCACATATTCAATATCACATTTTTTTGGTATTTAATTTCATGAAGCTAAACTTTAACTACGCTTCTGTTATCTTAAAAAAGCGATGATCGACGAACACAAAGCTGAGATTTTTCACAAGAAAATATTCATGCGAAGGCGAAAACTGCGCAGGCGCATGTTTTGTCAACTGGCAATCGGCTGGCAAAAAGACATTCGGACATTCGGAGGCTAAGGCTGCGGCCGCTGACGTTTGCGTGACAGCAGCGGCAACAAAAACAGAAACAACAGCAAAAACCTCACATGCAGCAGCAGCAGCAGCAGCAGCAACAGCAACAACAACAGCATCCAGACGCCGCTTCAACCAGTTACCAATTTTGGCAGCAAGACTTTCATTTATTTGCGATACGGTTTCGGCAGTTTGTAAAGCACATATCCCAATATTAAGAAATACAAATAATAAATTAATTATGACAAATTTAATTAAACTATTAAATATTAAATTAAAATGTTTTAATAACGGAAAGAATTTAGTTGAGTTTTAAAGATGTAAGCCTTTGACGCCCTTGGAAATCATTAAGGTTCACAAGAAGTGGCATTGCATGTTTAGGCAAACAAGAATAAAAAAAGAATAAATTAATATTAGGTAAAACATTTTTTACACTTTAAGATAATTGTAAGATAATTTTACTTAGGTTTAGACATTCAAATAAATAATAAAGCAACATATTGCATGTACGAGAATATTCCAGTTTGGATGCTGGGAATTGAGACAGTGTCAGAAAACGTTCTCTATATAAAAAAAAACAAAAAACTAATTGTAAATTGAGTAATTATTATTAATTTAAAAAACTCTTAGCTCAAGATCATCAAATCAATGATAGTGTAACCTGAACCACAGTCTAATTTTAAAATTAAATAATGTAAATTACACAATAATATTTCATTGCTATTTTGGCGACATCTGGGAGCTTACATTTAGTACCACCAATAAGATGGTTCTTAACTGCGCCTTCGTTAAGTTCAGGCCACAATAT
This sequence comes from Drosophila jambulina, assembly GCA_018152175.1. Taxonomy (NCBI): domain Eukaryota; kingdom Metazoa; phylum Arthropoda; class Insecta; order Diptera; family Drosophilidae; genus Drosophila; species Drosophila jambulina. Next base: position 11,080,722 of record JAECXH010000113.1, on the reverse strand, counting down.
TCACCATAGTTTAAAATGAAACATTTAGTTTCTGATATGATACTAATAATAATATTAAATTATAATAATTTAACTTTTATTTTTTTGTTTAATTTTTGGGTTTATTAATTTTTCTACCTTATCAAATTATAATTTAATATAAATAATTCAGCAAATTGCTGATAGCGCCTTCTACCGGACAACGCCGGCGTTAGAAGGTTTTCGATTATATCCGCTAGAGGTAGGACAGAAATCAAAACATCAAAATATTTTTAAATTATTTCCAAAGATCTAAAAAACTGTTTTTGATTAATTGTTCTTCACAAAACCTTTTAAAGAATCCAATAAATCCAATAAAAAAAGTTAAAGTTATTGCAAATTATTATGAAATGGAGTTAAATCCTCGATTTTGACATCGATGTGTCTTTCTGTTTCCAAATCGATAGTACCATCGGTGTTTTGGCATCTCTGGATAGAGTTGTACTTTTCGATGTTTTCACCAAAACGTTATCGATATCGCGGCGATGGTTCTGCCAGCTCTATGCAGTCGATCAGTTGAGTTTTGAACTTCTTCAACAGGTGTTGCATATCGCGGTAGAGTAGAAAGCGATCTTACGAGTTCCCCCGGAATCGGTAACGCCAAAGACAACAACAAAAGATACTCTAATTAACGGACGAGAGCACGTGACACTAGCGGGCGAATTTATCCGTTTCATTTAAAAACTGCTCCCACAAAGGACGATACGATCCTTCGGTGTGAAAATCCTGGCGACTAAAAAGATTGTGTGTTTCTTGCAGCGACCATAAACCAATTCTTGGATTACCCCGCTCCCCCCAGAGACAGACGTCTGCCCGCAGACCGTTCATAAGGTGAGTGTTTCGTATCCAGCGGATCGGATCCCATATCCCTCGCTCGGATTTCGGGACTTCGAGACTGGAAGAAAAGTGCAGTGCAAGCGGGGGATGGGATTTCGTCATGCGAGCGTGCAAGTGGAAGCGTGACGACGCTAGTGACACTCCGCCAGCAAGCTGTTGTCTCGCTCGCCGAACGTATCTTTCCATGGCTCTCAGTATCTGTGTGTGTGTGTGAGTGTGAGCGGGCTACCTGTGGCTTTTTACCTGTGCCGTTCGTCTACAGAAAACATAACGAAGCACGCACACTCTGACAGCCCCCAAATGCAGCTGCTCTTGTGTGTGTGTGTGGTGACATATAATTTTCAAACCCGAGTCGCAATTATCTGGATAAGTTCTGCCAGCAAAAGCGCAGATACTTTCGGGTTGAGATACCCCCAAACAGCCTTATCGGCCGACTTCTTCCCGCCCTTAAGCCCAGTTAATGCAAATGCACTGAAACCGAAAAGAGCACTGTCCCAGAGTCGAAAGGAAAACATTTACACGAGCCAGCAGCAGGCAAACCAACACGATTCCAGCCAGGTAGATAAGATACACCTGTGTGGGGTATACGTATGCGGTAGAGTGTGTGTATGTGTGTGTGTAGAGAGGGGGGAAAAACGAGAGGGAAAGGGGTGAACAAACCGGTAATGCATTTACTCAAAAGAAGTCACCTTCATAACAAATTCAACGCTGCCGAGACGAGCTGCAAAAACCCAACATGCCCAACTGTCACCGAGAGAGAGATAAATCTATATAGTTTAGGTCCGGCCATGATCGCAGTTTGCATATGCCACACACTCTTTAGCTGTGGCAGATGGGCAACGGAGCTTGAATAAATATTGGAAAAGCTGAGGCTCCGCTCGGGCCCAGTTTTTCAGCTCCAAAGGTCGCTGCATAAATCGACGTATTTACTGGCTCAAGTGCACGCAAAAAAATTAAGTCAGCTTCGATTTTTGCTTTTTAGACAGGGATTTTAATTATTTCAAACTTTTATTCAGAGAATTTTTAATCTAAAATATAGAAATATCAGTTACGGAACGGTATTTTGATCTTAAATATTACTAAGTTTGGAAATTGATTCCATAAAAGATCAGCTTTATATCTTCCTGCTTCCTTTTCATAAGTAATGTTAACTTTTTATTTATCTTGTATCGTCTCAATATAAACTGATATATTTCATATCTTTACTATCTATGATAATCAAATATCACTTAAATCAATCTTGACATCTCTGCCATATCGGATATCGATTGACCCCTATTTCATGCCAGTTTTCTTTGCGTGTACGTGTTTAATCGGTTTTCAGAGCTTCCTGTAGTGGCGGCCAATAATTAATCAAGCGACCGAACTTCGATAACAGCCACGAAAAGTTCTCCAAAAATAAATAATTTATTTCTATGCATAATTCAGAACCAGTTCCAATCGATTTTCAATTTTAATGTTCGCTGTTTATAACCATCTCCGCTGGCTCACTGGCTGGCTGTCGCGGGCACGAAGCTGGAATTTAAATGAAATGAAATGTACACAAATTATTTTACCGAGATCTGGGCAATAAACACACACACGTCCAATGGATTTTGAGGTGCGACTCAGTTTTCCAGACGTAATCAACCAGTTCGGAGGAGTGCACTGCGGATTCCTGGAAAGCAATTTTGTATGCAAATTCGCCTCCACTTTGAATTGTTCTGGGGCAGGGCCAGCAGGGACAGCAGGGGCCGAAGGGACGTTTCAATCATATTCGTGTACATACTCTAGGTAGAGTGTCAAACTGTCGCCAGTTGCCCGACTGCGGCATTATCTAATCGCGACATAAGCCGGTCCCCACATAGGAACCTCAGTGTACCTATTTATACAGATAAAAAGCCAAAAGCAAACACGGGCCAGTTGAGACTTTGACTCGCTCCACAGCGAGTTAATGAGGTCACAGCACTCTCCGCTCTGCTCAGCCCGAGCTGCTTTCAGGGCTGGTAATTGGCCGGAGGTAGTGGCTCCACTCCACTCCAATCCACTCGGATCCGAACCGATTCCACGTAGAGCTCCGTCTCCGGCGAATTATGAATACCTGAAGCTGAGCAGCACATCTTTTATGGCCCAAGTGGGGAGTCAAACATTTGTCGAGATCATCGTCTTGTGTGTCCGTGTGTGGGCTAGCTTCGCTTGGAGCCGTGTCTTACACAGAACTTAAGTGTCGGCACATGCGGCGTATGCGTAATATCGCGCTCTGCTCTGGCTCGCTTAGAAGTTATTTGCGGACACACAAGCATGATTGCCATACGAAAACAGCAAAAAGCTAACTATTTCGAGCGATTTAACGATCCAACCTTATTGTTTTAACAGCTCGGCCAACAATGATGTCATTTGAATGGGATTCGGGCGGGAGGAATGGGCGGCATGGAAGGCGGTCGAGGGAAAGCCAAATGCAATCCGCTCGTTGAGGCTTTCCCACTTTTTCGCTGGCCAATTGAGCGTGACGCTCGCTCCGCATATTTCGCACCCACATTGCGTTGACGTTTTACCTTAACCCTGAATCTAATCGATCAAGCCTGACAGAGAGACACCGAGGTGGAGAGCGGTGGCATTAGCATTAATCAATTTCTGCCATAAAACATTAGTCACCGACTCGTCGGTGGTCGCAACGAAAAACAGCTGTCCGGGCCCTATTTTCGGCTGCAACTTTCTCTGGGTCTTGCAATTGTTCTCGTACTTTGGCCACACAAAAGTTGGGTGTTTGGTGGCTAAGCCCCTTTTGGTGGGATTGCCTTGATTTGCTCTGGCCCAGGCCATAATTCAAGATCTCTGACTTAAGCCGATTTCACAGCGTCAAAGTTTGGGTTCAGGGTCTGCCACTGCCACTGCCTCTGCCTCTGGCTGTGGCTCTGCGTCTGCGTCGCAGTCTCTGTGGCTGTCTCCTTCTCCGTCTGGGCTTGGATCGTTGGCCAAGCTAATGAAATGCAGAAACTCTTGTCTCTGGGATGTGACTCAGAGGAGTGTGTGTGCTTACGTGCCATGCGAGTGGCAGTGCGCGGCCCGGAATGCGGCCTGCAACTTGCCAGTTGGCCACGTTGGCAAAGGCCCAGCTACAAGCGGAATTCGTAATTGCAACCCTTACAAAAATTTGGGATAATGGGCATGGCAAAATATCTTGAAGAGAATAAAAAGTAGTTGAAGATGTTTAACCTTTTACGTAAACTTCAAGCACAGACAGTAACGTAAGCTTTTCAGGTTGTATAAATAAATTATGGTTAATAAATAATAACCTAATAGACCCAAACCTATACCACCTTTTATGGGGTAGGGATCCAGGGACTCGTAATGAATAAATAGAAACGGCTTCTTTGATATAAAAACAATACAAGTACTGAGTCCACCAATATCATCTCAAATAAATATATTTCAGAATCAATTTTTATCTGTTTTCATATCCGTAAATGTTTATCGTCAGTCTACAAGCTGCTCTAGTTCTTACAACAATATTTTCATTGCAATTTCCCCAGCGACTGTGCATTGTAATTTGTTTATTGCTGCTAAATCAGATTGCAGGCCTTTTGACGGCACAGCTTACTCAATTTCAATACTCAATGCTGATTGCTAGGTGCTAGGTGCTTAGCCCCCGACACTTAATAAATATATGGATGGCTCAGCGGGTTGACAATTCGAGGCATTCGACGCCACAAGCGCCCGCTCGACCGATAAACAATACGTGATGGCTAAAGCGCCTTTGTTGTTGACGGCGACAAAGCCCCGGTCGAGTGCAAAGTTTAGCGCAACAAAGTCGGAAAACTCACACTTTGGCGGCTAAACAAATCAGGTTTTCTTCGCCAAACACAATGAAAAGCTCTTTTCAGGCCGGGGAAAAGTCGTGCCCCAGCAAGCCTTCTCGGAAGCTGCAGGCCCCGCAGGCGAGGAGCGATCCAGATATCGCTAATGAACCGCCCTCGCATGGCCGAAAGCCGGTTTCTCATTTGCTCCTCGGGTTCTAAATTTATGCCCTGCTTCCTGCTTCAGTATCGGGGCTATATACACGATAAATACTGTTCGATCTGGGCAGCACACAAAGAGCACTTGCTGGCGAGGAAGCGGGCACAAGCATAAGCAAATTTATGACAGTTTTAATAACTGAAATCACCGGCAGGAACTTCCCCCGCCGCGATAACAGCAGAAAGCACTTTAAGAGCGGAAGAAATTTCAAGTACAACCGATCGTCACAGGGATTGCGGATCGATAAGTTGCGACAGCTTCAGGTAAAGATATTTTCACACAAAAGGTGCCTGCCAGCTGCTGCTGCGAACAGAATGAAAACAATGCCCAGGTCAAGCTCCAGTGACCTTCTAAGATTAGCTTGGCGATTTCCTACTTTATAGAGGTCTTATGAATCGATTGTGGCACAAGCCAGGCGTCAATTGTTGTCACAGCGATCGCGAGGGACTTTGCTTGCTGATCGTGCAGAGTTCAAGCAACTGCGGAGCGGCAAACTTTATGTAGAAATTCTCTTTGGAAATTGAAATGACTTTTAGCCAGAATTTTCGTAACTCGTAAAGTCATCTGCCTGACTTTTGGCTACCGCCGCGCAAGCTTGGCTTACACACAGCAGCTGCCGCGAGCCAAAAACCAGTCTGGCCATCTTTTCGAGCCAACAGTTTCCCCTTTTTTAACAGCCAGCCAGCGAGTGAGTGTGTGTTGTATACTTGTGTGTGGTCAAATGTCGGCATTTTTTATACTTTTGAGTATATTTTTTATGTGCCCGCCTTGGGCAATTTTGACCATTGTACACCGATCTGGCGACTGGCTGCAAAAATTAACGTTGCAGAAATTATGTGCCAGAATGGAGTCAGCCGAATAGGATACTCTCTCGCCTGATGTATGGCTGGAAACTGGATATCTGTGGCGCGTTTCTCGCGCGAAATCATGGTCGTAAATCCCACAACTCGTGATGCTAATGAGTCGGTCAACAAATGTGATTGAGTCGTGATCCGCAGATAGCCGTCAGAAATCGGATGGGATCGGTTCGAGCCACCCTAATGAAGCCGTCGTCGTCAGCTGAGTTATTTCCGCTCAGCCAGGGTATGCATATCCTCTCGAAAAAGGAACAGAATGCCGCTACCTACACACACCAGTCGCTCCTCTCGTTTCACTTCCTGTTCCCGACGGCTATTTATACCCAGACAGCTCGGTCATTATCCACCCACGCTCACAGCAGCAACACAAAAAGAGCAGAGACATGAATGCGTATTATTTTTGGGTATTTCTGGGTATTTGCCAGAGAGACTAAGCCGGAGTCAAGGCGAATCTACCTGAGTTTGCAGCATTAGCTGACCTTGCAGATACCGTTGCTCTCCCTATTCCTGAGAGGAGTCCCGACTGGTCAGGATTATGTGATACTGGCAGGTCACACCCAGTTTCCAGTTTCGACTGCCCGAAATCGATGACTTCAAATGGGCAGCCAGCAGGCCCCAGCTGCTCTCCCCATCCACATGACAATATCTGCGTGTAACATGATATAGAAATGGTGGCCCCTGGGAAAAGGCCATCATTCAAAACACCACATGCCTGTGGACCCGTTGATAAGCACCGAAAAACAAGCGCGTACGAGTTATAATAAATTCAGACCTAATAGATGTTTACGTTTTAACAAAACGTCGTTAGTATCACGATTCCAGATCGCTCGCTCGGTTATGCGATACTCTCCGTCGAACTGTTTCAATAAATTCCCCCCGAAGAACCGAACAAATCGAATGTGTTTCCGTATCTGGTTACAGTACAGGGCCATTAAGTATGGCAGGGCGGGAGATCAGGGTTTATCTCGAGCCCCGACTCGCCTAATGTCGATCGAATGTCAAAGTGTTCTAGAAGCGGTTTCAGGAAGGCACTTCCCCGTTTAATTGCCCCGGGATAATTAGATGCACGACACTGCAATGCACTCAAAAACTACTTGGCGACGGGGGTGATGGATACTCTCAATCGGGATCACATCGGAGGTGCGCTATGATGAATTGGTTGACTCACGGGTTTCCGACTGGAAAACGTATTTGCATACATGTACAAGTATGGCCAGTGCCAGTGCCAGTTACCGGTTTCTCTCTAAACTTGAACATATACCGCTCCGCACACACCCATGTGGCACACACAGCCTGTGGTGTGTGTATGTGTGGCCCAGTATACAGATATCGCTGCAATGACAGAAATGGAATTAATTATGGTCGGCGTGTCGGCGGCGCCTTGGCCCAAGCCAAAGCCAGCCAGCCAGCCCAAAATCCAAAAGCGCTGGCTGTCGTCTGGCTCAGAAAATCTATCGTGACTCGATGAAATGTTAGCCAAGAGACCTAAACACGTTTAATGTGCGGTCTCGCGACTGCAGTTTCCCTTCGGGATTTCTCCGCAGCTCCTCAGCTCTTAACCTGACACCCACACACAAAATTGCAGCAGACAGAGCTGAGCTCTGGCTAAGCGCCTTCTGAGCCGGAGTCTTGGTACGTCTAATTAAATGCTCTAACAGAAAGCAAAAGATTCCTAGAGATTGTTATTAATCCAAGAAATTGTTTAAAAACATTTTAAGAAACCCCAGAAGAGACTAAAACTGGGCTTAAAGATAACAAAATTTGTATATATTATATTTTAAATAGTCTATCATTCAAACTCCTTGATTGAATTCCAATTTGCGTTTTAAGTAGCTCAAAGAATAGCGTTCGAGATAAATAGCTTTTTAACTAGAATCAAATTATCTACGAAAACCTAGGTAATCCCACATTTGTTGAGATAAACAAAGAATTTCCAAGGTCTGAGTAAATCCCATAAGATTTCTTACCTTATAAAAATAGATCTTCATAAACTAATAATTAGGGAATAGGGGAACTAGGGAAAACCTCTCGTTATTCTTTTCATGTGTTGGGTATCACATTTATATATATATAGCATATCGGCTGGATAAATGCGATCTATTCTGACCGCCTTAACTGCGCACTTTGCATTTGCTTGCTGGCGGTTCCCGGGTCGTTTGCCTGGTAACAAAAATTAATATCCAAAGCTCTTTGTTTGCGACTGGTGGGGCAGCGGTTTCGAATTATTTGTTTGCCATGAAAACGAAGGCAAACACACGGACGGGCTCCATTGAATGGGTGGAAAATGTGTGCATTCCAAGAGCTAGAAATCGCCTAGAGAATAGCGTTTTCGGTGTGGAATTTGGGATCTAGCAGAAGCGTCGAGCTGGCAAACGAGTTCTTAATTGGCGTCAAGAAGCGCTACGCGTGGGGATTCCCCTGGCACTCGGCAGCAAGTGTGATTACTTAATCGATTTGTTAGGGTATGCAAATTAGTCGACCATAATCAAAGGGCAAACAGACCGAAAGACAAATAAATAAGCCATGGATTTCAGCTGACGACAGGCGGGCTCAGACTTGGGCTTCAGCTCCAGCTCCGACTCAGTCTCCTATTCAGACCGAGAGTCAGCACTTCTGGCCCTTTTACTGTTTCTGGGTAAGGCAACTTTCGGGCATGCAGGAGTACTTATTCATTCCAGCTTTGGCGAGGGAAGCACATGACGGATGTGGCTGCTTTCGCACCAATGCTGAGTAACAGATCGAAAATAAGCGAAGAATCATTTGGTCTTGTTTATCGGGGAAACAATTGCCATTAAACGATAAGCACAAACATTCGGAAACTCGAATTTGCTGACTGAATTAGCATGGGCAATGATGTCAACTGGCCGGGACTCTAGAGAGGTGCTAACTCCGGGAGTCAACATGGCTCACTATTTCGCCATAGAGATCCGCGATTTTCGTTTTCGTTTTTCGGGGAAATGGGTGATACTACGCACGACGCATTCGCACTCGCATTCTGAGGCCAGCCCTGAGCATTGCCACTTCACTTGAACGCTGTTGATTCAATAAACGTATATCTGCTTATCTGGCCCGGACAATTAGCGATAAGATACGGCTCCGTTGGGTGTGAGTCGTCGGGTTTCCACCTTCTTGGAAGTAACGTTGCAACAATGACTGTAACTGTACTGGTCCATTTCGTTTCAGTTTGCCCATCAGCCGGAGAATGGGTCGCCAGTCGACTTGCAGGCTGGTCCTGCTGCTGGCCTTCAGCCTGGCCCTGATCCACGCCAGCCAAGCCACCTCCATACCCTCCAAGGTCCACTTCGTCCACGACGATCTGAAGGACAATGAGCTGAGCTCCGCCGAGGATTCCACTCCCGCCGAGAGCCTGCCCAAGATCTCCACGCCCAAGGTCAAGGAATTGCCCGCGGAGGAGACGACCACCACCAAGAGCCCGGCGAAGAAGAGCACGCCCTCGGGCATCAACGAGGAGGCCATCAAGGATCTTCTAGAGGCTGCCAAGCACAGCCAGGCCCTGGCCGAGGATCCGCACTTTAACAAGATGCTCAAGAGCGAGAACGCCACCACCACGTCCTCAGCCTCCTCCGTCGGCGGAAAGAACTCCACCGATAGCGACGAGAACTACGAGTACGACAACTATTCCTACGACGATGACGACTACAACTACTTCGATGAGGACAAGGAGACCACTCCAGCCAGTGCCAAGAAGGGCAAGGCCACCACGGCGAAGCCCAAGCTGGTGTCCATTGACTCCGCCTCGAAGCCGAAGGTAATTTACACAACAATATTAATTGGGAAAAGCAATTAAATTACATTTAAACTAATTATAATTAGTACTATCTTGCGTTAAAGTACTAGGTGTTCTTAAAAAGTCATTTTAAAACCAAAATTAATCCTTTTCAGGCCAAGCCCACCGATCAAAAGACCAAGGATAACACAATTGATAACGAAAGCGACTCAAACTACGACGAGTACGACGACGACGATGATGATGATGACGATGACGAGGACGAGGCCTCCGATGATCTGGCGGATAATGAGCAGGTGGTGTTCAGCGAGGACGTTCCCTGCCCTCGGTTCTGTCAGTGCTCTCGCAATGTCAACAGCTACATGGTGGCGACTTGCAGCAGGTTGGTCCTTAACAATCTCCAAAGGCAATAGAGCTCTTAAATAACTTTCCTAAAATAATTACAGACTGGACCAAGGCACCCAGAAGTTCGGCTCGGACATCACGGACGTGGTGGTGACCAATGTTGGGCCCAAGTACCCTATCCTGCTGGGACCCAAGTTCTTCTTCAATCTGGGCCTCAAGAACGTGGCCTCCATCAAGATTGCCAACTGCACCCTGGAGTACCTGCACGCGGAGGCCTTCCACGGACTGAACGAGCTGTATGCCGTGAATCTGACGGATGTGGGCCTGGCCATCATCAATCCGGACACTTTTGCCCAGAACAAGAAGCTGCGCATGCTCACTATTTCGGGCAACGACCTGAGCGTGATGTCCAGCGTTCAGTATCTGCTCAAGGTAGGTTTTCGACGGCTATTCTAATCTTCGATCAGTTTTATTAATAAAGTGATCCGTACAGTCTTCCAGCATTGAGGAGCTGGACTTCTCGCGCAACAACCTCGTGGAGCTGACCCCCAAGGCCTTCTCCCAGCTGACCAACATTGTGTACATCAACCTCAGCCAGAACAGCCTGAAGAAGCTGCCCGAGAAGGTGTTCGAGACGGCGTCCTCGCTGGAGGAAGTGGATCTCTCCTACAACTCGCTCACCGAGCTGCCCCGCGAGATCTTCAACGGCACCACCCTGTCCATTCTCCACCTGAAGTACAACACCTTCAACGGTGACCTGCACTTCGGCACCAAGGACCTGCAGCAGCTGGACTTGAGCTTCAACGCAATTGAACAGGTGCACCACAGCATGTTCGACCGGATGCCCGGTCTGACCAACCTGAACCTGAAGGGCAACGGCATCAAGAAGATTCAGCCGGACTCGTTCCTCCTGCTGAAGAACCTGCGCCACATCGATCTGTCGATAAACGAGCTGGACCAGATCTCGGGCATGCTGTTCTTCAAGAACTCCGAGCTGGACGTGATCCGCCTCAATGACAACCCCCGCCTGAGCCAGCTGCCCACCGACGGCTTCGTGAGCTACAGCGGAGAGTTCACTGTGTACTACCTGGACATTTCCAACTGCGCCATCGGCCCGATGGGCCACAAGACCTTCTCGACGATGCCGCACCTGACCACCCTGAAGCTGGCCTGGAACAACATCAACCACCTGCCCAGGGAGATCTTCAGCGGCCTGCACAAGCTGATTGACCTGGATCTGAGCAACAACCTGATTCCCCGCGTGGACGATCTGCTGCTCATGGACAACGGTGAGCTGACCAAGCTCAACCTGGCGGGTAACCCCATCAGCCGGCTGTCCGTTCGCCTGTTCATGCCCCTGCACCAGCTCCGCTCCCTGGACGTCAACGACTGTGAGCTCACCTCCCTGCTCTCCGATCGCCAGTTGGGCGAGGGCTACAAGATCTTCGAGAGCCTGCGCAGCTTCAACGCCTCCGGCAATCTGATCAAGAAGATCTCCTCCGCGGACGTGAAGAGCTTCAAGAACCTGCGCTCCCTGGATATCACGAACAATCCCCTGAAGTGCAACCGCGACTTCCAGGACTTCATCAGCTACGTTACCCTGCAGATGCAGATGACGCCCAAGCGGCTGCCTGTGCTGGCCAACCTGGAGGACGATGCCACCATTGTGGAGCTGGAGCATCAGGCCCAGGCCGGATGGGCTACCCTCGCCCACGAGGTGTGCAAGCACGCCGAGGCGGCGCTGGATCTTCAGGACGAGAAGAAGGCCGACAGCGCCGAGGCCAAGCTGGAGAAGCGTCTGAAGGAGAGCGAGAAGAAGCTGGACGAGGACGAGGAGAAGCTGCTCAGTGTCCTGGACAAGAGTGTGCTGGACAAGAACAAGCTCAGCAGCATGCAGAAGATCATGAAGGGTTCGGACAGCGCCAACGAGAAGAAGGAGGACGACAGTGCCGAGGAGGATCTGAACAATGGCGGCGAGGACAAGGACGAGGACAGCAGCGACTACGAGAGCGACGAGGACGATGAGGATGATGATGACGACGATGATGATGACAACGATGATGATCGCTTCGAGGAGGCCAAGAAGAACGCCAAGGCCAAGGGCGAGTCTGACCGGGCCTTTGACAAGTTCGTGAACAAGGAACTGAAGCCCCTGCTGAAGGATCAGGGAGTCAAGGCGGAGGAGGTTGACCTGTCCCACGAGACACGCGATAAGTTCCTACTGGGTGAGTTCTATTTTATATTCTAGATATTCCCAAACTCATATGTTCCTGACTCTTTAGAGAAACTCGGCTTCGAGAGCGACGAATCGGACGACAGCAATGACGAGGAGATCTTCATCGAGCGCGGCCGCATCTACTACGGCAACTACAACATGCTCATCCCGGTGATCATCGTGGTCAGCTGCGTCGTCATGATCCTGCTGGCCATCGCCCGCGTGGTCTACGTGGTGCTCCGCAAGCGCGGCGAGCGCTATCGCATGGCCCTCCTGGCATCGAAGAACTCGTTCGTCTACCAGAAGCTGAGCGAGGACATCGTGAAGCCAGGTGGCAAGGAGCAGAAGCAGCCCAAGGCGATCAAGCAGCCCAAGGTGCACCGGTACGCGCCGATCAACCAGGTCTAAGTCCCCTAGAATCAGCAGTTCCGGGCCGGACACCGCGGAAGTCGAACGAGTTGCGCTGTTTTTCTAATTTATAAGTTTATTGATAGTTGAACAAGTGGAAAATCGCATCAGACAATTGACTACACACAGACACCAGAACGCATCCAGGAGACAGCAGGAGCAGACCAGGAAGGGAGTTACAAGTATTAGCGAAATGCGAGAAAACAAAGCAACAACTGAGAAATACTTAAATCCAAAAAGGAGCGACGAGAGAGAGAGGAGAAATAATATTGATAGAGATCCCCCATATCCCTGAAATAGCTTATCCCACCTAGTGCAGAGGTGGCCGCCAGAAGACGAGTCCCAAGCCCCACATATCCCCCCGCGCGTATGAGAATTTCGGAAACAACTTGAAGATTTAGTGCCATTTTGCCAAATTCCAAACCGAACGAAAATTACGTAAAGAAACGCACTTTCCAAAGGAGTTAATAGCAGAGGGTAGCAAGAGTCTTAGATCCGGATCTGTGTAGCTAGCTGTTAGAGGACTCCCCAGAATGACGTCTGATTTACAATCTGATCATGAGATGAGAGAAACAATTAATGCATAAACTATGTTAAGTCTTTTTTATTACCTTTTCTTCCAATCGAAATCAAGTAATCGCTTGACTTATTTGACTTTCAACCAATTCCGAAAACAATAAATTATTTTAACCAAACCGATCGTAATCTTTACTATATGCATACTTACTAGACGTACGTACACCTTAACCATAACAAGCCGTTCAATAAAATTGAATATATTTTATCTGCGTTCAATAAACGATTCAAGTGGCCGACATCCTTATCATCGATGGGACTTTGGAGGGTTACCTTCCCAGGGAAGTTGTCTACGTCTAGTTCCGGGTTGCGTTGGAGTATCTCTCTTAATTGGTGGCATAAGTGACTTTGGGCTTTCGAAGACAGTTTATAATATAGTTGAGGTACTTGAAGTGAAGGAATACTCTTGTTTTGAGATCCAGCTGTGCTGGGATGAGCTTTGTGAAGAAGGTTCAAGTGGTAGAAGAACTTTTTAAGAGAGTATACAAAGTTAAAAACAAGAAGTTAAGAAGATCTCTTAAAGTCAAGCGTTAAACTCTCTTCTGCAGCTTCAAAAAAATAACTAAAAGCTTTACCTTTGTCTCCTAAATTAATACCAGATTACAAAAGAGAATCAAAGTCTTGTACATTAAACTAACCACAGCAATAGGCACTTAAAAAGGCCACTTCATCTTAAGTAAAAAAGTACACCAAGCAAGAGATCAAGTTTAAAAAAATTCTCTATAAAGGCATATGGTATTTTTTACATAAATTATTATGAAAAAAATCTGGCAGCTTCCATAATCTTCCAAGCTTTAGTGTGATCTTATATCCAGACCAAGATCCGTTAGTTAAACACTTTTCTTCAAGCGAATCGGTTGAGCGTGGGTAAGTTCAGCTGCCAAATTAATAGACCTCCATGGAGTTCTCGAACAATTACGCCAGGTTCTCCTGTGTCTGAGCCCTCGGCGCCAGCTTAGTGATCCTCTCCTGGGGCAGGGTTCCTTCCACCAAAGCGGGCACATCGCTGCTCGAGAACCCAAGCTCGCGGAGGCCATTTTCGATGCCAGCGCGTTGCATATAACCGCGCACTGTGTCCGCCAAAAGTCGACCGGCGTCAGATTTCTTCACTCCCCTCACCTCGGCGCCCAGCAGCTGGGCAGCCTCCAAGTGGCGTTCTGGACAGGCGGGAGCGGTGAATTCAAACACCGCCGGGGCACTGATCACCACGGACAAGCCGTGTGGTATGAGCGCGTGATCCGGGGAGTAACCCTTGGGCTTGTAGTCCCTGACATTCCCGGAAATCGGATAGGAGAGACCGTGGCACAGGTGCACGCCGGCATTGCCGAAACCCACGCCCGCCATTGTCGATGCTAGGTGCATCTGTGATCTGGCGTTCAGGTTATCCGGCTGATAGATGGCGTCCACAAAGTTATTGCGTATCGATTCCAGGGCAAAGCGTGCCCAGACATCCGACACGGGGTTCCTGCCCTGATAAGTGGGTCTCAGGCTGGGATCACTGGGCGCCGGACCACGTTCCCTGTAGTCCACCGCCGTAAAGCTCTCCAGGGCATGGCAGAAGACATCGAAGCCGGCGAAGGCCATGACGCGTTCCGGTTGGGAGAGTGTGTGCAGGGGATCGATCAGAGCTGGGGTTATATATAGGAGAAGTATTTAAACAATTCTAAACTTAAATATGGAAATCTTACCTAAAGTAGGTTTTAGGAACTTGCTGGAGATCCCTGTCTTGGCATGCAGCTTCTTGTAGTCAAAAATGGCCACTCCAGTGGTCTCCGAGCCAGTTCCCGAGGTGGTAGGCATGGCTATCAGGGGCTTCAGCTTCACAGCTATCTGAGGGATTACATAACAATTACTTTATAATGTCTTTAAATTAATTTAAAAAAATGCAAACCTCACCTCCTTGCCCTTGCCAATTGGGCTGTTGACATAGTCCAGAAATTCGGCCTCCCGATCGCTGCTAAAGAGATTGGCTGCCTTGGCCGTATCAATAACCGATCCGCCTCCAATCGCGAGGAATGCATCGAAGTTGTTGCGACGAGCAAACTCTGCTGCCTGCCACATACTGCCGTCGGTGGGCTCCACGCGGGTTTCATCGTACACCTCGTAGTTGATGCCATTCCGAGCTAATGAGTCCAGAGCCACCTTCACGGAGGGCAGCTTGGCCACATTGCCATCGGTCACCAGGCAGACCTTCTGGGCACCTAAATTCCGCAGATCAGCTCCAACTTCGGCACTCACTCCGGGTCCAAAGCGCACAGTTGAGGCGGACATCTGAGGAATATTATTAAAATATAATATAATATATTACATTTGGTTAGCTTAAGTTTCTGTATCCTGGCAGTTTTCAATTGAGTCATTCAGTCAAGCAGGATTTCATCCATATTTTTCTATGCTCATTTTTTGAACTAATCAAAGTTTTAAAAATGCCATAACTCAGTCAAAAAACCTTTAATTTCAGTTTGGAAAGCTTTTTTGTGCTAATTTCTTGTAGGCTGAAAAATCTACACACTAAATTTAAGTTTTAAAAAATTTCAAATTTTTATCAATTTTTCACAAATTTAACGATGTAACCCCTTATAAAATTTTGAAATTTTCAAAAATTTTATTTTTTTCTCAAACATGGCTAGATGGATTCGGCTGTTAATGCTGATCAAGAATATATATGGTTTACAGGGTCGGAAATGATTACTTGATCTAAAAATTCTTTAAAACGTTGTTAATTCTGACAAAGAAAAGCCATTAAATTATATGATCAAAAATGAAGGATTTTCAACTTGATTAATAAATTAAAAATATTTTCTTTAATTTTCTTCAAATATTTTGATTTCAAAAATACTTTTAAAGATTTTAATTTAGCATTAAAGCATTCTAATTTAAATTAGCCATATATTTTACTATAAAACTATACACAAAAAATAATGTTCTTGAAATCTGTTAAATGAAGAAGCTAATTAAATATGACTCCCTAAAGAACATAATAGATTATTTCCCAGGCCTTAGGTTCCCAGATTATAGAAACCATAAAAAGCCGGAGATTGCTATCTGCTCCAGACTTTGGCTGACTGTCGTCTGCAGGTGATCTTGCTTTGCTTTCTGGCTGCTGGCCAAAGTCCAAGGTAAATACTTGCCTCAAAAGCGTATTCCATGCGTCCAGTTTGGACGGCGGTGGGGGCGGCGGAGCCATAATTGTGTGAGTGGGCGGGGCACTTGCAGCTTTAATTAAATAACACAAAATTGTGATTAAAGTTGCTTGAAATACCATTAACACTTACGAGTTGGCCACGATCGTGTTGATCAAACTCAAGACATTCTTGCGCGACATTTTGTACACAAATGAAAACAGATGTTCGAGCTGTGGGTTTGATAAGAGCTGGAATCGATAATGAGCGCCCTGCTCCGATAGGCCTGGTCAATCGATAACTAACCATTTGAATTTCCCTTCTCCTCTTTGCAGCTTTGAAAACCCAAAAAATATGTGCGACTACCAGCAAGAATACTCCTTTGTTTTCGAGGACAGCTCCTGCGAGGGCGACGTCTCGATGACCGCCCACGACAATGGATTCGAGAGCCTGTGGCAGCAGGTGGGCGAGGAGCTGCGCCGCGAGCGGGAGATGAACGAGCTCGGGCAGCTTTTCCAGCAAAAGCTGACCCTGAGCCCGCCGCCCAACGCCGATCAGTGGATGTTTTAAGTGAAAGGAATTTTTATAGAAGTCATTGTGATATTTGTATAATTAATTTATTGTCAATAAGTTTAGCCAGATCAGTCGGCCTTTGTAAGAGCATTTCTGAGAGATGCTCGCACTTGATGTATTATCAGTCCCCAAGTGGAGTTTTTGTATACCCCTGTTCGAGCTGAAGTCATATTTTCCGTGTTTATCCAACGTTTCCGTTTGTGAAAAATCCGCGTTATTGATTTGTTTATTTATTAAGCAGTCCAAGCAATCCAGTCCAGTCCCAGAATAATTGGCAATCACTTGCCGTCGATATCGTAAACTGCATATTTGTATTTCGAAGAAAGATCGCATAATGTATACAAGAACAACGAAAGGGAATATCGAAACTGTTTTAGATCCTTAACAAGAACGACTCAGAAATATATGAGCAATAATACTACAATAATGCTAATTGTTTTCGATGAACGATCCCACACTCAGATGCGATTGTAATGGGAACAATTGTTCGCTGGAGCTAATTACCTAAACGATTGTCCGCCCATTTTTAGCGCTAGATTTACAACTCAATTTGGCCGGCTATCGCGGCGATCAGCGAACATAAACAACTGCGAAAGGTAAGCGATGTTGACGGCTGTTCCCTCGATTAGCATTTGGCGCCAGACCATAAAACGTTCGATCCCCGGCCGATCGGTCAGCAGTTCGCATCTGATACTCAGCGTGACGACATGAAGTGGTTCAGCTTGTTCCTGGTTTTCGGCATCCTCGCCCTCATCGGCAGCCTGGGCACCTTGACAGCCGCCGAACCGAGTCCAAATCCCAGTCCGGAGCCCAAGGGTCGTCCCTACACCACGCGACGTCCGCGCAACGACAACGATGATGATCGACGCTAGCAATCCGAGCGAATTGAGGAGATGGAGACGGAGTCCGGGACCAAGTCCAAGCCTCCCCGACGATGCACCGAACCACAAAGAACACAGGAGGCACATCAACTCTCGGTGAAGGTGAAATGTTTTGGAGTTGAGAGAATGCAATTCGTTGAGATCCTACTCATCTAGTGGGTGGACCTCCCCCCAGGACACAATAAATGCAGTTCCGTTTACAACAGAGTTTTGATCATTGGTTTATTCGATAGTTTGTTCGTCATAGGTCTAGAGTTAAATTGGTCAGCTTAATAATACCCTGACGCTTCTTGGGGTTCTTCGATACTGATAGATTGGCGGATTAAGCGGGCTGACTTTGACTTTGACTTTCTTTGGTTGTGCGAGGGTTCGGGGGAAGTGCGTTTGTCTGTTTGTAATTAGCTTATATTTGATTCTGTTTACGATTCTGTATTTCGAGTTTTACCATTACCATTTTACCAATATTGAATGCTGCTTAGGGCTTACCGTAATTTACAAGTTATCAAATTTAATTCAATAGTTTCCGTTACGCTTCCGTTTCTGCTTCCGTTTCCATTTGCTTAGCTACGATAGTTTCGGTTACAAAATAATTTCAATTTATCTAAATTGCAATCGCATCTCCAGTGTCTGCCAAGTATTCAGTGAGTATAGTGTCTCCGACGGATCGGGGTCCGTCTCCTGGTATTAAATCGGTTTAAAGCTAGCTTTACAGTTACCATTACAAATAGAATTACAAATACAATTACGGATGAGATTGATTAAACTATTCCCGTAGTGTGTGTGGAGTGTTTGATTCGATTTCTGGCTTAGTCTACGCTAGGTTTATGTAATTATGGTTAGCATATGGTTCGTAGTTATATCTGATTTGATCAAATGCTTACTCGCTTATTTGTATTCTCGACGCATATGTATCCGTATCTGCTGAATGCTTGTATCTCTTAGGTGGGTCTGACACTGACGTGAATGTGGAATAGAGTTTGCTCGTAGAATCTAAGCTCAAATGCAGCTGGGAAGGTATATAAGTCGGGGTCCTGCAGCTGAGTATCTTTGGTAGTCCGGTTCGCTATCCTATGCCTAAGCCTAACCTATCTAGCTAGCCCTCCTACTCGGGCGACTCCGAGGAGGCCGATATGCCACCCAGGCTGCAGGCTCCCACACTGCCGGCACTCGTCGAGGCCCCAATGTCGCTGATGCTCTTCACGCGCCGCCGACTCTGCTCGTAGAGCAGCTGCGCCTCGGCCACGCCCGCGTCCAGCACACCGCCCACGGGCGGGGCACTCACACGGTGACCTGGCGGTGGACCATGGCCATGACCATAGATGACCCCCGCCGAGGGAATGGGTGGCGGAGCCGTCGTCGGCGGCGGCAGGAAGTGGTGATAGTGCTGCTGCTGCTGCTGAGGATTCTGATGCGGATGGGGATACTGGTGGCCTATGGTTGCGTATATTCCTCCGCCACCCTCGCTGCTGCTGTACGAAGGCGTTGGGGAGGTGGAGTTGCCGAAGGAGCTGCGGTCGCCGGTGCGATGGGGTTTGGTGTTAAACCGAAAGGCTTTTGAAAGGGAGCTCTGAAACGAGAGGCAAACAGCAATTAGTTGAAGTTCTTGGAGCTGAAAGTAAGGTTGAACTCACCTGAGATCCTTTCCATGCCGAAATCTAAGTGTAACAAAGAAATGAAAGGAATAAAGTTGTCATGTTTTAAATTAAAATTATGTAACCCTTTGATTTTTGATAAATTCCTGTAGCTGACTTGAGGATTAAGTTGTTGCTAGCTGCCTTGACTTACAATATCTTTGCAAATGTAGTTGCTTGTTTTTAATTGAAAATTCGTTCGTGTTTTTATTTTGAGTTGGTTTAAGGTTTAATCTTTGTAAAACCACTGACATGCATTATAGGGTATCATGTGTTAATTGTAAATTATACTCATTTTAATGTTATCTCAGATTTCTTTAAGCCAAGTAATAAATACGATATTCAATACATCGTAAAATTGGTTTGACACTCGACTAAGTATCTGACAGAATGTTGTAATATTATTGGTAAGTAATTTGCAGAGTACGTCTGCACAAATTCAATATTATTATTAATGTTAAATTATTCATAACATTAGACACCGAGCAACAACAAAAGCATCACTTCAATACAGGCTTAGGACACAGAGAGAGTAAGGACATTTGGTAGCGTATTCGTATAATGGCTATAGACTTGAGATTATATTAATATATATAGTTCGGTACTTACCCTGAGGCTACCGCTCGAGCGGCGATCTGTTGTGGCATAGTGCTGCAGTCCGCCGGGTCCCGTTAGTGGCACAACGCCGCAACCGGAACGGATGCCCTGACCGAGAGTCGCTCTACACAACAAACATGGCAATTTCGATTTGCGAATTTTTGCATAGGTCGTATGCGTGTGTGTGTATGTGAGAGAGTGGGTGTGGGTGGCAAATATCATGTTGTTGTTGTTGTTGTCGATTTCGGGTTGGTGGGTTGGTTTGTGCATGTATTTTCGATTTTCGTAGGCAGGCAGGCGCAGGCAGCACGTAGGAGACAGGACACAGACAGCAGATGACGGGAGTGTGGAGAGTTGGAGCGTTGGGTTTGGTGAGTTGGAGAGTGCGGGTGGGCGGGCGGTCAGGCAGAGCATCAGAGAAAGCGATACAGAGGCAGAGAGAGCGACAGAGAGAGCAGGCAGGCAGCAGGCACACATTCACACACAGAAATCAGTTTCATTGATGTGTTGTTGATTGTTGATTGTTGTTGTTGTGTTGTTGATGTTGATGTTGATGTCGTTGTCGAGTTGTTGGTATTGTTGTCATTGTTGTGTTGGCAATCGTGTTGGACAATCAAGCAGAGGTTAGCAACAACAACAAGCCGTTGATTCGATTACAATTGGAAATTGAAGGGGAAACACATACGGATGGCAAAGCAAAAGAGAGTGGATAAAGTATAGGAAAGATGGAAAAAAGAAACGGGACAAAGACGAAAAAATTCTGGTTAATAAATGTTGCAGAGCTTTGACTTTTATTTGTTTCGTATTTCGTATTTCGTATTCGATAATTAGCACAAGTAACTACTCGTAGCGCAAAACAACAACTAAATATTGTATACAAAAAATATCCAAGATCTATGGTGAGAGAAAACCCCCCGAAAAGAAGAAAGAAAGGTATAACTCGAGAAAAGAATATAGTATTGCTAACAGAGACACGAAACCAGAGCAGCCAATAACTTGTATTTTTAAAGCCTTAGAGTTCCAATCACACATTTAGTTTCGATTATCGGTAATATAGTCGTATGCAGTGGTACTTAGTAAGATGACAACGTTTAGACTAGTTCAAGCTACTTAAGAACATTGATAACACATACATAGAACTTGTTGTCGAGTGTCTGCGTATGCGTATGCATTTGCGTGTGTGTGTGTGGTGAGTGTGAAAGAGAGACAGAGAGATAGGCTACTTAGTAAGCAAGTTTTACTTACAATTGACACTGTAGTTGCAAATTGCAAAACCAAAACAACGACTTCTTAAATAAATTAACTTGGGCGAGCTAGCCCTGCGGTTGCTTCATCAAAATCTCTCGGTAATAACAACGTTTTGACGGCGACTGCCAATGAGAAATATTTCGTAGCATAATTTCGGGCGGCTGAGGTATTGTAGAAACAGAGCGGGGACCCGAACCGCAGGGCAAACTCATTAGAACGCTCCACAGTATGCAACACCAAACATGGACTAAGTCAACTAACCACGGAAATGTTGATGTGTATGTGTTCACGTTCATGTTCATGTTCATGGACTCGTGTGTGTGCGAGCGTGTGGTTATGTAATTGGTCTTTAAGGTTCAATTGTGCGTCGGTGGCCGGCTAACCGAGCTCAGAAAACAGCTCCTGTATCACAGTGAACTTCTTGGGTGACGAAAGCCGCTCGCGTCGAAACGTGTATGTATGTGTGGTGGTGGCATTCGCAATGCCCCCTATATCCTAGACTGGTAACATTTAATATCGTATCCGAGGAGCCTTCACTCCTCTCTCCCGATTACATTGACGCAAAAGCCTTAACTCTACTCGATTCTACTACATTAAATGCTCGACTCGTGAACCAACCTAAGTAAATGCAACGTTAAGCGCTCCTCGGGGAAATATCCTCCTCTAGGAGTGTATCCTAATAATATCGATATCGGATATGCAAAGCTTGGACACTTGGTTTGGATGTGTGCGTTCCTAGTTCGATGCCTACAGCCCTTAATAACATATGTATCTATCATATCGGTATGATTACTAATTGGATGTGTGGCCGTGCTGCCGTGTGGATCTATCAACTATTCGTAATGACGAAGTGACTAGCGCTGTGCTCCAGTTATTGTTCTCTCCCTATAGTTATTATCGTATCATCATCATCTCAGCTTGGCTAAACAAATCATTTACGTCCTCGCTAGTGGCTCGCGCGGATTTAGTGGCCCTGCAATTTGGCCAATTGTCTGGAGGCTTCCATTTGAAATTCTTCCATTTGACAGTAAATAATGTATCTGCATTTCGGATATAGAAAGAGCACATAAATATCGGATCGAGACATTTTATTTCGTGTGATGGTTGGGAAAGAAAAGAGAGAGAAACATGGCCACGGGGGCCGCCATTAGTGCGATTCGCTTTATCGAGGCGTTTTATTTTTATTTTACTTAAGTTCGAAAGTTCGTCTGGGACACGTTCACAAGATCATCAACAAAGAAACTAAGTACAGTATTATCTAAGAGATACAGGCCGGAGACCGTTACGTTACATACTTATGCACGAGTTGACAGATATTTAGATACAGATACAGATATGACGTCGCATGATATGACATCTAATGAGTCGCGAAGCTGCCACAGTCGATTGGGGATGCGGAAGAAGATAGATAGATGGATGGATGCACATAAGAAGCGGCTGACAAACGAATGATCTCAAAGCACTAAATACATAATAGCCAGTGAGGGATGAGTGATGAGTGTACGTATGTTTGATGGCAATAAGCAGGTGAAATGAGATCTGAAGAGCTCCTCCCTCTGGGAAACGAAAGTAACACGTAATGCCTGCCAACGAACGCCAAACGAAAGACCTCTAGGAGGAACACCACGCCTTGGAGGAGGGTGCAGGAACAGAACACACACAACAAAAACCGTTAACGGGAAAGTTAATATATAAACTCGGGGGTGGAGAGGGGTTCCGGGGACTGATGGAAATACAAAACGACAATAACTCAATCAAAACAAAGACAACTCTAATCAAAACGCTGTATTACGCTACACATATTTATGTTTTCACATTTCACATGTCAAACCCGGGGGATTACACAAAGGATACTCACACGCGCAGGCACAGCACTCACTCACACGCTCACACTCACACAAACACACAGCACACACTGATATCCTAGATATCCTAGATGGTTTCTGTGGGGTCGCTAAGCCCTCAAAACTTACCGTGCGGGCAAAATGAGGGCATCGAATTCCGTGTTGAGATGTCGCCGTATTATGTTCTTCGAGGGCGGAATGCCCAGGGCAGTGGCCATGGTGTCCCCAGAAAATGATGGCTCCAGCACCACCAGTCCGCCGTGCACGCCGCTGTCTGCAAATTGGTCAAAATGGGTGGCAAGGGGAGAGGGCAGAGGCAGAAAAGCAGGATTAGAGCGGGTCAAAAAGTGGAGGAGCCCCGTAATTGCAGCCCTGAATGGCGCAATCAAAGAGCCATCGATACTGCACACGCACCCTTCAGGTTGTCCGCATACTCGCCCAGGTCGATGGATCGCACCCAGCGGATGAAGCGCTGGTTCGTCCACACAATGGGGTCCGTGTCCACCGACTCGGATTGCACGCGGCGCATGGCCAGCGTTTGTCTGTCGTACTTCACGATGCGCAACACGTGAATGCCTGTGGCGGGAGGGGAAAGTTTTCAGTTAGTCAAAAGAGTTCGCCGGGGAAAGCGGGAAAATATTCAGGAACTGGGAGGGATAATCCACCTGTATGTGCTCTTACCATGAACAATGCTGGCCTGGTGGAACTTCCGCGTGACACCCAGGAACTTCTCCAGCTCCTTCTTGGACAGCGTGTCCAGCATTCGGGCATCGACCAGGGACTGAACGAACGGCTCCGCGTACTGGGGCAGTCCTATGTCCGGCAACCACTCGGTGGCCACCCAGGTGTGTCCTAGCTGCGTGATCAGCGGATAGCGGACCAGTTCCGGTCGCCGCTGCTCCTCGATGGCCAGCCGCAGCTTCTTGCGATGCATGGGATGGGCAAGGCCCAGGCCCGCCTCCAGCTCCACGTCGTTCAGCTCCAGCAGGACCTTTCCACTCTTCACATTCTCCGCACACCTGGCGCTATACTGCGGCATGCCCAGAGCCACCTCCAGCCAGGCGAGCACCTGGGTGGCCCGCCAGCGGTCGATGGGCAGCTGAGAGGCCTCGCGCAGCAGACGCAGCTTCTCGGCGTAGCCCTCCTCGGACATGGGATTCCAGGAATAATCGGCATCTGGCAGGGGGTTTGGGATATTTATTCAATTTTATATTCATTCATTTTTCCCACACTCACATTCAGTCACTCCGTCGGCGGACAGGGCCTTGCTCTTGTTCCTGGAGCGAGCAAAGACCCGGGATATGCTGCCCCAAGTTCCGCCGCGTCCGTTCCGAGCGCCCAGTGGTCCACTCTTGCTGGCATTGGCGAACTTCCGGCTAATGGCTCCACCGCCGGGACCTTCAGGGTCCACAGGTGAGCCCAGCTGCTCCACAGACCTAGCGAAAATGGTTCAGTAAATAATTATGATATTTTCTTATAGATAATTTATTGTATTTTTATAAGTTAAGTATATTTAATATTTTGTCATCAATTAAGCACCATCATTCACTGTCAACACAACACAAAATCTAAGCTTAAATCATTACTGCATTTAAATTTATCGCAAATATTCGCGAAATCTCAGTATCCACCATTTGCAATTAATTCTGTTTTAATATTGGTTTTTCAAATGTAATTAATTACACATGGCCACTGGCGAAGATTAAATTAAGCGTGTAATGTAAAGTTTCTCGTTGCTGAATTAAGTTTATTTGCAATGCAAATAATCAATTACATGAATCACAACGCTCTAAGGCTAAGGGAGAACTATAAAAACTATTAACAAATAAATGTTTGTTGAGGTAAACCAAATAAACGTGTATCTTACTAACAAAAAAAGAAAACATTTTGCTAAAATTGTAAATAGTTTACGAGCAACTTGAAACAAGGGATTTAAAAATTATCTCGAGTATGCTTAAAATGTTAATTTAATTCTTAAATACCCTGCTTAAGTTGCTTAAGAAATTTACCTGGAGTAGGCAGCCGAGTTGAGTGGCGACAATGTGGGGCTGCGTTCCTTGGGTGTTCCGACTAAAAAACAGATATGACTTACTGATCCCTGAATACTTTATCCCCTTTTCCACTCACATTGATACATATTCTGGCTGGACACGAGCGAGATGCTGTCCGGATCCACTGTGATGCAAGGACCATTGTCGCAGGTGCCATCGCTGAAGTTCAGCTCTCCGCCCGTGCTCTCCCGGTCGCTGCTGTTCCTCAGTCCCGAGTCATTCGAGCAGGAGTTACGATCCCCCGCTGTGGCTCCAGAACCACCGCTCAGGCTTCCGCTGAAGGCGGACAGAGAGTTGCCACGCCCACTATCCTCGGCGCCAGTGCCCCGCAAGCCGGCCAATCCGCCGCCTATACCAGATGTGGCGGCCAACTGGCCGAGCATTCCCGAAGCAGCCGATGGTGGTGTAAGGGGAGCAAAGGAGTGTAGACTCTCCTGGTCGGAGAGGCATCCTGTCATCTGGCGACGGGCCTCCTGTAGCTGCTCCTGCAGCCGCTGGAGCTGCAGATCTCTCGCGGAGAGCTGCTGGGCCAGGGCCAGGGAACGTTCGGCCTCGTCCCGCGCCTGTTTCAGCAGCTGGAAACGCTCCCGATCCCGATCCCCCGAGATCTTGGCATTTGTTGTCTCCGTAGCCCTCACCCGCTCCTGGTAGTTCCGGATGAAGTCGCGCAGCTCTTGCTCCTTCTCCTGCAGCGAGGCGCACAGCTGCTTGACCTGACCCAGGAGATCCGACTTGTCCGTGCGGAGCTTCTTCCTCTCCAGCCGCATGGTCAGCAGTTGGTTCTTCACAGACCTGAGCTCGGATTCCAATCGTTCAATGCGGTCCTTGGCCGCTGATCCTTCAGCACCGGGACTCGTCTCAGTTTCCGGGACGGAGTCCATGACGCCACCCACGGCACCATCTGTGGAGAGCTCGAGGTGTCGCCTCAGCCGGAGCAGTTCGGCATTAAGGCGATCGTTCTCCTCGCGCAGTTTGAGGGCAGTTTCTGTAAGAGATGGTAGTAGGTGACATTCAAATCTGGGAAATACTTGATCCCTGCTTAAGGAGCTCTCAGCTACAGCTACCAAGCTGCGGACAAGCGGTGATCGTGGCAGGAGTGCAAGTCAGTTATTGGTTTTAACTAAAGCCGGAAAAGGGATCTTTGGCAGAATGTAAAAAATAACCTAATATCCTCCTTAATTAAGTAGTGTTTAATCTAAAATATTTGTAATCTCTTTATCTAATTGAATTTATTATTGAATTATTTCAATGTTACCACCCTGTCATGTATTGGTAAGGAGATTGCTTCTGATTTGAAAATTAAAATAAGCAAAGCGAATTTGAAGTTTAACTTCTATAATCTAATAGCATTTGTAGAGCACTCCCTATATATTTTCCTTTCTCCTGAAACGACCCCTATTAATATCGAATTATATTCTTTGAATTCAGCTGTTCAGCTCTACAAAGTCCACATAAACTGGCTTGCACGCCTGCCCATCGATATTCTACTCATAATTAGCGTTGATGCCATCCTCTAGCCCACTAACCCACTACCAGCTCGGGGTCCCGCGCATTTTCCACTCCCCAACCCCCGCCAAGTTTCAGTTGCAAGGATATACAAAATGGGAGCTAAAGCAATCCTTTGGCACACAACCAAAGACCAAGCGCCAGCTGATGCCGGAGTAATCGCATTTAATATGCAAAATGAGAACTGAAAGGCGAACGAGAACGGAGAACACATTCAAAGTTTTGCAGGCGAACTACTAAATTCAGTGCAATTATAACTTAACCAGGCCAGAGGAGCAATGAATCGGCAGGCACTAAGCGGATGAATGGGGATCAAGTGCAGCTACTATATATGTATACATAAAGGATAATGGATAAAGGATGTGGCGATGTGGGGATGAGCTGGGGCATGCGGGTTAATTGTGACTGCTGCTGCTTCAATTAAAAACACAGAGCGGAAATTGAGATGAAAGCGAAAGGGGGGGTCGGGAAAATAGATTGTTCGACTTACCTGGCCGGTGGAACCTTGACTCGTCGTTCCGATTGCCATCGCAGGACGACGACTCCAGCAGGAGCAAGGCCGCACTGGCCGCGGAGGTGGGCGAGTGCGGTGGTCCCAGTGCCACAGATGGATTTATATTCAGATTCGCATTCGATTTCGTTGCAATTGGAATTGGAAAGTCCGGATCCGGCTGCGTTAATTTGCCCATCGAGCACACATCGTTGGCATTTCGCTTGTCGACTGCTTATACACGGCATTGTTCGGATACAGATACATACATAGATATAGAGGCTTTTCAGAGGATATTTTCGGGGCGGGAATGGGAGGGGTGGATCGAGGGGTGGGCGGGTAGGCAAACAAATTCGGGTTGACCCAATAAGTAGTTCCAAACAAAACAAATAAACAGCAATGGCAAACAACGACCACAACAGCAATAGCAAGTATAAGAACAATGCCAACAAATGAGGATAATGGTAATGGGGCTTGTCTGTATGCGTGAGTGGGTCATACTGAGAAAATGGCCTACGAAAATATGTTTATATATATTTAGGAATAAGCTTGAATTTCCCATCTGTCAGATCAAAATTGTATTGAATGTAGAAGAGTGATAAATTGTTTTAAGATACTTATACACAGAGTATGCAAATCTTTTAAATTCTGTTGAAAATAATTTGTGGGGAATAATTTGAGATATCTTAAGGAGTTTTCAAAACTCTAACTTATATTTTAATTTCAGGTTTTAAAATGTATAAAATATTTAATAGAGATCTAGAAATTCAACATTTTATTGAATAATGATCGAAATTAGTCCTCTTTATATAAAAAAATCGATACAAAAATTATTTATAAATAAAATATATTTTCTATCTAATAGAATGAAGATGAAGAAAAATTAACCCCTGCATTTTTGTTTACTCTTTTCGTAGTGTAAATCTACAGCGAATTATATTTCCTGTTATTTAAAAAATAAACCCCCATTACACTGATTTCCCAAGTTCAAAATTTTCATACAAACACCATATTTTCTCCCACTGTATAGTACTTCTGACTGACTGATATATATGTATAATCCGGTCAGGTGACAGGAGTATGGATGGGACATACAGAGGCGTGCAGGACTCGAAATTAGATTTGCTCTCATCGGAACACAATACGCCCGAAAACGGACAAATGGGATTGAAAAGTAAATAAACAACAATTATAGCAGTCGAACAGGGGAAATAAATTAATATTGATTTTCGGAACATTAATCTAAATGCAAACGAGTCAACGAGTAATGGCAAAAACAATGAGAACTCATAAGAATGCATTTACGAGATGAATAATTTGATTATCTATTTATTTCCCGAAACATCATCAATTCCCCATCCAGGTCGTAGGTTCAGTCATGTGCATAACTGATGATGGTGATGAGTCTAAATTGATTGCAAACACACACACACAGCACATACACACTAGTGGAAAACAACGATTTTCCGTTCGCCATATTTTTTTTTTGCAGCTTTTGTGCTTATTGAATGTCAACATGGATTTATTTTATGGCCAAGGATTTAAATTAAAATTTAATTAGCATTTAATGCGGCGCTCAAAATCCCTCTCTGTACACTGTACGGCCATACAAATCGAGGTCAAACCGAATGGAATGAAAAAAGGCCAATTTGGAAAAGTAAACGTTTATTTAAATTTCCAAAACTCAAGTGGCGGCCCGGCTGGCAACAGAGAGTGCTCTGTCTAATTTCCAGCATTTAAGTTCCCCAAGCCCAGCTCGACCGCAACCACTTTGGGATCCACCGACTTTTTCACCTTCCCCGGAATGACCGGACTCTGCGCTCCGATGACTTTTCAACTGCAGCACTCAAAGTGATGGGTTCTGGGTGCTGGGTTCTGGGTGCTGGGGGTGAGAGGACGGAGGAAAGATAGTGCCTGCACCGAGGCCATTACCATCCATTTGTCAGATTTTTGAAGTGTACATCACTTTGCCATTCTGATATAATCCGATGCGTCGGCAAACCGGGGGAACCCCACCTAAAAAAGGCACTCTCATCTCTCGAAAAACCTAACCCACCATTGGTCCTGTGTGTGCTATTCGTCCTTCGTTGTTGCATGTAGCGTCTGTCTGTCGCTGTGGCAGCTGGCTGTCCAATGTGGTCTGTATTTTAAGCTTGTGGCTTTTATCCCCTTCTGATGATGTCTCCCAACCACAAGAACAATTTCAATTTACCATCTTCCCGTGTGTTCTTACTCCATTTTGGGTAACGTGACTGCTTAACAATTAAGTTAAAAAGCAAGTGAGCAGGGCTTTCAATAATTTACCCATTTGGGGGGAAGGAATTAAATCAGCATGGCGGCTGAAAGGATTCAATCAGGGACGCTGATTTAATTCCTGGTTGCGTTGGTCGCCGCCCATTAGCCATTCCCACAGTGGCCGCCACTGGCCGGCATTTGCTCATTCATGCTGCAAAGATCCCCCTCCCTGGGAGGTCCTTTCTTTGCCCGCAGCAATCTGCTGATTGCTCCCCTCGCCTCGTCCAGTCCCCAGGGGTTTACACATTACAAATGCATTTTCATGCACTGCAAGAAACATTCTCTAAAGCCGGAATTTATTTATAATAAATTTTTGAAGAGCAAGAAAGATAAGAAATGTAAGAATAATAAATATAAGAATGATTGGTGCTCGATAGACGATATTCTGTATGATGTATCGGACCAATTACTTTCTATAGAAGGGTTGTTAAAACTTTAGTTTTCAAAACTATATTCAGTATTTTGATTATTTTTCGACAATATCGATATTTTAACGTCAATTTGCGATAATTTTTTTTATATTTTAAATAAAGACATTTCAACATTTACGAGCGAGATATTTTTTCCGATTTATTATATAATTTTTTTTTTATTCTAAATTTTCCTCTCGATATACAAATCTTTAGATTTCTATGACTCTCGATAACAAATTTCGATAAGTCGCTTCTGCGAACTTTAGAAAAATCTCGACTTTAGGGAATGTTTTCCCCCAGTGCTCACACATACCCCTCTCACAAGCACACACACTTATCCCTGGCACACCCCCAACCCGCACACTTACCCGCACTGAGTGCACTGCCGCCGGAGGGGGCGTTGTGGGCGGGGCCGGCTGCCTGGGCCAAGTGACCTGCGGCAATTAAATTCGAGTTATTCGCATGGATCATGGCTGTGCTGGAGTTGCAAGTGCCGCTGCTGCTGCTGATGCTGTTGCAGTTGCCGGTGCTGCCGATGCCATTCGGTAATTGCTGTTGCTGCTGCTGCTGCTGGGGTTCCCCCTTGCCGGGATGAGCCGGTGCCTGTGCCACTGCAGATGCCGATGCAGATGCAGGTGCAGGTGCTCGATGCTGGTTCTGGAACTGAGGCGCCTGACTATCGGCGGTCATGGGTGGCGTGAGCGTCTGGTTGCTGCCATTCGAGCTGGCCGGCGAGGAGCTACTGTCGTTGCTGGGCGTGAGGTCTCGCTTGTTGGCCAGAACCAGAGGTGAAGGCTTGGCAGGCGTCACTCCCACTGCTCCTGCTCCTGCTCCACCTGCTCCAATGACACCCGGAGACGATGTCGAAGCCGTCACTGTGCTGTCCAGCGAGAGCAGCGGCCTGATGGGCTTGTTATTGTTGACGGAGGCGGCGGCCTTTTCCTTGGCAGAGTCCAGGGATTTCACAACTTTCTGGAAAAGTTTAAGTGCAGTAAAACGATGTTAGGAATTACTCGGAAACTGAGCACCAACTAGAGCAGATAACAGAGGGAAAGTATATAAGCAAGGAGAGAAGAGATGATAAAAAATCTACTACTAGTACCAAAGCCCATTTTGCAAAATCATTTTACAAAAGCATAAGCAAGGTCCTTTTGGTGCACTTAAACGGAGTCACTAAAAGTGTTGAGCATTTAAGACAAGTAATTTTAAACCCGTTTAAATTATTGGAATAAACTTTAAGTAAAAGCCTTAAGCATAATGCGATAAGTGAATGAAATTTGTAGGCTAAGTCAAAAGAAATCCCATTTTTTATTTAATAAAAATAGTTGTTTTTAAGCTTGAAAAATATGCTTTTCAAATTGATTTTGCAAAATGTGAAAATCCCTGAATTAAGCCCCGTAAACCTTTAAAAGCCAGAAACAGATAGCAAAGACGGGGGATAGCAAAATATATATCTACAAAGACAGAGAGAAAGAGAGCCCAAAGTTGTCAATTAGTCAATGAGGGATGCAGATTGGGGTTTTTTCTTTTTTTTTTTTGTGAAATTTCAGTTTATTTTTTGTTCATTCAGAAAGCAGGCGAGCAAGAAGAAGTTGTTGGTGCACCAAAAAAGAGGGAAGTGGTGGGGTTGATGGTGGAATATCTGAACCGGAGGCATGCAATCTGTTCCCCAGCAATGAATGAACCCCAATTAGGTTAAACATCAAGTGCGGATTCGTTGGGTGAATTTTCGTATCGTGTTTGCGGGTGCGGAAGGTGGAGGTTGGGGGGAACGAGCACGAGTATCTGGTAACTGGTATCTGGTTTTCTGGTATTCTGGGGAGCGGATTGGTACTTACGGATTCGCCCAGCTTGTGCAGCGAGGCGTTTATGCGATCCGGATTGCGCGGCGGCGGCTCTGGTGGCTCGGAGGCTGCCATCGTGGGTCCGGCAGCGAGACCGTTGATTTGCATGCTAGCCACCACCAGTCCAGCACCTCCACGCACACACACACACACCCGTCGCTCACACACACACCCACCGGCACACTCACAAACACCTACACGGGGGAGTGCGAGGGACGAAGGTCGAAGGACGAAGCGGTCTCGTGCTCCTCTTGGCGCCTCAACTGCCACAAATCTGAACTAATCGACGCTCAAACATTCTGACCTAGCACTACACAGAGAAGAAAACATATATATAACAATATCAATTCGGGGAGGAGATCTAGATAAGTATTTTTTCCATAATTTAAATCTTTTTAGAAATGTAATTAACATACTAAAATATATATTTTTTTTAACCCAAATTAGTAGGAAACTAATTAGAAATTTAAAGTTACTCCAAATCGTTTATTGGTGAACTTTGCAATGATCTTTGAAAGAAAATCTACAGCCTACTTTTAGGCATGTAAAAAAATGATTCGAAATCTTCAAGGAACAGTGAGGTATAGGAAAAATAAAACTAATATCTACTATTTCAATCCTATAAACTAGGTTCCAATATTTAAAGATTTTTAAGGCAATCCCAGGCTGAAGATTTTTAGTTGTAAAATCTTTTAAGATCACTTTTAGTATTATTTCTTTGGAATATCTTTGGCCAACCTATACGTATATTCGATTATTCTTAAAATAGCTATTCTAAGGTCGGAGTTCTCTCTGTGTAGACCCTAAAAGCAAAGGATATGGGGATTTCATACGTACTCTAAGCTGTCTCCCTCTCTCTCGTTCGCTTTCGTTTCAATTTCCCATTCAATTACGAGTTGTCCTGCAAGTAAACAAAAATGAAAAATTTTCAGTCAGCGCCTTTCGGGTATGCAACACGATTTTTTGCTCCTGCAACCCAGCAACTAATTTGGGCGCCACACAAAGATGGCCATAAAAACTGAAAGCTTCGGATGGGATTCCCCGGCGGCCTTAGTTAGCCTGCATGTATGTAGGCCAACACCAGCCATAAACCTCCATTTGGGTTTGTTTTCTCTATATTTTCCTTTTTTTTTCTGTAGTTTTGTTTTTTATCTTTCGGCACCGTTGCATGTCGGCGCTCAGTTCGCAGTTTTGCAGTTCACAGTTCGCAGTTTGCCGTCCTCCTGCTGCAGTTGTCACTACAGCTGCCGCTTCTGCAGGGGAAGTTGAATTACAGCTCCGAGTCTCAGCGGGGCGGAGTGACAGCTGTTAACTGAGCACGAGGCATGTGACAGGACGGACGGATGGAGGGACGCAAGGTGTGACTGCCCCCAAGAGGTACTCGTAACTTAAACTGGTTGGAAACCAAAGGTGACGGCTTCGTGTGTACACTTTTGACCAACAAATAACTCATTACCAGCAAAGTTAGAGAGTCATAAGGGGAATTGAAGTCAAGGGAAGTTGAAAACGCAGTACTTTAAGGGTACAGTAAACCCTCTATTTAGTTTAACATTTTGTATAAAGAACTCTTAAAAGTATTTGCATAGAAATTTAAAGAGTCTCTCGAGTGCTCTTCATACCCCCACCACCTCTGCCTTTCACAATTAAGTCCAAACATTTTGAGATATCCCGGAAGCCCAGCTAATAGAGCCCGGCTCTCCGCCATATATGCTCAACCCAAAATTGCCCCTTCAATTGACAGCTCTGCTGCCGGCTCAGAGGCTGCCCCCAAAAACCCATGCCGGGCCACGCAAATACTTTAAGTTTAATCCGCTTTAGGATCAACTACAACAAAGGGTGACCGGCCAAATATGTTGCGGTCATGTTTTGGCTTCATGTTTTTTCTAGCCTGCTCCCCGAAAAACCCATGATCCAAATGGATGCGAAAGAGCTGGGCACTGGCTACATATGGATATGTACTTGTGCTCGTACAGGGCCACAGGAGCGCCTCCAAAGCACCTTGACGACGAAACCACAAACATTTATATTAAAGCAGGAAGAGCAGGAAAAGCTGGGAACTCTGGAAACCCGGGGAAACCTGGGAAAGCAGGCAGGCTGGGGCGTGGCTGTGGGCGGGGCCACACCACACAATGTGGTGTGGGCCACACACTATAGTAGCAGAAACTTTAATCATAATAATAACAAGCAACTTTTGCGCTACATCCGTGTGCCACGAGCACACACACAAAGTTCGGTGGAGTTGAATAGGTATTTATGCTGCACACAGACAGACCGCAGATAAATGGGGTGCTCTTAACCCTTGCTGGCCCATGGGCAACACTGCATTAACTGCCAGCACTGCCAGTGTGTGTTTTTCTTTTATTTTCCGCACTCTATGCTTGCTCTTTTTAATTGTACTTTTTTAATCTCAAAATATGCTGTTGAACTTTTATGGTTTCGTAATTTAAATGTTGGGATATTTGAGGAGAGCAAGGCAAGGGTAATTAAAATATTTTTGATGCTCTCCACCTGAGATGAGTGTTATTTTGGGGAGTTAAAATGTTGAGTAGCAAGTTTATGGTATTTCATTACAAAATCACAGGTTTCCCTAGTGAAGTATAAATCTCCTTAATGATGCTAGTAGTAAAAAGAGAACCCTTGGAAAACTCTGCCACCTCTTGGATTTTTGTATTTTGTTAAACCTTTCGGCCCTTAGTCAAAATTGTTGCAGAATCTTTCGTTTTTTGTTTTGTAAATTATGAGTTATCCCAAGAACTTGGAGGAGGCAGCCAATGGCCGGTCTTCCGTGGCCTTCTACCAGCATATAGCGGATCCCACCAAGGAGGATCAGCCCAGCCTGCTGCGTCTCAAGCAGCACCGACGTCCACCGCCCAAGCAGCTGAAGCGGCAGTTGGATCAGCGCCAGGAGGCGGTGGCAGAGCGACGCAGCTTGCTGCAGGAGGAGAAGGTCCAGAAGCTCTCCGTCCGACTGGCCCGAGTGGCACTGATCGCGGATCGCCACCAACGACAGACCACCGACAGCTGGAATGACGCCCAGAAGCGCTATACCCGCGACATGGACGAGCACATGCGTCGGCGTACGGAGCAGATCTCGATGCGCCTGAGGAGCCTCACCAGTCACAATCTGGCGGTGAAGGAGAAAAGGAATGCGGTCATGCGGGAGCGGTACCTCCAGAAGCTGGACCAGATGTACGAGTCTAGGAGTCCCAAATTTCTATCAAAAGTTTTCAAAAGTACTTCAGGGAAGCCTAATCTAAAGTGATTTAAATTTCAAAGAAATGTATCAAGTAAAATATAACTTACTAAATACTTTTCTACTATTTAAAGGCCTTATTTTTAACAGAAACCTTTTAATATCTTTTCAGGATATTAATGTTTTAAGATGTTATAAAATAAATCAATAAGTAAAAATACATTAAAATAATAATAAAATAATAAAAATATAATGTTTCAAAGTTATGAACAAATTAAACTTATTTTTAATCTAACTAAGAAGTATGGGAATAATGTAAGATCTAGAGTGTGTATTAAGGATCTAGCTCATTGAAATTCGATTTCTAGAAAGCCATTTTGTATTTTTCGCATATTTATTTCTCATTTTGGGCGTGTAAAAGACTAAACTTTTCGCTTAGAAACTTTCGCCTGTCGCCGGGCTTGTCAACTTCCGCCTGGCACTCGCGCCTGTCTTCGACATAGTTTCCTGAAAATCGCTTGTCAACTTTCGAGGGAACAAGCCTGCGAACTGCGTTTTTATCACTCAACTTTGGGCGGCTTTAACTTAGTCCAGGTTGTCCGGCAATTTGCATCGGAATGAAAGCGGAAAGTTGGGGACGCAAAATTAGTTACAATTTGTGTCGGAGCTGCACAAATTAGCCGCTGTGGCGATTTGAAAGCATCTCCCAGAGCCAAGAGTTGCCGGGCTCAAAGGCGGATCCAGATTATGTGCACTCAGCTGCAAGAGGACCCGAACCCGGAGTGTGTGCGCCAGTGTTTGTGTGTGCACATATCACGAGTCAAAGGAGCCTGCTGGTGTTGGCCAACTAAGTGCTTTCCCTTTGTCCAGGAGCATCTTGCTCCTGGCTCCCATCTGGCAGCTGCAGCTGCGGCAAGTTCAGGCTGAGCACTTGACCTGTTTTCGCTTTACTTATTTGATTTGTGGTCTGCTGGTGACGCTGCTTATGTAGTTGCCTTCGCATTCAATTAAACTCTAGGGTTTTCAGTGTGTCTCCCTCTGTGTGTGTCCCCTCGAGGGGCTGGGTGAGGGGTATGATTGCCCTGAGAAGTGTGCTTCATAAATTGCTTTTTGTGGGGGCCCCATGTGTGCGTTTGTGTGGCTTACGAAGTCCTCAAAAAATAACAAGCAACATATTTGGCATTTATTGAAAATACTCCTAATACAATAAACGTGCTCCTCGGGCTTAGTCCTGGCTCAAATTAAAATAAATCTGGCTATGAGAAATGTATTCATGAATTTTTTCCAGGCCCAGGCCTATATTTATTGAATACACTTTGGCCTGTGCACAATGAATGCAAATTAATGCAGTATTTGTGTTCAGCAGAATAACTCGTAGAGACTTAATTATACTAACCGCAGCTCATCGAGCTGCGTTCGTTCCCCAATTTCCCCGAGGCCGCAGACCCCACTGGAAAATGACATTGACAGTGACAGTGACAGTGGCAGCGGCGGCCGGAGGGAATTCAATGAAAATTAATAAGTTGAATTAACAGATTCACGCCGCGGGCAGCCATCCAGCCAGCCATCCAACCAGCCAGCAATTGAAATCCCATCCGCCGCACACGCCAAGTGAGAATTTAATGGCTCACTGCCCAGTGACGGGTGCCCGAGTGAGTGCCGTCCGATGATCTGTCCTGGCAGTGGTCATTAAGGCCAGTCCTTGCGAGTCCTGCCAATCGGATTGACTGCAAGTGGACAAATAATTTCCGAGCGGCTAACTTCGTTGGTCCAACAAATCTGAAGCTAACATACGGCTCCCTGGACATCTGCCTGTGTGACTCATAATCTGATGATGACTCAAATGGAGCCTGGATTCCTGCACGGAGGGAAAACTGTGAAACTCTATGATACTTTATGAGAGTTTCCTTTGAAAATGTGTCAGGTTTCAACTCGAAGTTTTTTTTTTGGCAGTTGAAACTTTTTTAAGATGAGTTTTCAATGGGAAATAGGACTTAAATCTGTTGAATATAACTGCTGCGTTTTAGTTTATGTAGCTAAGTTCTATTGTAATAATAAAAAATCTATAATAAACTCTGTAAAGTCACATTTCGAATATTTAGTTGATATTTATTGCAGCATATTTCCTTAAAAAAATATATAAATTTTCCCCTAAAAGAACAGTGAGTACCACCCATTCCTGGTAATATTTTTCCCCTTGTGTGGGTCCCTAATTTCCTGAATGACTCGATAGGATCGCCTCCCC
This sequence comes from Drosophila jambulina, assembly GCA_018152175.1. Taxonomy (NCBI): domain Eukaryota; kingdom Metazoa; phylum Arthropoda; class Insecta; order Diptera; family Drosophilidae; genus Drosophila; species Drosophila jambulina. The sequence continues at coordinate 11,043,792 of JAECXH010000113.1, read as the reverse complement.
ATTTTCTGGCCGGCAAAACCTCGATGGAGCGACTGGAATGTGTGTGAGCAGCAGAAATTCCAATTTGTGTATGGTCTACGTCCTCCTACTCCCGCTCCTGCTCCTCGGCTCCTCTGAAAAGGGGGCCACGTAAACCATCTGCGCCACCCTGTTGTCGGCTGCAGTCTGCAACCCCTTCCCCATCCACAGCCACAAACTGACAGCAATCAGCTTTGCTGCGGATAAAGTTTTATGCCGAGAAACTCATTTAGTTTGCAATTAATTAGTGGCAGCCGGCAGAGCAAAGTTGAGTTTGTGTTTTTAATTTGACTAAATAGATGCAGCTACCAGCTGGCTGAGAGCGTGTATAACACAGCGGATAAGGATCGGGTTCCCGGAGTTGGTAGCTGGGTGGAGGAAGCCTGGCATAGTTTCGCCCGCCGCGAAACTTCTGCCGGAATATTTTCACTAGGCGTGAAATGTAAATGCTTGACCCAATTGGCAGAGGGGTCAGAACAAAACAAAAAAAAAAGTTGGAACAACAAGAGAGCAGGAAAAATCCAACAACAACCACCGACAACAAAATCATTTAAAATGTTTTCCATGGGGTGATGCCGTGCCGGTGCCGCTGCCGTAAAAACTTTTCCCCGGGGCTTCGGCGAAGACAACTTGAACACAATTTGATAACCTACATTTCGGGGTCTTGGCAACATTAAAAATTTACACATGAGGGTAGGCTGGGGGTTTCGGGGCTCTCGGTTCTTAGCTGTTTCTCTCTCTCAAAAAAAAAAAAAGAAAAAAAAGTGGAGCGGAGTGTCCTTGAGCTCTTGTTTTTATTTGGTATTAAGAGCATGTCAAGTGAGTCTGGCGAACAGAGAGGCTGAGACGCTGAGTGCCAGCCAGCTAAGTGAGTTTTCGTTGTTGTTTCTTGTGACAGGAAACGGATGTGTGCGTGTGTGTAGTGTGTGTGTGTGTGCGGTATGTTGCCCACGCACAGTGCAGAGAGGCAGAGAGGGGGCCAAGACAGTCTCCGGTTTTTGTGGGTGGCAAAAAGTCTTTAAGTCCTTTGCCTTAATAGCTTTCAGTTTGTGACTTTCCTGGTCACAACACGGCCTTATTCCGTGCCGTTACCCCCTTCTAGGGGCCAAAATACCCCCCATTTACCCCCTCACACCCCCTTGTACCCCTCAGCAGCCTTCGCAGCCTTCCGGTTTTCGCCGTGAGTTATTGTCATGCGATTTATTGCGCGACGCACTGCTGGTGGTCTTTGGTCGGGCCCACATGGCGTATGCGTAACGTAACGTATACGCCACGCAGAACCTCACGTAATGTGCAACATTTACCCCCCGCACAGGCCCCGCTTTTGATTTATTCAGCCAGGTGGCATACTTTTGACCCATACGGCTTTGATTTAAAGCACAAGAAAAAAAAAACAGAAGCTCAACTGCAATTTATGGTGTATTTCATGTACTTCACAATGAAGTCTGTCTTATTTTTTTGTGGATTTCAAATGTAGGTCTAGAAGTAAGTAGCTTTACTTTACAAAGAAAGGTTAATAACAAAGGGTAAAAAATATATTTTTGAATTGATTTCTTTTCCTCCTAGCTTAATTATCAAATTTTCCTTGAGACTTTCCATATGTTTTATATATATATTTATATATTTTAAAATTTTAAGAAGTACTTTATTAAGGCAACTTTTTCTGAGTTCTTCTCACCAATTAATCCTTATCTTATCTATTTACCCTTGTAATCTATGTTTCCTTTCAATAATCCCTGCTTTTGTCACCGTGCACCAATAATGTTGGCTAAGTGCCTGTCGTGTCTGGCGACAATTACAGGTGTTGTCATTAGTGGAAATGTCAGGCGGAAATTAATAAAGATTTGCACAGGCGCAAATTGGTTTAAAAACATATACATATATATGCGGGCAGCATGATTATTCATTCACAAACCCCAAGTGCCTCGAAATTCCCACTGAGATAGTGCGTAATTCATGACTGACACAGATTTTTTCCCTGCTCGTTGCCATTTTTTTCCTTTTATTTTTTGTTCTCCTTTATTTTTGAACTCAGACACACACCCATACACACCTAAGCAATAACAAAAGCGGCATAAAAATGGCCAAAATAAAAATTTCCCTCTTTTCACGCACACTCGCACAAATATTGACCGAATTTTACTGACGCTGGCTTTCCCCCAAAATTCAATTGTTTTCCCTCCCCGCCACTTTTCGCGTTCTTCCCGCTGTTGTTGTTGTTTCGGCGATGCTGGGCTTGGGCGGTGTTTGTTTTGGGAAAATTTACCTCGGATTCTGGAAGGAAAAACAAGCAGTGCACCGGCCACGTGGCCAAGTTAAAGTCAATGTCGGTTTTTCCTCGATTTTTTTGTTGTTCTTGTTGTTGTTTGTATGTCCGCCTTTCTAATTTGTTGGACACGTTCTGGTCGAAAGTTTTTTGGCCATTCTCTTGTTGATTTTATTGACACACACACACACACGCACACACACTCTCAGCGTGGTTAGAAAGAGAGGGGTGTAGGAGCGAGAAAGAGAGGCAGGATATTTTCAAACGCTTGGGAACTACGTCTCACTTGGCGAAATTCTCGAACGGCACTGAGCTCGAGTCCTTGGCATTTGGCTCGAGTGCCGTTTTGGCGGCGTCCCTGTGACGTCACGGAAAGCTTAACCCGAGAGAATTCTCACTTCTAACCGGAGAAAGAGAAATAGAGAATGAGAGAACAGAGAGACAATACAGCGCATTTGCGCAGTTGAGAAAAGCTCGGAAAACCCAACTGCGCTAGAGAAAAAAAACACTCTCAAAAACACGACCACGGACAAGTGTTTGTTTACGTTTTCGTTACGGAGGAGAGCAGCCTCCCGAAAAAGGACTTTGAATCCTTGTTGCTCCGCTCCCAGAAAATCACACGAAGGTCAAAGTCTGCATCGCCCAAGTAAATTCACACAATTGCAATGACACCACCCACTCAGTCCCCCTCAGTCCCCCTGAGTTTTCAATTAATCAGCTAAATAAATTGTAGTCTGTTTGGGAAAGCCACAGGAAATCTTACCAGCAACTTCACAAGCCACAAAGCAAAATTTGCCAAGCCAAAAGCCCAAAAATGTCAGTGCTTTTGAGGAGCCCTGCGAGGAGGCAGGAAGATTCTTCACACAATTACAGCTCCAGACTTACATTATATTGTAATTCAATATACCAAATACACAGCAATTGTACCATGTCATTCACAGAGGAAGTGACAATGGCTTTGCGAGTCTGAACGCCAACAGAATATAAACAATTTGACCCCGGCTAGAAAGGTTCAACTCATTCTGATGAAAGACTCAATAAAAATGTGCAGCCACAAAGGAAAACGTCTGAGGAAATGCAATTTCGTTTCAATTTTTGCTAGACTTGATGTCACATTTACTAAATGTTATTTTGTCTTTGAGGTTTATATTACATTTACACTAAATTAGGAATTCTTTTGTGGGTTTTTCGTTTTCACTGAGCACAATTTGTGTAGCAGCTCAAAGGTTTTCATATTTTAAAAGAAAATTGCTTTCATTCCATCTCAGATTGTCGTTTATGTTTACATTTTCCTATGGCCTGCTTGTTGCCCTCACAAAAGTGCAAATTTCGATTTTAGCCAGCTGTGTTATGTTATTATTTTTAATGTTTGTTTTGCAAAAGTGCTTCGCAACTTAGTCTGATATTTCCATAAAACTTTGAAAGGTATTTTTATGGCCCAAAAAATATATCCGCTTTGCCTTTGCATTTTCAGAAAATTAATATTCCGAAGAATGCTTACCATGGCTCCCCTTATTTGAGTTCGGAAAAATACCTTTATTCGGTTCAACTATTCAGTCTGGATTTCCAACAGCCAAAGGCAACTACTACACACAACATACAAATTCAATTGCCATATCAGCCAAGTGGGTGGAGTAATCCAAATGAGAGCCATTGCACCGTATTATCCTGCGGGCAGGACTCGAGCCCAGTGAATCCCCCTGGCACTCGTAATGTAGTTATACACTGTGGAGTGCCATTCATAAATACGAGTGGCAGACGTGACTAGCCGCAGCCACGTACGGAGTTTTGCACCTGTCAGAATCGCTCTCCGATACATCCCATCCTGTGCAGCATCCTTCCCCCCGTCCTTCGATGGACCCGGCAACTGTTTGTGTTTATTGTGGCTGACAATCATTGTAGCCATCTGTCTGGGGCAATGTGAAATGCGAAGTGCAGCCGTGAGATAACCGCCGTCTGATGCTAATAAAATGTTATCAAATGAACGTCAAGCGAACGGGCCTATTCTCCTGCCATTTCGGGCTTATCCTGGCAGGATATATGCCAGCGATATCCAGCCGAACAATGGCAGGCAGGCAGGACAGCCCCGACGGACGCACAGAGAGCTTCGATTACGGGAGAGTTCATTCAACTCTCGGTCCGTAGGCCTAGGACCCTTTACAATATCAGAGCCAAAGACATCCTGCTGAACAGGAGCAGGAGCAGGAGACGAGGAGCTGGCATGGGCACCACTATCTGCCACAGGTGACGCGTGAAAAATTCCACAAGCGATGGGAGCCCAAGGAAGCGAGGCTGCCATGCAATTTCTCGCTTTGCCGTAACTCAACTGCCATTGACAGCAAAGTGTCCCACTGACAGACGTCTTCCTCCTGCCCTCCAGTTTTTCCCATGAACCATATATTTTTCCCATATTTCCACCAGTTTCTTCGCTTTTTCTCTGCCCCCTCATCATGTATCCTGCAGAGTTACAGAAAATCAACGAAAGCGACCTCAACCTTAACGTTTGAGTGATTGAAATACAGAGGAAGAAAGGATTTATGGGGACTTAATAAAGAATTTTATCGGTGATTTCTATTGGATTAGAATATAACTCTTCTGAATTATTTAAGATATGTGATTCAAAACCTTAATTATATCATAGGTAAAAAAGAAGGACAACCAAAATGGCTAAGTTATAGTAATTACCCCTCATGTACCAAGTCCGAAATAATTAGTAATGGGATATAAAGAAAAAATTAATAAAATTATTATATCCTGCAAGGGTTTATTACATTTAGGGATGTTAAAAAAAAGGTTTCTATAAATAAACCTATTTAATTGTGCCTTATTTTGGAAGCAATTTCAAATTTTAAAGATATTTAAAACCTGTGAAATGAAATCTCTACATTTTGATGAGCAACAGTATGAAATAAATACAATTTTGGACTCAAATGATTTCTATCATCGATTGTGTTGTAACATTTTTTGCAAACTATTTTAAAACCGCGCTGACTTCTGTGGCATCCTTGATTATGAATAGTTTTTACAAGAATTTTTTAAATATATCTACAAAAGAAAATATATAGTATCAATCATCTCTCGGGTCTTATTTTACCCCCCAGTGTATTACTTTTCCCTGTGAGTTCTCCATGGGGCAGTCGTTTTGTCAAGCCAACCGATTGTGAGCGCCGCATCGCTATTGTCGCTGACTGACATCCACTTCATCCTTGCCTTAGCAGGGAAATGCGGGAGGAGCTGAGAAATAAATGGAGCTGGGAGGTGGGGGAGCTAGGAGGTGGGACCTGGGAACTCAGAGCTGGGAGCTGGGAGTTGTGGTTCCTAGGCGGGAGCTGGGATGTTTATCAATGCTCCGTGCGCTTATCGCCGACAGCCGCCGCAGTCAGACAAGTGGAAAACTATACACGCCCAACATGGCAAACAAGAAGTACATCGGGAGTGGAGTGGGAGTGGAGTGGGAGTAGGACTGGAGGAGTGGGAGTGGAACTGGAGTAGTGGGAGTTGGGTGAAAAACAGCCGGATGCGTTGGCTTGACAACTTATTTCAACATCTTCTTGTAGCTGCTCGTTCTGGGCTTCCTATTTTCATTTATCGCAGTAAACTTTCCGCAGATGGCACTGCAAAATGTTGACTGAAAAGGAAGAGGAGTCGCCAAAGTTTTGCCAATACTTGCTGATGCCATTGTTGTTGTGCCAGGACTCTTTCTGCTTGTGCGTGTGTGTGCATCTATGAGAGCAAACATCTTATTGCGAAATATTTGCGTACATTTCTTATATTTCTCGTTATTGAATTTGATGGCGGTTCCAACGATGCTGATGGCAGCTGCAGCAGAATGGAAAATGAAAAGCAAACTGTGAGGAGGAGCTGCTGCTGCTGCTGCTGCATTGAAACGTAAGCTGATTGGGGCCAAAGAAGAGCGACCACTCGAACCAAATCAGCTTACAGATGCATTGATTACCTCAATTAGGGGCCCAGAGCCCGGGGGCGAGTAATGAATCGAATTAGTATGTAAATTTAGCCCGATACAGGGAGAAACAGAGAGAGGGATAGAGAGAGAGAGAGAGAAGCAATTTCCTTGGGAAAAGTGTTTGACCAAGTCCTGCTCCTTGTCCTGTACTCCGTGGTGGCTGTTCCCGGATGTTGCTAAACGGTTTATCGCACTTGCCACTGGAATCGGATGGGATGGAGTCTGGAGCGGAAGTGGAAGTGAATGCGGAAGCGGCGATATATTATTAATGTCCATTATAAGGCAGACGCCCAGACGAAGCCAATGCGGCGTATGCGCATTTTTTATACATTTTTTTATACATTTTTTTATTCCGTTTTATTCCCCGTTTTTATTACGGTCCTGCCCCAAGGCAACGACGACACATTTCTGCCAAATGTTTCTCCATTTATCCTTTTGGGGTCCTGAACCCCCGCTCTCTCTCTCTCTCTGGGTTTTATGGCAACTTGCGAGTCCTGCGTCCTCAGCATCGCTTAATAAGTTTTTATTGCCCCAACTCACGACAGTTGGACGTGTTCGGGCAGCGGTCGAGCAGATAATCGGGGACGGTTTCGGTCTCGCTTCGGTTTGGTCTCAATTTCAATTTCGATGGCCACCTGGCCACGCCCACTTTGGAGGCCAATTAACACACAGGGGGAATTCCAGAAATTCTACGCCGGGTTTTCGGCAGGGATTATTTCATTGTGGTCGATTTGCGTGCGGCAATCGCATGGAGTTATTCAACGAAAAATCGTTTAATGTTTTGTAACAATAAGCGACCCACACGTGGGGAAAACTGTCCTTAATTGCTAGCCCGATGGGTTCATTAGGGATATTTAAGGGGCAGGAGGCTTAAGTCTCTCAAGTAGGCTTAAACAGATTATTTATATGGAAAGTCTGCTTAAGTGCTCAACAAACATATATGTACCTTTATAGCATAACATATTTTCCCGGCATGCCAGCTCTCTAAAATGTGGCCCCCAAGTGGGTCTCAAATCAACTGGAAAGTCATAAGCAAGCCAGTGCCTCCCCAGGAATTTGTAGTTTCCTAGTTTTTTATTCATGCCAAAATATTTCGCTCATATTCGAATTTTTATGGCAAAGGGACGTGCTCCCATGAACAGTTTATGTATGAGTTGGCACGGTCATCGATAAATCTTCTTCGGAAATAAAAAAAAATGGGAGAGAAAAATAGGAAAAAGAGGAAAATAATAAAAGGAAAAACAAGTTAAGCTACTTTTGTCATACTAGTTGAGGCAGAAAAGGAAAATGGAAAATGGAAAAGGGAGGTTGCTGGCTGGAGAAAACAAAACGAGGAGAGATCAAGATGGAAAAACTGCTCGAATGATGAGGCAATTGACTGATGTTGAGTGCATACTTCAAGGAATTTTTCCCCTTTTAATTGGACTTTATTGCAAATACACAACAAATCGAATGAGCTCAAAAAGAAACTGATAAGATTGATTTGGAGCTTACTCCATAAAAACAGCGATGAATCGAGTTTAGAGAGTTTATTTTGATTCTTTTTAAAGTTTGGAAATTAAATAAAGTCGGGACTCTTTATGTGAGGCACTAAAGCCAGCTCAAGAACTTCCCACGCTGTTCCCTGAATTATTTAAAACCATTTCACGCGCTCCCACCACCGAATAGTTACAACTAATCCCCGGTTTCCTTGGCTCCATCAAATCTTTATGAATACTTTGCCCTGTGGCATGTACACCCGTACAATGTAAACTCCCGACAAAGGAACGCAGTCCGCCGGGACAGGGCTTCCTACGGCTTTGTCTGTGGCAAATTGCCGCCGTAAAAGTACGGGTTCGGGTCCGGTAAGCGGTGGCTTAACATCAGCCGGATCCGGATATGCTGTAGCTGCGACCTTTATGCAGCCAGGATGCACTTAAGATGTCACACGGAACTGCAACCGCGGTGGCAACAAAGACCACATGTGATGCCACTGCTGCCCGTCCCACCGGCTACCCTTTGCCTTTTTATAGGGCCCCATAACTTTATCCTTTCCCCCTTTTATGGCTGACCAGCGATTAGTCCTTCTCCTGGCACTTTATGGCCCCAAGTAATAGAGAGACCGAAAGAGAGAGAGAGAGAAAATTGGGTTGGGCAACTGCGCTGCTGATATTGATCAAGGTTCAAGCTGGCATTTCCATAACGCCATCCACTTTCACTAAAAGCTTTCCCGCAAAAGGAGTGCGGCATTTACTAAGCACTTGACCAAGTATTTGTCAACCAGCTTGAACCAGTAACCCACATGTTAACTCCGGATCCCAGGGACTGCTCTACCCCTTTTTAAAATGGCTTCCCCCACGATTGAGCCGGAGCTCAATAAACTTACCAGCCAGCAATAAGCATTCAATTAGTGACACTCTCTGCAAAGAAATGGGAAAGGCAAACATGAGACATATTTATGAGTGCACAAAGAGAAAAAAAAATATATGGGATTTATATAAATATTTATTTAAAATAAAGCTAATGACTCTCTAGAGATTTTAAATCACTTAATTTAGAATCATAGAATAAGACTTGTTAGGTATTTAATGATGTTTAAAGTTACTCAAAGATGCTTATAACTAGTTCTATGGCCCAAGGACCTTTTCTCAGTGTGATTATTTATTTCCGCTTTGCCCCTGCTCTCGGAAATATATTGCATACCCCCGGGGGCGCCCCAAACCAAATTCAAATCCAAGTCCCCGGGTTCGGGTCGACCGAGCACGGGCACAGCTGCCTGCATCGGGCAAAGAGATTAAACTTGTCTGGGGCCACAGCCCTGGAATTATTCGAGGCTGCTGCCGCCATTCCAGCCATTGTTGCCTGCCTTGTTCCTGGCCCCTTGTCTTGGCCAGCGTTTTAATTGGGTTTTCTGCCATATTAGATTTCAGAGCCCATCTCAGGCTCAGCCCAGCAGATTCTCAGTGCAGTCGAATGCAAATCCTTAAAGGAAGGCGGAAAATACTTGAAAAATAGTTTGAGCAGAGAATCTGCCCGTAGTTCAAACTCAAAGTTAAACCGCTTAGCAGGCACACGGATACAGCTATCAGATACTTTCAGGATGGATAAACATTAAAGTGTTTATGTAGAAGTTAATCATGTTAATAAAACTACAAGCGAGGCTAGTAAGAACTTAAAAAAAAGGAGATTTGAATATAATTTGCTGAACAGTTTATCTTAAGAAGTATAATTAAGGTAATAGTTTTAAATTGTGAAGGGTTCTAGTAAATAATTATTTCTGGCAAATATTAAATTAAGTAAATATTAACCGAAAACACTTTTACTACACATAGATTTTTAATATTTTTTATTTGATATCAAATTCTTGTACAAATTCAACAAATACCTGACAAAAATTGTATGTTAACATCAACTCTCAACATAAACCCTCACAATCCCTTGAGCTTTTTCAACAATTTTCTATTCACTTTTCAGACAACTCAAGGCATTTATATTTACAATCTAAAAATATTTAAATAACCATCGCTTGCCTGGGTAATTGATGGCCCACACACAACCTTAACAATCGGCCAACAAAGAACTCGTTTTCAGCCCATTTGTGTAAATAATTCATTTATGGCAGTAACTACATTCTCGAGTATCTAGTAGGTGGCTCTTAATTGCGGCTCTCGTTTCAAACATTCCACTTGAAGGCCCTTGAAGCCGAGCCTCGTTATTGAATGGCAAAAACCGAAAACATCCTTAAATTTTAAATACACACAAAAAGGGCGAGGAAAACAATTCCCTCAATGCAAATTTCATGCACTGGAAACTCAATCAAAGGGGAAGAACAGAGCAGACAGACAGCATTTTTCAGGGTTTTCCCTTTACGAATGCGTGTTTGGTATGTCTGCTTAACCGCACACACAGGCACACACAGATACACACGCACACACACACACTGGAGAATTTGCATGCTCAGATACAGAAACATTCATGTATTGGAATGCATATTTCGAGAAGGCTGCCTTGATTTTCCCTGTCCGCCAGTTGCTTTTCCGCCTCAGCTTTGTTTGACTGACTCATTTTCTTTTTAGCTGCTAACCAGAGGCATTTTTGGGCCAATTTGGGCACATAAAGAGATGTATCTTTAATAGTTAATAGACCTATCTATCTATCTGCTAGATACTTGTGGCTTTTAAGCTTATATTTATTAAACCAACTCTATACTATATATGAAATCTCCTAGAAGCTATATTCAATAACTAATTCAACCTGCATATTTCTATCCCATTTTTTACTCTGCACTCCCGACACCCCCCTGAGAGTGTTTATGGCATTTCCTTAATGAAAAGTTACCCAGCACGAGCATCATCGCCGTCATTACCTCGGCAGGATCATTCCTCCGTGCTCATCTCCGTCGCCTAATGCCACTTTGTAAGTGGTTATTTAGCGTAAGTAATGCAATAAGTCTGTTCGTTTTCTATCCCCCTATATATATAAACATATATTTCCGGCATCGCCTGCACCTGACTTCTGTCCGTGCTCCATGTTATCCTCCGTGTCTGGCAGCCAGCGCAAAAAAGAAAACCAGAAGGACCAAAACGTGGAGCAGCGCTGGAAAACTATTTTCCACGACTGGCGGAGGAGGTGGAAAGTAACTAAAAGATGAAACTGCAAAGTGAATTAGCGTGACGCGAATGTGAATGCAGCCTGCACTCTAATTCATTCCATAGAATTTTAATTGGCTTCCTGCCGAACCCAAAGTTTAAGCAGGAGTTAACTTTTTTCAGGTGTTTTCCAATTGTTGATAACAAAGAGCAAATGTTTTTGCAGCTTGTCGTTTTTTCTTAGAGCGAGTTTCGGATAGGGTATTTTTTGTTTTATTAAATGAATGCTGGAATTAAATGACAAAGTTTCTTCCTCAACGCCATTCAAAATGCAAAAGAAAACGGTAGTTAAAAGCAGCCAGGGAGATGCCAGGAATTGTTATAGTTTTTCTTGCAGCAGTCACACTTTTTCCCCTACTGCATTTACAGTTTAAATGCAGAATTTCTTTAGTTCTTAACTTGTTGGCCATTAGCAACTTGGCAAATTAAATTGTATTTATAAGCAAAGGAAAAGAGTAGTTCGGTTTTTACAGCTACTAGATAACTAAAGATTAATTAGTAGTTGAGTCACAAATTAATAAGTAAAACCCTTTCTATGCCTGGAATTTATGTGAATATTTATTAACTAGCTTACACAATTTTTTCTGGAATTTAAATTACGTTTTCTGCAGAAAATCAAGAAGATAGCTTGATGATTTCTATCGTTTGTCTTTAGTTTAATTACAAGTAATTAAATTACAAGTAAATAAAGAATTCAAATGCTTCTTTATTTACAGAATCTCCTTTAAAGTGCTTAATTTTTAATAGTTTAAACAACTTTTGCCTGGGTAAAACATCAAGTCACCAGGTAATTAACTTAATAGGCCCACAAATTGACACTTGACCGTGTAAGCTAATAGTTTGCCACTTCATAAAAGATTTAATCAAGCAGAGAACAGATGTGCTGCTCCTGCAATAAAGTAATTGATATTTAATACTGTTGCTCGTTGTGGTAATTAATATTTCCGTGTCTTAATTAAGTGATGTAATGCTGCAACCACGGTTTGCAGACGGCGAAGACTTTACATTCCGACTGAAATAAAGCTCAATTTAAATTCAGCCGTGGCCACACCCAGCAATAGTTAACAACCTTCGACGAGACAACTGTAAACTATATCTATATATGGCGGACAGTCAATAGAAATCGACCGGGAACGGGGACGGGGAGGGGCGGCCATATATAGAGACACTGCCGTACGTGACAATAAAATGAAATGTGTTATAGCCGCCGCTGATGGCAAAAAGCTAACAAACTACCGAGCAGATGGAGCTCACGTTGCTCTTTTTCTTTTCGTGGTTTTCCGAGCTAGCTAGGGAAAACTAGCGAATTGCGAATTGCGAATCGCAAATGCAAAGGCAAAGCTGGAAAGACCGGCAACTGCAAGTTGACAAATTTATTTTTCATGGCGCTGGCAGGCGGCACAGAACGCGACTCGCCTGCAAATGAGCAAAGAAACACAACAAACATGCAAGTGAGAGATGCAGAGAATTTGTCGCAATGTGGAAATATATATGACAGTCTAGACACTGCAAAAAAAAATTTGTCAATCGAGGGGGGAAAATTTAAAAAAAATGCAATGAGCCTAATGAAAATGATAGCCAATATGACAATCGTCAGTGCAAGTTAGGGATGTAAACAAGAGTAAAAGTTGTATTAAATATATCGAAATTATATCTTTATTTATCGAAATATCTTTAAGTATTGCATTAAACGTCAACAAAAAATATATATTATCAACAAAATTTTAGAAATCGGTAATTTAATTTAATAATAATAATTTAAAGCCATCTTCTCATAACCTCTTTAAAGGAGAAAACTGGATCGATAAATTAATCAAATGATCGATTTATGGCTCAACATGAAAACTGGTTCGATATATTAATCAAATTACCGATTAATGGCTTATATATGGCAGCATTAAAACATCGATTTATAAATCAAATAACGACACAGTATTTTCTGCCATTCGTATTTAAAATCTAATATGATATGACACATGAACTTTTTTTATTAAAATATAAAAACCATGCCCTTCAGATATCATAGAGTTTCATTTCAATCGGTACTTTTTACTCATTATTAAACAGCATAAAAAGTGAATTTACAAAAATGAAATTAAACAGAGTTTCAGTTGCACAAAGGCCCCTCTGAAATGAAAATTCCCTTTAGTGGAAATCCAGAAAATATTTATTATATTTATACAAAATACACGCATGTCAAGCAGATAACGTTTAATTGTTGTTTTGCCCAAGTGAAAATGCATGGATTTATAAAGTAATAAAACGGGATCCTAAAGGTAAAATAAAATGAAAATAAATAAACCGAAATGCAAACGGAATTAATATGGCTTAAAACGTTCCTGGTTTTAACTTAACAAGCCCGGCTTAAATGGAAAATGCGAAATTCGTTTATAGTTTAAATAGTTTTAGCCACAAAATGCGATTTCTTGAGTACTTTCTAGCACTTTATAAGCTCGTTACGAGAGTTTTAGTATTTGAAATAAACTTAATTGCTTCTCAGAAAATTTACTATGCTTTTTACTGGCCATTTAGGTTAGAGTCTGCAGAGCTAAATTTAAACAGAATTGTTTCCAGTCCAAACCAATTAATATTGCATTTGACCGGGCTATATATCTCTGGCCTCCCTCTCCCCTGCCCTGCTCTTCCTCCACTCCTGTGTCAGTGTTTTTCCTCGAGACTACATGAAAAATGAATTGTGCCTGCAGCGGGGCCAAGGTTGAAGCCAGTCCGCATCCAAGCCGCTCCCACTGGCGGGAATAAGTTCCTGGCCAAGACCATGACTTGGCCCCCGACAGACAGGCACGAATTTAATAAAACGAGGCAGAAAGGATAGCAGCAGGAGCGGCAGCCCAAGCAGCAGCAGCAGGAAGGAGCAGAGGAAGGACGAAGGCAAATATGCGAAACATACGAGCGGAAGCCGGCAAAGTATGCAGCCCACTCCGAGGTGTGTCCTCCAGAAGGGCCACCTGTTGTTGCCCGCATGCCGCACTTCAATCCAATCGAAATTGCTTAGCGGAAGCTAGGGATACAGGATATAGGGGTATATATCCCGGCCAGCCGCCAGGAGACAGGCGACAGGAAGCATAGTGCCAGTGAAAATTTCATTTAAAATGTGCGCCATAAGTACGCATTACACACACTCAATTTCCTTTTCCATTTTCCCCCTCGGAGCTCTGAGCCTCTACAAGCGGAAGCTTTTGGCCCACACATGAGTCGCTTTTCCTGCTGCCGTTGCTTATCACATTCGCATTTTCCCGTAAGGGGTGTGGGGTGGGGGGGGAAACGAACCCACCCATCCCCTCCTCTCCAAAGCCCCAACAGCGACGTCGGCGGTAATGTCGGCATTTTATGCGTTCCTGGCATTTTGTGGCTGCGGCTGCTGCATCTGCATTTGCCACCTTGCCCCACCCCGCCCCTCGCTTTTCCAGCTTTTCCGCCATGTGTGCTTAAATTCCTCACCAGGAGCACCACTTGTCGCCCAGCTTTCGGAGGTGTACGTTTCACATTATCCCGACATTTTCCAACTGCACGGTGAGAAAATGTCAAAGGAATTTTTCGTGAATGCAAATCATTTTCAAAAAGAACAAAGGACCAGAAAATTAATTAATAATAATAATAAAAATTAAAGTTGATATTAAAAACATATATTTTAAATAGTTAGTACGAACTCTGGTGCCTTACTTACATTTATTTTATAATTATTCTTATTCAAACTTAATTGTTCAGCTTTATTTTTACTAATTTATAGTCATTCTCATAGAAAACCCCCTCTTTATCAGTTTATCCCAGTGAAACATAGACAACTGACTCTCTTAAGAATATTTAAACACTAGAACTTCACTTTAAAATAATGTAAAATCTATAAAGAAGGACCTACACTCCCTAAAAAACATAACCTTGGACACCTTAAAAATGACAATCTTCCATGTCCATATCCCCCTGTACCCACTCTATGTATATATATGAGACACAATTTCGGGCCTTCTCATTATCCTCCTGGAAATGTAGAATGTTACCCCTGGGGCCAGAGATTCGCGTCTAATGGGATTTTGGGCCACTCCCCAGTACATTTCAATTAGAGAACACCATTTTGGTGGGAGCAGCAGATGGATGCTCTGGTGCGGTGAGTTGGGATTAGGTGATTAGAGAGGGAACAATCATTAGGGTTAGACCCGTAACCAGGAAATTGCATCTGCTGGCAAAGGAATTGTCCAGGCAATTTAAGCCACAAGGAGAAACCCAAAGGAAAGTACTTTAAATTTGACAACTTCTGAGGCGAAAGAACCCCTGGGAGACAGAGAGAGCTTAAAGTCAATGTGAAAGAAAGCCATGAAAACGGAGACGAAGAGGAAGCTGGGGATGACTTTATGGCTTTTCAATCCACTTGTGCTTCCTGCTCCTTGTCTGACAGGAACCTACCCTCCCCCAAAAAAGAGTCCTCCTTTTGGACCACAGATAACAGGAGCTAAAACCGCATCAAATCATTTCGTGCTAATGGAATTGCTCCGATGCTGATGGAATTTTTATGGTCCAACTGGGTTTAAGAGCGAATGTTTTATACACACAAAAAATGTATAGCAGCAGGAGCAACCACAAATATTTTAAAAAATTCCCACGGTTTTTCCAGCAGCGACGCCGAGGTGCTTTGTTTATGGTTATTTGTCAATAATAATGAATGAATGAATGAATGATTGGAATGAGTGTTTGGAATTTCTTGTTGCCGGCGCAGCTTCTCTTTTTGATTGAATCGAATGGTCTTTGGGTCCAGCGGAAATTGCCGTCCTGACCCAGCCGGGAGTAATATACCTATCAAATGGGAATTGCATAAATCTGCATATAAAACGCTGGGCCAGATAAAAACCCAATAACAATTCACGTCCGATTGCCAGTGTCAAGGCAGTCGCGAAGGGTGCCAGGCAGGGCTGATCTCGATGGGGGTGAAAGGCCCAGCGAGGTGTCTGGGGAAAATACATCAAAAGAAATTAAAAACACAGTGGACCCAAGGGGAAACAATAAAACAGTGGTGAAGTGTCATTCAAAAAAGGTTAAGGGGCAATTAAGATAGACATTGAGACAAATATTAAAGAGATAATTTGGATCTAATTTGATTGAAGTAGAAGATAAAAATTTTCAGACTTTTGTGCTTCATTTTAAACTTCCCCTTAAAGTAATAAATATTTTTATATTAATATGTTTTATTTTCTGTATTTTAATGAATTTTTGGTTGTATTTAAAATGCTTAAATTTCCTTTGATTTTTCCAGTATTTATTATTTTGTAAATAAATTTCGGTTTATTTTTGAAGCTGGCTGTAATTAAATTTTGCCCACATTGTTTTCCTTGTATTGTTTTCAAAAAAACTTGTAATTGAATTATTATTTTTCTCTTATACCATTCATGGCGTTCATTGGTTTTGCATATGAGTTTGGCTTTGTTTTTCCTCGAGTTCATAAAGTTGGTCTTAAATCAATTTGAAGCATATTGTTTTCAGGAAGTAATGCCACAAACTTTATTTATTGCTTAAAGTGAGTCATAAAGTACATTCTATTAATTTTCATTTAATTTTCTGTTCAGGAGATAAATAATATAGTTTTGTATATACAACATAAATAGTTTCTCTTTCGATATATAAAAAATAGTGCATTTTCCCTTGATTTGGCACCACAGTGCCCCGGGCTTAAAGTAATGAACAAACTCTCGACTGCGGCTAAGCCAAACCCCGAAAAAAAGGGGAAAGTCCAGGAGGAGGGCGGGAGAATGGGAGTGAACACGTCGACTGCCAACAGCACGTGTCATTCTGGGTCCTGCGGGCAACCGGGGGTTAAGAGCAGGGGCAAGGACTGAGGGAATGAGGGGGCGGAAGTCCGCCAACGTCAGCCAAAATGTCACTCGGCGACAAGCAAATAGAACTACCGAAAAATGAACATAAAACGAGGGAAGAGAGAGTTTGGGGGCCAAAAAACTGGCAACTGAACGAAAACCTGACAACCCTGCCAAGTGGGCCATGTTTAGCAGACTGTTGCATGTTTCTTCTCTATGTGTCCCCTCCCTCTATCTTAACATCTGAATCTTCCTCCTTTTTTGTAGCTATAGCCAGGGGAATTGTTTCAGAAGGACACAAGGATACAAGCCATAAAACATTGAGACAGAAAGAGATATAAATTTAAACCTGTAATGCTCTATAAGACAATGTAATACTCTTATATATTTAGGGAGCTAAAATATACTTGGGAATATTTAAACCTTAATTTAGGAATCTAACTTTAAATACTCTTTATATACTTAGATATTTATCAATTGTAAACAAACCTTAAAGATATTTTTATTCAATCTGCAGCTACTTTCATAGTATCTTTCCTAAACATCTAGATACAATATCCCCGGATCTCCCCCTCTAAAAGCAGCCTTTACTTTGTTTTTCCACAATTTAGTCTTCATTGGCTTCAGTTTTTTGGCCCTTGTTGGCCGACAATCACTCATGGTTTCTTTTGCCAGGATGCCCGGGGTTGAAAGTGCATGACACACAATATATGTACCACCTGACCAGCTCCTGCCCCCAGGTGGCAGCAGCACCACCACCCACCGGTGGCATTAACATGCACATGTATGGAGGTGAACCAAAATCGTTTTTGTGGTTAACTGGGTGGTTTATGGTTACACATTCGCCACCGCCACCGCTGGTAGTGCCTTTTCGCTTTTGTGGCTCCACTTCTTTGGTTCGCAGGCCATCTAATAAATGAGGGCGAATGGTGGGCGTGGCCGGCCATTTGCTGACCGCATTCAAAAAGAGCTGGCCTGGCCTCCATTTGGCCTCTTTTGTCTCCAATTAAAGGCTGGCAGCTCAAAGAAACTGAAGCAAAGCTAATTTCACTGGGAGAAAAGAAGGAGGTCGTTCTTAAGGACTTGCGAGTGATTAAAATGATTTAATCTTGAGATACTTATCATTATAATATTAACTGATTTTAATTTATTAAACTAAGATATATAGTTTATTAATACACATATTAAAAAACTAAGTTTTATCAGAGTTCCTAACGTACCGAGTCTGATATCTGTGATCGTTAGCAAAGTTTTTCACTAATTTTTTATATAGAAAAATCAAAACATACAAACCACCTTTTCTGCCCTTTTCTGTACGTGATCAGTCTTATAATCTAGTTTAATATTTAATTTTATTGAAGTTAATGAAACATATTTTCAGTGCAGCCTCAAATCTGTGCGACTGTCTTTATGGCCAAACAACATCCGCGCTCGCTGCCATGGGGGTTATGACAATTCCCCCACAGATGTCATCGGGATGGTATTTTAATTCATTTAATTAAAAGTTTAATTACATTTTTGTTTTGGCAGCCATGAACTCCGTGACATCTGCCAGGCCCATTAGGGCTCTACGGATTTCATAATGCCAGCGGCAAGTGACTAGCCCAACGCTTTTCTGGCCACTAATTTCGTTTTGATTTGGATTTTGATTTCGATTCGGATTCGGATTCGGATTTGGCTTTAGCCGGGGCTGTGGATGTGGTCATTTCTGAAACGGTGACGGTTTAATTAATTCGAGATTCGAGTCCATCAAACAAAAGCTGGCAATAATAGAAAGGGAAGCCAGCGGAGCGCGAGTACAATGAAAATTTATTTGATTCGCCAGCCACCCACCCACAGTTACCCAGAAGTCACCCACTGGCCACTTGTGGGCTGAATCCACCCCCTCTCCACACACGAATGTCTGCTGCTGCTGAGCCCGGGCTTATCATTCCGATCACGTAACTTGTGTGTGCCACCAGCACTTTTTCATTTTCATTCACTTAGGCCGCGCAGGCGGAGACGGTCACGGAGGCGGGTGCACGCTCTAGAAACTTATAGAGTCTCTGGCCCTATAATGAAATGATTTCTCTTGACGCTTCGTCGATTTGCGTGGGTTGTGATTTCTTGCTCTGGTTGCTCTTGCTCGCCTCCAGCTTGAACCTGAAGCTCGGAGCTCTGGAACTCGTAGCTTCTTGGCTTTTGCTTTCGTTTCCTCAGTCGTTGCGCATCATTAACCCACTGGCGACCAACAGCCGACAGCTGACATTGAACTCACACTCACACTCACACTCAGACTCACTCTGCTGCTGGTGCTGCTTCTGCTGGGTGAGTGCCAGGGAATTCGAAAAGTTGTAATTCAATTAAAGTTTAATTGGTCAGCGGGCAAGTGGCGTAACTTGAGCACTGAATATTTTATCACAATTTCAAAATCAAATTCCACGCACAAAAAGAAACTCAGCGGAAGTTGCAATAAGAAACATCAATCTTTGGGGTTTTAATTGAAAGTTATACACAGAAATGAAATAGATTCAGGTTGCTATAGTAACAGAAGCTTTTATTTCTTTAAATCACAGATGTTTATCAAAGAGCAAAGTTAGAAATTTTGATAACAAGAACAGCTCGGAATATTATATCAAGAAATCTTGAATAATTAATAGTTATTTGTCTCTTTTTTCCGATTAAATTGGTCGGATATCTCAAAAAGATATCATTTAATTTATCCAATTTATCATTTAATTTCAAAGTAGCCTTAAGATATATCTTAAATTTCTATCAAAAGTTACAATTTAATATAGAAATAGAACAATTTTGAAATAAACCATGAACAAATCTGAGACATTGGTAAATATTATTATTATTGTTTCCAATTTCCAATTACAATGTGTTAAAGACAGAGCGACTAAGGTTTTCAGGCTAACTTTATAAATATTTTCATTAAAATTCATACACCTTAAATATTAACAAAATTTCAAATAACATTTAACTCGAAAAGTTTTTCATGGTTTTTCTTACTTCTCCTTTTAAAAATCCTCATTCAAAAACCTTAAACTAAAGGATCAAAGTTGCTTACAAATTCAACTTAAGCAGCTTATTATTTTCTACCTTGCCTCTGGACAAATTAATAACCCAATGAGTTTACTTTTTAGCAGTTTCTATCCAACCTTTTATCGAAATGAAGCTTGTTCGGTATAAAGTTTCATGTTTGCCATTTTTCTTGATTAAGTTGGCGTTGGCAGAACATTATTAATTTGCAGCCAGGAGATTAGCAATCCAGGCATAAGTTTTCCACAGGAGAGGCGGGACCTGCAGTCAGTTTTTTGTGGGAAACACGCAACGCGGAAAATGGGAATAAATGTAGCTCAAACAGTGCCACTGGCAGAAGAGAGAGCTAGCTGTCGACAGCGCAGTTTGCACCTGCCGCTGCTTCGACCTCAGCCGCCGTCTTTGTTACCTGTGCCACATGCCACACGCAATCTAATTTAGCTGGCAAAATACGTGCTAAGCGTGGAAATAGTAAAATGCTAAAATGGAAACACGGCAGAAGCGCCAAATGGGGTTAGGCCGGGCCACGCCCCGCGCTCGCCTTCGAGTGGCCCTGGCCCGAAGGGGTTATTATACGCAACGCTTATAATTCCGCCTAATGTCCCAAAGCCTAAGCTGTCTCCGATCGGAGAGGGAGGAGAGGAGAGAACTTTAATGATTCCTCTTTTGGGGAAAAACCCGTGTCATCGTCATAGTTGGTCGCTGAGTTTCCATGCCATGAAAAGGGTGCAAGCTCAAAGCAATTATTTCAAGGGCCGTGGCTCCCATAGCCGGGATTTATGCTCGTTATGCCGTCAGCCGGTGTGTGTATGGCCGTGCAGAGCATTCTTTGACTGTGCGGCGTTGCTTGCATCTTCGAGCTGAATTCTCCGACTGAATTATTCATGCCTTTTGTCGCTTGTTGTTGCCCGTGCATTACGAGACGCCGGATCCCGGCTCAAGGGTTGCAGCAACGCAAACGCAGCATCCTTGAGGGTTGGCCGGGCAACAGGCACACCCGCTCGCAAGCCCAACCCCCAGGGCCGGGAGCGCTTTCCCCCCTCTTTGGCTTTGTGCATTTGCCAGTTTCACATGCACTGGGGGAAAAGAACTAGGTTAAAGGGGGTCTAAATATTCAGCTTAGAATGTATTAAATATTATTAAATTCAATAGAGAGCCTACTAAAAAAGAGTTGAGATTTGTCAGGTGTCTTAAAATTATTTAGTTTTGAGAAATAGTAGTTTATTTACTGTTCAATCCTAGTTCTAAGCAACTATTTTCCTCTGTGTGACATCTCCGAAATCCGGCTGACATTCAAGACCCCTCTCCATCCCTTGTAGCTGTTGCTCGCCGGCAAATCCGAAAGCAATTTCTGCAGCATTAATCATGCCCCAGCCGCCGCCCCTTGGAGCGACTGACTGACTCGCTTATCTGCCCGCCTGGCCCGTCCGGCCATTTCGGGTTAATGTTGACAAAACGCATTTTAAGCACTTCAGCATTCAGCCTGCTTTTATTTTCTTTTGTTTAAGGCCAACAGCCAACCACACACTACACACACCCAGCCGCCACATGTGCGTCTGTTTGATTCTGATTTGAAATTTGCATTGGAAATGTGTGAGCAGACAGACTATCCTATCGCATCCTGGCCAACAGGCTGGAAACCTTTTCCCAGCCGTAGTGCAAGTGGCCAGCAGCAGCTTTTGTCCAGTGGTCATTGTGTTTGTTTGCTTCTCCCACCCCCCAGCATCCTGGTATCTGAGTATCCTGGTATCCTGGCATCGCCTCCCCGCAGGCAAATAGCTTCTGTTTTGCCTGCGTGTGTGCCTAACCTTTTGAAAAGGTTCTACTTTATGGCCCAGAACGAGGGCATATAATCGAAATCCGGGGGGAATTGGTCGAGGAAAGGATGTGGCTCTGACTAGATTTCGAAAATTAAAGGTCTCGAAGGGGGCACAGCATAAAATGTCCGGATAAAACTATTGTTTACAGGCCTTTCCAATTAAAATTGATCTAATTTGTTGAGACAACAGCCCAGGGTAGATAAAATTGGTTAAGAAAAGGTGGCTTTATTCGATTCTGCTGGGATTAATTCGAATTAAATCAGTTGCTATGGGTAGCTCTTTAATTATACAAACTTTTGACTGCGAAAACTATTTCTAAATTTTCAGAGTGCTTCCGAAATTGAAATTCCCCAGCTTCCCAATCGAATTACGCGGCCGAATTCAGCCACTAATTGCCCGAATTATTTCGAGTAATTTACTAATTTGTACTCTCTGCCGACGGAGAGATAGTTATAGTTGGCAGCCATTCAGTTTCGGCCAGGCCAATTAATATTCATTTGAGCCAAACTCACCCGCTCAACACTTTCCAGCTGGATGGAGGAAATCCTTTATTTAGCGAGCAACTTTCCGCGCTTGTTTTTCCTCTTTCGCTTCGTGCTTTTTTCCAAGTTTAGTTTTGGTTTTTCGGCGAGGGGGTTTTTGTTATTCCCCAGTTTGTCGTTGTTGACGTTGTTTCTCCAGCTGCAAATGCACGACAAATTAACACAGAAAGAGACAGGGGCGGGGACCGCCGAAGAGGGAGAGGGGGTTGAACAAAGGAGCCAAGGAAAACTGAAATGCTGTTTTGCCGTGTCCTTCCCCCAAAAAAACATAAAATAAAATGGGGAAAAGCCACGCCCGCGGCTTGGCCGCAAATAATATTGAAAAAGTGTGGAAAAGGCGGAAAACTAAAACTCTGTCACTTGGCTGCTGTGTGAGATTTGTTTTAAAACAGAGAGAAAAAACAACTGTGGACGCCAGAGTTTATTTGAGCTACAAAGCGCTTGAAGTACACTGAAATAAAATGCCCTATATTTAATTATTAATAATGATAAATATATAAGAAACAAATAAAATAAAAATTCCCAATGAATAGTGGCTTACACAGCATTATTTAAAACAAAAATATTGAAGTTTAAAGTTATTTTGCCATAAAATAATTGTTTTAAGTCAAGGTACTTCATTAATAAATTTTTTATAATAAAAATCGCTAAAAACATGTGTTAATAAAACAATTTCCTGACTTATTTTAGATTTTTTAACATTCTTCATTAAAATTTACTATAATAGTTTTAATTTTTTTTAAATTATTCCAAAACAATCATCAACCTTTTACAAGTTCAGACTTGTCTTTAATACATTGTGTTATATCTGTTCAACACAACTTTTTTTATTTAATTAATTTAGGAAATTATTTTTATATTATTATTTTTTTTTTTTTTTTGTGCACCCTTACCTTTTCTATTGTGTGAGGCTGAACGCACAGCGGGCCATGTTTTTATTGGATTTTCCTCTTGTTTTCCTTTTGCTATTGTCGTGGGATTTTCGCACCGCACAAAAACACTGAACTAACACTTGTGTTAAATATGTATTTTATCGCTTTTTCGCCAGCTCTCTTTGCGTTTCCTGGCTGAGCAGCCAAACTTTTGTTTTTTATTTCGTATTTTATGGGCCTATGGGTTTCAACCCCCGTCTTCACTTCACTTCGGAGCACTGGACTACGCCGCACTGCACTGCACTATGCTATGCTACACCTACACTGTGCTACAAGCCTGCGTCGCTGGGCCGTTATTCAAGCTGCCGTTTACCGTTAGCAGCTACCGCACTCGCGCGAGTCTTTCGTTAAACTGGCGAAAAAAAGAAACACACACACCACGCACACACGCAGAAAATTCACAAACGCGCATTTCACGATTAAACTTTGCTAGTTTTTACAACAAGGTGAGCCGAGCTTTTCAGCCCGCTCTCTCTCTCTCTCTCTCTGGCTTTGCTCTCTCTCAAGAGACAGAGATTCCCCCGCGCCACCTCCTCACCCTCTTACCACTTTTGGCAAAACAACACCGGCGCAACGCAACGCAACGCCAACGCAACAGCGCCGCCGGCCGAGAGCTTCCATCCCAAAAATGGCAAAAACAATGAGTCGGCGGCCATGGCCAACCCCCTTGGGCGTTCGTCTCTCGGGCTCTCTCGCGCCGCTCCTGCGCATGCCCGTAAGCTGAGCTTCAAAGCTCTGAATGTTTCGGGGGTGGATCGACGGGGGTTGGGTGGTGGTTAATGGTGAACTCAAGTACAGTGAGCACTGGGGGATGTCGTTGAAGTCGGGAAATTACAGATTAAAATATAAATCGTGAGAAGATTTTTAAACTTTAATATTTATTATATTTTATATATTAAATAATTTTAAAACTTTATTAAGAAACATGACCTCTTAATGGTGAAAATAAAGCTCAAGAAAATCCCTCATAGTTGCTTATGAAATTATTTGATATGATTATGATTCTCATAATATAAACTGCCGTATAAAGTTAAGAGGATTAAAATACAGCGTTAAGTTTAAAATACTTCGTAGTTTAAATTAAAGGTATATTGTTTTACCCAAAGGTCTAGAGCTTGAGGGTTCCTAAATTGAAAATGTATATAATTTAACAAATCAATTAGAAATCTCATGACATTTTTAAATCAGTTTTTAATTCCCCATAACGTTGACAGCTTATTTTTGTTGTTTGTTGTCCTTTAGAGATGCAGTCCCAAATATTCTATAATATAAAGATATTATTATTAAAAAAGTTTGTTTAATAAAAAAAAATAAGCTTTTGTGATATGTTTATCAAAAGATTACTTCTTTAAATATTTAAAAACACTAATATCTTACTCAAGAAATACTCAGAGCATCCTTCCACAGGTTAGAAAGAGCTTCATAAATATTTGCAATAATTAATTTATTAAATTAAATTGTTGTAAAAATTCTATACACCCCTTTGTTTATATAAATACATTTTAAAATAAGTTTTTAAATTTAAAATATCCCCTCATTTAAGGCTCCACTGTAGAGTAGTATGGATGAGCGCAGGGTGGGCCTTGCCTCGCTGCTGACTGCTGGCATCGAGTGGGTTGTTTTCATGTGATGTCGCATTGCTTCTGTTCTGGCGCTGTTGTTGTTGTTGCTCTAGTTGTTGTTGCTGCTGTTGCTGTTGAATGTGCACTTTGTTGAATGTGCAATGTGCGCTTCCTCTAGCCGCTGTTATTGTTGCCACGACTGCCACTGCAAATTGCCTTGCAGCATTTAAGTCGAATTATGAAAGTCCGTGTATGGGGACGGGGGAGTGCAGCGTTCTACCCTCGCCCCAAAAAATAAAAATCCCACAATTTACCCTCGATTCCCCTCCCGATTTCCCCAGAAACTTGGGGAAAGGCGCTCGAGGGACCAGGAATACGGCTGCATTTTAATTAATATTGATTGTGAGTTATTTCCAGTGGGGGGCACACCACCAGCAGCAGCAGCAGCAGGTGTGGTTTTAATTTAGTTTTCAAAATGTGTTTGGCGGGGAGAGAGGGCAAACAAACACATTTGCGGGGAAGCCCCATAACCCACTTACACTGGCCCGTGTGCGGATAAATGTTTGCCTATTACAGGGTACACAAAGTCAGCATCCTCGCGAAGAGACGAGACGATGCGATGCGATGCGATATCATGCAAATTGAAGGGGGTTTGCCAAATTTGCATTTCAATTCAACAGTCGCCGGCGCACTCATCCCTTTCACACGCCTCCCCCTCCTTGTCCGCCCGCTTGCTTTCTGTTTACCTTGCTCGAACAGCCACGCTTTATTTTTTCAGCTCTGCTTTAAGTGTGATTCAGTGTTGCGCTCGACAGCGCGGCAAAATGTGCACGTGCTGCAACGGCCGCAAGGCATATTCTCCCTTTTCTCCCGCGGCGAAAGCTGCTGTCCAGGTGGTGGAAGGTCCTGCTTCCCACTGGGTTGTGTCCGAAAGGAATTGAACTAAAGTGTAATATTATTCAGGCCCTTTTTTCGGACGTTCATTGTCATATGGTTGGCCTGACACAAAGCCAGGATTACATTCATAAAGCTGCTTTTGGTACAAGCTCTATTTTTAAATTGTAAAAGAGTTAAAAAAATGACAAATTATTATAGAGGAAGGTATATTTTTGAATTCATTAAATAATTCAATGATAACTTTAGTTACAAGGACATTACTTGTTTAAAGTTTACATGCACATCAAGTACACATCAAAGATATTGCCGTTTTCCTTTTACTTTCAGCTGATCCATAAATAATTTTATTTATAATAAAAAAAAAATTATCAGCTTTAAAAATAAAAGAGTAGCTTTGAAATCTCTTCAAATATCTAGTCCTCGTATACTTTATCGTGAGCTGGAACTTCAACATCTTCAGAATTCTTGTCCTCATCATAGCTTTCCTCGTCCTCCTCGATCTGCACTTTTCGCTCTGCGCGAACAAGTTTATTGAAATATCCTTTGGTCTTGTTAATTTGCATCTCTTGTTGTTCATCGAACTTGGAAAACATTTCGTAGTTGGGCTTCATGAAAGGATAGGCGCTGAAGTGCAGAGGATCGACGGTGGCCATTGCCTTCTGGACGCTGATGTAGACGGTGCGGCCACGCAGGCGGTGGCTTAGGGAGATGTATGGAAAGCTCAGGGTCAGAACGAATTGATGCTTGACTTCCGAGGACTTGCAAGTGGCCCAGAAGAAGATTTGTTCCTTCTCCAGCAAAGCTGCATACTCGTTAACCTCTTCGGGGAGCAGCACTTGCAGCTCCAAGGTGGTCTGGGTCTGATAGTAACTGGTCGTTGGTCGAACCACGTTCGGCGGAAATTGTACCTGCATCTGCTTTCTAAGGTTCTTACTAGGTGGTTTTGGTGCAGTCTTGGTTGCCTTTGGCTTTCTTTGCTTCTTTGGTTTGCCAGAAGTTTTTGCCGCTCCTCCATTCATCACATGATTTAGGAATGCGGCGGGAGAGGTTGTTGATAGACTAGGACTTTTCTCCGACTGCTGCTGTTGCTTCTCTTCTAGATCCAAGAGGGAACATCTCATAAAGCATTCGTACAGCTCGGCAATGCTGTCTGAATTGGGTGACTCAGCTGGCTCAGCATTGGATATGGGGGAAGATACGGATTGTGGCTCCTGCTTTATTTCCGGCAGGTTTTTCGTGCCCAATTCGAGGATCTGGCTTTTGCCTTTTCCCTTTAAAGGTGCTTGAATAGCCATATTGGGGGACTTATTCTCCTTTTGGTCCACCTTCTGCTTCATGTGCAGTTCGTCTCCAACCTGGTCTTTCTCTTCCTGCAATTCCTCCTCTCTAATTTTCCGCTTGACGTTTTCCACTTCCCCTCCAGCCATAAAAAAGGTCAGGATCTTATTTTTTGCCTCATCACATCTCTCGACCAACTTGTCAGCGATTAGTACATGGGAAAGGCTAAGGATGCGTACGTGCATCTTGAGGCTGGGCGCATATGTCATGGCCACCAGGTTACGAACAAACAGGGTGTTTGCTGTGGCGAACTGAATGTAAGCCTGCAGGAAATGCTCCTCGGGCAATTGCTTAAACCTGCGCACGAAGCAGCGGCGATCTTCCTCTGCCCAGTCGAGTCCGGAGGAGGAGGGCACCAAGCCCAGAAGACGCAGGTCGACTGCCATGGGCGGCAACTGCTGTAACTCCGCCGGGCACTTATAGAGTCTGCCGCTCTTGGCGATAAAGATGCGAGTGTCCATGTCAATGGCTTGCACCAGCACTGGCAGATCGACATGCGCCAGATTCATGTTCTTATTGGGGGGCACCTTTAGCACCCGGACTCGCTCGTTGATGTCACTGTGGTACATGCAGATGACCCCGGGAACTGGGGGCCAATAGCGCCGCGGCTTTGCGTCCTGGAGCAACTGTATGCGCATCAGCTGAGCCACCGTGTTGGGGAACGATTGCCAGGAGCCCTGAGGCGGTAGGTGCTCCACAAGATAAACGCAAAAGTGCGTCGGCGAGTAGGCCCTCACCAACTTCACCTTGACGTCTCCCGACGTTGGAACAGAAGCATGACATCGGTCCAATTGGGTTATATAGTGACGTTCTTCGCAGCCAGGATCGATGCAGCTGCCCTTCACCATGATCTGGCGGCAGATAGCGTTCTGGTTGCCTCGCTCCTTCTCCACTTCCTGACGCATCTTCCTGACCAGCTCCATCACGTCGGCCTCCACCTGCTGATGCTGTTGCAGGAAGTCCACAAGACGCGGCAGTTGCCTCTGGTTTTCGTAGTCCAGTAGCACCAGAGAATGAAGTGGAAGAGCCTTGGAATTGGGCTCGGCCGGGTTCAATTGGTTTTTCAGATTCCCCGATATGGTGAGGTGGCGCATCTTAAACTTGCTCCAGGTACTGCTCATGCCGTAGTGTATCAGCGTGTGCGCATGCCGGATGTTCAGCTCCGGGCAGTCGTCTGTGCACAGCAGGATGATGCCCTGACTCTTAGCCATCCAGCGATGCACTTGCTCGCGCACCACCAGGTTCGCGTTCTGGTAGTAGGGCAGACAAGCGTGGCTGCGTTTCTCCAGGGCCAAAACCAGGCGACGCATGTCCAAATCGTCGCTGCAGTAAACCACAGTGCGGTAGTCCTTAGGAGGACGTTGCAGTAGTGCCTGGAACACTTCGTTTATCTTGCTCTCCGAACTACATAAGGCGATTCTAATGCGCGTTCCGCCATATACAGCTGCCTCCAAAATGTCGCCAAATATGAGTGCCGGGTGACTGTTCGCCGCCATCAGCTTGGCCATTAGCCGAGGATTGTAAGACTGCGAGACCATCACCAGCTGCGGATAGCGGTCCCTGGGAAGCAGTTGTTGTAGAACCTGCTCCGCCCTTTGCACCTGGTCGGGCGGCATCATGTCAATGTCGTCGAAAACCACAAATTGGAGGCGAGGAAAGCGCAGCACTCCCGGAGAATCCTCTTGCAACCCCACGAGCTGCGCGGGTGTGACCACCAGGCATCCAACGCCGTTGAGCAGACGATGGATAAGCTCCACCTTCTTCGAGGCGACAAAGGTCAGGGTGAGCGTGAACCACTCCTCGTTAACCGCCTTCCGAAGCAGGGCATGGCAGAGAGCACTCACTTGGCTCACGCGCTCCGCATCCGGCACCAAGATCACGGCCAACGCACCCTCCTGGTCGGGATACCACTTCGCAGTGCCGCGCAGGTGTCTGCCCGCCGTTAGGGCGCGACACACTAGGTCGCAGAGCGGCGGAATGTAGCCTAAGGTCCGACCGCTACGTGAAGCACTGACAATCATCACTCCGTGTCCATTCCCGGCGCTCAAGTGAGGCCACGAGTAGCTCTGGAGGCGCTGCAGGCGCCTCATGCCCAGTTTCAGCATCGTTTCCATGATGTGCGGCAGCAGGGATACCTCGGAAAAGTAACGAACTTGACGCAAACCAAACTTCGCATGCGCCACCACGTACTCGGAACCGTTTGGGGCCAAGAGCGGACGGATGGCTTCACCTGTGCGGGAAGGTTCGCCCACTTCGTAGTCATCGTGCCGGACGACCTTATCCATCTGTTCAGTAATAAAAGTTAAATTTATATTTTTCTTTTCCATTTTACCAGGCCGGAAAGCTAATATCCTGTTCCGTTCGCGTCACTCTTGAAAAAGCCCTTGCACACGACGATCACCGAAGAGCTTCCGTTTTGATAGGTTTATCGAGACTATCGGTACAGTAGGCTCCGTTTTTGCAATAGAAATATAAGAATAATTGAAATATTTCCGAAATTATAGTTTCAATTATTACTATCGTAATTATTTCAATACTTTTCAACAAATATTTACAGCATTTTGACTATTTTGTTACCCATATAAAACCAGAATCTTAGTAGGTTTAAAAATATTTGCATTTGCTTTTATACCAAACAGTTTTATGTCAGGCCACTTGTGTGTGCTGTAGCAAACAGCCTAGTAGGGCTACACTGGTTCGATAGGCTGAAAATCTGAAAAAATAAAAGTCAAGCCACTCTCGTGGAATGCGTTTCATCAAAAAATTTAATGGTAAATAAGAAATAAAGTTAATTTTTATAAAAAAAAACAATTGTCATTGCAAATGTTTAGTAAATACTGACTCGATACTATCGCAGCTCATAAGCAATCGATGTCGCCAATCGATAGTCGACTATCGCACTCGTCTGCCATCCCTAACTGCACGCACTACAATTTTTTCGTACTTGTTTGGTTAATTTTTTTTAAGACAGATAAATTAATTAAGATCAAATCAGGATGGGCAAACGGCGGACGCAATCCCTGCTGGACTCGAACTCCAGCGACAGCGACTCGGAGTCGGACACCAATCTGGAATCGGTAAGTGGCGTGAAAACTTGGCCTGCGCCCCTTTGTCCTAGCAGCAGCCATTTGCGATGTAACGAAAATCAATGGCCCAGCTTTATTTTTTGGTGTGTGCGTGCTACTTCCATGTGATTTATTCTTATTTATAATCCCCAGGACCTTATGTCGCTGGCCAAGAAGCGGAAGAAGCCACAGGCCACGACCAAGGCGAGCTCGCGCTCCGACTCCGACTCCGATTGGGCCAACAACAAAGCTGGCGCTCCGTCCTCGAAGAAGAAGAAGCGCCAGAAGAAGGCCAGCCGCGACTCTAGCTCTTCGGAGTCCAACTGGGACGATGACAGCCAGGATGAGGAAGAGCAGCGGCAACAGGCGCAACAGCAGCAGCAGCAGCAGAATCTACCTGCTCAGGCCGAGGAGAAGGCGCTCGAGCAACAAACGCAGGCGGCACAGCTTAGCGAACAAGAGGAAGGCGAGGTGTCCGACAGCGATTCCGACAAGTCAAAATCCAATTCCTCCTCCTCCGGCTCCGATTCGTCTAGCTCCTCGTCCTCCAGCTCAGATTCTGAGTTCGACGATGGCTTTGATGATGACCTCATGGGCGACGATGAGGACCGAAGGCGACTGAACGGTCTGTCGGAAAAGGAGCGTGAAACAGAGATCTACAAACGCATTGAGCAGCGCGAGATCATGCGCACTCGCTGGGAAATCGAACGCAAGCTTAAGCTGGCCAGGCGGGGCGAGAAAAACCAGGAAAAGTCAAAGACAAAGGGCGAGCGGGCAAAGAAGAAGAAGGAGAAGCGGGAGAAGCGGGAGAAGAAAGCGAAGAAGGCGAAGGAAGCACAGCCGCCCTCATTGCCTCAGGCCTCCACATCTACGCTGTCAGAGGCAGAACCCAAGTCGAGCGTCGAGGTAAGGTCCGCGAGTCCGCTCTCATCGCCAACTCACAACCGAGATATGGCTTCCACTTCCGCGGCAGTGGCTAGCATTCTGCCAGAGGATCAGGGAGCTGCTGCCGGGGTGGCCGATTACTTTGATCACAAGGAGCGGTCCAAGGAGCGAAAGAAAAATGTTGAGGCCAACAAAACGGATGACAAGAGGAGCAATGCCATGGCCTTGCTGAAGGCCAAGCGTGAGGGCAAGGCCAAGAGGGGTAAGTTGTGATTTAAATATTGAAAAAGTTCTAGAACTAACGAGCTTACCACCTTGCAGAGGAAGAGGAAGCCAAGCGTATGGCTGAAAAGGATCGGGATGACGACAAGGAGGAGCTGGAAAGCGTCTCCGGTTGCAAATCGGCCGTTAAGCTGAAAGCCTCAGAGATTTACTCCGACGACTCGGGCAGCAGCGATTGGGATGAGGAAGAAAAGCCAACGGGCAAACGGTCAAGATCCAACAGTAGCAAAGCCTCCAGCGAGTCTGAGGATGACGAGAAGGCCCCCAAGAGTCCCGTGTTTATAACCACCCGCGAGGATCTGAATAAGCTACGACTTTCGCGCTACAAAATGGAGCGTTTTGTGAACTTGCCCATTTTCGAGAGCACCGTGCTCAACTGCTTTGTGAGAATCAGCAT
Organism: Drosophila jambulina; assembly: GCA_018152175.1. Classification (NCBI taxonomy): domain Eukaryota; kingdom Metazoa; phylum Arthropoda; class Insecta; order Diptera; family Drosophilidae; genus Drosophila; species Drosophila jambulina. The sequence continues at coordinate 11,012,353 of JAECXH010000113.1, read as the reverse complement.
TGGGAACAATGGCCAGAAGCCTGTGTACCGCGTGGCCGAAATTGTGGGAGTCGTGGAGACGGGTAAGATCTACAGTCTGGGGACCACACGCACCAATCGCGGACTGCGACTCAAGCATGGAACACAGGAGCGGGTGTTCCGGCTGGAATTCATCTCGAACCAGGAGTTCACCGAGAACGAGTTTAACAAGTGGCACGAGGTGTGCCAGCAGTCGCATGTCCAAATGCCCACCATCGACCTCATCGCGATCAAGCAGGCCGACATCAAGAAGGCGCTGAACTACGAATTCAAGGACGAAGACGTGGATAAGATCGTGGAGGAGAAGAACCGCTTCCGCAACCGGCCCACAAATTACGCTATGAAGAAGACGTGCCTGATGAAGGAACGCGATGCGGCCATGTTGAGAGGTGACTACGATATTGCCCAGGATCTGGGCACGCAGATCGACGAGCTGGAGAGCCGGGCCTCCGAGCTGGACAAGCGGAGATCGCATACGCTGAACCTCATCTCCTACATCAACGATCGCAACCGAAAGAAGAACGTGCAGGATGCCGAGAAAGCGATTATGGAGGAGGCGCGCGCTAACAAGGGGCAGAAGATTTCGGACCCCTTCACCCGTCGAATCACTCAGCCACGTATGGGCTTCAAGGGTACCAAGAAAGAGGAGGAGGACATGCTGCAGGCGCCGTTGCCACCGCCGCCGCCGGGAAAAAAGAGGCCCAACGAGGCAGGTCCCTCGAGTGCCAATGCAAGGCCTACGGACTCGAAGGACTACAGCCTTTACTCTCTGCACGACTTTGACATCGACTTGGATGTGCCGCTGCCGGGTAAGTCCTTGTTTTCCTTCATAAATACATTAAAAGACTTATAAATTCACTTTGTTGATCTTCAGTAAGTACGAATTCAGTGCCAAAGCCGGCAAATAAACCAGCAGAGACGGTTTCGAAGCGATCCCTGAACCTGGAGGACTACAAGAAGAAGCGCGGCCTTATCTAGGAACTGATATCGCTCCACTGCACATATTGACAACGCCTCACACGTTTGCGTCCTAGTTAAGTGTAGTGCCTACAATTGACCACAGCGAACATTTGTTAATGCTATTATCCCAAACCAAGCGATGGGCGGCAGATGCACTTTGCGTTTTAGTTACAGTTAAAATAAATGCGTATCCCGATCGAGGATACGTTTCCTGTTTGTGTGTGTACGGTAAGAATCACTTAACCTAGCTAAAATTCACAAGGTCAGCAGACGGACAAACGAAAAGCAGTTGAATTCTTATGCAAGTAGGGAACTCATTACATCATAAAATTAGATTGATAAAGTTCTATTGTAATTTTAATAGCGGTTAAGTTAAAAAAATGTATTACAGCCCAGCCCGATTATATACCTATATATATATATTCAAACCGATGTTTAATAAATTAAAACTAACATAATTTATTCAGGATAGCTAACACAGCGAAAACTCAATTGTTTACTCAGGCAGGAGATTCCAAGGACAATTATACATAAAACAGGCTGATTAATCGGGATGCGAGATAGGTATCCGTTGGTTGTAACCGTTCAATGCTGTATAAGCTTTAGGCGACGTTCATGTAGCAACAGCATTCACATACTTAAATATACACACATTACATATAAATAATGATTATTTATAATAAAGAAAGCAAGCAACCGTTGTCGGTGGAGTTAAATATAGAAATAATCGATTCAAAAACGAATGGCTTGTATTATTATATTAAGGGTTACTTTACGATTTTCTCCTTTGAAAAAATACATTTTGTATGCTTCGTCTCCAAACTTAAATTGAAATGTAAACTCTTGGGTCGGCTTCCCTTGGGTTAGGTTAAGTCTGCGCCAGTTGGTCATTTTTAATTGGTTTGCTGGCTGTTTGTGCAGCTGGCTGACTGACTGACTCCTTTCCTTTCATGTTCACACAAAATTAATTCAATTAATTCGATGAAATTGTCTTTTAATTGAAAACGATCGCGTTTCGCGTTGTTTCGTCAGCGACCCAGAGCCCATTTCCGAAAGATCTGCAGATATAGGAACTTTTAACGGTCAAGAAATACATCTAGAATCTCTGGTGGGCAAGTAATTTGTTAATATTTGTTTACGCCAGCTTCGTGTGCCTGTTCCACGCGTTCCTAAAAGGAAGGGGGAATCCTCCCCGCTCTCTTATCCTAGATGAGTGTTTTTCCCTTAGGGACAGCTGGCCACACTTTTTTTCGCCGATATAGATGACATACGAATTCTAATAGCACACATCATACATTTTACCAGCCATTTTTAATTCACGAAACAATAAACTGTTCCCGAAGAAACAACAACCTCGAGATTCCGCTGTTTTTTATTGGGAAGCTTGAACATTCGCCCTATCAACGGATTCATCAACTCTACATTTTATGGTCCTTCGAGCCGGATCTTCGAGCACAGTTTTTTTGTAAAACAGCTAAGTACATACATACATTCGCCATTTTCCATCCATTTTCGTTACATTCCCATCCATGTACCTGCATGTAATCCCAGTTCAAATTCGCAATACATACATACATACATTCGCAATTATACCATACTCACATTTATACACACGTTTATTTTGTTGGTTCCCAAATTCCAATCATCGGTGCTAATTGGGAATATCTAACATACATACATACATACATTCGCAATTATACCATACTCACATTTATACACACGTTTATTTTGTTGGTTCCCAAATTCCAATCATCGGTGCTAATTGGGAATATCTAACATACATACATACATACATTCGCAATCATACCATACTCACATTCATACACACGTTCATTTGGTTGGTTCCCAAATTCCAATCATCGGTGCTAATTGGGAATATCTAATATACATACATATAATAGTGTGCAATTAATAAGTTTTAATTGTACACATTTACATAAACAGACATACATCAATTACACTTACATTTCCACGGTGACATCTAACTTCGATCCCGCATTTTTACCATTACATTTGTTGGGCGGTACTCATTTCAGTCTATTTTTACGGATTTCCGCCAATTCAACTTTACGTGAGATCAAACTACCGTTTCGGATACCTGGATTTTTTTTTGTTGTTTCAACTGTAGTAAGCTGTATGTGGATCGATTTACTGGCTTGAGTACGGAGATTAATACGTGTCTACTATTCTATCCCTACAGCATATCCTTGCATTTGTTTTTTGCAAAACAATAAATAATAAAATAATTATAAGCATTATTTTACGGTTTTCCGCCAATTCAACTATACGTACCATCCCGCATTTTTACCATTACATTTGTTGGGCGGTACTCATTTCAGTCTATTTTACGGTTTTCCGCCAATTCAACTATACGTACCATCCCGCATTTTTACATTTGTTGGCCGTACTCATTTCAGTCTATTTTACGGTTTTCCGCCAATTCAACTATACGTACCATCCCGCATTTTTACATTTGTTGGGCGGTACTCATTTCAGTCTATTTTACGGTTTTCCGCCAATTCAACTATACGTACCATCCCGCATTTTTTACATTTGTTGGGCGGTACTCATTTCAGTCTATTTTTACGGATTTCCGCCAATTCAACTTTACGTGAGATCAAACTACCGTTTCGGATACCTGCATTTTTTTTTTCTGTTTCAACTTTAGTAAGCTGTATGTGGATCGATTTACTGGCTTGAGTACGGAGATTAATACGTGTCTACTATTCCATTCCTACAGCATATCCTTGCATTTGTTTTTTGTAAAAACAATAAATAATAAAATAATTACAAGCATTATTTTCCATCCGATTTATTCCGAGGAGTCAGCTCAGCAGATTTACACGGTTTCTTCTATTTTTTCTCCGCGCTTAACCCTAAACAAACAGAACTATGTCTGAAGGCGCGGGAAGCCAGCAGACGACTCCGAGTCAGAAGAAGGAAACTGGGCAGTTAGTACCTCCGAAAGACGCCCAGAAGCGGGAACCTAGCCCGGGGGCCGGACCCGCAGGGAATTTGAGATCAAAAACCAAAGGTCCTTTAGACGCTGCGTTGCTGGATTTCATAGCAACCAGCGACCGTCTCAGCAAATTTGAAAGCCAAATTTGCGCGTCATCCTCTACTTCCTCTTTCGATCCCAATCCGTTTACTTTGAAGATCCGCCTAGATCAAGTCCAGTCCCTTTGGGAAAAAGTTGAGCGGGAACACGAAACAGTCTCCCGATTAGCCCTTCACGAAGGATGTGGCGGAAACCTTCCGCAGCTTCAGAGTAAATATGATAATTGTTACTTGGTTTACGAGAGATGTGCTACCCAATTAAACCAAGATATCGCCCGTCTGTCCGCCTCCAGTTCCCAGGTAATTTCAAATCCACCCCTTGAGACGTTCTCAAAGGGCTGCCGGCTTCCGCCATGCGATACAGAAATCTTCAATGGAGATTATTTGCGTTGGCCCACCTTCCGTGACCTATTTACAGCAATATACATCAACAACTCCAGGCTAACTCCAGTGGAAAAATTATTTCACTTAAATACCAAAACCAGCGGCGAAGCTCACGCCATTGTTAGCAAATCCCCCCTTACCAATTCCGGCTTCCAATCCGCATGGTCTGCGCTTCAAGATCGTTTTGAAAACAAGCGACTTTTAGTAAACAGTCAATTAAAGGTCCTTTTCAATCTTTCGCCCATAGGAAGCGAATCAGGAACGGCCTTAAAGGAGCTTCAGAGCACGATTCAAGGGTGTTTGATTGCCCTAGAACACTCCCAAGTCTCTACAGAAAATTGGGATTGCATTTTGGTTTTCTTCTGTTCGTCCAAGTTGCCAAAGGTCACTCTTTCATTATGGGAGCAGTCTTTGAGCAACAAGTCCGAAATCCCTACTTGGGACGAGATGAATTCGTTTCTCGAAGAAAGGTATCGCACACTAGAAGCAATTGAAGATGTTCGACTTAATACTGCAGGCCCACAACACACTAAGGAGCACAAGAACTCACAGCCTAGAAGAGTTAACTCTTTTGAGACGCAAGTCGCCCAACGTGCACGCTCCTGTGATCTCTGCTCCAAAGAGCCTCATCCAGTGCGGCTATGTCCTCGTTTCCTCCAGATGACTCAACCACAAAGAGCATCATACATTAAGCAGAAAAGATTATGCCTCAATTGTTTCGCCAAAGGACATAATCTTCGTGAGTGCACGAGCAGACACAATTGTTTTACGTGCAAGGGTCGCCACAATACGTTGCTTCATAGAGAAAGTCCTTCTACTTCCACTAGCGCAGCGCAGGCTCACATTCCGGAACAGCCCAACGCGAACACTTCGGTTCATTTCGCCTCCAATCGGCAAGGGATTCTTTTAGGAACGGCCATTGTTCAAGTGTGTCACCAGGGAGAAAACTTTCCCGCACGGGCTTTGATAGACTCAGGCTCCGAGGGCACCTTCATCTCCGAGAAGCTTGCAACTCGAATCAAGCTTCCTTTTCAGGCTGTGAGAACTACAGTCACGGGGCTTAACCAAAGCAACACAGGTGTCTCACAAAGAATGTGTCATTTTCAGATGGGCACGGCGATGAAGCCGATGCTCAAGATCGACACGACCGCGTTGGTGTTGCCAAATCTGGCCGGGAACCTGCCGACGAGTTTCATCGATCGCAACATTCTCGGAAGACTTCCGAATATTCCATTGGCTGATCCACTATTTTTCCAGTCCTCCCAGATCGACCTTTTGATAGGCGCGGATATTCTTCCGTCTGTCATCCTGTCAGGCTTGAAGCCAAACCTATGTGGGTCTCTGCTAGGGCAGGAGACCATTTTCGGGTGGATTTTAACCGGCCCTGTTTCTACAGCCATGAATAGGGTTTCGTCCTTTACAACACAGATAGCCTACGATTCGGAACCTACCATCGAAACACTTCTCACAAAATTTTGGGAGGTGGAGGATCTTCCATGTAAAGTGGTAAAGGAGTCGGATAACTTGTGCGAAGAAAACTTCGTTCGAACGACTACCAGAACTCCTGACGGGAAATATGTAGTATCCCTACCCTTCAAGGATTCCGAGCACATCAACTTGGGGCATTCCAGATCCTTCGCGCTCGCACAGTTCTTAAAGAATGAGGCTCGCCTTAAAAGGGATCCTGTACTCAAAGACACCTATGACTCAGTGATCAAAGAGTACATAGATCTTGGTCACATGAAGCCTGTGCAGCCAAATACAGGCACAGTAAATTTTTACCTCCCTCACCATGCGGTTTTCAAACCCGAAAGTGCGACGACAAAGGTCCGTGTAGTATTCAACGCATCCAGCCCTTCGTCAAATGGGAACAGCTTGAATGACATCCTGCACCCGGGGCCAGTGCTCCAGTCTGATCTTACCCTTCAGATTCTAAAGTGGCGGATATTCCAGTTTGTGTTTAATGCCGATATCACCAAGATGTATAGGCAGATCCTATTAAACTCCGCGCACACCCCGTTTCAAAGAATTCTTTTTCGAAATGACAATGGGGACATCACAGACTATGAGCTTCAGACTGTCACATTTGGAGTTAATTGTGCCCCTTTTCTGGCTTTACGAACGTTGCAGCAGTTAGCCGATGATGTCAACGTCCGATATCCACGGGCGTCTCAAATCATTTCGAACTACATGTACGTGGATGATGTGCTAGCAGGAGCGCATACGAAGGCCGAAGCTACGTCGGCCATTCAGGAGTTGAGAACCGCTCTGACCTCAGCTGGATTTCCTCTTCGCAAGTGGACAGCAAATGAGCGAACACTCCTGAAGGCTCTTCCCTCAGACCACCTACTCTCGGGTGACTTCCTCGACATTGAAGAGGTGAGCACCACCAAAACGCTGGGAATTCGGTGGAACGCTAAGGCAGATGAGTTCTATTTTGTCCCAACTGAGCTTATTGTAAATGCGAAGTACTCCAAACGCAATGTCCTATCGCAAATCGCAAAGCTCTTCGATCCCGCTGGATGGCTGTCCCCATTTGTGGTTCAGGCCAAGATCCTAATGCAGGATATTTGGTTAGCCAGCATCGGATGGGATGAGTTTCTCCCAGCAGATCTACTGCAACGCTGGCATGATTTCCTTCGCAGCCATAGTTCTCTCCACAAAGTTCGCGTCCCGCGTTGGGTACAGTTTCGACCGGGAGCACAAGTCCAAATCCATGGCTTCTGTGACGCGTCCCAGAAGGCCTATGGGGCGGCGATTTATGTTCGCATTCAATATGCCGGAAGCATTTCGTCAAGTCTTCTAACGTCAAAGACTAAGGTCGCCCCTGTCAAAACCGTTTCGCTCCCGCGTTTAGAGTTGTGTGGTGCCGTTCTTCTTGCAGACTTGTGGACTGCAATTCTTCCTCACATCCCTTTCGGTCGAATAGAAACGTTTCTCTGGACTGATTCCACTATCGTGTTGGCATGGTTAAACAAGCCACCATGTCAATGGACAACCTTCGTAGCAAATCGTGTGACCAAGATTGCTCTAAATACAGATGCCAGCCAATGGTCGCATGTGCGTTCCGAGCACAATCCTGCGGATCTAGCCAGCCGGGGGGTAACAGCTGAAGAGCTGGCTAATAGTGAACTCTGGTGGCATGGCCCCTCATGGCTAACTCAGCCACAAGACTCCTGGCCTGCGCCGTACGAAGCGGCCTCGGATCTTGATCTCGAAAAACGATCCGTGCGGTGCCATTTAGCGTATCCATCATGGGATCTCTTGGAGCGATTCTCAAATTTCAATCGCATGCTGCGAGTCATGGCTTTTGTGCAGCGGTTCATCAACCGCTGCAGACGTGTCACCACGTCTTATCCTACCGCCTTAAGCAGCAAAGAACTCGCCCAGATTCAACTCGTGCTTATTAGGCAAACTCAACGGGCCGATTATCCAGAGGAATATAACATTCTGCAATCCAAGAGACAGCTTCCCACGTCCAGTTGTATTCTCAATCTTAATCCGTTCCTGGATTCTGATGGCATCATGAGATCATGCGGTCGTTTGACTGCATCTGAGTCGTTATCCTACGACGAACGCCATCCTATCCTTTTGGCGTATCATTCGAAACTAGCAGAGCTCCTGGTCACGTTTACTCACCGTATTTCCATACATGGAGGAAACCAGCTGATGGTTCGTCTCATTCGGACGAGATACTGGATTCCGAAGCTGCGGAACCTGATCAAACGGGTGACCACGACCTGCAAGGTGTGCATCATTCACCGGAAAAAGGTACAGGCTCAGCTAATGGGTAGACTACCTAAGCCCAGAGCTACCTTTTCGCGACCTTTTACGCACACAGGGCTCGACTTCGCGGGACCGTTTGATGTCAAGAGCTACTCAGGTCGTGCCTGTCGAATCACAAAGGGCTATGTCTGCGTCTTCGTGTGTTTCAGTACGAAAGCCATCCATCTAGAAGCCACCTCGGACTTGACTACGGAGAAGTTCCTCGGAGCCTTCTCAAGGTTCGCGGCCAGGAGGGGGTGTCCTCTCCATCTATATTCTGACAACGGAAAGACTTTTGTGGGAGCGGAGAAGGCCCTCACAGGAGATTTCATCGCTGCAGTCAAGGAACAGGTGACCTCTTCGTTTAATCACCAGAGCCTATCCTGGCATTTTAACCCTCCAGGCGCCCCCCATATGGGGGGTCTGTGGGAAGCAGGAGTCAAGAGTTTCAAGACTCATTTCTATAAGACGACGGGTAACTTTAAATATACCCTTGAAGAGTTATCCACTCTACTGTGTCGCATAGAGGCATGCCTCAACTCCAGACCAATTTCCGCTATGTCAGAAGATCCGTCTGATATCCTTGCTCTCACTCCGGGGCATTTTCTGATAGGCGGACCTCTACTTGTCCCCGCCGAACCTCCCATCGCCGGCGAGGCCAGTTCCATCCTGAACCGGTGGCAGCGACTCAAAGCCCTTAGCCAGCTTTTCGCATCGAGATGGAAAGCTGAATACCTGAAAGAGTTTCAGAAGAGGACCAAGTGGCAGATTCCAACCAGGAATCTGTCTGAAGGCGATATGGTCATCGTCAAGGAAGACAACATTCCATCGTACGGATGGAGGCTAGGACGTATTCAGAAGGTCTATCCTGGCTCTGATGACAACGTTCGCGTCGTAGACGTCCGCACGGCCCGTGGTGTCCTCAAACGGCCGATTTCCAAATTAGTCTTCCTTCCTGTAGACAAACATGTTCAAAGTCTATGCGTCCAGTGTCCACAACTGTAAACCGTATCCACCAAAACGTATCCACTAATCATTCTTTTTTATTATTATATCCTCCAGTCTCGCTTTTGTTCCTTTCTTCAACAACAACAACCATGCCGTCTCATCGCAACCAACGTCGCCAACTCGTTGACAGATGTTCTCGAGGAACTCGATCGTTCCGATGCCGAGTCTGTCAGGGAATTCATCCGCTTCGGACGTGCTCACGTTTCCTCCGGCTGGACGCCGAACGACGGCTTCGGGCGGTACTTATAAATAAGTACTGCCCGAACTGTTTGGCACACCAGCATTCCGAAGGGTCGTGCCGGAGTGAGTGTCGCTGCCGAGTATGTGGGGACGCTCATCACACCCTGCTGCATCTCCATCGGCGAGAGAAGCGAGACCGGTCCGCTAGCGCGGACAGGACCATCGAGACACCGGAACCGAGGACCAGCGTCGAGCAACCCCGCCTCTCGGCAGTGCTCTCTCACACTGCGACGGCTATCCTGCCCACCGTCAATCTGCGGTTCGACATCGGGGCCAAGCGCTTCGATGTACGGGCCATGGTCGATGCGTGCTCCACCCTGAGCCGCATTGACGGATCGCTGGCCGAGGCTATGGGCCTCCCTATCCTGGGAGTTGGCGACGAGAGGGTGTGCAAGGCCACTCTCATCCCAATTCATGCGGAAACGCCACGGATTGAGGTGGTGTTTCACGTCGCGGAGCAGCTTCGCATGCGGACTCCTGCCCGAGAGCTGCCCGACTCCGCGAGAACGGTGTTCATGAACATCATCTTGGCGGACCCCAGTTTCTACAGGCCGGCTGGGACATCCGTTGTGCTGGGTGCTGATGTGTACCCGACACTGATCCAACCAGGGGTGATGCAGAGCCAGAACGGGCGCCTTGTAGCCCAAAGCACTGTGCTGGGATGGATGCTTTCCGGCACATTTTCCCTCTGATGCCGCTCGGACTCGTTGCAATCTGAGGCATTGCAAGGCGGGCGGGATGTTTACGCCAGCTTCGTGTGCCTGTTCCACGCGTTCCTAAAAGGAAGGGGGAATCCTCCCCGCTCTCTTATCCTAGATGAGTGTTTTTCCCTTAGGGACAGCTGGCCACACTTTTTTTCGCCGATATAGATGACATACGAATTCTAATAGCACACATCATACATTTTACCAGCCATTTTTAATTCACGAAACAATAAACTGTTCCCGAAGAAACAACAACCTCGAGATTCCGCTGTTTTTTATTGGGAAGCTTGAACATTCGCCCTATCAACGGATTCATCAACTCTACAATATTTAAGTTATGAAGCCATCTTGCTGGACAACAATGAGAGCATATAGGAGGTTCATTTGAAATAAACTTGAATTGATTGTTCTATAATGCACTTCCGCTTGAATATTTTCAAAGTTTTGTTTCCCCTCCTCGCTCCCTTCCTTTTGGGAACCGAATCCGAATCTCGGTGTCCCGAACCTACATATTGTTCCCGAAATGGTGAATGCGACCGACGACGACTGATCCGATCACAATGATGACTACGCGGATGGGGGGCACACACACAGTTCCCATTGATGGCACAATGACATTTTATCTCGGAATATGCAACAGCAGCACGTTCTCTGAAGCGGAGAGTGTAATAGATCAGCGGCGGAATCTCGATTCTGAATCCGAAAACTACCGATGCGTGGCCCATGCAAATGTTCTTGCAGGCGGCAACGGTGTGAGTGCATTGCATCCGACAAATACTAATGTATCTCAACGTGCACTTAGAACTTTTATAATTTTAATTATTAATTATTAATTAAAGAGTAAAGATAATATTTAGGTTTATATAAATATATAATTATTAATTTTTATTTGCTTTTTAAGACACCATAAGAAATCTGTTCTGCGAGTTTCCGTAAGCTTACTTAATGGCAAGGCAACAAATCATTAAAAAATAAAGACAAATAAACAGATAAAGCTCTTTTTGGCTCAGTATTTTATACAGATAATATTAATAAAACTTTTAGGATATAGTAAATTCGAAAAATAAGTAAAGAAACAGTTTAATTAAGGCTTACAAGGGCTTTTAAAATACTTTAAAACTTGCCACAAGGAACCTAAGGAATCCCTTGTAACAGAAAAAATATTTTGTCGCTCTACTTTATTGAATAATTTTTTAAATATTAATTTAATTAAATGAATTTTCCTATTAGCTATTTAAGGAGATTTTTTTCTAGTGTGGGAGAATCCCCTTGGCGGCGACTAATCAACCGGCTGGCCATATACACAAGTGCTGGGCTGCTGTCGTCCGACGACGGCGGCTTCTTCATCGTCACCCCCGGACTTGGGCATCTTTCATTGGGGGCTCCACTGTACGGGTGTATGGGTGCGTATTATTTTCCTTGAATGGCATACATATGTGTGGCTTAGGGGACAGCAGCTCAAGCGATCAGTTCAAAGTTGACTACGCTGCGGACCAGACCGGACCGCTCTAATTCGGACACGCGACGACCGTGAATTATAGAATTCTCAAACAAATCACAGTTTAATTTAATTTAAAAAAATATATAAATAGCCTTTTTAAATATTAATAATAATAATAATAATGTTAGCCACCAAGTGCTCTGTGTTGTGGTGTTTATGTGTGAGCCTTATCCTGGGCCTGGTTCAGGCCGCCTTGGATTTTAACAATGATCTCGACAATAGCCAAAAGTTCAAGAGCATACCGACCACAGTGAAGACCTATGAAAATGACACGGTCCAGCTGCCATGCACCTTAAATAGTAAGTGGTTTTTACAAAGTATTTTTAGAGTAATTTAACAGTGCGGTGCATTTGGTGAGGATATGTGGGGGGCCTTGAAACGGCCACCAGCAGCAGCAATTGGCCATAACAATGAGATTTAATTCGATTTAAGAAATGAACACACAATGGGACAAATGAAGGTATTATCCGACAATAATAGAGCAGCAGTGAGGAGTGAGTCCAGAAACGGATTCTATTAATTGAATGCTTAACACACTTAGCAGCACATTGAAGTCACTTTCGAAGAACCCTCCCCCAAAAGCCCATTGTTGAGTTACTATTAAAGGATTGTTGACAGTAGGAATAACAATTTGAAGGGGTTAATAAGATTACATGACCAGTAAGCATTGTAAATTATAAATGTCACCCTAATTTTATTTCATTTTTCGAATTGTATCACCAATAATAACTCACATGAGATCATAAATCTTTATTACTCTGATACATACATTACACATCTAGTGTGCTTTATTACAATTGTTAACCAAAATAACATTACAATGATACTAAATTTTAAATCTGGGCTCTAGGAAGAATTTCCTTTTAAGAGTGGCTTCTTGCGGCCTTTCACTAAATTAATATGAACAGATGCGGAAGAAGGGACATGTAGTTCCTCCATGCAGTTCTTGCAAACTGGATGCTTCTTGCGCAGAGCGCTGACTTTGCCAGCCTGTGGGAAAGGGACATTAATTGTATAATTATAAACCAGCAGTTTATATTAGATCATAAAATATATGTGCAATAACTCAGCTTACCATGCGCCTGTAGTGCTTTTTCTTGGACTCGCAAAGACGATTCCAGGATCGGGCCGCCTTCATGATAACTTCCCTGGGCTTTAGGCCACAGTGAGTTTTGCGAAAGTCGCGCAAAAAGTTAAGATATGCATTATTGGTAACCGGACCTGGCCTGCTACACTTCAATTGTGAATTGCTGCACTTCAACTGTGTACTGCAACCCACCGAAGGATTCGGGCTTTTTTGACTTCGGGTCTGTTTAGTCTTAGAAAAAATACACATAATTTATTTGTTATTTTAAAAGAACTCTATGCTATGTGTTTATGGTCCACTTACCATATTGATATTTAAAAAAATATACACCAAAATTTTATTGTTAGTTGAAAACTTTGGAAAATGTAGTAAATTATTTTCTGTCGATTTTACGACGTGAACTGTTTTCGAGAAGAGCTGAACTATAAGGAGTGTTAAAATGTATTGACTGCCAGGTCGAAACCCACTGACAAACTACACAAAGTCCAAGGCCTACCTAATCAGGAGTATTGCTAGATTTATACACCCTTCCAGATTTTATTGCCTAATATCTTCCATATATCCCATTCAATTCGAATTATTATTATTAATTTATATATATTACCGAAAGTATATTAAAATAACTCAGAGACTTGCCCCAAAATTTAGTAACCCTATTTTTTACCCAGCCCCCTTTCGCTATGTTCGCTGGCATCGGGACGATGTGGCCCTGGTGGACTCCAGACACCCGGAGATCCCTAAGCTGGATCGCATAATGCTTTGGCCCAACGGCAGCTTGCAGGTGTCAAATGTGCAATCCAGCGACACCGGCGACTATTACTGCGAAATGAACTCGGACTCCGGCCATGTGGTGCAGCAGCATGCCATTGAGGTGCAGCTGACTCCACGGGTCCTAATCGAACCCTCCGAGCTTACGGAGCAGCGGATTGGGGCCACCATGGAGGTGGTGTGCGAGGCCCAGGGAGTTCCCCAGCCGGTGATCACCTGGCGGTTGAACGGCAACGATTTGCATCCGCAGAGCAGCTCAGGCAACCGGCAGAGTCTGGTGCTGGAGATCAAGTCAAGGAATCAGGCGGGACTGATCGAGTGCCTGGCCAACAATGGAGTGGGTGAGGTGGCGGTGGCCAGTGTGTATCTACATGTGTTGTGTGAGTAACCCAAAAATAACACCATAAAATGTTTTAATCGAAGTTAACTTAATCTTTTCTCCCTCCCCACAGTTGCCCCCGAGGTGAGTCAGCCCCAGCCGGTGGTGTACACCAAGTTGGGCGCTCGTGCCCATCTCGAGTGCATCGTGGAGGCAGCTCCGGCGGCTACGGTCAAGTGGTTCCACCATGGCCTGCCCGTAACCCTGGGAGCCCACTCCACTAGTCACGAGTCGGAGTTGCAGGGAAATCGCTCAATGGATCACTATGTGAATGCCGTGCGACACCTGCTGGTGGTCAAGAGCGTCCGAAATGCGGATATGGGTCAGTACGAGTGCCGGGCCACAAATCAAATTGCGGGAAAGAGTGGCAACGTTGAGCTGACCGGCCGCCCAATGCCCTGCCTATTCAAGATCAACCCCGGCATCCAGAGCTCCACCTCGCATGTGCTCGTCTGGCAGACGGAGAGCCTGCTGCCCATCATGGAGTTTAAGCTCAAGTTCCGACAGATTCCCTCCAACAATGCCACCCGGCCGATACGAACCAACTGGACGGAGCTCACGATTCCGGCTCAGGCCACCAATGGTAAGGGGCAGCTATTATTTCACTTAGATTTTTTATACTTAAAACAAAATATGTTTTATTTAGGTGTTTTTCTTATATAACATTCCCTTTCGTTGTAAAATTTGTAATCTCAAGTTCTTTTGTATATGAAATTCTGTGTGAATATCGGATAACAAACTTTCCCATACATTTTTTGGTTTCTCCTTTTTTTTTTTGAGAACAAGTTGGGGCACCTGGTTTACCTTATTCCCGATTCATTGTTTTCATTCAATTTCATGGAAACTAAATTGAGATTTTGACTTTTTGAATACCCGGCAAATTCCTTGGCTTTAAGTTTATTCAAAAACCTTGACCTGGTCTGAACCTCGAAGCAAAAGGTTTAAGCAAGTCCGAATAAATTTTTCAACTGAAATTAAATGAATTCTGAGTGTGTTAGGGATAAATTGTAGAGAATGTAATACTTTTTAAATAATTTATATACTATATGCCCTAGGGAACAATTTAGTTAGCTTCAGACTTTATTTAAGGCCCAAAAATAATAGTTTTCAATATAAATAAACAACTTACTTAATCTAAGCTTTAAGAAATTTGTTTACTTCATCTAAGCTTTAAGTAAGCTGTTAATTTTGTTTAGAAGTAACTTATTTATGTTGTTTAAAAATAAACAACTTCCTTAAAACTTGGATTAAGTAAGTGACTTAAAACTTACATTAAGTAAGTGGTTTATTTATATTGAAAACTTTTATTTATGGGTCTTAAATCAAGTCTAAAGTAAAGTAGTGGTATTTCAAAGTTCTTTCGAATTAAAATACTTAATATTTTTGTTCTTATATTATTTTTATTGGAATACATTTTAATATATAAGCTACGTTTTTAATGTATGTTTCCAACTTTCCCTTTCTTACAGGCCTAATCTACATTACCACATATACATTACATGGCCTGCAGCCCGCCAGCCTCTACGAGGTTTCCGTGTTGGCCAGAAATAGTTTTGGTTGGAGTGACAACAGCAAAATCGTTCGATTCGCCACTGGCGGAGAGGGTAACTTGAATTCACTTTCATATTAAACTCCTTCTTAAATAAATAATTTCTTTTTTAGTTGAACTACCTAATTATTCCACGGAATCAGAGCTGCAGGAAGACCTTACCGATGAGGATTTTCACAACGAAATCACCCAGAGATCGGAGGTTCTCTCAGCCAGCATGATGTTCAACTCAGGTTCTATAGTAGGCAATAGAATTTGTGCCTTAATATGTTTTACATGCCTTATAAAACTTGTATTACTCTTAAGTTAGGCCTAACTATCCAATTTAAATGTACTGAACTCGATTCCATGCTATACCAAATAAACAACTTTCCATGTATTCGCCTGAAAAGATGCCTTAGGTCATGGGTGAATCATGTCTGTTGATTCAGACGTAAAAAGATAAGATTGGGGGATTTTATAAGAACTTACCATTGTTTACTTCCCTCTTATTCATTTCTTAAACAATTTGTTTCTTTGAAAATATGTATAACTTCCTTTCATATCATATCAAACATATTTTTTATATGAATATTTTGCAAAGTTTCAAACCTGTTTTACTCATCAATTGGGTTTTATAGTAAAATGTAATGCATCACTTTCAATCAACTATCTTAAAATAAACCCTAAGTCATACGTGAATCAGATCGGAACTTGAATCTTTCGATTTCAACGGAAACAGATAAGAAAGTGTATCATTGGTAAACATTCGTATAAAGCTTATCTCTGGCAATATGAATAAAATGAAAAGATCTGGCCTTTATTTTATTTTAAGCCTCTAAAAAATATATATATTTTTATGTTTCCTCTACTAAAATTAAAACTTGAACTTGAATTGGACCTGCAAGAAATGCATATTCGTTTGGTTTTTAGATTTTTAATTAAAAGTGCAAATTACTTATACATATATTTCCTAAAACGTGGTTACTGCATTTTACACAACTATTATTGCCTTTTAAAAACATTTTTTGTTTTGGAATAATTATTTTTGTTATCTGAGACCATACATTGATAATTTTCAATTTATGTATACATATATGATCAAATTCAGAAACTTAAAACGCAAAACATGTCAGACGATATCTCAGAGACCAATTAAAATTTATAAAAATTAGAGTTGGCTATTATTTATTGTATAATATATGTTTTAATTATGTCTATTCCACAATTTCCCGAACCCGAGGCATATCCGTTTCCCATGAAACCCCAATCCAACTTCTAGCCAACTTAACAGCAAACTTAATCGAAATCCTCTCCTCCCTCCACAAAACCAATCTCATACCCAAAATTTAGGACATACGCGTAATATGTAAATACCTGCAACATGTAATTTTGTAACCACCCAATCGAGCGGTAAGCCATGGCAGCTAATGTTCTTAATTAATAGGCTTTTAGCTTATAACTAATTGTTAGCTTTAAATATCAGCTTTATATATAGGAAATAGGATAAAAGTCTTGGTTTGGACTTACCCGCAGTAGTGAACACTCAGTTACCTTTCATCGCCAAACCGCAGACTTGGTCGAGATTCATCGATGATTAAGTCCTTTCCAGTGCAGAGGTTTGTAACACAGATATTAACACACTTTTAAACACGGGATTATTAACACAATGGGAGACGGTCAGTTGTTGGGTGAACGGGTGGAAGGCCGCGGACAGACTGAGGCTGCTGCGGCGAGTCGCCTCTATTTATAGATGCGAGAGATGGAAATAGAGAGAGAGAGATAGATCGAGACAGACAAACTTAGAGAGAGAGAGAGAGAGAGGGAGAAAGATATAGAGACAGAGAGATATAGAGGGAGAGGGAGAAAGAGATAGACAGAGAAAGGCAGAGAGATAGAGAGATGGCTTCACAGAGAAAGAGAGAGAGAGAAAAAGAGAGAGGGGAGAGGGAGAGCAATATGTTTCATATATATAGATATATCTGTCTACCAATTTATCTGACTTTCTACTTATCTCTATCAATATCTCTATTTAGCTCTCTGACTCTCTCTCTCGTATCTCTCTAATTCTTTCATTTTTTCTGTCTCTCGATCCATCTTTCTCTCTTTGTATCTCTCTCCCTATCTAAATTTCTCTTTATGTATATCTCTCCCCTCTCTCCCTCTATCTCCCTCTCCCTCTCCCTCTCCCTCACTGTCTGTTGGTTTCTACCTCTCGATCATCTCTCTCTCTCTCTCTCTCTTTCCATCTCTCGCATCTATAAATAGAGGCGACTCGCCGCAGCAGCCTCAGTCTGTCCTCGGCCTTCCACCCGTTCACCCAACAACTGACCGTCTCCCATTGTGTTAATAATCCTGTGTTTAAAAGTGTATTAATAACTGTGTTACAAGCCTATGCACTCGAAAGGACTTAATCATCGATGAATCTCGGCCAAGTCTGCGGTGTGGCGATGAACGGTAACTGAGTGTCCAGTACTGCGGGTAAGTCCAAAGCAAGACTATTATCTTATTTCCTATATATAAAGCTGATATTTAGAGCTAACAATTAATTATAAGCTAAAAGCCTATTAATTAAGAACATTAGCTGCCATGGCTTACCGCTCAATTGGGTGGTTACAAACTCACATGTTGAAGGTATTTACATCTTAAACTTAAGGACTATTTTTTGGTATGAGATGGTTTTATGGAGGAAGGAAAGGTTTTTGATTGAGTTTGCTGTTGGGTTGCCTAGAAGTTGGATTGGGTTATCGTGGGAAAAGAATATGTCTCTGAGTTGGAAAAATGCTGAAAAAAAAATATTTAAAACAAATACTATACAATACATAAATTAGTAAGTTTCTGGTTTCAGGTGTGGCCAACTGTCCTCCAGAGACTTATAATATATAATACAAATTACAATGTACATAAATTGGGGACTTATTTCGTTTTTGTTTTGGGATTTATTTTTTTAGGGACTTCTTTTCAACACCGTTTTTGAAAGGCAACAAGAGCACTTTGAGTTGCCGTATTAATCGATAAAAATTCTTAAAATAGTTCTTAAATGCCATATTCTTATTTACAAGTTCAGTTATATGAGGAATATCTTTGGTCCTTAAAGAAAATATAAAAATAAATAAAAAACTGTTTTCATTTGCGGAAGCTGTTCGCCTTTGGTTAGTTCATGAAATTTGATACCACTTTTACCTGGCTACGCAAGCCGATAGGCCTTGAAAATTTCTAGCAGGGTATACTTTCGGTATAGGGCTTCCTCTGTGTGGACCGCCAACATCAATTGGCAGTGACATTGCGGGAAGCTAAGGCATCTTTCTGGCCCCAAGCCCCACTCTGGCTCTCAGACTCTCGCTCTCAGCGAGCCAACTTCGCAAGGCGCTCGCTCTCCTCTCCCGATAAGCGAAACGAATGAAATCGGAACGAAGCAGCTAGCATGCTGTGTTTACCTCTAGGCTCCAAAGCCCCCAGCGCTGAGAGAGGAGAGTGAGTGAGTTGCCCGCTCTGTATCTCTCTCCCGTTGGGGCCCGTTCCGTTCCGCAGTGCTTTTGGCATCCGTCGCAGCACGCGCTTGGCTCTCAGAGTTCATTCGAAAAGCAACGCGTTCGGTCGCATCGCCCCCAAGGATCCCCAGCGCCCAGAGGTCTGTCTGCATCTCGGAGTCGGAATCCGTGAAACGCCAGGTTTAAGGCAATTAAAGACAGCTGTAAACGCTTTTCGTTTTAAGCGACCTGGCTATAATGTGTATTACAAATCGGCCGAAATGCGAAGTGTGAGCCAGCGAAAGCGTTGCAGTGCAAGTGCTAAACACCAATCGTAGAGAATCGGGGAAAAACAAAAGAAAACAGAAACCACAACAACAACCTCAAAAAAAGCCTTTTGTAACGTTTTAACCGAATTTTTCGTCTCATCTCGCGTCGGTATCTGGGGACCAAGCCAGCTAAAAAACCAGTTTCCCTCCTCTAGGCTCTCGGGCAAAATAAATACGAGGCGAAATACTCGTAACAATCTTCAGCGCATCGCATCCATTCTTTAAACTCTGGCCCTGAAGTTTCAAGACTCTGAAGATATTGTGATTTTTTTTGTTCAGGCGATGAATCACCATAATTCCTATGAGTGTACAAAAAATCTATGCTGCATCCAGATGCATTAGCAGATGTGTGCTCTAAATCTTCACTTTTACTTTATGCCCAAAGAAACCATTTTGGCAAGAATTCAAATTCAGTTTCAGTTGCAATTCTTCATCGCTCTTCCTCGCTGCACATTCTATAAATATGTACGAATATGTAAATTAGTTGTCGTTGTGCCGGCAACGAAAATACACCAAACAACATGGGAAAAATAGCATAAGAAACTAAAAAAAAAAAATAAAGAAAAGAAAAAACAGGTAACCCAAACGAAAGGGAAAATGATGCAGGAAAAGAATGAGACACAGGGAGAAACAAATATATTTAAAAATATATATTTAAAAACTAAGAGTTTTAAAAAGGTGTTGAAAAGTTAAATAATAATTAGAAGACATTTTCAAAATAAAAAATGAATAGCAAACGGATTTTCAAGCAAAAAAAAGAAAACAAAAATTAAGGAAAATCATGCTAATTTCAGCTGAACAATAATATTTTTTCAATGACAACTTCTTCATTAAAGAATCTACTTGAAAAATATTACATTTAACTAGACTCATTAATTTTAAATTTTGAATTATTATTTGTTTTTATAAATAGACAAATAAAAGCTAGACTTTTCTCAGTCGGTAACAAAATAATCAAATTGAACTTTACATTAATCAAATTTATATAAATTCATTTAGATTTCGTATAAAATTATAATTCATATAAAATTAATTTAAGATTGAATTTATACAATTTCATAAAAATATTGTATTAATAATATCATTTTCTATAAATTCAATGAATTCCTAACAATATTTTAAAATTATTTTGCATTATTATAATTTATTTAAAATCCTATAAAGTTCATTGAAATTTTTCTTGTGTCCCGGGAGTAACCAATTGGGGGCAGCTGCTGCCCCGGGAAAAGGGAGGATGTGCAAACAAAAACGCTGAATGGAAAACAAATTTTCTGTACTTGTTTTTTTATTTACAGTAGGCGCAAAAAAAAAAGAACCGAAGACGGAACATAACAGAAAAGTTTTCAATTCAATTTGTGGCGGCAAAGTGCAAGCGTTGATCCCCAAAAAGCATTCCTCAGATACAAGACAGCTGCACTCGCTCCCCCCCCACACACCAGTGCAGTGACTGTGTGTTCCTGTGTGTGTGCGTGTGTAAACTTGGAGCGCAATGTAAATAAACAAAGCGCCAAAGACAACAACAATCGAGGCACTGATTCGAAGAGGAGCCAGCGAAGAAAAGAACCAAGTTTGCACCTTCTCCTATATATTTTCCTTTGATTTTCAAATAGATAAACACACAGAGCCCCCCGAGGGGCGGTAGAATCTATCTTCTTTTATTTTTAGTGATAGGCAAAGGTGTCAACTGTCGTAACTTACGACCTGCAGGCGTCATATATCTGAGGTGCCGTTTAGTTAGATGACACCCCGTAATATAGAGACTCTGGGAAAAACTCCATTACACAAGCGAGTACGGAAATTGCCGCTCATTAGGGAGCTTTTGTTCGGGGATGCTGGAGTGGAGGCTGTGAGGGAGTCTGTAGAGGAATTTATAAACCAAATAAGCCCAGAAACGTGCCTGATGTTCATGGAAGTATCTGGTTCTTATGGGTGGTTTTAAGATAGTTTAAATTCCTACATACAATATTTATTAAATCAATTTTAAACACAAGACTTTTAAAAGTATTTCTCTAAATATTACTTTGCCCTAGCTTACCTTTTTTCTTTAATTTTTAAAAAATATATTTCCACCCATAAAACATATAATTCGTAAGTCCAATTCAAGATCATTCATTAAAAAAATTTAATCGATTTTAGATCTTTAAAGTAATTGTATTTTAAGAGCATCTAAAAGTCGACTATATCTTTCCCAAATATTGCAAAAATTTCAATTTTTTTTTTTTACTTGCAAATGCATCAGCCGCCAATGGATTATGATCATCTGGCAATTGCAAAACTGTTTGTTTTATGAGTCGGGCATACAAACAAATACAGATACATATATGTTTGCGTTCGGATGCAGATCGGCGAAGCTATGCCCGCCATTTGCAAACGGCTTTTAATATCAGCAGAGGCCCGAATTTTGTCGGCTGGTGTGCTGCGGCATTATGTACGAGTACTTCGGCTTTTCGTGCTGTACAATTTTTTCGCATTTGCACATTAATTTATTTATATGCATAAACATTTGCATGCTATTCGACTTGGCACACCCTGACCCAACAGAACCCCCAAAGCCCCCCACTTCGACCCACTTTACTGGCTGCATGGCATTGAGTCAGCTCCGAGAGGAGAAAAAAACACAGTTGAAATTCCTTAAAATTAACTTTTTGAACTTCAAGACTGGGGAAGAGTTTAAGCTCGGGTTAATGAATTATATATACATATATATATTTTTTTTAATAATATAATATTTATATACCATAAAATGGATTTTTGTATTATTAAAAAACATGTAGGCTTCCTTTTCATTATAATCATAGTTAAATATCTTAAATTACAATATGTAAAAAAAATTTACTTTTAGGAAATTTAGGCTTCCTTTTTTAATATAATCAGAGTATAATATATTAAATTAACATATGAAAAATATATTTACTTAATTTTGCCAGGAATAATATGCCACAGAGATCACTTGGCTATTGAAAGCCTTTCAAAAATGTGTTTAAATCGTAATAATATACTTTTATATCGTAAAAAAAAGAACACATTTACACTGAATTTTGAGCCTTAAACATTTTATTAAATACTTTCAGACATCTTTGTAATATAATTTAGAACCCTAGTACCTTTGATGGTTTTATTTTCAATAAAATAAGCTTACCTAATAGCTTCAGAGTCTTATAAAAATTGCAAAAACTAAAAACTAGTAAATTATCTAATTTCAAAGTCAAATATATAATCAAAATGTCAACCTTATGGAATCCTTACTGTACCTAGAGAGAGAGGTACTCGCTGTGAGCTGTAAATTAGCCAGCGACAGCATCGGTAGCAAATGGCGATTTTTCGCATAGAGATCATAATATCTTCAAGATACAACTTATCGGCCGAGAGCAAATTCGTACAACTCGTGGCTTGCATAACGCGCGGCTGAGCGAGTGACCAATATTTACCGATCGTTCGAATATTTTCGCCTCCCCCAAAACCCCCCTGCTGCAATTTGTAGTTGCGAAAAAAAATATCGTTTGTAGTAAGCCCGCGCGCTTTTCTTTTTTGCTTTTTGACCAAGTCAATTAGAAGTTTCCGGTCCACGACGCGTTTCGCATACAAAAGACACTATCAAAGAGACAAAAGCGATACGCGAAATTAAGAAATCATAAAGCCAAATAATTATATAGTTATTGTAAACGTTTTCGGCGGCCTTTGCGGCTCCCCTTTGGGAGCCTTATATTTTTGGGGGGCTGGCAAATTAATTAAGTACAAACCCCACATATTAATTGCAGTTAACGACCTACCTCCGCACCGAACTCAAACCGATAATCAAACGCACAAATCAAAGCCAGCAAAAAGGCAATCATCATGATCAAAGCGAAAGACTCGACGTGGCTGCTGCTCATTTGTCTGCTAATTGGACAACTCTCTGGTAAGTCAAGGACTCCCCCAAATGGCCCATTAAATCGAAGAACTAATTTCGAATAACACGATCAGATATTGAGCCACCAAAGTGGGTTTTTATCGCGAGCTTTGCGGCAGAGGAAATTCCAGGAAAATCTCAGACTCAGGGAGATACACAGAGAGACAGAGAGCTGTAATGAATGTGTAATATTTTTATGAGTACTTGTAAAGATAAGAAAATGGGGAGACCCGAAAGTGCAGCAGAAGAAGCTTTGATGGTCTTTAAAGAGGGGTCGTAAAATGGGAAAAAATTAAATTAATATTTGAGTTGGGAAAATAGAGGAAAAAAAATCTGTGCTGATTGTGCTTTAATATTAGATAGACTTTTTTTGTTTAAAAAAATTTTTAAAATTCCTTGAGTAAGGGATATTATAATTAAAAAATTCAATTAATATTTGAGTAGGGAAAATAGAGAACAAAATCTGTGCTAAGGGGTCCTGAGAGTGCTTTAATTTAATTTTGGTGAAATTATTTTAAGATACATTTAGCACTGTTCGGCTTTTACATTGACATTATTCATTTAACAAAATACTATAAAATTACTTAAGTAAAGGTTATTATAATTAAGAAAAATTCAAATAATTGAGTTGAGAAAAAAGAGAAAATATATTGGCTGAAGTGCGCTCAGATTCTTAAAATTTAATGTGAATAAAAATATTTTTAGATAAAATCACTGTTCGGCTTTTAGATTGACTTTTTTCGTTTAACAAAATTCTATAAAACACCTTATATAGAATTTATTTTTCTGTGTCATAATTTCTTCTGAAAAATGCTTAATAAGCTTGTGAGCTCATTAGGAAAATATAAGGCAGTCTAACAGACATTTCCCTATTAATGTGATCCAAATATATTTGCTCTTCCTGAGGTATTAATTCCTTAAAGTAAGAATATATAATTTAAATGCCATGACACATTTGTGAGCTCATTAAAAAAATATAAGGCAATCTTGACAGATATTTCCTTATTTTGTATAAATTTGCTCCAAATACATATACTGATTCTCCTTTTAAAGTAAAAAAAAAATAGTTTAAAGTCAGTTTTTAATAACACATTTCCGTATGAGCTTTAAATTATGGACTATTTTGTTTAAATGAATTAAATTTTCCCAGGAAATAATTCCTAATAAAAACACGGAATTAGCGCGAAGCTTATTTTGGCAATAAAAAATACGAACATTTCTAAAAAATGCACTTTATGATCGACCTAAAAAACTTCGTATTTATATTTACCCCTCCCAATTTGTATAGTTGTTTTTATTTTGACTTAAAGTAATCCCACTACATTTTCATATCCTGACCAACAAGATAGGACGTAATGAGGTAACTTCCAATGACATAATTCCTCACTGTATAATTCTTCTTCGTCATGTCTAGTTCATGGAAATGAGTGATATATGTATGTATTCATTACATTATTCTGCATATACCACAGGAAATGCTGAATATCAATGGAATTATTTGAGGCACGCCCCGAAACCCTATCGGGAGTGTACTTAATTGATCCCCTATTGCCTTAACTTTTTGATTTCTTTTAATTTACACAAATGAACGCATGAAGTCAAAGTCTTCAGCGTCGTCGATGCGGTTCAATGGGTCTACGTAAGTTTCCAGAAATTATGAATTACCGAATATCGGCGGACAGAAATAGGTAATGAGCCGCCGCCGCCGCTCTCGCTATCGCGTTCCAGTCACGAACCTCCCCACGCACACACACTGGGGCGCCGCTGGAAAGCTTCCAGATACACTCGCCCCCGTGTAGGTGTGAGCCAGGGCCAGAGCCACGTGCGTTCGTAGGGCTCCGAGGGGCTTATCTTTTGCGTAAACTGAATGTAGGTGGGTACATATAGGTGCCAGTTGGAACAACAAGCATATCTTATCGCCGGAGAGAGGGGCAAACACTTATCTCGTTGCTCGGCAAGTTAAAGTTAAAATTCATTCGCTTTTGGAATTATGGCGCAAATTGTTGATAACGGTTCACATTCCATCTGCTCCACGCACGCACCGACTTGGAAACTCTTCTGCTTTCCCCCATTTTCCTGACTTGCCAGTGGAAACTCAACCAGACTTTCCTCCCGTCACTTTTCCGGGTGCCATGTGTTCTGCATTGGGAATAGGAGAAAAAATAAATAGAATAAATATTTGCCATGCACGAAGCGAAACGTTGTGCTCAGAATGCCATTTTGATGTTGAATTTTTGCTCGTAAACTTGTTTTTTGCCTTCGGGCTGTTTCACAGAGAGAAATTTGTTAGGACTTTGTCCTTAAATTGGTTTTGTTTGGGTTTGGAAGATATGTTTTAGAGAAGGGAAAGATTTTCTTAGTTGGGTAAGTTTTTACAGATTTCTTCTGGAAGGATTAGGATCAAGTTTCAAATATATTATACTTTAAATGTGGAATATTATTCTCTCGCAGGATATTACAATTTAAATCATACTTTTGCAAAGCATTTTCCTCTAAAAATTCCTCTGAATTCTCTGAAACATTAAAGATTTATACATTCTTAATCAGCATCACCAGAAGAGTCCATCTAGTCATCTTGCCATATGTCTGTTGTTACAAAAAACTCTATGCTTCTTATTGAAATAACCAAAATTGGCTCACTTTTTCTTAAACAAAAGGAACAAGAGCTCTTCAAAAAATTATGACTTCTTCCAAACTCGATGGTAAATAATATTTTAAGGTATCTGCGATAAGGATTTATAAAACTCAGTAATAAGATACTTCATTTTCAAAATAATTTTTCTAAATTTAATATTTACTTACTAATTTAAATAAAATAGATCACAACTTTATTGAAAAGCGATGTTCAATAATATTTAAACGTATCTCATATAAGGAATTAATATACTGAGTATATATGAGATAGGTTTAAATATTATTGAACATCGCTTTAATATCCTTAATTCTCAAAATATTCTTTCCAATTTAAATATCTAATTAGATCTCAAAAGAATATTAAAAAAAATGCACTATACCTACAGCTCCAAATTATTTAATATCAAATCAAAACCTCCTCCAATTTCAAAAACCTCCCTAAGAAAATACTCTCTGTGTATGCGAAACGCCCCTTGAATTTCAAGTTATCTGTTGTCCCAGGGCATAGGCCACCATGATGTGTTTTCGCTAGAATATTTCAATATTAAACATATATACTATGGGCTTTTTAATTAAAAGTGAATTTCATCCAATTTTAGCCATGAGATAAGGCAGCGGATAACCACACACCGCACACACACATGTGGGGAATTTGGAACTTGGCGTTCTCATATGTCAATAATATTCTAGCTGCTCCAAAATATCCAAGAATGTTTGGCCTACAAACAACTTCCCCAGTCAATTTGTACAATCTTTCATAATACGGCAACGAGTACGCTCGGTGCGCGACCCAACAAAAATATTTGTTTTCGTGTTTTGAATTCTTTTTCAGTTGCAGAACTCACAAAAAGGCTTGATAAAGACCTGGCCCTAATGGGAATTCGGTTTATTTACAACGAAAACAGAAAGACAGTCTCAAGGTTAGCCAGCTCCAGCAGTCCGTCCCTTGGGGATCTAATAAAAAATGTTCCCAGAATTGGCGATTAAGTGTGCACTTATGTACATATATAACATGTATATATGTACGATCTGCATGCATAAAATGCTTAGCTGACTTTTCGGCGGCTCTTTTTTGGTATTTTCCGAAAAACACGAAATGATCAAATTACGCATTCGCAACGTTGGCTTTCCAAAAATAAAGATCGCATAATAAATCAGTGATTTGATCAATCAAAATGCTTTGGGAGCGGCGACTTCCGAGGGTGCGGAGGGAATGCGTGAGGCCCCACCCATGGGGGACTGGGGGGGGGGGAAATCGATTTGCCGATTCAATTGATTTCAATTTAATTTTCCATTTATTATGTGTTTGTATTTTGTCGGCAGTTGCCTTCCGTTTATTGTGCGTCTCTATGCAAATTCAGGGAATCGAATTATGTATACAGTGGAGAGTCTTAAGAATAGATTATTCTGAGTGACTTTTGATCTGGAGTCTAGTATATAGTCTAGTCTACTCTGTAGTTTATTCTAATCTGATTATTAAAAATAAATGCTTTAAATACTTTAAAAACTAGTAGTATATATAAATCGGAAACCTTTTTATTTGCAAGTATTTCTTAATGATTTCCATATTTTTAGAGAATTTATTCTGTTATTTCTGTTAGGACATATAAAATTTCAATATTTTAATCACTTATTTCTGATTTCTCTTTGATTTAAATTCAATTAAAAAGGTGTACAAAAGTATGCAACATATTTTAGGTTTCTAAGACATGTCCTTATCAAATTATTATATTTCTTGTAGCATACTTTTATGCGTCATTTAAGGAGATTTAAATAAGAATGATGTTTTTTAAAGCCTTTAAGATAGAAAAAAAAAGATTTTAAAAAGCTCTCATTTCCATTAAGCATTTACCATTTCAAGTGATTCGAGATTAGAGATCTGTAATCACTTAATAATAAAATCATAGAATATTCCCTGAAAAATAATCTCTAAACACAAAACTTGATTGTTCAGTGTATGGAAGATCAACTGTATGCTCTGACCACTGCCCCGATGTTTGGAACTCACCCAGTTCTGTGACATGTCGATTAAGGAATGTTTCCCCCACTCGTCCAAATCTGGATGAGGTTTTCTTTCGAGTTCCGAGATTTAACAAAAAAATTTGGTGCATTTGGGATTGGCAAACGGTGGCGGCGAGCAGAGATGCCATCATTTATTTATACACATTTCATTGACTCAGCAGACTAGCGAGGATGTGTCGATGTGGGCCATTCTAGATTTGTTTACCTATTGACCTCATAACTCATCCGTGTCTGTATGCGATATCTCATGCAACCAGCCACAGGCGGGACATCAAATAATGTAAAAACAACAGCGATGTGATCATGAATTGGCAATCAAAACGGACTCTATATAGCTTCAAAAAATCTTGAACTGAATCTTGAATGGGAGTTATCAATGGTCGGTCGAGACGACGGTAGAAGGCGATTTTCCCTGTCCGACCTTGCTGATAATGCGACTCAAGTGAAGTAATTATATACGTATAAGGCGCCAGGAGACCTCGGTAATGCGGCTTACATACTAGAAATACATAAGTACTAACTTGGAATCTGGGGCAAAGTAATGAAAATACATATATAATTGCATTCCCAGGAAAGAGAAACTGCAATGACTTTACTTTTAGCAGGGAAAAGTTAACTGGAACCACAATTCAATTAATGCAGCTGAAAGCTATTTAAATATTGATGACCACTTTTTATTATGTTCCAACTTTTAAAGTTAGTTTAAAGTTAATTGAGATAACTATTTTTTGATACTCTAAAGTTTAGTGTGACATTCACAGAGTAGTTTTAGCTAGTTTAGATGTTCAAGAGCCAAAATATGGCTTGGATTTTGACGAGGGAGCCTCTAAAAATTATAATAGTTCTTAGGGTATTAAAAAATTCAAACTTGGTATATTTTTCTATTTGTAAATATGTATTTTTATATTGGAAAAGCATAAAAAACTCGAAGCTAATCAACAAAGTTAAGCCAGAAACCCCACAGAATGCTAAAACATGCCTGCATAAATGCCTTGAAGGACCACCTAGTTCAGCTTAAGGATGTTGCCTAAATATACCTCCGCAAAAGCCCTTTCCAAAATAGTTTTAAATCAATATGACAAACTCCAAAACAGCCCCTGCAATCTACAACATAATGCTTGGCAAATTGAAGAGCAGACACATCTTTTTAAAAATAACAAACATCTGCAGAGAATTCCAAGCAAAACCCACGCGAAATACTCTTGCGAGTCGCCATATACATTTTAACATGACTTCATCTGTCAGGGAATGCAAAGTCATCAAAAGTTGGCCCAGAATGGACGAATGGAGGAATGGACTGCGACAAATTCTCGACGACGTACCAATGCCAATGCAGGCCACAAATGGCCATTGTGTGTAACATTGAACTCGAGTTTGGAGACAAAGAAGGAGTGCCTCATGCTGGGGGGTCGAGGACGGGTCCCTGGATGAGAAGCTGGCGCCGCGACATCCTGACGCCTTTGTTCCACTTAAAACGATTGCACTGAGAGGGGACCCGGAGCTGGAGCAGGACCTGGAGCTGGAGATTGGGGGTGTCGTCGCAGCGAGTGGCAAAAGTGCGAAAGGGAGATGCCCAAGCATCCAGCTATCCATCCATATGGATGAACTTAAGCCCGAGTGGCTGCTGCCTGCCGTTGTTGCCGGGTAGCTGCTGGAGCTGTTTTTTATTTGCAACCCCCGACGACATCGATCCAAGGACGACGGAGCTGGCCCAAGGGGGCTGGATGACGCATGCGGCCCCCTTGAATCCCTCAGCTGACTTTTGGCGCTGACCTACTTGCAGACAACAATTGCGTGGAGTCGGGATGTATCCGTAGCCGTATCCATATACTGCAACTGCAACTGTATCTGAATCTGTATCCATATCCTGCAACTGTATCTGTATCCAAGGAATGCAACCTTGACACAGGCCAGAGATTGCAGCTAGATCGTTGCGGTGAAGGTCTCAATGCTGCTCTTGGCCAGCTTTTATATCTCTCTTTTTCTGTTGTTTTTACTTCGGACCATAAAAGGGGCGTCTGAGCGGATAAGACTCCGACTTTTGGCTCCGAGTGCCCACCTTAAAAAGCTTTTATCGACCAGTGATAACGAGTTTAGCGTCTTGCGTAATCCCGGCAATATCCATCATAACCTTATACGACGGCCATGATGGAGTTGCTTCGCTGTAGTCGTGACTCACTCAACTGTCGGCCATTAGATGTCAAGTGAGCACATATGGCATGCAAATTGTTATGGCTAATACATAAAAGATTGCGGCCGCTAAAAATTGCTCATACGATTTGCATAAATCCTACACTGCTGACGGGAGTAGAGTCATCAGTCTTAAGGGGAAACGAGTACTTAACAATCTAAAATCCCTCTTTGACTTTACCTGTACTTAACAATCCCAAATCCCTCTGCTTTTATGGCCTGCGTTAATTTACTTACAGCTTAGCTATGTCTCTGCTCATATCTAGGTTGTTTATCTGTGCCTAAGATTGTCTGATTACTTTTTATGATGAAGCTCCGAAGAGAGACAGTTCTAGATTCTCTGAAACTGAATTGCTAATCAAGTGCGAGTATCTGCAAATATCCCTGGCAGTATCTCCCCCTAGTTCCTGTTTTCAAGCTCATTTCCGTTCTCTCACAAACAAGTTCTTTGTGGCCGAGGCGACCCTTTGATTGGAAGCAGAAGTTGCTAGGGATGTTGTCTGATTTTTATCAGTTCCAATTAAGTCTGGAACCACTTAGAGGGTGACTCACTCTGGTGCACCTTTCCAATATATGTTCATACATACATATATCTGAGTGATTGAAAATGGTTGTTGAGTCTGGACTGAATATTGATCATTTAATTTGTTTATTATAGCTCAGTATAAAATGTGTGTTTTTCTCCCTAAGGTAGAGAGGTGCGATTTATAAGCAAATTAAAAATAACACCTGTAGTTTTTATGAGTAATAGGTGTGATCCGTAAGATTGACTTTTCCTATTAATAAGGTTTTATGACTATCCAAAAGATTGACTTTTCCTATTAATATGGTTTTATGACTATCTATCCCGGCATAAACTTGATAGCTTGTAGTTAAGGAGTTATTAAACTATAAATATAATGACCTGATTTTATGGATCTGTTTTATAGAAAGATATGATGTAACTACTACATGATATAATACAAAAATATAATTATTTAATATTTAAACCCTTTTCCAGTGCCCAGCTTAGGATCTCCCATAGAGGGAGACCAAGCAGACTACCAGGAAGATGACTACGACTATGGTGACCTCGACGATGGCGCCGATGACTCATCGAAGGGCGATGTTACGGCCTCTTTGGATATAACCATGCCGCCGCCCTATTTCGTGGAGAACGATCTCAGGATCGAGGCCAAGCCGGGTGACGATGTGGTGCTTAACTGTGATGCCCGCAATTTCCAGCGTAAGTTTTGAAACCTTAAGTTCCAGTTCCAAAAAAAGGACCTTCTAAACTTCCCCACTTCATCCCCCTTTTAGTGAGCAACGCTGTTATGTGGTACAAGAACCAGACAATCATTGCCAATGGCCAAAATGCCATCGGGCATCGCGTCGAGTGCATGGCCAACAACTCCATCCTGCTGAGGGACGCCTCCGCGGAGGACTCCGATGACTACTACTGCGAGATCCTGCCCCAGAGGGTCCGACAGCACACGACACTGCGGGTGGGCGCCCGGCTGTCGATCCTCTGCGACGATCGCGATGTCACGGATCGCTCGCAGACGTTCAGGCAGGGCGACCACCACAAGCTCGAGTGTCGGACGTATCTGCCGGGCGAGAATACCATCAAGTGGTCCTTTAATGTATGTGTTTTCTTTCCACCATTGCCCCCCTTCATGGCCACCAACCACCATTCATCTGCGATCACTCCCAACCTACCTTCATCCGTGTATTTTGCAGGGTCTTCGTCTGGAATCTTCGCCGGAGGACATCAAGAATGGCGTGGTTATACTCGATAATATTGACGAGGAGAATGCCGGCGTGTACCAGTGCCTGGGGGACGATGGCAGTCGCGAACCTCCCCATGGCATGGTCACCGTCGATGTTCAGTACAGTCCCAAGGTGTCCACCCATCGGCATCATGTGAACACCGAAGAGGGTCACACCGCGGAACTGTACTGTAACTATCGGGCCAACCCAATTGGCAGGAGTTACTTCATCAAGGACGGCAAGACCCTGCAGCTGTCGGAGAAGTATTCGCTAAAGGATTCCGCTCACAATGGCCACAATCGCACCACGCTTATCATCCGGGAAGTGGGTAAAGAGGATCTGGGCGAGTATCTGTGCCAGGTGGAGAATGCCATTGGTTCGAACGAGGTGAAGGTGCATGTCAGCTACAATCCGGAGACGCCGCAGTTCGAGGACATGAAGGTGGAGGGCACCAAGGTGACCATGCACTGGCTGGTGAGGAGTCGTCAGCCGCTCTCTGAGGCCATATTGGATTACCAGCTAACGGGGGTGAGTAAAGAGTGGGAGATTTCTGGGATTTTGATTAAGAAAATTAAGGAAAATCTAGAAAATGTTTAGTTGGGCTTAAGAACTTTTTTAACCCCTAAAATATGTTTTTAAATGCTTTGTTTTAATTATACTTTTGCAGCATACTTTTAGATGCTGCTTAGAATACGTTAGAAGTATCTTTTAGATACTTTCCTTATTCAAAATTAATCTGCAGTCTTGGAGAATATGGAAATATTAAACCTATTCAACTCCAACTAATCCTCTTTTCTCCTTCTTCAGTCCTACACTTGGAGCACAGTCTCGGTGCTGCAGACGCATCGCCACAACCACACCGAGGGCATCTGGAAGATCACACATCAGCTGGACCTGCCACGACGCGGCCTGTGGCATGCTCGTGTCAAGGCGAAGAACACCCATGGCTGGTCCAATTTCTCGCCGGATCATGATTTCCAAATCGAGGATGATGATGGTGAGTCAAACAAACCAGAACAGCCATGAACTCAAGCTACTATATATATCTTTATTCCCATAGAATCAGTTGTTGCCCCCGATATGGATCTGCCGCCGGAGCAGATCATGCAGGCGGGCATTGGCATTACCCGAGGAGCTGCCTCAGCCCTGAGCCAGCTGCCCCTGATGACTCTGGGCTGCGGAGTGCTCCTGGCCCCGCTCCTGCTGCGCGTCCGCCTCTAAGGCCGCCAGCCGGGGAAAAGGGAATGTGTACATACGTTTTTCCGGATTACGCGACCGCACGAATAGGAAACACTGAGAAACTAAAGTATTCTAATTATACAAATGCTAATGCGCGCGCCTGCTAGCTTGGGTCAATGTTAATGTTAATGCTATCGCGATCACCACTGAAACATTTGTGCCAAGCCGGGGAATTCGGACCGCAACGAGGAGGAGAAGGAGGAGCTGGAGTCGGAGTGGTAGAAGAGCGGCAATTAAAGTTAATTTAGTTTAGTTAAAGTTTAAAGTTAAAGTTTGAAGAATTGACATTGCAGCGAGCCGTAGGAGGATGAGAAATTTTTTTAAATTAGGACACAAAAACTGCGACGATCGGTTTAAAACCGCCAAAAAAAAAAAGTGGAAACCTTTTTGATTAACCTTAGCTATAATATTTATTTGTTTTGTATGTATGCATGTGTAAGCAGGCAGGACGACTAGAGAGAGAGATAGGAGGGGAGTAAGGGAAGAGCATCCTTGTTACCTGAAACGGAAACGGAAACACGAATAGGGCCCGAGTCTCGAGGGGATCGGGCAACGATCTAGTGACTTTTTAGGATTTGCAATACTTACACAATATTTTTGTACAGCCAAGCGTACTTAACGTAACGTACTGGATAGTGTAACTGGAGTATCAGAGGGGGAAGGGATCCGTCGAAGGGCACGCGAATTATTTTATACACACTAGACCAAAGCTTAGAAATACACACATGAGGTACCAGCGCCACACCATACATATGAGACCTACTTTTACGAAACTACGCCACATCAACTTGGAACAGAACCGAAACGAACTGGACAAATCAGGGAAGCGGGGGATATACACCACACTAAGCTATATACGAGAGGGTCTTGTCACTGATCCTGCTACAATACCTGAGGAATATCGCCATAACATGCTGACCATACAACCCAATTGTGAGTGTAGGTATATATATTTTATATATATTTTATTTAAGAATCATACAACATTAGAGCTGATCAATAAACGTGCCAATTGAAGCAATCAAGCGAATCTTATTGCTCAAAATCAAATGAAAAAATCAAAAGAGTAAATCAAATGAATATATCAAATGAATACTCTAATGATAAAGAAAACGAAAACTCAAAAGTGAAAGTTCCATAAACAAAGTTTTGACGAGGACCTGATTTCGAATGCCGACCTTTAAGCATATATACAGAATCATATATATATATAACGATATACTTAAAAGCCAGTGTCTTACATGAATATTGTCATTTTCGTTGAGTCCATGGATAAGCAAACACAAATATAAATCAAATAAATGGATAAATAATGTGTTTTCCTGTTGGACTCGAAGCAGAGTTCTGGCTTTGTATACTTTGGTTCCTTTTTTATTTAATAAATAAAGTTGATTTCGCGTGTCTTTACAAAATACAAAAATTTACAATCAACAGAGACTTGAATTACTCGATTTTCCTTTTGAGAAGATTGGAAAAAGTAGATGTAGCTTAATGCCTAACTAAACTAATGCTTGCCGATCCCCAGCAGAGCCAGGAGGACCGTCGATCCCAGCAACGTCCATCCCAGGAGCAGACTGCTGCTCGCAGATCCCGATCCTGTCGCGGAAGTCGAGCTCTCCGGCGCAATGGCGTCCAGGGAATGTTCGGCAATGGAGACCTTCGTGTAGACCACGGAATTGGAGGGCGCAGCCAGGCAGTGGTAGCTGCCAGCGTTCTGGGGACTAGCCTTCAGAATGGTCAGATCGTGATTGTCGTCCAGCTTGAAGTTGGACAGCAGCAGGTTCTTGCCATTGGCAATGATGTTATCGCCGAAGTACCACAAGATTACGCTCTTTTCCAGAACTAAAAGGGATATTTATTGATTATTGGAATGATTTCTTGGTGGAATATAGTGTCAAGGACTCACCCTTGCTGTCCAAGTCGCACTTCAGGACCAAATCCTCGCCGCGTATACCCGTGGCCGTCAAAGTTTTGTTGACTATCTCGTTGGGACTTGCAGGACTTGTGGCTTTGGTCTGTGGAGAGGGCGCACTTTCATCATCATCATAGGCAAAGTCGTCATTCTGCATCTCCTCTTCGGTGAAGCCTTGAGGGTAGGAGAAAACTGTAAGAGCGAGAAAAGGGAATTAAATTAGAATATTTAGAATATATATTGAGCTTAATTTAAATTTTAAAGAATTTTATAAAGTCCCTTTAAGAAATTTTGTTTATAAACTTAGGAGGCTTTTTACCAATATCCCTGGAATTATAAAGTCTTTAAATTGCTTATTTCAAGTATCTCTGAAAACACACAATGTCTGGTGTTAGAATTTCATTTAATTATCCCTTAATAATAGCTCCCCATGTAGCACTTAAAAGTTTATCTATTGCTTTATAAGATCTTCTGCAATCATGAACCATCGGATTGTTTATAATACCCATTCGCTCCAGGGGGTCACATCAGCCACCGCATTTAGTCGCTGGGTTAATTAAAGGAAATTAAATGGAAATCGAAACCATGGCAAGCGGCTGCTGCTGCTTCTGCTGTTGTTATTAATGTTGTTGCTTTAGCAGTGGGCATTAGGCCATCATAACTGTATGTATTTGTGTTTGTTTTTGTCTTTATCATTTTCGCAGCTCAAATTCATCAAGGGGATTGCAGGGTAGAGGGGACAGGGACAGAGGAGACAGCTGCACTGATGATGGGTTAAATTAAAGGCTGGCAATTCGCATTTACAGTTTTCCTGTCGTTCTTCGCTTTCAGCCCAGAAGCCAGCAAATACACAGAGGAAAATTAACTAAGTGCTTGAAATTATGAGGTCAAAATTGTACATAAATTATTTGCTTTAATTAAAAGTGCATTTTTGTTATAAATAAATAAATACTAGAACCCGGAAAGGCAGCTTACTTTAAGAAGCCGAAGTTTGTATGCTCTTGCATTTTGCAATTGGATCATGAATACCGATGAACTAAGCCAAAAAAGCATTAATTTTAATTCTAAAAATTTTATAGGATTTTTTTTTAAGTCTGAAAAGGATTAGAATTAATCACAAATTATGATTTAATTTCTCTGGAGTATTGTTCCTTTTTTGAGCATATAATGTGTCAGGCTAATTAATAAAAATATTCCTTGTAATATAATGTACACTTTATGTTCCGAAATAATTATATTTTCAAGTTCAATTTAATTTCAAGCTAAAAATGTATACTTTTTGAGTATTTATTTATTTATTTGTCCATTTTGAAATACTAATTAAGAATGCTATTTTATTATTCCAAGTGCACTTATATACGCATGTGCATGTGTATAAACATATTTTGTGGAAAACATTTCGGTGAAATGGGGTCACATGAAAACCGAAAATTAAAATGAGCGAATGGAGAGAGAAAGAGGGAAAACAACAGTGCCTAACCCAACACCATACACTCCTCCCCCTCGCTATCACACCGTCTCCCTCTCGCTCTCACTCCCGCGGGGTTCTGCCTCCCTCTGCCTCCCTCTCCCACCCTCCTGGCCGCTTGGGCGATCGCCGCACCCACATGTGACGTGCTGACGGAAAGGAAAACTATACCGGAGAGGAGGACGGGGAGAACGGGGCGAACGAGGAGGGGGCGACGCATTGGGCCACTTTTTGTTTTTGGTGGTGTCACCGATGGACACACACACGCCGAATTGAAAGCATTTCACAACAATGTCCATTTTCATAGTGCCAACTGCAACACGCATACACGTCAACAGCGAAATGCACTGCGAACAAAATCGGGGAGCTTTTTATGGAAGTAAGGATAATTAGGAAATTTCAACAAATAAACTTTAATAAAAACTTGTTAATAAAATCTTGTTAATAAGTTTATATTCTGGAAGATTTTCA
This sequence comes from Drosophila jambulina, assembly GCA_018152175.1. NCBI lineage: Eukaryota > Metazoa > Arthropoda > Insecta > Diptera > Drosophilidae > Drosophila > Drosophila jambulina. Next base: position 10,975,581 of record JAECXH010000113.1, on the reverse strand, counting down.
TAGAAGCTTATATTCTAGAACGATTTTTAATGGCTCAAGTACATAAATTATACTGAATCAAAATAAATTAAAAATAATTTTAATTAAATAAATCTATTTACTTAAAGTTGAGAGGAATAAGGAATATTAGTTATGTAAATATTGATCATAAATTGATGATAATAAATTATTTTGAGTATGTACAAAAATTAATTATAATCAATATAATTTATTATTGTATTTGTTATTGCAATAAAAATACAATAATTCAAATAAGTAAAATAATAATAATCAAATCAAGTTTTAAAAATTGAGGGGAATAAGTTTAATTAATAATTTAGATTAGAAAAATCCTTAGAAGTATTAATGAATTAGTAATAATGTTAAAAACACTGATTCGCAATTCAGAGAAATTCTCTACTCGGCCTCTGAAGGCAGGGAAAAATCACAGTATTATAAGCATTTAACCATTCCTCAACTCTAATTTAATTAATTAAAAAAAATATTAAATACTTGTAGTTCAGAGTTCTATTACCCTTCCCCTATTCTTACAGTGCACAAAGTAAAACACCGCACACACCCTCGAAAAATAAGGGACAGTTTAGGTCGGATGATTGTGAAAAGTTTAAATTTACATTTTGGACATTTGCTTTGGCCGCTTGTTTCTATGAGTGTTATGGCCAGTTTTTCATCGTTTGCTCAGTGTTGCGTGCTAAAAAAGAAAACAGAATTTCGGACAGAACAACCATTCTCTGTGGGCTTCCAACTCGAATTCCGATTCCGTTTTCGAATTTCCAATTCCTGCCAAAAGGAAAACGATCTTTCCCTCTCTATTTTTTTCGGGCATTAAGTCCACAAAAAATGCACATTCACTCACGCGCATTCGCTCTTTGTCGTAAACTTAAGCCATAAAAGAAATTTATTCTCGTATTTACATTGAACCAAAAGACACTGAAGCCAACTGAATTTATGTTGGATGCTTTCCGGCCCAAAAAAAAATTCAAAATAAATACAAAAAAAATTAAAGAAGAAGCCATTGAACCGGGAAAATAAGAGCAGGCACAACAATCGCAATGAAAGTTTATTTTATTTGCGGATTTTTTTCAATGGGTTTTTCTTTTATTTTTTGGCTTCCGATAAACATAAGCGATAAGGAACTTGGTAAATATACTTTTTTGGGGAAGGAAATACAAAGTAGAAGTACAAAATAAACAACTAAGAATGAGAAGAAGTGGATTTTTAGGTTATGTTTCTGATTGCTTAATAAATTTTGGAGATTCCTGAAGGGGTTTTGTTTGCTAAATAACTCTTCATAACCCTTATGAAAGCAGGAAATTATATTCCCCTAGGATTATATAAATTTTAAAATATATTTTCCCACTAAAAATATTAATAAATACCCCTTCAATATAGATATATAAACATATTCCTCAGAAAAGATTAAACCATTTAAGACCTGCATTTATAATTCCATTAATTTCCCTCTGGCTGCCTTCCTTCTAACCTCTAATTTCGGGCTCACATCCTCCCGAAACGATCTTAACCCCGGATTATGTACGCTTTCGTGTTCCCCCTTATCTCTGGGAGATAAAAGTCCCCCGTAACTTCCCTTAACCCTTGTTCCTGGCCCATTTTAATTGCTACTCAGAATTAGACCGACAACAATTTATCATAAACATGATTCTGGAAATTAAAGACAGACCGGTAGAAATGCATTTTTTCAGCTAATAACCCAAAGCCACAGGCCAAAGTTAAGCCAGTCTGTGTATAGTGCCAGTCACTCCCTACCCCTGCCTCCTGTTCATTTACCTTTCCCCCCTGGCTCATAGTTTGGGAATCATTCAAGTGCAGCACTTTTGTTGTTGGTTTTACTACCTGTGATAAGGCCCCGGGAGGAAATTAAGAGCCAGGCCAGAGCGCGCGTAGGGAGCGAGCTCTCTGATCTCTGATCTCCTTTCAGAATGTTTTCAGGTTTGTCCAGCCGGGTTGGCATTGTCCATCCCCTCCTCTAAACTGGACACTGAGAGAAAATTTTTATACCTTTGTTGTTTAGAAAATGTTGGGCTTATTCATAGGTATTTAATTAGGAATAAGAGATACTTTGAAATTTGAAATAGGTGTATTAAATTCTTATATTCCCATCTAAATAAAACAAATACTTATAAGAATTTAAATAATTATTATAAATCAGATTTTTATGCATATTTAACTCAAATATTAATTATAATTAAGATAAATATTATAAATATTATTTTCTGCATATTTAACTAGGAATAATAGATGCTCTTATTTGAGACAAAGGTCTATTAAATGCTTATATTATATTTAAAATAAAACAAATATTTATAGTAATTTAGATAATTATTATTATACGGATTTTTCTGCATAAAAATCTTTATTTTTAGTTTAAGCAAATTTATTTGTTAAGGATTTATCATATCTTACTAAAAGAATCTTTTTCAATATATTATTTTATTTATAATGTGTTAATATGATTTAATTACAAGTCTTCTAATGAATCAGAATTTAAAAAAAAACTGTATAATTAATCCTTTACTGTCTTCTACATAATTTTCAAATTTCCCATAATTTTTCCGACTTGAAATACAATTTTCCCCAATTTTCCCAGAGTGCACTACGTGTCTGACCAGTCACCGCTTTCTAGAGGAGAAAAGACCTGGCCAAGGGACCGACTCTGCGTTATATGAGCCGAAAATTGTTTGTGCGTCGGCACAGGAGGATGAGGAGGAGTATGATGAGGAGGTGGAGGAGATGGAGGAGATGGCTTTGTGCCTGTGCCTCTGTCTGGGTGAGTATCCGTGTCCCTGTGTGGCAGATAGAGACATGAGGCGAAGCGGATAATGATAATGGCATTCGGGTTCTGTGAAAGCGATCAGGTTACGGCCATGGAGGACCATCGACCGAGAGGCGAGAACCTCATAAAGCGACTACCTACGCACACCGGGCCCGGGCACTTTAAAATTGAAATTGGCCAGGAGCCCTGCCGCAGGAGGGGGAGGAACACAGGACCCAGGGCAGGAGCAGATGTGCAGCATTGACAGATGCCGAAAATAGCAAATTATTCGCAAGCGTGTGCCGGTCTATGGCAGAAGGGATTGCAGACTAAAAACTCATTTGGCAGCTGCCGTTCTCCGCCGTTCTAAAAACTAATTGAGGATTTAAAAAATGAAACCAGAAATGTTTAAATTATGCAAATGCTCTTCAATAATTTCGACCTCACATTACCCTAATCGATTTATTTCCATTTCCATTCGCTGCGGCATCAAGTGGCCACCATAAATTTCGATTTTCTATGATCGAAACACATCCACAACACAGATTCTAGGAGCACTCACACAGGCAGGCCTATGTGCACTTTCTTTCCAAAAACAGAGAACATTGATTTCACTTAAACGATTTTTCCCTCGATCGGGGCCGGGAGATTTTCCCCAGTGGCGGCTGCACTTGTCTGCGGCAAGTGCCACGGATTTGGGTTCGGAATCGGTATTGGAATTGGATTCGGAATTGTGCGGGCATAGTGCCAGTAGTTGGCTGGATGGATGGATGGATGGATGGTCATATGCTATATAGTCGAGGCGCGACTTCGACTACGCCCAGCGCATATTAAGAGGCTTCGCGGGGCAGGGTTCTTGTGTGTGGCTCCTAATTAATATGCGGCACTCCTTTCTTGTTCTTCCCTAGCCATCGGTTTATCTATCCTCCTCTCCTCTATTAACTGCTTGGGTTCATTTCGAATTGGGTTTGGAGTCAAAGTTTCAATTGGAATTTTAGCACGCAGCAGAGACGGTTTTTTAGAGAACATAATGAGGTAAGCCGTTAAGAATTCGTTAACTGTTTTGGCCGCCAAGCAGAAGAAAATCAAAATAAATGAATAAGTTAATACATGTCAATAAGTGTGGAGACAGCTTGGACATTTATTAGTTGTAAAGCATTTTTGAAAATTTAAAGTAAGAAAAACGTAACCGTTGAAAATTGCACAATTTTGAAATAACAAGCTTTAAATCAATTTGTTAAGGTTGCAGACAAAAGATAAATAAAGGCAATCAGACTTTGAAGGTTTTTAAAATATTATGTTGCAACCTTAAAATCAATTAAGTAAGCTTAGTCAAAAATAACATGGAAATAATAAGATGTAGAAACAAACATAATATTTTAGAGTTTTTCAAGTCTAAATACTGTGGGAATTTTTGAATGGGTTTTAAATTTATGAAGTGCACTTTTGGTGGCAGGATCAAAAGAATATATAACCAACCTGCTGCACTTGTCTTTTAAAGAAAAACTATACATTAAAGAGGCTTGGTTATGTGTTCATAAGTTATTATGAATTATAAGTTCATAAGAAGCAATTTAATAATATAAAAATATTTTTAAGAAGAGTATTTAGAACTTATGCTTCTATATTTCTAAATATAAATAAATATACCAATAGTAGTCAACATTAGAGTTCATTCTTTTGACTAAAAATCGTAGAAATTCATGAAAATGCTGTAAAATAAAGATTCCTTTATACACTATGACCTTAAGAACCCAAACTTTGTAGATACATAATCTCTCCAGATAAACATTCCCGAGATTAATCTGAAATCGCGGCATTCCAAAGCTGCAAATAGCTAACATTGCTTGATCGGTTTCCTTCAAGTATACTCGATCAGCTCCTGCTCCAGCTGCTCCTCTTGATGACTCGTAAATTCTGGAAATACTCACATACAAGCCCAAGCCGGGGAGAGCCGAAGCATCTGCGGCTTTTTAACTTTGACTTCTGCCTGCCACTGAATCACCAGTTGGCTTCTCCATTATCGTGCCAATGATCAGCGGCTTATGTGGATGTACAGAGCCATGTACAAGTAAGCTATATACACAATATATACATATATATACGTACATATGTACGATCGTGCCCCACTTGAGTGGTGCTGCACCAACCAACCGCACCCGCTTGAAATGCCCGCACTCCGCGGGGCGGACAACAACTCATTCAGCGGCAGGCAATTCGCCAGCGACGCTAAGTAAATTGATTCTTTAATTGTCGAGAATTGGTTACGAGTTGGCTTAACTCGCTCTTGCCGGCACAGAGAGTGAGTCTCCCCGATGTCCCCGATATACCCCTCCACCCGGCTGCCCACCCACTCCACAAAGCCCCCATCTGTGCAACAGTGCAGGCGAATCGAGCGAGTACATGAATGCCACGCCATGGTATGGCGAACAGACAGATCGAATGAGTCACTGTGGTCCAAAATAAATACCCGGGCCTCTTCGTCGAGCAGGAATTTCTGCACAGACAAGGGCAGGGCCCTCGCAACGCGCCACTCCCACCTCTGCTCCCTATTGGAAGGTTTATGCGAAGCACAATTCGTGATATTAGTTCATGAAAAAAGTGATCATGAGTTAGACAAAACACAAAATCATGGCATTTAATACAAATTAATAGAAAATAGTGTCAAACTTCAACCTGAAAACCTTTTAAGTATCTTATTGATAAAAAGAATATATATCTGAATTGACTTATTCATGAATATCTCGATTACCTCAAGTTTAATGTTATGTAAACCTACTCTCAAATTAATGAAAAATGTGATAATGGTTAAGTCAACATACAAAAGTGTAGCATTTCACAAAACTTTATGCAAATTAGGACAAAACTCCATTCTGGCAACCTGTTAGACAACTTGTTTATATAAATATATAATATCATTCAGATTTCACGTATTTAATACTTTAAAATAACTAAAGTTTTCCCCGAGGTCTTTTATATGAAGATGAGCCTTCTCTCAACTTCATGAAAAAAATAATCGTGGTTAAAACAACAAACAAAAGTATGGCTTTTAATCAAAATGAATAGAAGACTGTAAAAAACTTTAACCTGAAAATTTTTTTTTATTTATTGATAAAAATTCTTTTAGATTTCACTTATTTAATAATTCTTCTAAATACCTGAATTTCTACGCATAAACATAGTTCCTCTATGTGTTATGCCACCTTCTCTCCCTCGCATTTTGAGCCAAACGAAATCTTTTTTTATGTTTCTCGCTTCTTTGCCATATTCGCGGTCATTTGATGCCTTCTTTTTCTGGGCTATATGGTTCTGGTTCTTTTCCCGGGCACTTCAATTCGCACCACAACATTCCATGAAATTCAATCCACAAAGCGGAAAAAAGCGAGGGAAAACAAGGCACTCCTGCACAAAACAAAAATACCAAAAAAAAAAAAAAAAAAAAAAACGAACAGAATTTGTTCTCAAAAATCGGGACACTTGGAAAATCTGCTGAGTAGCAAAGTTTTTAAGAAATTCATGTAAAATGTAGTCAAATTCGGTATTTAACAAGGAATTTAAATATCAAAGCATGGTTTTTCAGTTATTCGACTCTTGGGGATATATATTTACAAGATACAAAGTGTCAGGATGTCTTCAGAAGAAGCCAAAAAACTTCTGAAGAAGATTATATGTATCTTTAAAGGAAATTCCAAAAGAATAACCAGTTTTACTAGAAACTAAGTGTAGATTTTGTCTCCAATTTGCCTGCTGAAGATTTGTTAAAGATAACTACTTGGTTTGCTCTTTAAAACTTCGGACTAAGTTAGAAGTTTAATGATTTCTTTAAGTCAGAGACTGTATGTTTTAAACAAAAATCTAACTTTAAAATATAGTATACTAACTACAATACAGTATAGTTTGATTTTATTATTAATACATAAACTATAAAACCAGTTGAATTTGTATTAATAAAATCCCTTCTACTAACTATAATGTCATTGAATTAATAAAAATTATTTTATATAAGAAACCACTATATAGTTTTTACATAACTTTTTACAACTCGGCATTGTCCGGTTAGCAATAATCCCCACAGATTTCTATAGAGAAGCTGTCAGCATCATTCACATATTACCTTCATGTTTAACTAGACATTGCCGAGATACCTGTTTTTATCAAGAAATCATGCATTCAAGATTGCAAAATCTAAAAAGATAATTGACGTTTAAGTTATTTGCAATAGCGTCATAATTGTTTAACAGATATCTCAAGACATTTCAAGACTATAAGCCCGACTTTTCTCTCAGTGATTAGACTTGTTGTTTACCCATGTCAAGCGCAGTCGGACATCTTTGGAATATTAAGTAAATATGGTAAATATGTGGACTGAGCAAACATAAATTCCAGGCGGATCAGAGAGGAAACTGCCTTTATATGTGGTATATATGCATATAGGGACAAGCCCACCATTTCGCAATCCAATCAATCTGATGATAATCGCATTGTTTATGGATTGGGGTAGGCAAACAACGCGGAAAGGGGTTCCAGGTGATCACACCAGGACCAATAGTGTTCTCACGCTGCTTCGACACGCTTCTTTAGGGGAATCGCTCTACCTAGCGGTGAGTTGAGGGGCTAATTAATACAGGACCCCTGATCGGAATCCGAGTCCGATACCCGACCCTCCGCTGCTCCTATTGATCACGGGTTTGTTTTTGCTCATTTCCTGGCCGCCGGGACAATGGGAGAAGTCTGGAATAATTAACAGCCGTAACCGAGTCGGAATCACAAATGGCAAAGAGCAGCACTCCCCTCCCTCGAAACATTTCCTAGCCAAGCGCCTGAATGAGCGAGGAAAACTCGTATGCCATTCATCGAACGTGATAAATAACTGAATTAATGTGACGGCCTTTAGACAATAAATTATTAAGTTTACTGTTCGAAGCCACTCGCTGTAAGAAAGTGCAAAAATTGCCAAGTAATAAAAACATTAAGATACACTATCCATAGGAAGAAAAAATGCGGAAATCTCTTGCATATATTTAGCAAAATGTCAGCAGAGACAAGATCTGTTAATGAATCACTGCCAAAAGGGGCTAATGGGAATCCTAATCGGTCGTCATCATTTAAATGATTCATTCGGTTCATAAAAATCCCCCAAATTCCATCTCTGATTTGCATAGATAAATATTATAAGAAAAATTAGTCATTTTGTTGTATTTTTTTGTTGTGTTTCAGCATAGGAAAAATAATATTTTTGAACTCAAACATATTTCAAGTTATAATTGGATTTTATATATATGAAAGAAAGATTGTGCAAAATGCTTGTGAAAGAAAATATTTAAACGAACAGTTTGTGTTAATAAGAGGATTTTTAGTTTGTACAAGGATAGAGGAATTTAAAATAGGATATTTCTTAAGACAAAATATGTTTTAATATCATAAGATGGCAAAAAAGTAAAGAACTAGCATTATCTCTATTATATTTGTTGTTTATTTATTAGCATCACCATTGCTAATTATACTACATTTGTATATTTCCAGTGCATAATTATTCTGAGTTCGAATGTAGGTCAAAATTAGTCGGAAACATTCCGATTATCATCCCAGTGGACTGACTCTGACTGACGCCCAACAATCACATCGATTTATAGTAAATTCCTGGACTGCACTTCAAAATCCCAGTCCGAATCTGATCCATTGCGATTAGTAGAGGGACTGACTTGATTTTTTTGTATTTTTTGGGGTCACCCTCCTCCCATTTCGATTAGATTATTTTACGGTTACATCAGGCTTAACCCCAGAAGGCACTTACCCGCGGAGCAGCCCACGATCAGTAGGAGTCCGGCAATTAGCAGCGATCGTCTGGACATCATTATTTATTGTTTTTATATATATATATATTTTTTAAGTATGTTTTTTTTTATTTATTTATAGGGGAGTGCACTCGTCGCCGGTCCGAGCTTAATTAGGTATCCAATACGCAGCGTTTTGGGCTTTTGTTCGATGCTGTTTCGAAATCTGTGTCACGACGATTGATTTCTGGTGACCTTTTCGATTTTTCCAAAAAATTATTGCCGCGTAATTATGTTGACGTTGGAGCGTTCCAATTTCCGGCCAGCACTGTCAGCACCTTTCTCCAGGGGGAATCGCTATTGTTATTGATTGGAAACTATTCTTCTGGATCTCGGATCTCGGACTTTATGGCCCGGATTATTCTACACAGCGAGCACACCACACAAGATCACCGGGGGAGGATAGTATATTTTCAAATTTCGTTTCGAAATATAACCGTCTGTTCGGGGCAACGTCGGAAAGAGAAGTGAACGTTGGATTTTAACACTAAATTGGTATAATGCTTGCCCAGCCAGCTTGTCGAAGAGAGCGGCTGGGCGTAAGAGAGGGCAAGCGCAGGCGAAGAGCGAGCATTAAGAGCGCGGCGACTATGTGGCGCGAAATAATTTTATTTAAAAACATTCTTTTCACAAAAGGGGTTGTATTTTTAGAAAGAAAGCATTTCCTGGCCATAAGTATGAATAAACGGATGTGGACCGCTGACAGTGTGGATTGTGCCTAGAAAAACTATGGTAAGAGGTGAGAGAAGTTGAAATTCGTACTTTTTGCTTAAAAAATTAAGTTAAGAGGAGGAGGAAATGTGGTCAAAAGGGACTTGCTTTGGTGTCAGATAAATATAATATAATAAATACAAGTGATACTATTAACAGTATATAATAAATAATATTATAAAGAAAATTTTGCATCATTGAGTAAAAATATCATCAGCATTTTAAAAAATAAATTGTAATTTATTGAACAAATACATATATTGCATTTTTTTATTGAATTTGTAAACTTTACTTATTCTAATTTGTACTTTTTTAATCAGGTCAAAATTTATGATTTTTGTGTCTTACATATTTGATTAAATTGTATACATATACACATGTCTATATAAAAATATATATTGTTAAAATAGTAAACTTTTTGCAATAACTTACATCAAAATATGTGTAAAAAATGTTGAGTTAAAAGTTGTTATATCTTTGATTCTCAAGCATCATTTATACAATCAATATATTTATAATTTTCTACTTTTCTCAACAATAAATACAAGTTTCTCAACTTTTTTAAAATGGGAAATAATAACAATAATTGTCTGAACTGGTTTTGCGAAAGCCCCAATTAATTAGCAATTAAGTAACGAAATGCAATTTAATTATTCCACATGCTTGCGCTAAATTCCCGCAATTGCTGAGCAGCACATGTCCATGGATTCTCCAGTTTTAACCCCTGTTTTCCCCCTTTTCCCCCTTCAATATTCTTGAAGAACACTACTTGCAGTTGCAGCACAAGATTCGCGGAAATTTATTTGCATCCCCCGGAGACAATTTGCTTGATGCAATTGCGGCTTTTTCTCAGGCCTGCTGCAATGAAGCCCGGCATGGGAAGCCAGAGCCGAAGCCGCAGCCGTGATTTCCTTGCGGCTTTCGAGGGGTTAAGGGAACACCCAATGGAGTACAGCGGAGTGATGCAGAGTTCCTCCGCCGGCGACGTTTGTTTATTTGTCAGTGTCTGATGACGCCTACATCGCCTCAGATACGCGCTGCGAGATACAGATACTTGGCGCAACAGATGCAGTAACAATTTATGAGTGCGACAGCGTCCGCATTAAATGTATCTACATGCAACATTTGCACTGTACAAACAAACAAACAATTAAAATTAATCTACGAGCATGAAACAAAGTGCCTGGCATTATGCATTGCACAGATAGATCTCTTTGAGGCTCTTGTGTGAGTTGCACTGAGGGAGAAAACCTCGAGGATCACTCATGAAAGTGGGTTATTTCTCTTATTGGTTTTATATAAATTTAAAAGAAATCGATAAGCTAAAAACATTTAATTTTGAGATATACAAATTAGCTAAGCAAAATATATATACAAAATATACAAATATATATGTAATTGTATAAATTGAAGCAATTTTCCTCTTGTTATTTAAAGTTAAAATTATTTTTAAAATAAACCATTACAAGCATGTCAAAAAAAAATACCATAACAAAAATATTCATTTCCATGAAGAGTGCATAATTTGTAGCAAAGTTTAGGACACCAAATTAATTTATTTAAAATAAAATTATTATTGTAAATATTGTTGTTCAAAAACGTACTGAAATTATACCGTTATAAAATATGTATAAATAAATAAATTTCTTCGTCCTTTTTGAATATTTATTTATATTTATTATAATTATTTACAATCTTAAAAAGGCTCATCCTCTCTTTCTACCTTCCAGCTTTCCAATTAAGGTCCTTTTTTTCCAGTGCCTTTGGTAAGATGTTTGTGTTGTCTTCTGTTGGGTGCCAAGCTTGTAAACATCCGCAAATTTAGAACAATTCCAAGGGGCCTCTATTTCCACAGAGCAATGGGATTGAATAGGCGTGGATATTAATCAAATATTTATATTTACCCACACCAAGACTAGCACACTCGCACTGGAACACGCTCGCACACGGGAATGCACACAGCGAGATTTCTGATGGCGACCGCGGTGCATTCGTAGAATTTCCAAGAATTCCATTCTTTTGAAAACAAATTAATCAAACAACAAGGGCGACAACAAAGCTAAAAGCCAGCAGAATGGAAGCATGGAGAAGATGCTGACAGCATGAAAATTTCTGAATTCGAGTTAGAACTCCCCGAGAAAATTGAAATGTTCCAAGAGGCGCGCAGACTCAGAAACCCTGTAACGGCAACTTAAGAGAGAGCTTCCACTCGCGTCGAAGAGAGCGCTGCCAGCAGTTGGCAACGCGGCCGAGCCCAATGGGGCGAGTGGTAGGCGGAGGAGGAAGAGGACGAGGAGGAGGGTTGGCTGCAGATTGCACCAACTGCAAGGGAATGCTGGAAAGTGGAATTGACCTAGGCGCTGTCTCTCTCTTGCACCTCGTGTTTTGCATGCTAAATGGTAAATTAAGTTTCCTTCGCGGTACCGATTCCGACACATTTCTGGATTTCCAATTGGGCACCACTCCTGCGACTGTGCTCTATGAGTCATCTGCTCTCCTTCGCCGCCTTCGGTTATTATGCTGGCTCTCTGCTTCTTTCCACATCTTTCCATTCCCCATGCCGATTCCCATGCGCAAGCAAAATACAGTGGAACTGCTGGGACAGCAAAAATTACAAAATTCCAGATTTCAAATCTTAAAGTTGTTAAAAGGAATTTTTTAGCAAATTAAGGTTATGGTTTTATTATACATATATTTTTTACGCTTGGCAACTTTAGAGCAATGGTTGTATTTCTTTCTAAACCCTAGACTTACGAAATATATAACACCTATTTCAGAATCCATACATTCGTACCTACTTGTAAATAGATTTGATAGATTATTATATATTTTAAACAAGCTGGCTTTAAATTTGTCCCGCAACTCAACTGGCGAAAAGTAAGCTATGTTTTCTTGAAAATTGTAAGTCCTGCAACTGATAGAAAGATTATTTAATAATTAAGTACATTTAAATAGGATTAAAGGACACTTAATTTAACTAAAAGTTAGTCTTAGTTAAAAAGTTCCATTCCTAACCCTCCTTCCCTCCATTTTTCGAACTGAACATGTTACGTTTCGTCGTATTCCCATTCCACTGTGCCTGGATATCCTCCGTTGGCGTTGGCAAACGCCGTTCTTATTTCCCACCGACAGTCCTCGACGAACAACAGAATCGAAAACGACACAGCCCACGCAAAGCCCGCAAAAAACCAAAACAGAAAAAACAACTAACGAAAAGCCTTAGCGACAAAAACAAAGTTCAGTGTCTCGGCAGCCGTTTATCCTCAAAGTTGGCCATACGCGAAGGCAAAAACAGGAAAGCGAAAAGGATTTCAGGCAGGGGATTTGCATACATACTTCTCAATCATAAATAAGCGACAAAAATGAGGCATCTCTGGCTGCTGCTCCTTATCGCCGGCGGATCTGTCCAGTTTCCAGGTAAAAATCGACTGCATCTCGCCATCTCTCCATCTCTCACATCTTTTGCCGCACGGAGAGTCCCATAAAAAAACAGTTCGGGCAACAAATTAATTTACATTCAATTCGTAATCTTTATGTGCAGTGGATTTTTAGGCAACATATGCGGGCTCTATAAAAAAGAGCACTCTTGGAGGGGCTCAAGGCGCAGCAACTCTTGAGAGTCGTGGGCCACAATGAAATACTTGTAAATATCTTGTTTGTTTGCTGCCTCCTATTACCCACTCATGCCAGCTAATTTGCATAATCTAGAGATTATAATCCTGGGCGAAAACCTCTAGTGTAGTGCACTTGTGTTCGTGTCCTACGAACGGGTTGTTGCAGGCGCCCAGGCAATCGATGGATGGATTACATTGCACTAGCCCCCGCTCCCCTTGGCTTTTCCGCTTTTCCGCTGACCCAATAATGGCAGCTTATGTTAAATCATTAAAGTATCATATGATACTCGCATTGCCTCATCACTTTATTAATCCACAACTTTGGCACATCTGCAAAAAGTAGCGTGAATAAATAATTTACTGGACTTGAATCATTGTGGCAATTGTGAATGAATTAATTAGAATCCTCAATGCTCATCGTCACCAATGTCAAAAAGAAATTAACTGATTCATAGATATCGTAAAAAAAGCTTGACGAAGATAAAACACAAAAATTAGTCATCTATCGACATTTTTACCACCTTTTGGAATACAAATATCCCCATACCGAGTAGGTTTTGAGGGATTGCAGTACAATTTATTAAAATAATTTTTCATCAGTACATATTGCAAAAAGGAGAATTTAATTTCAAATTTATTAAGCAAGCTTGTTTATAAGCCAATGAAAGACTTCATGGTAAAAATATATATTTTTAAGTACTACTGTTTCTAGAACCGGTTGGGAATTTCAAGGCAATTAAAAAATGATTTTAAAGCCTATTTACCATTTATCCTTTCAACATAAATTAAATACAAGTTAATGGTATAAATCTATAATAAAACATTGATATAAATTCTAAAATTTAATTATTAAGACATTTTTAATGAAACAAATACCCGCCTTGCCTCATCACTTACTTCAATCAATGGTTAGGTATTCACCAGAGGTTGCATTTTCGCCATTCCCTTTCCAGTGGAACCGGCTCCAAACTCCATAAAGCACTTGTCTGCCACCCAAAACTATCAAAGAAAAAGTGCTTCAAAGGGTCGCCAGTTTTATGGCGAAGTTTTCCTTAAACGCTGCCCGGGGTGTTATTAGCGGGTGGCGGGGAGTTGGAAATGGGCAGAGCGCGTGGGCTGGAAGATGGGAGGGAAGTGGTGTCGGGAAGAACGTGTGTCATTCATGGAATTGACGACAATTTGGTAACCACTTGTAAGCAGGGCTTGTCTTCCCTAACGCGTGAGTATGCACTGAGAGAACAGACGGGGAAATCTATATTTCGTTAGTTTAATATTTTAAAATAATATATATATCACATTAGCACATTGGTTCAATATTAAAAATGTTATTTATTAAGAAAGACAAAAGGGCAGAAATCTAAATTAAATAGAAAAAATAAATAAAATAATAATAAAATAAAATATTTAATTAAATTTTAAACACTTCAATAATACTATTAAAACATAAAGCAATTAAAACTTTATTAAATAAATTAGCTTTTTCGTTTTTTTGTAAGTGCTCGGGCATTGTTCAGTGCTTACAAATAGAGAAATTAGAGGAACAGTAAATGGAAAAAGGATGGAGGGGGCAGGGGGCAGGGGGAATGAGGTAGGGATGATCACATTGTTAAAAATATCAACTTGATTAAAGTGGCTCTTGAATAATTAAGCAACTGGGAGCGGGCCTGGGGAGCTGTGGTAGCTGAGCTGTCCGAATGGAGGAGACTATGGCGAGGTAATTGCCGCATCATGCGTGAGTTCCAGGGTTATTTCAGCGGCTTATCGATATTAATTATAATACTGGGAGGACAATGGAAGCGTGGGATTTCATGATGATGTTGATGGTGATGGTGAATGGGGTTGAGCATGTGAGTTGACAAGATGCCCTTAAATGGCTTTAACTTTCTAAAAACATATACAGAACTTGGGACGGAAATACAGAACAATACCTTAAGATGAACTGAATAAATAATAATTTATTATTTATGGAATGAATGCAAGCTCATAAATAATTATTTAAGGATTGAATACTATAAATACAAACCCACTATTGCTTCTAAATGCATAATGAAATTAAATTTACATTACCTAAAGAAAAATACATTAATAAATACAGCGAAAATAGAAGTTCAAAGCTAAATAAATTAACTAATTACAAAGCGTCTAAAACTTAAGAAAATTCCATCATAAATTGACACCTTTCATAAGATATTACCTATACTTACCAGCATTAGTAGTTACTTCCCTTATTTATAGCTTCAAATATATCTCTTTCATAAATGCAATCTTAATTTCCAATAAATTTCTGAGGCATACTTTCGGGCTTGACACCCTACAGAGCCACCGTTAATAAACTGAACTTGATCTATAGAGTTTTATGAGTCAAGAAGATTAAATCATCCCTCACTTTCCTCTCTGACCCGAATTTCGCTTTCCGGGCAAACACAAGACGGCGTCGATGGCGAGTAACTACGCCAAGGCTAAGAAAGGTGTCCCGACATGTCTGCCAATGTCTCCTCATTTTTCCTAACGAGAGTGTAAACAAAACTAATAACTTTGGCCCAAGCACAAATATATACACACACCGACACACGCCCACCCAGTACGACACCCATAAACATACGAATTATATATGGCAAATTGGCAATTTTCGCAGCCATTAAGCAATGCGCTAAACGTGCAAATGACGCAACCGAATGTACAACATCCTTGGGCCAAATACCAAACCAAATTCAAACCCAGATACATACCCAGATGTGTGTGTGTGCCTGCATATGCTGAGTAGTATTCCCGAAAAGAATGCCATTCCGTGACCTGACCTCCAACCGGAGTTGTACCCATCATATCACTCCAGAATGGGCGTTGACACGCTCCCTGGGAAAATGAAATAGGGGCTTGGCCCCTGTTATTCCGTATTCTCTCGTTAATGGTTTTATGCTGCCTCCTCCAAAGGGGCCTTTGGGGCTTAGGCTGCGAAACTATCGCCAGACACGGAAATCTGGGAAGGCGATGGCTCCTTCTGGAGTGCTTTTCAATGCATAATACAATGTTTGGGTTTGTGTGTCTGTCCGTCGACTAATTACAATTTATTCCAGGTGTGCTGACCTTGCCGGAGGCACTCCCAGCCAAAACTTCATCAGCCGCCACTGGAGGCGGCAGCGGAGGAGGAGTCACTGCCCAAGCAGCTGGTGAGGCCAGCTCGGATTATGGGGAATACGAGGATGATGATACGCAGCGAGCACCGGGAAATCTGGCCAAGTCCACCGCAGGTCCCAAGATTCCAGATCCTTACTTTGAGCAGAAGGAGGTGACCATCTATGTGGCTGCCAATGCTACCAGTGTCAAGCTGGAATGTCCTGTGAAGAACTACGATGGTGAGTCTTAGACTAAAAATCATCTTATAAAAACTTAAAATTATTATCTTTTTACCTTTTCCGGAAAGCCGCCCACCATGTCATCCTCTGGTACAAGGACGGCGTTGTCGTCACCACCGGAAAGACCATAGTGAACAATATATACGGCCTGGACAACCAGTTCACCCTGACCGTGCCCCTGAACAGCTCCATTGGCACGGATCAGAGATTTTCGTGCAGCGCCAATGCCTCGTCGGATATACGACACAAGGTGACCATCCGTTTTGGTCCAGAGCCAAGCACCCCGGCTCCAAGTACAGTGCCGGCAGCGGCTGTGACACCCTCACCCGCCAAGGATTCGGCGCCCATATGCCGGGACATTGGCCTCTGGCTGCTGGCCCTGATCTTGGCTCCGCTCCAACTGTCAGTGTCCTCCGCCCTATTCTGAAGTGGGCCAAGTTCAAGAGCCCTCTCAAAACCAGCACCACCGGCATTACGTTTGGGGATGCGCACTGCAACAGATGAGCTTGACGAGGACAGGACGAGGAGGGATGCAACCGAGGCGAATCGATGGCTTTTGGTGTATTAAGTTAGGTGTTGCTTTGTTAATGTAATATACATATATATAAAATAGGAGACCCGATCTTTGCGGGGAAGCAAACTTCCTAGAGCTATAGGGATTATTTGAACTCCACTTCCGACTCTGCTTCCTCTACTTCCAAACCCGATAGCCATGTTAATAGACTCCGTTGGAGAGTAACTTGTACTTGAATTTAGAAACGCTATGCGAATTAGCCTAGTGTGATTGCTTTAGTCGTGCGCTTAATGAATCGACAGATTAGTAATTAATTGATTTTAACTTAGCGGAACAAAATGCGATAACAAGTGGCTTAAAGAATCAGTGTGAGGGATTTGAGCGGTGTATGTAATTTTGTCGAATGTAAAACTGAAACAGAAATAAACTAGAGCTGCTATAGACCCAGCTGAAACCATTCAATGAAATCCACCCCTATATGCAGGCGTCGGGGCCGAGGCCAGGATTGGGGAAATACACGACACACGCGCGAGAGAGACAACAAAGCGCTGTGTCCTGCTGTATCCTGCAGCTGCAACGTCGGCGCACGCGGAGGCGGAGGAATTCCGCAATATGTGCAGGGCCTGCCAGCCATATGGCGGCTCCTAAGGGTGGTGAATGGTGGTGGCGGTGGCACAAGCCCCGTGCGAGAACTTCACTCAGTCGTCGGCTAAACAGCGATCAGGACACACACATCTAGTCAGCGGAAGAAATCAGCGCCAGCACAGCCAAGGTGAGTTCGATAAGTCGACCTGTTAAGGAATATTGTAGTAAATTTAACCCCAACTATCCTCACCATAGATGATACCGCAAAGTGAGGGTCCCGCTTTATTCGAAGATTCCCATTCTGTGGAGCCACAGTTCTCCTCAGAAGACTCTGCCTGTGGCCAGAGTCGCTGTGGCAAGTCCCAGACAGCCTTGGAGGTCTACCAAAGAATACTTCAGCGCCTCGAACGGCAAGAAGATACCACAAAAGCCCTTCAAGACGATCTGAAGAGACAAATTTGGATTGCTAGCTTTACGGGAGGAACCCTACAATATCATTGTTAGAAATTTCAACAAGCTTGTTAAGGAAAAAACTAGTTAAATAAAAATATATAGTCACCATATTACAATTTTATTTATATTATAATTTCGATTTCAATTAAAGGCAAAGAATCTGAAAACGAATACTGGCACCTTTTAAGCAGGCTTTGATTTTTATGTGCTGTTGTGTCAATAAGGCTTCAACCTGGCCGAATATCATTCGTAATCCAGTTTCCCTCAAAAACAGTCGAATCTAGAAATTCTCTCGTCAATATTTTACAATATTTTCTAGATAACTTTTTCTAAATATAAATTTTTAAGTGCAAAATTTTTATTCAAGCAAAAATGGTGGGCATGGTGAGTATAACCGCAATCGTTGTGGTTATAAACAAATATCTGAATGCCTTCGAATAGCAAGAGAGAACCCTGATCTTTATTTCAAATTGCTAGAAGTAGCGATGTGTCTTTGCTGGTTTTAGCTTAATTTGGTTCTACTTAGCTTAATTCGAAAACAAAAATTGTAAAAGCTTTCACTAATCGATTTTTACCAAGGACATAACCCAGGATAAGGCCTGCAGAAAGCGCAAGCCGAAGTCAGCGGGCACCAGACCAAAATGCAGCAAGCCGGGTCCGATTACAAACAATGGGTATTTGAATTTCATACGTCATTTCCGGAAAAAGAACTGTGGGCTTTTGCCGAGGGAGCTCGTCTCGAAAGCAGCCCAAGCTTGGAACTGCCTCCCGGAAAAAAAGAAAGATTTTTACCGTCGCCAGGTAAGTTTTCCCTTTTCCGACAATGTTTTCCAACCAAAAATATGTATTTATTTCTTCGCAGGCTTGCCATGTTACCAATAGTTGTAAACAAAAGGCTCGCCCAGTTTGTAAAAGGGCAACTAAAAAGAAAAGGAAATGTTAATTCAACCCAAAAGGACAACGGTAATTACGTCGGCTCCATAGGCTCGGTTGAACGCCGGCAGACCCTGCCATAACGAATACCCCCGGATTCGATCACCCTGCTCTTTCATAAAGCATAGACTTCCTGGTTCCATTTTCGGTTATACAAATTGACATGTTTATTAAGCGAACTTTCATAAAGCACCCTACGTTTTGGAAATTCATGTTATTTTAATTTACAAATGGAGGGTAGACAGTACTCTTGGGGCACATAGGGTACCTGTACTGGGCAGGCGAGTTTATTAAAGCGCGTCTCCGTCCAAAAGAACACCATTTAGATCTGGGATATCCAGCATTAATATAAATCCTTATTCGATTCGATCAGGCTAGATATCTCATGATTAGAAAACGCCCATAAAGTATGCTGAAACCATTTTACTCATGAGAATAAAAACAAGATGCGAAATATTGTTTTGGTTCACATTTATTAACATATTGTGTTAGTAATATTCAAGAGCATAGGTTACTTACCCATCCGTTAGTTCTGGTAAATAAAATATGAGTAATAAAAAATAAAGATAACTTGGAATAGCCGTGGCTTTAATAGTTTATTGTATTTTCTGTATTTCTTGTTTATAAATTCATAATGTTTTATTAACATAGTTTTAAAACGCCTTTTAATGTTTTTGATGTCCAAAATGGATTCTTGATCTGGATTTATTCGGTTTTTATTTAACAATGTGATAATTCCATTCCGGTATTTATTTATTTTACAGAGATATCTTGATTCTGCTGCTAGTGACATGAGTATAAATAAGTATGGGCAGGATGGGGTTGTTGAATCGAATCGAATCGAATATAATGGCTCTGCTTGGACAGTGATTGTTTAATTCTTCATTTCATCAAGAATCATGGATATTTGTGAACTTATAATCAATCATAATTATAATTATAATTTCAGTATATATTATATTTATGATCTGAAGGCGTGGGCACCAACAGTTCAGATTGTTTTATGGAAATTATAAATTAAATATTAAAGTTATGTTCTTTCGATTTTATAGCGTGCGAACGCATTATTTCATTATTAATTCATTAAATTCTTTTAAAATTAATTCTTCTCGTGAGAATTACTTCAATATTAACGTTTCTTCTTGTCAGGCCAAGAGTCTTTTATAGGTTTATAGTGTGAATTCATATGGTTCTTAGCAGGGCTTCTTTTGTAATCATAAACATCGTCCTTAGTTATCGTTTATAGCGGCGTGCGGTGGATTCAACCGGAGCCGCGATCGGTGCAGCTCGGTACTATTATTTATATTTTTTGAGTATGGTATGGTACGGACTGAGCTTAAAGGACTTGATTGGCGGTTCGCGCATACGTTTCATTTCAGTCGGATATGGGCGTTTATATACCGCTCCGTTTGTTGATATTATTGATGGACGTGCTATAAAATTTGTTCATTATTATTTCAAGTAAGTTATCAAATGCGTGTTTTAAGAAAGTTTATCGATAATTAGAAAGAATATTGTTCATTGTAAAATTAATCGTTCCAGTATATTAAATTATTGAGAAGCATTTCTCGTTCATTCATTTGTTTTTGTTGCTAAAATCTATCCCAAAAAAACCATTCAAAGTGCAGCCCCCTTAATTTAATGCAAAATGGATAGGATGATGGGATTCCCAAGTTTTCGCTCTGGGATTGCAAAATATTTAACTAGAGGGAAAAATCATGCTTGGGCGCAACTTACGTTTGCTGTACTCATAGCCAGTGGGTGAACGCTTGGGGGGCATACGGTGCTCGTATTCGTAGGCCACCTCCTCTGCATCGTCAACTCTATAAACAACAACAATGTCAGTGAATATGTCAAGATAAGTTGGCTATAAGGGTTAAGACTTTTTTCAGACGCGTCAACTGTATTCCGGTGGGTTCCAGTAAATTATACAAAATTATACTTTACAAGTAACTTACTCAGGCGGATTCTCCGCAGCTCTCTTGATCAAATTGATGAACTTGGGAGCCCCGTTGCTGCTGCCACCGAACTTTTTATCAAACACGGACCTGTAAATATAAAAATCACGATATGTTATAATAATTAAACTAATAAAACCGATGTGGTTTATCCACTGTATACCATTTTCAGTTCGGAATTAATAAAATGAAATAACTTAAGACTAATTAACTCAAAAATAAAAGCTTTGATTATGAAAGTCATCATCTGACACATGCTATAATAATCAAAAGCAATAAAACTGTTTTATGTAATCGAGAAAATAAAACGGTTTTACAGAGGCCTAATGTTACCCCGTCTTACCTGTAAGCTTCCAGATTGGGTCCATGTATGTTCTTGGCCGACTCCGGATCCATTTCCATCAACTCGCGCAGCTGCTCATGCGACACCTCGTCGTTTTTGTCTGGAATTAGATACTTACGGATCTCGGCGAGGGCATAAGCAATGCGGGCATAGCACTCGGCCGGCGTGGCCACAGTGCTGACCTCCAAGAAGAGGTCCTTCTGCAAATGGGCATACCGCGGATCACCGCAGCTGCGCAGCTGCTCCTCCTTGGCCCGATCACGGATCGAGGTGCGGCCCTTGATGGCGATTTTGCACTGAGTCTCGTCCTGCAGGCGGCGCAGGGAGTTGCCCTTGGGCCCCAGAATCTTGCCAGTGAAGTTGAACTGCCGCAACATACCGGAACTTATGTATAATGGGTAACCGCGGATTCGCCGTATGAAACTCACCTTCGGGTACTGCTTTACAGGCACAAAGACCTTCTGGGTTATCTTCATGGGCTTCTGCTTGTAGACATCGGCATAGAATTCTTTGCCCGGAATGCGGCCAGTGCAGTAAACGCGGTCCACAGCTGCAGCAAAAGAAGAAAAGCATTTTACTCACTTTCTTATTAGATTCTTTGCGTCAAGATTTACCTTCATCAATTAGCAAGGCGCAGAGTGGGAACTCTTGCGACAGACGCTGGCGCTCCTCATCTAGATCCGCCAAGAACTTCTGGGCCACCTCATTCAGACGCGGCTGATGATCGTGGACTGCAGGTTTTTCTGCGAATTCAGTAGGAGTTCCTTCCATTTTAGTCGGTTTTTTTTTCTTTAAAACGAAAGCCGAATTTTTTTTTTTTTTTGTTCTTGTCTCACTGAGTTCAGAAAACAGTATGTATAATAAGGTCCAAGCTGACAGTGAGGTTGCCAATCGCATTCAAAGCCAGGGATGGAAAACTCCACGCGTACTATGTTCTTATATTTTTTTTAACTAGAAATCTTTACCAAATAAATAAAATGTACGCATTGTTAGGTTTAATAAAGAATAATGTATGCTGGTTGTTAGAAAATATTCTTATTATATTTGATTATATTTTGTAAAAAAAAACTATCGGTAAGCTAAACGGAGGATTGAATTATTTTTATATATAATTATGCCACTTTTTTTTGTTATTTTTATTTAAATATCATTTATATATTTTTATTTAAACTTTATGCATACGTGGTTAGGGTTTTTTACATTTAGGTACAATTAATCCCAAGTTTTGCAATTTTAATTTAAAAGATTCACATGTATCTATTGTAAGGTTTTAATAAACAAAATTGTTTGATTCGTCCTATTAGCAAAATTCCCATTTATCTCATATTTTGCTTGGTAAAAAACAAAAATATCGGCAAGCTAATCTGAGTTGAAAAATAATCATTGAACATATACTATATAATATATAGATATTTATGATATATTTTTTAAATACAATTTATCTTAGTTTCTCCAAGCTTTACTAAAAAAAAAACTAATAAATTATAAAATGAATGTTTAGGTTTTGTAAAGAAAAATATTTGCTGGTTATTAATAAAAATTCTCATTTATATCATATTTTGCTTCGTAAGAAAAATATCGGTAAGCTAAACAGAGATAACAAATAATCATTGAATTACAACTTTATACTTATACTACATCTTTTATGTTGTTTTTATTTAAATAAGATTTATTTTAGTTCTTTAACTCTTTACCAAAAAAAAAGGAAAATCAATGCATGCTTAGAGTTTTTATATTTAGGTACGATTTCTCTTAAGTTTTCTTATTTGAAATAAAAAAAATGGACATGTATGTATGTATGTAATGTAAGGTTTTAAAACAAATCGTTTGCTTCTTCCCATTAGTAAATATTCCCATTTATCCCATATTTCGTTTTGCGCAGAACAAAAACTATCGGAAAGCTAAACTGAGTTAAAAAATAATCATTGAATAACTACTTCATAATATATATACATAATTGTGATATATTCGGTTTATATAATGAAAAATGTTTGCTGATTACTAATAAAAGTTCTCATTTATCTCATATTTTGCTTTGTAAAAAATATCGGCAAACTAAACGGAGCTGCAAAATAACCACTCAATTGTTCTTATCGATACTTTTCGCGGCTTTCGGGCTGCTCATCTATAAAGCGTGGAATTTACTTGAGTTTCTATATTTTGTTTGCAATAAACAATGGCCAGCGAAGACCTTTTTGACCATGAGTTCTCCGAAGAACAAGACTTAGAACTCGAGCAGGTCATGGAGACCGAGGCAGTGGAGCTAGGGGAAACTGAAGAGCCAACAGAAGTGCTAGAGGAATCCGGGCAGAATCTCCCAAAGGAAGTTGTAACCGAAAAGGCTTCAGACAAGCCGGGTAAATTTTTGATTGCAATCAAATAAAGTACAAATCATAAAAGTTGACTTCTGGCAGTTACCAACGGCGAGAAAGCAAGCCCTGAACATGAGGCCAAGATGACACAACTACCCTTGGCTCGCATACGCAACATAATGAAGCTTGATCCAGATATGCAAGTGGCTACCAATGAGGCTGTGTTTACTGTCACCAAAGCCGTGGAACTCTTTGTCGCCTCTTTGGCCAGGGAATCCTATACGTACACCGTCCAGTCCAAGAAGAAAACCATTCAAAAGCGTGACGTGGAAATGGCCATATCGGCTGTGGACAGCCTTATGTTTCTGGATGGAGCCATGAACTTTTGAACCAACTGTGGTTACCCTTAAAATAAGCTATATCTAAAAAACCCCCGAGTAAAACACGATTATTTCATAATTGTTTTTTATTTGGGGATACCTTTAGCTGGAAACATGTTCTGTTGTATTCAGCCTAATGATTAAAAATAATATTTAAGTTGTAAAACAATGGTTGACTCAAAAAAAACCAACAAATTAAAAGGAAATCATAATCGAAAGCGACAACGTTAAACGTTTCACAATACTCTTTTTTGTGGGAATTGTAACGAAGCCAGGGATTTTATTAATATGTAGTTGCTGCTGCTGATACGTGTTGCAATACTTACTTTGTCGTCGTTGGGCATATATTTGTGATTTCTTTATGTTTTATTGTTGGTTTTATCTCCATAATCTTATGAAACAATATTTCCAAAGCTTAAACTAACATTACGCATTGATTAATTAATTGTTTTGGGGATTTTCGTTTGTGTTTTTGTTCTATTTCGTATTCGTTTTAGCTACCATTAATTTGTTTTTGAAGGTTTTGTTTGTTTTTCTTTCTCTTTTTATACAATGATTTCGAGGATAAAGTTTGTTGTATTGATGATTATTTCATTTAAACACAATTTAAATATTTGGATAACAATTGAAATAGAAACTTAGGTTCGCATTTGATTTTTGTTTTATTTTTTAGATAGTATATTTAATAGGTGTGCATAGATTGGATTTGTTGACTTTAAACATTTTTTGATAATTTGTTTTGAATATAGTTTTATTCATTACGCTTAAATTTGATTAGTTATGGTTGTTGTTGTCGTAGTTGTTGTTCTTGTTGTGGTTGGAGTTGGGGGTTTCTTGGGATATTGGTAAATCGATGGGTTAACGTATTTTCGGATATGGAGCCGAGCGATAACGCACGCTTTCACGAGATCGGGATCCAGTTTCGTAGTGTGCAGATGAATGTGATCCCGAGCCCGAGGTGGTTGGTCGATATGACGATGATGAACGACCGTTGCTTGGTTTTGCTATTTTGAAAAGAATTTTATTTGTTGTTTAGACTTTAAAATTGTTTTTGTCTCTGGTGCTTTTTTTGTTTTGTAATTATTATTTTTTTTTTGTTTTTTTTTTCTTTTCTGTTGCTTAGCATATGTAATATATACATTGTGAAAAAAGAAAATAAATTGTTTAACCGGTTTTGAATGCACTACACCCTACGAAAAGTTGTACTATATGTTTTCACGTTTCAAATATTAAAAAAAAAAAGATTGCACAAACTTTTCATGAATTTGTGTTGTCCAGAAATTGACTTATCACAGTTTGGATTTTGCTTGTACGAGTATTTATTGCGTTTTCTTTCTTGGATGAAGTTTCATGAATTGGTTTTGGCAAAGGTGTGAGTTTAAATAATTTGATTGTTATGTCGATTTAGTTTTTGCTCTTGCTTCTCGCTTGTGCGCTTGTTAGTAGGCGTCCAATTAATGAAGATGATTTAAGATTTGTGGCTGTTCGGTTTAGTTTTAGTTGATCTCGCCTCTGTTCAGGCATAGTGCATTTAAAATCTCGTTAAAGTGGGATGGGTTGCCGTCCGTTTATCATAATTTTGGTACGCGTTTTCTTGGCGGTTTCAGCTTTTCGGCATTTTCAATTTCGTCGCTTACTTGAATATAGAAATATTTTATTTTTTGGATTTGCGTTTAATTTTTTTCTTGTTTCGCGCGAGTTGAGTTTAAACGATTTATTTGCTATTTTTCTTTTTTTGCTTGTTATTTTTTTACATTCCTGCTGAGGGGAAGAGATTAATTTATGTTAAACGGTGGATATCTTACCTGAATAGGCCGCTGCATAGGAAGAGGAGGACGAGTGGGGATGGTACTCACGCCGGTAGTCACGCTCATAGGAGCTGCTGTCATACTGGGCGTGGTGACTCGAGTGCTTCGATGTCTGTGGCGGCGGTGTGGCATAGCGATCGTATTCCCCATGATGGTCGTACAGCTCGTGGTCCCGGGATCTACTGGAATGTCATAAGATATTTTACAGTGAAAATGTAATCTCAGAATGGGAACCTTTGTTTGCCCTGGCAGAGAAATTGTCTTCCTTCTAAGAAATATGGAATTAAGACACCATATGTGCAGGGAAACCTAATCTCTACGATTCAAAAAATGAAGTATCTATGACGTTTGTAATGGAATGGTTTAAATGAAATCTTGATATTAATTCAATGTCTTCTGCGAGGGCAACTTAAAGGACATAGCTTATCCAACCTGTGCGTCTTAACGATGCCATAGTTGGGATCGTCCATCACATATCGTGCCTTCTCCAGAATAGAATATACTTTGGGCTTGGAGGAAGCAGGAGGTGGAGTGCTGTGACGAGACGAAATCCTCAATAACAAAATTAAAATTCGCTCAAAAAATAGACGATCTTACCGAGAACTGTAGGCGCCGTGTTCGCCGTAGGACTTGGAATAGTGGTGCGACTTCTTGTACATGCGCTCCTTGCCGTCCATCTCGCGCAGCTGCTCCAAGCGAATGTCATCGTTCGCATCGGGTATCATGAACTTGCGGATCTCGCCCAACGCATAGCTGATCCTGTGATAGGCCTCCGCTGGCGGAGCTACCGTGGATATTTCCACATGCAGGTCTCGACTGAGATGCGCGTATTTCGGATTGCCGGAGCTGCGCAGCTCCTCCTCCTTGCCATGGTCGCGCATCGAGTTGCGACCCATCACCACCATTTTGCACATTGTCTCCTCCTGCAGCTGGCGCAGTGTATTGCCCTTAGGGCCCAGAATCTTGCCCACAAAATTGAACTTTGGGTACTCTTTGATGGGGAACAGTACCTTTTGTGCCACGCGAATGGGTTTTTCGCTGTACACGTTGGCATAGATCTCAGGCTTGGGTATGCGGCCGCTAACCAAGATCTTCTCCACCTCTGCGAGTGAGCAAAATCGATTAGGCCAGGGGTGTCTTACGTGTCCGAGGCGAAAACTCACCGTCATCGAGCAGGCGCTTGGTGATTATGTGTTTCTTTTCGAGCGTCTTCTTCTCCAGAAGGCACTCTTGCAGGTACGCGTTCGTCTTCTCATTCAGTTGGGGCGTGTCTCTGAGGGCGGCGTGGCTGGTATTGTGACCACCGCCGTCCGCCTCGGGTGTCTCCGGAGCACCGGTCGCCGCTGGCTCCTCGTCCCGTCGCTTCCGCTTGTAGTCTGCGGCGTCCTCATTGTAGTCTCTGTCGTAGTCGCGCGGCATCCCTGTGTTGCGTATTGTGTCCGGATGGAAGTAAAAATAGGCAGAATCGTCCCACTGTTAGGAAAAAAATTCTTTGCGAAGTAGCTGCTGAAAAATATGTATGTGGTAGCCAGTTAGAGGTGGAGAAACACCGTTGCCATCAGCAATGTCATCGATATTTATATTCATCGCAACGTCGATATTTTTCACCTCCGGCACAGTCACGGCAAAGACGGAATTTTCATTTGCTTCAAATACATAACCAAAAATAATTTTACAAATTAAAATACAATGAAAATATAACTGCAAGCAGAATTTAAAATTATTTTAAATTAAAATTTTTCAAATTATAAAAAATATTAAAATTCAAAAAATTATTTTGTGTTTATTATTATTATTATTAATTGTAATCAATTGGGACTAATATCACGAAATACAATATGTATAATTTTACAATCACTGGCTTTTAATCATTTAATTAAACTAAAAAAATAAATTGCCATACATAAATTGGTTTTATGGTTAAGTTTATCTATCGGCAAAAACATAAATGTTTTAAAATTTTTAGAATGTTTGCACTACGCGAAACTGTGAAGCTTGCCTATCTTTTAAATTGGAAAATTGATTAAAATCATAATGCATTCCTTCGGTATATCGACTGATAATGCTGGTTATTTATTTAATTTTTGAATACTTTTATTTTTTCGACTGTTAAATAAAAAACAGTATTTCAGTTAAAATTTTTAAATGAATTTGAATTTAATTTAATCTATACATTAAATTATTGAAATTGACTTACTCCATATTTTTAACCAATTAAAAAACTCGAAACCAAACCCTATTAAATGTAGACCACTTTTAAATCTTGGGGTGTCTTTGGAATTCGTGAATAGTATTGACTCAAACTGCATCCCTTGAGCAGAATTAAATAAATAAGTACCGTAAGTTAAGAACAATATTTATTTATTTCATATTTATAAAATAAGTAAATCAAATAAAATTATTAATAAACCATAAAACTATTGTTGAAGCCCATCGCTAGCCGAAACCTATCGATTCCGCAGGGCTTCTGCTAACAGCCGCCCACGATTGCGCCTAACAGCGCGCTGTTGAAGCACGAGAGCCATCCCAAGAACCCGGAGTTGCCATACCGCGCCGCTAACATAGTAAAATATACGAATAAAATACACACTTGGAAAAGAGAGAAAAATTAGGGCCACTGGGAAGGCTGAAAGTCGCACACTTGGCAAGCTAATCGAATCGACTGCAAACGCGACCCCACAGTTCGCAAACGGAAAACACGCGACTCGGCACCTGAGCGACCCAAAGGCAGGACAAATGGCGGAAAACGGTATGCGTGTGCCAGGGTCATCCGCCGTAGTGGTGGCGGCGGCGGCGGCGGCTTCCTCGGCGCCCGGAGCCGTGGCGACGGGCAGCAGCGGCACTAGCAACGGGGAGCACGAGACCGAACACAACGCCAATGCGGATGGCGAGAGGGGCCAGCCCGCGCCGGCGGTTCAGAAGTACATGCAGGAGCT
Source organism: Drosophila jambulina (assembly GCA_018152175.1). Lineage (NCBI taxonomy): Eukaryota > Metazoa > Arthropoda > Insecta > Diptera > Drosophilidae > Drosophila > Drosophila jambulina. Next base: position 10,947,074 of record JAECXH010000113.1, on the reverse strand, counting down.
CATGACGGAGAGGTCGCGCATGGAAAACCACTTCCCCCTGGCGGTGAAGCTGATTGACGAAGGTAATTGATTCGATCCAGTGACCTGTTATCTCAAAGTGATCACGTTTTGCTCCGAATTACAGCCCTGGAGCGGGTGCAGCTGAACGGACGCATCCCCACGAGAGACCAGTACGCCGACGTGTACCAGCAGCGTACTATTAAGCTGTCGCAGAAGGTGCACGTGCCCATTAAGGACAAGAAGTTCAACTATGTGGGCAAGCTTCTGGGCCCCAAGGGCAACTCGCTGCGCCGCCTCCAGGAGGAGACGCAGTGCAAGATCGTCATACTCGGTCGCTTCTCGATGAAGGACCGTGCCCGCGAGGAGGAGCTGCGCAATTCTGCAGACGCCAAATACGCCCACCTGAATCTTCCGCTGCATGTTGAGGTGTCCACCATCGCCCCGCCAGCCGAGGCGTACGCCCGTGTTGCCTACGCCCTGGCTGAGATCCGGCGCTACCTCACGCCGGACAAACACGACGATATCCGCCAGGAGCAGTACAGGGAGCTCATGGAGGACCCAGAGGCGGCCAAGAAGCTGACGCTCCGCCAGCTGCAGCAGCAGTCGAATGCAGCGGCCGGCGTTCGCGGAGGCGGCGTCGGAGGAGGTGGCGGCGGTGCTGGTGGTGGGAACGGAGGAAATGGAGGAGCGGCTGGATCCGGAGGCAACAATGGTAATGCCAACCAGCGTCCCGGCGGCAACTACAGGTGGGTTCAAGTCCAGTGCCCTTTAAAGGTTGTGGTTTAATTAGTTCATCTGATTCTCCGGCAGACAAAAGTTTCAGCAACAATCGCACTATCGCCACAACGAGGAGACTGTCTACTTTCGCTCACATAATAACGCCTACCACCAGCCAAAACCCTATGTGCCAGGTGAGTACGCAGAGGGAGCCTCTCTCAACACAGGTTCTCCATTGATTACAATTGCATTTTGCCCTTGTCGTAGCCGCCCAGCGGGGCAATGCCATGCACACCACCTTGCCACCGCAGGCCATTGTGCGGGCCTCGCCACCCGGAATGGTTGTCAGTGCGGCCAGTTTCAATGGACGTAATGCCGGGATGGGCAATGCCGGCGGCGGGATCATGGCCAACAGCATCGTGGCCACCACTGGTGGTGGCATCGGCGGTGCAGTGCCGCCCAACATGCGCTACCGTCCCGCTGCCCCCTATCAGTTTGTCAAGAAATAATACAGATGGGAGGATGTACCGCCCGCTGCCGTTCGCTGTTTGTTCAACTATTCCTCACCGCCATTAATGTCACATCCGGAAGGATTCACGCTCATCCGTCACACCCATCCACACACCCACAGCAGGCCCGGCCCTAGCCCCAGCCCCGCCCGCATCCACATCCACCCACACCACACACTGCTCCAAAGGTAGATGTAGCCACAATGAGAACATTGGAAACTTGTCATGCATTGATTTCACCAGGATTTCGGCTGAGAAGAAACCGAAAACGAAACGAATGAGTAAATGTATGTTTAAGAAACTAGCCTAAGTAGACGAATGCTCTGAGAAACAGACGAACACCTCAACCTCTCAACTTGAACAACACCACCACCACTACCCGACACCCGAACATCAAGAAAGGACCCACCCAACCAACTACACGCGCACACATGCAACACTCCTCGAGAATTGGGTTTGGAAATCCGAGGCAAGGCGAGGATCTGAGAACCTGGGAACTTAAGAATCTGAGTGTGTTGAGCTCTGCGAGCATTTGGAAAAAGAGAAGGGAGGAAAAAGAGAAAAGAAAATATCGGGAAATCGAATTGATGGATAGATTGTATTCAGGGATGGTCCCAGTCGAGCCAGAAGTCCTTGTTTTGTTTTATCGTATTTTATTACATTATTAACACTTGCGTTTCATCGACTTTTAATTTATATCAAAGAATATGTATATCTCCTTTTATGTATACACCTATACGTACATATATATCCCCCGCCAGCCGCAGCAGCAGCAGTCGCTTAATCCTATTGCTTTCTTTATCTCCCGCTCTCCCCAGTTTAAGTTTAATCCTTCCTATTTTTGTTTGAATGCATTTTTCACACGTACATATTAATGTTTACGTTTTTCGACGAGGAGGCTTTTTTATTTTTATTTACGTTGTTACGTTGCCTGGACAAAGAAACCAACTACAGATGAATATTGATATAAAATATATATATAAACACAAGTATATGTAAAAGCGGTATGATTTATATTACACATAGTGCGTATATGCATATGCAACACACCCACACGATCACACGCGTACGTACATATATTCAAGCATCAGCATATTCACTTAAAAACAAAAAACAAAAACAAAACAAAACCTTAAACCAAATGAACATTAGAGACGCAAAACAGAATCTACAAAACAAGCATACATATATCGATTTTCGATTAATAATAATAACGGACAAAGCAACATCCAGAGTCCGGAACAGAGAATAATAAGCAAACACATACATACATACATACATAATTGTTATTGTTGTTGAAAGCAACTAAAATTGTAATAGAAATTATGCAAATATACATACGAATATGACGACAAATGTTAATTGCAGCTTAGTTATTATTTTGTTCAACACACACAATAACACTGGAAATCAAACCTAAGATAGTCTTATGTACGGTGGATCTTTATAAGGTGGTCTCATTAGCTTTGCTGAGGACGATAAACAAGCAAACGACTGAACGAACACCGTCCTCAAAATAGAGCTGTCTCCGCGATGAGTTCACCTTGTAAACCTTCATCGAGAGAGCATCCTGCAGATCCCAGTGGAGATTCAGTTAGATTCTGTTGAATAGAGATGCTTCTGAAGCATCGAAGCCACCCGACACACATACTACATCCTGTACGAAACATTATATATTTTACAGTGCATTATTATATTGCTGATTATCGTTAAATAAATTTCCAATTTGTGGATATTCGCTCCATGTTGAATAAATATACACATAAGCCGAGGCAACAATTGAAATAACCAAAGTGAATTCCAATTCGATGTTTCTTTTGTTTTTGATTTTCTGTTAGTTCGCAATAAAAACAGTCATCTGTTCTGTGTTTAACAAATCATCATTTAACTTTATTGGCTAACAAATACAGGATACAGGACACACTACAAGGCCCTCACCAGCTGCATCAGGGAGTAGGGGTTCTTGTTGCTCATGAACTTGAGCTGCTCCTCGAAGCCCTGGGGCGTCTTGTTGATCCAATGCCGATCGAGATAGTAGTTAATGTAGCTGTTGAACTCCTTGTCCGTGTAGTTGTCCACGTGAACCGGCACAAAGGGATCCAGGTGCTCGAAACCCGCCTGGCCGAGCAGGTAGCGCGGCATATAGGAGTCCATGAATCCCTCGGTCATGGCGATCTTGTCCACAGACAGAATGCATACCCCGTTCGTCCAGTCGTAGTTGGTGATGTCAAGGAAGGGCTGGGTGAGCGTAATCCGGTCCGGAGTAACACGCTGCTTGTTGTCCGAGAAAATTCGGGTAATCGGATGGAAGAAGGCATTGAATCCGTCGATGGCCACCATCACCTTGCACTGTCCGGCAGTGGAGAGCTGTTTGAGCTCAGAGATAAGGGCCGCTGTCGTCTCCGAGGCGTACTTAATTCTCGCTATTCCGTGCTCCACCAGCTCGATTAGGGAGGAGCCCGCCGGCGTGCTTTCACGCTTGCTCCACACGTACTCCTTGCCGGTCTTCAACTGGAGTCGCTGCAGCAGCTGGCCGTTTTGGTTTTTAAAGTGCACCAGCCAGGCGGCAGCGTCAAAGGGCAGGTCTATCATGCCCTCCTGACCGGCGGCGTTAGACGCCTCCTTGGGTCTTTTCATCCAATTTGGAGCCCAGGGCACGTGCACCAGCAGGAAGTCGTTGAGGGCTCCGTAGTGCAGCACATGGGCCATGGTTAGGGTTTTGCCGGTTCCGTTCTCGCCATACAACACATACCGCACCACCGGCTTCGTCAGGTCTGCGCCTTTGATGTACTCCAGCAGCTCCAGCGCAGGATTCCGGACCATCAGACAGGCCTCGGTGAAGGTCTTGATCTGCAGCTCGTATTGCTTGGGCAGGCCGCCACCAGTGAAGATCTGTTTCTTCTGCTCCGCGGGAATTGTGTAGAACTTGGCCAACTGCAGGGCCGAATGCTCGCCGGGATTGGTCACCGCTGTGCGAAACTCATTTATGGTTGCGCCGTCAGCAGGAGCGACCGCTGCACTCGTAGCCATCTGCTGCACATGGCGCTGCAGCTGTACAGAGACGCGCGACAGGTTCCCAACGCGGTTTCGGATCATTTTCATTGACAAATTCTCAAATTGTTGTTAAATAAGACCTGAAACCTGCAGACCGAGTACATATGGTGCCTATCGGGTATCGGCAGGTATCGATAGCAGGCCAGGGATGAAGAAAGATTTCTTAATTTTTTGTATTTATTTATTTAATTATATTAGCATATGCCTAAAAGTATTGTAATGGTTTCCAACGTTATTTAATTGGTTTTTACATTTAACTAGAATGCATATGCAAACGATTCCGATTAACATATCGATTGCTGCCTGTTGCTATAGGCTAAGTTGCATCCCTGGAGACAGCCCGGCAAAACTGTGTCCTGGTGAAATTGCGAGCTTGGGAAGTTAACTTGGAGTGAAACGCCAAGATGTCATCCTTTGAAAAGTTGTCTATCCAAGGAGTGCGCAGCTTTGGCTCAAATGCCGAGGATCTACAGGTGAGAATAATTCCAGTTTTAAGTCCGACTGCCATCCCCGCTCTTCACCCCACAGAGCATTACGTTTTCATCGCCTGTTACCTTGATTCTGGGCGAGAATGGGTGTGGAAAGACAACCGTGATCGAGTGCTTAAAGTACGCCCTGACTGGGGAGTGTCCACCGGGCAGCGATCGCGGCAAGAGCTTCGTACACGACCCTAAAATCTTTGGGCTGAGCGAGTCCTTGGCTCAGATCAAGATGCAGGTGCGCGACAAGCGTGGCGCCCAGGTGTCTATCTGCCGGGCAATGAAGGTGTCGAACAAGCGCGGCAAGGCGACATTCGAGACGTTGGACTCCACCATCAACTTCCTGACCGGCGCAGGGCAGTCGAAACGTGACACCCAGGACTCCCTGAGCGGTCGCACCGTGGACATTGATCTGGCCATCTCCGATTTCATGGGTGTGTCAAAGGCCATAATAAACAATGTCTTGCTGTGCCATCAAGAGGACTCCAGTTGGCCATTGGACGAGGCCAAGAAGTTGAAGGAAAAGTTCGATGCCATATTCGGCATCACGGAGTATAATAAAGCCCTGGATAAGATCATCAAGATGCGCAAGGAGGCCATGGACGAGCTGAAGGTGATGGGTGAGTCAGAAACTTGTTAATTTAAAACAATAGTGTATTAACGGCATTCCCCCTCAGAGGCCAACATGAAGCATGTGATTTATCTGAAACAGGAAATGGAGGTCAGAACATTGGCTTTGCAGAGATCCCAGCAAAAATGCGACTCCATCAAGGCGCAGTGCAGCGAATGCGAGGAGGAAATGAAGCCCATCGATGCCAGACTATTAGAGATTCGGAACATAGAATTTGAGATTGGCAAATATCAAGCGCAGAAGGTGGAAATGGAAACTAAGTGCGTATTAAAATCTTATTATTAGTTAACAAGATTAACAAACTTCTAACACAATTGCAGGCATAAAAACTGCAAGGAGCAGATTTCCACCCTCACCAGAAAAATCAAGACGCCATTTATTGGCTCCATAGCTGAACTGGACGTTAAGATTAATAATTTCGATCAGCGGATGAAAGAAATGTGGGACCAGCGCACAGAGACCGAGCAGGAACTCTCCCAGCTTAAGAAATCCAGCGTCAGCGGACAAGAAAAGCTAGGCATGCACGACAAGAAGCGATGCCTGGCCAAGCAGCGGCATCAGAGCGAGCAGGCTTGCCGGGAACAGCTGCTTAAACGGGTCAAGGACTTCTGCCGCGAACTGCAGATCCCAATTGATGGCGAGCTTACAGAGCAGCCCGAAAAATTGTTTGATGTCCTACAAGATATCGAGGCGGTTATCATGAGCAAGCACTGTGAAATCACCGAGATCGGTGAGCGGAACGACAAGGCCGATCAGGACAGGCAGTCCAAGATCGACGAGCTGCGTATTGAGCTGACAAAGTCGGAGCAGGGCGTGACAGACAAGGAGAAACAGCGTGAGGTCAACAAACGTGAGAGTGAGAAACTCGAGGTGGACATCCAAAAAATCGAGGCCTCAATGCACGAGCTAAAAAAGCTGGAGAAGAAAATAGCCGAAGCCAACGAACTCTACGAGAACACGATCAAAAATGTTGACGAGCAAGCCAACCGACGGGACATTGCCGACAAGAAGACCAGCATTGCCGAGAAGCAGGCGCAGTTCAAGAAGCTGGACGAGCAGCTCACCTTTTTGGGCTCCATGGCCAAGCTAGTGGCCGAAATAAGTCTGAAGCAGAAGGATCTTGAAAAGAAAAACCAGGAAGTCCATCGTGTGCGCAGTCGTCATGCGGATAATTTTAGCAAGTTCTTTAAGGATCCAATATCTAGCAACTATCGCCGCTCAATGCAGGGAGTCTACGACAAGCTCCGTCGTGAGATCCAGGATCTCAACGAGCAGGCCAACGCGCAGAAGCTCAAAGAGCAGTCCTATGAGATTAAGCGCAAAAACCTTATCGACGACATAGCGCGCATGGAAAAGGAGCTAAAAGAGAGCGAGGAGCTGGTGTTCCAGAAGTGTCGTTCAACTCCTTACGATGACCTAGTGGATCGCAGCAAGACGGCCATTTCCAAGCTGCAGTTCGACCATGGGGCCCTCAAGTCCGCCGAGGCTTTGTACAAGAAGTAAGTTTTATTTATAATGGAGATCCTTTAACTATTATTACATTTTATATTTTTCTAGGTATATACAGAAAATCGAGGAGGAGCCTTGCTGCCCATTATGCCACCATAACATGTCTGGCGATGAAGCCTGCGACCTAACCACAGAGCTCACCGATGAAATACAGAAGCTGCCAGAAAACATAACCAGAGCTGAGAAGGCTCTAAAAGCTGAGCAACTGAAATACGATAACTTGCTTCAGATTAAGCCGAATATTTTGAAGATAAAAGATCTGAAGGCATCGCTGCCGCAGAAGAAAGAAGAACTGAAGAAAGTCGAAGAGCTACTGGGAGAGAGCGTCAGCGAATATGAGACGCTGTTAGCACTGATTGGAGAGCCCACTCACAATATGGAGTTGGCCAACTCCATAATGGGCGATATGACGTTGCTGGATGAGGCCTTGAAGGACTCGGTGCGCCTCACAAAGGATCTGGACTTACAGAAGGTAAGGAATATCAAAAACATTCCCTTTTTTTAACGTTTCGTTTAATTAAAGGCCAAGTTGCCCGCCTCCTATGATGCCAGCGTGTCAATGGATGTCTTGCAAGCGGAGAAGAGTGAAGTTTCTAGGGACCTGGAGACGGAGCGCAAGCAATTGGAAGTCATGCAGAATACATTCCAGCAGCATATCGATGCCTTAAATCGTTTGCGTGAAATTAAAAATAGGTATCTGTATATTTAAAACACTAAATATGGTACTAATAGTACTAATATGGTACTTCAACTCTTGCCAGCCTAAAGGATAGGCAAATTCTTTTGCAGGAAGGTGTACAGAGTCTGCCACAGCTTAAGGAGCGGCTTGAGAAGCTCACCAATTTCTTGATCACAGTGGCCACTGAAATAACCGACCTAAGGGACAAAATTCTGCCTCTTAAACAGAACCTGAGGGCGGCCGTCGAAGAAAAGGATCGTTTAAAGGAGAGAGAGCGAGCCCAGCTAGCCCAATTGAATTCCAAATATAATTCCTACAAAAGCACAGATCAGGACATTCAAAGGTAAGTACTAGTAGCATTTACTATTTGTTATAACATTATCCTCCCTTAAGATTGAATAAGGAAGCTCAGGAATATGCCAAGTTAGATTTGCAAAATGAAATCCAAAAACTCGAAGACATCATTAAGACCACCAAAGATGAGTTGAAAAAGCTGGCAAGTATTGGGAAATTCTTTTGTTAAAACTTCTATAATTTACCATGATTATTACCAGGAATCCCAAATCACTTTGAAATCCGAACAACTGGAAACCATTAAGACCGAATGCCTTAATCAGCAGACCGTTGAACGAGATCTGAAAGATAATCGGGAGTTGAAGCAGTTGCAGGAGAAGGAATCGCAGCTGAGCGAGAGCTGCCAATCTCTCAACAGACAGCTGGGCAACCTGGACCTCCGCAGCGTTAGCAAGGAAAAAGCTGAACTAACCAAGCGAAGGGACACTGCCTCAGTACGTAAGGGAGAGCTGCTGGGCCAGCTGGGCGAGATCAACAGCCAGGTGGACAAGCTGCAGCGAGAGATCGACGAGCCCAGGTTCAAGGAGTCGCTGAAGAACTATCGCAAGGCCAATTTCGAGCAGCTGGTCACGCGGCGCAGCATCGAGGACCTGGGCCAACATCGCCTGGCCTTGGAGTGGGCCCTCATCCAGTTCCATGCGGAGAAGATGGAGAAGATCAATCGTCTGATACGTGAGTACTGGCGGATGATATACCGCGGCAACGACATCGACTACATACAGGTGAAGACAGAGGATGGCAACACAGATGCGTCGGCCGATCGCCGTAAGACCTACAACTACCGTGTGGTCCAGTCGAAAAACAATACCGAAATCGAGATGAGGGGACGCTGCAGTGCGGGTCAACGCGTTCTGGCCTCCCTCATTATTCGCATGGCTCTGGCGGAGACGTTCAGCAGCAATTGCGGTGTGCTGGCCTTGGATGAGCCCACCACGAATCTGGATCGCGTTAATATCACATCCCTCTGCGATGCCCTCAATTGTATTGTGGAGGAGCGTCAGACCCAGTCGAATTTCATGCTAATAATCATCACACACGACGAGAACTTCATCTCGTCGCTGGGCAAGATCACTAACTACCATCGGGTCTTCCGCAACGATGACTGCAAATCGGTCATAAGGAAGGTGCAGGTCGGTTGATCAAAGCAAATACAAGAACAATAAAATGTACCCAGTTCGTTATTTATCTAACATCTATGTTTGCTTATCTTGTCATCACATTAATTTTGGAATTGAATGTGTTGTGATTTAATAATAGAGTTTTTGTCTTCCCACATGGCCAACAGAATGTGGCTGCTAACTGTTCTCCTGTCCGTGTTTGTGGCCATTTATGGCTACTCCATGCAGTTCGGCAGAATGCATACCCTGTCCGTTCCCATTTACGAAGCTGAAATTAAGTTGAATAACTCTGTGGATTATTTAGATGTGGCGTTCAAACAAAAGGTAATAATTGTGTATTGCTATAATTAGTATTAAAGCTCTTATATTTATTTGTAAGCCGTCTGCATTGAGTTTCATTATAAACTTGATTTTGGTCCTCGATGAAAGCGATTTGGAACGGAAAGGACATGCCATTATTCTCTATGGCGGTGTAGGAGTCAACTTTACAACCCTGAGACTGATGTACACCAAGCCCGAGGGAGGGAAGGTCACTGTGCTCATTTACGGCTTGCCTCGAAATCTACCTATCCTAGAACTAAACACTAAGTAGTCTTACTTATCCTTAGGGTCCGTCCAATGGTACCCATCGTCTGGCAGATCGCTGCGAATCAGCGGAGATATCCAGGCTATGTGCATGCGGTTGCCAAAAACAGCCCGTAAATTCCGAGACACTCCCCGATCGAATTTCTGTTTGCTCTCCTTGGTGCGGTCCGCCGACACGCCACCCCTCAGAACGATGGGCACATGGTAGCCCAACAAAAGAACTCCATAGGCCAGGGCAAGGATATTCAAGCTGTAGAAGAGCAGGTACAGGTTGCTCCAGAGGTTGCCAGTCACGAGTAGCAGCATGGGGCAGGTCAGCTTGAGCAGCGTCAGCCAGTTGCAGTAGACGTGGCCCTGGATGATCCACATGTAAATGGAGTTGTAGACCAAGGCGTACACCGAGCCCACGAACAGGTAGAAGATGAAGCCCATGAAGAAGCGATGGTTCCGCAGGCCGATGCAGCAGCCCGTGTACAGGCAGTGGTGATCCCTCTTCAGAACACACACCTTACAGATCTTGCAGTGCCAAGATCGGGGAGGTGCTAATCGGGGAGGTGTACACTCGGTGCACTCTCGCCAATCCACGGAATCCGCTGGGGGTTCTACCTTTTTGACTGGAAAGGGCATTATGACTGAGAGAATCATAATCATAATCAAATTAAACTATTGCTTACCATCTACACTAGTGTCGATCATCATGCAGGCAATCATGTTTCCCTTGATATTGAACACCAGAAACATGGCCATCAGGAAGGTGAAGGTGTGAAAGAAGCTTCCGGGCTCATGGAATGCCGGCAAAACCACCACAATCTCGAACATGAAGACCACCGGCAGAAAGACCCCTATAAGCAGGAAACACAAGACATCGACCAGCCGCCGTGGCAGCGGATTGCTGCGGATTCTCATGATTCCCTCGGTCAGAAGAGAATGTAAACAAATGGGAACCGATCGCGGAGCAGCTGATGGGGGAACTGGCTAGCTCCAGCCAGCCGGTTTGGCAGTGTCGTCACGTGCGTGCAAGCTTTATTTTATCAAGCTTTTTGGGGCCAAAGCTGGTGATAGGTCGCCGCCAGTGAAAAGCTCAAGTGTTTCAAGTGTTTGCGGCGAAAAGTTTATGATGCACCAACGCTCCTCCCCCTGCTCCCCCTCCTCTCACATGTTTGCCGCTTTCCCGAGGTTCAATATAATTTGATAAACTCTAAAGTTAAGCGTATTAAAGTTTGATATCGAACGCGTGGAAGCGTAAAACTGTGGCAATGCACTTATCTCATCACCGGTACCACACGGCGCATGTTTGATGGCCTGTGTGACGTGCACACATTCCACATAAGATATTTATATACATATATGTGTTTAATGCCTGCGGCAACGGGCAGTACTGAGAATTTAATTAACTTGAAAGGATTCACTCCGCCACAAATCACAGTAATCAAGGTAAATTCTTAATTACATGACTCTTTAGCGACGACAGCAGATTGATGGCACTATCAAGTATTTATGGCGGAGTCAAGTGGCATTGAGTAAACAGTTGAAAATGGAAGTGTCGGTGGTGACCAGCGGTGGCAGCAGGCGGGAAAGCCAGGGATCCTCGGGCTCCTGGGTGTTTCTGTTCAAGAGCTTTGCAAGGAGTCTGCGGCAGTTTCTCAACGAGACTGGGTTGCATGGCCTGAAGTTTGTGGGAGATCCCAATCTGAGCAGTTGGGAGAGGTGACTGTTATTTCTAGATAGGATAAAGGATTCATCTGTACATTTGTTTTCCTGCCCCTTTCAGATCCTTCTTCTTCGGCTCATTCGTCACAGCCCTTGTCATAACCATCCACCTCATTTCGAACATCTATGTCAAGTGGGACAGCACTCCGGTGATAATAGGCATCAGTCCCCATGCCACCTCCATTCTAAAGGTTCCCTTTCCGGCCATCACCATCTGCAACATGAATCAAGTGCAAAAGAGTCGGGTGTCTAATTACAGCGAGTGAGTGTGTGTGAGTTTTCCCTTATTGAGTGGAAAATTAATTATTTAAATACAGGGGCTCCAACGAGAGTGCCCTTCTGAAGCTATTGTGCGACTCGGATAACTTGGATGAGGAGCTGCGCAGCGCCCAGCTGGCCGGGAACACTTTGAAGATATCCGACTTTGTGGCTAATCACTCACAGACCTGTGAGAGAATGCTGCTCTTTTGCAGATTCAGTGCCGTGGAGCGCAACTGCTCGCATCTGTTCCAGCAGGTACTCACGGATGAGGGCCTGTGTTGTGTCTTTAACTTTCAGCCACCGGAATATCTATACAAGCCTCAGTGAGTTGATATTAATCATTCTTTTAGTTCGGTTTGTAATTTGTTATATAGCTCCAATAGTGGTAGAAATCTGACAACTGAAAGTGGCTTTGAGAGTGTCAAATGGGATCCTGAGACGGGTTATCCGGATCAATTGCCTCCCAAATATTATCCAGCCACATCAAGTGGTAGGTTATAATAATAATGATTTTAAATATATTATATTAAAGCTCCAATTAAATATAGGCACAGGCATCACTTTGGGCTTTACCGCCGTTCTGGATGCTGAAATGAGCGAGTATTTCTGCTCCTCGACTAATGGACCAGGCTTTAAGGTAGGATTATGATCCCTTTCTGACCAAAATATGTATAATATTATATTAAAGAAGTTCGCATTCGATTGTTAATTTTCCAGGTCTACTTTCACAATCCCGTTGAGGTTCCCATGGTCAGGGAGGCGGGCCTTATTACAGCCATTGGCTATGAGACCAATTACCGCATCGAGATGGTTCGTTCGGAGGCAGTTCCTGCCATTCGTTCGATATCCCGCGATGGAAGGCAGTGCTTGTTCAAAAACGAAAAGGAACTGATCTTCTACAGGATCTACACGCGCCTCAACTGCGAGAACGAGTGCTTGGCCGCTTACCTGTACGACAACTGTGCCTGCATTCCGTATGACTATCCGCAAATCTACAGCAATGCCACCACCTGCACCATGCGGGACACCCTTTGTGTGCGACGTGCCCAAAGGGCAGCCATCCGGCCGGGAGAGGTCACGTGCCGGAAGCAATGTCTGCCCAGCTGCTTCGACCTGAACTACTTGGCCAGCGGCTTTGCCTTTCCGCTGGCCACCAGCAACTTTCAGCTGGCCAACGGGCTGGTGGAGGCCATCAACAAGTCGTACCTCAGCGAGAATATAGCCGTGATCAATGTGTATTTTAGGGAGTCTGTCTACTATGGGAATATGAAGAATGCCTATGTGGGTTTAACAGAGTTTTTGTGTAAGTAAGGAGCTGATTAAATTTTAATTAAAAAATGTATAGGTATTAAAGAGAATTCTTTTTTTTTCAGCTAATGTCGGCGGTGTCATGGGTCTCTTCATGGGCTTCAGCGTCATCTCATTGGCTGAGATTTTGTACTTTCTGATACTCAAACCTCTCTCAGAGCTCTTCGTTTGGAAAAGGTCCTCCCAAGTGGACCCTGATAAAAGTCTAAAACATAATGCTTTCGGCATAGAACAACAGGATACCTCGGATAATCCAACTTTCTGGCATCCACAGGAACTGTACCCCAAGGGTGTTACATTGAAAACCACCGAAAGGGTTAAAGGGATGAAGAGAAGCAAAAATATAACAAATGCCTTTGTTCAGTGAGAAATTATTTATGTGTAATCTCATAGAAGGGATACATATGTAATCTGCCATGTCATGCATCTCATTGGCTGACACTAAACAAAAAAGAAGCGTGAAACATTATGACTGGAAGCCAGTTTATGGTTTTCCCTTTCATTTGTTCAGGAAAAGCCGTGGAAAAAAGCGGAATAATTGATTTAAACATGAAGTGAATGCAATGCACATTTAAATAATGCATTTGGAATAAAAACAATTTTGTGCGGTGAGCATAGAAATGCGTGCCAAGCCCTGTAAATGGTATTTAATTCAAAAACTTTTAGGACTATTAAAAAGTGTAATTTAGCAGATATTTCCTGAGACTCCTAACTACCCTTTAAGCCTCTTCAACTTGGTCAAAAACCGAGCAGTGTTAATATCTCGATTAAATACCGAGAGAAAGGTAAACTTGTTGACTCTTTAAACGGTCTTAAAGTGTAAACTTTGATGTAGTATGTTATGCATACATAGTATAGTACATATATAGTATCCTTTGCTTCGCCATCAGGTTACTCCCCTGATGGAGATGTGGAACTGCCTAGCAGCTGGAGCAGATGTGCTCCAGCGAGGGAAGGCCTTCGGTAATAGAATACTCCAGCGCCTAATGCAATTAGCAAAGTTTCCTGGTTAAAGGGCGGCCGTTGAGGTCCGTCGTCGTACTTTTGTGTATGGTACTCTGCCTATTTATGCGATATATTTTATGTCAATAAGAGCATTTGGGCCAAAATTACTTTTCGCCAAGGCAGCAGTAGTCGCCCTCAACTATGTACTGCCACGACTATGTAGTATGTATTTTCCGCTCCCACATTGTATGTATTTCGGTAGTAAAGGAGGAATGGCACTTGGGGGCTGCCAACCACCTCCACCTCCAGCTTGGCCGCGTTGAAGATGGCACATTTCTGTGCCGCCTTGCACTTGTGGCGGAAATTCCTTTGCTGGGAACACGCTCCGCTTTCTGAGCGTTAATTGCTGACCTCAACCTGCACATAAAGCGACTAATTTTCGCACAGGTCCTAGGTCCTGCATAACTGCATGAAATGTGCGGCACAGTTTCCTCGACGGCATCCTGCGTGGTCGAGCTCTTTCTCCTCCTGCTGCCGGATAGGATTTCTTCTTAAACCGCCCGAAGGCTGCCAGAATGAACGAAATGAAATGCATTCGCATTCGCATTCGCACAGTTGAAGACAATTTGCAAAATTGCATCGCTCTTGATGTTTTCACGTGCATTCCATCTGTTTTCCACCCTCGTGTTTTTACGGCAAGTCAACAATACGCTGCTGGTCCGGCACAGTGCGTCCCATAGCCGTAGGAATTCACCTGGATATTTCTATGAAAAGCCAACACAGAAAAGGTAGAGAGATTCAAATTCAAATTCCGTTGGTTTCCAGCGTCCAATTGAAATTCAGGCGGCTATCAAATAAAAGTTGTTTGCCTTCTGAACTCTTGTTTATCTATGTCAGCTTTAGAGATTATCTTTTCCCCACATTTATTTGCTTACAAAACGTCCAACAATTTCGGAATGCACTGTAGAGGGGCGACAGAGGGGGTGGAGAGTTCAGGACTTGGGGTTTTTCAAGGGGGTTTTGCCATCTAAAACCGAGTACAAAAAGCTTTGCTCTCGACCATCTTTCAGGCGATAAGACAACTGGTGCAAATGATTACGACGTGTTCCCTGGGCCACCGTATATCTATATACGGGGTCTGGGGGGAGGAGCAGATGTGCCGGAGATGTAACAGGACACAACCCCAGCTAGGAGCTTCGTAAATGTCAAGAACAGAACTAGATTCAATTCTTTATGGCAGTGTTAACGAGCCAATTCTCCCCTGGCTGCTGGCGAGGAGCAACCGCAACGAAGAACTTTGGCACTGAATGAAAAATTATGCCATTAAAATGGATGAAACCGAACCACAAATAATCCTTAAAGCCCTGCCAGCACGCCACTGTCACTGGGTTAGTTTCTGGGGCAGAACCGAGAGGAGATAGCGCCCTCTGCACACGAGTAATTAACAGCAAATTTTCTGCCAAAGTTATCAAGTTGACAATAAAGTTTGCCCCACCAACTCTGGCTCGATCTCTATTCCGAGCTCCCTCCTCGAGGCGCAGCCCACCTGATTAAGGTATAAATATTTGATTCAAGTGTGGGACCCCCGCCCGAACCCAAGAAGGGTGCGACAGTTCCATGGCCTGGCATTGTCAACTTTATGGGCTTCCTGTCGCACCCGGCTCAGTTATGCATGGAAGTGTATTCATCAAAATGTAGTCTCGCAAATGTCTGCGTAAATGCTGCACGTGTGCGTTGGGTTATGGAATAGGTGGAAGGGTTTCTCCCCCCTCCCAACCGGATGGGGGTGCAGGGGGGCGAAGCAATTCGATCGAATGCCAAGGAAGCTCTACAGAGCTCTGCAGACCTCCTTCCCCCGGGGAGAAGTTGCATGCGGAAAAGCAATTAAAACTTCTTGTCAGTGTCTCGGAAGTGTTTGTTCATATTTTATGATGTTTTTCGTGTAGAAAGCTGGATTATGAATGTGTCACCAAGAAGTGTTGTCGCTGCTTCATCTCTCTGTGTCTCCGTCTCTTTGCCTTCTCCTCGCATGCAACAAGCGACGTCGTCGTTGAGGTTGCAAAAGTAATGTATAAAATATCACACATCCGCCCCATTGGACGGAGCAAGCCGAAGACCGAAGGCCGAACTATGGCAAAAATTTAAAATGCGCCAACTTCATAGGTAAACACAACACATGGGAGAGTGTAAACAAAACTTTAAGCACCGACCGACCTTTATTTTCGACAGAATTTGATTGAATTATTTATGGAATGTTAGATTGGGAATGGAAAATGGCATTCAAAGGAGCCTTCTCTATATACAAACCTTAAGTGCATCGATATTTTCTCGAAGCATTTTGACGTCTGCCACTTAGAAAGCCACACACAGTTTGGCTATAATATTTGGCTAATGGAACCCGCCAGCGATTGCCGTGTTGCAGCCATAATGGCAATCACCTATGGGTGGGTGTGTGTATCCCCGTATCACACACACACACGCCTTGTCCGCCCACTCATATTTGAAGCGGTGGCCCACAAGAATGGCTTCCCTGGGCGCCGCCAGCTAAACTCGGTGCTAAAACTCGTCACAAATATGCAAATTTCGGGCGCCCACTCCAGCAGCACCTGCCTAATGCACCAAAATGCATTTGAAATTGGGTAATTTTACACATGCAACGCCGCAGGCGACATTGTTGGGCGGGGGGCGGTAGGTAGGGACTTAAAAATGTATTTTGGCTTTTGGATTGGACAGATAGAATTCAGGGCAACAAACATACAAACGTATACGTATGTCCTTCGGGGGACGCCGACGAAGTGCTGAATGTTTGAGTGGGGACCGGGGATAAGCCCCACCGACAGGCTGAATAATCAGGACCATCAATCAGGACTCCGAGCCCTGCACACCTCATTAGGCTAATCGTACAATTGCGCACGGCCGGACACACGCAAAAAACATGGGTCTCCGTCCTCAGACTGCCTCGGGAGGGGGCTGGGTAAGTCGTCCTGGGAGGGGATCGGGTCTGGTCTGGTCTGGTTTAACCGCACCGCAATTTGCCCTTATGCGCTAAACAATATTTCATTTTTAAGAGTTGACTTTTCACGCTCGCCGACAGGCGGCTTAACATTTTAAATCCATTGTGGCGCCACCGCAAGGACTTTTCGACTTTGCCTGCTATTTTATTAATGTGCAACTGCGCCGCCGCCTTTGTGAATCCTTAATCAGCGGCCGGGTCTTTGCCTATATATGTATATAAATGTACTTGGTAATTATATTCAAAAAACAAAATATGGAAATATGGCCAAAAAACATTGAAATCACTTCCTGAAAACAGTCAGGCAGCCGAGCAGAGCTCTTTCCATTCAAGTGCTTTGTTTTGAATCCGATTTGTTCCCAGTATTTTCTCCTGCTACGGCATCAGTACGCAGAATCCTTGAAAAGGGGGACAGCATCCACAGTTGGGTCGACTTTCAGCTTCAGTCCTCCACAGATGGTCGAGGCTGGCAGTCGACCTGCGGCCCCTTTTTGTGGGGTAGCCCAAACTAAAAAATAACGAAAGCATGTAAAAAATTGAATTACGTTTCCTAATGTTGGGTATGCTGCTAACAAAGCAACTTTATTGATGTGTTTTTGCACATTCATGGCACACATGTCACTCATACGCACTGTGGGCCATTGTGAACGGATATGTTTTAATTTACTGCCACAATTGGTTTTAATTGATCTATGAATTTCCATTCAAAAAGCATTTTAGGCTTAAAACCTTACTCAGCATACACAGAGCGAAAAACTAGTCCACTTTTGCAACTGTAACATGTTCAATTGATTAAGTTTTGAAGGTATTTATATTGATAAGCCACTTTAGTTGATGAAGATTTACATGTTTTCTCGGATTTGATATTTGATTATTGCTTATTTTGGTAATAATTCGATAGTGTATTTTTACGTGACTTAATCACTGATATAGAAATCGATAAATGTGCAAGAAGCCAAACCGGCTTCATCTCGAAACTCAGCAAAGCTTCTTCGGTTTCCAAGTCTCAAAATTTGTGTTGTTCTTCCTAGGAAATGTTCTATTCTATATTTTCAAAGTAAATTCATTAGTTTAAGAATATTTTTTGATAAAATAAAAATATCATTAAAATAGTGATAAATGCAAAAGTTTTCGATATTTCAAAATTTCTTAAATGAAAACTTAGGTTCTTCGATATGTTGTGAAACACTTTATATATATACATCTTTACAAACTTTTCCTTTCTATGTAAATACCTACTTAGTAACTAAGCTTGTACCCGTAGTTTTCAGTGCATTTTATATTAAACAAAAATGTATATGGCCTGCGGTATTCGAATAAAACTCATTGGCCTGTCAAATGCGTGCGCCAGCGAGCAAATTGATAAATTTCCATTTTATTTAATAACTGAACGGATAAACTTAGCCCCCACGCATCCACATCCTGGTGCGTGTGGCTAACATGCATATAATTTAGCCATTCATCTCGAATTTGATCCGACTATGGGCTAATTAAACGGGGGGCACACAGAACATAAAGCTGAGCTGCAAATAAATCGTTGGCAATTCATTTGGCCGGGCTCGCTGCGTCCTCCACAAGTCAATGCAATCGAGAGAGAGAGAGAGAGAGAGGGAGTGGGGAATGGGAATCGCAGCTTTTCCTAATCTCCTGGCTTTATCCTGCGTAATAATAACTACTTTCAGGGGCTTTTCTTTAAGGACTCTCGGCCCGCTATCTCTCGGTGCGCTTTGTTCTTGCTTCTTTTAGTGTTTTCAGCTTTTTTCCCCTGTTTCCTTTGCGTGACAGCTCATGTCTTGTTTATCTAAATCATCCGACTGTGTAAATGCCAGGCCTGTCTTCCGTGCCGGATCCGGCACCCCTCAGTTACCACTCCTCGGTGCCCATCCAGCAGCCAGCATCGTGCCAGCGTCCCGTATTCCTCCTCGCCGGCACTCGAGGAGCGAGGAGCTCGTGTCATCACATGGCAATGAGTGAATGACTTTGTCGACTAAACTGTTTTCCACAGCTCCGGCGGCCTGCTATGCAAAAATCCTGCCAGTCGGCCAACAATGGCATGTGCGAGTGCTTCAGTTAGTTGGGTAATTACGGCATCGTTGCACATTTCAGTTCCCTGGCCTCGGACCCGGATTTCCTGCCCCCCTGGAAATTGTCACATCTCCCAGGTCCTTTATTTCTGTACTGGGTTTTCTGCTTGGTTTTCTGCTTGGTTCTCTGCCTGCTTTTCACATGCGACTTGACTGGTAATCAGAAATTGATCGCTGGCGCTTGACTCGACTTTCTCTCTCGCTCTGGGTTGGAAAAATGGTTACATCATACGATTGCACTTTTTGTGTGTGCTCCGGGTTCTCCGCATCTGTCGGAAATTGCTCAAGACATCGACGCCAGGGCATCATCTAGCCGTACAGTGCACACATATGGAGCAGATTCAGCCCTCTGGCCACTTAGTACATTACTTATATCCGCTGTATATGTGCATGTTTGCCAACTTTTCCATTTTTCCCACCCGTATTTTTTGTTTTTGGCTTTTTTTTGCTCTTTTGGTTTGAGCGATTGCACGTGCTCATGTCAGGTTTTTTCCGCTTTCCCCCCACTAGAGCCACCCACAGAAGCCAACTTACGCATTCAATAAAAAAAATATATAAGAGAACAGGAACAGAACAGCAGAAACAAGAAGCTGGCGCTAATGTTGACAGCTGTCTGCGGATGATAGCCGTCTCGGTGTCCGTAATAAGATATTGGAAATTGTTAAATTATTTTTTAAGTGCTGCTATCGAGTTATCTGCATCGGATAGCCTTGGCCTGTGCGGTGCATTTGCGGAATTGCAATGCTTGCTAGATGCTGACACTGACGTGAGGAATTTGCGGCGAGGGAAATCGTTTTTCCATCAGTTTGGCATAGTTTTTAGGGGTATCACGTGTAAGACTATATAGCTATGAGATTTAACTTATGGCAGCTAATGGTGTTGGTATTTGGTTTAAGAGAGTTATAAGGGTATAAAGAGGAGCATCTTTTTGCAGAGAAACTAAAAATCAAAAGATACATTTGTCTGATAAATGTACTTAGATAAGAGCTGTAATGTATTTACTAAACTTAAATCCTTTTCTTGTTAATCCTAGGCAGTTTATTGTATGCGCGTTATGCATCTTATTTATTGTTTTTGACAGCACCTTTAGTGGTTGTTCAACATGTTTCTACTAACATTTGCCTTGCCACACTTTCGTGAGCATTCTAGCATATGTATTAGCTTTAAGTTTTCGTGGACATATCTAGATTATGAAGTCTGGTAATGCTAAAGATATATTTGATAATAAACCTAGAATTTTTTGAGATATTTGTACTTAGTTATGAACCACAATCTATTTACTATATTTACATCCCCTCCCTTGTTATCCTTGACATTAAAATTCCTACAAATTAACAAGACAACCTTTAAGTTATAGTCTTCCCCTCATTAAAGTCTCCATTTTCTCTTGTCCTTGACTAACCCTTTCAGCCAAAACCCATAGTTAATGGAATTGGTTTTCGAGCTTCTATGCCTTGGTATCTAATTTCATACACTTAAAGCCTCAGCTTGAGTTGCTATTTTGTTGGCTGGCCTTTAAGCCTTCACTGCCAGTAAACAATTTGATTTTCCTCAGGCTCCGGAGGTCTGATGCAGGGCCATTTTCTTCGCGATTTTTCCGCCCTGCGCTTTTTGGTAATACGTCCCTGGTGCCTTTTTGGATGGCTCGTTCGGCACGGTTCGGTTGGGTTGTTGTTTCTGCGGCAAGCAAAGCAAATAACGGGTACCGTTTAACCCTGCGGCACGGCATCCTGGGACGTGGATTGTGTTTTCTTTTTTCGAGCGAATACCTACCTACCTGTCTGCCAGGAGCAGCAGCAGCTCAGGTGTGAAGTGTGCCGCGGAGACTGAGGGCCATAAAATAGGTATAAAACGCTAGACATGCCTTCAGTTATGATTTGTTATTTGATAACGATTTGCATTTCAATTGCCTTTCAACAAATTGGATTGCCCAGCTGCCCGGGAGTGCCTAAATAATTGCAATTTCCCTGGGAAAACCAATGGATTTCCCACAGAAATTCATAGACTATAGAAGTTCTCTTCGATGCTTCGCCTGATTAGCATAGCATACCATAGCTCATTTGTATGCCCCCAAAGGAATGATCTGTGCCACGCCCCCCTGAAACTCCTTCCCGCCCATGAGTGCACAGGGGAGCAATAATAAAAAAATAGAAAAAACAAAGGCATCCTATGAAATGTGTGCATATTTAAATGCTTGGGTTCCTAACCGCCCATCACACCTTCGCCTGCGCCATCATCGCCCCCGCTGCGATGAGCTCGGCTCTCATCGCTTAAATGCCGCATATCAAGTATACCACATGGTGGCCCACTCACCTGGGTCTGCCACGATAAACAATCAAAAATACAAACAAAAAAATACATATAGAAGAAAGCATGGGAAAATATTTTCGAGTAAATAAACAAGAGGCTCAGGGGCCAGTGCCAGTTGTCTTCTGTTGTGTCCGGCCAAATGATAGATGACATCTGTGAGTATCGAAAAAAAATTGCCTCAGACAGCCGACAGATGTGGATAAGAAATTGATTGATATACGGACATCTTTCTGGCCCCAATCCACTGGGGGGGGCATTGTGCGGAGTCTCACCCAATTTCGGCCAGTTTAAAGAGCCGTCGTGGAAAATTTTCCATTCTCCATTGACTTGAAGTTTTCCGTATGTTTCAATTTATGGGAGCAAGCCAGGAGCCACCTTCTCCCCAATGGCTTCATTCTGTCATCAAATAATGGCAATCAGCATGTTGGAGTCCGCATTCAAATGCCGAGCCAAAATTTAATAACAAAAATAAATCATTTCGCTGACAGCTCGAGCACGACCGCGCCAGCAGACCCACCAACTCGGTGCTCCGCATCCGCCTGGATCCCACACTCCAGGGATGCTGCTGCTGCTCCCATTCACACCTCAAGTGATACACTGTGGTGGCAGAAGGGGAGGTGCCTGGCGGAAGTGGAGACGCACTAATGGCGGAGTCGCCGAATAGAAGGACCATTCCTCATCCCCGCACGCTGCCCGTCTGTCCGGGTGTCCCTTTGTCCCTCCCCTTACACGTCCTTGGGCTTGGACTTTGGCCCAGTGTTTCCACTCAGTCTGTCGTGTTAATTTTTTATCACTTTTAAATTAAAGAACAACACTTGGGCGTTGTCCCCGTTGTCCGACCGATTTTTTGCCTCCGCCACGGGTATGAGATTTGTCCGGGGGAAGGAAGGGACTCCGGAGACAGGACTACGGAGATCCTGGCTCGTGTCTGGCCGGGCATAAATAATTAACTTAATGCCATGTTGCCCATAAATTAGGCATGCTCTGTTCCTGTCCTCCAACATTTGTTAAGTGCCTTTCACTTACCTCGGGTGCTGGGTCGGGACTTCAGCTACTCTTTGATTAACAAGGACGCTGTAGCCGCCGCCGCCGAGGGTCCTCACGCCCAGCAAAAAGGGAAGGAGGAGCAAGAGCAAGAGCAAGAGCAAAGGCAGTAGCAGGAGCAGTAGCAGGAGCTGGACTTGGAGCAACCTTCCTCCGCCTCCTGGGACCGGAGCGACCTATTTGCCAATGCAATGCCAAATGCAATTTCGAGCAAATCAATTGAAAACACAATTGCCTTTCACCGAGAAGTGCTCTCGTGTTGCCCATGCCCCCGTCTGTTTTCCACTGCCCCACCCCTCGGTTTTCCACCCCGCCACAGCCAGTTTGCCCAGTCGAGCAATGGAGTTGAGATTTGTTTTGCATTGACCGCAAATTTCAATACAGTTTTGCGGTCGTCGCCCAATTGCTGAACACCTCCCGTCCTCTGCTCCCTTTCAATTGCTCGACTCCGCACAGTGGCTCCTGACTACATGGAACTGTGTCCAAAATCTGACTACCTAAAAAATTTTTAACGATCTTTAATGCATAATTAATTAAATTTCCGCCTCAGTGGGAGATGAGTTGGCGGAATCGTAATTAAAAGCCGGTTCACACAGCAAATATTGGCTGAGCTCTTAAATGTATTTTTGTTTCAAGTTAATAAGGTCCATTTTTCCCAGCTTAATGAGTAAGTGGGATGGTACAGTGGTTCGAGGGTTGTCGAAAAGGGAAACTGTAAAATAATTACTAATTCCCTCTAATAATACATCCCTCTCCCCCT
The DNA here is from genome assembly GCA_018152175.1 of Drosophila jambulina. Lineage (NCBI taxonomy): Eukaryota > Metazoa > Arthropoda > Insecta > Diptera > Drosophilidae > Drosophila > Drosophila jambulina. The sequence continues at coordinate 10,924,004 of JAECXH010000113.1, read as the reverse complement.
CTCTCTTTCTCTGTGGATCCATCTCTCTATCTCTTTGCCTTTCTCTTTCTATCTCATTCTCCCTCTCTCTAAATATCTCTCTCTCTCTTTTTCTCTTTCTCTGTTTCTCTCTTTCTCTGTGGACCCATCTATCTATCTCTTTGCCTTTCTCTCTCTATTTCTTTCTATCTTTCTCTGTGGATCCATCTGTCTATCTCTCTGCCTTTCTCTCTCTATCTCTTTCTCCCTCTCTCTATATATCTCTCTATCCGTCTCTCTCTCTCTCTCTCTCTCTCTCTCTCTCCCTCCCTAGGTTTCTCTGTCCCGATCTATCTCTGTCTCTCTTTCCATCTCTCACATCTATAAATAGAGGCGACTCCCCGCAGCAGCCTCAGTCTTTCCGCGGCCTTCCACCCGTTCACCGTTCACAACTGACTCTCGGTGTTAATTATCCTGTGTTAAAAACCTCTGCACTGGAAAGGACGTAATCATCGATGAATCTCGACCAAGTCTGTGTCGTGGCGATGAAAGGTAACTGAGTGTCTTCTACTGCGGGTAAGTCCAAACCAAGTCTATTATCCTATATCCTATATATAAGGCAGATAGAACCGATCGGTAAGCGGAAAAAATTGATTTATTTTAAGTTTATTATTATTAATTTATATAAAGCTAACAACTGGTTACACTGGTCGACAAAAAAATCAACGCGGAGGATAAGAGCGGCTGATTCTTTTCTATTTCCTCATTGCTTTAGACATTGATTTATTTACGTTTATTTAAACAGCTTAATAAGTATATTCGCTCATTTCAATTAGAAACCATAAAGCACTCAATTGTGAGTACCGCAAGTATGCATGCAGTTTATTTGCTAATTTAGTTTGGTGGCTTTACGGGTGAATATCGCTTTGCAGCCACTGTGCAACTGCAAAGTGCGGTTGAATCGGCATTAAAGATTTGTGTTGCGGCTTTCTGCTCTTGTGGTTCGCAGTTCGTGTTCCCGGCGTTTGTTGTTTCGCTTGGTGTTGCAGCTGCAACTGCAGCAGTTGTTGGTGTTACTGCAGGTGCAGCGGTGGGTGGCATGGCCGTGTTTGCTCAGCTGAACGTCAATTAACTGCAGTCAGCGACCTAATTGCGTTGACGCCATTTATTTAATCCAAATTTAACGCTCCCATTTCGTGGGACCCTAATTGAAAACACAAATTCCGCTGATTGCAATTCATTAGGTTGCCTAATAACGTGCACGAAATGCTCATAATCCTGGCCAAAGTGAGGAGGAGCCCACAGCCCCGGTTTCCCGGCAATGCCAGCGTCTTGGCGATGGCGAGGTGACAACTTGGTAGACAACGTTGGCCCTGACCCACTTTGGGCACCAACGACGACAAGTTGAGAAATTATACATTTTAATGAGATGCAGTTGGTAATTTTGGGGGCGAGAGATCCCAGCCATCTTTGTCACTCCAACTACGGATTATGCAGTTGTAAGTCGTGCCCCTCGGCAGTGCCTGCGGTTTTTGCTCTAATTTGATTACACTGGCTGACTGGGCGGATGAATATTTATGCTCGCATAAATACATTACAGTATCCGGCATGCCATGCAAATTACGTGCCAACTCCGGCTCCGTCATCAGCACCATCCCGTGACCCATCCCGGCTCCATCTGCTGCTCCTCGCATACTTCACATCCCAGTGACCCCGTAATAAACCCTTGACATGCCTGCCGAGAACGTAAAGTTCTCCTTCAGCTGCCTTCTGTCGCCCGGGTGACTTTGCATATGATTACATGAAATTTGCATCGCATTATTTTGTGTCTGGTGTCCGTCCACTCGGCTTCATCTCGGGTCCATCCTTCGTCCTGTCACGTTGCCGGGCATACAAATTGCACCTGCAATATTTATCGCGCCTGGGCTCATCATCAACCCGGGGCACTGAAGAATTTTTGCGCCACAAAAGCACGTTGTATACTCCCTGCAGCGATCCACTGACTCAATTGATGAACTCCACGTACTCGCCAAGTGTTTTTACTATCCACGGATGGAGTCTATGCAAATGAGCTTGCTCTTTTGCTTACTTTCCTCGTGAATCAACAAAATTATTACCTTTACCTTTGCCTTTGCCTTGACGCCGCACAGGTCGCCCCAATGTAGGCAGTGTAAATTGACTCTGGCGGGTAGAGTGTAAACAGCGTTTTTTACGAATCGATGAATACCAAATCGGTTGATCAATAAGAGCCAAATTGCTCGTTGAAATAGTGGTTTCAATGGCAAAGTTAAATAGAATTACAGTGAAAGCTCTGGGGAAATCTACAGAGGGGGAAATAAATGGGGAGAATGTATGTTTTTTATTAGGGAAATATAAATAAACTGGGGAATAATACACAGATCAAAAATGCTCATAAAATCATTAAAACTTGGTAACTATGAAATTAAAACTTTTTCTTAAAAAAAAGGTATATAAATAGAATAAAATATTTAATACTTATAAAATAGAATAAAATAATCAACGAAAAACTCTAACAAGATTTCTTTGAAGCTAATAAATTGGTTAATTAATTGATTCAATCATTTCTTATAATTAATTTAATAAGACAATAGGAGAAGGAACGTTTCAGTTTGAAAAATATAAATAAATAATTATTTAACTAAGCAGGGTTGTTCAGAGATGTAATATTTAATAATTAAGATATCTGGGAAGCAATTTTAAATAAATACAAAATATTGTACAAGTAAAGTATTGAATACAATTTAATATTAACAGTTCCTTTCTGGTGAAAAAATCCGTATTATTTTTTACTATAGTTGGGAAATAAACATATAAATTAGTAATAAAAAGAATATAAATAATTATTTAACTAAACAACGTATATAAATAAAAATATGCGAATTATTGATTATTATTATAAAGAAATATTTCTTAAAGGTGAAGTTGCTTATTTTCAGCTGCTAAATATCTAATAAGGTATTTACGTAATAAATAAGTTTTTAATTTATACTATAAATAATAATTTTAGCTCCCAAATGTACCTGCTTCTGTAAGGTGTCCATTTAATTACAGTATTTATATTATTTTCCTCCCCACTAGCTCAAAAAACTTGACTTCCAAAAAGCATAGCACACTTTTTTGGGCTTTGAAATATTACTTTCAATGCTGCAGATGTCCGTATAAATTGGCGCGAAAAAAAGGAACGCCATTGATTTATTTGCACCGACAATAGTTTATCCGGCACATCTAGCCAAAAGCTATGAGTGGGGGAGGATGGGGGAGCAGAAAAACCAGGCCCAGACCTCGGGGGAGCGTGGCAAAGTTAACACCGTTGCAGCGAGCTGCTGGCAAACAGATCGAGGGCAATAAACACACTGCGGGGGGGCTTCGTCCGGCAGTCCCAGAGCTTACTTTGTGGCACCACCATCGATTTTTGGCCATATGGCTGGCGGAAACCCTTTAAAGTTCCACCAGAAGATGAGTTCACAGGAGTTAGGACTTCCCCCTAGGTTCCTTCCAGAATGCAAAATATGGAATGCAGCTGGGCTGCGCCCCTCTTAATTCATGCAGGATCTGCTCGGGGTGGCTCCACTTGCACTTGCTGCTTCAGTCAAGGATACTTCACACCCTCCGGCCACCCGACCAACTCCCCCCCAGCCATCGCCCTTTTCTGGGCCACTTGTGTGGATGGATTTATTGCCGTTTTCGGCTTCAGCTTTGAAATTGAAAAGCAAACAAGCCGCTAACAAGGTGAAGCTCTTGCCTCCTTGCGCGCCATTTTTTTTTTCCTACGAATTCCCAGCTTCCCCTCCGCCGGCCGGGTGTCCCGATTTCCCCGATTTCCCCGATTTCCCCGCTTTCCCCCAGTTGTGCCGCGCACACTTCAATCTAAATTTGAAGTTGCTCGATTCGTTTCCTTTCGATTCGTTGCGATTCGATTTTTCGTACGTGCTCGATAATCCCGCCATCCTGGAGCTGCTTCTGGCCTGGCCCCATCCAGCTCTACTCCAGGCCGGGTTCCCTTGTAAATGTTGAACATTTTTGATTTCTCACGTAGACTTATGCCCTTTGTGTGTTGTGTTTGAATTGAGCACCATTAAATGTCCAAGTGGCATGCAACATTTTTCGCACTGTGGCCGTGCCTCGCAGGATATTCAGATGCGAGCACAAGCACCCACGTCTACTTATTCAATTTCTTATTTTGGCTAAATAAATTTATTCCTACTGCTGCCTGATGATGAGCTAAGCAGTTTTGTGAATTCGCCACAATTTGAAAATGTCAGGATGTGTGAGGTTTGCTGACGAAGGTCTGGTGGTTGAGCCAAGGAAATATGTTGTGAGTATATTCTAATTGATTCAGATGGCAGATGTGGAAATAAGTTTGATTTATTGAATACAACTGCTGAGCTTATGATTTTTACAAATAGATAACAAGCTTGGAAGTTATTAGTATAACTTCTCCAACCTTCTATCTTGGAGTGAGACTGCTTAACTACTCAAATTAATTCAGTTTCCCAAAATGTTTTTATCTTAAGAAACCCGCTTACATTGCTAAAAAAAAGAATTCATTAAGACTTTTCCCTGATTTACTCTGTTTTTGGTCATACTTAGTGCTAAGCGATTGCATTAGTTGCTTACTTTTGCTGACACTTTGCAAGGTCGTCGAAAAGAAAGTTTAAGTGGAGCATCTCTGACACATTTCTCCTGCTGTCTGGCCATAAATGCAGCAAAGTTTTAGCTTTCATTCTTTTTTTCTCCCCGAACAATTTCTGTTATTTATGGAGTTGTTTTCAGAGGCAAACATGGTTGGAATCCAATGAAAACAAGTTACGTAATTGGGCACTTTCCGGCCAGATAAATCCGCACACAGAAAGTCGAACAGATATCCGTGTTGAGGGAGTGCATTAGCTGGAATCGAACAATGAATAATGTGCGGCCATTTGACGGACGTTAACAGGGATCTTAGTCCTAGTCCTGCCCAAATTAGGAGCAATAAAATTGAAATTTATGAGAGCAGAAGGCCGGAAAAGCCGGAGCAAGGCCAAAGGCGAATAGCTGAAATAAAAAGGCTTATCCCCTGAAATCTCACCTATGCTACATGTGCCTGGGGGGGAGGCGGACTAGGGAGCCCAATAAATTGGCAGTGCCGCCATCAAGTTTTGCCTCTATTAAAACACACAAAACAAATGCAAAAGTTACACACAAAGGGAAACTTTTCCGGGAGCTCTTTCCGAAAGGGGTTTGTTGTTGTGGTTCCGTTGTTCTTTTGCTGACTCTGTGTTATTTTAGAAAAACTTGCGCCCACGTCTTGGCTTTGGTTCTGGTTCTGGTTTTGGTTTTGGTTATGGTTGTGGCTCGGTCTTGGTCTGGGCCCCGCCCACATTTTCCGGCCACGTCCTGCCAGCCAGTCAAGCGGAAACTCCATAAGTTGAAATTATTTGGGAAAAGGTTCAAAGCCGAATTCGGCTACCAATTCATTATAATGACATCAACGTTTGCCCCTTTTCGGGCCAGCCTAATTGAGATTTAATGGATGCCTAGCTCTTCATTTTCCCCATTTTCCCCGCACCTTCCCCATTTCCTCCACAGATCTGCGGGTCTATTGGCGGAGATCTATGCCAGGCAACGGTGGCAAGCTGCAAATTTAGTTGAATCCAATTATTTTTTATGCTTCCCTTGCATAGGGGGGAATCGCTTGAAAAGCGCTGGCGGAAAATTGAAAATTGCACAAAAGGCGGTGGGCTCTTCCTCGAACCTCCAACATGCTGGCACATTGTGGAATAGTTAAGTTAATTGTCCCATCCACGTTGCGATGCAATCTCTGTTCCAGAGGGAGCAAGGCCGGAGTGCCGTCGCCGGACGATCCGCTGGGAGCCAAATTTGCAGGTGACAGGGCTCTTTGAGGATTTCCAGAGCGTGACAAATGGACAAACGAACGCTTTGTTAATTGTCCTTGGACTGTCCAGCCAAATCCCTTTGGCTTCTCGATAGTTAAGTGGCACTTGACCGGACAAACAATGGAAAGCTCAGACTTTTCCTTGGTTTCGTTGTGCCTCAGGACACGGTTTGGCTTGCAAATACAAATAAAAGGAGTCACAGATACTGCTGTAAATATCTATTACACTTTATGAATTGTTATTTTTTGGGAATGGGATGGAATCAAATTTCTGTTGTATGTATTTATTTTATATTGATGCTTATATTTATTGGAAGATACTGAAAAGTCTCAGCTTTCATGGGCAAGCATTGGTTTCTTTGAAGGATTAATCAAATGGAAGTATTTCTGGGGTTTAGTTACTCGAATTACGAGTTTTCTACTTTCTAGGAAGTCAAAAGGACCTAAAATATGGTGATATTTAGGACTTGAAACAAATATTTTCCCAATATAATTATTTTAAGTTCAGATTTTCTGTGCTAGTTTATAATTATTATAATTATAATATATAAAATCCTCAAGGGCATACAAATTTATATCAGAGATATTTGTGTTATTGCAATACCTTTTTCCATAAAGAATCCTCTGTCTAGGAAAAAGATAAATCAGCTCCTGATAATTGTAAAAGGAATTAATTTAAAAAAAGTTAAAAACCCTATTTAAACTGCAATTTCAATAGGTTCAAAGCTGAGCCTTCACATTCGCCCTTTTTGTTTCACTTTAATCACGTAATTCAATTTGTATTTTTAGTCAATTAATCAATTTTTTAGCCCTGAAACGAGAATGTTGACTTTGTCTAGATTTAAACCCGTCCGTGCAAATAGACTGTGTAGGTGAATAAATATTTTCATGTAATTATTATGCACATGCTGGCGTAATCCTTGGCCCGAAAGTCGCGTGTTATGGCAAACACAATAAGCCCCACCCCGGGGGAGGTGCGGATTTCCGGGGGAGTCAGTCGGCAGGGCAGGCAAATAAAAACATTTAATTAAACTTTACCAGCACATACATGAATAATTAAAATTTAATTTCGGCAATATATATTACACAGACAGTGGGGACAGGAGGCGGCAGGCAGCAGGCGGCAGGCGGGAGGCAAGCCGAAGGGCAGAGGAATGCTGCCCGGCTACTAAGCAACAAAAGCAACAGCCACCCACTCGGAGACAGGCAACTTGTCACCTGGAAAACGGAGAAAAAAGCGAAAGGAAAACGCAGGATCACGAGCAGAGGCAGGAGCAGGAGCAGGAGCAGAAGCAATTTGGCTGACGAAGCCCACAAAAGCCTTCGCCGAAAGGTGAGGCCAACAAAGGAAATACATAAAATATGGCTCCAGCTTTCACTCCCACTTCCACTCCCACTCCTACTCCCACTCCTTCTCCCACTCCCCCCTTATAGCCACTGGTGTTGTGCTGTGCAGTCATGTGTCAGCATTGTGTACCTTTGTATTGTTATAATTGCTGTTTTAGCTTCATTAAAAAATAAGTCACAAAATCGCTTACAGGAATTCCTCGTAAAATCTCCATCGTTTCCTGCCTGCCTCTGCCTTTGCCTGCTGAAAGGGCAAACATAACTCATAAAAAATGCACCACAATGGCGCAGGATAATGGGGATGCCAGCCAGGGAGCCAAGGATATTTCTTTGGTTTGCCCTCCCCCAGTCCCCTCTGTGGCCGGCAATCGAATTCATACAAGTGAGCAGTGACCAGGGGGGAAAAGCGATAAAAGAAAAGCCCCATTCCATTCCATTCCAATCCGCAAAATTGCATTCACAAGGAAATTGATTCGAAAGTTAATCAAAGGGGAAACACAGGAAGCACGAGCGCTGTAAAGGGAAAACTACAATACAGCATTTTCCCTTCAATAAAAACTTTAAGGCAAACAATTTCCGAGAGCACTAAATTCCTCTGTTTACAGGGGGGTGGGGCAACATTTTAATAAATATGCAAATGAGCCAGCGAATAAAAAGGCAAAAATAAATAATTTAATTGATTTCATTAAACGGAGCGAAGCATCTGCCAGTAGGTGGCATCATCGTCCTCATCATCATCGTATCGATTGCCAGGCGTCTGGCTCATAATTTCGAGTTTGCTGTGGAAATTGTCGCCAAGTGCTGCCGTCTTGAAGGCGGAACCTGCAGATTTCCCCCAGCAGGCTCCCCCCAACCGCCGTCGCTCTCAATTTTCCCCAAAGGACTCGCTCTGCCTCGGTGACAGCTGCCAGCGACGGTAGCTAACGAGATAAATTTCAGTTTGATGGCAGGCGTCGGGCGAATGCAAATAATTTGGAATGAAGCATCAGGTAATATGGATGTGCGCGCCGAGCAGTGGCAATTTCAAAAATTCCGGCACAGTACGCCACTGATGATGACCCGCCATCGCCCACCCCCCTCAATCGAATCAGAAAGCCATAACATCGTTTGGGGGGATTTTCCTGTTGTATTTTTGTAATTAGACGACGCAACAAAAGACCATAAGCCTGCGTCGGCCTGCCGGCAATTTGAATTACAAATTGCAGATCGCGGGGATTTGTCTTGCGGCCTTTTTATGCCTCTTTTTTAAAGCTCCCCTCCCAGCTCAGCAATTTTTTTGCCTTGTGCAACGGTGCGTATACGTTACGTTCGCTTTCACTTTGGTTTGGTTTGCTTTGCTCGCTGACTTGTAACGCTCGCGAAAATATACACAGAAGCGTACGTATGCACGGCAGCTTGTCATGTGTCGACATCACATGTCATTTCAGGACTCCGGGATCCTTGCTCTCTCCCCCCTCTGAAAAAAAAACACAAATGCTTAAATGCTTTTTGTAGAGCAAAATTTATGCAAATGTCAGTTGCAGAGGTGGCTGCTGGTTATTCGCGGCGAATGGAGGGTGGATTTTGAGTCTAAGCAGGGATGCAGATAACCCCGCGGCACCCGCTCCCGCTGACCCCATTCGACCTCGTTGGTTCCTTGTCATTCTAAGCACACACTCGCACACACACACACACACACACACCTAAATGCATGCTATATGTGCCTTTATATCCACCGACTTCCTATCAATTGTCGGAGGTGTCATAAAAAGTGCAAATAACATTTTCCAACTCAAACAATACAATTAAAGAAAGGAAATGACTTCATTTTGGGTTCGAAACGAGAGTTGAATGCTCTGGGAAATTGTTTAAATATGCTATATAGTAATTTACTTCCTAACACTTTTCTAATTAATAATAATCATTGAAGACCTTTTAAAGTTAGCTTCTTCTTGAGCAGTTAAGCCCAGCAACCTTTTAGGTTTCACCATTAAGTAATCGCTCCCTAAGTGAGGGCATTTAAAAACAATGAGATCCTATATGCTCTCGCTCTGCCATAGATTGCAAATCCACCACGGATACGCCCATCCTCCGGTTGAACACCCTTTCCCCCGAAAGCGAGTTGCGTGTCGTGTAACGAGGTCAAATGGAAATCGCCGCGTTGGCATTAACTTTTGACACCGCCATCATCTGAGGGGGTGGGTACGGAGTGCGGAATTCGGAAATCGGGAGGGGGAGTGGGGGTGGGTAACTCCCGACAGTTCGTGCTGCTGCCACACGATTAAACAGTCAACCTATTGAAAGTCTCACGCAACCGGGCGAACAAAGACTTTTCCGGCAATGGGAGAGGGAGTTGCTCCTCCTTTTCGCGGCGGGATTTTCCCTGTTAAATGCAGCTACATCGGGCATTCGTGTTTCCCTGCGTCCCCCCATTCATTCCCTTCCTTTATTTCATTCATTCGATTGTCGCTGACTTCAATCGCCTTTCATCAGTTCAGTTTCCACTTTCCCACAATCAATTCAATTGCATTAAAAAGTCACTTCACAATGCCGGCGATCAATAGGGAATTCTCTATGCCACCTTGGCATCCATCTCCAGCTGCACCTCATCCCTTCCTGTCTAACTTCCTCTATTCAGTAATCGTTAAGTGTCAAGCCATGATTTAGTTGGCAAAGAGAACAAACTTTGTAAAAAAGGCACACAGAAAAGTTGGCTCTGTTTGTTCGGGGCGCCCCGAATGGCTCGGCTAATTGATGCAAGCAATTTGGTTTATTTTCCAAATTTTGGCAAACCAATTTCTGCGGTAATCCCGGATAAAGTTCTCTGCTTTTGGCCCTGAGGAGTGTGAGCGAACTATTTGAACAATTTAATTTCACATTTGGCTAAAACGAAACGTGCGAGCATAAGCTAAAACAAACATATAGAGAAAAGCGAAACAGTTTTCCCATTGTCTTTTTTCCGTTCCGGCTGGGAAGCTTTATTAAATAACTTACAGTTTTCGTAATTTACAGAAAATGAAGCCAATGTTCTAGGTGCACTGGCAGGGTTTTTAAGTCTGGCTATTCTGATTTTACTCTGATGTATTAACTCACTTTATTTATGTACGCAAGCTGCTTGCCATGATACCTGAATTCTTTCTACCTATTAAATATAAAGTCTTATCAAATTACTGGCATTTTTCTATGGAAAATGCTTTCCAGGTTGTTAGAGAAACTTTAAACTGGCTTTTATGTTACCTAAAATCAGTTTTATTGAGAGATCTAAAAGCTGGTATTGAATTTGTACTATTTTTTTTATGACAGAGTAGATTTAAGAAATAGTTTTATTTTATTGTTATTCAGTGAGCAAACGAAAACAGAAAGTATTAAATTGCAGGTTTATCTCAGATTATTTTCCGAAACAAACAAACAAGATTTAAAGCAACTTAAGTTCGACTTTATGATAAAATAGAGAGCTAAAATAGAGTCGGTTTCAATAATAATAAAGCCTGCTATTAAAGTGCATTTTTTTCTAGATAATTTGACTCTATTAATTACCCCTCTTATCAGCTTTAAAAACTCATTCAATCAGTAAACAATTTCAAATGGTTTGTGAATGGATATAATAAGCCAAGAGCAAATATAATTTGTTATTTACCCTTCTAGCTTTACATCCCCATGCAAATGTGCTTTCAAATAATTAATTTATTCTCTGCTTTATAGCCTTAATTAATCCGCAAACAATTTTACATTTTTTATGGCTACATAATGAGCCGGTTGGCAGTCAATATTTGTCTTGTAGTAATGACTTTTTTCCACCCTGTGTCTCTGTGTTGCATTGAACACCTCAAACCGCAGTCATCGTTGCAAATGTCAGTTGCATTCACACACACACACACAGTGACCGCAGACCGCCGCTTCGAGTGTGAAAATGCTTGAATTATTGATGGCCGGCAAACAGAAAGAGTGCGAGGGGAAGGACCGAGGCGGGACAGGGACAGAGTCACAGACACAGGAGTAGGGACGGACGGGACCTCCTGGCAGGCCGCAATTACATATGCACATTCATGCGAATGCCACTTGATGTTGTGCCGTCGTGCTGCGATGCTGCCGCCCCGCTGCGACTCGAACCACGCCTCTTTTTCGGGGCGGCGACAAAACGCAGCCAGACAGACGCGTGGTTTGAGTGACACTTGAGCTTGCCACAATTTTAATTGACATCCACAGAGCGAATTGTGCTCGGTGGAGAGCTGAAGAGCTGGAGAGCTGGAGAGCTGGTGAGCTGGGGAGCTGAAGAGCCAGCCTACCCACAGAGCTGAGGGAATTTGTAATGTTAAGTTCAGCACAATATTGATGAATGGCTGATGGTAAAATTAATGAGCCGAGCCAATCGATGGGGTTCAGAGCGAGACCCAGGCTCGGGCAGGTAATTGATTAGATGGCATTCAGCTTCCCTGGTCATCCTGGGGGCATTGCAATGCGCTTATTGGCATATATAAGCTCTAAACTGCATAACAATGCTCTCCATGGACCGGGGGACAAAGTGGCGTATGTGGAATATATGTTTCTGTATGATGGCAACATTGCGTATACGCAACGTTTCAGTAAGCATTATTATTTCAGGCAGTGTGTGTGCCATCGATCCCAATGCACAATGTCTTTGACAATTTAATTAGTTTAATTACAGTTCTGGCTCGCTGGGATATAAATCGAATGTTAAACTCGTTTTATTTATATTGCAACGCATTCATTTTATAACGCTTTTATGGCTTATGGCCAAAGTGCTATGCAAAAAAGTCATTCCATTTGGCTGGACTAAACCTGCTTATTCGGACCTTATGTCTGTCAAGTGCTCTATTATTTCCAATTTAAAGTCAGCCATTGAATTAAATGCCCAGCATTTCCAAAAAGGGAAACAAAAAATGGCCCCAATGCTCTTTGTGCTCTCTGTTTCTCTATTTATCTCGCTCGCCTTTGTTTGGTATTTTTAAATTCGCGCTGAATGAAAGGCTCAGCGGTTTATATATATATACAAATATATATATATATTCAGAGGTTGCATGAATAAAAACAGGGGAAGAGGGACAGAAAGTATGAATATTTCGCTGAAAATGTATGTAAACACAGCGAAACCAAATACCTAGGGAAAACAAGAAGAAAACCCCCAAATCGAAGCAAACAGAGGCTGTCAATACCCTGCTTTAAAATGCTGGCAACAAGTTACACAGAAAGAAATGCAGCTAGCCTTAATTAATATTAAAATAGGATGGGGAAAACGTGACAGGGACTGTTGGAGGGGAATTAATATCTAGGAAAGGTAAGCCAGTTTTTTATATTTCAAATTTGAAATGGAAATTTCATCAGTGTCTATCATAACAAGGGTTTAGTGGGGGTAGAGTGGAGGTCTCACCGGAAACAGGTTTTCCCCAAATCCAGCCACCCTCCCCACTCCCTACTGAAAATATGGAAATACCCAAACTGGAGTTAGAGCAGTTCGCCCGGGCATAACAATCATAAAAGCGAAACAATCATAATAAATGTGGGAAATCCTTTGGCTGCAGCGCCAGAGTTGAATTGAAAATTGAGGCTTTGCGGCAACTGTTATGCGAGGGGCAAAGCCGAAAGGGTTTCCTCCGGGATATTTAAGGGTAATTCCGGCCCATTAGCTAATGAACGGCACTGATCCGATCTTTTTCTCTTCTCTTTTTTTTATGACTGAACAGAACTTTGTTGGCAACAAACGCACAAAGAATGTGGCCACCTTTTGTGGCATTTAATTAATATAAAAAAAATGTGAAGGAAGCAAAGCCAAAGAAAACCACTTTCCACTTTCGCCTGGTCCATTGAGCAAAGTACTCAAAGTGCTGCCTCCGATTCCGTAGGGATCTGCTCCTCCTCCTGGCCAGCTGGGAATGCATTCCAATTTAACATTCCCCATAAATTTCCTGCCACCCCGGCGCGCTGAGTTAATCAAGGCTTCGGTAATTTGGAGGAGAGTGTGAAGTGTTTTTGGCCCGGACTCAATGGAGTGTATTATTCGCGCTGGCCACCGCAGCAACCGCCCGGGCACTTCATCAATGCCCTACCCCGCCCCCCTCAGGAGCAGCCTCAATGCCGCCTCCTGGCATCCCGAACACCGAGCACCGAACACCCGCCTTCCCTTATCACTGCACCGCTGCCTTCGTTCCGTTAAGTGTTTTACAGCGCTCTCCACAAAGCGCACATCATTCATGTCCGAGGCAGGATGTAATATTTGCCCAAGGCCGAAACGGCCCGAGGCCCATCCTTTATTTTTGCCCTGACTGCCTTCTATACTCGGCCACGTACACACATCAATGGGTGAATTACGAACAGGGGCACTGAGAGAAAAAGGTTGAGAACTAGCTTCTTAGTAAAATATAAAAAAAAAACTGGGTGAAATTAAATTTGTTATTTGTAAAAAGATTGTTTAATCAGCCTAAAATCTATATAGGAGACACAGGTAGGAATCTCATTTCCCAGATAATTTTTTAAAACAATGTATGCCATATATGTTAGTACCAAAATTATAAAAATGTTATCATAATATTGTAGACTTAAAAATCTGTGTATTAAATGTATCTCAAAAATCAATTGGAGTTACAAGGCAATAAATTTGTAAATTTATATGTATGTATATCTATTTCGCTCACCGTAATGGCTATTGGTAATCCCAGTAAGGAACCACAGGCCTGAAACCCAACTAAAGAGGTCCTTTTTCTTCCTTTTTTCTCCAACAATTCTTGTACCATAATTTATTTATAGAGTTTAAAGTACTATCATAGATGATAAAGAGGTGTTTTAATTTTTAATTTCTTTATTTTACTGATTCCTTTTAAAGTACTATCATCGAAGATAGTACATAATAATTAATATGTGTGTTTTAATTTTTAATTGATTTATTCTTTACTTTCTGTTATTGTTTCCCTTTCTTCCAGTGCACCCATGCGAAAGGGCAGGAATGTGTGCGAAAGTGGATGAGGATGCGGATGTCTGTCGGCCAGTTGGCAGTGGCAGGCTTTCATTGCATATGAATCAAGTAAAGGTAATTGAAAATCAAAGCCACTGAATTTTGAGGCTGAGCTGGACAGGACTCTCCGGCTGTTCGGAGTTCGTAGTGTTCCGAGTGTTCCGAGTGTCCCCACTGTCCCGGGTGTCCGGAGAGTTCTGAGTGTTCTCTGGGCCTGGCTTAGTGGCAATTGTCGGGGCCTTGTCTCAAAGGCGATTTGCAGCTTGGCTGACCGAGCAATGCAGCCTTTGAATTGGCAACTTTTGAACTCTGGTCTGGAGGGGTTATCGAGTGGCGAGGCCTGGTCTGTTTTCGATAACTTTGATTAGCCCAAAGTGCTACTTAGCCGGGAGTCCTTGCTCTGGAGTCCTTTTACTTTAGGGCTCCGGCACTGCTGCTCTATCAAATTAACCCAACGGAGAGTGGTTGCTGAGTCTGCTCCTGGCATGTGTGGTGCTGGTGACTCCACTCCGGTGACTGGGCGACTCGAAATCCCTGTCCATCCGCACACCTTTCGTGCGCACTGTGACACTTAGCAGACAATTAAGTTGCTGACCCCCAAAAACAATGGCAGCCTGCATTTCCCACGCCCCGGTCCTGGGGGGGAGCGGAGGGAGGACTTTTCATAATTAATCCAACAACTGCCGGGGGCTTTCCCAGCGCTTATGCCACCCGGCTTGCGGTGTGCTGGGAAAGCATTTTCGCCATTTTCCAAGACAATTTGCGAAATTGCAGCGCTGCCTGCCTGGCAGGCTCTTTCTGTTTCTGTTTTTCCGCTGCTGCTTCTGCTGCTGCTGCTTCTGCTCTTGCTTTTTCCCGGCTTTCAATTCGCTGCTTTTGTTTTTTCCTGTCTTGCCATTCCCATACACATTTTCGCGTGGGCAAAAAGCGAGAAAAGCGTGGACGCTGCAGGGAAGGCCATGGAAATGTGGGCGTGGCTTTAAAAATCTCCAGCACGCTTTGCCAACAGTGAAATGCAGTTTTTCGGCCACACACACACACACACCGAATGGAAAAAGCAGTCGCCCAGCCGCTTTCCGGTTTTCAATTTCACGACAAAACTCTGGGGACAAACTTTGGAAATTGTTTTGCCCAGAGGTGTCAAGTGAGTTAGATTTTCTGGGGTATCTGGGCGATAATGCGATTTAGGGCATTACGTGAGCTGGATAAGAAAATATGGAAAATATATTACATGGAAAAGGTAAATTTAAGTTTAATTATGAGGATTAAAACAGAGATTCCCCACTTGATTAACTTCCTTTATTCTCTGTGTACTTTCCAGATTACCTTAATTTCTTCAACATGAAAAAGAGATTTCGAAACCACTTGAAGTGCAGATTTAAAAAACATTTATTAAGACCCCAAGTGCCCAAGTGCTGCCACTAAAAAAGCCATCACTTGCTATTGAATTAGACTCCCCACCCGTTAAAAGGCATTAAAATTCAAGACGCATCCATTGGTTTAAAGCAAGTGCACTTAATTAAAGTTTAACTCGTTAATAAAACTGCACCATCGAGCGAGTAGAGCGAGCGCTGCTCTGCTCTCGACAGTTTTCCCGCCAATTCACGAGTGCTTCCCAATTTGAGGAAATTTCCGAAGAAAGTGAACTCGGGAAGTGTCGTCGCTCGCCGGCTCGTCTGCTCCGGCTCCTGCTCCTGCTGCTGCTCTCCTTGTCTTGGGGCCACTTGCCTAATCCGCTTTGCCATGTCGGCGATGTCGTGGGGGTGGCGCGGATGTCAAATTTGCAGGCAAGGAGGCAACTCCCGGCTCCTTGCTCCTAGATCCTTTCGGGCATAAAAAAAGTTTACCGAAGCGCGGCATGTTCTGTGGCAAGTAGCGCCATTGTACGAAACTTTAATCCCGCTTAAATTATAAATGGCACATTTGGCTTTCCCCCAGTTGCAACTGGATGCCGATGACGATGGCGATGCCTGTGCCGGCGCCTGTGCCTACTCCTGCCATTCCAATATACCCTGTATTACTAGAGTATCTCCGTATGTCCGCATCCCCGTATCCCATAACCCATTGCCATGCCATGTCAGGGGGCTGTGCTCGAGTGCCTCCCGAAAGTTTATGTGTGTTGTCACAATCTCCTAGGTTTTGGTGGATGAAACTGGAGGAGGACAGGACAGGGAGCAAACACAAAACACTTTGTAGCCTTTTATTTGGCAAGCGGAATGCACTGCACTAAAGCCAAAGTTTACGGCTGGCATTTAGTTGCTCCGGCGGCCCCAAAAGCGGAAACTTCTAAGCCGAAACACGGGGCCAAAGTGTACCGAACTGACTTTGCAGCCGCAGAGCCACAGTCTCAACCTCAGCCGGAGTCTGAGTCCCGTCCCCCAGCCCGGGCATAAAATTGTTGCCGACATGTTTGCTCCGCTCCCATTCGCTTGTTGAATTATGATTTTCTGCCTGGCCTGGCAAAGTGTCTCTCCATCTCACAGTCCAGAGTCCAGAGTCCAGGGTCTCTGGTTCTCCAGGCTCCAGGAAATCAATTAAAACTTTGCATCTTGTCAGGGGACACCGACTCCCTGCAACTTACTCTCCATGTTTTCCATGTACTCCGTGTGTGTTCCCGACACATCAAACAAATGTCATCGCCGGCCGAACATCCGACAGTTAACTGCAATTAAACGTCATGCAATGCACAATTAATGCCCAGAGATGGTCGAGTAATAGAGTAAAATTACAAACTTCAATGGTTGGAATTTCAAGGACTCACAGATTGGTTTGCCTTTGAAATACCAGATACTTAGTGCTGTATAGGAATATACATATCTGAAACTGGTCTTCTTTATCCATTGAGTGTGACATATAGAGCTCTTAATTATAATTCCATTTAATATCCATTTCATAACGATTATTTATCATCAGTTATTAACATAGTACATATAAGATTAAGGATTAGATTAAGGATTTTCAAATGCAACAAATTGAAAGGTATATAAATATTCAATACATTATAGGTAGGTAAAATAGGCATATATAAATATTCTATAGATTATATATTATATTAAAAATAAATCTGAAAAATAGCTTTGTAGCTCTTAAAATATATAATACTTATTAACATTTTTCGTTCTTTTAATGGTTTTATTACTTTAAATTGTACCAAAGAAAATCTATCAACGGTCAACCGATAAAGATGACAAAGTTAAGTAATCTTTTAGCCTTGGATAACTTTTCTACTATTGAGTACTTAATCGGCAGTAATAATCAATTATTTTAATAATAAAATAAATAAAATATAATCTTATTCCCTTCAAGGATATACAAATATTAACTTTACTCTACAGAAAAACTCTTCTGAAATCTACAAAAACTTAAATAATTGTCAAAAGCACTCAATGCCAAGGCTGTCAAAATAAATTTAAGGTAAAGCATATCAATTTGTTTACAATAAACGAAACAAACACATGTGAAAAACGTGATTTTTTCTGTATAATTTGTATTGAATAATACGATACAGTTTGATATTCGATTCATTTCCTTTTTAATGAAACAATAGCTTTACATGGGGAAACAGCTGCAAATGTGTATTTAAAAAATCATCACATCCTATAGACATTAGATTAATAAAACAATCCCATTTCCATGGTACACTAATTATATTTTTTTTATAGCAATAATCAAATCGTTTTTCACTAAACTGTTTTCCGGCTCATTCGGGCATTACGTGTACAAATTGCCGGGGGGAGCGAGTTTATTACATTTTCGGATGCCCTCGGACATTGTTTAGTTTTCGTTCGGCTTTAGCATTTTTTCAGTACACTTTTCTCGAAATTTTCCCCCTCCTATTTTCTTTTTTTTGTATTTCTGTTGGCGGTTGCCTCGTAAAACAGTTAGCAAGCATTGCAGCCGGGGCTGGGACCGGGGCCAGCGGCACAAATTTTAATTAGAGTGCGCCACGCAAACATATCCTTCTCCATTGCCTATACCGCCACCGCCAAGGATGCGATACTTTGGGGTCTCCGTTTCGCACACAATGTTTATGTTTGTTTGTCATACATGGGAGAAGTCCCTGGTGCATTGAACGGTATCCAAATAGGACCCTAAAGCGTTTTGTGTTCGGGTAAATTGGCAGCGGGGCGCTCGGAATGCACCAGTGGAGCAGGACACTCTGGCCACAATAAACAAGGGTGCACTTTCGGTAGTGGGCCCAAAGGACGGACGGCTCCGTTGCGGCCACGGTGCCT
Source organism: Drosophila jambulina (assembly GCA_018152175.1). Classification (NCBI taxonomy): domain Eukaryota; kingdom Metazoa; phylum Arthropoda; class Insecta; order Diptera; family Drosophilidae; genus Drosophila; species Drosophila jambulina. Next base: position 10,905,622 of record JAECXH010000113.1, on the reverse strand, counting down.
CCCATAGATATATGCAGTTCCAGTGGTTTCTTCTTCTCTGCTCTGTGCCATTCGTTTTAACCATTTCTCTCCCTCCATTTTTTTTTTCTGCTGCCAAAAACTTGAATGTAAATTTGTGCTGGCTTCGGTTAAAGGCAGCCGGCCACCGAGCACAATGCAAACCGCCCATTTCCCGGTCGCAGATCGATCGATTCCATCGAAATGGGATTCTTGCATGTGGTCGGAGTGTTTATTTCTTTTCGGCAGTTATGCAATCCGCTGGCCAAAAAGAATTTGCTTGCTTTACACGAGAATATAACGTTATGCTGGAGGCCAAGAGAGATGATGCCGGATCTGTATTTCGGAACGATTATGAAGCACGCTTGGCCTTGAGAGGAAAATGGATTTAATTTTGAAATGGAAGCTATTTTCCGAGGGTTCAAATTTGTGGGATTGTTAACCAGAAAACGTAGGAGGAAGGGGAACCAGGGGGAGATTAAGGGAAATCTTCTACAGGTCGAAGGTAGGAAAAAATTGAACCAGAGAGGGTTTAGGGGAAATCTTCTACAGGTCATATTTGTAGTTCTGTTAAAGTACTTTATTTATTTGGATCTCTCACAAAGTACACTCGTGAGTCAGTAATAATAATATTATGATATAAACCAAGTTCGGAATTAAATAATATTTAAATGGTTTTAAAATATAAAAACAAAATATATATTTTTAAGGACCAAAGCAGAGCCTAGCTCTAACTGGAGGCTCACCACTTTAGCCATACTTTTGTGGATTAATCCAAGGAATTCAGAGATTAATGCTGACTCTTTTGATATCTGCTGTTTTATTAACAACTTAAATATTTAGTTAAAACTTATAAGAAATATAACCCTTGATAGTCATAAAAATACCTAAACAAGGCCTATTTGTTAGCTTCTTAGATCCTTCTGCACTTTACTCAGATTTAATTTAAATGTTATATATTCAATGCTTAGTTCTCCTACCTTGAGAGAAGTGCAATTTTTAACCTCCCCCCTAATGAGTATATTAAAATTGCAAGCCAAAATAATCTGGGAGTGCAGCTCACAATCTAAGCTTCCAAGGCAGAATCATCAGCATCCATCTAAGATATTCTCCTGGCTAATCGCTGGCCAAAGCCAAAAGTAATTATGAGGAGCAGCAGCCCGCACTTTGAAGTACAGCAGAAAGGCCGTTGCACAGGACATCACATCTGGCCTGCATTATCGCAGAGGGAACACTGTTCCCAGTATGCTCTCCGGACCGATGCTCTTGCGCAGAATCAGCATCCACAGTTGTCAGTTTCGGTTTCAGGCTCCCGTGTGTGCTTTTTTGGCCACAAACCAGTAGCTAACAGCTCCCGTCAGTTGCGCGTCGGGCTCTTAACGGAACGGTTCACCAGCTCCGGAATGCGGTTGCCACCGAGATCGGTCCTGTGCTAGAGAGTTATATCCACCACCTGCAGGTGTTTGGCGCCAAGCTGCCCATTTCGACTTTTTTTGCGGCGCAGAGAGACAAATTGTTTATCTTGTGTCAAGTGCTGTACGACGGCCACCCTTGGACCACTCCACACTTGGCTCAACGCGAATGGAGTCGACTCCCCGCCAGGAGCAGTGAAAGTTTGTTGTCGCCATTGCCTCCGCAGCTCGACTCCGACTCCGGTGTCGTTTTGTGGCTGCCGTCTGTGGAGTGCCAGTTGGAACCTTGCGGTTTTTCGGGGGAGCCGAAATCGGATGACATTATCTTCCCTGGGCTCTACAGCGGGCCGCAGGACACGGGCGATAGGAGAGGCAGGAGGCAGGAGGCAGGAGCCCGGAGTGGCGTGGCGGCGAGACCGAAATTAAAAGCGAAACAAGGCGCCGCACCTTAGGCATGCATCTTTAATCAGGCGCCAATGAATTTGCGCGCCGTGGATCCGTGCGAAATGTTTACGGCGTATGAATAAGCAATGAAATAAGCGCTCGCGGGCATTTGTCATTTGGCAAAGTGAAAATTGAAGTGACTGTGAAAATTGAGACAAATGTGCGCCGCCAGCACCAGCCAGGATTAGGGTCTAGCCGAGTCGAGTCGAGAATCCGGGCATAATTTCATCTTAACTAGGTAAATATTGGGTTTCGCTTGGGCTCACGTACGTTCGACAGTAAATGAAGGTAGGAGGGCTGTTTCACACCTGTTACAACTTAATTACGGCTTGGCAAAGTAACTGAATTATTCACCTGGAATGCGGCTCGATGGCAGTATATTTGCCAAAGCAAAAGTACAAATAGCCAGCGGGGAAAATGTGTGTGTCCAAGGTGGTCCGAGGCAGACCTGGCTAATTCCCCACGAGGCAGGATGGGAATGGAATTCTGGGGCAGTCATATAAACGAGAATGAATGAATGTAATTGCTTTTGATTTATCTCACTCTCATCGCCGAAATGAAAGAAGGGAGCGGAAGAGCGGAAATAGAGTGGAAAGCCATTTATTTGGTGATTTCCGCCAAGACCTGCGCCAAATACAACAAATTCTGATAAATTATTACACAGATGATTATTGATGAACACTAATTTATTAAGTCAATGCGCCTGGGAACTGTGGTTGTAACTGCGGCTGGAAACCTCAACTTCGACCTGAACCTTAACCTCAAGCCTCAGGACCCCCAGCCCCAACCTCAGCAGGTCCAACCTCAAACTAAGACGGGAGTCCGGGAAAAACCTTCTTTTGGGGGAAATGGAATTTGAAATCATAAAATTATTTATGAAGGAATGCCTGCGAGGGCGAAGGGACCTTTGGCATTGCCTTTTTCGGGTTTTGTGGCCAACTTATTCGAGAATAAAGGGAAAAGTTTTCACTTTTTGCGGCTGAATTATACATATAAATGTATGTACTGCACACTCGCTGGCCCCGTATTATATGTAGGACACGTCTATGAATTTGTTTTCATTTGCCGGGTTAGGTCCAGCTTAAAAGCGCCAACTTTGTGGGCTAGCTGGGTCGGTCGAAGTCATCCCCCGGGAGACATAACTATTTTTGTGCTTCATTAGAGAGGGGAGAAGGCCATGAATCCGAGATTAGGTGTATATGATTAATGTTTGAAGCTGACCGTGCCAAAGTTGGCTGATTTTAAATGCACACCCGCCGCATAAATCAATTTCTGAAATGCACTGTGTGCCAGTCTGTGTGTGCAGCGCAGCGGGATATCCGATTATGTGGCTCTGATAACCACATCGATTAATCAATGGCACTTTAATGGCTCTCTGACCATTCCGGGCCGAGCAATCACCAGATTAAATCAGGTCGAAGTTGGTTCTGAAACTGGAGCTGGACGTACTCTGGACCAGTGACTGGACCTGGGCCTGAGCCTGACTGTGCCCGCAGTCGATTAAATAAACAAATTCTTCGAGGCTATCCAGCTCAGTTACCCCTGTTTCCAGCTACGCTCGGTTATTTTAGTTGAAAATACAATTCTATACTTTTGTGCACTCGAAGAAAAGGGTCTTTAAAGGTACTCGACAGAGTTAGAAAGTCAACAGTCAGAGAAAAAATAAGCAAATTGATTTTAAATGAAAGAAAAGATTAATGAGTTGAAAAGAAAGTACATTTATAAGATATAGTTAGCCTGAGGCGAACGTTTCTTGGAAATTTAAGCAGAATTAGAAGATAAATATTAGAATTATAGGACATTAAAATGTACAATCATTTCTCTAACATCTTAACACAGGCTTTAAAAGCTTAATTCTTTGTTTAGGTTTCAAGTTAGGGATACTTAATAGCGAACTTGTTTAATGTTTTTATTTATATTTTTACCTTACTTTTAGAAACATTACTATAAAAGTTAAATATGCAATATAAATTATATATATACCTTTATTATAAAACCTATGATAATATTTCCTAAAGAAGCACCTCGGCATTTGAGCTCTAGGGTAACTTACTTACTAACTTAAAAAAAATTGAAAAAATATATGAATACAATTTATTTCCAATAACAAACTATAAACCCAAAGGCTGATTTATTGTTTCAATTTTTTCACAAGTAAAAATATTTTTTCCAATAACTAAAAATTCATATTTCCATATTGCTTGTATAAAACTCTACGTCAAGCGCCTCAAACGATCTGATACAATGTATACTGCAACATGAAACAATTTTTTGCCCCGAGCTACAACAGTGTATCCTCTCCCGCTGAAAAATATAAAAAAATGGTTCCATTATTTTTTGAAATTAATTGGCCAACGCTTGTGAAACAATTTCCGGTCAGGAATTCCTCTAGCATTTAGGAGGCAAACACGGCGAAGGGGCTGGCTGGGTTGGCTAGATGGATTGGTCTGGGGTTGGACTTGATTGGGGATGGACTGGGCTGGTGCCCCGCTATTCCCTGGCTTTGAGGCATTTTGAATATTTCATTTTAGCATTTTCATATTGACCAACTGGTCAAATAAATTCGAGGCAAATAAATAAACGAGGCAAGAAAGGGGTCGAAGATGGATTCTTCTCTCCCGAAAGAAAAGATGAAAGGTTCGATGCCTGCACTCGGTACGACATCCTGCATCCAGCCAGACCGGGACCCGGAACGGGCTGGGATTTATGGAAGCCGGAATGTTGACACAATGCCCAAATAATTCAAATGTTGTGCGAATCTGCTGAAATATGTTATACATTCATTTACATGCAGATCTGGGCCCTTCGGCTTTTAGACGGATTTGACACGTAGCTGTGGAAATGCAGATACAGAATTCAAGTGGGCCCATTTGGCAGGATGAGCTGCAGGATGCGAGCAGGGCAGGATATATACCATAAAGGGAGTGAAGGGGGTGTGTGGAGCCACCCATCAGCCCACTGGAAGGGGTGAAGGGGTGGTGTTAAAATGCAGACACACACCCCCCCCCCTGCCTCTGTGTGTGGCAGCTTGTTTGTGCTGTATGTATTTGCATTTCCATTTGGTTTTTATTTTCCACTTTTTTATGTTGACTGTGACTGCAATATTCGCTTGAATAAATTATCCAGGTGGAGCCTGGCTCTGCATACCAAAAAGCAGCCGGAATATGCCACATATCGGACTTTAAATCAAAGCCAGACTGTTTGGCAACGTAATTGTCTTCGATTGCCAGAGACGTTTGGGCAATTTTCCTGCGGGGCAGAGGGAATACATATTAATTTGTGGGGAGTATGGGTGCCGAGCGGAACTTCCGGCAGGATAATGCCATTAATTTGGATTACAATTTCATGTTTCATGAAGTGCCGCGCTCGGCAATCACGACTATCGCCGAAATCCCCTTCATTGTATTCAAATTTCTTTATCCCCTTATAATGTCCGTCCCAGTTTCCATAATGTCCCCGGGTTTAGTCCCCCTCCCCGCTCCGCCGCGCTCCTTTCCAGTCACTGTCGCCTTCTGCGTTCGCTTTATGGTTCATGTTCATGTCTTCTTTATCTAAATCATCCAACTGTGTAAATATTTGCCTCGCTTCCTGCATTCCATCCTCGTTATCCTTAAATCGTGCGTGCCGAGCTATACAAAGACAAGGCGAGTGCCAGCGAGGGGAGGGGAGCTGGGCAGGAGCGGCGCTCGAGGAGCGGCAAGGAATAAAGCAAACCAGCCAAGCGACCAACCCAACCCAGCGGACCCATCCAGCCCAGCTCCCCGCCACTCCGTCGACCCGTCAGCCCGCCGACTGCTGACTGAGTGAACCGACCTACTCTACACTGGGTTAAATTTTGCATAAGGAACACGAGGCAGTCGCTGCACAGTGGCATAAGCCGGGCGGGCATGCTGAAATTAGGTTAAAAAAAATATAGAAGGTATACGTGACTGCTTGAGAGCTGAAGAGGAAGTACATAGAGGTCTTGGAAAGTAGCGTTTTATATATGTCAAAGTGAGAGGGATTCCTGAAACTAACTTAACATATACTTAAAACTCCGTTTGACTTGAAACGAGGAAGCTTTAATAAATGTTCAAAGGGAATTTATAATATCCTAGTACTTAATAAGGCACAATATCAGGGGAATGATAGAGATTGTATTACTACTCTATTTTAGGAAAATTATTATACATCTTAATAGATTAAATTATATGCTTATTCTTGCATATAATAATATTAAAGTCAAATCAAATATTATTTTAATGAGCATTCATAGTTGAACTGAAACAGCTGTAAAGATAATCTTGTGCTGCACTTATCTTTTGATAAACGATCTATGTTTGATCTAGTCTATAGTTCTGTTTTGATTTCTGTAGATTAAATTAATTATGATATATGTATTAGAGCTAGAGTTAACTAAAAGTTCTCTTAAACAACTAAAAACTGAGCTAAACTCAAATAATATTAATATAAATATGATATTTCAAGCAATAATTTTCTTGGTGTGTTTGCTAAAAAATTTAATGTAATGAATGTAATCAAAAAGTAGAGGATAACTTGATTTAAAAATATAATTAATAAACTATTATAAATTATAACTCAAATAACTAAATATACATTAACAGGGAAGCTAACTTAGAGAGGTGGAAGTTTGCATACCCTGTAGTTTGTGAATGGAAATTAAGACACTTTTGACTTCAAATTCCAGGGGTAAGAATTCGAAATCTTTCATATCTTTAAACCCCCTGGAATTTGAAATCTTTCTTATCATAGCCAAAGATATTGTAATTTCAATTCTGCGATAGAAATATAAGGAAATAATAATTTTAGAAACCCCTCTAGTCCAGTTTCTACTAATTTACAAATTCTGAAAAATCTATATAAATTCTATTTAACATTTAACCTTTCAACACCACTTAGTTACCATAATAATATGATAAGCTTTATCGAAAATATTTACTTTGCCAAGACAAACAAGTCGCTGTTTTGGCCCCACTGTGCGTAATTCCAACGGTAAACAATAATCGCAGCATTAATCTGAAACTGCGCACAAATCCGTCAAACTTAGTGGCGAAAAGCGGGGAACTGAACTGCCAGGAGCCCGGGAAAGCCCAAAAACAACAACAACAACAGTTGCGACAGGGACTAAGGCAAAGACAAAGGCAAACATTGGCAGAGTTTTTGGATTTTTGGGACGCCCGAGCGTCGTCATTAATTTTAAGAACTTTAACCCACTTCCGCCAAGTCGTTATCGGGGCATCCATCAATTCTCTGGCCAGGTGCGAGAGACTCGGGACTCGGAACTCGGGACTCGGTCCCGACTTTAATTCCCAAAAAGCGAGACAAATAGTTCAAATCATCTTGAGGGGCAATTAAGCAGCGTGACTGAGTGTTTTATGGCACTGAAAATTATACGACTCTGTCAGGTTTTATGATTTCATGCCCAGACGGAGATCCTGAATGGGCGATGCCCTGGTCTGATGCTCTCCGAGATTTAATGGGCCGTGCTGGCCAATTATAACCCCCCGGCACAAAGGATCGGGGTCACCACTTACGCTCCGACTGTCACACAAGTGCCCATCCAAGCTACCCCCTAGAAAGATACTCATGTGAGTTTAGTTTGTTTTGAATGCAGTGTCGGCAATATTTACCACCGACTGAGCGGGCGGGAAACCGATACTCGACCGAGGACGACTCTCGAAATGGGGCCAATGTTTGGCTTCCGCAGATGGATGAGTGGGCCGGGGATGAGCATCAGTCTTTGACGACATCACTGGAAGCTCCGACGGAAACCCAATCCGCAAACAGAGAGAGAGAGATACAAAAGGCCAGAGATCACCGCTGCCGCAATCAATATTCATAAAGATTCGCCAAAGTTCACTCCACGGGGTTAGGCAAACTTTCGATTGTCTTCGGGGATATGCGGAAAAATTGCTGCCTTGGCCAACTTTGGCTCTTGGCTTATTTCATTATGGAACTTATCAACAGATTTGAGACAAAATTCTTACCAGTCCCCGCCCCGCAGCTCGCAACTTTCATAAGTATTTACAATGTTGGGGCGTTTTTGTCAGCTGCATTATGATAAAAATTTTACAAAGTTTCCCTTAAGCTTTTTACACGAGCTCACCGCAAGATGTCGGCTGATGGGCGGCCTCCAATCGGGGTGGAAGGATGCCGGGGGGCGGGTTGGCTCCTGTCCGGGGGTGGAACTGGTCGGAGGACTTGGCTTAGCTGAAAACTTGAAAGGGACGAAATCCCTTTGGCCTCAAACTATTATTACATGCTCATATAGATTATTCACATTCTTTCACTTTGCAGTCAACCGCAACAAAAGCAACAAAGGATGGAGGCTAAAGCTGGCTTAAGTGCGCTCGAGGAAAGGTCCCTGAAAGGTTCAGGTATGTGGATTATATAATTGCCGACAACTGCCGGGAGTTCTGCGGCAGTTGATGACACAAACTGCTTGAGACGAGGCATCCAGGGGAGGGTTGATTCGATTCTGGCACAGCGTTAAGCCAACCAAAAAGCCACAACTCATCAGGGACGGGGGTTTCCCGTAAATTGTTTTATTTTAAATTGTTTTGTGTGTCATGTTTGTATTAAGTGAATAATAGTTGCATAAATTCTCGAAGGTAAATTGAGCTGTGAACTTGAACAGAACACTTTACTTTACTTTATTTAGGTTTAAAGGAAAGGAATGGATAAGATATACTGAAGGAGATTTTGAGTGATTTATTTTATTTTTTAAAGCAATGTTTGTTTTATTTATTCAGTAATGGAATAATACAAGCACTTAGGAATTTTTATAATTTAATTTTAACATATTTACCAACTTGATTAAAACCTAATCAAAACTAAGCAATGTTAATTTCCAAAATAAAGTCACCTCAATCTTTTTAAAATCTCTTAAAAAGGTGTCTATAACTACATAAGTAATTATATAGAGAATAGTGTACAATTTTAACTTGCCACATACCAATTTGTAGACATTTTAGAAATTTTTTAAAAGAATATTAAAGCTCTAGTGATAACCATAACACCCACGATATTATTCTCTTCAAATATCAGCAAAATAAACGTCATACTTATTGAAAAGATTTGTATCTCAAACTCCCAAGAAAGGACCTTCAGCAAATAGTTTATGCTTATCTGTCGATTCAAAGTTTCGATAAAGAGTGATTGAATCTTTTTCTTTTACGAGTCCCGAGTATCCTTTCTTTTTGCACCAACCTTTGCTCTTCCTCCAATTGTTTTATAGTTTCGAAAGGCAGAGTATATCCCCGGCTAAGTCCGAATCGAATCTGGAGTGCAGGCCAGGAGCGGGGAAAAGCCAAACTGAAAACAGAGAGCAAACGAAGAAGAAGCCACCACCAAGGTTCTGTTTAACCAACCTATTCGAGATCCCAGCCCCCATCCCAGCCCCCATCCCGAGTCCTAGCCCTATCCCATCCGCCCGGGCCAGACCCGGCCAGACCACCACCTCCATGTGTATTTGCTCCGAGGGCATTTAGAAAACCCCATGCTCGGAAGGGTGCGGGAAAACTGTGAATTTTTTCTGCTATTCCACCTTTTCGACTTTCGACTTGTTTACGCAAAAGTTAAGGAAGGACATAAAAGCGAGCGGGCATCCTGGCATCCGTCGTAAAAACTGTCGTCGTCACACTGGCTGATACCGATAGCGACGGCGAAAAGAACAGCTAACACACGCAGCACACATTTGTAGGAAAAACGCCCGGAGCCGGGGAAAATTTAATCATAAACACACAGCACTCGATTACGTCATGTGCGAAAACAAAACTATTTGTCGTCCTTTGCCTTTCATTTGAACTCAGCTCAACGGCACTCAGCTCAGCTCTAAACTCGGGGCACAGCTTAGCTTTAAAGACCCGTGTCCTCGTACAAAGAAATACAAAGAAATCAAAATAAGGAGGAGGAATACGAATGCGAAAGCGTTGGGATATATCCATCAAAGCTGACTTTCGTAGCTGCCCTGCCTTGCCTTTGAATCTAATCCGAGCAATACTGGAAATTTTAAAAAACAAAAAAGAGCCAACGAAAAAAGAATGCCAACATTGGATTACAGATTGTCGCCGGGGAGAGACGAGAAATGAGCATAAAAAGGGGATATAATAAACAAGCTGGGGGGAGCAGGGAGGGCAGGCGGCGGCGGATGTTTAGACCGACTCATACCAGCATCCCTGGCAGCCCCAGGACCCCCGGAAACCCACTCCAGCCACCCCCTGTGACATGTAAGCTTCTGGGCAAAAGTTGAGTTTCTTTTTTTTTCCTCGGTTGTTTCTCTTTTTTTATGATTATTTTTACTTTTGTTTCGGCTAACGAGACGCATTCCGTGGTAATCCGTCCCCAGGGAAATGTTAAACCCCAGGCGGAGTGGGGGTCCGTCCAGAGGAGGCATCATCGGTGGTGTCCTGTCGAAAATCGCTTAAATGGACCATCAATGGTTCGGCCACGAGCCGAGAAATTGCCAAGGACATTAACACTGACAAAATGTTGATTAAACTGGCAGCCGCTTTGGGCCATATTGAAATGGCCACCGGTCAGTGTTCAGGGGGAGGGTGAAAGCAGGAAAGAAGAAGGGAAAAGGCAAATCTCTTCACTTTGAAATTGAATAATTTGCACACATTCATACACTTGACTCTCACGTGACCTTTGCCCGGGGCCACACAGAGAAAAAAATACATATATACAGGTCTTGAAGTGTATACATAATCGAAGTGTATCTGTAGGAATAAAGAATGATGTCACTAGGTCTTAAAAAGTTATGTAAAGTAGGTCATTAAATTTTTAAAGTATGCGCAAATTCCTTAATTTTAAGTTGTAATATTTTATTTATGATTGATGGTGCTTAGAAAATTATGTTACATAATTTTTACAACATCCTATAACTTGTGTATGAAGTGCAGATGCAACACCTTTATTTTTAGATATAAAACTCCCTCTAAAATTTACTAAATGAGAATTCTTATAACACAATTTTAAGGCTTTTGAAGTACATTTACATAAAAGTAATACATTTAAATTATATAATTTCCTAGAAACAAAATAGGCGTACCAGGGGGCTGGGGGAAAATAAAAGGGTTATATATCATGCCCAAGACAGCGTCATCGCTCTGAAGAGGGTTTTTCCAGGCATTTTCCAGCCCAGTGCTGGGGTCGGCGCTCGGGGGTCGAGGGTGCTGGCTCAAGTGCCTGCCCCCAAGGCGGCGACTAAGGAAAAGTCCAGAGTCCAGAGTCCGGAGTAGGCAAAAGCAGTGGCAGCAGCCAGCCAGGACAGTGTTTTCCGCTTTTCCGGACGAGCAAATGACCCGGAAAGGCCAAACGAAGGCGGCGCGCAAAAGGAAAATACGGAAAATATGGCAACTGGCATCGGGCATTGGCAAACAACACACACACACAGAGAGAGAGCGGCAACAAAAAGTGGCAACGGAAACAATTGCAGTGACTGGGCAAATGTTTAGCAACCTGCCCCGCGGGAAAGGCAAGGCAGGAAGCTGAAGGAAATGCCAAGGAATCCCAGGAAAAACCAAAGCAGAAGAGGAAGGAAATGTCAGTTGCTAAAGTCTGTGTCCCCTGTCTCATGTCCTGTGGCTGCGGCCGTTTGATATTTAAATCTGATTTACGCCATCAACTGTTTAGCTAAGTGCTCCCCCATTCAGAACTTGAAGCGATGCCAGGACTCCGCTGCCAGGACTTCGCTGCAGCAGCCCGCTCGATGAGGGGGAAAAAGCGGAGGCGGAAATCCAGGTGGCCTGAAATGCATACCTAATTACGTTAATGGCCGTGCTGGCCATAAATTAGTGGAGATTAGGCGGCGCTGGCCAAATTCGCTCGCACCTTCTGGCCAGAATCGAGGACCCACAGAACAGAACCGAAGCGTTGCCAAATTGAACCGGGCTAAAAGCGAGCAGCAAGTTCGCTCCATGCTGGCATAATTATTGTCAGAGGGCAAGGAGGGCTGTGTGAACGGAAAGTAATTATTATCATTATTATTGCTCTTTCGAGCGGCGAAGGTAAATCAATAAATTTGCATAATCATTGTGTAAAAGACCAATTAATGGCGCTTTAAATGCAAGATGGGTAAGGTTGTTTTTACCAAGCGAACGAATTCGATCCGCAATGGACCGCGTCAACGACAATTGTGAAAAATATCGTTTAATTAAAACAAATATGCATAGATTATTTCACATAAAAGCGAAAGCGAAAGCGAAAGCATTCCCCCCAGCTGGAAATTTATTAAAGTAAAAAGTTATTTCAGGCGAATTTAATTGCTGTTGAAACGGCGCTAATTGAAAAGTCCCCGGGAGCCGAGGGAAAACAACAAGACAACAACATTTCTGGCCCGGCTCTGACTCTGACTCTGACTCTGGCTTTCCCCTCGAATAATCAGTACAAACAATGTTGAATGAAATGGAAATTAATCTAATTTCTGTGGGACAAGCGGCCAGAGCGAGAACACGGATATCCTTTTAGGCAGCCTAGCCTCGCTCCCGATCCTCCGCCCTCGACTGATGAGCGTAATTAATCAAGCAGCAAGCAGCCCGAATGCTATTCCCAGGGGCAGATATCTGTTTTCCTTTTGAGCCAGCATAAATATTATGGCGGCACCAATGCCAAACAATTAACACAGATCTGCGCTTTCACCTACTTGCAACAGCCCGAAATAGCACCTGTCTCACCTGCTCTCTCTCTCGCCACTCACCTGGGTGGATGGAGTCCATCAGAGAGCTCTTTGCTGACAACTGCCAGCTACTTATGCATGTTGCTGCCACTGACAAGGCACTGCCGGTGAGACAGTGGCAAAGGGCTGCCTGCAAGGAGCAGGACTTACAGGTAAACAGGTGGAAAACAGGTGGGGCGGCTACCCCAGACGGGGATGCCAGTGGTGTCCTGCAGTTGACAAAAAGTAAAAGGATTCTTGTAAATGAAAGCAAATAGCTGGGGGCTTATGTAAGTCTCACAATTGAAAAAGAGCCTTGTGGCTTGTTAATGGTCTTTTATATTGAGTAAGGATAATAATTCTTTGTTAATTATTTATTTATTATTACTTCTCCCAGTTAAACCGTTATTTTTCAGCTAGAAACCAGCCAGGTTGTCAGATCCAGGTGCATGCAAATGTTGCATTCCATGCAAAAGGCAACGACAAAAGGTGTTAAGAAAGCCATTTCGCCTGCTAATGAGTGACGATGCCTCGGTGCGTGTTTGTGTGTGTGTGTCTGTGCAGGTGTGTGTGTGTGCATGTGGGTGTGTCTCAAGGTGTGAGCTGGTGTGTGTCTTTCTCGCTTTCGCCTCCTGTTTGTGTTTGTGTCCCCGTGAGTCCTTGCCAAGACTTGAGCCTGAGCTGAAGAGCAAACAAAAATGTTTTCATGTTTGGGCCTGTCAACAGATTTATCCAGCTGTCCCCTCTCCCTCCTACCCTCTGCCCCTTTTTTCGGCTTGTATTTGTTTGTGTGTGTGTGTGCAGAAGCATTTTGCTTAATTAGTTACAAACAGCTAAAGCTGAGAGAGAGAGCGGCAGGTGCGGGGCAGGAGTCTCATCCATAGCTGTCTTTAAGGCTCCGCCAAATGTTTACAAAACGTCGCTGCGTCTGCTGCGGGCAGCTGAAGATACAGATATAAGATACCGAGATACCAGATACAATTTACGGGGAGGTGCGAGTGTGCAAAGGATGCAGGATCTGTGTGTGAGTGTGCGTGTGAGTAGGTGACACAAGTCAGCTCGAGATAATCCGATGAACTCGCCGACAGTAGCATACTTATGAGGGCAGCTGACGCAGAGAATAGTGTGTGTGCCGGAGTGGGGGAAAAATATATAGTTTTATTCACCTGATAGCACCCAGGAAATGAATGGAGGCAACGTCGAGAAGTTCCATACAATTTCAGTGCTTGAATTGCAACATTAAATTCATTTATTTAAAGAGATGGGAGGTGGCAAAAGGAAGGGTACTTGCTGACACAAAAAATCAACTAAGGTAAATTTATTCGTAAAATTCAAATTTGCATTTATTCGTCTCGTCCTTTAATATGGAATACTGTAAGATTGTAAGGATTTTTTAAACAATATTAACGAGGTGTGATCTCTTTAAAAAGATTATTAAACAGGCTCAGGCTTTTTCAAATTTAAAAATTAATTCATAAATTCATTCACTTCTTATGAGGCACGTATTAATTAATTTATAAATTTTTTCAACACGTAATTTTCTTAAACAATACGTAGAACTTGTAGCTTCAATAACAATAGTCTTATTAAGATTAAATTTAATTAAATTGAAGTATTTCTATGTGACTAAACTTAACTTTACTTAACAGAAAATCAATCCAGCTTTTAATTATTTTCTGAGTAACATACACCTTTACCCTTAAACCATGAAGAATAACATAACATAGTTTTTCCTTAAACAAATACATTTATTTTGTTTCCAAGTAAAGTATTTATTTTGTATTTATTTACAAATATTTTCTCCCTCTATTGACATTAATTTTTAATAAAAACATGTACTGTTCAAATAAGATATTCTTGGTTTAGTAAAGTTCGGAAGCTGTTGCACTTGTTAATGCCTTCACCCGTTGCTTTCATATGAATTTCCAGCCTTGTATTAAATTACACATTTAAGCGTTAAGGTAAAAGGAAAATGTAATTATTTTCTTTATGGGAAAAGTCTGACTAGCATTTGTTATTGCTTACATTTTATTTTTTATTTCTGAAGCACTAGAGGCAAGCAAGAGGCCTTGCCAGCCCAGTTCCAGGCTATTAAATTGCTCAATTTCTCAAGCCCCCTGCCCTGACCCTGCAACTTACCCACCATAAAGTTAAATTACACGTTTAATTACACGCCCATTAAGTCGAATGCATTTTCCTGTTTGCCCTCCCGCAGAGAAACTCAAAATGCTGGACATCACACGCGACAAGCCCGTGAAGGTGGCCGTCAAAGTGGCGGTGCCGGTGCGAGATCACCCCAAGGTAAGTGGAAAATTCGCTGGCGCAGGGAAAAACGGAAAGGGTGGAGCAACATTTTCATTGCATTTCCCTTTGTCCGGCCGCGGCGCAGTTCAATTTCGTGGGAAAGCTGCTGGGACCCAAGGGCAACTCGATGAAGCGACTGCAGGAGGACACCATGTGCAAGATGGCCGTGCTGGGACGCGGCTCGATGCGGGACCGGCGGAAGGAGGAGGAGCTGCGGGCCAGCGGCGACAGTCGCTATGCCCATCTCTTCGAGGACCTGCACGTGGAGATCTCGACCTTTGCCGCTCCGGCGGAGGCCCATGCCCGGATTGCCTATGCGCTGGCGGAAGTGCGACGCTTCCTGGTTCCGGTGAGTCGGCCTTTGTGGGCCTTCAGTGGGGACTTCGCGGGACTTGCCCTGGACCCTTTTCGGGGGGCACGTGGACTCCCCTTTCGGCATTGTTTGTGTTTAATACCCATTAATGATTCAAGTTTTCGGCCGTTCCATGGCAAGCAGGCAAATGAACATCTTAAAGTTCGCCAAGACACGGAGCTTAAAGTTATGACGGCGAGGAGTGCACTGGCAGAAACAATTTATTAAAAAGTATTTAATTAGCATATAAAATAAATGGTAAACTAAAGTATTTAAAAAGCATTTCAAGCAGGATTTATGGCCTGATCTCTTCAAGAAAGAAGAAAGGATTCTTTTGATAAGAAAATATAAAAAAAAAAACTTAGAAACTTCTTTGCTTTGAGGTATCTCACACAAGTTTATAATGTATTTTTAAATCGAAAATTTAATCATGCATAATAAAGTAAAGTAAAAAGTAGGACAACTCCTAAACTTCTTAATTTCTTAAAGAAATTCTTGACAAAGTTACGATTTTTAGTACAGAAACTAGAAGTTTTCTAGACTCTTCAACCTTAACTCGAGCTAATTATAAAACACAAGATTTTGTTTTTAATTTCAAAAGTGTAAGCCTTCCTCAGAATATATTTCCTACAAAGTCATGCTTAAGGGTCAGAATATTTTTCGCCAACTCTCAAAAAGAATGTTGCTGTTCTTATAAAAGTTTTCCTCTCCCGCTGACGACTTTAATTAAAGGCGAATTTGCAAAAGTCATGGGAAAACTGTTTGGTGAGTGTAGGTGGAGTCTTGGAGTCCTGCAGTCCTGCAGTCCTGCAGTCCTGGAACAGCTCGGACTTGTACTCCTCCAAGGTTGTGCTCGTTATCGACTTCAGCTTCCGTGTTGCCCCGTGTTCGCGTGGCATGCAGCGGCGGGTTTCCTGCTCGCCGCGCTCGCTGACTAAATTGCATTGTGCTGTAATTACATTTGCCACCCACACCCACTCGCACTCCCTCGCGGCACTCGACTGTGCCACGCCCACTCCTCCGGCACTGGTTCTGGCTGTGGCACTCCCTTTTTGCCACTTCCTCTTGGCTTGGAAGCTTGGCTGGCGTCTTCCTCTGTCCATTGTGTGGCGCTCGACACGCCATTGCCATCGCCATCGCCATCGCCATCGCTAGAGCCATCGCCATCTTGTGGAGCCATCGTGTGTGAGGGGGACTTGGTGTTTCCCCTCCAACTTGCCTTTTGGAGCTCGCTCCTCCACTTGAGACACAAATGTTAACCGTTTACTATCTGCAGCCAGCAGACAGGGATGTGGGGATTCCGTAGCACAGGCAAGGACTGCGGCACGTCCTGGGCATCATCCTCACTTGCCCGGCGCCGGCATACTTTATTTATACATCTCCTTTAAGATGCAAGCAGAATTGTGGGGAGTGGACATGGAGCAATTTAAAAGGAATGCCAGGGCATCTATCTGGGTCCCTCCGTAGCCCAGTTGCAGCACCCGCATCCGTGAGATACTCGGAATTATAAATGAGCACAATGTATCCAGCTTATTGCAAATTATGCTTTAAGACCCCGCTTTGATCTCTGTATAATTCGCCGCAAAATTCAATTCTCACCTCCCCACGTGATGAGGCATTGTTTTGAGGCCCGGATCCCCTCGCATGGGAGAGAGACCGATGCCAGGTTGGGGCCCCGGGTGTAATCTAATATATTGACATCCTGGCCGACCTTTGACTGGCAGCTGTTGGCAACATGAAAACTGTCTCCTAGCCGGGCTTTAGACCCCCTCCCGCTCCCCTCTGAGTTATTCCGATCTGATTACACACGACGAAAATTTGCATAGAAATTATTTGATATCTCGAGCGGAGAGCAAGATATGGGGGGAAGATACGGAGGTGCAGAAAGCGGGGACTGTTTCAATTTAGATAAATTGCTGGGGTTGCTTTGAGGTGCGGCTTGGCAGTCCCCGCAAATCTCATCTGTGACACATTTAAGCTTGAGCCACCTGGCGGGAAATTGTTTATGGCATCTGCAATCAGGATTTATGTTCGCCAGCGCCACTGCCATAAAGAGTGCGCCCCGTGCGACAGTTCCTCGGGTAGTAAAATGTAAGGAAATAGATACATGTGCTGTGTGCGATTCGTTTGAAAATTCAGAGATATTCATAAACGAGTTAGTTGGTTAATGGGGTTGGTGAAATGTGTATACACCGGCCTGGCGTTTCCTGTATACGAACTGCGTGTATCTATCGCTTGTCACACACACCCACACCCACACCCACCTCAGCGCCACCCACATAATTGCATTAAGCACTCACAGATACTCAGATACATATACCCCAACCGTAAGCCAGATGTGTGTATCCCAGGGCCAGGACGGAGTCCGCCCAAGGGGCGTTCCGCGGACGACACACGGAACGTGGCTGCGCACAAACTTTTAATTGACATCCAATAAAATTCGCATTTATTGCAAGCGGCGGCGATGGCGGCCAGAGAAACGTGAATTAAATTTAATTGCTCGATTGAGGTGTTCCTCTGGGTCCCCAACTAATCCCTAGGGGGAAGGACAGTCCCCTGGTAGTGGCATTGAAGGGTTCTACCTTTAAGTATATCTATTCCATCATGCCTTTTCACCTCATGTAATTATACATATAAAGGGATCTTTCATGGATAGAAAATCTGGCTAGTCAAGGCATCCTTAGAATATATCTAAAGATCTTTAAATCCACAATCTTTTGGGATCTCCACGATTACAATATCTGAAAGGGTATACACTTAAGACCGATGCCATGTTCACCTTTTTAATTAAACCTGAGGAACTCGCTCTGATGTGGCCAATTAAATCATAAAATATATAAAATCTTAACACAAGTCAATCTTTTCCCTTTTCACCCCACAGGATTACCATGACGATATCCGCCAGGAGCAGATGTGGGAGATGCAGGCGCTCACGTCCACGCCCACGCTGGGCGCACACTCCCTGGACGACTCCCAGAGTCCCACCATCAATGCCAGTAACCAGGGACCGGGCGCCACCACCTCCTCCTCCAGCGGCGGCAGCGGGCGTGGCCTGGGCGGCGGACTGGCCGACATGGACACGTCCAACGATGACAAATCGGACGTCGACGCCAGCGGCATGGAGTGCCTGTCCACTGTCGACAAGCTCGAATGCTCGCCCACTTGCGTTAGCCTGGGCATAGCCGGCATCACCAGCATCAGCACCACCAGCTCCGAGCACCCGCATCCGCACCACGCCCACCTGCACCCAGCCCATGCCCATGGACACCACCAGCAGTCCCAGCAGCCCCAGCAGCAGCAGCAGGCACACCACCACAATCAGCAGCATCATCACGGCGCTGGCCACCAGGCTCACTTCCACCAGCTGCTGCAGCAGGCCCACGGCGGAGCCAGTGCAGCGGCGGCGGCAGCCTGCGGGGAGCATCTCTCCGGACAGGCGACTCCGGCAACGGCGGCGGCACGTAAGTGGACTCCCCCGGCAGCCCAGTGGCTTAGCTGGCAGCTCGACAATTAATTGGAAGTTACGGCAGCCACTGAAAGGCCAATGAACATAATCCAGCTCCAGCCGGGAGTCAAGAAAATTACAGCTTTCCGACAGGGGGGGATTTTTGTGTTTCAGAGAAGTTTAAAGTACAAATAATGGGATATGGGGTAGTAAAATATATTCGAAAGATATTTCTTAACAGTATTTTTCTACTTTTTGCGATCAGAAAAGATTAATTTACTTTTATGACAATAGTTATCGATTCCTGTGATCAGTTACTTTCAAAGATTCCCCAGTAAACCCCCCTTTGAGTGGCCAAAATTGACCACTATAATCACGATAGTGTAGATTCCGTAGGGATAATTAATCTAAAAAGGCAGTGTGTTACTTGGTCTGGAGCTCATGTCCCACTCCATTGTTCGACGCAATCCTCCAGCTGCCACTCACCGCCCTCTTTCCCTTTGTCCGGCATCCATCCATCCACAGTGCACACCACAGCCATGGCAGTGGCACTGCAGCATCAGCTGACAGCTGCTGGAATCGGAGGACTCCTGAAGCCGGCCACCGGAGTGGGGGCCACCATGGCTGGGCTGCCCACCAACCAGGCGAGTGCCAGTGCGTTACAGTTGTCCGGCGATGGGGAGGCAGCCGCATCCGCGCTAACGCTTCTGGAGCCACCGGGCGCCGCCCTCCTGCATCCTGCGCTGCGCAACGTCAAGACCATCAACATAGGTGAGTGGAGAGTGGACGTAAGAGCTGAAGCCGTGGCTTCCAGTGACTACTAATCACGGTCAGTGCATGCCAGTCTGTGGAGTTACAGAATGCTAGCAATTTTCCTTCTTAATTACGATTTAAGAGATTTTCAAGTCGATTCCTCATGATCTCTCTCCCCCTCTGCGTGCCACAGGTGGCGGCCTGGGCAGGAAGCGCCCGCTGCTGGGGGTTCCCCGCTCCGGAATGAATCCCACCAAGCGGACGGTGATGAGTCTGCTGGCCAGGGCCAAGAACTCGCAGGCGCTGCACTCGGTGCGCCAGCCGATGGTCACCGCGGCCAGTTTCGCTGAGTGAGTTGCCGTTGACCCACTGAATCCCCTGTACTCCGAGAGCTGCGAGAGAGCGCTGGGAACCAGGAACTCATTGCTTTCCGTTGTAGACCCTTGCAGATGCTGACCTCGCCGTTCATCATTCCGCACCAGGGCGTGGAGCAGCCGATCCTGGCGCTGCCGAAGGAGAGCCTGGCCCAGGGCGTCTAACCCAGTGACCTGCTCCACCTGCGGCTGCCCAGATAGACCAATCTGACCGATTACCACCTGCCCCGCCTATGCTGGCTCTGCCCCTTCAAGGAGAAGCGGGAATCTCGAGGTGATTGCCGAGTTTTACTAGACGACGACGACGACGACGACACGTGTCTGTGTGTAGTTGAGGCGTACTTTCCACGTAGTAAGGCTATATACCGATCTTTAGGGACTAACTGTGAACTTATCCGAGCGAAATCTCGAGCTCGTGCTACACGATTTTATTTTTTACAGAGAATAAACGGAGCGTATATTTGCAATGCGATGTTTTATTTCCACAGATGCAAGAGAGCAAATCTATGCAAGAATTAAACACACAAAACAAAATGTTCGATTTAATGGAACAGAGTTTAAACTTTAAACAAATTGAAACCTAAAATTAGTGTCAAATTAAAGAGAGCAACTTCAATAGAAATAAATGTAAACGCAATTACTTTAAACAAATTACTTTAACTAAATATACACACAAATACGAATGCGAATGCGAATGCGATGCAGAAACCCAAGGACACGAGTACCATTGAAGATATATATACAATACATACGAACACGTATACAAGCATATACAGATATATACATATATGTGTGTACTTAAATCTATATTAACTTAAGATTAAACCAAACAAAACTACTAAATTAATGAGATAATACAATAATTTTAAAGTATTTTAACAGCCACAAAACGAAGACAAAGTCGAGTATCGGAAGTCGAAAGCCAAAAACCGAGGCAAACCCAATACCTTAAACCTAGAACCTTAAACAGAACCTTAAAAGAAACGAAATTAGAGGGATATTTAGAGACAGTTGAGATAGTAACCCCGATCAGAGAGATCCCACCGCCTTCAGCTTGCGTTGCCTGATTGATTGATAGATTGATAGATTGATTGATTGATCCACGTTGAGTCCCCTCAGATCCAGAGCCACAGCTGATAGATATGATAGATAGTTCGGTTTCAGTTTTAGAACGGAAAGTTTCAGAACATCGAAAGCAGCAGCGATCGCCTAGAGAGTTATATTTTATGTTCAGATTCAGAGACAGATTCGGATACAGATTCAGAATATATATACACGCAACTAGGGATAGTGTACGGATGGCAGGGAAGGGTCCTTGGTCTGAGTCTAGCAAGAATCCCCAACTCACAGCGAATAAAAGGAATTGGAATAGCGATAAACCCCCAAGCTAAGGAATTTGATCCGATCGAGCTCCTCTGACCCCGCTCAAGGAGTAGGGAACCACCGGTAGCTCCTCCTCCGACCCCTCCAGCAGCCAGAGCTCACCTTAGCCCCCAGTTACTCCGTTGACTGTGCACAGCCCACATAGTACATACATAGCGATAACCGATATACAATAACAAGCATTATTCAGTAAATGTTCACAGAAAGTTTAATCAAAACCAAAACAAAACAAAACAAAGTATTTACAAGAGTAAACGTAAAGTTAAAGTATAAATATTGATGTTCAAAGAATGCAAATCCGTGAAAGTCCTACTCATTGTCATTAAATGTAGATGTCAAATATGCGAAGCAAATTAAATAATTAAACCCAGTCTTAAATGTGACAGCGATTTCAGCAAAAAGCCACCACAACCACACAAAGACCGCCAAAACACCACCACCACCACCAGCAACCACAGCTTCGTGCTATTCACAAATAAAATGCAATATTTTAAAAATAAAATGTAAGCGTTTCATTTCCTTGTTTAAGCTTTATGTTCGGAGTAAACCAGAACCCGGAAATGCACTCTCAGCAGCTTCTGTCTTCTCGTGCTATTAGTTTTTAGAGTCGAGCAACCGAGTTTTATGTTCTCTGCTTTTTACAACCAGCAAAAGCTGAGCTTAAAAAACTTATAAGTTGATGGGGCATAAAAGTGAGACGTTTAATGCATCAGGTAAGAGTTTCCACCAAGAAGTAAGAGTACAAAATACACAAATCCCATATAAGTTCAGAGAACATTTAAAAACGATAAAGAAAGCTAACTTCCAGAAGCTAATTTTGTAGATAAAAGAGGTAATGATTAATCCTTACTTTATAGTAAGGGATAAATTAAAATTATTAAATATATTAATAACCAAAAAAATGAAAGGGCAAATTGACTTATGGGACCTGAGCCTTCACAACCTTGAAAGAAGTTTAATCAAAACCTAGTAAGTTAAGTTGAGTAAATTCTTTAGTAAGTTAATCCTTATATATTAAAGATAATATATTTGGATTAAAATTATTTAAAAACTGACAACCACAAATTATTTAGATTTAACAAAAATAAATTCAGTACTCTCATTTTATATTTTAAATATTAATTTCACTTAAACGAAACATAATTTGTATCTCAATACATGAACATTTCATATTCCTATCAAATCTAAACTCTTAAAATATAAATGAGTTCTTTTTACACAAATTATTTATACATAAATAAAATAAATGGAGTCTCCCTTTTCCACCTATAATCTCTTCTAGATGCCATCTCAATACATGGTCGTCCGTTCGAGCCACCAGTCGGGAAACCGCCGGAGAAAGTACTTGCGAGTGGACTCCAGGATTACCATCAGAGGCACGAACGGAAAGATGACTAGAAAGAAATCACCGACACTGAAACAATTAGGGGGTTAGAATCACAGCCGGAAAGCCTAGTTGCCAAAGACCCACTCTAGCTGCTTGGCTCCGTCCAGGAACAGGCAACATTTGGAGTCCACCCACGACAGCAGGAGGCAGCCGACAATCAAATACACGGCCGCCAGCTTCACTCGCCAGTTGTCGAAGCCGTGCTCCAGCAGGTTGGCACGTGCGGTCTGGTTCAACACCAGGCTGGTGCACTGCATCACAGTGATGGCCATCATGCAGACGGAGGACACCTGGCAGTTCAGTTGCTTGCGCTCGACCCAGCTCTGCGGGAGATTCGGAACGAGTGAGGGAGCTGGACTTAGCATGTCGCCGAGAATTTGTAATTTATTCGCACCCATTCCTGGCCGTGGGAGTCCAGGAGGTCATTCATCGACTCGTCGTACCAATAGGAGTTCAGACCCACCAGGGCTTCGGGCGAAAACCCTTTGTCCATCATGAACACTACGTAGGTCGTGAAAACTGCGGCAGCATCGATGCACCCCAGCAGGATGTGCGATACAAAGAGCAGGCTACAGGACAAGGAAAACTATTCCGATATTTCTGAATCTTCAGATGCCGATAGTGTAAACCTACCGGCTATTGAGCAGGCAGTCGTCGTAGACCTTAGGCTTCTGAAACATCAGTCTCTCCTCTGGGAACTCATAGAGCAGTGCCAAGGAGGGAAGCTTTGGGAAAGTCGCCGGTTAAAGTCGAGGTCACGTCCGTTAGCAGGTCTCCTTACCAGGTTCACAAAGACGCAAACAATGAGTATATCAATTATATCGAACAGCATGGGAATCCCGAGCACGTAGAAGGCGATGTAACTTACTAACCAGATCGTGTTGGTGGCCAGGCAGTAGGCCAAGGCCTTCTTAAGGTTCTCGAACAGCAGCCGGCTTTGTCCGATGGCCCTGGTCAAGGTGGCCAAGGAGCTGTCCAGAAGGACGAGATCTGAACTATACTCGCATATTGGGGCGCAGCCCAGCCTTGCGACGCCCACATGACCGCTCTTTAGGGCGGCAGTGTCGTGGAGGGACCCTCCGATGACGGTGACCACCGCTCCCAGGCCATTGCACACTTCCACGATCCAGTGGGACTGCTCCGGCGTGGCATTGGCGCACACCAAGTCGCGCTGGTTGAGGAGCATCTGCTGAATGTACCAGCGCTGGTGGTGGTCCTCCAACTCGGCATATTCCGACATGTCCACAATTTCCGTGGGTTTGAAAGAGTGGTAGCCTGATAGTTTTCGCCCCGTCTGAATCTCATCAAAGTGTGGCGACATAAGGCCCACCTCCGAGGCCATAGCCCAAGCCCTGTTAGGGTTATGGCTGGTGACCACGACCAACTTGATGCCCGCCGATCGGCACCTGGCCACCGCCTTGGGAATGGTAGTCCTCGGCGGCGTGTAGGTGGCAATCAGGCCGAGGAACCTCAGCGAGAAGGTGTCAACTGCCAGGTAATCCCGGAACTCGCTGCCGGCCCCGGCACTGTGCATATGTGTGACCCTCCGCATCTCCAGTCGGTTGGTCAGCTCCTTGTAGGCAAAGGCTCGCACGTGGCGACCCCCAGCCTCCAACCCCTCCGCCAGCTTGATAATGGTGTCCTGCAGCAGGTCGTCCAGCTGGACCTCCTCATCGCGCACGGTGTAGGTGGTGCAGCGACGTATGACCGTGTCGCAGTGCCCTTTCATGATCAGGAGGAGCCTCGGCTGCCCGTCGGAACCGTAGGTCCTGTGCACCGTCACCTGGACACGATCCGTAGAGTTGTACGCCTTGTTGGCCACCTTCTCGTGATCCCGCCGCAGCCGGTCGATATCGGGGAGGGTAAAAAGGGCGTATCTGAGCAACGCGATATCCAGAAAGTGGCCGTACATGCTCTTCTTCTCCTTCGGCACACCGATGTTGCCCGAATTGATGATCGCATCGTTGCAGAGAACCGAGGCTTGGATCAGCTCGAGGAAACGCGGACCCAGTTCATTCGGATTCGCTTTCTCGGCACTCACCAGCTCCATGTCCACAAAGATCTCCGTGACACGCATCCACCGCTGGGTTATTGTCCTGGACATATCGGTGACAATCACTGTGGTGAGGCCCAATGTGCTCGTGGCCACAAGGTTCCTGGCATAGCACAGATCTTCCAGCATCGCGTCTTTAGTCCTCTTCATACCCCAAAATAGGATAAAGGGCAGATACATGGGAGTCATGGCAATCATGAGGGTGATATAGATCTCCAGTTGAACGTATGAGTCATCCTTAGAGAACAAACTGATCACTATAGCAAACCATAAGATTGCTACACAGATCATGTACAACCCAACCTTAAAGGATCAAGTGATGAACTAGCGAAAGTTTAAAGGATAGTCATGGAGTCACCGACCTGTTTCAGATGAATGGCCATCCGACTCATAGGTCGCTTCAAGAAGCTGAGTTCCACCATCTTTCCGATTTCCGTATTCTTTCCCACCGAAATGGCCACACTCTGGCCGTATCCCCTTGTGGCATGAGTGCCGGCGAATGCCACATTGCTGGAAACCCATCTGGGCAAAGCATGGTATTCCATTTTTTTGCAGTTTCCGTAGCAGTTTGTTTTAGTTTGACAGCAGATTGAAAGGTATGTGATTTATTCGGAATTATATAATATATATAAGTGTAATTATCCTTGACAAGAAGTGGTCTAAGCTAACTACAATTTATAAAACTACAAGTCACTAACATTTTCTATCTAATTGGTAAACAAAATCAACAAATTTCTAATCTCTGAAGTAATCAATCTTTGAGTACGAGAGCAGCTGCTTTTCGTCATTCGGCAATAGAACGATTTGCCTGGGCTCCGAGGATCCTGTGAGAGCCACATTGTCTATCTCCAGGCCAGAGGAACTAAAGAATCTCAAGTCCGCCGGCAACCGCTGACCATAGCTGATCGGGACAACGTCGCCCAACACCACGTCCTGGGAGAGGATGATTTCCTTCTTTCCCTCTCGGATCACAGTGCAGTACATGGGCATCGAGTCATCGATAGCCGCCAGAAGCTCTTCGTCGTCTTCCTCATAGAGGACGGGCAGGAGTCCGATGAGAAAGAATATGATGAGCAGGATCCAGCCCGCCGCCAGATATTTCGGATGGGTGTCGCTTACGTGAAAGTGCAGGTAGAAGCAAACGAGGGAGCCCATCAGTATGATGAAGCCCATGACGCTGAAGCAGTACTGTAGGTATCTGATAATCAAGAGTTTTTGCTTCGGTGGAAATGGAAGAGTGTTCTTGCCGTATCGCTTCAGCTTTGTTGCGGCCACTTCTTCGGTCAGTCCCTGTGGAAGGGTTGGTCGTGTCTCAGTTTCAATCAATTGCACTCCTCACTCTCACCTCGGCGAGACTCGTCTCCAGTCGCGAAGAAATTTCCTCAAAGGGCAAGAAATGCATAAACGGGGCGTAGTACTCCTGCCAAAGTTCGTTCTCCGTGCGCTCCTGCAAATAGGACTTCTTGATTTTGGCCTTGGCTCTGTAACAATTCGGCTTCCACAGCTGCGAGGGCCAGTTCCCCATGCTTACGGAAAACTCTAGGCAATTTGTGGAGTTGTGTTTTCGACGTGTAGAGCACGGAAAAGCGGTCGTAAAACTGCCATCAATGTTCGCACATAAACCAGCCAGGGAGCCAGCCAGCCTGCTACTCCCACTGTCACTCCGCCGCAGGACACCAGTATTAGGGGCCATAACGGTGGCGAGAAACAATCTGAACCGTTCCGCTGGGACTCGCAATCGCAATCGCATATCACATATCGAGCCGATTGATACGGCCGACTTTCTGGCAAACAATTGCGCCCAAAGGCCGACGAAGGGGGCCACCGACACCGACTTTCTCGCCCGAAATGCGCTCTTTATGGCCTCGTTTAATAAGTCATCAAATTTCATTGCTGCGAAGTAAAAAACAGATAAAACATGCATTTGCATATATATTTATGGCTTGCCGAACCACCAGTGAAACGAGCAATTTTAATGTTGGCGTTCAATAAGTTCGATGTCGTACAAACTATGCTGGGAAATTACTATCAGCTATTTATTGATTTGTAATTTAAATTGACAACTAATATTGGATTGACGAATTGCTTACAAATGGATGGGGTAGCTTTGGTAATGGTCTAGCATATCTTATACTATACATTAAATAAAATATGCTTACTCAATGGAAGCCTTAAAGAGGAAAAACTATGGAAAAACTGAAAGATTGCGAGCTCAGAAAAATGGTACTGATTTAACGACCGCCATGGTCGTCGCAATTTATTACGATTTAAAAGAATAATTAAAATTTTATACCAACAATTGTAGAGGGTATAAACATATATCAAAGAAAAACATTTCTTAACATGGTAAGATGAAAGTGACCATTAAAACTTCAACTCAAACAAATTGTCATTTTAAATTTAGTAAAGAATAATACAAGTTTTAACAAAGAAATAAGGAATTATTTAATACGTTTCATTATTATATTGCTGCTTTAAATTTCCTTCCTAATTATAATATAATTTTTAGATTTGAGCTTTTCGTTGTAAAAACTTCCAAAAAAAAGAAGAAAATTAATTAATTTAAGAGAACCTTGACAGGTTAATCAGCCTAAGTAACTATGGCCGTTCCCACCTGTAGCTTTAGTTTATAACTCTAAGCAAATAGAATGTATATAAATAAATAAATAAAGTATGTAAAGCGAACATTTTGGTTATTTAATTGCTATTATTTATTCTGTTATTATTCCATTCACCAATTGGCTGTTTAATAAAATATATTTTTAGGCGATTTTTAAATTCTAATGCACCATTCAATTTCTTGATTTTAACATCTTTTATTATAAGCTCTTCAGAGAATCTACTAATTAAATTGCTTCTTTCTAATAATTTTTATTATAAGACCTGTTTTGTTTAGTAATACATTTTTATATGGCACAGAGTATTGCAAAATATTGGTTATTGCAAATAAAGGCGTTAAATAACTAATAGTTTTCGGTGGTGCGAACGTAGTTAACACCTGAGGGCATGGAGACCTTGTCGAAACCCTTGGGGAAAAGCTTGTTGGCCTCTTCATCGGTGACAGAGGGCAGAATCATGACCTTGGTTCCGGGCTATAAAAAAATGCACACTCAGTACGGAATCGATTTAATATTTTCAGTGGTAAACTCACAGTCCAGTTGGCGGGAGTGGCCACCACCTGAAGGCGATCAGTCAGCTGCAGCGAGTCGATGACCCTCAGGATCTCACTGTAAAATATTAGGATCATGAGCACGGAGTAAGATAAATTGTAAAGAGAGGCACTTACTCGACATTGCGGCCTGTGGACATGGGGTAGAACATGGACAGGCGCACCTTGTGGTCCGGGCTGATGATGAACAGCGCCCGAATGGTCTTGCCCACCTCGGGATCGCGTTTCTGATCCTCATCGAGCATACCGAGGCTAACGGCCAGGTCCCTGGTGGGGTCAGCGATGATCGGGTAGGGGAACTCCCCGGGAATGTCCAGGCAGTAGCTCTTGATGTCATTTACCCAGTCCACGTGGTCGTTGAGAGCGTCCACAGAGTGAGCCAGGCACTTGGTGTTGCGCTTCGCAAACTCCGGCTGATGGACAGCGATCCTGCCCAGCTCAGTGGTGCACACAGGAGTGAAATCGGCGGGGTGAGAGAAGAGAACCACCCATCTGATAAGGGGAGGTACGGGTTTGGATGAGCTTCAATGCCTGAAGGGGGTTTACAGGGGTTTACTTACTGGTTGCCCTGCCACTCGTGGAAGTTGATGGGCCCCTTGGTGGTCTCGGCCGTGAAGTTAGGTACGGTCTGTCCCAAACGCATATTGATGGAGGTTTTGGAAGGTTGATAATTGTATATATAACTGGCTACTTAGTTTTTAGCTGTTAGCTGCTGGGGTTAGCTCGCTCACTTGTTGCTTACTGAATTCTGACTGAGCGGGCACCGGCTTTTATACCCGGCTGAATCGGGTCTCTGAGTGGGAGCAAAAGAGACGGTGAACGAGAGATACCTTATCGCTCGTGTGTCTAATATAGTCTGTATATATGAATACAGATATGGTATATGGTGTATAGAGTGGCTAGAATAATAAATAATTCCAGGCAGCAGCTGGAGGGGAGCTAGATGTAGTGAGGGGGGTATAGGAAGCCACGAGCAAGGTCTCCACATTTGTTTTGCTTGAAACTTATTAGGTGCCTCTAAATAGAAAAACCTGATTGAGGCAGACTATGGACTTTGTGATGAAATTCTTCTAGAATGTTGGAGTGGAAAAAATACAGTTCTGCTTATTTCCTTTCCATAAAGAACCCCTTCAAATAATACATTTCCTTTGGAGTTATCCTATACCCCAATAGCTGATCCTACAGCTGATCAATCCCAGCTGACTTTCCAACCTCGGCTAACCGAAGCAAACATAAACAGAGAGCCAGAGAGCAACTAACTTTAAACTGGTATTGGTAATTGCGGTAGAATCACACACACAGGCAAGTCAACAATCACACAGACAGAGAAAGTGAGAGCACGAGAGAGCGCCGAACTGAGCGATGGTGTTGGTGAGTGGCCGCCATTCACGCACACTACCGTAGGTCGGCTGGCTCTCCCGTTCACATGCACGAAACGAGCCTCCAATTGGAAAGCAGAGAGACTGAATATGTGAGGCTGTGTGGGTGTTTCTCTTTTGGTCTTGCACACTAACAGAGATCGGGTCTCAGTGGGCCACATGGATAGAAGCATTCGGTGTCGGTCGTCCAATAGGCAGAGCATCCGATCAGAAGCCAGAAGACAGTCAACAAATTAGGAACCCAAAGCCCCTTTTGGACCAAACCATAACTATAACAATATAATATCCAAAATTATAGAAACACAGCAGTAATGTGAAGTGTGTGACGTATGCGAAGGTTATTTGAAGGAGACTTCCAGACACACCGAATGCCTACAGATTCCCAATGCTCTTCGTGTTTATTTTTGTTGGAAGTACAGTTGGTGAACAATTTACAGTGCATTACAAAGGGAGACCCAGAAAGATCAGAGTATATTACACCCAGTTTCTGGTAATTTTCCATTCACGCTTGTTCCTCGTTTTGTTTTTCAACAACCGACAGAAATTTGCTATCATTTGGGGCAGATGATTAGGAGGGGCGAGCGGGAGGGGGAGGCAACGCGCAAGCCAATTGTAAGAGTATGAGTATCAGATCCGGAGAGCTCTTACCCGATTCGCTCTTCTTGGTCGGCTGTGAACTTGCTCTCGTCCCCACAAAAACAAAGTTCCAACCAACTACAAATTCCACTTTGTTATTGACAAGCAACCTAGAAAACTGTGGAAAAATACCACAATTGTGAATAATAAACCCGTAGCTTTCTGCGTCTTAGATTTTATTTTATAACTGTGAAAAAGTACAAATTTCTGGTACAAATTTTGTAGACTGTCTTCTTCTTCTGTCTTCTGATTGAGAAGTCTACCCATCCAACTACTGAACAAATACCCTAGAGAACAGCTACACAAACTCACTAATACCCTCTCTGTGCTTTCCAATTGGAGGCTCGTTTCGTGTATGTGAACGGGAGAGCCGCCCGATCTATGGTAGTGTGCGTGAATGATGGCCGCTCACCAACACCATCACACAATTCGCCGCTCTCTCGTGGTCACACTTTCTCTTTCAGTGTAATAATTGTCTTGTCTGTGTGTGTGATTCTACCCCAATTACCCATACTAGTGTAGAGTTAGGTGCTCTCTGGCTCTCTGTTTATGTTCCTAATGCTGAGAAATCAGCTCCGAGTGATCAGCTGCTGGAACATCTGTTTGGGGGATAGGATAACACCAATGGAATTGTCTTATTAAAGGAAAGTAATAAGCAAAACTAAATTTCTGGAAGCAGTTTATGACAAAGTCGAAGGCAATTTGTATCTGGCATATTCGTAAATATTTATCTAAAGATATATGTAAATCGTTGGCTACTCATAAGGTCTTCTCAGGTGACATGGTTTAATATTTGCAATGAACATAAGTCAAATATTGCAAACCCTTACTATATTATTAATTAACACTCGCTGTCCCTCCTTTAATACAAAACAAATGTTTAAGGTCTTTTAAAAGCCACCTAAACGTTGGCCAGCATTATAGTTGCAATATTGTGTTTATGTTTTTAATATACATGTGCATGTATGTACTTTTACTCATATGTATCTCATGCTCAAAACACATCAGTGCAAAAAACTGAGTGGGAGAACCGAAGAAATTCAGTTGATCACGACCCTCGCTCTCTCTCCCTCTCACTCTCTGTACCTCCTACTCTCTCTTCCTCTTCCTCTCACTCTCACTCTCCCTCTCACTCGTACTCTCACTCTTTTTCCTCTCACTCTCTCACTCGTTCAAGAGCTTTGAGTTCTAAATGCAAAGAGCTTGCGGGAGAACCGATCGAGAACCACCTGTATATATAGAGCCTCTGGCACTTGCTGCCTCAGTCCACTTTTCAATTTCTCCCCGATCGGAACCTAAAAGCAAAACAAAGACAGAATGTCGGGAAACAAGTACTGCTTCGCCATTGATCGCGGCGGCACCTTCACGGACGTGCTCTGCATCTGTCCCGGCGGCAAGGTGCGCACCATGAAGCTGCTCTCCGAGGATCCGGAGCGGTACAGCGACGCCCCTCGCGAAGGCATACGGCGCATCCTGAAAGAGGAAACCGGCGAGGATCTGGCACCGAGTGGCCTAGTCGATACCTCGAAAATTGGATGGGTCCGCATGGGCACAACGGTGGCCACGAATGCCCTGCTCGAGCGCAAAGGCGATCCCGTGGTCTTGGTGGTAAACAGTGGCTTCAGGGATCTCCTGTACATCGGCAACCAGGCGAGGCCCAAGATCTTTGATCTCAACATCCGCAAACCTGCAAATCTGTATCAGTCTGTGGTGGAGGTGGACTGTCGCATAGTTCCCCAGCAGCCGGATCGCTGTGAGTTGGGTAAGTGCATCTCCTAATAGCCAGATGGAATGTTAATCAATTTCCTGTAGATCAAAGCTGGAAAGTGCTGGAGGGAGTGGCCGGCACCAAGTACCTAGAGGTGCGTCCAGTGGATGAGGCGGCTGTGCGTATTTCCCTCTCCTCAGCCCGGGAGCAGGGCGTCTCCTCGGTGGCCGTAGTGCTGGCCCATAGCTACGCCTGTCCGGAGCACGAGCTCCGTGTGGGCGCCATCGCCCGGGAGCTGGGCTTCAGCCACGTCACGCTCTCCCACGAGGCCATGCCCATGTGTAGGGTGGTGGCCCGCGGCTACACAGCCTGCGCGGAGGCCTACTTAACGCCCCATGTGGATCGCTACCTGGCCAGGTGAGTGCATCTAATCTCTGGTGTGTAAATTAGCCGAGTGACCCAGCTCTTTTTCGGGGTCTAAACTGGCTTTTCTTGCCACGGCGAGAAATACTATAAAGATAAGACAGAAATCAGACTAAACAGCTGAATTATTATAAACAAAACAAATATCCAAAGCTTAGATCCCTCTTAGAGTTACGTAACGTAAACATAGCGAGAACAGCTAATGTCTCAACTAGAGGATACCCTGAGTTTTGATTAAAAGGCTTACAAAGAGGTCAATATTTAATATTCACTTGAAGCAAGCCTTAGCTGGTTTAGAAGAAACGTTATTAAGTATAGCTTTATGAAAAACGAAACAGAATTGGGATCTATTGCAAGATTTATATTTTTTATTATAAAAACTATATTATTTCAGGTAAAAATATTAGTCTTAATTCAAAAATAAGAAGATGTTTAGTATAGCTGGTCTTGTCTGACTTCATATCTTATCTCTATATAGCATAAACCCAGATTCCCTTAGACCTGGAGAAGAGGGTATAACAACAAAAGCACGCTCTCCCTGTACACTAGTGTCCGAAAAATTGTCCCAGCACCTACTAAGTATTGCTTTTTCCCATCCTCAGCTTCAAATCTGGCTTTGACAAGCAGCTGGAGGGCGTGGATGTGCTCTTCATGCAATCGGATGGCGGCCTGACCAACATGGAGAACTTCCGCGGAGCCCGTGCCATTCTCTCGGGGCCTGCGGGCGGCGTTGTGGGCTACGCTCTGACCGGAGCCCGGGAAACGGAGCTTCCTCTGATTGGTTTCGACATGGGCGGCACCTCCACGGACGTGTCTCGCTATGCCGGCAGCTATGAGCATGTCATCGAGAGCACTACGGCTGGGGTGACCATCCAGGCGCCGCAGTTGGACATAAACACTGTGGCTGCTGGCGGCGGATCGCGGCTCTTCTTCCGCTCGGGAATTTTCGTGGTCGGTCCGGAATCGGCCGGTTCGCATCCCGGACCTGCCTGCTACAAAAAGGGAGGACCTCTGACCGTCACGGATGCCAATCTCATACTGGGTCGCATTCTGCCACAGTACTTCCCCAAGATCTTTGGACCGAAGGAGAACGAGCCGCTGGACCATGAGATTGCCAGGAGTAAGTTCGTGCAGCTGCAGTCGGAGATCAACAGTCATCTGAAGGCCTCTGGCGATGATCGAGTGCTGAGCATCGAGCAAGTGGCTCTCGGCTTCATTCGAGTGGCCAACGAGACAATGTGCAGACCCATTCGGGCCTTGACACAGTCACGAGGCTTGGATACAGCCAACCATGTGCTGTCCTGCTTCGGAGGAGCTGGTGGCCAGCATGCCTGCGCCATTGCTCGTAATCTGGGAATTGGCAAGGTAAAGTGAATTTTTAAGTATATTTTCTTATGTTTTAATACATTATTTCCTTTACTCCATCCAGGTTGTGGTGCACAAGTACGCTGGAATCCTATCTGCCTATGGCATGGCTCTGGCCGACGTTGTCCAGGAGCTGCAGGAGCCCAGCGGCCTCGAGTTCAGCGATGCAAATGCCCAGCAGCTGAAGAAGCGCTTGGATGCGTTGTCCCAGCAGTGCCACGCCAAGTTGGCGGATCAGGGATTCCGTAAAATCGAACTGGAACCCTTCCTCCACTTGCGCTACGAGGGCACCGATGGCGCCCTAATGGTTGCACCATCAGCAGTTGAAAAGCAGTTCTCGGCCTCGTCTCCTCTCTTGGCTGCCTACGGGGATTTCCATGCCACTTTCTTGGAACGCTATCGCACGGAGTTTGGCTTTGTCCTGCAGAACAGACGGATCATTGTGGATGACATCCGCATACGAGGACTGGGCAAGAACGAGACGCCACCGGAATCGAAGATTAAGGATGCCTCGGAAGTAACCCCACCAGCCGAGGGCACTACCCGAGTCCACTTCGACCAGGGCAGCTTCGATGCTCCCATTTACCTGACCAAGAACCTGCTGGCTGGTCACAAGATCACTGGGCCCGCTGTGCTCATCGATCAGCTCTCCACGATCGTCGTGGAACCGGAAAGTAGCGTCCAGGTCACTCCCTTCGGGGACCTCATCATGGACGTGAAAACTGGAGGAAAGCACGGCATCAATGCTGAGTTGGATCCAGTGCATCTGAGCATCTTCAGCCACCGTTTCATGAGCATAGCCGAGCAGATGGGCCGGGTGCTTCAGCGCACTTCGATTTCCACCAACATCAAGGAACGCCTGGACTTCTCCTGTGCTCTCTTCGGTCCGGATGGTGGTCTCGTCAGCAATGCTCCCCACATTCCGGTTCACCTGGGAGCCATGCAGGAGACCGTCCAGTACCAACTCAAAGTGCGAGGAGAGACCCTAAAGAACGGCGATGTCATCCTGGCCAATCACCCCTCAGCTGGAGGTTCCCATCTGCCCGATTTGACGGTCATTACGCCGGTGTTTTATGAGTGAGTTCCGGGGTTATTTTGATCCTAAACATAAATTTAAAACATTAATTTTATAGGAGTCATCCTCGTCCCGTTTTCTTTGTGGCCTCCCGAGGTCATCATGCCGACATTGGAGGCATCACGCCTGGCTCCATGCCCCCACACTCCACCTCACTGGCCCAGGAGGGCGCCGCCTTCAAGAGTTTCCTGATCGTGGAGAATGGCCTGTTCCAGGAGCAACAGATTGTCGAGCGGCTGACCACGCCAACAGCCGCCAAGGGAGCTGTGGGCACCAGGAACCTCAGCGACAATCTGTCGGACTTGAAGGCCCAGATTGCCGCCAACCACAAGGGTATCCAGCTGGTGGCCGAGCTGATCGACAGCTATGGCTTGGACGTGGTCCAGGCCTACATGTCACACATTCAGAAGAACGCCGAACTGGCTGTTCGGGACATGCTGCGTCAGATCGGCCGGGACACGCTGGCCCGCACGGGATCTACAGTGCTGGAGGCGCGGGAGTTCATGGACGATGGCTCTCCCATCGCCCTCAAGGTGACCATAGATGCTGAGCTGGGCTCGGCGCTGTGCGACTTCACCGGATCCGGCGTGGAGGTTTGGGGCAACTGCAATGCCCCGAGAGCGATCACCCTGTCCGCGCTGATCTACTGCCTGCGCTGCATGGTGGGTCACGATGTGCCCCTCAACCAGGGCTGCCTGGCCCCCATCCAGGTGATCATTCCAAAGAATTCCATCCTTGACCCGTCCGAGGGAGCTGCCGTGGTCGGTGGCAACGTGCAGACCTCGCAGCGCATCGTGGACACCGTGCTGAAGGCATTCGGAGTCTGTGCCGCCTCACAGGGCTGCATGAACAACATAACGATTGGTGACGAGACCTGGGGATACTACGAGACCGTGGCTGGTGGTGCCGGGGCAGGACCAGGCTGGCATGGAGCCGGCGGAGTGCACACGCACATGACGAACACCCGCATCACCGATCCGGAGATTCTGGAGCTGCGGTACCCCATGATCCTGAAACGGTTCTGCCTGCGTACCGATGGCTCCGGCGGACGAGGACAATTCAATGGAGGTGAGGGCGTAGAACGAGATCTTCTCTTCCGCAAGCCCGTTACCCTGTCTGTCCTAACGGAACGAAGAACACTCCAACCCTATGGACTAGCTGGTGGTGAATCGGGCAAGAGTGGACGTAATCTGGTGGTCAAGCGAGATGGAAGGGTGATTGCCTTGGCCGGCAAGACCTGCATTGATGTGGAAGCTGGAGTAAGTTTAAAGACATATTTCATTTATGGCTTCTGTGCTAAACATGCCTTTTCAGGATACCTTTGCCATGAAAACCCCCGGTGGAGGAGGGTTCGGACCCAGCGGAGATTCCTCTAAATCCGGTAAAGGTGTTGACCAGGAGAACAGCAAACGTTTTGTAGAGCGAGGCACTGTTTTTAACTATCTTCAGGCTCAGGAATCAGCCTAAAATGTTGAATATATTTTAAATTTGTATATGTTTGTGCCATATCTAGTGAAGTCTCTGCGTGTTTTGTATAAAAATCATGTCAAAATACACAAGATATAATAATATTGCAAGAAATAATATAAAATAATTTAATATATTGCATTATAGCTTTTAGTAGGAAATTTAAATAGTTCGCCAAAGTTATATTCGATATTCTTGACTATCGATATTTTAACAAACAGTGTTAGACAACGCTCCAAAACATATGTTTCAGTCGTTGTCATCGATTAGCGATGTTTCGAACCGTCGATATTGTTATCGATGTTTGTCCACCTCTACCGGTCCGCACGTGTTGCTTTTGAGTGAAAAAAAAACGCATTCGCGTAAACAAAGCTCTATTTTTCGCAAAATAAACCGGTTAAGTGCAAATGAAGTGATCCACAAGCAGGTACAGCCAAAAGCGAAATGGCGTCTTTAGCGGAGAAGACGAAAAACACGAACACATTTCGGGTGAGTGTCCCCAGAAGTCTGACTTTGCCGGGAGCACCCCGCTTTACGCTACACATGTCTCTCGCCCGCAGTTCAAATCATTTGGAGACCGTGTCAATGAGATCGACCTGCGGCACTTGGCCCTCTACCACATTGGCCACCGCAACGAGGAGCTCGACGAGGAGGAGAACGCCACCTACTTCCAGCAGACAATCCAGAAATGGAACGTGCTCAACCTGACCGAGGAGTACAACTACTTCAGCAAGCGATGCCGGAAGATTGTCACCCTGCCGCAGCTGCTGCACCAGAAGGAGTTTGTGGTGGACCTGCTGCTGGAGCGCCTGGCCACGGCCACAAATCTGTCGCAGCAGCCGCTGCTGGAGCTGCTATACGTGCTTGCCCGCGATCTTCGCGAAGAGTTTTACCCGTACTTCCAGCGCGTGCTGGACCGTCTAATCTGTCTGCTGAATACCCAAGATGCCGAGCAGCTGGAGTGGACACTGATCTGTCTGGCGCACCTGTTCAAGACTCTCAAGCCGTATCTGAAGCGGAACATTGGCGTGGTCTTCAACGCCATTCTGCCGCTCCTGGACGAGCAGCACTATGCCGAGCACGTGACCAACTTTGCCGTGGAATGCTTTGCCTACATAGCCCGCGACGTGCGTGATTTCCCCCGCTTCCTGGCCTACGTCCTGCAGACTGTGCTGCGGGAGCAGGTTGAGAGTGTCCATGGCTGTGGGCGCCTCATCTACGAGATTCTGCGCGGAGTCAACGGACAGCTGCACAATTCGGCTGCTGAGATCTTCGCCCACGTCCTGGAAGTCCTCGTCAACAGCACCTCAGCTCACACCAAAGCCCAGACTGAGCTGTTGGGGGACATTGTGGAGCATTCAATGGGCCTGCTGCTGAACTTTTTGCGCTCGGACCAGAGCAACGTCCTCTGGAAAGGCCTCTGCTCAGCTGCCGGCAGCGGTGAGAGTGTGGATGTGTCGCGCCTGATCGATCTGATGCTCCCCTTGATCACCCACAAGGATGGACGCTACGTTTCGGAGCTGCCCCTGGTGGTGACAACGTTGCTGAACCTGCTGGACCGGGGAGTGGAGCCTCTCCACCCACTGACCACCTTAGTCACAAATCTGCTAAAGGCCCAGCACGCGCAGCTAACGCAGCTGGACGCCAGTCGACTGCTGCAGAAGCTGCTGAGCGTCAGCCGGGCGAATGTGTCCGTTTACGAGGACTCCATCCTGCAGCTTTTGGACTATCAGCAATTTGAGATTCTGGTTTTGCCCCATGTCATTGGCTACTACGAGGAGCAGAGGGAAACGAGAGCTTTGGAGCTACTGGCTCGCGTCGTGCAGCACAAGAGGCCACTGCAGGTGGATGGCAACACCCTGACCCAGTGGGAGGTTTATCCGCTCCCGCTGAAGCAGAAGGAGACCATCAAGAGCATAGAACAGCAGCTGCTGACGTTGGACGTGAATGAGGAGGATCACCTGCTGCTGCTGGTGCTGGCTCCTCACCTAAGGGGCTTCAGCAAGCAGCCCTTGGACCAGGGACTGCAATCTGTCATTGAGCAGCGCTTGGAGGAAGGAGAAAAGGATTTTACACTGCTGCTCTTGCTACTTCAAACGCATGCCCTGCTCAAGTTCAAGCTTTCCAAGGATCTGCGCTCCAGAGTTAAAGAATATCTCATCCCGCAGCTGGGGAAGGACATCCGGGCCTTGGCTTGTCTACAACTGATCCTCCTAGAGACGCCCACAAGTGAGCTTTCCGCATCGGAGGATCTGCTTTCGGCCGTTTCGAACCTTTTGAGCCAACCTCAATCGCAATACCGACGCATTGCTGCCCAGTGCCTGGATGTAGTAAGCAGTTCGCTGAGACCAAATCCGTATTCATACTTCTACGCCGCCACCTGCATCGAACCCACCGTCCACAACTACCGCGAGCTGCTCCTCCAGCTGCAGCAACTAGAACCCGCGGCAGCCCAGTTCAAGCAGTTCTCGCTGCATCCGCATTTCAAGGAGCACGCGGTGAGCCTGCTACTCGGCCTGCTTTACAACAACTTCAAGTTTGTGTGGGCGCCGGTCCAGCAGCTCATGGCTGCCTACGTAAAGACGATGACAACGGAGGAGTTTTGGAACCTCTTCAAGGCCAAATTGGTGGAGACTGTGGCCTGCATAGACTACAAGAGGGATGTGACTATCCTGCAGCAGCCCCACCGAAGGAGCTACAATTCCGCAGCGCTAACCATGCTGCTGCCACTGGCAGAAGAGCAACAACTCACCCTGCAGCAGGCCCTCAACTACCGGCAGCTCCTGTGGCAAAGTCTTCCCAAACTGGGCTCCCTTGCCGAGGTGAAAAATGCCGACTTGGTGCGTCTGTTTCTTCAGTTCGTGGAGCAGGAGTATCGAGCCCAGCTGGAGAAATCGGAGCACACGTGGAACGTGAACGAGGCGACAGGTGAGCAGCTGCAGCAACTAACTGACGAGGCTGATGACGATGAGGAAGAGGAATCCAAGAACGAATCCCGAACGCGGAAGAAGAGGAGAACCCACAATTCCCACGCCAAGTTCATATTGCAGACACTTCAGTTGAAG
Organism: Drosophila jambulina; assembly: GCA_018152175.1. Lineage (NCBI taxonomy): Eukaryota > Metazoa > Arthropoda > Insecta > Diptera > Drosophilidae > Drosophila > Drosophila jambulina. The sequence goes on along the minus strand of JAECXH010000113.1, from coordinate 10,866,774 downwards.
CTGGCCTGCTTTGTGTCCCAGCCGAATCCAAAAGCTCTGCATCGTCAGGCAGAGATGCACGAGTTCTATCTGGAACTACTGGCCGGTCCCAATGCGCAGCTTCAGCAACTGGCACTGGACTGTCTGGCGGCCTACAAGCAACCGGCTGCTTTGGTCCAGCAGAAGGAGCAGTTGACGGGTCTCATCGACGAAGCAAAGTTCAAGACCACGCTCACGGGATTCGAACTGGCCAGTGTACCGGCTCAGCAGAGATCTGAACTGATGCCCTTCATGTTGCGCGTGCTCTACGGCAAAATGCTGACCAAGGGAGTCCAGAAACAACTGAGTGCCCAGCTGCGAAAGACACTGATTCTGCGCTTCCTGGGACAACTGGAGGAGTCGGAGATCATGGACTTCCTACAAATGGCCTTCGGAAAGTTTGCTCCCTACACGGACAAGCCTGTTTGCGAGTTGGCCAAGTACGCTCGGGACTCGTACGATCCCTCAGCAGTGATTGCAGCCAGGCAGCTGCAGAGGATCGTCAATCTCCTAGAGCTGATTCGAAAGGAGTTCGCTGGCAAGCTTACGGCCGCCTTCCAGGGCTACGTTCTGAAACTGCTGCTGCTCGTGGGAAGCGTCGCCCAGGAGGTCGTCAAGGGAGAGGGAAAGCTGGTGGCTGCCTACAAGAATGTCAAGCACTCTGGTCTGCAGACTCTGGTGAACTACTTCGGCCAGCTGGTGGACATGGAGGAGTTGTGGCAGGAGCCAGAGATGAATGCGGTTTGCGATGTCTACATTTGGCCAGCGCTGGCACGTCTCTCTCAGGACTCAATACACACGCCCACTCCCCTGCTAAAGCTGCTCCTCCTGTGGGGCGGAGAACCGCGCTACCAGAAGTGGCTTAACCGAAGTCCTCCCACGGATAAGGAGCCCATAATGCATCACCTGATGGCGCTTCTGCTGAACGACAAGGCCAAGCCGGTGGTGAAACGTTCGCTGATGACCCTGGTTGAGCAGCTATTGGAGGCGGCTGCCACCGAAGAGTTTGGAGCAGTGGCACTGGCTATCGTCCATCCTCACATCCCGGCCATCCTACAGCAGCTGCAGAACAGTTGGCGTCACAAGAAGGCCGGTAAGCAGGCGCTTGACAAACGGGAACTAAACATCCTGACGCTGATCACCTCGCATGTGGAGGAGCCGGCGACCTGTGAGCTGCTGTTAAACGTCCTCCTGCCCATCTTCACCAAGCAAGCAGCCTCAGCTGGCCCAGAAACAGTTGTCCAGTTGGTCACCACCCTGTCCAATCTGTTGAAGAGAGTCCCCAGGCCGCAGGACTACGTCCGGCCGCTGGCACCACTCTTTGAACAGGTGAATGTGCTGCCAGCCAGGAAGCTGCTGTGCGAACTCTTGGCGGACATGGCGAAGCGGCTGCACAAGGAGGCCAAACAGAAGCCAGAACTCTCCGCTGCTGCCGCCTCTCTCCGAGAATGGGCTCGGATTGTGCTGCTCCTTAATGCCTGGGACAAGAGGTGGCTGGAGCAGCCCGACTATGACAAGCGCCTCGAAGCCCTGTCGGAGCTCAAGCAGCTGGTGGAGAAAAAGGACGCGAAGTTGGACTTGCAATTGGCAGTCCTGGTACTCTACAACTGCTTTAACATGCTGCGCCACGACTCGGACCTGGGCATGAGGGTTAACATCGGAGAGCTGCTGAAGCCGCTGCTCCCTCTGATAACCTTGAAGCTGGATACCAAGGAGGACTCTCACTTCTGGCTGGAGGACACGCTGCTGCCCCTTTTACAACGCTCAATGAAGGACGAGAAGCACGAGCATGCGAGAAGCGAGGCCATCGGCTTGCTGGGTGAGCTTGCACGCCAATGCCCAGCGGCACACGATGTCCTTAAGGATCTGTCGCCACTGGCGGATAAGCACGACCTGGAGGTGGATTTCTTCGAGAATATGCTCCATCTGCAGACCCAGCGACATGGTCGTGCACTGCAGCGCCTGGTAAATATATCCGGAGGTATTTGGCGGCAGGCGCCGCCCTGCGCCCGCACCCTTACCCAGTTCCTGCTTCCACTGGCTACCCGCTATCTTCTGAGCGAAAAACACGCTGGCAAACACACACTGGTTGATGCCGCCATCGAGGCGGTGGGTGTGATGAGTGAGCTCCTGCCCTGGACCCAGTACCACGCTGCTCTCCGCTACTATCTGCAGAAGCTCAGGCATGCCCAGGGTCAGCAGAAGCAGTGCGTCCGCCTGGTGGTTCGCATACTGGACGCCTTCCACTTTGACCTGACGCAGGCACAAACGGACTTGGCTGCACTCGCCCAGCTCAAGCAGAAGCTGGCAGAGGAAAAGCCGGACGCAGAAGAGCCAGAAGAAGCCAAGACAGGGGAGGATCCTGATGCCGATGCGGAACCCGAAGAGAAGCCCGTGAAAACCGAAGATCAGTCAGATTTTATTGACTTTGAAGAAGAGGAAGCGGCCGAGCCAGTGGCAGAGCGTCAGCGTACGCAATTGCTGGCTCCCAACGCCGCCAAGAGGGTCATGTCCACGATTACCACAGTGCTGCTGCCCACTCTAAACAAAGCCATCACCGAGAAGACCAACTATGACTCCAAGCACAAGGTTAATCGCCGCCGCCTGAGCTACGAACGCGAGGAGGAGGAGATACAGAAAGTGCCCATAGCGCTGGCCATGGTGAAGCTGCTGCAGAAGCTACCTTTGGAATTGCTGGACAATAGTCTACCAGGTAGGAAGGATCTTAAGTTCTATAAATTCCAGTTTTAATTTTTATTTTTTAACCCAGGAATCTTCATGAAGGTTTGCACTTTCTTACGTTCGCCTCTGAAGTCCGTTCGCATGCTCACCCGTGACATCCTCAAGAAGATCATGCTCACGCTGGGCGGCAGCTACCTAGGTCTGTTGTTGGAGCAGCTACAATCTCTGCTCACACGAGGCTTCCAGGTGCACGTGCTCTCGGTGACACTTCATGGCGTTTTGGACGCCCTGAAGACCGAACTGCAACCGGATCACATTGAGAAATGCCTGCAGAATCTGCTGGAGGTGGCCCTCAACGATATCTTCGGAGATGTGAGCGCTGAGAAGGAGGTGGAGAAGATTGTAGCCCACACGCCGGAGGCCAAGCCGAGTGCCAAAAGCTATCTGACCCTAAACATAGCTTCGCGTCACATCCGGGACAACTGCTTGTTGGATCTCTTGCTGCCATTTAAGGAGCACTTGGCCCGGTCGCACTCACGAAAGGTCACGCAAAAGATTCAGGAGTGCTTCGCCAAGATTGTCGGTGGCCTGGTGGAGAACACGCACATCGCGCGGGAGAGCCTGTTGATATTTATATATGGCACAATGTCAGAGAGCATAAGTGATCTCCTACCAGGCACCCAGAAAAGACAGCTAACGGACAAGGAGCAGGCGTTGATGAAAAGGGCGCGCCCGGACTGCCTAATCCTTCAGCCGGCGCCGGGCAGACGCAGTGTTGTCACCGGCAACAAGCAGGTGAAGTCTAATGCCCAGGCCAATGCTCACATCCTGATCGAGTTCGGGCTGGAGCTCCTTCATTTCGTGTTAAAGCGTAAAAAGCTAACGGATTTGGACTACCAGCCGTTTTTGCATCCTTTACTGCCACTGTTGAAGGATTCCCTAAGCAGCAACCACGCCAGGACCACCACATATGCCCTTAAATGCTACACGGCCATTTGGCTCGGTGAGTATGAGCTCTCTGAACTAAACGCGGAGGCCCTAAAGCCGGTGGTGCAGCGTATGTTCGAGATCCTTAAGAACTTCTCGACCTTCGGAGCCACCCGACAGGAGGAGAACGCCCAGCTGGTGAGGGCAAGCTTTAAGGCAGTGGTTGCCCTGCTACGCAAGTGCCAGGATTTTAAGCTCAGCGACGAGCAGATTGAGCAGCTACTCCTCCACGTCGAACAGGAACTGCAGGAGGGTGAGTGCAGCAGCCAAACTATGGTGTTCACTCTCCTCAAGGCTCTGGTGAGTCGAAAGGTGGATACTCGATCCCTGCACGACCTAATGAAGCGCTTGGGAGACCTGTCCATAATTTCGCCATCGGATTATGTGAGAGATGAGTCGCGTGGCATCCTGCTCACCTACATCATGGAGTACACTCTGCGCCAGAAGGTGGATCAGATGGTCAAGTTCATGTCGGTTCAGTTGTGCTACAGCCAGATCGCCGGTCGCCTGTCGGCCATCCAGTTCATGCACTCCATCATCAACAAGTTCCCCCAGCTGATGCTAGCGAAGCAGTCGGAGTTCCTCTACCTGTCCCTGGGCACCCGACTGGTCAACGATGAGGATCCTTCTTGCCGGCGCAGTGTTGCTGCCGCCTTGGAGGCCCTGATCGCTCGCCTTACCAAAGTGGAACGGCAGCCTCTCCTTGATTTGACGATGCTCTTCTTCACCGCTTCGCAGTCCAGCCACAATCCGGGAGTCAGGGAGATGGCCGCCGCCCTACTCTCCCGATTTGTTCAGGCAGAAAAGGCGGGCTTTGCGGAAAGGTTGCCCCTGGTACTGCCCACTTTGGTGAGTGTCTTGACTTCGGGTTATGCAAAGGCAGTCGGAAGATTTGTGCGGGCTCCAGGCTTCCAAGAGGCAGAGGTGGATGAATCTAGTCTCCATAAAAAGACAAAAAGAAAGGTGCGCATTATATGCTTTCTGTGTTTATTATATTTTCTCATGTTTAAATATCTTCTCCAGAAATTCAGAAGCCTGCCCGATGAAGACCTCCTGCTGGCGGGCCACGACACCGAAACGAGAATAGAGCAGCAGCAGCGCAAGGTGGACCATCAGCTCATCCAGCTGCAGTACTGTCTTATCAAAATCTTCGAGCATTGCGGCGAGTCGCTGATGAGCAACGAGGAGCTGTCGGAAACTCTGGATGAACTGGCATATGGCTCGCAGCGACTGTTGGGTCACGACCACAACTGGGTTCGCTGCAATGCGGCAAAACTCTTAACCCACATCCTAGCCCACTACGACTACGCCTACGTTGGGCAACAACTGGCGGGCATCAAACGAGAAGTGGAAACTGGGAAGGCGCTGGACTTCATTTACTCACAGCCTGCTCAGGATATCAAGTCTCTGGTGCTCGATCTGTGCGCCCAGGTCACACCCGGTGAAACGGCACAGGAAATGATCGATGAACTATCCAAGATTCTGCTGTACGTCGGCCACATGCTGCGCGATGTTCCCTTTAGTCTAAAGCAGGAGAAGGATGCGGAGGATGTGGAAGGGCCCGTCAACAAAATAAATCTCAACTGGCTGCTCCGGAATATCCGTTTCCTGGTCAACAAGGAGGTGGCCAAGGCGCCGCACGACACCAGCATAGTGAGTATAATATTTATATTCCTCAATTAATTTACAAATTCATTAATTATTTTACAACTCCAGCGCACTGCCATGTTCACGCTCATAGAAGCCCTCGCGACACTGCTCAGTGTGGAGGCCGTCACCCGACTGGCACCCGCTTTCCTCCAGGCCCTGGTGCGTGAAATGTCCGAGGAGGACCAGAACGTGGATGCTGAACTGCGCCAGCAAGCCCTCCGCGTGGGCAGTCGACTGAGAAAGCGCATCGGTGCCGACGGGTATGACAAACTGAGGAATCTGGTGCAGACCAAGCTCATGGCTCGCCGCGCCGAGCGCCGCAAGGTAGTGGCGCAGGAAAAGATTCATGACCCGCAGCGGGCGGCCAAGCGCAAGGCTGGCATTCAGGAGCGCAAGAAGGCAGCGAAGCGTCTGAAGGCGGCAGTCGTCCGTGGGAAAGCGCCGGACCTCAAGCAAAAGCTTAAGAAGCGCAAGCGGAAAGCAGAACTGGAGGGATTTTAATTAGTTAGTCGGTTGTTATTACTATAAGTAGTGAGAAAAAAATATATATACATATATTAATTGTATTCTACCTTTGCAATAAATGGAATAAGAAAAACGATTTACGAAATTTCCTAACAAATTGGCCGCTTCTTCCATTTCGGGTAACAGGCCAGCAGCAATAGTAGATGAGTGAGCTTAGAGGGCGATGAGTGAGTGAGTGAGTTTCTTAAAATGAGTTTTTCGGCTTCTGCTTCTCTGCAAAGTACTCATTCCATAAATTTGCTCTGCTTTGACTCAAGTTAGGGATCTTGTTGCCCTCAACTACTCTATGGCACAACAATATGTGTACAACAACATCAGTTTCGGACGATCATTTAACCAAATTTTCGAACAAATCCGCCGCATCTCCCATTTCAGGTAACAGGCGAACAGCAGCAGCAGAGCGACGATGAGTGAGCTTAGGTGGCGATTAGTGAGGGAGTGAGTGGGTTTTTAAAAATGAGTTCTTTGGCTTCTGCTTCTCTGCAAAGTACTCATTCTATAAATTTGTACTGCTTTGACTCAAGTTAGGGATCTTGTTGCCCTCAACTACACTCTATGGCACAACAACAATATGTGTACAACAACATCAGTTTCGGACGATCATTTAACCAAATTTTCGAACAAATCCGCCGCATCTCCCATTTCAGGTATCAGGCGAACAGCAGCAGCAGAGCGACGATGAGTGAGCTTAGGTGGCGATTAGTGAGTGAGTGAGTGGGTTTCTAAAAATGAGTTCTTTGGCTTCTGCTTCTCTGCAAAGTACTCATTCCATAAATTTGTACTGCTTTGACTCAAGTTAGGGATCTTGTTGCCCTCAACTACACTCTATGGCACAACAACAATATGTGTACAACAACATCAGTTTCGGACGATCATTTAACCAAATTTTCGAACAAATCCGCCGCATCTCCCATTTCAGGTAACAGGCGAACAGCAGTAGCAGAGCGACGATGAGTGAGCTTAGGTGGCGATTAGTTAGTGAGTGAGTGGGTTTATAAAAATGAGTTCTTTGGCTTCTGCTTCTCTGCAAAGTACTCATTCTATAAATTTGTACTGCTTTGACTCAAGTTAGGGATCTTGTTGCCCTCAACTACACTCTATGGCACAACAACAATATGTGTACAACAACATCAGTTTCGGACGATCATTTAACCAAATTTTCGAACAAATCCGCCGCATCTCCCATTTCAGGTATCAGGCGAACAGCAGCAGCAGAGCGACGATGAGTGAGCTTAGGTGGCGATTAGTGAGTGAGTGAGTGGGTTTTTAAAAATGAGTTCTTTGGCTTCTGCTTCTCTGCAAAGTACTCATTCCATAAATTTGTACTGCTTTGACTCAAGTTAGGGATCTTGTTGCCCTCAACTACACTCTATGGCACAACAACAATATGTGTACAACAACATCAGTTTCGGACGATCATTTAACCAAATTTTCGAACAAATCCGCCGCATCTCCCATTTCAGGTAACAGGCGAACAGCAGCAGCAGAGCGACGATGAGTGAGCTTAGGTGGCGATTAGTGAGGGAGTGAGTGGGTTTTTAAAAATGAGTTCTTTGGCTTCTGCTTCTCTGCAAAGTACTCATTCTATAAATTTGTACTGCTTTGACTCAAGTTAGGGATCTTGTTGCCCTCAACTACACTCTATGGCACAACAACAATATGTGTACAACAACATCAGTTTCGGACGATCATTTAACCAAATTTTCGAACAAATCCGCCGCATCTCCCATTTCAGGTAACAGGCGAACAGCAGCAGCAGAGCGACGATGAGTGAGCTTAGGTGGCGATTAGTGAGTGAGTGAGTGGGTTTTTAAAAATGAGTTCTTTGGCTTCTGCTTCTCTGCAAAGTACTCATTCCATAAATTTGCTCTGCTTTGACTCAAGTTAGGGATCTTGTTGCCCTCAACTACTCTATGGCACAACAACAATATGTGTACAACAACATCAGTTTCGGACGATCATTTAACCAAATTTTCGAACAAATCCGCCGCATCTCCCATTTCAGGTATCAGGCGAACAGCAGCAGCAGAGCGACGATGAGTGAGCTTAGGTGGCGATTAGTGAGTGAGTGAGTGAGTTTCTAAAAATGAGTTCTTCGGCTTCTGCTTCTCTGCAAAGTACTCATTCCATAAATTTGTACTGAGAAAACTCAAGTTAGGTATATTGTAATTGCCTACAACAAAACATTTTTGCACAACAACAATAGGTGTACTGTTGTTGTACAACGTTAGGTTTGGACAATGATTTAATACAAACTCTGAACAAATCCGCCGCATCTCCCATTTCAGGTAACAGGCGAACAGCAGCAGCAGAGCGACGATGAGTGAGTTTGGGTGGCGATGAGTGAGTGAGTGAGTTTCTTAAAATGAGTTCTTCGGCTTCTGCTGCTTAGGAAAAGCATTTGATTATAAATCTTGCAATGGTATAATGGGATAATTAATTTAAAAAACTTTTCAAACAACAGCAGTGCCCGCGAACATCTCTTCAATCGATAAAACCTCCAGAACCGATAGTGTTCACCTATCGATAATGCGATAGGCGCACATGTGTTGTGCAATTCCAGATGTTGTTATTGTTTATTATTTTCAAATCTTAAGAAATGCAGCAGCTCCGCCACGGCCTTGTCAATGGTCTGGCAAAGAGGATTCGGAGCCTTAGAAGCAGCAGGAGTACACACAGTGCCTCTGCTAATGTCTACGACGTGGTGGTAATCGGAGGAGGTCATGCCGGCACAGAGGCTTCGGCAGCTGCCGCTCGCATGGGATCCCGCACCCTGCTGCTCACCCACAAGCTGGAGACGATCGGCGAAATGTCTTGCAATCCGTCATTCGGCGGTATTGGCAAGGGCCACCTTATGCGGGAGGTGGACGCACTGGACGGAGTATGCGCCCGCTGCTGCGATGTGTCCGGAGTGCATTACAAGGTGCTCAACAGACGGCGGGGACCGGCCGTTTGGGGACCCAGGGCCCAGATCGATCGACAGCTGTACAGAAAGGCCGTCCAGCAGGAGCTGAACAGCACGCCCAATCTGGAGATCCGTGCTGCTGCTGTGGACAACATCCTAATAGAGGATGAGCAAGAAACTCAAAGCAGGCGCTGCACTGGAGTTATCCTGGCCAATGGCGAGGTGGTGCACAGTAATGCTGTGGTGCTCACCACGGGCACGTTCCTGCGAGCACACATAAACATCGGACTTGAGGTGCGCCCGGCGGGACGGATAGGAGATGCTCCAGCGAAAGCCCTGGGCGAGGCCATCGATAGACTGGGCTTCCGCATGGGCCGCCTGAAAACAGGGACGCCTCCGAGGATAGCCAGGAGCACCGTGGATTTCTCAAAACTCCAAAGGCACGAAGGAGACGATCCCCCCATGCCTTTCTCCTTCCTCAACAGCGATGTGTGGATTTCCGCAAAGGATCAGCTGCCTTGCTATCTCACCTACACCACCCCAAAGGTCAGCGATATTGTGCGCAACAATCTCCACGTAAATCGGCACGTCACCGAGGAGATAACCGGACCCCGCTACTGTCCGTCTATTGAGTCGAAAATCCTGCGATTCGGGGCCAAGGTGCACCAAGTCTGGCTAGAGCCAGAAGGTCTAGACAGCCCGTTGGTGTATCCCCAGGGAATCTCCTGCACGCTGCCCTTCGAGCAGCAAGTGGAGCTCGTTCACGCCATCCAGGGGCTGGAAAAGGCAGAAGTTGTGCAGCCCGGCTACGGAGTGGAGTACGATTTTATTGATCCGCGCGAGCTGTATCCCACGCTGGAAACGAAGCGAGTGCCGGGCCTTTTCTTCGCTGGCCAGATTAATGGAACCACAGGCTACGAGGAAGCGGCTGCCCAGGGCATCATAGCTGGGGCCAACGCAGCGGGAAAAACGCGCCATGCCGACGGCAGGCAGTTGACCATTAGTAGGACTGAGGGCTATATAGGTGTGCTGATCGATGACCTAACATCGCTGGGCACCAACGAACCCTACCGCATGTTCACCAGCCGGGCAGAGTTTCGTTTGTCCCTCAGGCCGGACAATGCCGACATGAGACTCACCCAAAAGGGCTTCGAGTTCGGTCTGGTTTCACCCCATCGTTACCAAAATTTCCAGCAAACCGAAGAGAGATTACGATCCGCCATTGAATCCTTGAGGCTACTCAGGAAGCACACCCACTACTGGCGACAGGCCCTCGATTTGCCCAAGGCCAAGGCTTCGGTGGAGAAGACGGCCTTCGATATGCTGGGCATACCGGCGGACAACATCACGATAAGTCAGCTAATCCAGCTTCACCCCAGCGAACTAAGTTGGCTGAGCGGTGATAGAAATCTGGCTGAAAGGCTGAAGATCGAGGCCCTGTATTCGTTTTTTGTTGAAGAACAGCAGCGGGATGTGGAGGACGTGCGCCGGGAAGAACGTCTTTCGATCCCTTCTGACATTGACTACTTCTCCAAGTCGCTGAGCTTGTCCAACGAGGAGCGACAAAAGCTGACGCTTATTCAGCCACAGACCATCGCAGCTGCCAGTCGGATTCAGGGAGTCACTCCCTCGACTATTGTGAGGCTAATGAAATATGTTAAGAAAGCGGAAGTGGCGAAAGCGTAGTTTATTTTTAATAAATGTAAAAATGAAATATATAAAGTAAAATATATTTTAAGAAGAAGAACAAGTATACCAGTTTCAATAATTAAAGTTCAGGTTATATCCTTAAGTACAGTTTATTTCATAAAATCATAAATGCCTTATGTAAAGATGCACAATATTGTTTAATTGTTTGTTTCCGCATATCGTTTGCCACATGGTTGAACGCTCATTCATATTTACTTTGCTGCGCGATTTTGTGGGGACTCCAGTGAGTGGATATATACCCGACTAACGTCCGTGGTCAAGTTGAGATCTGAGAGAGGAGCGCCCGCCTGCCGGGATGTAGATTGTGAGCACCGGATCTGTTGCGATCATTCTCTCTTCAAGAGTCCTTTTACTATAGATATATCAGATCTATTCATCGTCAGATCTGGGCGCTCCTTCCTGCTTCCTATTGCTATTGCATTTCCGGCTGCTGTTGTGGTCAAGTTTCTGTTTCGATTGCGTTTCGGTTAGCTTACAGTTTAATGTTTTACACTTTGTATTCTGTTTACACACACAACGAAGATTGAGGGGGAGTTAGTTACAGTACATCTAATTTACGTTCGATTTCTTTTTCTTGCATTACGTTCTTTGTTTAGGTTGTATTTGAAACTATGTTGTAGTTGCAGTAGGTGATTAGCTATCGCATGGCATTTGTGGTTACGTTACTAGATGCGCGCCAATCTGTGTGTCGTTCGAGAAACTATTACGATTAGTTATTAAAATATATATTCATTTCAGTTTAACTGGTACGTTACACATAGTTTTGTCCAAAGGAAATGTCTGACTTGCATATGGCGGAATTTGTACGGAATTGTGATCAAAACATTTCGACTGCTTCGATAACGAAAAGAATCCATAGTATCGGGTCTCAAATGGCTTTAGCTTGAGGCTCATACGCAGTGTTGCTTTTCTTTTTCGAGTTTTTGGTTTGGTTTTAATTTTCTCTTTATAATATCACAGATTGCTCGAGATTTATGCATTAAAATATATATTTAAACCGTTTTACTTCACACATCGTCGTCGAATGTTAGGCAATCTCAAACGAAAATACAAGATAGAGGGGCAAAGACTGGAAACGGGAGGGAAAACTAGACCTATATCTTTGAGAGCTTGCTTGGTTTTTAAGGTATGTTGTATTGACTACTTACTATAAACATCAATTGTAGTGTGGTTACATCTGCATTTGCTAGCATGTATGTCTGTCTGTTTGTGTCGTGTCTCGTCTGAAGGTTCTAAATCACAAAAAACGAACCGAAACGCACTTAAGGGCCAAAGGGTGGCGTACAAAAATCGTTTAATTTCGAAAAATAATCCGCGGTCCTTCTAATCCATTCCAGAATATCTCTCTAGGTTTTGATTTGATTTGTTATCTAAATTTCAGTTCCGTTTTCCCCACTTTGTATTCGAGTTACATGTTCATACGTTCCGAGTTTGTTTTGGTTTTCGTTTGTTTCGTACTCTCCAAATCACAATTATTAGCAATTAGCAATTTAAGAATAAAATATAGCTACCCAGTATGTCTTGTATAATTTATGTTTCTGTTGTATATATATAAATTTCTTAGCAGAAGTTTAGTCTAACTTTACAACTAACATTAAGTTGCTCGGGCGATGAACATTTTATTCCACACGAAAACTACACTCAGAGTTCTATGCAAGAATGTGTATACCTAAAATCCTTAAGAGTAGCATTACCTTCAGAGAGTAATTGTTATTTCATACTTGGAATATGTCACAATATTTTACATTTTATGCAGATACGATTCCTTACACCAATTCAAATTCAAAATGTCTAATTGCGTTGGAATTGGATTCAACTGGTTGGTTGGGTAAACACGTTAGAGATTGTAACACACCGAGAACGAACAAATATCTGATATCTGATCTGTAATCTGTTATCTGTTATGGAATTTACATAATCTATGGGGGCCTATGGGTGTTCCTAGAGCTTCAGGAACTCGTCGAGCATCCGCTTCCGCTGCTGGTGGAGAGCCCGTTCCGACAGCAAGTACATCCCAATGTCGCCGTAGTTTTTCATTAGTTAGTTGTTCGAATTAGTGAAGAGTTGGTGTCATAATGCTGTGGCCTCCTCCGCGCTGTTGCTGCGACCCAGTCCGCCCAGCTGCGGCTTGTTGTCATCTGAAAGATATAGCGAGTGTGTCTGCTTTAGTTGGGTATTATAACCTCTTTTAAGGGGGTTCCCTCCATCCATTTTAAAGGGCCAAGGAATAAGAATTGATCATTTACGTGAAACGCATCGATATATCGATCATTAAACGTTGATATATCGAAACATAATCGGAAGATAGAAATTTGTAGGACATTCTTCGATAACAGCGATATTTTAAAGTTGAATGCGGTTGTTTTCGATAATACAATTTAGATATTTTAAATTTTACGGTCGATCACATAGGACATCCCTGCCAAGGGCCACAAACAAAACCAAAAGCAAAATAAAATAATAATTCGAATGGTAAACAGAAAATGATTTATTCAGGCCATCTCTAAATTATACGTTTCACAATTAAATAGGGCAAATAATAATAGTAACTAGGGATTAAAACATTTAGAATTGGATCTAAGCGGCGCTGGCTGGCAATACATTACAAATTCTTGTATAAATAAAGACGCTCGACTAACAACTAAATTATCGCTTAGTTAAATGTTACTGAAGGTAGATGTTAACTAGTTTCGATCCGAGGCGACTCTTCTTCTCTGAACTTAAACCTAAACGAAACTCCGCTCCACTGGGAGACCCACTCCCGCCAGGGGATCGATCATCTGGTGGGCTCGGCAGTGGGCGTGGCGGCACTCGTGGATACCTCGTCGCTGGTCACCGCCGGCGCCCCCTTGGTGGCGCTGCTAGTGCTGCTGCTGACCACCGGCGGCGGTGTGGTGCCACTCGTGGTGGAAGTAACCCCACCGGAGGTGGACACAGTGTCGGGGGAGGCGACGCCCATGGTCTTCGGCGGAGCTGGTGACGGTGACACTGACAGCCGCGTGCGCTGCTTCTCCTCCGGCTCTGCAGCTACATCTGTCTGGGGCAGTGTGGCGGTCGTGTCCGAGTCTAGAATCTTTGGGGGCTCCTCTTTGCATTTACCTGATGCTACCGCAGCGCTGGCCGCTGGTAGCGAGTTGTTTGTCTCCGACTGTGGGCTGGCACTGCGTCGGGACGAGTGCTCCGGCGAGCTGTCCGGATGGATGGGCTTCTCCGGAGCTGCATTCGGCGTGGCCGGCTTCTTTTCGAGCGCCACTGGCGGCGGCGAGCTCTTCAGGGGATCCTCCTTGATGGCGGCCACCTGCTCCTTGCTATCCGCCTGGGAAGCCCCATTGGACTCGGCGCCGTTCAGTTCGTGATTTGCCGGCTGTCCGCTGCTCGCGTTCGACGGAGCCTGGTTACTCGAGTTTGAGTTTGATCCGGTCAGGTCCAAGGTGGCCGGCTCATGGGTTGCCGGCGTGGCAGCCTTGTCTATCATCGCCGATTGTTGAGCAGCTGCCGCCACCGCGGCAGCAATGTGGTGCCTCATGGCATGCGGACTGCCGCCCGCTCGTCCGCCATTTGCCGACGCAGACGGAGTGATGGGCGGCGTGATCTTGGGCGAGCTGGGCAGCGAGAGAGGCTGCTGTTGGTGGGCGGCCGTCGGAGTCATTCCGCTGGCGGCTGCCGCCGCTGCATGCATGGCCGCCAGGTGGCCGTGGTGGTAGTAGTGGCCCATGCTGGGAATGTGCGAGCTGGAGGTGGTGGGCGGCAGACCGCTTCCACTAACGCCGCTGGGCGTCGAGGTGGGCACCTGCTCCGAGTTAAGCTTCACGGCCGACGTCAGGTTCAGGCTGCTGTGGGGCGAGGATACCGATAGACTGGAGCTGGCTGTCACGGGAATGGAGTTGCTAAGCCCTCCTCCGCCGGCCGTCGAGGTGTGCGGCGGCAGCTGGTGGGCGGCCAGCGAGGCGGGATGATGCGGTGACATGTGCGGATGACTGAGGTTCAAGCTGTGGGGATGAGCACTTAGCCCGAGGGCAGCTGCCGAGAAACCGGGATGCGTAAGGCCAGCGGCCCCCGGGTGAGCCAGACCCATGGCCGCCTGCTGTAAATGGTGCTGCAGATTGGGCGGTCCATGGCCTCCAAGTGGAGAGACGCCCACGCCCTGGAGTCCAGCCATGCCCAAGTTGAGACCCATGGCGGCATGTGGACTCTGCCGCTGAGCGTTGGCCGCCGCCGCATGGTAGTGCGACATTCCAGGCAGGCCGTGCAACGCCCCCGGCGGTCCTCGTAGACTAAGATTGATGTGCGGAATCATGGAGCCGAGGAGGTTCCGGTTCAGTGGGGAGTACAGCTGATTGGAGTAATGGTGCGAGGCGTTCAGCAGCTGCTGACGCTCCCTTTCCCGCTCGCGTTCCTCGTCTCGTAGCTTCCGCTCCCGCGCCTCCTTTTCGCGCTGTTCCTTCTCCCGTTGCTCTCGCTCCCGCTCGCGTTGCTCCTTCTCGCGCTGCTCCTTCTCCCGCTGCTCTTTCTCGCGCTGCTCCCTCAACTCTCGCTCCTTCTCCCGCTGCATTTCCCGCTCGCGCTCCTCCTCGCGAGCCAACCGCGCCCGGTGCTCCTCCTCCAGCTTGATCCGGTCGTGCATGGCCGGGGAGATGCCCAGCGCTGCTCCCGGCATCATCGAGTAGAGGTGGGAGTAGGGCGAGGCCATTTGCGGATACAGGGCGGCCGCATGCGGATGCGAGGGATGGGCACTGGCGGCGCGGAACAGTTGGTATCGGTGCTCCAGGTACAGCTGCTCCGTGTACGGCAGTCCAGCGGGATTAAGGAAAGCTGCAAATAAGATTGATGAATAAATATAACCTCCAATTCGTCTCAATTTAATCTCTCCTGCTTACCTGCTGGTGGAATCCCCGGCAGACCCGCAAAGTGCGAGTAGGCCTCCAGGGGAAAGGCGCCCGCCGGATGCATCAGTCGCTCGTCCGATCTGTACGGCTGGAATCCGCTCCTGGCCAAAAGCTCCGGCTGCAGCGACGCCGTCTGCGGCGTGTGGCTCAGTCGGGCTATCTTCTCCGGCGGCTGGGGCGAGGGCGGTGAGCGCTTCTTGCTGCTGGCCACTCGATCTTCGCCCTGCCGCTCTGAGCCTACACGTCCCGCCACGGAATTGAGCGGTCCTGGACCCGCCGACGGCGGTGGTCCGCCTGCTCCTGAAGTGGGCACACTCCTGTCTCCGCCCACATCGTCCTCCTTGTTGTCCGCCTGCTTGGCCAGCGTACGCAGGGCGGCGGCAAAGGAGCCACGACTACTGGCCGCCGATGCGGCACCGATGGCTCCTGGCGGCAGGCCCACGCCTGCTGCCAGCTGCTGCTGCACTGCAGCGGCCACAGCCTGCTGCTGGGCCTGGTGCTGCTGCTGCGCCTGCTGGTGTTGCTGGTGTTGCTGGTGGGAATGCTGCGGCGATGGGGTTCCGATGTGGTTGCTGGGCAGGGCGTGGTTCAGCAGGGCGTTGCCGCCGGCCGACGTGGGCGCCGGGCTGTTGGCCACCGTGGAACCTGGCACGCCGCCGCCACCACCGCCGCCGCCGCCACCAGGAGGTGTCTGCAGGTGATGCGGCACTGGGATGTGCGGCGCAGGGCTGGTGGCGGGTCGCTTTTGTCCAGCCTTTGGCGGCACTGCAAAATGGAACAACGAAACTGAGTTAGTCTAAGCTGGGAGAGGGAGTGTTTGTAAGCCTGTGTTGACCTTTTTATTAAGGGGAAATGTCTTAAAATATTGTTAAGAATCCTGGGATAGGATTTGTATTTCTGTTTTAAAATAACTTGAATAGAAAACACGAATTTAGTTTTATGAATTTTAAAATAACTCGCAACTCACAACCTCGGCTTTAAACTTGAAGAATTAATATTTGAAATTAAATCCCTTTAAAAAATCATTAAAATGATCATGTAATTTAAAGGTATCTTACACAATTTAATAAATAATTAAGATATCCTTTACAGAGCTGCCTTAGAAAACCATTTATGCTCCCCTTTGAGTTCCTTAAAGTAGCCGCATTTTACATTTTCCCAGTAACATCCACGAAATGAAGCTTTACCATCCATAAAAGTGGTAAGAACCAAAGAGAGGACCAGTTTACTCGGTTCGGTGTCTCTGTAATGCGACACTTTACCAGTTTCCCGCACCACCGCCCCCCTCGTGGGGCTGGGCCTAGATGGTGGGATTGTGTTCGTTCGAATTTCCTCTGCTAATATCTGATTGATGTCCGCGAGTTGTGTGACGGGCAAAAATTGCGCATACGCTTCGTTGCATATGCGGTAATTTGCATAGCCTGGCGACAAGAAGGATGGAAGCCAGGTGAACGGGTGCCAGTGACGGTGACGGGAGCGGGGACGGTGCCACCATCAGGCAGGAGTCGGAGCAGGAGCAGGAGCTGGAGCCAGAACAAGAGCAGTCACTCCATGGCCAGCAGGTTGACGCTGGTTGAATGCAAATGGCGAAGGCCCGAAACTTGAATTTCGGACATGGTCCACTCAGGCATGCGAAACGAGGGGCGCAGCTGGGCGGGATTGGGCTGGATGGTAGGCAGGATGGCAGGAGGGCTCCACACCTGCCCCCAGTCGCTGTACCCGCTATGTCCGCTGTTCCTTTGAGGCACCTCCGCACGGCGCAAATTGCACGCCCAACGAATTTATCGATTCTTGTTACTCGTTTTCGGGTTGCCCGCTTCGAAATTGCTTTCAGATATGACAGCCACACCCCCGAGCCCGCCCCTTTCAGGTCGGCGGTCCTGGAGAGAACTCCTGGACAGCCCTGCCTTGCTAGCTGCAGCACCTACTGCGCCAGCTCCTGCTCCAGCTGCACACGCATTCAATGCCGAATGGAATTTGCAACGACATCGAGGACAACGTTGTTATGAGGCTGGCACGGCATGTATTTGGAAAACCATTTCGCTGGCTGGCTGGTCCTTTGTGAACCTTAAAGCTGCCTGCTCTCAACTGGAAACTGGCAATGGAAGTGGTTTTTCCGGCTAAGAGCGGCAGGAGGGGAGCGGCAGTGGGACTAGAAACTGTGTGTGTTCGCTTCGAGAGTTGCAAATATTTTGGATTTTTGTGAAAATCAACAATTCAACAAAAATAGAGAAAAACTTTTGTGGTTCTGTGGGCAAATATTATCACCTCACTCGCCTTTGCATCTCCTTTGGGTTTTATTTATTTACTGGCTCTTGCCATCCAAGTGGAAGCTGCCAGCCTGTGCTTCAAGGGGAGAGAGAGCGAAAGCTTTTATTAAATGAAGGAAAAATGCATCGAAGAATGCAGCTGCAGCAGTGCATCATCATCCCCATCGCCCCCTCTCTAGAACGTCATGATAGCTCCGTCTGCTGCATAAGCTCGGGGTTTAGAGCGTTTTGGCGTCGTTTATGAAAGTGGGCTGAGTGCTGGCCGGGATCTGGAACGTTCTAGGTGCCCAGAACATGGAAATGGGAGTGGCAATGGGAACTTGCGTGTGCATGTGCATGTGCATGTGCATGTGCTGGCTGCCCTGCTGCATGTGTATTTACCAAACTAAACCGAAATAATGCCCGAAACTGCAGTACTAACATCGATGTCGACGACTAGAACAATAAAATGCCGACGACTGCGAATGCGAATGAGTTGGGAGAGCAGGTTGGGGGTTGGAAACACCCCCCGCACTCAAACCCTTAACCATAACGCCTACCCTACCCAACCCCCTGGACAAAACCAAACAAAGCTCCTCGATGCCTCGATGACGATGATGCCAACGTTGACGTGGCTGGCCGTATTTGCCAGTTTGCCCAACTCAGCCTGTGGGCTCTCCGAGGCAAGTGCAGCGGGGGAGGGGTGCCAGGGAAAACTAGAGAGTAGAGAGTAGAGTCCCGCTCCTCACCTCTTGCTGCTGCAGCACCCGGTGCTGTTGTTTGCCATGAAATGCCTGTTTGTTTGCCTGGGTTTTGTGTACTTCAACATGGTCCCAGACCCTAGATCCCAGACCCCAACACCAGCACCAACACTGCTCCCACCCAGAGATCCCAGTTCTAGTTCCTAACTTGCCACACCCTGCAGCGAACGCCCACGCACACACGCACCCGGCACACACCCCCCCGGCCAGCGAGATACACAGAAAGATGCATTGAGCGGCGATTTGCCGGCATCAGCGATATTTGCCGAATTTAATCAGCGCACTGACACGAGAGCACCGCAAGACTCGACTCCCGACTACCGACTCCCGTTTCCATCCGCCGCGGATGTAGCCAGGCAGCCGCGTTGCCATGTTGCCATATAGCATGGCGAGCTTGTTTTTTTCCCGCTCTCGCTGGCCATTAAAGCGCCGAGGAATTTGCATAGTCCATCAAACGGAATGGGCGCAGCTGAAGGCCCCGAGAGTGAGTCAAAAAATCTAAAACTGCAAGTGCAACTATAACGGAAGGGCACATAACTTGTACTACATACTATATAAGCTATGCCATTGAATTCTACTAGGGATTATATTTGAAAACTATTGAGGGTTTTTGTAGGGAAAATATGTAACTATGACTGATATATAGACTCTAGCTTAATTTATAATATAGTGTACAAATAAATAAATATTTATCTTTAGTATTTCTTATTTCCTTTGTGACAATCACTTTGGCAGAAGACTTTAAAAGCAACCAAGAAGTCTCGAAATTATGTATCTTGAATCAAGCCGAATATACCTCAAGTTGTTCATATTTCTCTATAATTTATTAGACAAATATCTTGAAATCTTAAACCTTTTTAGAGCATAAAGTACTTTACTATTTTAAAAGAACTTCGTTGCTAAGAAACTTTACTTAACATAAAGGTAATCCTTAAACCTTTTAAGATTTTTAGGAACATATTGTAAGCAAATGTTATAAAACAACTTCCTAAATCTTATTTATGTAAAAAATATTCGATGTTGCTAAGAAACTTAACTTTACCTCATAACAATCTTTAAATCTTTAAAGATTTTAATAACATATACTACTTAAATGTAATAAAATCACTTCTTAAATTTTATTTATGTACAAAATAATCATTGTTTCCAAGAAAATAAAAAGAAGATGCTCTGTTTCCTAGTTGCTGCATATTAATTTCAAACAAACTATCCTAACCCCTAACCCATCCAAACTCAACTATCCTACCCTAGATCTTCCTCTTCCTTTTACATACTACAAAAATATATTCCCAATTTTCGATAATCATCACTTAACTGGTTACAACTAATTATAATTATCATATTAATAAGCCTTTTCGTATGTCCGTAAGCTCCTGCAATCAAAATCCTAGCACAAAATCGAGTTCATCCCTGTGGCAGACACAAACACACCGAGATCCTGGGAAACTGGAAATCTCATATCCATTGATTTATACCTCATTTATTAGCTCGAATCAAAAACAGGGGCTGGGCTAGCACAGGCACTGGGACTGCCGCTGAAGGGGCTTATTCATTTCAGTTAATTTGGCCAAATGCAAATGTAATTTTGTAAAGTCAATTAAGTGAGCCTCGGACCGAACCCCTGCCCTCGGACAACCCCTTGACAGCCACAGAATGCAAATCATAACTTCCAATAAATAAATGTTGAATAAATTATGCACAGAAACAATGCTGTGGCAGTGCCATTGCTGCTGCTGCCGTTGCTGCTGTGGCATTTGTCACATTTTGCATTTTGGTTCATTGCAACAAAATTGGTTTTCTCGCTTGGGTAAATTAAAATGTCACCGATTCGGAGAAAGGCCAAAATGCAAGCACCACCAACTGCCCGCACCGCCCGACCACAAGTGGTCACGCCCCCGCCCAGCCCGCAGCCCATTATTGTACACATAAACACATGTTTCCATCCACATCCTCATCGTCATACTCGCACTCGCACTCGCACTCGCACACCCCTTTATTATGGTAAATTCGTAGGGCTCATTCCGAATTTATACCATTACCCCTTTGACCCTTTGCTCCTCCACTGCTTCCACCTTCTCCCGCTGCTCCTGCAGGAAGGAAACGCGCAGAGGAGGGGCCCACCGAAACCACCGAACATTCCTTGCCACAGAGAAATGTCGCCGGTCGCATGCGATTATTCCACCACAACTAATTACAGTGGCAAACGGAACACACAGGCAGGCAGGCAGGCAGGAAGGCAGGAGACTCCCCTCCTATCCTTGGGCCACTTCCCATCTATATATACATACATATGTATGTATGTATATGTGCATGTATCCTGCTGTGCACCGGTGACGTCGCTCCTGCGGCCAGGACATGTTTAGGTCAGCCGCAGCACATTCACATGGCGAAGTGCACTCGCCCTGGCCATGAATAATTTATTTAATAAATACATTCACAATTAAATCAAATGCGAAAATTGTGGCTCCCCCGTTTTGCCTTTTATTCCGGCCATTTTCCAAAATAGATGGCCAGGCCAGGATGTGAGGGACGAGGAGTAACGAGCCACGGGAATAATGAGCCTGATGGGAGAACACATAACCAAGTGACCGTTAATTTATGTGATGGCGAAAAAGATTGGGGCTCTTCAAAAAACTGATTCGATTATGTATTGATTATGTTTTTGAATGAAGGATATATAAGGATATATTTTAAAATGTGTTTAAGGAAATATGTATTAATAAGAATTAACTTTTAAGAGTTACTTAATTATATGTTGAATTTGAAACTGGTAGTAAGAAAAACTAAGATATCCTTGGCCCTTTATTACAATTGATAAAAAGGTATTCAGTTCTGTACACCAACTTGTATAAATTCCTAATAAGCTAAGGATATAAATAGGGATACAACTTCCCAGAAAGTGGATTAAGAGATAAAAGATAATAATCGAAGCATTAAATATTAAATTAGTTATTAAATGTATTAATAAATACATGATTTGAGGCTTCTTTGAAAGAATAAAGCTTATAAACATCAAGTTAGACGCATTTACCTCAGTTTAATGCCAGGTTTAAAACTTTAAATAAAATCTAGAAAATACTAGGCTTACAGATTTAAGAGAATATTTATTTTAAAATTAAAGTAAGTCTCTTAAAATTGTTAATCTTAGAAGCAGAAGAGTCCAAGACTATCAACCCAAACCCTACTCAGTGCAAAAACAACATCCTGTAGTTAAAGCCTAGACAAATTTTCAGTGTAATTCCCCAAGTTTAGCCATTTGAAATCGAAGCAACCGACCTGCTGCTCCTGGCGGCTTCTTGGAAAATCTGAATCTTCGGGCTTAATTTACTTTCGCAATTTGCTCACGAGCTCAGGCTTCGGACAACGTGTGGTGCACAAATGAATTATAAATTAAGTTTGATTCCATTTCAGCCACCCAGCGTCCTCTCAGTGCCATGCTGTGCATGTCCTGCGGCTGCTGCTGGTGCAGTGCAGGAGGCCGTCAACTGCTCCTGCGGTTTCATATGCAATTATTTGCCGTTGGTCCCGGTACCGACCGATGTCGACAGCTCCTGGAACCTGCGCCGCCTCGACCAGGGGACGGCACGGCCCTTGTGTCCCGGGGCCGACAATGAAAAGCGGATGGGCCATCCGCTCCCTCCGGCTCCCACTCAAGCCGGAGAAGTGGCCGGAAGCCGGGAGTAAGAGGGGTAAGGGAACCGGATACGGAGTCCGGTGCCTGCGAGTTTAGTTAGTTGGCAGGAGTAGCAGCAGCAGCAGCAGCAGCAGCAGCAGCAGCAGCAGCAGCAGGAGTAGCTGCTGCTCATGCATTAATTATTGCTGGTCTGTTGCGGTCCGAGTTTCCCAGTGGAGCCGCAGCCACAACAGCCTAGCATGGACACCATGGCTACTCGGGCAAAGGAGCTGCTGGGCACTGGGATAAATGGGGGCAGGGCAGGCTGTATGCATAGGCCAGAGCTCTGGCCCCGAAACGTAGAGCGTTGTAAATGGCTGCGGTCACGCCTCCATTAAACCGACCAAAACTACGGCCAGGCATGGCGTCCATCTAGGCGGGCGTGTAATATGATTTGCTCCGAACTCGATATATATCGAAGGGGTGTGCCGGCCAAACAGTGTTATTAAGCAAACAAAAGCAACAATAAATATGCATATTAATTCCATGCATCATCGGTTGCAGTTGCAGCTGTAGTTCCCGTCTGACCGGCAGCGAACAGCATCCAGGACACGATCTGACATTCTGCTGACTCTAACGTGACTCTATATAGTTAAGAATTGAATTTCATTTCGCAAATGGACAGCAGGTGCATAATTAGAACCCAGCTGGCTGAAAATTTAATGAACCTTGCCTCCCTTAGGTCGCCATATATCGAATTTCTGCGACTCCATCAGAATATGATTGGGATCGAGGGGGATTCCAGGTAATTACACTAATTACAATTTAAATCAATATATTTGAATTTGTGAATTTGTTAAAGCATTTGACCTCAGGGAAGGAACAACCAATGAAACTAACCCTGACTAGTGATAAGTAAGTCTAAGTTAGTCTTCAGTAAACTTCCCCTAGGCAACTGCTAAATAGTAGTAAATTTTTAGTTACAATTTCTATTAGAAAACATTCTAAATTGATAGTCAAACGATGACAATTTATTCCACATTTTTGAATTATTTTCCAGAGTTTCTAAGACAATCAAGGCTAAGCCTTAGCGTGCTACATTGTTTTCCAAATTAATGTCATCGAATTAAACATCGATTGGAGGGGTTACCCCTCTTTCGCTCTGTGTAACCCGGCACAGGGCTCATTTTAATTAATTGGAAAAGCAAAAGCATTTCAGCAATTTTGTCTACAAGACAGCAAATATCGCCTCACAGCATTCCGGCACGCACGGAGACCGACAGGAAGGGAAGGGGCCCCGCTGGATGCCAGGACGTGGAGGTAAATAGCCCAGAGTCGGAGGCACCGGAACCGGAACCGGCGCAGGATGCAGGCCATGGCAACGGCAGGAACCAGAGCTGGAGCCTGCTCCTGCAGCGGACAAGAAAAATGTTTGCAAACTTTTCGGTTCGCATTCGTACACAATTTAAATAGTTTGCAGTCACATTCCGGCCCGAAAGCACACACTGCTCCCTTATGCGGACAATAAACAAGTGCCAGGAATCACGAACACAAAGGAGAATGCCAACGGCAGGAGCCACTTCCCACTTCCCACTCTCACATCCACTTCCCTGACACTGCGAGAAATTGTCCTGCTCCTTGGGGATGCCAGGAGAGAGGGACAGAGAGAACCCGGCACAACGTCTGAAGGCATGACCAGAATGAAGGAATTCCACACTGAAAATTCCCAGCACGCGCGCAAGAAATGCACAACTTCATAGCATTCCAAGTGCAGAACGCATTGAAGGCGGTCATAAATGGAATTTCATCCACACTCTGCGAATGGCAAGCGCAATGAGATTCGCACAATCACACGCAGGAGAAGGTGCCGGGATTCTGGTATTCGATCCAGGTGATCATTTGGTTTCTCTTTGCACAGGATGCGGGATTATCTGTACGCTTCCCTTGGATCTCCTAGATTCCAAAGAAAACAGAATGACAGAGCCCTTGAAAAGCATTTCCAATTAAATCCCTAAAATCGTTCTGCAAGAGAGGAACTTCAGGAGGACAGACGGCTCAAGTGCTAGAAATGGCAGCCATATGCCGAGGAAGCGGCCAAGAAAGGGGCCAGGAAATGAATAAGGATGCATCTACATATGTCGACAGGCGAGTGTGTGCGTGTCTGCTGCAGAAAGGACATGCCTCAAATGCTCCTGCCGCTCACAAGAGCCAAGGCATAGAGCCAAAGACACTTGACTGCAAGTGTGAGTGATACACATATCCTTGTGGAGAGGGAGAGTCAACTCATTCGAGTTGAGCCCACCGCCGCCGCCGACGACACACACACACAGGTCTACTGACAAGTCCTTCTCAGCGGGTGTGTCCTACGAGTATCTTGTAGCTCAAAGGCACAAGTGTTCAGGGAACTGGTGCACAGACCCCAATTAGTCCTTTAGCAGCCTGCGGCTCGGATAATACTTACAGTACAAGCAGACATTTGGTCAATGCTACAGCTAACTTATCGTAGTGCTTGGATAACTCACCTGCAAGAAACAAAAAAGTGAACAGGAATTAGATTTTTTACCAAGAAATAAGGATTCAAAACTATAGCGATAAAAGGAAAATATATTTATCAAGTTATTTCACAAAACTCCTGGCAAAAATCAACTTCCCATGTATGAGTCCCTTTTCAAGGAATCTGTGAAACGCATCTGATGGATTAGCATCATCATCATCATAAAAGGGAATTCACTCTGATTAAGTCCCGCAACTAATTCCGCAAAGTCCTGGCAACTGTTTCGCAGGATTTCCGACGACTTGAATTGGTTTCCCTTTTTATGGGCACACTCCGTGCTTTCCCATCGCAACCGAGAATCTCCTTTGTGATGCATTGAAATGCCTAATTTCGGTCGTAAGCGATATGAGAGAGAGCAGGGCTCTAGGGTTGCAGGGTTCCAGGGTGCCCGGGACAAGGACCAGGACCCCGTCATCCATCCCAAAACAATCCATGCAATCCCATTCAGACCAGCAAAGGCGACAACTGACGACGAGCACTTTGTTAATCCCGTATTTATGCGCAATTACGTATTTTTCGCATTAGTCAGCCAAGCAGTCAGCTTTCGGGCGAGACGAGACGCAGGATGGTGGAGGGATTTAGGGATTGAGTCCTGGGTCTGAGTCCCGGTCTGGGTCTCATTCTCATTCTCGGTCTCGGTCTCAGTCTCAGTCGCAGTCTCAGGCTCAGTATGAGTCTCCGTCTCCCGGCTAAGGGATGTTGTCCGTTTTGTTGCCTTTGTGGGTTGTTGTCCTTTATGGGCCAACCCCCCGCATTTTGCGCGCCCCGCCCTTTTGCACCCTTGCCCTCGCAGTTGATCCTTTTATTTCGCATTTTCCCTTTTTCCACACTCTGTTTTGTATTGCTGCCATAGAGCAGCAACCATGTTGTGGCCGCCTTTTCTTGGCTTAGCTGTCGTCCGCTTTTGTTGCTCCTTGCTCCCGGCTCCCGGCTCCTGGCTCCTGGCTCCTGGCTTCTGTCTTCTGTCCTCGCTATTCATTCTACATTCGCCTTCTCCCGAGATTCCCCTCACCTTTAAATTCTCCTCTCTCTTTGCCCGATTCCCTTTATCTTTCCAGGGAAAGGCGTTGCTTGGTCTCGCCTCCGCCAGCTGTCGCTGTGCCGCATATCCTTCTGCCTGTCTGACCCCCCGTTGCCCTCGCGTCCTTTGGCCCTCGCTGCGTTCCTACCTCTCCATTACCCGCCGCCCGACGTCTTGAGTCATTTACTTTTTACTGCCGCATAATATTGTCCCGATTAGCACAAACACAACGTTTTACCACAAAATCATCATCATTAGTGACGCTAACGCAAATGCTCCGGCTCAGTCGCAGGATCTGGCCCTCGGTGCCTTGTTTTTTCGGCACACTGGAGCACAGGTTGGTGGTAACAGAGAGCTATGAATTCTTAGGGAAATCTGGGTGGTAATGTTAGCTGATTAACACAATTGCCCAAAGGTGATTTGAATAATGAGAGATGGTTTAAGTAATTAGGAATGTTAACAGGAGACTTAGTAAATCGAAATGCGGTAATCTATTAAGTTTTACTGATACATAAATAAGTTTTACTGATACATAAATGGATACAAATTATGAATAATTTAATTTCTAAACGAATTTTTAGGGGTATGATTTAGGTCAGTAGTAAAGTTACCCTTTCATAGGATAGTTTCTGAAATTCCTATATCATTAAAGAACATATGTAGAGTAATCCATCAAGGATTTTGGCATATATTCAAAAAGCTATCTCTGCTTAAAGGTAAGAATATAGTAACAAATTATATTTCCCAAAAAATCGTATTTTTTAATAATAAAAATAAAACCTAGCAACAATTTGTATTTCCTAAAAAAAAGTGTATTTTTTATAATCATAAAAAACCTAGCAACAATTTGTATTTCCCAAAAAAAAAAACAGCGCACTATTTATAATAATAATAAAACCTAGCAAAAATGTATATTTCCCACAAACAAATGTATTTTCAACCACTGTGCCGAGACGCAACAAAGCAGAAACACGGCACGAATAGCCAAGGACGTCGGGGACGTCGAGCGGTTAAGGCGGGTCCGGGGGCGGGGGCAGCCGTAAAATAAGCAGCAGGCAGAATGGCTGGCAAGGCGTCTATTATGCGAAGGCATCATTTAAGGGGATTATTTTATTTGGGCTCTAAACAATAAAGTGGGTTTATTAAAGGCACGCTCCCCACGCCCGCATGCCCGCAGAATCTCCTTCTTCATCTTCTATGTGTGTGTGTGTCTGAGAAAGAGAGAGAGAGGAAGGGAGGTGCAAAAGGACGAAGAAGGATGTCTGTGCACAAAAGATGTTGCGCTATAAAAGTGCAAAAATGTGTTTTTCGCTCTTCAGAGTGCCCCCAGTGCCAGCTCCGCCACACCTCCTGCATGCCACCCACTCAACCCTCAACCCCGGAGTCCTTCGTCCCGAATGCTCCTTCATTATTTCCGCTGCTGTTTGTACAGTTGCGCGAAGCGAGCGACGCCTTGCAGCCAGTGCGCCTTGGCTTTATCCCTTTCTCTTAGCCAGGCTTTTTTTCCCCCTTTTTTTTTTTGTATTCGTTGTGGCCCGAGGAGCCATTTTGTGTGTGGCATGGATTTTAAATTAAGTTTTAATATTCATACTGAGCCGGAGCACACTCTGCCCCTCCCGTTCTCCCCCAGCAGCACAAACACTGCAGGACCGCAAACAGCTTCAATTATACACGAGTTTGAGCAGTCAGCAGTGAGCGGTGAGCTACTGCTCAACACATTAGCCAAGGCTTAGCCGCAGGATGAGCAGGACCAAAAGCGAAGCGAAGATGAAATGAAGACACAAGACACTGCTGAGCTGAGCTCAGCTCGTGAAAATCGCATTATGAGAAGAAAAGCTGATTAAGTGAAAGCAGACTGGCGGGAAATCTAATTGTTTTTGAGTCCTTTTCAACAACAAAAAAAAATCATTTCTGCAAATGAAAAAAAGTGACTGGGGGAGGTAACAATCTATGAAAATTGTCTTGTTTTGGGTTGGAAATAATAGAAAGAGTTGGCAATATTAAAAAATTAATCTTTAGTATGGAGTGATTAAGTAAAATAATGGAGGCTTTTGGCCAAAATGTAATGAACTTTCTCTCTAAAATAATGTATTCAATGATACAACTGGTGAAAGTTGCCAGGAGGCACTGCTTAAGGACCTGAAAACCATATCCTTTAAGTCTGTTTCTTATTATAGTTAATTGACAATTTCTTTCTTAATAATTTATTAAGCAATCAAAGTTTTCTAGCTAATTTCGATGTGTAATTAAAACCTAGAGAATTTATTCGTTTGTTTCTCAAGCCTGACTCCCCTCACAAATTAGATTAGATTGCTTTTAACCAAAAGGGTAAGGAGGTAGGGAAATAACAGCAGACTATTGAAAAGTCCTTGGCAGGCAACTTCCTTTAACACCCGAGTAACAACTGAAAAGTTCCGAAGAAGATAGTGAAGTGAGGCGAAGAAAACTTTGTGGCGACATATTCCTGGCAGGATGAATGTGGCCTTTTTCCAGCTTACACTGCCAAACGATAGATAGGGATAGAGAGAGTGAGAGAGAGCAGGAAAGGTTAAGCGAAACGAACTCACACTGATGGGCGGCCGACATGGGTTAAGGGGCAAAGGGTAACGGGTCAATGGGGGCGTGCCTGCAGGCCACAAAATGAAAAGTTTTCCGAAAAACTTTCCAGCTGAGAGAGCGAGAAAGAGAGAGAGAGAAACACGAAGAGAGGAAATCTCGAAAAGCAAACAAACGATTTTTGGAAAATACTTTTGCCGTATTAAAATTTTTGCTTCGTGTCATCCTTCCCAAATGTGCAAGGATGTGTGTATGTGTGGTGTGGTGTGGTTCTGCTCCTTGGAACACAAACACGTCCTGTGGCTGCCCTGGGTGGGCGTGTCCGCATGCGGCTGGCTTTTTAGTGTCAAAAGCTGTCGCCCGCCCATGTCTCCGTGGCACCGCACAACTTGCCCAAGGGGCAACCGAGGAGTTATAGGGGAGGCTGTGCCCGAAAAAGGTGCAGATGTCGTCCTAAATGCTGCCAAACGACAACAGCATGTTAATGACTCTGACCCCTTGCACAAGACCAGAAAGGAGAAGGAGCAGGGGCAGGAGCTGGAGCCGGAGCGGGAGCAGGAGCAAGATCCTCTGGGTGCGTCTGGTCACTTCATGTCTTGTCTTGTCTGAGCTGCTTAAGTAATTGGCATACAAATTTACTCACTCGCACACTCCACGCCACTCCGCCTCCCAGTACTCGGTCCCCCGAGGTGGCTCGTTAATGTCTTTCCTTCGTAGGATTGCCTTGTCATTTAGCTGCTCCTGCCGGAGTTTGTACATTAATTTCCAATCCCCCGAAAATCCATGTTGCAACACTCAGGCGCACAGCTGCCGCCTGGCTGACATTTTAATTGAATGTCTGTGCGTGTGAGAGCAAGAGATACTCGTACTTTTACGTGCGGGTTCCCAGATACCCAGATACAGATACCGAGATACAAATTGCCCGAGTGCTTGGGTAATGCCTCAAGTGCGAAGAGTTTATTGTAATCGCTACTTAGTCTAGGGCACTCCCTAATTCAGACATATCCAGGCGTTGTAATAAGCCTGCCGAGAAGAAACCCACTTGTTTGTTATTTTAATTTTATTGTCTGGCGTGGCCGCAAACATTTCATTCCATTTCAGTTCAATTCATTTCCTCCGAGGGAGCTCTCTCTCAGCACCGAAACTCGCACATGTTCCGGCAACTGTTTACACAAATTATTATCATTCCGATGCGATTTTCAATGCGTTTATTGCCGTTGCTGAGCCAATATTGATTTTGGCCCGAACAAGACACAACACAGACGCGCCGAAGGACAGCGGCCAGTGCCAGCAGCAGCGGCAAGGGGATCCGTGTGTGTTTGTAACCAACAATTCATTTCAACGATTGACATTTAACCAACAAGTCAATTGTGTATTATTTTTGGGAATTAATAATGCGTTTGACAACGTTTATTTGTTTGCCTCTAATTCAATTTGCCACAAAAATAACACAAAAATAGATGCAAAATTAATTTTGTTTCTGTATCGCCATCAGGCTAGCCGGCATTGGGCATCTCTTATTCGGCTTATTTACACTGACGGACAAATGAATTACACAACTCGTGAGTGGGTGAGTGCATGGTAAGTGTGGGAAATTTGTGAATTTTGGAAAATCAACTGCGTGCAGCTTATTTAAAGTTTAATTGACTCTGTTGAGGCTGAGACCATAATTAAATGAATATTTATGCAAATGCACTTGCATTCGAAGGCAATTCCATGAATAATTAACAGTAGAATGCGCCTCGCCCTGCTTTTCCTCAGATTTTCTTTACACCTTCACCTCCTCCCTCTGATTTTGAGTCTGAAAACGTGCTGCTGATGCTGCGAGTTCTCGTTTCTCGGTGTGTGGGATTTGTTTTTCGTGAAAGACAATTTACAAGGTGATAATTTTTCCACAGCAGCGCTAAAACAACACCGAGGATCGTTGGAAAAATAAACAGAGGCGGCGGCAATGGCGATGATCTGCTGCAACAGCTGCCGTGGCAGCCAAAACAAATAACTTTGATCTGACATTTCTACCATCAGCTGTGCGTGTCAGCAAATTAATCAATTCCGATCGCTTCGTGTTTATGTTTATGTTTCCCGGCCCTAAGTGACGCGATCCCATTTCGATTTTCCTTTCCATTTCCACTTCCATTTCCTCTCGCCGAGGTGGTAGGTAATCCCCTAAAAAGATCTTTCCCCTGTGTGTATGTGTGTGTGTGTGTGCCTCTGGGGAATGTGTTGTGCGTGTTGACATTTAATTGTCGGCCTAGAGCCTCGATGTCAAAATAAATAGTTGAAAATTAAACGAACTTATTGGTCTCCCCCTCTATCGCTGTGTTTTTATAGTATTTTATATGGGTGGGAAGAAGATGGGGTCGTTGAGATATTTTGGGAAACACGCACAATTCGAACAGCAGAGACAATTAATGCCAAAGCGTTTTTAGCGCTGAAATTGAAATTTTATTGCTGTTCAAGGTGGCGGGGGGTTAATAATTGGGGGTTGGAGAGCCCCAAAGCAATTTATGGGTCTGACAACAGTTTTAGTTTGCTGAAAGTTCTTTACTGCAAAGCATGCGGATTGAAGGGCGGCCTCACAGGGATTACGAGAATTTGAAAGAAGGAACACTAAAGGGCATAGTAAAGTACGATTTTTAAGGTAATAAAAACAGCAAAATGTAAGCACCCATTACGTCCCTTAAATCCTTTAAAAATATCCCTTAAATGCTTGCTAAATTACCCAAAATTTATAATCGAAATAAGAGGATTTAAAATATAACAACCAAAATACCCTGATTCTTCTGTCAGATCAACGATCTTCTTTCCTTTTAAGCACTGTAAATGGATCCTCTGTGGTGAAACCGGATACAAATCCCTTTATGAGAGCGGTACTTTTTTGGAAGGACTTTACCAACGACTCACCACAAATCGGTATCGGAGCATGGATGCTGGGTAATCCTCTTGGTAGCCATTCCATCATTTATTATGGGCTATAATCGCTCTCTCTCTCACACACTCCCAGGCTCTCCTACTCCTGCTCCTGCGGGGTCCTGTGTGCTCGGCTGCACTATGCGTACGCGTAATCCAGGCTCCTGGATCTGTGAACCCGGATCCTTGTGCCGCCCCCACTTGTGCTTCGATTTCAGTTTTGTGTTTTTTTTCAGCGTTTTTTTTTTCACTTTTTCTCCGCTTCTTTTTTCACGACGACGCGGGACAACAAATTGAGTTAATCCAAGGAAACGGAATAATAAAACAGGGGCTGCGTTGGGGGCAGGGGCGGACAGGCGGGCGGGCGGTCGGTGGGTTCTATAAACGTTGCCTCCTCTTGCGTGCAAAAGGTTGAGATTTACGCGAGAAAGGCATTAATGAAAGGAGCAGGAAGCCGAGGAGTGTAAGGAACTTGGCTCGAGCCAAGGATGCAAGCGGAAGTTGTTTTCTCTACACGTTCTTCTCTCCACTTGCCGCTCTCCACAATCCACACTCCACACTTTCCACTCTGCACTCTGCACTCTCCTGCTCTTCCGCTCGCTGCACTCCACTTCACTTCCTTCCTTTCTTCTTTACTTTTTCTTTTGTTGCACTGCACCGAAAATTTGCGAGCTTCGCCTCCGCCTGTTTTTGTTATTTCTTTCGTATTCTTAATTTAATATTTACTTTGCACTTTGTTTAACTTTTACTCGGGCGCTTTTCTTTTCATTTTACTTTTCCAATTTAAATTCCACGCCAGAAACTTTTTCCTTTGCTTTTTGCGGGGTGGCGCAGGCAGCAAAACTTTTGCCGCTTTTCGTTTTATTTCGGGTTCAGAGGGGTTAACGCAACTTGCTACTTGCTACTTGCGACTTGGCACTTGGTGCTTGCCAGTTGCACTGATACCAGAAATGCAAATGAGCGCGGGGCTGAACTGTCGAATTCTACGGGCGCCCACACGATTCTCACGCCTCAAGTGGCGGCCATAATTACTGTAATCGTAATCGTAATCGCAACTGTAATTGTAATTCAATTCGCTCGGCCGCCTCTTCCACTCACTCGCAATCAGCACGACACTCGCACTCACACGCACTCCCACACACTCACTGACCGGAACAACAGTCCAAAGCACGAGACTCGAACAGCACGCGCTTTAATTGGCAACCGTTAATCGCGCTATCCAAAAAGTGTGCGAATCGGTCAACAGAGAGAGGGGCGGCAGGAAGCCAGCAAACCGAAAAACCAAAAACCGAAGACACGGCACTGGCGACGTTTGCGAAAGGACTAACGGTGAACTCGCACTCGCTCGACTCCGAAATGGGTAAGACGTCTCGCACACTCAACGCACTCGCCACCGCACTCACACTCACATCACCCGCCATCACTCAGAGAGCCCAAGAGAGCGAGTGCGAGAGAAAGTGCACCGAGAAAATTTACGGGTTGAGTGGAAGAGTATTTTATTTTCTCTCAAAGGTACGGTTTATTTCTTAAATCCTAACAAACTCTTCTACGCTTGAAATTTAGTAATTAATAAAAAATGTTTTAAAATATTTAATGATTAAAATATTTCATCATTGCATTGCTTATGCAGCTTAATATATTACCCTCTCAAAACTAATACGTTTTTTTCGAGTGTCCGCCCGCTGCTTAGAAATGGTGAGTGAGCACAGCGTCGGCGTGTGAAAGCCGGAGAGAGCGTGAGTGTGAGAGAGCAGGCGAGAGGCAGAGAGCCAGAGCCAGTACGTGGAGTGCATGTAGCATGTAGCTGAGTGTGGAGCAATTTCAATTCGTGTGCACTCTGAACTGCTCCACTGCACCCCCACTCACCCCGCTGCACTTTTTTGGGGTGGAATTGATATAGTCTTGGTGCAGTCCCAAGGAGGAGAGAGTAGGCGAGCTCAAAAGTGGCAGGCAGGAGCGAAGAGAGAGCAAAGAGCCGATTGCCGAGGGAAGACGCAAAATGGTGGCCACCGCAACAACAACAGCGACAACATCGTTGGGGTCTGTCTCTTTGTTGCTGCCGCAGCAGCAGCGGCAGCGGCGACAACAGCAAATACAACAAGTGAGCGCTGTAAACAAAACCTGCGGTTCATGTGTTCAACACCTTGGCTGCGCTGCAGCAGCGCAGCCGCTGGCCAACGGGGGCATATCCAGGTCCAGTTATTTGCTGTTGCCTCTGCTGCTGCCTAGCGGAAATATTGTTGCATACCTTTCAGGGCGGCAGCGATGAGAGCTTAAGTTGAGTTAATTATTACGAAACACAAACAAACACGTCTCCGGCATAAAAGTCGAATGTGGGATGCGAAGTGCAAAGCCGCAGAGCGGTGCGGCATCTAATTGGTGGTGCAACCAGGTGGGGCAGGAATGAGAGCTTGTTTGGAACGAATGGGTTAAGCGGGGCAAGAGATTATATTTTGATTGCCGGCGAACGTGTTAATCTGTGCAGTTGGCTTATGGGCAGAGGGGTTTTTAGATCAGGATTTGTGTAGGATTAAGGTTTTTTGGGGCAATTTTATAAGGATTCGATTAAACTTATTCAAAATTGTTGGTTCAGAAATATTAGATTGCATTTTAAACCCATTACAAGGATAATTTTTGTTTTTTTTTTTTTCGAAAAACTTTTAAAAACCATTATTTTAACTATCATTTAAAAAAGTATTAAAAAAGGAAACTTGAATTCTTCGAATACCCACTAATGTAGTGCTACAGCTATTCCTTCCCAGTACATGGCTCAATTAAGGGATTCCCTCCCTATTTCCCAAACCTAAACCTAATTGAGGATCACCACGCTAAAATCCCTTTGAACCCAATTGATTGCAAACAAATTGAGCATAAATTCGGGTTTCAGGGGTGGAAAAAGGTCTTCGCGATCAACGATCTGAGATCCTCCACTCACGTAATATATTACCTAACCTCAAAGAAAAAAAAGGACATGCATGGAAAGCAACTCTGGCACTCACACACTCTTCTGGCATGCTGAAATCCAGAGTGTTCATGAGCTTGAGTGTGTGTGCCTGTCCTGTGTGTGAGTTTGAGTGCCGGAACAAAGGCAACCTTCATGATATCCTCGGATGAGCATTTGGCTGGTATGCAACTTCATTCTCAGCCGCTTTTGCCTCTCTGCTCCTGCTTTTTCTTCAGCATATCCTTGCTCTGCTCCTGCCGCAGTTGTTGTTGTTGTTCTTGCTGTTATTTCAGGCTCTGTTTATGTACACACACACAGGCACACGGAGCAACGATTACGATAACGACGTCGCACAGACGCGGCAGCGCAGCGGGCGGCAACGTCGACAGCGGAACAACTGTGTGAGCACATTGGCACATTTAACAATGGCTTATATGTACATATATACAGGAGAGGACATCAGTTTAAGAACAGTTTTTAA
This sequence comes from Drosophila jambulina, assembly GCA_018152175.1. Lineage (NCBI taxonomy): Eukaryota > Metazoa > Arthropoda > Insecta > Diptera > Drosophilidae > Drosophila > Drosophila jambulina. Next base: position 10,832,322 of record JAECXH010000113.1, on the reverse strand, counting down.
AATAGATCTAAAATGTGTGATGATAATCCAAATTAAATAAGTTGCTGATATCGAAAAAGGATCATTTTTTCAAGAAAACTTTTTTAAGAAGTCTTTATTTTATAATCCATAAATATATTACTTTACTCAGAAAAGTCCTTTTCATCCTGTATGTTTTTATTTAGAACCTTTTGAAAGTCAAAACTTAATGATCAAGAATAACAATTCGAAATTCCCTTACTCGATGCTATTCTTACAACCTCAACTGTACGGAACTATGTGTGGCAAGCGGACAGGCGGCAGGCGGGCGGTGCAGTGAGCCGAGGAGGCCAACTCAGCAGGCGATGCGTGTAAAAAGGATAATTTGTCAATATGTTCGTTCGTTCCGGATTTGCACGGCCTTTGCCGGCAGTTGCCAGTTGCCAGTCGCCCATTGCCATCATCATTGGGCCGAAATCGAATGGAATGGGCCGGGCCGGGCCGGGTCGGGTCGGGCTCCGTGTCCTGCCTTCTGGGTCCTGCCTTCGGGCCCTTGTGGTCCCTCCTGCTTCGCTTCCCTGAATTCCCTGACCCCGACTCCTGTCCTCGAATTCTTTGTGCGCCTCTGCCGCTTATTCAATTGCTCGCTCAGTCAACGCAATCCAGCCCTGAACTCCCACACCCACTCTTTCCATTTCCCCCGCTTTTCCATTTCCCATTTTCACCCCCGTACCCCGTTTTCAGTTGGTTGCTTCCACCATTCGGTTAGCAATGGTTAATAGGGCTTAGGAGCAGAAATTATTGCCTTGTTCAGTGTGAAGCAGGCCAAATCGGATGAGTATGACCAGGATATTGCCTGCTCTTTGAGTGAGAGCTGTGCGGAGTGGAGCAGCCAGGGTCTGGTCGGTCAAGGGGGAGGGGCGTTCTGTGGGTGGAACGATAAACGTTCGATGATTGGGATGCATGGGATGCAGTCGATCCTGAGCTGAGTGGTTGCCCTGGTCAGCCGATGAGGTTGCATATTAGGTGAACTTTTGCCCCAGGGGATTTAAGGTTTAGGGATTTAATTTTAGAAATAATTTTCCTTGAAATTAAGTACCTTTTTAAAGTTAGAAAGGGTTAGTTTTTCGTAGAATTAAATTCGTAAGAACTCCTTAAAGTAATTTCAGTTGCAGCCTTGCTCAACATTAAGGATCAACCAGTGTGACCAGGCTTGCAATAGCTATTTAAAAAAACAGTGTGACCACGCAACCAAATATTCGGTAATATTTAGCCTCTTGCTTATATTCCCTTTTGCGAAATACCTGAGTTTCCCCCCCTCTTACACATTGTATTCTTCCCATTTTATGGTAACCGATCTCTCATGTCCTCACTTTCCTCCTCTCAGCCATCAAACTTTATCCAAACTGTCCACAAAATATGGGAACTTGTTCAAAACCAATTACAGTTCAAATCTCTAGTGGCGAACACATTCCGAAAGGACGATAAGGCAGCGAAGGAGGAGCAAGTCAAGGGGGCAGTGGGAGCGAGGGAAGCAACAATCAGAAACGCCAAAGCAAAGCAAAGTCATCGCCAAAACCAATAACACAATAGACTGCCAGCCACACAGAACTCGACTAACAATCCACCGTCGCCGTCGCTGCCGTCAGCACCACCACTCCCCGGGAGAACCGCAGGAGCCCTTTTTGCCCTCCCTGAACTCCACTCCCCTCTCCACCGCTGCCTCTTCCCCTTGCAATCCCTGTGGGCAGCCTCGAGACACTTCTGCCATCGTCGAGGACAAAACGCTGGCGATGAGATTTTAAAAGCCATTTAGAAAAACACCCTCAGACACAAAACAAATCCACAAAAATACCGACACGGATACCAGAGGATGCCACTCACACTGGCACAGCCTCACACACACACAGTACATGTACATATACATATATATACGTACATATATAGCAACTGAAAAGCAGAGTAGTATAAACGCAAAGCTTACACAAAAGTGGCGTTAAAAATGATGCGGAAACACGATGTTCGTCAGCGAGAAAAGGGCAAGGAGCGAAGAAAAGCAGCAGCAGCAGAAGGACGAATGGGGTCCGCAAGGGGGTTAAGGGAAGGCCGAGGACATCGCCGACAATGAGCCTTCGAGCGAAAACCGCTGCTAAAACTTCACGCTTAAATATTTTTCACACCACATAGCGACAAGTTTGTGAAGACAGGCAAACAGAGGCGAAAGAGACAGCCTCTAGCCAAAGGAAAGAGATGGAGATGCAGCATGACCGAGAGTAAAAGAGCGGCTAAAAGTGAGTGTGAGGACTTCAAAATGGCACGAAACCCAACGGAAATGCGAGGAATGCGCGGCGCGGATGGGAAAAGCTCAAGGCAAAATCCAGGACACGGGGAAGGAGAAGTGAGAACGATGCTAAGTAGACGGCAAACGTCTAAATACCCTTTTCGCCAGTGCCAAATACCCGGCATTCCGACAGGCGACCGCAACTGACTTGACGAGCGACTCGCAGGCAGGCAGGATCTGTTACAGCTTACGAATGCTGACCTGAGGTCCTTGGCGACGCCTCCTAATGGACACGTAAAGCCTGTCCAAAAGACAAGTGTAAGTCCCAAGGAGGGGTTTGAAAGGAATTCCGCAAAATACTTCTCTAGATGCCAATGAATGTCTTAATTAAATGCATTTCCCGCTTGCTGGCAAGATCATTTCCAGGAATATAAGTCTTGGATCTCTTTAAAAATTAAAAGTTAAGCCAAAAGTCTTTGGAAATCAAATTAGGGATTTCAAGTGCCAGCCAAGTTTTCCTTTTAAGCCAACTTAAGAACATGAAAATTTAGTGAATGCATACATAATGTAATTATAGTTTGGTCTGAACTTTCAATCACATGAAGACTATTCATACGAATATATATATAAAGTAATTGTGAGCAATCAATATGCTCTGCTTGCGGTTCGTAGGGCAAACGGAGCCAAGGAACCGCAGGATGGCGAGAACCCAAATCTAAACCGAAACACAATTGTTAGAAATTAAAAGGAAAACTTTAATCATACCCGCGGGCAGTCGCAGCAACCGGAAAATTCGGGGTTGGGGGGGAGGGGGAGCCAAGTTCCGGGGGTCCGTTTGCAACTGTCTGAGAATACAACGAAACTTTTCCAAGTTTCCGGTCGTGTGTACAATTTTCCGTGCTCATTTCCGCAGCCATTTCCTTGGGCACAAACACACACAGAAGTACACGCACATTGTAGCACAAAAGCTGTCCAAAAGGAAGCAGCAGCAGTCGCCAGTCAAGGAAAACTCACCAACCAAGTCGCCCAGCGTCGCACAATTGTTGTTCTAAGGACGAAAAGGACTTGCAGGCAAACTTCCACTGGAGGTCAGCGGGTGCCGGGTGATGGCCGGAGGAGTGAAAAGTGCCTGGATGCACAGCATACACATGTAGCGATTACTGCTCTCACTTGCTCCCAACAAGAAAAAAACCGAAAGAAAGCCAGCGAGTCAAGTTAGTGCAACTGAAACACTCTCTGTCTCTTTCTATTACAGTAGAACTTCTTTAACAGGAACAGAATAGATAATATATAGGGAGACAAAACTGATTCAGTATACGATGCAAAGATAAGATTTCCTATACGCTTGGTATAATATAAATATAGCATCCTTAGCCTTATATTTTAGAAATACCTTGCTGTTGACTCTATAATTCCCAACTGGTTTTGGTTGTACAGTACAAAATTTTACTATTTTGTAGAAATAATACAAGTCCCTCTTATTTAAAAAGTGTAAGCTTTCACAAGACTTCTAAAATATAAAATTTGGAATACATTTAACTGATTATTTAAATTAAATTCAAAAATCTTGTTTCTTGTTTTCTAAGCTCCAAAGTTTTAGAAAAAATAGAGCTGTTCTCACTGTGACTGCATATCAGCCTTCGTACAATTCGGAGAACTTTTCCCCGACTTCCTCTGCCGCTGACAGACGTCACAGGGGGTGTGTGAGGGGGCGGAAACTGCTGAGCTGAGCCGAGATGAGATGGAGAACTGAATTTTTGCATGCTATGCTAGCAGGATGCTGCGGTGCTGTCCTGTGTGCACAGTCAGTCAATCAATACGTCAGTTGGGCTCATCAAAAATTCCAATCACAAATTGGCAGAGAGTTGAGAGGCGGCGGCGGCGGCAGTACCATTTTCCACCCATTTCCACTCTCCCCCTGCTGCCACCTTCCACCTTCCACCTTCCTCGCTTGATTTCCCGCACTTCCTGGGCAGGTCGTGAGGCTGCGGTGGTCGCAAGTCAAGCGCAGGCCCAAGAGCAGGACCTCCACTCACTTGACTGACCTCCGGGTGGAAGGACAGCAGCAGCAGCAGCAGCAGGAGGATGATCGGGGAGCTGGCTTGTCTGGGGGCGTAGGCAATAATGGCATTTAAATGCAGGGTCACGTATCAATTTACTTGGTTATTAGTTACGAGCCCTCGCTTCGGTCTTGGCCACTGGTCGAGTCCGTCCTCTCACTCTGACCTCTCTGGATATCTAGCTGCCTGAATGCGTGTGTGTGTGTGTGTGTGTGCACCCACTCTTTGCCCCACTTGCCCTTTTGAACCCATGGGCAAATCCTGGCTGAGCGCTCAGTTTGTTGCTCTTTTCGCCCGCTTTGCCAGCCGCTCATAACGGATATGGCTTTGTGCAAAACTGACAGCACAAGCTCCGCACCTGACCTCCACGTTCACCCACTACTAAGCCCACGTAGAGCCCAGAGCCACCCCCAGAATCATCCCAGTGGTGCCGGGCTCCCGCCTCCCAAAGAGCATTCACAGTCAAAAGTTTTTCACTTTTCAAGTTCTCGCTCTCGGTGCTCGGTGCTCGATGCTCGATGTTCGGTGCTCCGTGTTCGGTGGTTGGGTCTCCTGCTCTCAGTGGCTCCACTCCCTGCTCTCTCCTGCATTGGATGCACCAGCCGAGGAGCACCTATACCAATCCCAACCCCGTTTTGGTTGCAGTTTCGGGCTCAAGAAGCAACTAGCAGCAGGCCATCTTCCAGCCGAGCCTTCACACACGAGTCGTGGCCAGGAGATGAAGCCTTCGGTTCGCCCAGCTGAGAGAGTCAAAGGGAGACAGAGTCCTGGGGGGAAAGAGACAGACAGAGGCAGGAGGGAGGCGGACAGAAGAGCGAGGACCAAAGCTATGTGGATAGGTGACGGGGAGGCAACAGCACCAGCAGCAGCAACAACATGCAATGTGCAACAGCAACAGCGGCAGTGGCAGCAGCGTAACAATCTGCGATACACAGATAAATGCACTGAGGGAAATTATTTAAAAAAAAACTCGGCTGCAGCACGAAAATAATAATAATGAATTTAAAACCTTTAAAAATAAAATAATGAAAATTGTCAGACAAATTAGTACACATAAAGGCAATTAATATACTGGTTGCAAAAAGTGGTGGAAGAGAAAGTTTAGGTATAATTTCCTCTCCCTGCAGGGTATATTAATATATCTATCGACAGGAAACCAATAATTTAACTATATTTTCTTACAATTTTAAAAGGTATTCATTAAAATTATCACAAATTTTAGAAAACATTTTAATTTTTTGAAAATTTCAATTTAATTTGTAGATTTGGTAACCTTAAAAACAATTAGTACAAAAAAACTTTCAGAATTAATTAATACTTTTATGACTGAGTCATGTTTTTTTAAGCTTTGAATTGGAAAATAATTATCATATATAGAGAAATAATATAGATTTAAAGATCATAAATATTTCGGTTCGCTATTCAAATATAATTTAAAAAATATTTAAAAAGAAATCCGAAAACTACTCTATTTTTCAATAATAATAAAATTAATCAAAAATAAATTTAAAACTTCTTATGCTGGTTTGTAAACCAAACAAAAGCCAACATAGGAATACTTTTCAAATTTAAATTAATGCATTTTTTGGGTAGTTATGATCGATTTCCATATTGACTCCTGATCCAATGGAAAACTGCAAGAGTATTAAAACTTTGTCTTCCTGAAGTAAGCTTCTTGTGTCTAATAAGATAAACATGGACCTCTATCTATTTATCTATTTAAAAAATATATTTGTAATAAATATTAAATTTCTAAACTCCAATTTCTCGCCGTGCACTTTGGGCAGGCTGTAAAAAAAATCCTTGGTTGAATTCGGCTTTCCATCGATACCTTGACACAGGCGTCAGAGCTCTGGGAGCGGGTGCACTCACACAGAGATCCCTTGTTGGTCGGGGTTATAAAAAATATTTGCAGGCTAGAAGGACCTAGAGCATACAGGAGGAAGTAGGAGCAGGAGCAGGAGCTGGATCAGGACTAGGGAGCACAAGCAGGAAGCAGGAGCCGAGCGGAGCCATTTAGGGTGAGCAAGTGTTCGGCGACTGCCGCAACAAATCCCTAAACAAGCAACAACAACCGGCTGTGCACAACACAACTTCCGACGTCGACACCCAGCGTCAATATTCGTACAATGGCGGAACGCAGCCTCGTCATCGTCCTCACCATCGCCATTGCCAACGCCATCGCCATCGCCATCGGATTCGCCTCGTTTCCGTCCCAGTGGGTGGCAGTGCTCCCGCGGTGCTCCGCTCCTGCTGCTGCATTCTGCATGTAGAGCGGAATTTCCGGTCTAACCTCACAGCGCCCAAGCGGAAATACAAGCGGATTAGCTTTTAGATTTATATACTAACAAACACCGATTAGACAGGTGGCCAGGGGTGGCGAGTCCTGATCCCGGAGAGAAACCGAGAGAGGCCCATGGAGAGCGGGAACTACGCCAAGAGAGAAAGGAGGAACAAGTTGAGTTCGGAAAGGGGGTTCCCCGAGAGAAATCGAGAGAACTACAGGGCTAGGAGAAATTTGGCTTGACTAGAGAGAAAGAGAGAGATAGACAGAGGGACTTGGGTTGGGGACAAGGGAGAAATAGAGAATTAGTGAGAGGGAGAGGAGGAGCAGGCAGAGAACTCTTCTCTTTTTGCCAGTTTGGTTTTTGTTGCTGCTCCTGTCGCTTTTGGCATTGCATTTTAGTGTTTCCTGCTCGAAGTTCAAATGTGAGAATATTTTCCCATTTTCCCTACCCCTCTCTCTCTCTCTCTCTGAGTCTACCTGTCCCTCTCACCCTGGCTCCCCTCTATGTGTGTGTGTGTGTGGGGGTAGCGTGTTGGTGTTAATTTTTCAGATGCCAGCCAACTTTGGGTTATTTTCCAACTAATAGAGCGTGCACTCAGCCAACCCGAAATCGAACTGAGAATTTCAAGGCGAAACTATTTTACGAGCATTTTTTTTTTTGCTGTTTCGTTTTTGTTTCTGGTTGTGTTTTTGGACTGCTTGTTAAATTCCAAAAACAAGAAAACAAGAATACAAATGGAAAATTTCAAATATTTCTGGCAAAAAGGCTTACTTGAAATCGTTGTTGAGGTATTTTTACATTTGATATTTGAATGGAGTAAGTTTATTATTTAAGGGGAAAGTTAGAAGAATTTTAATTAGAAATATTAACAGAATACATTGTATTACAATAAGAATTTATACTAAGGAAGTATCTCGTAATAAGAATATATTTTAAGGAGGTATATGGTGCTTTAGTTCAAAATATTGGTTTTAGAAGATTTCAATATTTAATGTAATATATTTTATTTCAGAATAAAATATTAAAATATTGTATTTTAACATTAAATATTGAAATTGTAGCAAACTTTACTAAAGATCTTTAGTGCTAAGAATCAGATTTGCTTTTAACAAAAAGGACCTTTGCGATAAAGCATAAAGTATTCTTAATTTATATAGATAAAATCCAGGTGATTATATCTCATTTTAAAAAGAAGTTTCTTAATTCGAATTTCCTTCTTCAAAGACTTCCCTCATATGTCAAACAATTTGCTCGACAACACTGATTTCTGAAGCAAACATAATTGTCAAACGAGAAATGTATAGTTTCAAATCAAATTAAGGACAAGTTGTGCAAACTTTTCCCCCATATCCTGTTGAGAAAATTGCAAGCTCTACTAATTCCTCTTTTTTTGTGTGTCTGCTTTCTAATTCCTCCATGAGGATACAACTTTCAGGGACCAAGAGTAGGGGAAAGAAGTCTGCTTTACCTTAAACAAATCCCACACTATTTGTTTTATATAGAGAAATATACCATCATATAAAATATATAAGTTATATGCAGTACAGTGCACAAAAAAAATATATATATATAGATATATATATATATATAGATATAAAGCATTTTTTGTGCTCTACTTGGGCATGCTTGATGCTCCAAGGAAATGGTTTGCCACCTTAAAAAATGCAATGAAAGTCGTCGTCAAATTGTCATAAAAATGCGATAACTTTGTTTTGTGTTTTTGTTGTTTTTGTAGAGGGGAGTAAGAGGGAGGGCGCTTGTTATTGTTGGCATCGCCTTTTGCTTTTGTTTTTTATTTGTATTTTTTTTTTTTTTGCTGTTGGTGTTGTGCTAGTGTATTCTTTGTGGAATTTTCAGTGTTACTGCGGCTGTGGCTGTGGCCGGGGTGTTGTCGTTTTGCCAACTACGAGAGCATGATAAATTTTTACGATGTTGCCATAACAATAAACCGAGCTTCGGCTGGCTCCGGCATTCCAGCGGCATGTGAAAAGCGCGCGCGGAAAATGCAGAACGTGAAAAACTAATAAAAATCTGCTGCCGCCGCCGTTGGGAAGCTGCGAAAACTTTTATGGCCAAACTACGCGTTCCATCACAACGCAGCAGGAAAAGGGGTAGAAAAGTGGGCGGGAAAAGCGGGGCGTGCTGGGTGCAAATGTGAAAAGTGCAAAAATAGCTCAGGTGCAGGAACGGATAAGCGACCAAATCGTCAAAAGGGCTGCGCTTCAGGGGGGAGTCGAGGGAGTTTTCCGCTTTCCCACCGTCATAGCTGACTTTTGTGTCAAACATGGCAGCATCCCCCCCCCTTTGGTGCCACCCCCTTCCATCAACTTGCTTTATCCTGGAAAGTTTTTAAAGCCAAGCAAAATAAAAAAAGGCAAAGGAAAAGGTGGAAAAATAACATTTTGTATGACAATGAACGATTATTTTTCATAAAAGTGCGAACTTTGATTGACAGAATCACAGGGAGGCAAGGAGATAAGCTGACATGGAAATATATATTTTCTTGAAGGAAAATATCCACTATAAACTATAAGGTACATTTTTTAAAGAGAAAATTGTAGTATATAAATCAGGGTTTTTAGCTATGAAAAACTATATTTCACTCAATGAGGAAAGTTTCAGTTTCCTGATATTTAGTTTAAGTTTTATAAATATTAAATATTCATTATTTAGTTATAAGAATAAACATTTAGTCAAAAGAATAAATATTTAGAAGGTCGTAAAGTGGCTCGTAAGATCTTTTTTATTTTAGCTTTAGCTTTAGCTAAGTACATTTTAGTCTTTAAAGTCTCCCTTAACAGTTTCTAAATAAAAAAAGAATGAAATTAAATATTTTTTAGTACTTAAATGATGTCTTGCTAATTATCCCTTCTTAAACACCTCCCTTAGCTCCTTTTCATATATTTTTCCTAGCTTTTCTGCCCCAAAGTCGCTCTAGGACGAGTATTGCAAAAATCGTAGCATACATTTCAGGGCAAATGGTAAATCCCAGCCTCTGGTAATCCTTCTCTTCCTACGATTGGCCCCTTTGCCGATCAATCAACCAAGTCACGAACTGAGTGCTCGTTTTACATAAACTTTTTTGGTTTTTGGACCTGGGGCAAATGCATACAAACATACATACATATATACATATACTAGAGGGCAGGAAGATACAGCCAAGTTGATGTCACCAAACCATGAAAATAGGCTCAGCTCAGCCACTGCCGGATTTGGAATGCGTTTTTTGAGGGCAGGACCGGGCAGGACCAGGCAGGACGAGGTAGGAGGGTAAACCCCTTGTTTGGCTTTGGGATATTTTTGGATTTTGGTTTTGCAAATGGATTTATAACCCCTTGTGTGATTTTATAGGCCCTTAAGCCATTGTTCAAATAACCCAGCGTGCCAAGCCACCAATTCGCCCCTGTCGAAACCCCTCCCCCGTACCCAGTTTGTTGACTGACTCGCAATCCTGGATTCAGGGGCGGCGTATGCGTATCCTTCTAATGATATTTGAGCAACGGATGTGTATGTAAAACCAATAATAAGACGACCACACACAGGGTCCAGAGAGAGAGAGAGATGGGAGAGGTGGTGGTTGCCAATGGCTAGAAGGACGAATCGATAGATGGTTGGCAGGATGGCAGGATGCCGGGCTGCGTGGTTTGGGGTCTGGTTAGTGGATGGTGTGGTGCGTTCAGGCCGAAATGGTTAACAAGTGGTGCGTGTATCAATTCAATTGAATTTGCAAATGTTGTTGTTGCCCACTGATGCATGAAGGACCCATGCCCAGGAGCAGCAGGAGCACCAGCCGCATCATTATCATCATCAGCAGCAGCAGAAGCAGCAGCAGCATCAGCCAACTGAAGTATTTTATGATGTATCCCAATGCCACTTGATGTTTGTCTTTCGATATCGATGGGCATGGGAAGAATGCCGAATCCTGCCAAGAGGATTTATCCAATTGAACTCAGGGGGTTGGAAAACGAAGGAGTACTTGCCAAAAAAAAAGAAGAAGAAAGCTGGAAAAGAATACTCCAGGGAATACATAACTTTCAATAGCCACAGAAATGCAAAATATGCTCAAGATACACTAAGGGAAAATGTTGTGAGAGACATAATAAATGAAATGCAAGAAAATTATCCTTAAAATAGTATCTTTAGTAAACATTATAAAAATTTAAATATTGTTTCAAAAATACTAACAATTTTCTTGTTTGTATTTCCATCTTAAACTTCATTTTTTCTCCTCTTCTCAATAGCATATTTTTATTTTAAAAAGAAATATTTTTCCTTGCCGTAATCTGCTTTGGTCTGAAACGATTTTAACACTTTTTCGCTTAAGCAAATGAGCGTTAATTAAAAAATCGTGAGGCCGCACAGAGCACCACAAAAGAAAAGTACGGGAGGCGGTAATAAATACCATTCAGGAACGGCCAACAACAACAATAATAATAACAAAAACAACAACAACAGCGAAGGCAGCCAGCAATCGGAAACAACGTGCCGAGCGGGCAAAGCAATGGCAACAATTCAATTAAAATGCCAAAGGGGCCCCCTCCGAATGGCATGCAAAGTGCTCAGGGGAGCGAAATTAACCCCTATAAACTCGTAATATGCTCAAAATGATGCACTTAAAAACACATTAATCACATCGACAATTATGCCGGACGCATGCAGGCGCTGCGCTTGTGTTGCGTAAGCGACAAAGTGAGGTGAGTGCCAGCGACATGGGGGGAGGGAGGGAGTAAAGAAAAGAAGCCGCCGCCGCCGCCGCCGACACGTGCTTTTAAATACTCTCGGCTTACCCCGAATCTTTTGTGAAAATGAGGAAAATTAACAAGAAAGGCAACCACCGTGAAAATGAATAAAAAATACCACAGAACACAAAGAACACACTTAAAAACGTATAATAAAAGTTGCACATTAAATTGGTAATAAATGTTTGAATTGGCTATAAGAAAAATATCGTTTTCGAATTTAAAATATTCCAAAAAGCAACCAATTTTGGAAGTTAGGACTCAATGGACACAGTTTTTCAACATTTTATGGTTGAATAAAATTGTATATTTATATTTTTATAACCATTTAAGGGCATTGTTTGTCAAATAATTATTTACAAGGTCCTTAAGCAATAAAATCAAAAAACCTAGAGGAAGAAATTGCCCCCTTTTTTTCTAAATGCAAATATTTGACATATTTACCTATCAAAATTATCAAAATAATCATTTAACCTGCGTATCGAAAGAATATTATATATCGATATTAGTTTATCGAAGTTAAACTAATGTTCATTTATTATGGTATCTGTATACGGTTTCATACTATTGCAATATCTTCGGTCAGGAAGAAATTAAAAATGTATATGCTAACTGCGAATATTTTAAAATAAATAAATAAATAAAATAAAAATACCTCTCGCAATCTAAATTCTAATCTGAATATTGAAGTATAAAAGTTATTCAATAAGCTTTCGATATTTATAAATTAAGTTTATCGAAATTTGCTTTTACAAAGATAAATCTATTGAATAAAATTACGATTTTCCTTTACAATTCCCGAAAATTAAACATTAAACATAAAATTCCATAATACTGATATATTTTGTATATATCGATAATATCATCAATATTCCCCAGTAATTTCTCACAGTGCACACCGACTGGACCCCATTGCACGCAGAATTCAAAGCATAAAAGCTTTCGTGTCGTCATTAAAAACTGTTTTTGCTAATTAAGTGCTCAATTGAGCATTCAATTTCACACACACACACAAAGCCGGCACAGGGGATGGCCAGAAGAGAGAGAAGGAGAGCGGAGAGGCTGGGTGAAGTGGGCAAAAAAGGGGGCTTAAGAAGGGGGGGGAAGGGGAGAGTACACAAGCAAACACAACAGCGAAACAGGGTAAATAACCACCCAAGCAGAACAAAAGCAACAACAACTGTTAAAGAAACCCAGAAACAGAAACCAAAGTAGAAGCAGAAATATCAACAAACCCCCTCTGTTACCCCACCCCAACTCCCACCATCACCACATCCTCATCCTCCTCCTCCTCCTCCTTGCCATTCTTCACCTACGGCCAAGGCAAACGGAATGAAATGAACGAAAGTATAACAAAGTTGGTTTATTTGCTCAGTTAATGCAAAATGATTCCCCCGGGGAGCGGTGAGGAGTCAGCGGTGCAAGTGCACAGTGGAGATTGCCATAAAATGTTAGGTACAGTGGGCCTTGGCCAACAAATAATGAAGTCAAAACAGAAGTTCAAGTATTTAAAAAATATATATATATTTAAAAAAAGCATTCGATGGAACGATAAAAAGTTAAATCTATTGGAAATTATCTAATTTTTAAAATTTTAAAGACCATATTTTAGTACATTTTGTAGGTCTTCTATATTTTTTTTTAAACCTCTCAACTTCTTATAACGAATTTAAAATTAACTACAAATACACGTTTTTGGCAACACAGAAGGATAAAACCAATGTCTAAGATTTAAAATCATTTAAAAAGGCGTCTTAAAATATGCAAGGAAATATTAAAGATCATATTTCAATAATTTAAATCATTGCCTTTCAAGTCTTTTCAAAACTTATCAAAACCAAAAAGAGTTTTTTAATATTTTTTCTTATATGATTTAATTTAAGTCCGTATATCTCTCAAGTCACAAACAATGTGAAGATATCAAAATTTCTTTCTCTGCATCAAAGCAAAAACCCAAAAATCACAATGGGCACCAGCCACGAGAGCAAATGAGGGCGCAGGGGAGTGGGCAATAAAAATGAGTAAGGGAAAACACAAACAGAACCCGACTCGACATAAGGGTAAACACGATTCAATAAAATTACGCTGAAAAGTATGCAACAGAAACAAGCAAACAAAGTGCTCCTCCGTGGACGAAAGTGGGCACCGAGGGGGAAAGGGACCAGTGAAAGCTGGTCTGAGCTCATAAAGCAAACAGTTACTAGGCGCTGACGAAGAACTGAATAAACCGGGAATGAATGCCAAAGCAAACGTGGCGAAAAAGAGTGCAAAACAGCAGCGAACAAGAAGCAAGAAACACAAAACCAAAACCGACAAAACGAAAAAAAAAAGAAGAAAACAAAACAAAACAAAAGAACGCCAAAGGAAACGAAGAGAAAAAGTACTTAAAAAGCTCACAAGCAAATATTTATAACAGTAAATCACTTTGGCGCTAGCACACATACACAAACAGACGGCGCAAGGAGGTGGGGCAAGTGAAAAGTGCAATAAAAGAAGCAACAATGCCACACTGAAAGAAACCAGTGATGGATATTATCAAAATTATAATTCCCAAATGAACAGTTTTCTTTTTTTTTCGGTAGTTGGTATTTCGAAAGCATTATTTGATCAGAAATGACCTTTACCTGATATTTATTATGATTTCCAAAACAATTAAACTTAGCAAATCAAATATGCAATGAAGGAAATCAGTAAAATATCACAGATATACTATATATTACTATATATTTGTCAAATTTCTTAATATCAGAATTATCGATATATATGAACTTTTTGAATCGTAGCTTTACTAGTTAGATATATTTTTTCATATTTTCCGGATTCGATTTCACTTAACCCATTGCATTTAATTACAGGTCATAATTATATCATAACAATCGACAAATATATCGGAGCTTAACTTTTTCTGAATAATATTTTTATATTTCCGGCTAAAGCATATTCATTCTGCAGCAATTTATAACTTTTGTCAAAATTATATCGATATTATAGAAATAATCGACAAATACATCTTACATGAATTAGTGAATAAGTCTCTCATATTTTCTGGCTTAGATTTTACCTAAGTCTTTTCATTTTATAACAGTTTATAACATTTCCCATGAATATATAGACATTATCAAAATAATCAACAAAAATATCGTAATTTTCGCCAGGTGCACTCACAGAAGCGAAGCGCTACACAAATGTTGTTGGATGTCTGCTTCTGTTACTGTTTCTCGGCAAGGACCAACTGGCAAATATTTAAATTCATGCGCTAAAGCACACAATAAAAACGTAAACAAATACAAAGTAAATATGGCGGCGACAACAACAACAACAACAACAACAGTACAGCGGCAATAAGAGCTGCAAAAGGAAGCAGGAAAATCGCGTAGTTCGTGTCTTGGAGCCTTCACCCCCCCTCCCAACACCCCAGTTTCCTTCCGTTCGTCCTTCCTTCACCCGAGTAGCACCACTCTGGGGGTTGATAAAATTCAAAGTCAGTCTGCGTATATGTATGCAAGGGTCCTTAGTTGTTGTCAAGTTTTTTAATTAAATTTGCGACTGCAATTTTTGCAAAAACAAAAAATAATAAAGACTTGCAAGTTGAGAACCCAAAAAGTTTCAGCATAGGAATTAGCTGCAAAAAGGGAGCAACAATAAGATTATCCTTGGCCAACAACTTTTCCCCTTGCAACGAGGGAGTAGAAGAAGATGCAGGAGAAGAAGATCTCATAAGCCCGGCTGGCTAATAAAAATCTTTCACATTCTATACGAGGGGCGGCAGGCTGCGGAAAATGCAATTTGAATATGGAAAAGTTTGTGCAAATAAATGCACTGCATTTTTCAGGCGAGAACCAAAAATGTAAATATTTTTGCTGGGCTGCCTGCCATCTGCAATTGTCGGAAATAAATCGATGCCTTCAAATTGAATAGGAAAAATACAGAAATTGTTACGACTAACTTGATGTTCCGGCCGAAATCCAACAAAAGCAAAAAAACACTGTGAGTGCCGAGAAATGGAATGAACTACGGCCACCCCCCAAATAAATATGTTTAACCAAATTGCTAACCAACAAAGGCCCCCCTGGAAGGCGAAAAAGGACGAGTCAGGCGTAACATATTTATTGACATTGCGGTTACCGGACCCGGGAACGAGAGACCGGGGGACCCAAACCCGTATCCGGACACACACATTGGATTTCAGTTAGCAGTTAGCTGGCAAGCAACCACCACTAACCACTGACACCAGGGCCACAAGCCCCACGATACCTCAGAGTCCCGAGTCCCGAGTCCCGGTTCCGCGTGCCCGGACCCCGTTCAGATCCCCCAGAAACCACCGAATGAGTGGCACTTGCAAGTGTGGTGTTTATGTTCCATACATCAAGGGTTTATGGGCTAAACGTTTATGTGTCTGGCAACAACAAGCTTTTAAAGGGTTTCCCAACACACGCTCGTTCATATACAGTCAGGCTTCGAAAGTTGAACAGCTTAAAGTTGAAATAACTGAGAAATTCTTCAAATGATCTTCTATAACATGATCTTTCATATCTTAAACTCGTATAACTCCAGTTTGGCATCCCAATTTACTTTTTATAAATTGGAAAAAACCCAATTTTAACAAGTTGAACCCTAAGAATCTTCACTGTATTCAAAAGCATATGTGGGGGGCGGCATACTAAGAGTCAATGCTGAAGTTTGCCTTGGTAGCGCCACTTGAAATTTCACTTACACCCACATGGAATGCCTTTTTGTGTGTGCGAGTTGACGTTGCACACTTCGTTGACTCCCAAAAGACGCCCACACTCGAACGGTTGACCTCAGACGTCCGCCCCCAACTGCCAACCAGCAACCCCCAACCTCCCATCTCCCACCTCCCACCTCCCATCTCCAGATAAGAGGAGGATAGGGTGGTGGCTGTGGGCTAACGTATTACAAAATGTATTTTATCTTCATCGATTGGCAGAATTTATATGTTTTTTCATGCCACATCAGCGCTTTATGTGCCTAAAGAGAGAGAGAGAGAGAGAGCGAGAGAGATGCAGAGATGGAGCATGGGGAACCCCCTTAAGTGAGTTGAGGTTATGTGCTGACAGCCACGAGCACCAACATATGCATATCTCGTGATTGTGTGTGGGGATAAATCAGCTGCTGCTAACAGATGATGATGATTACAAAGGGATGAAGTTGTAAGGCTGCTGGGATGCTCAGCAACAAAGATGTAGAGCGTGCTGCTCGGAATGGAAATTGTCCTGTCGAAAATGGGCGATAATAAACTGGTTTAACATGCGAATCAATTCGAACTAGCGGTTGAAAAGGAATGATGCGATTTGGGAAGCAATTAGAGATATATCTTTAAGATATTAGGGGGATCTTTAGAATTAATTGTAAGGTTATTAATCAGCTACAATAATTGGTACGCTATTTGGTTAACAAAAAGCTAACAATTGGTGATGAAATCGCTCCATTCATTTAATTCACTTGATTAGATTTATAATAATTGGATTAACTTCTTAATATTTATAGACAATCCAGAAACCTGATCAGTTCTCACTTTCTTATAAAGCAATTTGTCGCTAAATTCGTACTTGGGAATTTTAAGCGCAAATGTAGGAGCGTCGTTAATTCAAGAAAAATAATATTTACCCAAGGAAACACGTACCCAAGATGTATTATCAATTAATGTTAAACTATTTTTCATTTTTCTTTCTATATAATAATGAGTCATTGAGAAACATGAATTTTCCACGTTTCTCGCAAGTACCGATTATGTGAAATTTAACACCCACCGTGAATTAAATATTCACAGCTAACGAAAATCACCATAATCTAAGGCTAGAAGTCAATTTTTGTTTTGCATAATTCCCCTTAAATTACACACACACACACACCCTCTACGCATACCACAACAAAGTCCATTCCTCGACACGAATCTCTTCAGCCTGCAATCATGTTTGCCAATTATGCAAATGACGATGCGACCCACTGTGCGTGCAGGGGCGCAACCACTGTGGGGCATAACCGGGTAAATACTCTCCAAACACTTGGCTTCGTGTTTACCACAATTTACTGCGACTCGAGTCAGCCCAAGGAAGCAAGTTCCAGCAAAAATAAATGCACATTTTTCGCCCACAATTTCCTGGAAGTTCCTGGAGGGGGTGAAAAAAAAAAAATTAAAGCGGAAAGGGGGTTCAGGGGAAAGGCGAGCACAATAAACTGAAAAACGGAAAAGACGGAAGGGGTCGAGACGGGGGCACGTCGTAGCTTGCCACAAGCCAAATATGTCTGTGTCTGGGCCTGGTTTTCAACCTCCTTTCTCTCCGACACTTCTGCCACCCTTCCTCCTACCCCTCCAGTGCCACACACTTTTCCTTCAGTCTCGTCCTCGCATTCGTGTCTGGAAAGTGTGGCAATAAAAAGGATAATGTAACTGTTATTCTACGCAAAACGGAAACGAAGGAGGGGTAGTGTCGGGGTTGGGGCGTTGAGGCTTTTGGGGGGAGAGGCAAGTGCTTGAAATATTTTTGTGGCAAAGGTGGCAACTTGGCCAACAACTACAACAACGACAAGATGTGGCAAAAGCAAAAAAGCACAACCAAAGGCGGCAACAGAACAGAATTGTGGTTAGGGGTTGCGGGCTGCCAGCTCCGGGGGTTGGGTCTTTGCTGAGTGACTGACTGAACAAGTGGCAACGAGGAAACGGCTGTCAGTCAAAGGGGGCGGTGGGTAAATAGAGGAGGGCAAGAGGGAAAGGGCAAGAGGGAAAGGGCGAGGGAAAGGGGATGGTAAGGGGGTAAGGGTTTGGGGTCCAAACTCCAACATCGGGGGTGCAAAACAACGATTCCGAGAGCAAACGAAACGAAACGAAACGAGACGAGTCGAGACGAAGCAAAGTGCCAAAGAGCGAAGCCGGAAAATTGTGTGGAAATTTGAGCTTCTTTTGAAATTGAGGCCGGAAATGACACCCACACAACCCACTGTGCCGAGCGAGATAGCCATACAGAGAGAGAGAGAGAGCGAGACAGAGGGAGAGAGAGCAAGAGCTGTTGTTGTGTTAAACAAAATGTTTGCGGGTGCAATAAGCGTAAATTCAGTGGTTTTATGTTTACTTATTCAACTCCCTTAACTCCCCCCAACCCCCCAGCTCCCCTCCCGCCGAGCATAACTTCATTTTATTGGCGGCATCGACGCTGGCGGGGTGAAGCTAAGCCCCGACCCTCGTCCTTTCCCGGGGTGGTATACTTTTTGCAAATCGATGCCAACTCCTTAAACGGTGGGTGGAGTGGGTGCCCCATAGATCCCAGGGGGACCTCACGATGGCTGGGTGTATGGGTCTATGGGTGGTGGGTGGCTGGTGGCGGGTGGCGCACAGGAAGCGTGTGGCATGTTGAATGGTCTTGAGTGTTTTCGTATGGTTGACAGGATAACACGGAGTAATTCAATTCGAAATACTTTATGCTGTTGCTTTTATTATTTGTGCTTGCTGCTCGTTCGTTCGTTCTCCTTTCGTTTGGGGATTGCTGTTGTCGGAAGTGGCATTTGTAGGTGGTTTTGTGTGGGTGGATGGGTTCAGAGTCTCTCTGTGCGAGTCCTGCTGGGGTAGCTGCATAAAAATTCGTGTGCAAAGCTATATACACAGACCGTCGTCGTCGTCTGTGTGTGTGTGTGTGCTTGTGGTTTCTCTGTTTATTTATTTTTATGATGTTTCCTTTTTGGCATTTTATTGAAGAAGTTTACCGACGCCATTGCTGCTGCATAAATAAGTGAGGAAAGAGGACGAAAGCCACAACCCCTCACACACACACACCCCCCTACCACCCACTGCAATTCATAAAAAATCAATATTTATTACAAGAGCTAGAGTACATGGAGGAAAGCATTTCTCCCGCCCCCCGCCTGGTGGTCCCAGCTTGTTATTGGGCATTTAATCAGTTGATTTCTTATTCAGGTTGAAGTTTTTCCTCTGCACTCTAGTATTCGGGGGAAATGCAATTAGAGAAGCTTTTGCTGAGATTTCTCCGAGAGTGTGCGTGTGTGTGTTGTAGCTTAAGGACTCTTGAGGGACGAGAGAAAACTAATATGCCGAAAAGAAAAACAGAAAAGCGAATTGGGGAAAAACAAAATTCGAAACGAAATTTGAGTTTCAATTAAAACAAAATGGTAACGTTTATAAAAATCTACTAATCAAATTTAAGTCTTGTATAAAGACTTAGGGAATATGATCTAGAAAATATTTAATTTCAAAATAATTGTGGATATCTTTAAGCATTTTTTAGCACTTTTTCTCCAAGAGTTTGAGCAGATTTTTCAATGTCAAGTCAATATATCAGTAGCCTAATTTTCTGTTATTTTTTAAGAATCCGTCAAAGTGGCTCGAAATTCAATTCGGTTTTCTCTTTAAAAGCCTTAACTCAAGGTTAAAGTGGACTGTAAAGCGGAAGGTGTGCTGTAATGCACAGGGAGTAAGCTGTAAAGCGCGGAAAGTGGGCTGTAAAGCGCAAAAAGTATGCTGTAAAGCGCGGTAAGTGTGTTGTTAAGCATTAAATGCATACTGTTAACAAGAAAAGAGTGTGCTGTAAAGCGCAAACAGCGTGCGGTGACAGTCAGTGCAACTGCATGATCTGTCAAGATAACCGTCTTCTTTAAGATTTTTAAAAGACAACAAGTTTTTACTTTTAAATAAGCCATTAAATACATATGATAATTGTCAGCTTATCTGTCCGATAAGTACTAACAGAGCTTTGAAAAAATGGTTCTTAAGAAACTTTTTCTTTGGTTACCAATTTCCTCCGATTAAATTCCACTTAAAACCTAGCCGAAATGATAAACCATGTTATTTCATCATATTAACTCCACATTAAGCAAACCTACTGTGAAATCCTATTAAAAATTAACTTAAAGTTTAACGAACAGATTCCCCACAAATGCACTTATCCCTCTTTTGTGTCAATATATGCAAAATAATCTCGGAGCCAGCTAAATGCAGTAAATGTTTGCTTGTTTGCCACCCAAACCACTGAGCAATGTTGCTCTTTGAATGGCTAAACGGGCCGAGCTGGGGCTATTATTGAACTGTCCGAGCAAAGCGGCCAACGCCGCCGAACACTCAAAGTTAAGTGAAACCAATTGAAATTTATTGACGCGAATTGGGTTTCACTTGAACCCGCTAACCCCGGGGCGCTTGAGGAGCGTTTCGCGTTACCAGAAGCCGAGGAAAGGGGCTTCCCCCGCCCTTGGCTGGCTGCCCATTTGGAGTCACTTACCTTCTTTTGACTTGTCGTACTGCTTGGGCGATGTCGTCTTCTTTCCTGGCACGGGTCTCAAGGCACTGCTAATGAGCTGTGGGGCGAGAATTGGCACATGGACACGGGTCAGGTTGCATTACTCCCATTACATGTCTATATATATATACACTTACAATGCGATCGGAGCGCTCGCCACAGGGCAGACGGGCCACTGCCGACTCGGGACTGTCCTCTGGCGGAGGCGGTTGTGGCACCCAGTTGTAGGCCCGCCTGGAGATGGGCACCCCAAAGCGATCGTGCTGCGAGGCTTGTTGTCTGTAAGGAAAGGAAAATACATTAATTATAAACTTTCGAAAAAAGTTAGATCTAGAACTTTGAACAGTTTGTAACCCATTCTAGAAAAGTCCCCCACCTTAAGCTCTCGTAGCAGTCCAGGCAGACGACCGCATATTCTCCATTCTCAAGTAGCAGACCATCGTCGCTCTTCTGGTGCTTCACAAATGGAAAGTCGTTGACGGGCAGCGCCCGGACACGCTTCCTATAAGTCGTTATGCCGCACAGGTGACAGTTGTAATCATGCCAATTGTATTTACGATCCGCTGGATTCACACTGGGACTCTGGGCCTCGTATCTGGCGAGATAGGGAGAAGTCAAGTAATTAATATTTGCACATATGTACGATATAAAATGCAGCTGACTCACTTGCGCCACTGATTCAACATGGAATGGTAACAAAAGGTGCAGACCAGGGCCGAATTGTTTCTCAGCTGCTCAGCATTGGGTAGTGCATTGTGTTTGAGTAACAGTGGAAAATAAGGCCTCGAACCCTAAAATAATATGGGAAATTTAATTATAGAGATATTTTTAGTAACAATATTCATGAATTTGTTGATTAAGGTTACAATAAAGGAAAAGGAAGATAAAATTAAACAATTCTTGTCACTACATCTTATCTAATCTGTATTTATATTTATGTTTCCCTATCGATATAAACTATAACACATCACATTACTTAATAAAACACTTTCATTCGATAATTAATGAACAACAGAGATGAGATAATATCAATAATATTTGTTATGCCCCATAGGAAGCGCTATCTAAAGCTATCGTGTAACAGTTGTTTTTACTCTGAACTAGGAACGACAGAAAATAATGATATATTTATACGGTATTGATAATTAACGTGAAAGTCGATATATGTGCTAGAAAGCAACATTCTGTTAAATAAATATATCGAAAAATATTAGTATTATATTATAATTATTCAATTACACAATATTTTCCAGATATATTTGATGAAAAATATATTGTAACGTGAAATGTGATACTTATCTATCTTTAATTTTTTAGCTTTCAGTGATATATCATCATATATCAAAGTTTACAATATTCTCAATATGATATCAAGTCCGATATATTTCTTGATATATAATTTAAGGCTTTTGCTCTCGATATACAACCCTACTTTATACTCGTTAACAATATTTATTGACTAACTTGTGTGTGTGCCTTGAAATACCTTAATTTATCAGCAAATTACATGTTTGGCCAAGCGATACAGCAAATATTATGCATACATACACATTTGATGTGGCCTAAATTGATTGAAGGTCTTACGAGTTGAGCCAAAGCACAAATTAAACTCTTAATACCCCCAAGATTAAGGCAATCTAAGGCTTAACTGTGCATGATTGAAGCTGGCAAGCAAGTTGGAGCAAACTAATAAGTAGCTTAATATTTTGGTAAGGTTTTGGTAGAGTTCTATGTTTAGTTTAGGCAGAGGTAAGATTAAGTTTTAAAATCTAAGCTAGTTTATATAAGTTATAACCTTTTGTTTAGCATTTTTCACAGAAAAAATGAGCAAAAGTTTTGTTAACTACAAATATTAGTGGACTTTGGAATTCAATAATTTCTTATATGAAAAGCTGAGCAGAAAAATATGTTTGAAAACCTATATAGTTTAAATATTTTGTAAATATTCCGTAAGCTTTAAAGCTAGCTTTAAGTAATGTTTTCCGCAATAAAATGTATATAGAAACCATAACCATTAGGTTAAATTCTTGAAGTTTAAGCTAAAATTGTATCTATAAACCTTTCTACGATCTATAAATATATATATATACATTTTACAGATATGATTCAAAATTATGGAGCAGTAATTGTGGAAGTTAAATACACACGATTTGAGATCATTTAAACAGCTATAAGTCACACGTCAATCGATTATATCGAAATTGTCCTCTCGATATATAATATACCTAACTAATATCTAATGCCAAATTCGTTCGATATGTCAATCGAACAAATGTTCTATAATCTATCTATTTTCAACATTGATAATCTTCCTTGTTTTGTCATTAAAGACCTAAGCCATGGTAGTCATAGCCATTTTTGAAGACTCTACCTCTTTGCTGGCGTAGAGCACCCTGGCTAACGTCAAATCCGAGTGTAGGCCGCAGAGGAAACAATAGATTGAGGTGCTGGCAGGCGTCGACGATGATATGGATGGTGTAGAGGGCGGAGTGTTGATGCTCATGGCGCCGTGCCGAGATCCGTTTGGTGAGCTGGAGGTCAGCATGGGCGAGGGAATGTTGTATCTGGGCAAAAAAAAAGAAACAGATAGTTAGACACGTTTCAAGCTAAGCCTGGGAAATCGAATGCAAATTCAATGAACCTTCTGTGCTCGAGGGGTACGCGTTCCGCATCCATCGACTCCCATTGGCTGGCCAAGTAATCCTTGCAGTCCTTGCACGCTAGCACGCGATTGCTGTTCAGCTCGTTGTTGTTGTTGTTATTGGTATTGTTGTTGTTGTTATTATTGGTATTATTATTGTTATTGTTATTATTGCTGGTTACGGCATTGGCCTTGAGACAGGGAAAGTGCATGGCATGGGAGTTCATGTGCTCGGCACTGGTGGACAGCCAATCCATTTTGTTTGAAGGGCAAAGCACTTTGCAAATGGAGCAACTGCAACAAGGAAATGTATCACGATTAGAGGATTGTCTGTCTGTCGTTTGGATAATTCACTTACGGATACTGTCCGTGCCCATTCTCGATGGCTCCTCCTTGGCTGGAACTGGGTGAATTTGGGCGCGAATCGCTGCGACGGATTTGCTTGAGGTCGCGTGCCGTGTTTGAGTTGGAATTGTTTGAGTTCGTCTCGTAGGGCTATCAACGATGGAATGAAATCGAAAACACAGATTGTATATTAGCTATTTGTGTATTTAGTTCTAAGAATATCACGCAACGAATGCCAGCTGCCGCAACGATCCGCCAAAGACTAACTTTACGAACGCTATCTAATCAGGTTCGAAAATAGGAATGGGAAAAATAAGGCCCACCAAGCCAAATTTTATTAAATATTCTATACACAATTGATTTGCTATTCAAGGAGTAGGCACTCGACTCTATGACCGGCGTTCGACTGGGTTTCGCCGCTTTCGTAAAACCAATTCCAACCAGTTCGAACCGTGTGCACGGCTCACTTATCTCCCCTTGGTTTTGCGACTTATATATTTCGAGGGCGAGAGCGAGTGAATGCCTCTCCAAAGCCAAAAGCTCCTTATCTCGGTTCGTTTAGGACTAATTAGATGATATCAATCATCGTGGCTGAGGTTCAAAGTTGACACTGAACGATTTCTTTATATGACTTTTCCTGTACACTTAGAAAATGGATAACGATTTCTATTTTTAAGATTATTTTAAGCGACTTTTTCAAAATATAAGATGAAAGGTATTTCTATTTTATATTTTTGAGAAGATCAGATCTTAAACTGAACAAGGCATACTTTAAATTTTCTAAATTAAGTAAGTATTCGAGTTTTCATTGGGCCTCTTTTGTATTCCTAAATGGAGCACAAGGATAATTTGAACTGGATAATTTGACTATCACTATGACATGTTTTAAAAAGGTTTCATTTTAAATCAAGAAGATTAATTATCAAAGCCGCATTTTTAAAATAAGTAATTGTCTCCGTTTAAGTATTTTGGATCTTGGCATACTTTTGTGATCGAAAATATTAAAATTGAAAACATAGAGATAATTTTTTGTTCTCAGTGTATACATTCTGACTTCTTTTTTGTTCCAACATGACTTGACATCATGATGTGTGTCAACACTGTCTATTATTGAATATAATTGGTTATTCAAGGGTCCCTCAAGTGAAGCAGGGAACTCTTAAAAGTTCAACAAAAAAATTATTAACTCATTGTTGGCTCTTCAGTTTCACATATTCTGTTCATGGAGCTTTGTAAAAATCTATTTCTCCAATCAGCTCAGTATTTGATTAATAATTTCCGATTTTAATCAAAGAGTATTTATCAGGGAGCACTTGAATTATTATTATTTAGTGCTCAGTTGCTCAAGTTGAATGACTTGAGACTACAGGCAAAGGCAGGTGTTTCTTTAGCTTAATACAATTACAGCCTTTAATAAAGCTGTTTGCGTTATCTTGGGGAATATCAGTCGCCAGATAGGGATCCTAGTCGCATGTAGAAATAGTAACCAAGCCAAAAATTTGCAATTCAAAGCCCTGAGACCGTAATGCAAATACTAAGCCAGCTACGCTCCGGCATGAAAACAAAAACAAAAACAGAAAACAGAAAGCACAAAACAGAAATCAACAAATAAGACAATGCAAATGTAAACAATTCGGAAAGAATTGTTTAAATATTGAGTTACTGTGCTGATAAATATTTGCATTTATCTATATTTAATTTCGTATTTTATGTGTGCCTCAGTTTACTGTTTCTTTATGCAAGGAAAACGAGTTTCGAAAACTCTGTCCCGATTGTGCAATGACCTGAATAAGCCCAGAGTACATATGTACATATACCCGGAGTAATATTCAGTATTAATAACCACAGATCACAGATATATGGCGAATGGGAGCAGGCGACACCTGTTTAAAGACAAAATTCTGTGTCTGTTTAATCCGAGCCAACACAACTAATGAAAACATATCGCTATTCGCTTTTAAACCATAAGAATAATTCCTACATTATAATTCTATTCAAGTCAATCAACTCGGAGCCGTCAAGGCTGCACAGATCATGCGCGGAATTCCCAAAAAGAAGCTAGAAGAATGCCATTGTTTAGCCAATATAAATACAGACCGACAGAGGAAACAATCTCACGAAACTAAAATCAGCAAAACGAAACAGTAAATCAACAAGAAACTGAAAGAGAAAACACTTTAAGACAAATTAAGCTATACAAATAGCCCACAAACATTGGGGGATTAAACAAAGACATTCGTCCATATACAAACTTATAAAATATACATAAATCCAAGCATATACATGTGCGAATATGAAGAGCAAACTCATGAAGAAGATGGTCATAATTTACGACCGAGGCGACGACAAGTCTTTCAATTGTCTGCGGCGAAACGCTTCAAGATTTCAAATTAGAAAATAAGAGAGAAAAGAGAACAAAACTAAAGAAAAATAAACAAAACTAAAAACTTGGCGACAACAACAATGAGCCGGCTATAAATAAAAAGCGTTTAAGTAGAATTAAGCAAAAAGGCAGACAAGTAAACCGGTTATAAGCAGATGCCTTAAGCTGACAGAACGGCGACTCTGACTCGACCAAGTTTACCCAGTTTTTTATTGCCCCCGCAATATGCGTTCTCTTGTTTAAACAATAATTTCATTTTGTTCTCCCTCCTTTTACCACTTGCTCTATATTTATTTCCCTTTCCCGCCGCGGAGGAGCAGGAGTAGGAATAAGAGCAGAAGGTGTACGTAGAACATGCAGAGTTGCCGTGGGCAGGGGCCAGAGGTTCCGGCTATCTAATCTCGACATTTGTTGACTCAAATTGGTTAACATGCTGACGATCGAAGCTATATTAGCAGTAGCTTTTCCAGCTTTTTCGCAGCCCATCTGATAAGCCGATCTATCTAGCGGCGCTCTCTTTCTGCGGACGGCCTTCTGGCTACAAATGAATTACTCAACAATTTCAGGTCGTGAACCATCCTCTGGCTCTGTCTATCTGCTGACTATGTGCCCACTACCAGACGCCTGGCACTTTAATGGGGCCCGGTTCAGTTGGGTTATCGCCATGCCCAGGCGGGGGCAAGTGAGTGCCGCTAATCGCTGGAAATGTGAGCAATGTTATCGCCGCCTCGAGCCGAGTGCTACTCGTTGTGGCTTCTGCTGACCCATGGGATCTGATCCGATCCTCTCAGTGGCTCAGTCTCCCACCAGTTGCTGTAATAAGTGCAATCATTGTTTTTCCACCATAACTATTATCTCCCGCGCACTCTACTCTCTCGCCTAGTAAATTTCCATGTTTGCGCACTTAACCGATACTCTGTGAATATATATTGTATAGATGGGATTATTTATGATGCAGGCAAATGAAAATCTCCTTCGAGTACACCGCACAAATTGTTATTGACAATCGATCCATTTAACTGCGTCATCTGTGTGTGAACGAACTAATCGACTGCCCGGAATTGGTTTTGTTTAGGAGAAGTATTTCCTACATAACCGATACAAACGGGTGCGAGGCAGAAGAGGACTTTAAAAGACACTTGTTATACGATCTTCAAGGCCCAAAAAAATAGCTTTCAAGATTAGGGTTTCGGTTAGAGCCAGTTTCTTTAACATAAATCTGGAATTGAATATTTTTCCTTTGCCATAACCGATAGGAACGGGTTAAAGCGGGAGATAGTGTACTTGAAATATTGAATATTATTAAATACAATGTTTCTCCTTTGAAAAACCTCAATTGATTCTGTGTAGAAATGTTTTCTAGCAGAACTAATAAATGCCAGTTTGTGGCAGTGGTGGTACTGATCCTAAAAGACCTTTCTTTAACGTTATTTTAATTAAAGTCATAGAAAACAAGACTATCCTACAAAATTTACTACAGACTTTTCAAGGCCTCGCGCCATATTTAAGTTCTGAAATATTCCTAATCACCAAAAATCCTAATAAAACTTCCCTAGAGCATACACGTGCAGATCGTTATCCCCATAACCTTGGCATATTTTTGCACTTATCACCAGATTTCAGATGCCTTACCCTAAACCGCACATTACTCATGGAGTCTGAATTGGCCAGGGACTTCTCTGATGGTGAGTTACGACCCCCAAAGGGGGCAGCTATCGCTCCGCTGGCACTGTACACCACAGAGTTTGATTCCAGCGATTGTCCAGCGCTGGGTGAGCCGATGCCACCGCCTCCACCCACGGCCGAGTGGGAAATGCTGGAGTTGACTGGCGGGGGACCACCCTCCGCCAGATTGCTGTGCTTCTCATTGCAGGTGGAACAGACCTGAACCATGCCTGGAAGCCAAGAGATAATTGCGTTAGTTCAGATGACAAAACTTATGCTTAACGCACTCACCCTGCGGACTAATTGGACTAGCGTTCTTGTAGACCTTCATGGTCTTGATGAATGGATAGTAGGGCTCCCTCTCGGCATTCGGACAGCAGTAGACCAGTCGCAGCTGGGATGAGGGCGTGTCCGTACCGCAGGTGTAGCAAACGAAGGTGGTTCTCTCGGCCGCGGGCGTGGAGCGTTTTCGCAGCTGATAGGAACGCTCCGATTCCGGTTTGTTGGAGGCCTGTGAATTATTTTGTATATATGTATATTAGTCATTAATAGCTAAACTCCTGATCCGGAAATTTGCAGTTTCATTTAGCAGAATTATATAAGCGAGGATTCCACAGAAACATCATGACAAAGGTGTGAACAATACAAATATGGTTCTATTTAAAATCGATTAACAAAGCCGAGATTTTTAGCAAACAACTGTTAAGTCATATTCGCACTAACGACCTCTATACACACCGTGTGAATAAATGCAATGATGCCGTATGTTCGTTTATAAATCCCACTAGCTGTGAAAATAAAACCCCAAAATAGAAATCATAGATTCCGATTGCATTAATTGCTTGAAGCTATATGAACACTTTGATTGGGTTTCAGTTTCCATAAACTGCTAAATCTTGATGAGCACAAGCCGGCTTTGATGTTCATAATTGTTCAAGATGCTGACACAGAAACGACTTTGATAAATAGCATTTGTGCCGATAGATTGATAGATTGACACACCCATGAATAAAACATGAGTTCTGGCTAACAACAATGAACGCTTAATAAATGAATATGTTAAGCTTTTTGTGGTTAATCTGTGGGATTAACTAAAGATAGATTTAGAAAATAAGGTATTTATTGAATAAAATGAAAGCAGAATATACTGTTTAAAGCTCTCTTTAAATTAAATACCAAGAAAATGTTCTTAGACTTGCAAATAAATATCTTTTCGCTTCCTATCTGTCATTAGACTTCACAGGCAAGAAGTGCGTTACGTATACGACCTGTCAAACCGTAGTTGCCTCTGATTGAACCCCGCCGAACCCCTGCCAAACCCAATGGGGCGCTGCTACTCAAACGTCATCTGTGTTTATACAAATTAATATACACACATGGAAACACCCTCGGCCGCCCCCCAAACCATACAACCAACTCGTCGTCATCGGCAATGACAGGCGGCATATTACGTATACGACAAAGTAGATTCTCTCGCTTTATTTAAATATTTTTTTTCATATATTATATATAACGGTTTATTGCAAATTTTCACAGTACGAGTTCATGTATCTATATCTATGCATCTTGACTCTGCCCACTCAGATTAGAAAACAGTGGCCAGCCGTCGCCGGGTTGAAAGCATTCATATATTTTATTAGGCACTAAGTAAATTTAATTGTTTGTTTACCCGTCTTATTTCATTGTGTCAGATTTTTTGACATTGATAGGCGCGCATTTTGATTACACAACGGACACACTGTGGCATGGGTAACTTTCAGATACAAACAGATAATATCTATAGCTACGGGGAGTATTTGTGTGTGTCTGTCTCCGTTTCCATTTTGTTTGTTTGCCTTGTCATGCGGCTCGCACACACACACACACACACATCACATCAATCTGGACAGTGCCATGTCATCTATATTTATTGATCCAGGGCCTCGGTGGCGTCTCCTGCTCCTGTGTTCCGCCCCGGCCCCGCCCACTTACGTCTGTCAGTCAGTCAGTTGGCTTTATGGAAGAACAAGTTCGTCATATTTTTTATACACGTTCTTTTTCTCCTCTTCATTTTTTTATGCTCGTTGACTTTATTTCCCTGTTTTCCCCGCAGCCCAAAAATAATAACAACAACAAAAAAAAACCTCTTTTAGACCTCATTCTTGTTGGTTTGCTTGTGCTTTTCATGCCGCTGATAAGCATTTCGAAAATGGGGGTCATGACCGTTTAATAACTTTTTATGAACCAACTTTTTTTCTGTTTTCTGTTCTCTTTCATAACTTTTGTGGCGTTTGTTTTGTTAATTATAAAAAACAAAGTGGGAGGAAGGAAATCTGGCTTGCGGTTAAAGCCCAATGCTTGTTTGATGTGGAAAAGTTGTTGGCAACTTTTTAAGCCACTTTTTAAGTAGATATAAATAAGTAGTTAACTCGACAAAAGTAACTTTTACTAATTAATGGTATTTTCCCTTTTCAGGGGATTATAAAGTACTCTGAATCACGTCAGCTTAAGGTTTTTTAAGTTTTCTTTTCTTATCTCACAACAATTACAGTTTTATTAGTAATTGTTTGCTTTTCGCCATTTGGGTCAATATTGATTGATGGCATGGCTATATTTAATACCCAAAAGCAGGGCATTTCCAACAAGCGATTGGCTTTGTATTCTGTAGATATAGAATTCACAATTTGAACTATTTTTACATTTATTACTGTGTTACATAAACTATAATAATAATTACTTGTTCAGCATTTTTTCTCCTACATTTATATATAATTTATATGTACTTTTCAGATATCTCCTACCACCATTGTAGCCCTGTTACCTTTTCACTTTGCTGATCCTTCAGAATGAGATATGTTTTCAACTTCTTGTAATCCTTCCAGCCATTCGTATCCTTTGGCTTGAAATTGACTGTTGCTGTTGACGTGTTGCTACTATTGCTGTTTTCATTGCCATTACTGGACTTGGCATTGTTATTGGTCGTATTGCCATCGCCCACCAACATGGTCAGGTTTTGAGCCATTTTGAGCTTGAGCCAGCAGCAATTCACTTATTCACTGGGCACTCAAACAAATACTTTGTAGATTTCTATTGCATAAACGTAGATCATTTTTTCACAGCATTTCAATTGCTCAATTGTCTTCAATTGAGATTGAATGAATCACTTCTTATTAGCCCAGTGGCAGTGGTTGTTGTTGTTGTTGTTGTTGTTGAGCACGCCTTCTGGCAGATTAATTAGAGATTTCTTGGCGGGCACCTTAATTAAAACACGATACAAATTAAATTTAATTGAAACCGATATAAACGTTCTCGTTCCCCTCAATTTTCTCGCTTCTCTCACTCCCCTCATCATCATCAGTATCCCAGTATTTATGCTCGCCCTGTGCAGTTGGGCGTGGATAAAACGCGAACGCGAACGCGACGACGGATGACGCCAGCAATGATGATGATAATGATGCATCCGTATCCGTTCCCGTTCCCGTTCCCGAGGGTGCTACGAAATTCCGCAAACACACGCGATTGCCCACCGCCGATGCCGTCGACGGGGACGTGGCAGATTAAGAGGTAACTAATTATGCATTACATGCAACATGCCAGGCCTAATGGAGGCGCGCAGCCTTTGAGTTCATTAAACGACACAGAGAACAATTAGGAGATCTTTTAGAGAATTTAGTGATTTACAATTTAGATAAATGTATTTTTTAAGCTTGCCAATTAACAATTGAATTATTTTATTTCATGACAAAATTTTTGGAGTTTCTAATATTTTGAATACAAATTAAGCAAAAGCAATATTTTCTTGTGAACAGATATTTTTATATTTAATTATATTTTTTTATTAAAATATTTCGGCAATGCAGTACCCAAATGATTTATATTTTTCCCCTGTGCCACACCTCACCTGTTGCTTCCCCAAAATGCAACTGAGCACCGGGCAAAGGCCACGAGTGCTACACACAATGAGAATAAAATTCGCGTGAATCCGACTGCTGTTGGCCCCTACCTCCCGCCACCCACAGACAATCAATTGAAGCTCGTGCGAAAGGCGTGGCAACTGATAACCATAACAACAAAAAAGGGGGGGGCGAAAACTGTTGTTGTGCACGAAGTTGGATAATAATAATGAGCCTGAGCACTCGAGTGAAAGTCAATGCGAAACATGAGTTTTGCGGATTTCCCCGAAGTTTAACAACAGTTGATTTAGTTTCGATAAAAAGTTTTCAAACTCTGAGAGACTGGGGGGTTTAATAATGTAAAGTAGGAGTGTTTAAGATAGAAATATATTAGGCTTACTGGATAACATAAAGTTATTCAAGTGAAAATGTATTTAAGTTGCTTCTTAAATGAATTCGAAGGTTAGGTTAGGTTAAGATACTCTTGATACTTAAGATACTAGAATGTCCTGCTACTGATACTTAGTTGGAGTTAAAAATCGATATTGTTTAAAATTTTGAATAGAGACAATTTAAATCTTCAACTTTCAATTGAATGTTTAGAAAACCCATCAATACAATAAATACATATTTACTCTTTACCCCTTTATGAAGTAAGAAAGTCAAATTAAAACCCCTATTAAAAATTAAAAAGCAATACCCCAACTATTGAACTATTGAAAGTACATGCCCTCGCTTACTCCAGTGCTCATTCATTACCACGAAGCATAAAAGAAACGTCTTAATTATTCAACATTGAACTTTTCCTGAAACGTTTCCTAATGCGAATCCAACTGTTAAAACACAGGTTGTTAAAAATTGATTGGATTATCGGCAAACAGAAGCCAATTGTGAGTGGCGCCGCGAGGTAATTGGAGTGAAGAGTGAAGCGAGCTTGGCCTTGGCCAAAACCCAACTGTAACTCAAACTCGAACTCGAACCGCCGACGCGCCCACCCAACTGGGTCAATGTGGGAAGACAAGGACGAAGCAGTAGTCAGAGTAAGCTGTGCAGTAAACGGGCGCCCAAGGGGGCGTGCCAATTATTTTTTGACCCACTTAAGTGCCCATGTGCGTGATAAACTATAGAGTTGTTATTGTTGATATACTATTGGGGCCGTTGTTGTTGCTGCTTCGCTTTTGGTTGGCTGTTACTGGTTACTCTTTGCTGGTTTCTGGCTTTCAGGCGATATAAATCAACATTCGCACGCAAATAAATCACATTAAATAACCGATAACAAATACACGAGCAGCGAAAACATTCTTTTTTTTTCCTATCCGACAGGAAGAGGAAGAAGCAGAGGCAGTCTATGGAGGTACAAGAAGAAGAAGTAGCAGAGGGGGGAGGTAAGACAGCAGTGAAGTAGAAGAATCAGAGGCTTAGGGAGTTCTCTGGGGGGGGGGTCTAGGCCACTATAGGACCATGAGGTCTTGGTAATATTTTATCCTAGTTATGTACACATAAATTGTGAGAAAAATAAAAAACCCCCTAAGAAAATCCCTCCTACGCCTCTGCATAAAAGTATTAGGAAGCCAGGGGGAGATTGCACATGAAACGGTTGGTTTATTTTTAGAACGGTACACGCAAACAAACGCGCGGAAAACGGCAAGAAGGCGCGTGTTTAAAAACGCGCAAAGCGAAACGGTAGTTGTTTGTACTCGTTGTTTTTGCCATTGCTTCGCTGTTCTTGACTTGCGCCTCACTTGTTTAAGTCGTGTACTTGTACTTGTACTTCAACTTAAAGCACACACAGAGATACGCTCATACACACAGTAGCAGGCTTAATGGCTCTGCCACCTCTCGTCGCCGACAGGTTAAAATACAGTGAACGAACAATCACACCAAAAAACACTTGACCCGCTTGGCCTTAGGGATGGGATTCCGGTACCAACTTTAGCATAAAAGTTACAAAGTTTTTGTTTATTTTAACCACATCCCGTGTCGTTTAGCTGTCGTAAAGCTACACATGTATATTTAATTTATATAGCCTTTCTAAAATTAGATGTGAGATTTCGTTATCACCTATGACATACACTGTCTAACCTTTTAAAGTTCAATGATAAAGGTGCAAGACCGGATCATTTTTGAAATAGCGCACAGTTGGTGGGTTTTGGTATATTATTTAATGCTTTCGATCCCTTATTAACTTGAATATATGTAAATATAGAATTCGAATTTAGTAAGACATGATTTACATTCGTATGGATATATCAAGTGCTAACTAGAACCACTTGAGAATTATAGTGCACAGTATGCGGTACAGGAGTCGATGCCATTGTATACTAATGATTTTCTGAAGGAATTTTTTTTATGTTCGAAGAAATTGCTATCATTGCTTGATTCAAGTACTTTTCTAAGAGGTTTATAAAAATTTTCATTGAGTTTGCTTTACGACACTATTCCATTTTAGTTACGATTTCGAAGTCTTATTCAAATAAATTATTTCCCACTGATAGCGTGTTCAGCGGAAATTTTTAAATATTTTTTCCCATTTAAATGGTTTGGCACTTTGAAATTTATTACTGTATTGTTGTGTGTAATTTTCCGTTAATTGTTATGTTTAACGGTGTCACTTATGGATAGCGGTCCAACCCATATAATGGGGGTATCCAGCTGAAGCGATTTAACTACTTTGAATTGAATTAATTGCGGCAATTGCTGCTGGCTGAGCTATTAGGTTTATTAGTTCCCGTATGAAATTGGAAATCATTGAACTGCCTTCGCAGCAATTTAATTAGCATATATGTGTGTATGTATGCACACCGAACACGAGCTTCGAGCAGGGGCGTGACTCATCCGTGAGCCAGTTAATCACGCGAAATCACGCGCCCATCTCCGCTGGCTGACACCTTTTATTTAACCCTTGAAGATGATAGCCGGCGATTAACTAACTGGAAAAGGGCACAAACTTGGACGTTATTTTTTAAACAGACGCGGCGTCGTTAAGCTTGCTTTTTGCGTTGTTTTTCTTTCGTTTTATTTTGTTATTGTTGGAACCTGTTTGGGAGCATTTGCCACCGTTACCGGCTACTGTTGAGCGAGGGAGGGAGAGAGGGAGGCAGGCGGAGGCAGAGGGCGAGAGACATTGAACTGCTTTGACAGCCGTGACTTTTGTTTGCTTTTATTATTAACACAATCTCGCACACGACATTTTCGCGGCTGCTGTTTTGTTGTTACACTTTATTGCAATTTGATTTTATACACACTCGTGCACACAGGTTGTGATAACACACACAGACACACACTCTACGAGCTGCTGCTGCTGCTGCTCGGTAATAAACAATTGCAGATTGAGATTGAAAATCGCGCGACGATGGAACGTGGAACGGCCGACAACGACTGACAAACGGCGACGGCGGCAAGAACGGATCGAGCGCTCGCTGCCTGCTGCCAGCGTCGACGCTAACGTCGCACAGTGGGGCGACTTTAATTAGTGGTACTCTATGAAAAAACAACTTTGATTAAGTCCTGTTAATAGTAATAAAGTAAATAAAGATAACATCATTTGGTAAAACTATATTTTTCTATTCGCTATTGAGTTTTGAATCAATATTATAAATTTTTGTAGTTAACGAATCGTTTGAATCAGACGTAAATATCCTATAACTAATACTTTAAGTTATAATTTCATTTTTTTACTATTTTTTTTATTCATTATTATATTTTTTAAATACCAAATTATCTTTATTTTCTCGCTCCATTTCCTCTACAAGCCTCACAGTGCGACGTCGCCGTCGACGGCTCTGCCAACGTCGCTGCCGCCGTTGCCTTCACTGATAGAGCCCTGCGCTTTGTTGTTGTTGTTGTTCTTGTGCCCGCAAGAAAACAAAGCAAAAGGCACAAGGCAAGAGGCAAAGGCAGCAGCAGCAGCAGCAGGCTAAAACAAACGCAAACAAACAAACAAACGGTGACGGCGGCCAGCGGCAGCGTCGACGCCGGCTTCGTGGGGAGCTTACACACTCACACACACACCCGCACAATCGCACACAGATTCACACTAGCACTAACACTAGCACGCGCGAATTGAAAAGCTAAAACGGAGAGCGACGGAGCACGAAGTGAACCACATTCAATTGGAGCGGCGAATGGCAAGACAAAAACACCGCAGAAAGCAAAAAGACCCCAAAAGCGAACACGGCCGAAAAGCAAATGAGCTGCCAACAGCTGCTGAGGCTGCGAAACCAAAGAACTAGTTCCCAAATAGGTACCTTTTTTTAAAACCATTTTATAACTTAAATACTTCCTCTCCCTATAGTACTTTAGGGCAATGTGATTTTAAATTTAAATATTTATTTATTGTAGTTACATTTTATAGAAGATCAAAAATAATATGTTCCTCAATTTAATAAATAAAAAAATTTTTCAAAAAAACATTTTAAAACATTAAAGGCATGTAACAAAACCAACTAGTTCCAAAAAACCGGTGGTTTTTATTTCAGTCATAAATACTAGTTCCGAAACCCATCATGTCTTAATTACTATTTGCCCTGTAAACGTTTGTACGTACGTAAATAAACAATTACAAATTTGAATTTTCCAGCAATTTCTCATGCAAATATTTTCGTTAAGCAATTAAAATGGCGATGCATGCCTTAAATAACCAAATAAATAAGCCATAATTAAAAAATACATCAATTTAAAATAATCACCGGATCACTAAAAGAGGATACAACACAAATGCCCTAACAAACTAACAGGTAACTCCGCTTTTATTGAAACAAACGTTTCAATTTAAATAAAAAGAGTATGGCGGAAACAAGTGCTCTTGGCATGACAAACAAAATTGATTGATTTTGTTTTGGTTTTCGGATTTTAGCAAACATATTTTTCTAATTGAATTGAATTCCAAATTGACCCCACACAACGGTATTTTCCATTTAGTTCCCCGCATGAGGGCAACCCTGAAAAATGAAAAGAACAAACACAGAATAAAGAGGGTGGAGAGAGGCGAAGGAGGAGGAGTATTTGCGAAAAAAGCGACGAGGAAAAACAGTAGCAAAAAGAGAAGTGGGACAAGGCGAGGAGCCAAGGGTCGGGGGTCGTCACCTCTGCCAAGTAGGCGCTGCCTACTTCATGTAAACACTACTATAAAGAGAGGAAGATGACGAAGAAGATGGCGGAGAAGAATGGGGGAGCCGCAAGCAAAAGCAGACGCAGGCACTTGGAGGTCGTCATGGCAAGAGCGAGTCGCTCGTGGAAGGAGTGTGGATACAAGTACAGTGGGTACTCTCTATAACATTAACTTTTCTGGGATGAACTTTAATAATAAGCCTTTAAAGATATATTTAATTTATTAAAAATATCTAACAATGACATATACTAATTTCAAGAACACCATCCTAATAAACTTTTCAAAACCCTTTTGATTTTTAATACCTCAACCAAATAAAAAACCAACTTATGTATCTGATAGATACCAGGTTAATGTTAGGAAAGTCCTACTGTCTTTAGATATAGACAAATGCATTGCCTGAGTGCAATTGCAATGGCGCCGAGCTGAAAAGCGGAGCAAATAAGCAAAACAGCAAAAGCAACAGCAAACACAGCCAAACAAACGCTCTCCAACATAGATTGCAATGTTTATTTATTTAGTCGATGGCAACACCAACAGCAAAGCACGGAATCTGCACAATGTGGGTATTTTGGGAGGAGCGTGTGTGTGAGGGGGGGGGGATGCGGGGTGATGCACTCAGACACACTTAGAGACCCAATAATCCACCTGGCAACAGTAAAAACGGAAACAATGTAGGCGAAATAGCAAACCAAATTGGATTGGACAGAGGGGGCAGAGAGGTGGGAAGTGCCACAGGACTAAAGGGTTGAATGATGCAAGATTTAATTTAATTTAAAGGCCAAATAGTCAAAGGCTTTAAGGGTCTTTTAATGAAATATGGCATTTCGGTTCTTAAAGAACCTTTAAATTTATTAAAGGACTAAAGGGTTGAATGATGTAGGATTGAATTTAGTTAAGATGGAAAATAATCAAGGTCCTTTAATAAGAGGTGGTATTTTGTATATTAATATACCTTTAAATATATTTAAAGATAAGTTTTTATTTTATTAAAGGGTTAAATTGTGTTTGTTTTATTCAATCAATGTCGTATAGGGTGTTTTATAGATATGGTATTTTGAATATTAATATGCCTTTAAGGTCCTTTTTCAGATATAGTATTTTGGATTTTAAGATATTTTAAATTGTTTTTAAAGATAAGTTTTTATTGTTGTTGGAACCGGATTAAGGGTTAAAATATAATTAAAAGGTAACATACGTCTTAAGATCCTTTAATGAAATATGGTATTTTAGTTTTAGATGAACCTCTAAATTTATTAAAGTTTAAATATTAATTATTGTTAGTATCAGGTAAGTATTAACATTAATTTTAGTCAATTTTTTCAACAAAAGTTGGTGAAATTCGTTTAATATTTTCCACAACACAAACAGGAAATAAAAAGAATATGATCTTAAAGATCTAATAGTATGCTTTACCACAGCATAAAAATAAATAAAACAGATGTGTAACCAACTATAAATTAAATTTCAAAAGATTTTCCCATCAGAACTAAAATAATTTGTATTAAAATTTGTAATTTAGACCCCCAAATAAATTGTGTAATTTTCTCCCAGTTCTTAACTCTCCCAAAGACAATGATAACCGTAAGACAAGGATCAAAACGCAGTCAAGGCGATAGCAAAAGTTAAGTAAACGTACACAAAGACAGGCGAGTAACAAACAAGACAAACAAACAAATGAAACAAATGAAACAAAGTAAACAAAAGAGCGTAAAGAGAGCGGGGGAAAGGAGAATGAGATGGCGAAGCTTAAGCCAGCTGGGCGGAGTTGGGGCCAAATTAAATGTTAGTTCAAAGCAGACGAAGTGTGAAATAATCACATTAACTAATGCACAAACAACGTCAAAGGCTGACAGACAGAGGGAGAGAGAGAGAGAGCCGCAGCAGGAGACACTCGTTACCAAGAAAACCTGCGCCCACCGCCCACTTTCACCCACTCAGCTTCTTAAGTCATCCTCAGACGTCATCGTCATCGCCTGCAAATGGGAATAGACTGTATTTGCAGGCCAAAAGCTGCGAGTAAATAAAGCCAAGACTATAAGAAGCATGGTAATACTTAATTAA
This sequence comes from Drosophila jambulina, assembly GCA_018152175.1. Taxonomy (NCBI): domain Eukaryota; kingdom Metazoa; phylum Arthropoda; class Insecta; order Diptera; family Drosophilidae; genus Drosophila; species Drosophila jambulina. The sequence continues at coordinate 10,793,653 of JAECXH010000113.1, read as the reverse complement.
TGACAGCCACGATTATTGTCTCTGGTCTTTCACCCACTGTAAGTGTGTGTGTTGGTAATTAAGTGCTGGAATTTTCATCTGCCAAAACACATGCAGATACTTATAGAATTATTTGGGTTAACAAGTGTCACGATCTCACGACAAGCATGAAATAGCCAAGTCAACAAAAATATTCTTTCTTTTGAAGTATTGCAAAATGAGCAGTAAGTATGAAGAGTGAATTGTGGTAGGCATAGCTCTTAAAATTCCCAAGTACGAATTCAGCAACAAGCTGCTTAATAATAGATCAGTAAAATAAGTAGTAACAAAGTTTCTTAGCTATAAACTAAAATATATGTATACTAAAAAATCTGTTGCTTTATTTTTTGGGATAATAATCGTTCTAGGTTTAAGAGGATTTAATTTAAGCAATATTTTTTATCTTATACCTCATTGTAATTAAAACCACCTAACCATTAACCTTTAAATCCACTTACGTTATACCCAAAACATACCTGATGGTTATTATTAACACCTCGCATTAACCGGCTTGCCAGAGTGCACGTCCTAATCTCTGTGTAGCTGTATTAGCCATAAATATTTGATTTCCAGCCCGGCCCCACTCGAGTCTTATCAGTTTCGGTATCAGAACACAGCTCTCTCTCTGCCTGAGCCCAATTAGGGATTGCCAGGCGGTGTACTTGCGTCGGATGATACTCCCCGTTGTACTATCAACTGATCCACATATGGACGGAACTCAAAAAGCCCAAGTCCGAGCAACAGTAATTATTATTATTGTGGTGCCCCCTAGTCCGCCACCCCACAGACCCCGACCGGCACTCGAGGGTGTGGCGGCTATCTAAACAATTTTATCATCTACTGGAGCGGCGAGAACCGTTTTCAGTCTCTGGCTGGCATTCGAGCGCGTTGGAAGTGTCAGCAGATTGCGGCCAAAGTAGATTAAATACATATATATATATATTTCCTATATTTACTCACTAAGTACATGAAAACCGTGTAGAGAGGGTCATGGATCTGCGTGTGGGCTTTAGTGAAAAGTTGAAATTGGGCGCCAAGTGAGTGCAAAGTTGAAAGAAAGAATCAGGAACAATGAGTCATCTATCCTTTCCTCTCCTTTCAGGGTCCTTGGCCATAAGATTATTCAGTACCGGCTGGGCACTGTTAACACCACCGAGCTGACAACGAAATATGGCCAGCTGAAGGGTCAGCAGCGAAAGACCGTCTACGATGCCGAGATCTACTACTCCTTCGAGGGCATACCCTTTGCCCAGCCCCCGGTGGGTGAGCTGCGTTTCCGTGCCCCCCAACCGCCGAGCTCCTGGCAGGGCGTCAGGGATTGCACCTATGCTAGGGACCAACCCATGCAGCGGAACTCCATAACGAACAATGCCGAGGGCTCTGAGGATTGCCTGTATCTCAATGTTTATGCCAAAAAGCTGGAGTCCCCGAAACCACTGCCCGTGATGGTCTGGATTTACGGTGGTGGCTTTCAGATTGGCGGAGCCTCTCGGGATCTCTACGGGCCGGATTACTTCATGAAGCATGATGTCATCCTGGTCACCTTCAATTACCGCGTGGGTGCTTTGGGTTTCTTGAGTCTCAAGGATAAGACACTTAAGATACCCGGAAATGCAGGGTTAAAAGACCAAATCCAGGCCCTTCGTTGGGTCAAGGAGAACATTGGTGCTTTCAATGGAGATCCGGAGAATATAACCGTGCTGGGTGAGTCAGCCGGCGGAGCTTCCACGCACATCCTCATGCAATCGGAGCAGGCTCGAGGACTCTTCCACCGTGCCATCGTTCAATCTGGCTCGGCTTTGTGTGCCTGGGCCACCAACCCGGATCGCAAGTGGGCCCAGCGATTGGGCAAGGAGCTGGGCTATGCCGGGAACTTGGAGAATGAAAAGGAGCTGCTGGAGTTCTTCCAGCAAATTCCGGCTGCCAAGCTGGCTCTTCAATGCAACGCCATAGTGACACAGGAAGAGCACCGAGACTATGAGATCCTGGCCTTTGCCCCAGTCATTGAAACCTATGTGGGAGAGGATTGTGTGGTGCCTAAATCACAACAAGAGCAGCTGTCCAGCGCCTGGGGCAATGAGATTCCCCTGATTATAGGAGGAACCTCCTTTGAGGGTCTCTTTTCGTACCAAAGCACCCTGGCGGATCCTCTGTACATGCTGAGTGCCTTTGAGGCCATCATTCCCAAGCAAGTCAGAGAAACCATCGACAAGGACGAGCTGGCGGAGATGGTGAGGAAGTTGAAGAAATCCTATTTCGATGATCCTGACAGGGCCAGCATGGAACTCTACGAGTGCCTGCACATTCTGAGCGTGAAGAACTTCTGGCACGACATTCATCGCACTCTGCTGGCCCGCTTGACCTATGCCCCCACTCTGTCCACATATCTCTACAGATTCGACATGGACTCGCCACACTATAACCACTACAGAATCCTCAAGTGCGGCAAAAAGGTGAGAGGTGTCTGTCATGCCGATGACATCTCCTACATGTTCTACGGCCTGCTCTCCAGCAAGCTGGACAAGGACACGCCGGAGTATCGGACCATTGAGCGATTGATTGGCATGTGGACATCCTTTGCCACCAAGGGAGATCCCAATTCTGACATTATCGCGCCGGTGAAGTGGGAGCCACTGAGGCCAGGCGGTCAGGAGGTTTGCCTTAATATAGCCGATGGCCTGGAGTTTATTCCGCTGCCCGAAAGCAAGCAATTTGTGGTCTGGGATAGTTTCTATACCAGGGAGAGTCTCTACTGAGGACTGAGGAAACCCAAAGCCAAGCCATAGAAAAAGCTTTATAATAAAGTCAAGTTTAAACTGCCTTGATGCTATGCCATTTTTGTAACATTATTCATAAGAATTAATTGTCTAAATGCCAAAGATTTCCAAAATCGTGTTCTTTTTTGATGATTATATTATTTCCTGGAACTAGGAAAACAATAAATATTGTGCAAAGAATTTATACAATGTTTTAATATCTCTTTTATTAAGACACTACACTTAACCCATAAACTGAGAGCTACAAAAAATTCAACGATTCCCATTCTTCTTCCAATTATCCCTCACCAAAATGTTATTTTGCTTAATTTATTCTCTTGCAATTTATTTCCTCGGTTTTTATGATGTTTTGGCAACGTTTTTCACGATTGGAATTGATTCTCTAGCCAGTTTTTTCCGGCTCTAGTGTCTGGGTCGTGTTTGCGTTTCTTTTATTGACTTTTGGGCAGCTTGCCAGGAAATTCTCGGGAGCCAAGGGAATACCGCAGGTCATTGTTGTCAATCCAAAATAATCAGTGTGTGTGTGTGTGTATGTTTTGTTCTACTTTTTTCTCTCCATTCACAAGATCATAAATTTTTGAAATGTTTAAACAACAATTAATCTTCAGGGTTTTGATTTGGAATTTCAGTGTACGATTTAAAAAATTTTTAGGAATTCGCGGAAATTGGGATTTTTTATGAAGAATTTTATAATGCCATGGCAAACATAAATTTGATTTATTATTGGGTGTATTTTTAGTTAAAGGAGAAACTAGTTGGGTTCATTTGCACATTAATGTGGAGCTAAATGGCTGAAGAAAAGCAGGTTTTTGTTGCAACGAAGTGGGGAATACCCTGTTATTGTTCTGGGGTTCCCTTTTGTTACTAAGTTTCTATGACTTTTTTAATAAGTTGCTTAATTTTAAGGTAAGATTAAACGTAAGGCTTAAGTAACAAGCTTAAATATTAAGCTATTTCTTCACCAATTTCAACAACACCTTTTTTCACCAACATCGTAGTTGAGAATTATAGTGCAAAGAGAGCGGTAAAAGCACCAATGCTGAAGAGGCCTTAGAACTACGGCCTTGATAAATACTCTATAAAATTATTGAAAATCTGTTTAGTTAACCAATAAAAGTTAAAATAGCTCTAATAAGAAAGAACATAGTAAAATTAAAAAATAATTCCACAATTTGTAAATTCAATATAAATTAAATGCTATGCTGTGTTTACTCAACATACATACTCTACTCCCAGCGGATAACTCAACGATTTGTTTATACAATTGTTTATAACAATCTCTAGATATAGTTTATGGCTTTCGTCTATTTCGGTTCCTGGCATCGGGCCAGACCAACGGATCGATTTAAATGCTGTGAGTTTTTATTTTTTGATTTGATTTCGTTACGGATTCACTCGTTTTGCTTTAAATAAAACTCGAGCATAAATATTTAAATTGCTTTTCGCACTTTTCGTTGAATGGAAATTCGTGCACGTCATTCGATTGAGGGGGAAACCGTAGAAGGGAGGGTTGGGATGGATCCTCCCAAATGGTAGGCTCGGTTTGGTTGCTTTTCTGGCGGCGAGCCAAACGAGAATTTCCATGGTTTACTGGGTTAAATTTAATTAATTTGTCTCGTTGCCTCACACCCGGGGAGTCCGGCGCGCTATGATTTTCCCAGTTTGATTATTTATTCATTCCGCATTTCCCTGAATAGGCCCTGGACACCCTCGATGTTCCCTCTCCCTCTGTGTGCTTTCTGCATTGCAGCATTTGCAATTTTATTTGCCTTTATTTATTTATTTATTTATTATTTCGTGGGCAGTCGTACTTCTCATTTTACATTTGCTTATTTTTGTTCGGGCCTTACTTTTTCCTGCGAAATTTACACAATTCCAATTAATGGCATTTAATTATTTATCCGGCATTTTACACATTGCATTCCGAAGCTCCGAGCGCTCCTCGCCAGCTGTGAATTTTGCATTTTTATAGCATGTCGGATATTTCTGCGCTGAATTTAAAATTCAAATTGTTTTGGTTTCGTGCCGCGGGCAGGCGGTGGGCAGTGGGCGGCGGGCGGTTTTTGTGGTTTGAGTACTTCAAATTAATTTCCATTTGTGGGCTTTGTTGCGTGCGAAAGAGTGGGTGGCAGAAATCAAGGGGCGGCGGAGTGGGAGTAGTGAGAAGAGGCTGGTCAAGTTGTTTAAGTTCAAAATTGTGCTATAATTAAGTTATTCGAATGTTGCTTTCGATTCAACCATTTTTTTAATTAAATCTTTTCAGCAGACTTGCAAAAAAGAAAAGCAAATTAAATTGTAACATTGAATAATTCCCTAAAGAAATTTTTAATTAAATAATAACATGAATACATTTCTGAATAAATACTGATTTAAGGAAATTAAATTTTTAAGAGTTAGGTATCTAAGCTAATAAATATTAATAAAACGAACTGTTTAATTAAAACCCTTTAACACTTACACAACAATTTATTTAAAAGTGAAAAATATTTTAAAAACTTTTTTTGTTACGATTTTTTCCTAGTTTTTACACAATTAAAAAATATTAATCGATTAATAACCTTTCATAGTCACTAGTTATTATTTAAACCGAAAACCCACATAAGAAGTCAGAGAATCTCTATCTGGATGTCAGTGAGAGTGCACTTAAAATTCTCAAGTACGAATTCAGCGTTACTGAATTTAATTGGGTAACTACATAATCCCTATATATTTTTTGTTTCAATATGAACAATATATATATTTTTTTAAATTTATTTATTTGAATTCATTATGGTTTACTACCGATCACTACCAACTCTTTTGAACTACAAAGTTTAGCTTGCTACATTAAAAATTACATAAAATTTGGAATTAAAGCTAAACCTCAAACCTATCCCTCAAAATCCAAAAAACTCTTTTAAAAAAAAAACCTACCCTAGTGATTCACTCAAAAATCCTTATCAAACTGATATTCAATGGACGACTGACCTCCACTTCTCGGGACATGCTACCCGGCACTATCATCATTGAGCGAAACCAGGGCGATGTCTCAAAATTTATAAATACATTTTTGCATTCAGAAATAACATCGAAAAACACAAAACACAAAACACAAAAAATAAAAATGAAGACAAAACTCGAAATGCGAAACAAAACGAAAAGAAGCGAAATAATCGCGGAAAGCTATTAAAATTTAATCAGAAACACAAGCGACCCTGCGGTCAAAATTCCCACAACATTCGCCGCCTTCTCGAGGTCCCCCTGTGAACCCCGTGCCCCCTGCCCCTCCCTGGCTGATGATGATAATGCCCTGTGCCGGGCGAGGGACAAGGAACATATACCATATACTATATATGGTTATATGTGGATGCTGACGACGACGACGACGACGACTGTGGCGACTGTGGCGACCCCACTGATTAATCGTTCGCACAGAGGAGAGCCTTACTCCCGGGTCAATCTCCATGGCGCCAGCATCATGATGATCATCAGCAGGCATCACCATCATGAGCATCATCATCATCACCATCTTCACCATTGGCTGCTGTGGCCATATTTTTGTTTATTTTGATTCGCGCGACGCGAAAAAACTGCTCTCGTAAATTTGTTTCTTATTTTTTTCTGTTTTTTTTTTTTTTTTTTTTTGCTTCCTGTTGCCAATATTTGTTTTTTTTTTTGTGCCGCTTCTCGTTTTGCATTTCCTCTTTTTGTAGCAGCGTGTGCTTCCCCCCGAAACCATTTTTATTGAATTCCATTATTTATGCGAGAGTGAACAATATTGAAATTTTCACAAAATATTTTCAAAAGCGTCGGTGGTATGTGCCACACAGCAGCAGGCAGGAGCATCCATAAACATTTCTATTTGCATATTCATGTATATATTTTATGTGTACACTTTGGGGGTTAACTTAAAGCGACAGTGAAATGTTGAAATTTGTGGGGAAAAACTATATAAAAGTATGGAAATTTATATGCATTTTATGAAGCTTTAATCAAGGATAGCCTAAAGCCTTGATAGCTATGGCTGCATCCACCACTTTAGCTCTAGTTTTTAACTTTAAGCAAACAATAAACAAAAAATAATCAAGGATACATTTTAAATTCTTTTTGAATTGAAAATGTTTTTTACAGAAGTTAATAGTGTATTTTAGATAAGTTTAGAGTACATTTTGGTAAGTTTAGAGTGGCTTGGGTTTTGTTTTTATTAAAATTAAGAAGCATTATAGACAGATAAAGTTTAAAATTTGATATAAAACCGAAGATATTCCACAAATATTAAGACGTACTTTAAACTGCAGCTTTAATTTACATTCTATATTTGATTATAAGGATAAAACCCTATAAATATTGTCACACATTTTACTTTCCGATCAAGAAACCTCTTCCGACAGTATTTAAATAATTTTTTAATGAAATTGAATGATGAAATGAACTATATTAATTTCTTATATTCTCCCCTTATAACCTCCTCTTAAATATTAAACCCTCTTGCATTCCACAAATATCAAAGGACCCTCTCTTTTATATATCAAAACCAAGTTCTCGCAGAGAAATATAAAACCCAAAATAACATTTTAACTCCCACAAAATCTTCTCCAAGTACCAGCTTCACCTCGACCCCATTTTCGGGTGAGATATATGCAAATTTTCCCATGGCCTCTGAAACCGGATGCTCCATATGCATGTATGCCAATGACAGATTGAATTTCTCGCGGCTCCTTGGCCGATTACTCGAATATTTGAATTGCAAACTCACCTGGTGAGCGTTCCACTGCTGCATGAGGTCCTCGTAGCAGATCTGACATGCCTGGATCATGCCGCGCGGGTCCTTTGGCCGCGAGCGTGCTGGCCGTGGATGCTGCTCGTTGAACAGGGGAAAGTAGGCCGCCGGCTGTCCAGGTCTTCCGGTCTCCCGGGGCTTCACCGTGCTCAGCTCTATGAGGCTACCTCTGCGTTGCTCGTCACCGCAAACGTAGCACACCTCCGTGATGGAGTTCTTGTCGGGCATGGAGAGGTCCAGGATACCCACCTCCGCCTGGGGCTGGCTGGATGTCATCGTTGTCGAAGCACTACTGGCTGCATGACGAGGAGCTGGCGGTGGTGCATTAGCGCTGCTGGAGGAGTTTCGCAGATCCAGCACGGTGGCATTGTCATCTTCTAGAGTCGAGATGGGCGGCGGTCCAGGCGAAGGCAGGGCAGTGTAGGGATTACCCTTGTAGTGGGCAGATTCCGCCGCTCCTCCGGCGGTCGCCTGCTGCAGCAGGTGATAGGCGGCCGTCTGCTGCTGAAGCTGCTGATACTGGGCGGGATGATAGGGCGCCTGTGCCTGGTAACCAGCTGCAGCGGCGGTGGCCGGCGGTGCAGGGCTGAGCTTGTACTTCTGCTGGGCATAGCCGCTGGTCTTCATGGCCGGCGGTTCGCTGGGCGGTCGCGAGATGGGCGAGGCCACGGGCATGTCCCGCGATTGTGGCCTGCTCAGGTATCTGTTGTGGTTGCTCGAGGGCGTGGAGTTCCGGGGATAGAAGTCCCCACCGCCGCCTCCGCCTCCACCACCACCACCGCCACCGGCAGCACTGGGATTCGGCGAGGGTGAGGCGTTCCTTGAGGTACTGAGGTGGTGGTGGTGCGACGACTGCTGCTGTGGCGAATAGTGGCGAGCCAGGGCATAGGGGTCGCCGTGACCTTCGACCAGTCCATTTTGGGTGAGGTGCTCGGCACTCAGACCCAAAACCTGAGCAGCATACTCGCTCTGGGTGGCCACATCCGCTCCTATATAGCCCTTGCCATCCACCCGCTTCATGTGGTAGATGCGCTGCAGCAGCGGTTTCTTCTGACGCTCATACGAGTCCCATTGCTCGTTCAGGGATCGAAAGCAGAGCATGCAGGCCCACACGTACTCCTGGGCAGGTGACACAGCCGCCACCCCGTTTGGCGGTTCGTGACGTTCCAGGAAAGGGAAATACGACTCCCCGGGACGCTCGGGATTGTGGCGTATCTTCAGGGGTTGAGGCTCATAGCCACCATGTCCACCGCACACAAAGCAAATGCTAATGGGCACATGATGGTGCTCGGGTGGCGCTGAGGCTCTTCCCGTTGACTTGACCCCACCTCCTGCGTGTGCCGGATAGTAATGCTGGGCGGGATGTGGCGGATAGCCCAGGTGGTACTGCTCACTGGGTGTCCGTGTACGATGTGCTGCTGCTGCTGCTCCCGGCGAGGGCATCAGTTCCATGGGTGGATACGTCTGTTTGGTCGCTTGAAGCGTTCCAGGCGCAGAGGCCGGCGAGGGCGGCGTGGGAGTCGTTGCTGGCTCGGATTGCTGGCTGCCACCGCGAAGTTCATTTTTGATATATGCCTTCGCTTTTTCCATAATATTTGCAGCTGCAATGGAACAGAAAAGGTTGAAGATGAATATATAGGAAAATCCTTTAGATTAAAGAGGAAATTGGGGTACATTTCCTAAAAGCAGTGGTGCCCAGAGCTTTGACTCGCGGGTCAAAAAATAATAAAATAATTTATCGATATTAAAAGTTAGTCTGGCTTAAAAATTGGTTTCGTATTTGTTATCGATATTTTTACAATTGAATATCAATGTATCGACCATAAAAATCGATGTCTTTTAATCGCTAGTTTCTTTTATGTTTGTTTCAAGTCAAAATCTTAAACATTTTGTAAATGTTTTTGTATTTCTTTATTTTACTTAAAAGATTGTTTTATAAACTTTGATATTTTCGACATTTTTACAATTAAATATCGATGCATCGACGATAAACATGGATGTTTCTGTACTTACAGATCCTATAAAGCTGGTGTCTAGTCAACATCTCAAACGTTTTGTTAGTTCTATTGAATTTCTTGATCTTACTTTAAAGATTGTTTTAAAAACTCCATTTTTCTAGATATTTTTAAAGTTAAAAGTCGATACATTGACGATAAACATTAATGTTTCTGCTCCTAGTTGCTGTAAAGCTGGTGTCAAGTCGAAATCTAAAAAACACGATTTTTTTCAAAGGCTTTCTATTTCCGTTTATATATGAATCTGTTTTAATATAACTCAGAATCATTATTTAGGCCACGACTTATAAGGTTATAAGAAACCTCAATATTTCTGCGGAATCAAAGTCTCTTTAATGTAAATGAAACCCAACTTGATAATAAACCAGTCATAACACTCCTATAGAATTCAATTATTCCATATTTTCAGACCAGCCTCCTTCATAAGTTCCACATGGCGTCTGCTTTGTGCGATCAGAAATTCGATGCTCGTTAATCGAACGATTGCCGATGGCGATAACCTATTTCAGCGCGGGTCTGGCGATAACCCGGATCACACTGCGATCATGATCTCTGAGCTCTGGGCATCAATGTGGGAAGTGCGGTAGGTATAAATAAACAGCATGGAATGGAATAAAAATAAAGGAAAAGTTATTCGCATGTTGAAGTGATTCGACGATTTGTCGGACGTTGATTCTTGTCTCTGGGTCGATGTGATTTTATTTGATTTGATTTTCTTCACTTCTCGTTTTTTGCTGTTATATTTTAAAGACTCTTTTTGTTTCTTTTTCCTTTACGATGCGATGCGCATTTGTTTTCATTAATATGTATAACAATTTCAGACATGTGACGCAAGTCCGGCACTCGAAAGACCAGAGCGGTATAAAGAGCCTGATAACGAGGGCAGAGCGGAAAAAAGTCGGCGGAGAGGAATGCCCAGGAAATATATACAAACATACATACATATATGTATATGCAATCAGATGTCCGAATCTGGCACTTTGGAGTTCCAGATGAATCTGGACCGGCGCCTGGCTAAATATATCCGATATTTGTTTATGGCGCACGGACCAGGCTCGAACCGTGCTAATTAGCTTTATCAAGTACTATATTTTGTATATAGTATATAATGCCAAATCGGGGCGTTCGCTAAACAATTTTGTGCTGCCCTCGTTTAGCGCACTCAATTCTCTTACTGACGATGAGGACTATCATGATGAAATCAGCAACAATTGAACAATAGTTGGTTTACAATTTAAATTTTTTATCAAAATTATGCAGTCATGTTATTTGCCCCGACTAATTAAATGTTCCATTATTTATTTACAAAGAATGCGCACAATTTTCCAGCTGTAATTTCAATGGCCATAATTGAGTTATATAATGTAAACAAAGGCTGGGAAAAAACAGGGAACTTTTTCATATGGCAATTACAATGATTTATTTGTGTGCAGTTTTTATTGATTGTTTTTCAGAGGTGTGAGCCATTTATATTGTTTTTTTTTTCAGTGGAAATAAAACTTGTTTAAATAGTAGTTGCTGCAATTAATATTTAGTAGAGTTTGTAATATTTATTTTTGTTTTTTATAATTTATTTTTAATTTGCTTCAAAGGTTAAAACCAAATACATTATTTAATATTATATCCCCAACTAAGACCAACTGATTCTAATTCATGATTTTAAAACCAATAAACATCAATAGAAAAATTAAGCTCGTTATGAAGCTTAATACTTCTAGCTAGAAGCTATTCAAATATAAATAAAATCATGCAAAAATAGGTAGATTTTTCATATGGCCATTACTTTTTATTTATTTATGCGCATTTTTATTGATTTTCTTTTTTCGGGGTTTGGGGCTTTAAAGCATGGTGCTTGCCATGGTTTTTTGTTTTTCCAACTAGTAGCTGCTGCATGTGGGGAAAAGTGCAGTTGCGAGCTCTCATATTTTATATTTCTCCCTCATTTTGCTTGTGCAAGCTTTTAAGAGTTGTTGGCCAGTGTTTTTGTATACCCTTTCAGGGTATAATAATTTTAGACTGAAGTTTGCAAAGCTATGAAGGAGGGGTTTTCAATCCTATAAGTCACATACATATATGCTTAATCTCTATCAGTAGCCGAGTTCATCTAGAAAAGTCAGCTGGACAATAAATTTTACACTCTTTTTAATTTTAAAAGGGGTTACATTGATAAAATTTTCAAACTTAATACAATTATTTTTGTAATTATTCTGTATTTTTTTTATTATTCTAATTTTATTGATAGAAAACTTTTTTTTACTTAGTTTTGGTTTTTTTATTATTCTAATAACAAATAAGACACAAAGGTTTTCAGAATTTTTATTAGTGATTTTTTAACTTATTTATCCAAAATAATGTCATACAAAAATATCGATAAATATCGATTTAACCAAATAGAACATTTCATGCCCAAAAACTCAAAGAACGCCAAAGTCATACATATATTTCGATTCGCCAAAAAAACTCGAATAAATTCAAAAAAATAATTAAAATAAAATTAAAAAAAAATTACTCAAGTGTTATTAATGTTGACCTTTAATATTCAAAATTTTCAAGTTTTTAATATTCAATAAAATAATTTGATTTCCTAGTTAAACTCGCATTGCTAATTTGTTAACCTAGTAAAAACAAACAGAAAAGGTTTCCATAACGGTGATAATAAGAATGATTGTGGATATCATCAAGGCACGTTTAGCTTAGCAAGGGAATACAATATTCGGCTTTCGGAAGTTAGCTTCCATTCTTGTTTTACTTAGCAGTGGGGTGTTTGGATGTATGGGTGTGTTCTACACACACAATTTTTGCCAGTGCCTGCACTTGAACATTGTTGCTTTTGTGTGCCGCCCACCTGCCTGCCTCTGGGTGCCTGTTTTTCCCTCTCCCAGCAGTTGTTTTTAAAAACTTTTGTTTTTTTTTAGTTCTCCCCCGCCAGAAGGCTTACAGGAACATTTTTATGGCTCTCTTGTCCTTGTTTTTTGTTTTTTTGAGGGCGTGGCAGCTCTCGAACAAGTGAAATAGAAAACCCAGCGAAACCATTTTTAAAGTTTCCTCCCTGCCGATTTTTTTTTTTTTGTTTGCTAGACTTGGCTTTAAGCATTGAACTCACGCTTATCGAGGATGTTCTTGCTCCTGTTTTTCTTTTTTTTTCTCTTTTTTTGTTATAGTTATAGTTGTAGCGGAAGTTGCCAGCAATAACAATAACAAAGGGTGCACAACTTTTCCAGGACAAGAAAGAAAAAGTTGGCGCTGTTGGAGAAAAGTTTTTAGCGTAGTTGAAAATTCTTTTCTCTTCTCGATTATATGCGGAGTTTTATTTTTAGTTTTCTTTATTTTCTTTATTTTTTTTTTGTTCTCTCTACTAAGTTCTTCTGTGTTGAAGCTTGCAAAGTGAGTTAAGGTGCTTAAGTTTTGGAGCGTCTTTATTGTTAGTTGCTTTTTATCTATTTCTTTTTTATTCCTTTTTTTTTTTGTGCCAGAACTAAACGCCGCGGGGAGCTGCCTTGGCTCGAAATGGTGGAGAAAAAAATGTAATAATAAATCTGAGAATGAAATATGAAATTGCAATGTGCCAAAAAGGATGTTGTTGCATATTTCTACGGATGTTCATATTTCATATTCACCATCCGCACATTTTCCTTTGGTGCTTGCACTGGGAGCTGCCCTTTGATGCAATTGAAGTTACTAGCGAAATTGAATTTTAAAAATTTGCATTGGCCCAAACAAGATGGAAAACGGAAATACAACCAGAGCAAGAAGGCAACACAAACAACAACTGAATGGACAGATAAATCCTGGCCGGCCAGCGGGAACAACAACACCAACCACAACGGGAACCAGCAGCATGACAGCTAGGGGGGGGCTGAAAATGGAATTTATTAAATAGCATTCCGCGCAATAAACTCTCCCAAAAAATAAAAACAACAAACGCACACACACACATACACATACACTCGCATAATCAAATAAAACAACTTGGACACGCAATTTTATGGCAGGACGTCGGCTCCCTTTTCCCGCAGGCTCCCCGAGCTCCAGCCAGCCCCGTTTGCCACTTAGTCCCTCCTCACGCAACACAAACAGACATGAAAACAACGACAAAAAAAAATAAAATAAAATATGAGGGAACAAGAAGAAAACCTATTTTAGGAAAGCCGAAGTTTGTATACCCTTAAAGTTTTAAATTGCTATTTTAAATCAATCATTGCATAGACAAAATGGCATTCATTTCAATTGGGAATGCTTCCATGTGCTAATAATAATTAATAAAAACAATAAATTAAGAATAGGTAATAAAATAAAAAAACACACAATTAAAAAACCATAGCCTGAGTTTTAAAACCTAAAAAAAACACCTCTTTTGTTCAAAAGTTGTTGAAAAATGGGTCGATTTTTTGTAAGCGAGAATGTATGATTTTTAAAGTACTATTAAGTTTTAAGTTCGGCTTAAAAACAACCCTTTAAATGTTTCGAAGCTAATTCAACTATTCAATCTCAATCCTCGAAATTATTCGTGTTATATTGTTAATATGTTCCTAGATCTGTATTAGAAATTTTCAAAATATAAAAAAAATACTTTTGTATTATGACAACTAAAGACCAATGAAGTTAGTTTGAATAAGCAAATTAATTATTAATAATAAACTTATACAAAAACATTTCTATAGGATATATGTATTTGTTTACATAAAACCATAAAAGATCAGTAAAATTTCTAAGTAATAAAGAAATACTTATGTTTTATAAGAACTGCATACGATTGAATTTAGTTTTAATAAATTATTATATTATATTATTAATACTACCCTTAGAAAAGCCATATCTCTAGGATATATTATTGATTATGTATAAAAATATATTTGAAAAGATATTTCAATTTTTAATATACATACGTACAAAAATGATGTATGAAAGTTATAATTTGTATTTTCCTTTTGTATTGTCTATTTATGACATCCTGCTAAAAGCTTTCAGTGTGAAAAAACACCTAGCTTTCCAAATTAATACATATCGTTTGAAAAAATACCCCCAGAAAGTGTATAGAAAGGGTAAACAAAGAGTGGGGTTAAATGATAATAAAAATGAAAAGACCGCGCACAACATTTTTTCCATTAAGGGCCCCCGAAAATGCCCGGACGGCTAAAAGGGGGAGCTCTGTGATCAGGAGCTGGGTGGGGGCCCTGAGCCGATACAGGTTCTCTCCCCGGGCGGGCAGGGGGAATAAAGCCGAACCGAGTTAAAAAAAAAGGGTAAATTAATAAGCACGTCGCTCTTTAAAGTTCAAACAAAATGCGACGAAAAAGGAGACGATATAAGTATATATACACACACCGGCACGACCGATGAATGAAATGCATATTTAATTATTGTGTAAATCATCCTTTTTATTATTTCGATTTTCCTTTTTTTATCGTGAGCTTCGTGCGTTTGTTTGTTTGCTGCTAATGGCGCCTGTCGCATTAAATTACCGCTTTAATGATAATTTAATTTCGTCGATTTCACAAATAAAATAATTTGTTATTTAAATAAATGCATATCGGTAATTGTATTATATTGGCTTGTGGCGTAGGTAAATCGCTTGGGTAATTGATAAATATTTTTTGAATAATTTAAAATATTGAAAAAAAAAAATAATGGAAAATATGCATTTATATATATATTTTTTTATATTTGATTATAGATTATTGATTAAAGTTTCTTTCAAATATTATATATTGACTCATTATTAATGAGTAAGTGAAAAGTATAAACATTTTCATTTCCCGGATAAACATTAAAGAAAGGGTATACATATTTAATGAAATTCCCGTCCGCACCCATGACTAATGCCTGAGCCTCACATATCGAGTGGAACACAGTTACTATTGCACTTTGGCACCTGGCTAATTTGCATCTATCAGAAAGATAATACTTCTCACTAATCAGCTTCACTAAAAACAAGTAAGAAAGCAAAAGTTCAGACTGGGAGATACTTTGCGCCAAGCGACTGAGACCAACTTTAAAAAGAAATTTAAAAAGAAAACCATAAGAAAGTTATGAGCAAATTTGGTAGCTCTAGCTATTATAGTGTGCAAGATCTGTAAGTCATGGCTAAATTGACTCGCCTGGTGACCTACTGTAAGAATTTAAATTCTTTTTAAAGCGGGAGATGATTTTTTCTGTTAAAGAGTACCGGGTATTACTTGCTTTTGTACATATGTACCTTAACTATAAGATATATCCTATATATCCTTCATAGACTTACGCAACCTTCATTTCAAATATAGTATAGCGATATTTTATGATACATTTGAGTTCGCAGCGGACATATGTGATTGAAACCGATTGGAACCAAACTGTCAAGTTGGAATTGATTTAACTTAATTGAATTTTCAATTTGTCTGCCGATCCGGTAACCGGTAACCGGTTTCAACCGAGCCCAGGCAAACCAAACCATCCAATTGAGCAGACTGTATTTTAGTATTCTAACTGATCGACGTCGGCAGTTAATAAACCCCGATTGTTCCGATACTGACCTGTGCTCCTGGGTGCTTCGGCCTATTCCAGTTGACTTCTATTAATCCAACTCATGAGTGCTGCTCGTCGATGTGTTGGGGGGAATCGTTGTATCGATTTAAAAGAGGTGGAAACCAGGTGAAAATAGGCAGGGGCTTTGGGGGAATTAAAGCCGAATTGCGGGGGGATTGAATAAGGGATTTAACTTCAGGAAAAACACATTTGGTTTCAGGCACTTTTCTGGACTTTCTTTTGGCTTCTTTATTTGACTTTCTTCACTTGCTTTTGAAGCTTTTTAAGAGCACTAATGGAATTTTTGAATTGAGCAATTGTGTCGTATTATTTGAGGATTTGGATTGGATTTTGTTTGACATATATATATTATTTTTGTGCTATTTCGCTTTTGCCACTGTACTTTGAAACTGTAATGCAAATTGTAATTAATCAGGTGTTTTCTATTATTTATTTTCTTTACTTTTTTGAGCTAACTTTAGCTGTATTTTGTCACATGTTTATTTCGAAGGGGTTTAATGGTGTTTTAAGTCTATGGGGAGAACAAATAGACTTTTAAATTAATCAGCTGTTTTGCTGTTTTATGTATATATTGTTTAGTTTATAGGTGACTACTTTATAAAGACTACATTAATTTTTCTGTTTTCTTTTTTTGGCTTCGCTCAGTGTACTTTAAGCTTCCAATTGAACTACAAAAATAAAATAACAGTTTCTTTGTTTTATCAGCTGATTTAATTATTCTTATTGGACTTGAATTAACTGTTCAAGTGTATATTAATTTTGTTCATTTTTTGTTGTTTATATTAAATAAATAAACTTTAATTTACAAGTAATTTCTAATTTTTAATAACTTTTGATTTTATTTCAACTAATTTTCCTTGATTGTTTATGAAACTTGTATTATTCACTTATTTTTGCTTTGTTTTATTCAAAATTATTCCACATATGGTTGGTCCTTTTATATTTTTAATTCACTGGTTTTTTTCCGAATTCTTAAGATCACATTATTGTAATTAAATTGAGTATTTCTTTTCATTTTATCGTGTGTTATTTTCGTGGCGGATCTTGGCGCTTTTTTTGCATTGTAAACATTTACAGAATTTACAGAATTCAGAACAACAAAAATTTCGCCTCATGGCCACTGCGCCGGCAGCGACGTCAACTGAGACGTCGACGTCGAAAGGCGACACCATTTCACCGGCGACGAGCGAAAGAGACGTAACGAGTCCCAGAGAGGGAGAATTAGAGGGAGTTGGAGAATCGAGATCACACGCTGCGCTGCAACTGTTGCCCGCAGCGGCAGCACCGCCAGCACAAGCAGCAGCAACAACAACAAATTGCTTGAAAAAGTTACCGCTTTTAATGCGACTTTTCGTAGCTGCGACCTTGGATTTGTTAGCTTTTAGAGCTGAACTCTTGGACTGGCGGCAGTCCCCATTGCTTTAACACCTTCAAAGCGCTTATCCAATTGTTTGCTTTTGCCTTTGCCTTTGTTGCTTGTTGCTGCTGCTGGTGCTGGGGCTGCGGGCTCTGCTGGCGTCAGCTGCTGCTGGCCGGATTGCACTGTTGCACTGTTGACCCCTTTTTGGCGTATTTTGAACAATATTTACGGTATTTTCGCGGTGTTTTAAGGAGTTAATCATAACACACATTAGCGCGGAGGCAAAAGTATCTTGTAGAGGCACGATTTTTTCTGAGCGATTTCTCTGCCGACGTCGCGGCCTGCCATGTTGAAATAAACAGCTGACTGCAGAGTTGCCAGATGGCAATTTGGTAAATCTCCTAAAAAATCTCAAACAATCAAGATTTCCCACAGAGTCCATCAGTGTGAAACAGTTGGGATTTATAGCCAGATGTGAAACTCGTGTTCCCATAGAGCACATCTGCATCAACCGTCGGATAACAGCTGATCGCAACAGCTTTTTGTCATTCAAAACGTAAGCAAAGGTTGTCAAATAAGTAAATATGGAAGATTTAGGAACTATTTTGGCTGTTGTAGAGCAACAAAACCACTCCCTAAGGAATATAAAAGGAATATAAAAGCCTCTACACTAGAGGAAATTATGAGTTATTCCTATAAAATCATATCAAAATAAAGCCTAAATGATACAGATTTTAAAGGAGGAAAAATATATATTTCAAGTAAACTAACCCTTGATTCCCCTTCCTCTATTCTCTCTACAGATCGCAAGCCCCTGATGCACCACCACCAGTTCCAGCACCACCAGCAGCAGCTCCCCCAGCAGCAGCACCATCACCACCAGTCCCTGGGCCAGCCCCTGCACCACCACCAGGCCCAGCTGGGCCTCAACCATGCCCAGTCCCTGCCCGTGGGTCTGCCCAAGATGGATCTCTATGCGGCCTAAGCCTAACAGCAGCAGTTGCTGGGCGCCGCTCTCAGCCAGCAGCAGCAGCAGCCTCTCCCGCCTCTTCCAAAGAAATCAACAGCCTTAGCAGTAAGCTGGAAAAACTACGAAGCCTTACATCTCGCCAGGATTTCCTGAAGCAGGAGCGCAAGAACTTAATTTTTTCTGTGGCCCAGCAGCTGCATTGCCGCCATGTTTTTGAATCCAGTATAAGTGTGGATTTGGCCACCCAATTCCTGGTTGCGATAGCTTTGGGGCGAGGTGACAGCGCCGCTCTAGATGTGGTTCTCCTGGACTACCGACTGGCCGGCGGCGGCGTCAAACTTCTGCGGCCCCTCAAAGACCTCAACGAGCAGGAGTTAGAGTTCTATGTGCATGCACAGCGACTAAAGCCACTGCTCAAGAGTAGACTTCAGTATGGCCAGGAGCGAGGAGAGACCGCCAGCCTGCAGAACCTTACGTCGGCGTTTGTAACCAACCTGCAGCAGAACTACGCCTCCACTGTGTCCACGGTGTTCCGGACTGGGGACAAAATTGCTCCCAATACGCACACTGAACAGGCCAGTTGTGTTCACTGTCAGTCTGCGCTGGATTCCAAACTTTCAGGCACTCTACTGGCCATCGAATATTCGCGTTCGGTGTCCGAGGCAGGCGTGGCTCTCTACGAAGACCTCGAGGGACTGGCTAAGAAGCGGCTGATGTCACAGGATGGCCTGTGCCACGCTGGCCGCCGCATACAGACGGAGTTGGACAGCGGTATATAGTTTTTACCAAACATGAAATATATTTCCCACACTATAACTTTGCTAACTTTGTGTTGACTAGTGGTTGCAGCTGCAGATGGCTATCACTGGGGTGAACATTGGAGGCGAGCACCACCTTATGGAAATCATAGATGATATAGCGGTTGTATCGCTTGGTATTTCGGTGTTGATTTTCCAACGATCCCGGCAGGATGATAGTTTGTGTGCAAGCGCCGGGTTCGCTGGGGTACAGTTCATCCCCAGGAAGTACTCCGAACATGCACTCATCGCATCGATAGTAGACGGACTGTACCATTGTGCCGCCGAAGGTGCTCCGATGCCGGAAAACATCGACAAGCTCCCAGTTTCCCAGTTCCAATTGTTCCGGGCCGTTTTTGTTTACATTTTCGTTGTGAATGACACGGAGGAGAAGAAGAATTCAGAGTTGCATCGAAAAACTATTGTATAACTATCGGCAAAATGCGTCCATCAAATTCTGATGGACAACTGATGGAGAACAAAATGAGAAATTTTGGAACGGGTAAACCTTATGGACCGTCAGTTCAACTGATGCAAAATAGCCAGATGTACTCCTGTGGCTTCCCACAGAGTCCATCAGTGTGAAACAGTTGGGATTTATAGCCAGATGTGAAACTCGTGTTCCCATAGAGCACATCTGCATCAACCGTCGGATAACAGCTGATCGCAACAGCTTTTTGTCATTCAAAACGTAAGCAAAGGTTGTCAAATAAGTAAATATGGAAGATTTAGGAACTATTTTGGCTGTTGTAGAGCAACAAAACCACTCCCTAAGGAATATAAAAGGAATATAAAAGCCTCTACACTAGAGGAAATTATGAGTTATTCCTATAAAATCATATCAAAATAAAGCCTAAATGATACAGATTTTAAAGGAGGAAAAATATATATTTCAAGTAAACTAACCCTTGATTCCCCTTCCTCTATTCTCTCTACAGATCGCAAGCCCCTGATGCACCACCACCAGTTCCAGCACCACCAGCAGCAGCTCCCCCAGCAGCAGCACCATCACCACCAGTCCCTGGGCCAGCCCCTGCACCACCACCAGGCCCAGCTGGGCCTCAACCATGCCCAGTCCCTGCCCGTGGGTCTGCCCAAGATGGATCTCTATGCGGCCTAAGCCTAACAGCAGCAGTTGCTGGGCGCCGCTCTCAGCCAGCAGCAGCAGCAGCCTCTCCCGCCTCTTCCAAAGAAATCAACAGCCTTAGCAGTAAGCTGGAAAAACTACGAAGCCTTACATCTCGCCAGGATTTCCTGAAGCAGGAGCGCAAGAACTTAATTTTTTCTGTGGCCCAGCAGCTGCATTGCCGCCATGTTTTTGAATCCAGTATAAGTGTGGATTTGGCCACCCAATTCCTGGTTGCGATAGCTTTGGGGCGAGGTGACAGCGCCGCTCTAGATGTGGTTCTCCTGGACTACCGACTGGCCGGCGGCGGCGTCAAACTTCTGCGGCCCCTCAAAGACCTCAACGAGCAGGAGTTAGAGTTCTATGTGCATGCACAGCGACTAAAGCCACTGCTCAAGAGTAGACTTCAGTATGGCCAGGAGCGAGGAGAGACCGCCAGCCTGCAGAACCTTACGTCGGCGTTTGTAACCAACCTGCAGCAGAACTACGCCTCCACTGTGTCCACGGTGTTCCGGACTGGGGACAAAATTGCTCCCAATACGCACACTGAACAGGCCAGTTGTGTTCACTGTCAGTCTGCGCTGGATTCCAAACTTTCAGGCACTCTACTGGCCATCGAATATTCGCGTTCGGTGTCCGAGGCAGGCGTGGCTCTCTACGAAGACCTCGAGGGACTGGCTAAGAAGCGGCTGATGTCACAGGATGGCCTGTGCCACGCTGGCCGCCGCATACAGACGGAGTTGGACAGCGGTATATAGTTTTTACCAAACATGAAATATATTTCCCACACTATAACTTTGCTAACTTTGTGTTGACTAGTGGTTGCAGCTGCAGATGGCTATCACTGGGGTGAACATTGGAGGCGAGCACCACCTTATGGAAATCATAGATGATATAGCGGTTGTATCGCTTGGTATTTCGGTGTTGATTTTCCAACGATCCCGGCAGGATGATAGTTTGTGTGCAAGCGCCGGGTTCGCTGGGGTACAGTTCATCCCCAGGAAGTACTCCGAACATGCACTCATCGCATCGATAGTAGACGGACTGTACCATTGTGCCGCCGAAGGTGCTCCGATGCCGGAAAACATCGACAAGCTCCCAGTTTCCCAGTTCCAATTGTTCCGGGCCGTTTTTGTTTACATTTTCGTTGTGAATGACACGGAGGAGAAGAAGAATTCAGAGTTGCATCGAAAAACTATTGTATAACTATCGGCAAAATGCGTCCATCAAATTCTGATGGACAACTGATGGAGAACAAAATGATAAATTTTGGAACGGGTAAACCTTATGGACCGTCAGTTCAACTGATGCAAAATAGCCAGATGTACTCCTGTGGGAAGACCCTATTAGACAAACTGTTGTTCTCCCGCTTAATGAAAAAATTAATTGATTTAAAATATGAAAGAAAAGCTAAGGACAGTATCCAGTTCATAAATCTGTTACGCAGCGGAAAATTGGTTATTCTTTTGAAGTGTGACCACTCTGTCAATTTGTTGTTCGGCATTTTTAGAGGCAACTGATGCGGTCATACTTTGTTGACAAGCGGCAATATTTAAAACAAAATTCGTTACTTACCCGCAGTTGAGGATACTCAGTTGCCTTTAATCGCCACACCGCCGACTTGGGCAAGATTCATCAATGATTAAGTCCTTTCCAGTGCAGAGTTTATTATCACAGTTAGTACACAGTTATTACACAGTTTTTTAGCACAGGATAATTAACACCGACAGTCAGTTTTTAGGTGAACGGGTAAAAAGCCGCGGACAGACTGAGGCTGCTGCAGCGAGTCGCCTCTATTTATAGTTGCGCGAAGAGATGGAAAGAGAAAGAGAGCGATAGATCGAGACAGAGGAACCTAGAGAGAGAGAGAGAGAGATAGATCGAGAGGTAGAAACCTAGAGAGATAGAGAGGGAGAGGTAGATAGAGAAAGGGGAGAGAGTAGAGAGAGACAGATATAAAGAAGTTTAGATAGAGAGAGAGAGAGAGAGAGATACAATCTATCTAGATCTAGATCTATCGCTCTCTCTCTCTATCTAGATCTATATCTATCGCTCTCTCTCTCTCTTTCCATCTCCCTATAAATAGAGGCGACTCGCCGCAGCAGCCTCAGTCTGTCCGCGGCTTTCACCCGTTCACCTAAAAACTGACTGTCGGTGTTAATTATGCTGTGCTAAAATACTGTGTAATAACTGTGTACTAACTGTGATAATAAACTCTGCACTGGAAAGGACTTAATCATTGATGAATCTTGCCCAAGTCGGCGGTGTGGCGATGGAAGGCAACTGAGTATTCTCAACTGCGGGTAAGTCCGAACCAAGACTATTGTTCTATATCCTATATACATATATATAATCCGTAAACTCAATAAAATTTATTTCTTATATAAAGCTAACTTATTATTTGAGAGCATTAGCTGCTATGGCCTATAGCTCGTCTGGGTGGTTACAAATTTACATATTGAGCTTATGGACTACATTTTGGGTATGAGATTGGTTTTGTGGAGAAGGAAGAGGATTTTGTTTGAGTTTGCTGTTGGGTCGGCTAGGAGTTGGATATGTACTGATGTCCTGGGAGCAAGAAAGGTGCATCATCAATAAAATAACGAATATTTTGTTTCAAATATTGCCGGTTGTTAACAAAGTATGACCGCATTATATGCCACCATAAATACCGAACAATAAGTGGAATAAGCGGTCACACTTCAAAAGAATAAACAATTTTCTGCTGCGAAACAGATTTTTGAACCGGATACCGTGCCTTTCCTCAAAGAAGTTCACCAATTGGGAAAAAACGAATCTGAGAAAATTGGCTGGCTGAATATAAACTGGCATAAACTTGCATACAACGGCTGATAAAACTGGCGAAAAGTGCCACGAAAACCAAAATACAGAGGTTGAAAACATTGATAATAAGGTGGGTAACTTAGTTTATCAAAATCGTAATTTGCGTGACGTCAACGGAAACGGAAATGACTGTATCGATATTATTATTTTTTAATGGTAAACAAGTTTCTCGTAAAAAAATTTGACTATCAGTGTGCGCACACCTAGTAGGTGGTATTGCTCTAGTGTTAAATAAGCCTGTCAAATATGCTTTGAGTTTTGTTTTCCACAACCTCAATTCAGATAATCAGATTCGATGTTAAGAAAATTTTTTGAAAACTAAAAATATTAATATTAATTATTAATCCTTTCAAAATTCAGGACAAAGACTAGTTGGGTATACAATTTCAAGAGTAAGTATTTTAAAAATATTTCTTTAGTTTCAAAGCTTTGCCATTTACTAATTTACTAGGTGAATCCTAAAACAGAGGTAGGCTCTGTCCTAAAGTATTTTAAAATTTCAACGTAAAGAACATTGAAACAAAGCGTAAAAACAATACTTGCACCTGTCGGAATGATCAAAAATCGCATTATGCTTATTACGCTAGTCTTGGGTAAGTTGTAAGGCTGTAAAGTCGTAAATTGAGAATTATAATGTCCAACTCCTCGGCAGGACTAAGCATCTTACCATCAATTATCGATGGATCTGATATCCCAGATCTTCCAGGCAACGGCACCTTAAAGAATTATGTCTGGCAAAATAGAATAAATGCTTCGGAAATCGTTATCAGGCGTAATAAATTAAATGCTTCGGAAATCGTTCTTAGGCAACGGCAAAGAATAATTTCGAGAAAGAAATTTGCCAGAAAGTTGCAAAAAATGACAATTCCTTTCATAGACAACCTTGATCGTTTACCGAAATTTTTGAAAGAACTCAGAGGAACAGAGAATACCAATTCGACGCAAAAGACCAACAATACGGGCTTGATTTTACCATTTAAACGCACGGAAGATAAACCAAGGCTATATGCGAGGCTAGTGCGGATTCTTTTCCGAAACGCCTGTAAGGAATCTGCGCTCTTATGGGGTTTTAGTTAATTAATCAGTGTCCTATTTTCTCCAGGGAATGATGCCTTGAATTCGTTTAAAAAGAAGAAAATAGAAAGAGTCGATGAGGTGTAGATGATCTCGTATGTGGGGGTGGAACCGGATGACATTTTGTTTCTGAGAAGGCAGAGTTTTCTTTATTTCAAATTTGGATTTCGTTCGTTTGGGGAGAAGAGAAGAAATTAAGCACCAAGAATTGAGAAATTATAAGTGAAAAAATTGAATGTGTGGAGAAATCCTTGGGAACACAGAAGGATAAACAAACATTCCAGTTGAGGCATTCAAAATAAATCGGAAAATAAAAAAACAACACATAACGATTTACATATACGTTTTTTTCATTGGTTTTCTTTTATATATGTATATATATATATAGGTATATATGTAGTATAACATTGTTAACATTCATTATTGACTATGTAATATCCGCTGCAGAGATACTTTTCGTGTTTCGTGTTCTGTTTCTGTTTCCGTTTTATGTTTTGTTTTTGTTTTTTGTTTGATTTTTGCAGGTACTTAGTACTACTTTGCTCCTTGGGTTTGCGATTATTGTACGCTTGTCCTATATATTCATAAAGTATATATATATATTATATGTGTTGAGAATTTGGGGGATCGGGAGGGGCGGGCAGAAAGAATACTAAAGAGTTTTAGGAGTTAATAAATACATCTCGAGTTTAGTTGGTAAAATTGCTAACATTTAGTAAGTAACTATGTTGTACATTCAAGGGCTAGGCTACATATCGTATAAGGTATCGCTGATCTATAACGATCGTAAATATATCTATGTGTATACAGTGTTGTATATGAATATGAAACAATCTGCAGTTATAGATTCTAGGCATAGGCTATGCAGTGAAGTCTTAGACGAGTTTGAATAGCACTTTCTCGAAGTCCGTACATCTATAAATATAGTAAATATCGTGTGTATATCGCTAGCATCTAGTTTAGAGTTACAGTTACAGTTAGAGTTACAGTTAATGTTATAGTTAATGTTATAGTTACAGTTAAAGTTACAGTTTTCAGTTGCTTATATCCGTAAAATACTTGAGTAAAGATAGAGCTAAGATTGTTGACAGACTGACTACTCCTCCTAAGCCCTTGCAACCACGAAGAAATCCCGCCGCATGCTGCATGTTGCATGCTGCATGCTGCTAGTTCGCTGGCTCTCGCTCGTTTGCCTGCCCTTCAGTTGGTTTTGTTCCCCTTTTAGGTTGTGGTCATAGAATATTAGTGGATCATGTTGGTTCTCAGACAATCGGCACGCACACCCATTCCATCAGCCGGAACAGCAGCGAGCACAACCAATTCTAGGCAGCCGTCGTCACCTTCGGCTGTCCGCCAGGTCCTGTTGCCTCGGCACCAGCTCCCGCTAACCCTGCTCCTGCTCCCATCACTCCGCTCGATGTGGCCGCCGCCATGTCCGTGGAGAGCTCCTCCAGCTGCAGCTCCTCAACCTCTGTGGCTTGGCCCTCGGCACTGCTGCTGCTGCTGGTGGTTGTGGTGGTGGTGGTGGCACCGCTGCCGGATTGGCTGGTGCGCAGCTCCGGCGGCAGATAGATTTTGACCACGCTAGTTATCTTCACCCGACAGTTGGGACAGTTGCTGCATCTGCAAGGGTGAAAATGATTCATATTAATAAAAGCTTAGTTAGGGGGTCAATCTCTGACTCACCTCGCAGCGCACTGGGCACAGGCGATGACGTGACAGCACGGATTGAACACTGTGTTGATGGCGCGGTCCATGCAGATCTTGCACTGCATGGCCTCCGAAATGCGCGTGTCCACGCAGCGCTCAATCGCCGCCTCACGCGCCTCCTTCTCGCGTATGGCCAAATCTATCTTGCCGGCCATGGAGCTGCTGCTACCGGCCAATGGCATCATCATGGCACTGGCAGCGGCACCGCCCACTCCTCCGCCACCAGCGGCAGACGAGCAGCCTTCAGCTCCCTCCGATGCCACTTCAGTTAGCAGATCACCGCCCCTTTCGTGCAGTGTCCTTCTGGCCTGGTCGTGCACCTCGCGACAGGTGTGCTGTATATCGAAGACATAACGCTTGCCCAGTTCCGTATTCTCCGAGAACATGGAGGCAATGGTGCCCTTGAGGTCACGGGTAAACTGATTGGTCACCACGCCCCGGACTTTGTCGCACACATAGAAGGCGTGACGCTCTGTGATGGAACGGTAGAGTCCTGCGGCAATGGGCTGCTTGGGCAGCTTGATCTCCAGCTCCTTGCGATCGTTGTGATCGTCCACGTACTCCAGCTTGAAGGTGCGACGCAGCGACTTGGCCGCAGCAATCGCGCCAAAGGGGATGCTGTGAAGGAAGAGTATTGATAAGTTTGAGGTTCTTTTATTTTATTTAAAATTTTATTAAGTTTTCTAACTTGAAAATTGGTCTTTCTAAATTTGTAACTATGTATATCTATTTTATGTGGAATATAAAAGTAAAGTTTTACTCTAGAGTTTACAACCTAAAAACAACTTCAAAGGGAAGTAATTTTACGAAGTAACATTATGATTCTTAATGTTTATCTAATTTCCTCAGCAATAAAACAAGTCTTGAGCATTAATAAACTTAATTATATTAAATATTTTTCAAAGATCCAATTGCTTTACAAATAGTTTTTATCTGATCATTAACCTTGCCTTTCTTAATGATCTCTAACAAGCTTTATAATGAGCTCATAAACAATCATTAAATAGCACAATTAAGGTTAATAGCGCAGAAAAAAGTGGGTTCTATAAAAAAATCACCCCCAAAAAATTTATTTATTTTGTGCTAAACAAGCGGGGTTCCCCCTTTAAGTTAGTTATTTTGTTAAATTTAATTATTATTCAGGTTAACTTTATGATTTATAACCTTTTGTTTTTAAAATATGGTTTATATATGGGTTTTATAAAAAATTCAACTCAAGATTGTTATAGTTTTAAGCTAAATAAGGTAAGGGGAACCCCATCTAGAAAATTGTTTTGTAAAATTTAATGATTACGGTTAATTTCATGACCTATAAACCCTGTGTTGAAAGACTTCTAATTAAACTTTGTGTGGAACTTGTTTTTATAATTATTTATCCTTGAACTTTAAGAATTAATTTACAAAAAGTAAAGGTTTATTTTTCAAATAAACAAGACATTTCAATACAAAGAAAGTTCCTGCATCATTACTCAATTTCTAGAGCTTCAAAAACCAAGATCTTCTTTCCAAGATTCAAGTTAGTTTACTCCTTAAGCCTCTTATACCCTTCAACTCACCTCTGTTTCTCACCCCCCCGGCAGACGGTGATGCCGTGGGCGCCCACCGCTATGTCACAACGGGTGGCACTCTCATTGGTGGTCACCCCGCTGAAGAGCTCCTCGCCATAGCCCTCGAGATCCTGGATGGACTGCAGCAGCCAGTACTTGGCCGACTTGAGGCTCATCTGCAGCTTGGCCAGCTTGCTGTGCTCGATGGCGATCTGGCGCAGGAAGTCCGCCGGCGGCTCGCCCTCGGAGCTGCTCGGCTGGATCAGGTACTCCTCGTACATGCGCAGCTGATTGGTGGCCAGGCGCTCATCCAGTCCCGTCTGACTGCTGCTGTTGCTGGGGCTGCTGGAGCTGCTGTTCGAGTGCGTTTGCGAGCAGGCGGATGTGGAGGCGGAGGCGGAGGCTGAGGCGGAAGCGGATGCCGATGGCGAGGGCTGCAGGCTGCAACTTGTGGCCGGATGGGCCGTGGGCAGCGTGGTGCAGGTCTCGATGTGTTCCATGGACTTTTGCTTGGACAGGCGTCGCTTCTTGAAGCTCAAAACATGCTCCTTCTCCTTGCGCTGCTGCTCCACCCTTTGCTGCTGGGCCTGTTGCTGCTGCTGTGCCTGCTGCTGGGCCAGCTCCCGGCGCATCCTCATGGGGCACTCTGCCCGCAGAGAAGCCTCATTGAAGCGCAGGCCATCGGCCTGGCAGAGCAGCGCGGCCAGCTTGGCCGCTCCGCTCCAATCGGGCGCCGTGAGGCGACCCTCGAGGAGATCGCAACGGGCCTGCATGTAGAACAGATTGCGCACGCTCTCCTGGAGGATGAAGTGCACCGGTACCCAGAACTTGACGCGCAAGGCCAGCATCAGCTGGATGCCACTGCCACTGCTGCCGCTGTCGCCGGAGAGTCGGTTGCGCAGGTTGATCCACTGGCGTGTGCGCGACTCCTTCTGGTTGGGTGTCCAGTGCTCCAGGCCGAAGTATTCCATTTCACAGATGATGTTCAGGGCCAGGCAGACCTGGAAAAGGAGAGGAGAATAGTAAGTTTAGGTATGTTTTTTTTTTAATAGTAGGTTTAGGTATGATTTTTTATAAAAATAGTAGGTTTGGGTATGATTTTTTTATAAAAATAGTAAGTTTGGGAATGATTTTTTATAAAAAAGATATTCTTAGGTTTGATGGGACCTAATTTGAGCTTTAATTGTCTTTTTTTTTTATTCATCAAAAAGTAATTAAAAGATTTGATTTTTAATAACTTGGGTAAAGCATATTTAAGGCACATTTTTAGTTGGAAACAAAGCTGAGAAATTTATATTTTAAGCCATTTTTGAAGCTGTTCGAAAGTAAAGTGTAATATTTTAGTTTGCACATTTATAAACCATGTTTTGTAGATTAATTTAAGGCATCTTTTAAAGAAATTTCATATCTTTAGGAATTTCTATAGGAATATATTAAATATACGAACTCATGGTGAATATCTCAAGTTAAAGCTGTAACAAATGCATTGAATCTCCCTAATCTGTCTGTATTATTATCAAACCCACATAGAAGTTAGAACAAGAAAAGCATTGCAACCACGTACCTCACAACGCTTAAAGTTAAGTTTAGTTAATGTAAGGAAATTCATTCCAATTTCAATTCATTTCAAACTCACTAAAAAAAACCAGTCCCCAGAATATTAAATTCTTTACTAGAAAAAGTTAATTAGTTCCCCAGCAAGGCACTTCCTTTGTCCTAGCCCGCAGGAAATTAAAGTTTAATCTTCGCGTGGCAAACATCCCGCTTGAATGTTTTTCAATCTATTCTGGATCAGCGACTTATCAATTCAACTTGACAGAGCCTGTCAGCGACATGCGGAGGCAGCAGCAGCAGCACAGCGGCCCAAGCCATGTCCTGTCTCCAGGCTCCAGTCCCAGTCACCCGTACCAGTCTCCTATCCACCAATGCCTGTCCTTGTTCCTAGTCACAGTCCTAGTCCCAATCCCGATCCCAGCGTTGTCATGACAGCAGCAACATCCGCCACAACTGCTCCTGGCAAGTGGATGCTGGGTGGGTGGAGCGTGGGCTGCTCCACTGATGCTGTGGTTTCCAGAAATATTTGCTTATGCAACGAGCGTGTCATCGCTTCGAATGGAACAAGTTCAAATGCTGGCGGCGGCAGCAGCAACAACATCCTTATGTGTTCCATAATGCTGATGATGAGGCTGCCTGTCTGTCTGTCTGGTTGGCTTTAACAAGTTGCCTGCCCCGATGCATCGCATCCTGCTCCCGTTGCCATTCCCCAAAGGCACTTGCATTGGCTGGGCGCCGAAATGAAATTTCAAAACGTCAAAAACAAAAATACCAAATACGAATACAAGGAAAATGTGCTTGGGAGGGAGAGGCACTGCCCGAGGCTTACCTCTAAGTATTCTCGTACCCTTAACTTCCCCTACCCCGACAGCACTTTGCATAATGAGATATATGTACCCACCTATACTTTTATGAATACATATATATATGTACATATTACCGAGGCAACAAGTTGCTCACGCATCAACGCCCATTTTGCACATTTTTTCCCCGTTTCCAATTAGGCGAAACCGCACAAAAACACGACACAAAAAATGAAAAGGTAAAGGTGAGATGGATGAGGTAAGAGCTGGGGCAGAGGATGTGCTTAAATTTACGAGTGAAATTATTAGCCATTAAAGTGAAATTTGAGACAATTTTTTCTAGTTTCCGTTTCCGTTTGCCATTCTCATTTTCCCTTTGTGCTCAGGGCATGTCCTAGCATTCTTTTCACCTTTAGAATTGTGCTTACATCTTATGAGTTTATGACTTAATATTCAGAAAAGTCTTTAAAATAATTGAAGTTAGAAAAATGTAGGTAAAAATGAAAATGGGGCCCAGTTAGGGGCATCGAAAAATATGTTTACTAAGCTCTTATTTAAATACCTTTACATATTACCCTAAAAAGCTGCCATTTTGTGCTTAATTAAGCAAGAAATTTACTTGTTTTTATTACCTTTAAAAATTGTAAAATCTAATTGCGTAAAAAAAAAAATGTAATTCCAAATTATGGGCATTAAAAATCGGTTTCTTAAACTTTTATGTTAATACCTTAAAAAAATGCCCAAATAAGTTTTGCTTGTTTAATTAAGTTGGAATTGTGTTTGTTTTTATGACTTTAAATTTTACAGAGATAATTTTTTACAAATGAAAAGGTTGCCTACTTATGGGCATCTAAAAAATTTGTTTATTTAGCTCTTATTTTAATAACTTAAAATATTCCCAAATAAGTTAACCTTTTAATAATGTTTAATTAAGCTAGAACTTTGCTCATTTTTATGACTTTGAAACCTTTTAGGATATCATTATAAAGAAAGAAAGTGTAATTTTCAACTCTTATTTTAATATCTTAACCATTTCTCAAAACAGTTTACCATTTTTAGATTATTTAAGCTAGAATTGTAGAATTGTAATTAAAACTTGGAAACCTTTTAAAATATAAATAGCTAAGAAAGAAAGAAATAATTAAGATATAAAATAAGAATGTATTAAAGAAAATATGATTTTTAAACACTCATTTACAAAAAATGTTTTTATTTACCTCCTAAATTTATAACCTTAAATACTTCCTTAATATTTTTCATTTTCCATGTTTAATAAACCTAAGAATATACTCAAAATAATATACCTCTTGCTCTTTAAAAAACCCACCTGCCGGAGAAGCACCTGTCAAAGCCTAGAGCCTGCCTTTCACCTTGAACAAAGGACATCAGGCCAAAGTGAAACCCAATTCGCCAAACGAATCCACTTCAATGGCACTTTTGGACTAATTAAGACGACAGATGTTGTCGTCAGTTTTGTGGTTTGCAGTTTTGCGAGCCAAGCTCCGAGTCGAACGCAATTAATTAATCAAGTACGCAGATCAATTTACATGCCACTCGAGTCGAAAGTGGGCGTGGCAGCTTAGTAACGGTTGTTAGACAGGCGACAAAGCGACAAGGCGACTAAGAATTTGATGTACAGCTGAGCCCGAGGAGGAGCAAGGAGCCGTGCCATGGAAGGGCATTAAATTCATGGCCATTCGGGGAGTGGGGTAAGAGCAGGCATGCGGATACGGATACGGATGTGGATGTGTCGTGGGTTGCCGTTGACAGCCGTCGTCGGAGAGCGAATCTAATGAAGCCTCTCGAGAGCTTGGTAATAACCTCCCTGAAATCTCATACCACGCATTTGCCGCGAGCGGAATGTTTAACAGAATTTAGGGAATCACCAGCGGATGGAAATGGATGGAAATCGAAAATGGCAATGGCAATGCCAGATGGTGCATAAATCCCTCACCATGCCTCAGTAATGGTTTTTTGGCTAGAACTAATTATATTTCCTAATGAAGTGAACTCGAAATGTAGAAGCACTTCAGGGTCAATGATCGCATTTTGTTTTCGAAATAAACAAAGTACTGTAAATAAACACATTTAATCGAAAATTTGGTATAGAAAAAGTTAATATATACGCTTTTTGGAAACCAAATTAATTAAATTGGGTTGAAACTTAGCATTAGGACTTAAAAATAAGTAGTTTTAAGTGTTACCTAACAAACAAAGAAAGTGTATGAACAAATACTGTCTTTAAAACGAACTTTTTAAGCTGCTTATTGAGTTCATTTTAATTTATTCTTAAATATTAAGTATACACCTTCATAATTTCCTTTTATACAAAAATATCAAGTATCCGCCTTGGTAATTTCCTTTCCCGCGCTCATAAAAATATCAAGTATACACTTTCATAATTTCCTTTTATTAAAAAATATCAAGTATACGCCTTAATAATTTTCTGTTCATACAAAAATATCAAGTATACGCCTTGATAACTTCCTTTTATACAAAAATATCAAGTATACGCCTTGGTAATTTCTTTAATTTCAAACATATCAAGTATACGCCCTGTTAACTGTTTATTTTTTAAAGCTATTCTTCTTTACCCCCCAGCTACCCGTAAAATACTTTAAATTTATTATGTTTTTATATAATTAGCAACCCGTTTTTCCCGCTCAACCATTAATCTGGGCATTTTATTCCAATTAGGCAACACATTCATCCCCAACAACAGCAACAGTTCGGAGCTCATAGAAATATTCTGCTGGTCGCCGGGGCATTTATTTCGAATTATTTCGAATTTTGTGGCTTGGAGAGCGAAAACGTGGCAACAGGCGGAACCAAAAAGGCTGAATACATGTGCATACTATGTGTGTGTTTGTACATAACATGTGAACATTCATTCACCGCAGAAATAATACGGCAACAAAAGCAACGAAATACGCTACAAAAAAATATATACTGAAAATCATCGCCGCTGTCAAGTGCAAAGTCCACTTTTGTGGATTTCGCTAAAATTAAATACAACACGAAAGCGAGCTGCTAAATGCGAGACGTGAACCGATTTTTAGAGTCAACAATAGCAAATACAAGTCGGGAATGGGACTTAAGTACCGACCCCCACTGACATAACCGAAAGTTACGAAAGTTTTTCCCCAGAAAATCCCCGATTTAATCCCCCGCAGATGCTTCTTACCACTCCTCAGGATTATTATATTGCCCTTGGTAATGCCATAAAGGCTTATTTGCAGTTATTGCCGGGTGATTTTCAGGGCTTTTACTATACGTCGTAAAATCGGGGGCAAGCAACAAGCCAGTGTAGAAGATACACCAACTATCTACATATGTTACTTGATTTTTTACTGGGAATCTCTCAAGAGATATAAACAGATATTTTATTGAGAATTATTTATAGGTATTTATTTTCAATTTTGGGGTCATTTCATTTCAGTTTTAATGCCTGGCAACAAGCAGGCAAAATTGTAAATTTCTTTTAAGCAAAAAAAAGTATATTTTATTAGAAATCTTGAGATATATTTTAAGTTAGTTGATATTTAATAAACTTTATGTTTGTAAGTAACAACATTCAGTTGTTTTTTTTGTTTACTTTAAACCTAAGTAAATTTTATTTGAACTCGTAAACTTGTTTGTTTCTTTACAACTGGCTATTAAGTTTATACGGTGAGTTATACTTCTCTTACTTTTAACAGACTTACTGATTATTTTAATACATTTTCAAGTAAACAACACCTGCTGTAAGAAATTTCATTGAGTTTATTTATAGCTTAAAAATGGGGAATATACACACACTTCCTTGACCTTTTAATTATTTCTTTTTGTACCAAGCAACAAGCGTGTAAAATGACATGCCTCTCTACACCTTGTCCGGTGGCTTAACTTCTCCCCCTAAGAGTTTTAAGATGCGCCAACTCAAGAGCGGACTTAAGAGAGAGCGCTCCCCAAAGGTAAACAAAGCGAAGGAGCCACGAAGAAAAAATGATACAAAAAACAAAAACAAGTGTAACTGCCAGATGGGGAGAGCGAGCGTGAGAAACAAAAGAGCGTCGCTCTTTTTACAGTACAGACAACTCACAACAATTGTAAACGTGAGAGGCAGGGGAGACTCCGAGTGGGGCCTTCGAGGGGGATCCAAGGGGGAGGGGCTGCTATGACTAGCTGGCAGCAGAAAACCCGACTGCATTGGACTTTGGACCCGAGTCTTCGAAATGCCAATTGGACTTTGGACTGGCACTCGCCTAGTGAGTGTTGTGTGTGTGTTGCTTTGTTGCTGTGCCTCAGTTGCTGTTGTTTCTCCTGCTCTCCGGCTGTTTATTGTATGTTTTTGTCACGTCGTCGCCCCTGCTGCTCTTCGCCGATCGCTGTGTGGCTTGGCAACTGTATTTTTTTTTTTATTTTGTATTTGCTTAGTTTAATGCCCAGCCGAAACCGAAACTGTAACTCAATTCGAAGCCATGACGTCAGATGGAGAGACGACTTTGTACTTTGAACCCGGGAGAGGTGGAAAGAAGGAGAGTGCCAGGTTGAGCGAGGCAAAGAGTGAAATTTACATGTCGCGATTAAAGGCTGATTAAATGCATTTCGAGCGCGTTACACGTGCAAATAAGAGAAATATAGTCGGTCGGGCAAGAGAAAGAGCTCAGCGAAGTGATCTTTGGCAAGGCTGCTGCTGATCAACTCTCTTCCTCTTAGCAATTGTTTGCAAACGAGATAAATAAACAGATAGACCAGATGGAAGACTATAAACGGTTAGAACTCGTTCGCGTTTTTCACCCGTTTTGCAGGTCATGCGCTTATAGAGTGATCACTTCTCCCGCTCGCCCCCCCCAATTGCCATCCCGCTACTCACCCGCTGACAGATGGATCTCCGGGCGCAAGAGGGGGGCAGGCTGCACCCCTTTTTATAGAAATAATTACACTGAACGAAAATTTGTTCAACACTGAGATTCATTTTGGTTTAAATTGAATTTTTGAAGTATAAAAACTATTTAATTTTTTTTTCAAACAATCTACAATTAATGAAAAGAAGTTTTAATAATAATTAAAAATATGTATTCAAAAAATAAATTAAACAAACAACCTAAATCTCATATTTTGCAAATTGCACACACTTTTTTCGCCGTGTTTATTGGGAATGAAAATGCACTGCAACTGGTTCGATGCAGGGAAATTGGCCATAAATTGCACTTAATTACTTATGCACCGAGACAGAGTGGAAAGGGGGCGGTAGAGGAAGGAGAAGGGAACAACCACGTGCTCGGCATGTGCGCCACCTTATAAATGGAGGAACCCGTCTTTATCAACCTGCCCCCGCCTTCAATTCACCATAACTGTTTCACGTTCGGTGGCTGCTTTTTTAATTGCTGACGTGAGAACCGGCGGAATGTCTCTGACAAATGGTGAAAATGGAAATATGTAGTCCATATGGCCAGATAGCGCATGAAATATGGAAAGCGAAAAGCGAAAAGCGAGTGCAAGTGCAAAATAATTGATGGAAAGTCTGGACCACCGGGTGCTGATGCAATTAGCCGAGGGTAGAGATCGAAATGTCAAGGTGTGTGATGCAACATTTTAAGGTAACCAATCAAAAGGTGCTGCTGGAAGTCGCTATTTATAATAACAAGAATCGAAAGCTTGGTTTTTCCAGACTATTGCTCATCGAGGCACTTGAATTTAACCAGTCTGAGCTTACTGAGCAAATAATAATATGATAATAGCTCAGCTAACATTCATTCATTCTATTTACTAAGATCATGTTTCAAAATTAAACTAAAACTTTAATTCAATGACACTTGATTTCTTCTCTGTATAACAAATAAACTATTTCAATGAAATCATCAAAAAAATCGGTCATAAACGAGTTCCATTTCAACCTGATTACCCCTATAAGCCATAAATCGAAGATCAGCAAAAATGGATCCGCCTAAATATGTATAAGAAATACATGCAACACTTGCAGTTCCTATGTGCAATGCAATGCAATGCCCTTATCTATGCCCCAATCTGGCAATTGCAATGCTATATATAGTATAAGAATACATTATCAACAAGTGTGCCAACCTTCGCTTCCAACCTTCGGCACCTCAATCACAAAGTTTCAGTCCCACTTAAATTTTCCTTTCCATATGGTAAGCGAAATGGAAGCGTCATCGCTGTTACTAATGCCAGTTTTTTTCAAAGCTATGTGATTATACATATGTGTATTATAGGACCTGGCATTTTGCCTTTTCTCTAAAATGTAATTAAATTTGAAATAAGATTGAGAAGTAGCGGATGAGCAGTATTCTTAGTTCTTATGAGAAAAGAAAGGTACAGTGTAAGCCCAATTTACGGAAAAATATTAATTATATATTATGAAATATGACATTTACTTTATTGTCATTCTGTAAGCATTTTCAGAAATATTTTTTAAAATTATTAAGTTACAAAAAATTATTACTTTTTAGCTCAGGAAGTAAAATTAAATCAATAATCTCCTAAAATTACTTATACCCCCCTCTCACTGTACGAAGAAACGGTACTCTTCTTGGTTCTTATTAGAACATGAGCACGTGTGTGTCTCTTTTACTCGTCCTCCCTGTCTCTATCTCTCTCCCACTAGCTGTCTCTCTGGGCCAGTTAGTGAGTAAGAGAGTAATGCAGTTGCATTTATTTTCTGCAGCAGGCCTAGCAGCAGCGACGCCGACAGCAGCAGCGACCGACTGAACATTGGACTTTGATCGTTGACCATAAATTTTATAGCAAAAACGAAACAAATGGTAGAAAAAACTAAAAGCTAAAAACAAGAAACAACAAAAATACTAGTGCATTCAAAGTGCCCACTAAAAATGCAATAAGAGCAGAGAAAAACAATTACAGCGGGCGAGTGTTTTTTAATGCCATTTCATAACCGCAATTAAACAGCTAATGAATATGCGATAGTTCTGGCTGAGAATAAAAGTCCTTGCTGATGATGGTTAAGTATCATAATCAAGGACACTTGAGAGATTTTTATTATGGAAAAGTTCTTAAAAATTAATGGGTAATTTAAGTGTGTTTTTAATGGTTTATGGTGATAAACAAACAACATTTTAAGAGTTAAATAATGTATTTAATCTTATAATTAATTAGAAACTTTCACAATAGTTAAATTACTTTATTTAGTTTATACTTCTTCCCATAACTAAAGTTGTAATATGCTGGAAAATGGATAAAATTTACCAATAACTCAGCTTTGCCACATCCTTTTTACAGCTTCTTCTTCTAATCTTTTTCTATAATAATAAATGTGACCATTTCTTGCTTTCAGTGAATCATGTCTTGTCCTGTCAGCGATCTCTCTGTTGGAAAGTGTGCTACTTGTCTCCTCCGCTGACATGCCACTTGAAGTCCCCGTACTCGGGAATGAGTCAAGTTTATGGAGCCATTAAACTCTCATCGCCCTGCTGCTGTACATATATATATATAATTTTTTTCTGTTGTTTTTGGGCAATTATATGGGTGGCCCCAATTCGCTGAGTGATCCAGTGTGGCCGTCTTCCTGCATTTTTAATGAAAATGCTGCTTTTGCGAGCTGAGGAGGAGCGACTGTTTTTAGCTGCTTTGGCCGCCGTACGTGACTTTTGGCACAGCCTGCCAAAGCGGCCGAAACGGTTGCGTCAACGGCTAAAAGGCAGCGTCAATTGCAAGCGGAGGCAGAGGAGGCTGCACCAAGTCTTAAATAAAAATCATCATGTATATATGTATGTATGTATATATGTTTACATATGTACACATGTCCGTGGGTATTAAAAATCAGGGCAGCCAAATGAAAATATATGTGTCCTGTGCATATTTATGCAGAAATGTGTGTCCTGGCAGTTGCCATAATTTTTCTCGTCCTCCTCGCGTTTTCCATGTTTTTTTTTTTTGTGTTTTTATTTTTTTTTATTTGCCGCTCTGTTGTTTTGGTTTCGTTAAGTATGCGTCATTTTCAGTGGCTGCCACTTTTTGCGTGCGTTGCGCGAAAATGCGGAAAAGCCGCAGGGCTCCCTTGTACACTAGCCGCCACCCCAGCTTTCCAGCTTTCTTCCTTCCGCTTTTTTTATTTTCCTTTTCCCCTCGGAGAGTTGGCTGCAGTGCAAACAAGAGTCCTCTACAACAACAGCAGGCCAAATAAGCATGCAAATGCATTACATTGTAAATTATGGGAGCGGGAAAAGAGGACTTTTCCAGACCCTAATTAGCATGGCGCATTCCCAATTGCCGGTACGTGATGCCAGATTATCGTGGCTTAACTTTGTGGCCAAAACTCTCGACTACTGGCCAGGATTAGGGCATTAAATAATAAACTTTTTCCCCGATTTTTGAGTTTGGGCAATGGAGTTTGTGAAAGTGGAAATGCAAATGAATAAAATTCAACTTTTTGTTGTAATTTTTCAGAGCATTTCAGTTCTAAGAAAAATAATACCTGTTGGGAGGTTTCCTGGGAAAGTCCAGGGGTAACTTCCACAGAAAATCTCTTGACCTAATTTCAGTGGAAACTCAATAAAAGAAAATTTAAGGATACTAGTTTAAAATACTACAAGAAATGTACAAAACAATTAATTAAACACTTTAGTTCTGTATAAACTTCTTTTGCTGCCATAAAACCAGCTTTTTACATTTAAGTAAAATACTCAAAAGACATGTCAGAAGTTTTTCACCAAGAATGTGAGCTCCTATTACCAAAAACCTACTATAGTATCAGTCCAAGCCATTTAGCAAAGTCAACTTTGGGCGGAGGGAGGAGGCTACTCCACAGCCAACAAAGTTGGCATAGCAACCGGAATTCTCCCAGTGATCCCCACTTCTCCGCTTCCCCCGACTGGGGAAATATTCTATTTACACAAAAACACTCATTTGATTTCCATACCATTTTCTAGACTCTCGGAATCACATTTGCAACTTGATAAATTACATTTTGCCTAAATGAAATGTTCAGGGGGGGAGTGAGTGAGGGGGAATGGCGAAAAGATTTGTGGAGGCGGCGGCGGCGAAACTTTTCCTGGCCAACAATGAAAGGAAGGAAAACTTGGCGAAAAGAATGTCAAGTGCACATACGAGAGCCAGAAATGGAAATGTTGTGGAATTTTAAGATGACGAAATGTGTGTTTGCTGCGGCCAGGAGATGCATTCCCCCAAACACGAGCGATATGTATGTACATACAGATGCCCGAGTGAGTCAGAGGTCAGGGTCTTGCGGACCACAAAACTTGGACAATTGTCGATGTTTAAGAAGCCGGTTCAAAAACTACACAAAAAAAAGAGGACATAATAATAATAAAAAGAAATTTTCTTCCGCCTGGCGGATTTTGTGTGCGGAAAAGGGATGCATAATAAGGCAACATTATGCGGCAGAGGATGGCACAGTTCCAAAATATAATAACAGAGATATCAGCAAATCGGTTTCTGGGGCCCCCGGAAAGTTTGCGCCGGCCAAGGGGCTTCCCCGAGTGGAGCTGCCGCTGCAGCTGCTTTGATGATTTATCCGCCACAACACAGCCACCCAGCCAGCCAGCCAGCCAAGCACTCGCCCACCCAGAGGCGCCTCTTTTATAACCCTGGCTATGAACTTGTTTACCCATAAATCCACCAGGCAGGCTTACAAGTTTACCTCACTCGGGCCCAGTTCCAGCTCCCACTCTCGCCTTGGCCGCTCTCCAATGTATTTCAATTAAGTTATCAAATACGGCAAACACACACAGACACACACCCAGGGACACACCGCTTTGCAGCAGGTTTGTATCTGTCAGTTACCAAAAAATGTATATTTTTTACTGCCATACTCGTATATAATACATACGTAGGTAGAAAGGTAGGTACATATATCTATGGGTAGATCCTTCTGCTGCCGCTGCTGCCTGTTGCCAGGTGCCAGGCTGGCTCTTGTCTGCCCCGTATTGATTTTCTTTTTGGCCAATGATGTCCCCCCCCCACACACCCCACTCTCTCCAACCCTCCCCCCTTGAAGCAATTCCATGTTTGCACTTGATAATTCCCGCCTGTTGGTGGGGGCATTTGCCATGCAAATGGGTCGCCGGCAAAACACATAATAATATATCATTTAAAGTTGGTGGCTCACTTAAAAAGCAGCTCCGGTCCAATGTCCGTGCCTAACCTCATTTATTCTAATTGTAAATTGCACTCGGCCCGTCCTTGGGTCCTTTCGGTTTCGCCACCGAGCATCAACCGGTATCGGAAATCGCGCGTGACAAGCTTAGCCTAACCAAATACAACTCCAGGTCCTTCTCGCTACAATGAAGGTTTTTCTATGCACGGTGGGAAATGGGGGAAAGTCTGTTTCAAATATCATAGGTCACGTTTCACAGAATATCTTTGAAAGACTTAATCAAAGAAGGATTATTTTTTAATATACCTTTTCTTGTTAGGATTTGTAAGAAGACGTTTGGTAACAATTAATTCCTCATTTAAGATTTTCTTTTCTTATAATTGCAGCTCCTGTGAACCTATATATCCTTCTAAACCACCCCTGGATCTCATTATATCTGATAAAATAAGTTCAAAATCATATCATAAAATCGTAGTAATATTTTTCTAGAATATTTAATAAAGTTTCTTGTAAAAACATAAGGTTTATATCTTCAAAAATCCTTTCTTCACCTCCTTACAACTGCAGGAACATATTTCTTTCCAAGTTTGTCTTTTAAAAAAATTATTTTGTCTTATAAAATAAGTTTAAAAACATATCATAAAGTCTCAGATATATTTTCCTTCAATATTTAATAAATTTATTTCTAAGAATATAACGTTTACATCTTCAAAAATCCTTCCTTCACCTCCTTAAAACTGCAGGAACTTAGATTATTCCAAATTTTACAGTTAAGCCTTTAGAACCCCATTTTCCTGGCAGTGTATATCGTTCCCCTCCTGTTCTTCCCTACATTCAAATGACTTTAGTCATTGCAGTTAATGATGCCTGGCTTTGGTCCCCACCCTGAAAACCCTCACTCCCACTACCCAACCCACCACTCCCACACCCACTCCCTCTTCCCAGTCTTGAGCCCAGTTCAGAGGCTTTGATGGACATTTGATGGCGACCAGAGCTCCGTCCCACTCCGCCATATGCCAAATGGCAATTTTCACTTCGTTAAAATTGTAGAATTTTCTTTTCAAGCAATTTAGTAGCGGAAAATGCTTTTGATGCGGGCGAAAAGGAAAGCTCCGGCCGGCGGATACAGGCTAAGTGGGTGACGAAGCCAACAGGCTTCGTGGAGGAGCAGGGGGGAAAATCAGAGCGGAAAAGTGCGGAAAAGTGTGTGACTAGGCACCTGGCAGACTGCAGGTCGTCTACCAGCACACAGATTAGAAATGATTGGGGGTTCTGATTTGATTATTCCAGAATGCCACTCACTCGGTAAATTACACAAAAATAATACAAAAAAAAAAAAAAAACAAGAATGTATTAATTTACTCGGTAATTCCAGCAATTATCATTTCGTGACCTCAGGCAATTTTGCATTGGCATATGAATATGTAAAATTCAAATGAGAACTCAGTCATCTATCCTTCCTTGCCTCCCCCCACCGCCATTACAATGGTGTTTCTAAATGTAATTACACTAAAATAAATAAATCTCCTGCCAGGGCGATTTCCATTAAACCGCAATTAAAATTCCTCGAAAATGTACTCTGTTTTCTTACAGCAGGACTTAATTAATTTTAGTCCGGGCTATGAAAATGTCGCTTTAAGAGGCTCAATTAAAATGGCATTATCCTGGCGCTGATTGTGGTTTTCTTGGGGAGTGGCGAAAAAACAAAGACAAAAGCATCGGAGGAAGGCTTCGAACAATGCAAACAGGACACGATTGCCGCAGGGACACTGTACCATCTTTGGGCAGTAAAATAAAAATAAAAGGCATTTAATTAAAGACGGCCGAAGGACAACATTTTCCGCCTATATAAAGCAGGGATTATACGCTAATGGAAGCGGGGGAAAATGGCACAGGAAAAGCCTCTCCTTTTCACTCTCTGACACTCTCTACATAAAAATACAAATAAATTGCAATTTAATTCGATTTCGAATTTAAAATTGAAACCGGCCAGAGTCCGAGAGTGAATTATATCTTGATCCGGCAGCTGATCGGATTTGTTGTGCGAGTTCATTTCCCATCATGTCTTTATGTGCTTTTATTGGCCCCCTTTGTTTTACAAGGCCCTGTGTCGCCGCCACCCACTGGCTTCCTGGCAGGAAGGACGTGCCAGGAGAGGAGAAAGGCCAAAGAAAATAATAGTGAAAGCCACACAGGACTCGCCTCGGTTCGGTTCGGTTTGAGGCAATAAAAGTAAAGCAAAAGCAGTAGCACAGGAAAAAACTAAATAAAAAAAAATGGAAAGGGCGAAACAAAAGCCTTGCCATTAGAGACACATCAAAATGGCACTCAGCATGGTGCCATGGGGATGGGGAGGCGGGGCGGTGCGGTATTGAGGATTGAGGAAACCCAACCCCACCGCCAAAGGAGGTGTGAAGGGGCACCGAGT
Organism: Drosophila jambulina; assembly: GCA_018152175.1. Taxonomy (NCBI): domain Eukaryota; kingdom Metazoa; phylum Arthropoda; class Insecta; order Diptera; family Drosophilidae; genus Drosophila; species Drosophila jambulina. The sequence continues at coordinate 10,751,274 of JAECXH010000113.1, read as the reverse complement.
CGAGCTTGTCGGCTTTTATAGAAAACTATATTCGAATACAATGGGAAAAGCATTCAATGCATTCCCCTGTTCCTGCGGTTTGTTTTGCGGCTTGCATTCTTTTTTTTTTCGGCTGCATTTTCACGCAATTTATTGTTCTTGCTCTCTTCCTCATACTCTTTTACTGCCTTTCTCCTGTTTCCTGTAGAAATTCTCCATTTTAATACCCAGTGATCGGGAGGGTATGAAGGTATACTGCATCAGGTCAAAGTTGCTTTCTGTGGCATCACAAAAGCAGGAATGGATTGGATTTATGTAATATAATATAATAATAATAATCAACCAGCAAAAACCATCTAAAGTATATCAAAATGTTTAAGTTTTAAATTATTTTTATCTAATTTTGTGAAAAATTTAATACATCCTTAAAAACCAGGTATCTCACAGTCGTGCTTCCTGGACCCTGTCTTTCCTTCTTGCTTTTTTTATTGTTTAATATTGTTCTAAGCTATGTATGTTGGTTTGGCCTAGAGTAAGCTTTATTTGTGCAGGTTGAGCCTGGGAAATGAGTAGAAAGAGGAGGTTTACTTGCCCATATTTCCGCTTAGTTGTTGTGCATTCAGGTTTCTATGGTTTTACACTCCCCATTTTCCTCCTGTTGCCACGCTTCTAAGCTTTGGCGAAATGGGCGAAAGCAGTTCAAGGATAATATGCAAAAACCATGGAAACAATAGATAACACTAGACTCCAAGGAGGAGGAAGAGGAAAAGGAGGAGGAGGCGAAACGTTAGTGGCAAAATGGAGGCGCCTGCTTAGCAAATGACATTATCATTTGCCTCCAACATTGATTTTGCTCAAATTCCGTCATTGTCATGTGCAGGCACGATTTCTGCATCATCATAAAAGTGCTGAGCGAGCACTGCAAGAAACTAAGTGGCCTAGCTAAGAGTAAAAAAACTAAAAGTGCAGAAAAATAGTCAATTCAAATTGATGGATAAAAACTAAAGGAATAGCAAAACATCATTATCTAACAAGAGAGAACTTTAAGAATATATGTCTAAGGATACAATCTAAAAAAACTACTTTTTCTGTTAGACTTTCAGTGCAGGGTGCTAAAAGACAAATGCCCCTGACTGTGCAAGCGGTAATTGCATTAAATGTCGGCTTAAAAGCAGACGACACCCACCATATACCCCACCGCCACCATCAACACCCGTGTTTTCCTTGCTTCCTTTCTGCATTACTCGTCCTCCACTCCGTAGCCTTGTCATTGTCGCTGGATTAGCGTTGGATCTCCTTCCGATTTTTGCCCACTCATTCGCACGTAGAACTACTTCCAATTAGCCGGAGAATGGTAAAGATACTCAAACACATGGCCGCAGAGTGCTCGGTTTTAACCATTTAATCGATATGTGCAAGGAGTTTTCACCGAAAGAGGAGCGAATCAAGTTTAGTTCACATCGCACGTGACGTCCGCTGACTTTATTCGTTTCGACTGTTTCTCCCGTCGCCCTTTGAAGTGCACCCACTCAATTTCGTGGTACAGGTCAAATTACCTTAAATATAACACCCAAATATATTTGCTTAACAACATCAAGTTGGTGAAATATTGGATGTGGTTTCTTGGCGCCCAAGGAGGAAGTGAAGTCAAGCTTCTGAAGATATTCGAAGGGGTTGCATGGCGCCCCACGGGGGAATGAAGTTAATATTTAGAATTTAATATATTTGTTTAATTTGTATGAAATGTAGACTATTATATTTTAGTAATAGATTCCAAATAAATATTCAAAATATTTAAATTCATTTTGTAAAAGTTGCAGTTACAGAGTTTGAACTGTAGTTGGCTTTTCTTTTAGGGCCTTTGCCTTGTTTCTTGTATTGTGTGCTTTGGCACGCGAATATAATTTCCTTTTGATTGGGCGCGCCTCGGCCCGACTTCATTCGCCGACTAGCTGGGAGCGATTTTCCAGATAGATTTGCGGGCGCACTGCCAGCACACGGTGTAAACATAAATTGCTCTGGCAAGGACACGCACACACACACAGCCCAGCAGTTGGGAGTGCTGAAATGGTGGAATGGAGCAAGGACGCAGACAGGATGGCGCGCACGCACCGCGAAGCCTTCTTCGTTCGTGTGACCCTCAGAGCTCCAAACTCCAGGCCTCGACGGCAGTGGGAGCCACACCACAAACCCACACACACACACACATACGCACACACACCACACACCCATGATGTATGCTCGCCAGGGTTGCCGACTTGCCCAAAGTCAAGACATCGGGAAGTAAATAAGGGGGGAACTCTCACCTCTCACCTTCTGAAACTCTGACTTTTAAAAGGGTATTTTTTTCCTTACAGAGGAAGTTGAAACTCTGAGGTTTTTCATCTGGAAAAACTTTTTCTTGACTCTACCTTTACGGGCCATGTGCTCTTTACAATTCCCAAGTTTGTGTTTGTAAAACTTAGGACCAATATTTTGTCAATTCTTAAAGGAATTAAGTCTAAAAATACTTCAACAGAAGTTAGAATTGATGTGATTTACTAATTATGGGCGTTGAGAAATTATGACTAGAATAATTTCTAAACTGAAAAAGTTTTTTAATCAAATTTGTGGCCTTGAAGGCCCCTGGCAACCCTGCACCTGAAAGTGTGGTCTGGCCTCAGGTTGCCATCGCCTGTGGAGGAGCGAACCGAGCATTTTGCATTTTCGGACACTGGCACAAATGTCCAGCGAACATGATAAACGCCCTGCTGCACCCGTACCGACATAAAACTGATGGCAGGAAAATGGGGGAAAATGCATGGGCTTTGCGTTTTGTGTTTGGTGTTTGGTTTACGGTCCGAGAGCTGGGAGTTTGGAATTAATTCCGAAATTGGCAAACGACATTGGGCTTTGCCGTGGGTGGACATGCCCCCACTCCGATTTAATTGTTTGGAAAATTAATTTTTGCCAGCATCTGCGGCATAGAAGCAATTGATTAGCATAGGCATTGCATAAATAAATAAATTCCACATAGATTACCATTTTTCGGCCAAGGAAACCCCCCACAAAATTTATTGATAGTATATATTTTATGCACCAATGCATTTGACTATTGCAATCAATGCAAATTCTTATTGTTATTTCCCCCACAAATACTGGCTGGTTTGTTCGGTTTTGTAATTTTCAGTTGACTTCTGCTCTGCCAGGGCTGAAACTAATTAAGCGGTAAACAACAATGGAGCAATATCAGCGGTCACTGAATATGCATGTCTTTGTTTTAAATAAGTTTGCCGCTCCCTCTGTAAAACAGAACTTTCAACTGTAGTGTGAAAAACCCGAACCCATTCGAATAGTGGGGAAAAAATAAATTATATAAGCCATATATATAGTGTATTTGCATTGTTTTTTAGGCTGCGTGTGTGAGCCTCAAAAATTTATGGCAGAAAAAATCAAAAACCAGCAGTGAACCAATTCGGCATACACTTCAAAGCGATAAAGCTAATAAATTTTGGCCCTCTTAATTAAGAGTCAACATAAAATATTTACGCTTCTGCACAGAAAAGCAGAATAAATCAATTAAAAAATTAACAAAAAAAAAACTAAAATAGTTTCGCTGCGAAAACAACGAGAAATATTTGTGTGTGTTTGAAAAGGTTCAACGCATCCAAAAATAAATGAGTTTGTCAATTTCTCAGTCGTTTAAATAAAGCAATTTAATTTTAATCATTTTAGTTGCCCAATTAAAATAAAACTCTATTGCGTTGTATCTTGAGATACAAAGACACATTCGCGAGATACGCTCTTCGGAGAGGTGCCAAATGTATCTGAAAACACGGGTGCTGCTCGTATTTATCTTTGGCTGTTTGTTTAAATTGTTAATAACTCTCGCAATGCAACAAATAAAAGCAACGAAGCGCGTTGTACCGGAGCAGAACCGGGGCAAGAAATAAAATAACAAATTTACATACAAATGCAGATGCAGATACATATATGGCGAAAAATACAAATAATAAAAGCAACAACAAAAAAATAAATAAAGCGAAAAACGAAAAACGAAACTTGACAAAAATACGAAAATAGGTAAATCTCGTTTTGTGCCTTTTGCGTTTTACATTTTTTTTCTTGATTTTTTTCGCATGGGCTTGGCTCTTGACTGCGAAAAGAACAACAAAAGCGAAAAAACAGCGACAGACACAACCTAAAACGGAGAGGAACACACAAAACCAACTCAAGTCACATACAGATACACAGTAAACAAAGATCTGGAGTGATGATAGATGGGTTTATAATGGGTTCTACAGGGGAACAACTTGATCCGAAACTGTAAAGCATTGTTAAAACAGTGCTTTTTGGCTGCAAACCTATAATTTTCTCTATTTAACTATCTATCTACACTAAAAAGATACTATTTCTCCAGGTGCACGCCTGCTTATAACTTATTCTTTTTGTAAAATCCGCGTATGTGTGCTTTTCTTAGCAAAATACAACTTCCCGAATAACCGCATTTGGGCCAAGGCTAAAAAGGCCACCACACAGGGCGTATACTTAATATTAATCACTAAACTTTACTCTAAGTAAATAAATAAACAAATGAAGTGTGTGTGTGTGTGATGTGCTGGGGGAAATTTGAATTTCAATTTAACATCTGTTGAGGGCAAACAAATGGAATAAAGAAAAACGCAAAAAAAAACTCATAAATTGCGTTTTAGGAAAGAGCACAACAAATAAGAACCCGTGGAAAACGAAATTATTTATGCTTATTTATCATTTACGCTTTGATTGCTCTTGATATCTGACTTCTACCTGTAGTCCCCTCCACCACCTCGCGCCATCGTCTTTCCAGTTTTTATCAGTCTGCCTTTCCTGTTCTGTTTCGAGTTGTTGACATCGAGTATTAATATAAGAAATTTCCGAGCTTATCAGAAGAAGGTGATAAACAAAGAGACACATGGGAAGAGTCCACTAACACGACGCCATATCCCACATATGGATACATATATTTTTCACATTCTCTGCTGCTTTTGACATTTGTTTTTGTGTTAATTATACATATATACGAAAAAAGTATAAGCAAGGGATGGGTGTATGTCTTGCTTATTTACTAAACAGAAACAAGATGAGTTTTGGTTGCCCAATTTAAGCAATCAATATTTTATAGCAGGTTCGCTTTGAAATGGATTATTGGATAATTAAATTCCCTTCTGTTTAAAAACACTTTTTAGTAAGTAAAAAGCCTTGACATTAATTTATGCACACGTGCTTGATATATTTATCAAAAATTCACAAAGAAAACATGACTAATTTTAAGGAAATATCAAAAGCAAGAAGCAATGAATAATTCACTTGAATATTTCTACAATTCATATTTCTACAGTGAATATTTCACCAAAGAATAATTCTATAATGAATACTTTTACAAATAATACTTGTACAATGAATATTTATACAATGAATATTTCGACAATAAATATTTCAACAACGAATATCTCTACAATGAATATTTCTACAATGAATATTTCTACAATTAATATTTCTGCAATTAATATTTCTACAATAAATATTTCTACAATGAATATTTCTACAGTACATATTTCTTGAAAATTTTTTTTCTACAACGAATATTTCAACAATGAATTTTACAACAATGAATATTTCTCCAATGAATAGTTCTACAAATATTTCTACAATGAATATTTCTGCAATGAATATTTCTACAATTAATATTTCTATAAGGAATATTTCAACAATGCATTTTTCTACAACGAATATTTCAACAATGAATATTTCAACAATGAATATTTCTCAAATGAATAGTTCTCCAAAATTTCTACACTGAATATTTCTACAGTATTCCCTTATGCTTTATGGTTATTTTAATACATTTATCTTCAAAAGAACATGAAAAAAGTTTTTCAAAAAAAACTTTTTCTATTTATTGTTGCCTCTGGTTTGGCTTCCCAGCTATGCTATAAATTTCAGCCATGCTATTCAAATTTCTCAGCCTGAATTGGCCTTTTGTCGCGACACGAGAGACAAGCAAATTGGCCAGCGGCTGCTGCACTTGACCCGTCGTCCCCGGCCTCCCTGCCACTTGAGCTGCCTCATCAAATCTTGCCTGGAAACTTGCCTCGTTGCACATCTTTCAATTGTTGCAACTCGCACACTCAAGCAACGCCCATTCGCCCACTCGCCCATCCGCCCACTGCCACGCCCTTCTCGTAATCCCACACTTCAAGGGTGTTGCAGGGAATCCATCCATCCATCCATCCATCTCCAGCTGCTGCCTAATCCGCCCCCATTCTTGCCACATCCCCGTTGCCCCTCTGGGGGCGGCGGGCTTTCACCAAAGGGAGCGGCAATGGCAGCCTTCGCAAATATAATTACACCTAGAAAATAGATGTCGTGTCGCCGGAGTAGAAAGATCTGATTAGTGCAGCCTGTTGACAGGCAATCCGATAAGGAATCACAATCAATGGGCTAAGGACCATTATACGCACAGTCAAGGCTGTGGCGGAATGATATTATGCACACTTTAAGGTCCTGGGGAAATAATTAAATTGTGTCCCCCTTAATTGGGGCACGAATCAGTGATGGGGAATAAATGTTTGAATGCACAGAGAGGTTAAAAAGTTGTAAAGATTTCTACAAAAATTAGCAAGGAACATGTAAGAAATTATTAGATTTTTAAAACACGCCTAAAGCAATGCCATAAAGTGTTAGCATCATAGTTTAAGATATCTTTTAGGATTTCCAAGCCTTGTGCCTTAATTAACATTAAAGAAATTACTAGATTTTTAAGAACACCCTAAAATGTGCCTAAAGCAATGCAATAAAGTGTTAGTTTTATATTTTAAAATATCTCTTTTAAGACTTTCAAACCCCTAATGCCTTAAAATTCCGTTTAAATTTGTTTTGTAACATCGTTTAAGACAACTTTTAAATGGCTTACAATGATTACATTATAATCATAGTAATCTCAGATTTATTTTCACCGAGTTCTACTGACTGCAAGGCAAAGCTGACTAGTCCCTAAGTATTACACAATTCCAACCCCTTATCTACCTATTTTACTATGAGCTAAGACCCTATATTACTGCACAGTTTCTGGGAATAACTTTTCCCTACGATTTCATCACACCTTTTGATCAATTTCTACCCTGGGATTTATCAGTTTTTTCCCCCCCACTATCGTGACAACGTCAGTTGTTTTCCTCTTCCCGGTTTTGTGGACTTTGTCATGTAATAGCAGGCCTTCGGAACATGCTCGAAAAGTCAATCCATAGAGCCCCACTCAAGCCACCCTCGAAGAAGCCGAGCAATCAAAAACAACCCAAAGGGCCACTCCAGAAACTCTCTTTTCCTCTGACGACAACAAACGAGCAACTAAAATGGCAATTTTAAATGCAATTACAAGTAGCTGGTAATTGCAAGTAACTATTAACGAGCATAAAACTGTTGCACACGGTGGCCTAATGGTGGCGGGGAAAATTGGGGAAATCGGCCTGACTCACTGAACAGACACACCCCGAGGAGCAGGCTTATTTGCATGCGAATATATATAGGGGACCATATATACATTTGTTAAATCGGGGCTACGAAAATGTAATTCTCCCTTGACATGCGAACTCGTCGAAAGCGTCGGCCTTCTAAATGACGTCAAGGAGAAACTTTTCTGGGATTGCGAGCGAAAAACTTTGCTGCTCCTGTCCGAGCCCAGTAATTAAAATGTGCAACACTCGTCCCGGATCCCTTGGATTAACCCCACCCGTTTCGACGGGGTTCATTAGCCGCCCGCTCAGCTCAAAAAAGTTATGTAAACGCCCTTATCTGAGCCTCAGTATCTCCAAGTTCGTTTACACCCGAGCGGGATTATCACAGAGCCTTGGTTTCGAGACTTGGACCCTCGTCACCTGCCCAGGTGACATTGACAAACTCTTTGAATCATCATGGGTGCTTCTTTCTGTGCTTCTTTCTGTCCTTCAAATTAATTAATTAAATTTACTCACCTGACTATTTATTAATAGCCAGGATTTCTCATTGTCATCGATGACGAGTGCGTGTAAAGCTCGGACCCGCCTTATCGTTGGCGTTACAAGAGGCGCGTCACTCTTTTTCTGTGATAAGAGCCCACCAATTGGTAGTCTCGTTTATAGATTAAGCTGACGCATGGCTCAAAGTTAAATCGCAGCGGAAAAAATATTAATTCGATTAATCCAATGACGAACTGAATCACAGATGACTCTCCCCCAGGGGGCCCCCACTTGAATATATGTATTTATTTATATGGGTTATATTATGTATGTACATATGCCAGATGTTTTCCCAGATCAACAGGGGTTGATAGCGACTGTTTTTGGACCTTGGACTGTGCAGCATACAAGAGTCCAGGTTCGGAGCCTGGGGAATTGATAAGGCCTGCGTTTCGGATTTCAGATTTCAGATTTCAGATTTCGATTCAATGTCAACGGGGGGATAATGCAGCAGTTAAGCCGACTTGGAACCAGAAAAACAAAGTTGACAAAGAATATTATATATACCCATGATTCCAGTTATTGATGATGATGATGATTTCAATGCCAAGTGACTAATTTATACCATTATCTACGAGTGTTATTCTCTGTACAAGTCAATAAATATAAGTCTATAAATATAGGTCTATAAATATAAATATATCTCTCTGACAGTGCAACAAAGTGTAGTTCCAGAAACTGGTTTTTGAAGGGCAGTCCAGTCTAAATATCACATAACTCCATATATTTCTATGAAGGGCTTTCAATTAGCAATCATTAATCGCACACTAACTGGAAACAAAGCGCCTCGTAACTTTTTGCAACGGCTTAAGAGCTAAGCCCCCGCCATAAAACCCATCTACGTTGTGGCCCCAATTCGACTTGACTTTTGCAAAGGTGTCTACGATGTTCACTTTTCACTCCGCAGCTGTAAATGTTGATAGCAAATTAGAGCCACTCTGATAAGGCCCGAGTCGTTAGATAAGATAGAAACACAAGTTGAGAAGCATATTTATCGTGTCTTGCCCGGTTCTGGCTCTTGTTGTTGTTTCTGTTTTTTGCCTCAAGATAATAAAGTTGGCAACGAATTGGGCCTGGAACTGGGACTGGGACACATACACACACATGAATATTAATGCCTCTGTGTGTGTGTGAGCGTTATTTGATAAGTTTGCCTGATTAGATTGCACAAACACTATAATGCACGGGTCCCAAATAAGCCAAAGTCTTAATTAGCCTGACAAACAAGGCGAATTGCCGAATTGACTTTAATCTTTCGTGAGGGCGGTGAAAATGAACGGTTCAAGTGGTGGTTTGGCGGTGTCCCAGGGAAAGCATAATCGTATGTATATCACCGCCCTCTCATAGTAACAGAAACCCACCGAACAGAAGCGGCCTGGTCAAGTGTTTACTCTAAGCGCCTCAAGTGGCGGCCACTTGGACATTGAACCCGCCAGTAAAGTACCAGCTACACTGCAAGAAATAACACTAAACTGATAATAGAGGGGCTATAAACTTTGTTAAGTCCCAGGGGATCAGTAGGTTTATGTAATAAATCTCTTGAGTCATAAGAAGAAGGAAGATCTTGTATCTTTGCAAAGTCAGAAACCCTTGTGAAATGTCTTTTTAACTTGTATAAATCGCTAATAAACCTTTAAATATATAAAATAATATAATATAAAATGTAGTTTCTCCTTGTGTACCTATCACTTAATACCATAAATATTCACAATCGCCATTCAACCTGCTATCGGTGTTGTTTCTTTGTTGTTTTCCTAGCACCTTTTCGGTGTTCTGAAAAACTATCGCGGGGGGCCAAGCTGGGAGTCAAGGGTATTTTGGCAATTTGGCATTTTAAATGAATTAGCGCAAAACTAGTAAACAACAAGACAATGAAATTGGACACGGCTTCAAGCTGATAACGGCATGCCATTCCACATTAAAAAAATACACTCATTATTCCCACTGATAAAGCGTGAAAGGAATTTCAGGCAGACTGCAGGTCCAGCGGCTAAGAAAAGTTTCATTGTAACAAAATCAAGTGCTTTTAAATGAAGATTCTTTCATAACATTTGCTGTTGTTTTCATTATTTTTATAGTTAAGCCGCTCCTCTGGCATTAGCCGTAACGAAATTCCCCATTAAAAACAAAAAAAAAGAAAAGAAAAAAAGGCCGCCATTAAACTGAAATGAGAACATTTTTCGTTGGCATGGCGAGTCGTCGTCAACAACTTTGCACGTCGCCCATAAAAATGTAATAATTTTTTAGTTATTTATTTCCAAAGATAAAACCCCACCAATTTCTGTAGCCTTTTCCTGGCTCCACCTGAGCCTCAAGTGACTTGAAGGCCCTTTAGTGTTACACCATATCCTCTTCCCCAGGGATACGTAATTTTTGAAGGGGAACTCGATACACGTGTGCCAAAATTGCGTAAAATATGATAGGGTATTGATGGGCCTGTGAAGATTGTGCGGTAATTCCAAGGCAGCTACTTGATCGGGACGTGTGCCAAAGGACTGTGTTGTAATGATTGGGTTTTAAAGACTTTCAATTGAGTTCTGTAACCTTAGGGTTGCAGCTCTTGATATTCAATAGGCTAGAAACTGCATTCCCATTGAGTAACCTTGTAGAGTGTTCATAGAGGATAGATATTATAGAGGATCGCTTGAAGGGCAGGTCAAACAAACGGAACCTGAACCTTGTAAGCTGAAACCTAATAAACTTATGGGAAATTATGCATATGAGAAAGGTTATTTTCCCCCTTAAAAAATTACAACTAGCTGGGATTCCTATTTCATTATGAGTAATATATTTAATTTTAAAAACCAAGGCAATGTTGAGGCACAGAATACACTTCAAATATATGTTTCCATTGGGAATCATATTACTAGGAAGTTTTTGAACTTTTATTTATACAAATAGGGTTTCAATATATGTGGAAATTTTAGTGATGAAAAATTAATTTCAATTGTTTTTTTTTTGTAGTGGATTTAATTTCATTTCAATTGTATTTCAAATTGTTTTTGTCTGTAGTGAATTTATTGAAACTCATTTCAAGTATTGGCCATTTTTACTTGATGGAAAATCCCCAGAAGTAAATCTGAAGAGGAATTACATAAATGAAGCAAAAGATTGTGTAAAGTTCTTTGAGATCTGTTCCATATGGTAAAAAGTTTTGTAGATTCTGTGGGAAAATATTCGAGTTTTCAAATTTTTTATTAAAAGAAAAGAGTAATTATTACTTAACTAGATATAAATAAGAAAACAATTAATATATTGTAAAACCTGAGCTGAAAAAATACTCGCTAGCTCTTTAATAAATTAAATAAAATAATTTAAATTAATTGTTAGCTTTTAATAAATAAATAAAAAATTATTACTTTAAACACTCAAGAAGGTTATTTATTAAGAACCGTGAAAAAGTATTAATTATAAATGCAAAGTAAATATAAAAAATGTTAAATTTAAAGTTGGGAAAACTGATCTGAAACTTTTCAATAAGGAAGGCAATGACTTTCCTTGGCATTGTGTAAGGTCATTCCATGGAAAAGTATCAAGGTGACTAAGAAAATTAACATTATATAACACTATAAATATTATATGAACCTTTGAACTTGGTATCTTATGGAAGAACGCATCTGAAAATTCTCCCAACAAGAAAACCTAATGGATAAGTACCACCTAACCGATAACTCACCTTCTCCAGACACTCCTGACCATTGGCTTTGGGATCCCATTTGACGGCCTGCTGAGTGCCGTTGGGCAGGTTAACAATGCACCACATGGCGATGCTGTTGTTGCTGTTGCTGGGGCTGCCGCTCGATTTGTTGTCTAACTGGTAGAAAAGCTCGGCTCAGCTTTTGTTTAAAACAATTGCATTTGGATTGGCTTCCGGATGGCTGACCGACAGCCCGGCGCAAAAGTCCAATTCGCAAGCCAAATACAAATACAAATCACAATCACAATCGAAATCCAAATACAAATCGGAATTGGAATTGAAAACGAAGCCCGAGCCACAGGTTGGTTGGTAGCACAATGTGTGTAAGCCGTCGGAGGCTTTATCGTTATTTATTTTTTATTTTATTTTCCTGTTTTCGCGACTCGCGCACCAAATTCAATTAGACGCGCGAATTGTGTGTTCCAGTCTAGGGCCGATGCCGTTTGTTAGCCAACTTCTCTCTGTTGTTAACTTTGAACGTTGAGCACTGGCACTGCGGCGGAGTGATTTAAATAAATTTGCACTTTTGGAATTTCGTACACATTTCCCTTTTTTTTATTTTTGTAATTTTATAAACGCGGCAACGAACGCAAAAGCACGCTTTTTACGCTCTTGTTGTTTACTTCTCCGGTCTTTCGTATTAACTTTTGATTGTTGTTGCTACAGTTAAATATATAAATTTGTTGATTTCTTTTGCTTTTTCTGTTACGTTGTCTGCCCAGGTATATATTTGTGTATATATTTTGGTTGATTTGTGACACGCACCGCGTATTTTTGGAAGCTAAGGCAGCCAATTGAATTCCACTGCCGTCCGTTCAAAAATATATCAAAAGTGCCGTTTATAACTTTTGTTAACAAGATTCAAAATACCATTCCGCGAAATATTTTTCCCGGCGATTTTACGGATATTCTGTGTTGGTCTTGTTTTTAAATGTGTTTTTAGCGCTGCCGAATTTTGAGTGAAGAGAAGCGAGTGCTGCGTGCTGCTTAAATAGACTTTCGCTGGCTGGCTCCCCAAGACGCTCTCTTTGTCGCGCTCAATTCTAGTTCGCTTCGGGCAACGTCGGCAGCCGACTTTCTCTTAAGTGTTAGCGCGAAGAGAAGCATTTGCACTGAGAAAAATAATTGAGAAAGGAGAAAGAGAAAATATTGTGTGATAAATTGTAAGAAAATCGGACAACTATATCATATAGCTGCGTTAGAAATGTTCGGGAAATATTACGTATACGTAAATGGTAAATTCGAAGTTTTTTATGTATAAAAGTATAAATCTTGTTAGTTTTAATTTTCATTTGATCAATTTTATTAATTCATGGTGATCCAATTGTAAGCTTCAAGGATATACAAACTTTGGCGTGACGAATTAAGCGTTCTTTATTGTTTAATCTTAATATATATGTAAATTTCATTAATTTTAAATATATCTTAGAGTTCATATTCCTCTGTAACGAAACTTCAACTCAAAGATTCTTCGAGTTTTTCACGCTGCAGAAAGAGAGTGGGCTTAAGAGACTCATTCCGCTATTCACTGTACTCAACTCTCTCTTTACTTTGCGGGGGCGAGAGTGGAGCCCCCAGGGGCAGCTGTTACTGCTTGTTTCATTCAACTTCTCTGCCAGCCAGCTGTTGCTGCCATTGTTGTTGTTCTTATACACTCGGCTTTTGTTATCAGATTTTTCTGCTCGCCGCATTGAAAACTGAAATGCAGGTAAATCGCAGTGAGCGCATGTGCAGATCTCTTTTCTTTCCAGTGCAAATGCAGCTGTTTCTGGTTTTCCTCTCTCTTCTGGCTTACTGTTCGCTTCATCTTTATCTTACCTTTGTTTTTCTTTCTACTAAAGCGACCTGCACAATGCGAAGACTAATGAGCCGTCGCGTTGTCCACAGGCAAAGTGCAGGGTGGACCTCCGAATACTATAATTGAAGGATTAATGTATCTCAAGATGTTGTGATAAAAGGATTCGTATTGAATAGCGTGTAGTTCTTGTTAAATCTTGTAAAAATGTTCTAACAAAAACAAAAACACTTAAAAATGTATAAAGTATAGATTAAATGCTCACTCTCTCTCTCTTAATATTTTTAAAAGCCTTTTTCTTAAAATCACATTTCTGTATTTCTTATACTATTTTTGGTTTATATATGTATATTAAGTAGTAATTATTCACTTAAGTAAAATCGTTGCACTACATGTCTAATTTATTAGGGTGCTAGCTAATTAATTTATTAGGATTGCAGTACTTCAATGACAAAAATTTTTCAATAACAACTAAAAAAAAAATACAATACAATACAATACAATTAAGAAAGTTGTTTATAATTGATTATTAAAAGAAAAATATGAAATAATAACAAAGGGGTTGCCCTGATAAAAATACAATTTTTCTTATAACCAATAGTAACATAAAAAAAATATTTAAAAATTATCGTCCATAATTGGGTCCACCCTATTCGAAAGGACGATCAAGCAAAGCAAAGCCAAAGCGAAGCCTTATTGCGAAATGCACTGAATTTCTTGGCAAAGCTGATGCCAGCCAAACAGACTTGCACTTGCATAAGTTGGCACACTATATATGCTATTATGTATGGGGTCAGGTGACACAGGTGACACAGGTGACACTGAGTGGTAATGGGCAGCTAGCCGGTAGTCACGTTCCCCACAAATCCCCCAATAATAGGGTTTGCGTGGACGACTAGAACTGACCTTGGGTACGGAAGACATACCCTACCATACAATGTGGTTGTGCTCCCCGTAATGTGGGTCCGTCCATCAGGGGTTTCGCTACACAAAATCAATATAACTGCAACGCCGGCCATCGGTGGCCATTGGGCATCGGCAATTGACAACGGACAATGATTGAGCGGTCGCAGGGGGGCATGAGGCGGAAGGCGGGAGGAGGCGATAATGGGGAATACTTACTGTCTGGGCCGACATCGGAATTGCATTTGTACAACTTCTGCCATAAACTATGCAAATCTGGCGCCTCATGGGATGGCTGCGTCCTGTGTCCGATTCGACAAATGTGGATTGCATATTCTTGCAACCAACTTAATTAGCCGACAAACAGAAACATGTTATTCAGCTGAAATTGGTTACGAACATCATCAGATTGAAAAGAGTATGTAAATGAAAGGCCACCTAATTACCTAGTTACAAATTGAGTAAATAAAGTGGCATAAAGGGTCACTGAATTAAATTATATTTGCACTCCTGCCACATATTAAAATATAAGCTGACATTATTTGGGTTATTAAGTCTTACTTACTGCTTATAGTAAAAAAATCTATAAATAACGATTTAAGGAATGAAAATCTTTTAGATCTTTTTGAGCTCATAAGGTTCCCAAAAACGCTGTGATTGGTAAAAGTCATACAAATTTTTATTAAACATTAAAATCTTAAACAACAGAAAATAAAATATAAAAATATAGAAACATTTTACAAACAAATTTTTTGAAAATTTAAAATATATCACTAATGTGAAAAACTTCCTAATAAATTATAGTTCGTCATTGCTTCAAAATGTTTCCGACTGCAATGTGGCATTACTTATAATATTACGATGATGATGTTTTAATTATTAAAAACTTAACAATTATTCACTTCTGACTCAAAAACCCAGCATCCGCTGTTGATATAAAGCAACAGTAAAGGATTGGATAGAATTCTAAGCTGTGATGAATAAAATTTAAATACGTTTAATTTTTTTCTTTACTGAAAAGATTTCTATGCTAAAATCAGACGAAAAGAATGCATTGTATAGTAAACTACTACCAAATTTGATATCTAAAAATTTTAGACAAAACTATCATTTATATTAAAAATATTAAAAGTATTTAAAAGGTTTCAAGCGAGTGATTAGGATCTTGTACCGAATTGAATAGAAAAATAATTTTTCAATCATTTTTTAAATACTAATCTTTACTGTTAAAATTTGTCCCCCTATATACAAATTGTTAGGTCATAATAGTATATATATGAACATAGATTAATGATTAATCACACCGATAAATATAGAGAGAAAAAACTATTAAAAAATTATTCGAAAAATTAAACTTTTTGACATTTTTTTTAATGAAATGTATATTACATTTTACCTTCTTTATACAGGTAAAAATGTGTATATATACACATGTGTATATATACACATCTACATAAATCAGAAGGGACTTCGAAAAATTCTATTTATACAGAAACCAACGACGCTAAGCTTTTTTATACGTAAAATCATGTATGAAGTAAAATGTATTTCAATCTTAAGTGTAAAATTTAAAGAAGTCTAATGTTAACATTAAAAAAAAAACAAATTCAATTTAATCTCTAATACATTTTATTGATGCAAATAATAAACAATATTTTAAAATAGTATTTAAATAAATAATAATGCTTTGAAGAGAAAATAAATACCCTTTAAGGATACTTAGCTTCAAGCATGACTTTCAGTGCCCGACCCTAATTTAGTAATATTTAAGTAACATTGTTAAATTATAAATTCAAATTATAGATGAGGAAATTAAATACCTAGTCACGTTTAGAAATCAAAATACTTGAAAAACCGCAATAAGTCATGTTTATAAACCCAATTAGATCAATTAGCAAATGACTTTAATGATACCGACCCCTGTCGATAACGTGTTTGCGCCAGAAATCATTTTATATCCTTCCCCGATCGCTGGCACACTTCTGCCTCATGCCAGGCTGGGATCATTGGGAGCGATCAAGATTATGGTGAGGGCGGACTTTGGGCCGAGATCATTCGCAGACTGTGTGAGTGGGTGGTTGGGTGGGTCGGTGGCAAGGAGGGCATGATTTATGGGGCTGGCCAAGGTGATTACTATATAATTCGGCTGATGACATTACTCACTGCTCGCGCCCATCTAGGACGGAGACAAACAAACCCGGGGCGGTGGGTGACCTCTCACCGATAAGAGGGACCAAGAGACCGAGAGTCGCTTTGTAAACAATCAAAGCTGTATTTATAGCCGCCGATGGGGAATCTTTGGCCTATCTACCCATCCCATCTTGCAGCACTATAAATACAGAAGAACCGACCGTGTGGGGGAGTGGCCGCCCCTTGGCAACAGGAACCACTTGGAGGGAGCATCGCTAGTCCGATATGAATGACTCTTCAAAAAAATCGCAGAATAAGTGAGGTGATGATTTATACTCCCAGATTCGTGTCGATCTGATTACTTCGGTCGTCTGGCGAAATACTATATGCTGCGGCGGCGGGTAACGTGCTTCCCTGTCCGTTCGATTGGACTAATTAACTGAAAAACGAATGAAATCAACACACATTTTGTGCCCGATGGCTGATTGCCATAATCTTCGGCTCCAAAGTTCATTGTCTGGGCCAAGGAATTGTTTATTATTATTATGCTTTTCTTTTCTCTTGTTTTCTATAGCAAAAAGTCGAAAGTGAAGTCGCTTTTAGCGGCAATGCCCTGGATACTAAATTCTAGGCATGAATCAGAGTCCTCTTCTACTTGGAAATAAACAAATGTTTAATTTAAATAAAGACGTTTCAATAAAATTGCAATACTTGAAATGTTATCAATCGCAATTCATATGTGATGTGATCAACCTAATCAGCATTTTGCATTGTTTGTTTGCTTAGTATAGTTTAAACTAGGTCTTCAAATATAGAAATTGTAATCGGAACTTAACCAGGGACTAAGGTCGTTGATTTCCTGGACTCCTTTTCAATATAAATATAACTTTAGTACAAATTTATGCAAGTAAGAAATTTCATCATAGCTTACCGGAAATTCCTTGTCTGATTCGATTAGTTTGTGAATGGATTATTATTAAGATTAGGTTAGGAAAGGTCTATCGAATTATTTGTTATTTGCAATCAATCAAGTCTTATCAAGGGATCAAGGTTGTGTTAAAGGCTGAGTAAAATTGAACTTTCAGGGGGTAGTTTATTTTTTTTTATTATTTATTCAGCCCCCAACAAAATAACTTATTTATTACAAATCCTCAAAGCCTGACTTGGAAAATACAGACAAGTCAGGGAAGTCCGGAAAAATATATTACCCCGTAATATTATTTTCCTACCAACCAGAAGACCTTCAATAAGGTTACATAATCCATACACTTGTCACTTGTAGTGCGCAAATATAAACCAATTAAAAGTTTCCACAGCCTTGCTTTATTTAGGGGAAAAACCGCTGTCGATTCCAAGAATTTGATATGCAATTACAGGCACTTCTAGAGAGGCATTAATTAGCATTTCTCGCAGGGAATAGAAATGAATGCATCATGGGTGAGGTCATGCACTGCGTGCGTGAAAATGGGCCTGAGGTAGCGGAATTCCCAGAGATCTTCCATTATTGCCGGAAGTAAACACTGGCCGAGACATTGCACAATGAAATTGCGTAGCTAGGTTGGGTCCAGCATGATCGCTTGTAATCAGTTGGGCGCCCATGAAATCCCATTATCAGCAACATGATGTTTCACTAATTGTCAGTGTCTACGCAACATTTTATGTGCCAGTATACCCTGCCAGACATACATACATATATTATTTCGATCGTCATAGGAATCCGAGTATAATGCAATGCGCTTGCCGTTGAGCTCAGAATGTTCTCGGTAAACAAGTGGCGTCTGTCTCTCAGTAGTCATAATACTTCCTACTGCTTATATTTGTTCTGTTAAGTCGATCCTTAGTGCTTATATAACTGTCTTTTTAATTTAATTTTCGATTTGGAAAAGCTGTTCATTAAGAACTAAACACAATGAATCGATTTAATTATAGAAATTTAATCCAAAATATCGACATTTAAAAAGCACGCTTTCTGATCCAGAAGATATGAATTCGTTTCACAAGTTAGTCAGACTTTTTCATCAGGTTTTATTTGCTAGACCCTACTCAGCATTCCAAAATCTTATCATAGGTGTGATACTAGGAATTAATGAAACTTCAAAGGAGTTTGACAATTAAAATATATTATGGCAAAGTTTTTAAATTGTTTTGAAGATTTTATTGAATTTGATAAAAATTTAATGTAAATTTATCTTTATGATTTCCTAAGGGAACTATTTTCAATTGAATCTCATATTGTGAAATTAAAGATTTTACTTAATCTGGAAACAATGAGACATTGAAATCTTAAAAAAAAATATATACTAATAAACAAAGTAAAATAATAAATAATAACTAGTAAAATATAAATCAATATAAAATAAAGTTAGTACCACATATAATTTATTTCATACTTTTAGACACTTAAAAACAAAATGTCAAATGAATTTTTAAAGTACCTCTGTATACTGAGTAAACCTAAGTAAATTAACTATATTTAGACCTTATTTCACAATTTTTCATGCTATTATTTTATTGATTGTCTTTAATCTTTGACAAGCCAATTATTTTTATTATTTGCAAACTAAATTTAGATAGGATCACAAGCAAATTACTTTTAAAATAAACTCAAGGTAATTCGTTCTTTACGGGGTGCCAAATTAATCTTAATAATATTTATTTTCTTTTTCATTTAAGATTAGATTTTGTACCATTTACTTTTCATTTCACGAAGACGAATGTTTGCGCCTAAAAAGCGGAAAAAACTGGCAATTTTCGCATTTTGAGAATTTAATCGAAATACACTTGCAGAAGCAAAAGTTTTACCTGAACCTGAAAAGTTACAATTCTTAAAATATTTGTATTAATTATCTTATATTTTAACGGTTCAGGTTCTAGGATATATAATGATTTTATATAAATCAAACTTATATAAACCTACAAATAAATTCCTATAATATATAAGATTTTATTATTGTAAGTCCTGTGAATAAATCCTTAATCTAAACAAAATATTTATAAGAAAAAACAACTTTTAACGACCCATAGCTATCTCTAAAATTATTAGAAACCACATTTAACCTTTTAATAAATATTTATTAGATATAGAATATCATTGTCCTGAGAGCCATTAAATTCTGAAGTAAATATTTAAGAGCAAAGAAATTTACACTTACATTCAAAAGTAATTTATTAAAATAAGCTTGGAATCTTTATTTATTAGCGATCAATTGGAATTTCCACCAATCAGTTATTTTGAAGCCGTTTTGTAGTCCCTATCACTCGAAGGTTCAATGGTTTTTCCTGAATGGACTCATAAGGTGTTCCCCAATTAGTTTCTAAATAATTGATTAAGCATAGACCTCGAACTCTAATTATTGATATGAACTCGATTAGAATTTCTATGTAAACTTTGCTTAAGATAAGTGTTGGATGTTGCAGAGTCATGCCTAAGCTTCCTGCCAAAAAGTGTGTGGTATACGGCGAGTACAAGAAGCACATTGTAAATTCCGATCGATCTGATTAACTGAGTGGGCAAAGCCCTGGCATATCTTGCCCACTCCTGGCTGCCCGGTTGCCCATCTGGGCCAGGCAGCACGTCCGCGCGAGATAGTGGCGGTACCTGGTATTTCGCCTATCTACCATTATGTGTCACGAATGCTGCACGATCTCGACACGATCTGTGGGTTGGCTTCGGACGGCAGTGTGTGGCAACGGGTCCCAAGTATAAAAAGTAATGCTCGAGCGCCGCCTGCTCCCAGTAACGCGCAGCTCCGGCTATAGGAAATAGCACTTGGAGGAGAGTCTTATAAACATATATATTCGTGGCGGTGCGGAGAAAGTATTAGTGTTAACACAACAGAATGGCTCAGAAAGTAAGCACACTTCGATTTCTGCCCCTGAATTTAATTGTTTGAAAGCAAAGTCTAGCAAAGAAATACACCCACCCAGTGATAAAGCCAGGCTAATCGCTAATCGACGATCGAAATAAACCTTAGTACTCACTCACTCGCACAATAACACTCCACAATGATTTACGGCGGGGGCCAAGCCCCGGGCCCTCGTGAAGTGAATGGAACTAATAAATCGAAAATGTCTACGAAAGTGTACCAGATTTAATTAAACTAATAATGCTCCTCGAAATATGCGAAACTGTGTCAATGCCCCCCGTGTGTCCGTCTGTTCTGATTAAACTATAAATGCGTCGTCCTTTTGTTAAAATAAAGTCCACAGACTTGGCTGCACTCCATCAAACTCGTTTGATCTGGCTCAGGATGCTGTGCGCTGAGCTAGAACCGGACAAAAGCGCATCCCCTCAATTGGACAGTCGAAAATTCAATTAACTGAATAAATAATTTAACTTTCGACAGATCTTCTGCAACATATTAGTGGCGAGCCTGCTGCTACTGCTGCCGCCGTTCAGTGCCGACGCCCGACCCTCGACGCCGGGCGTGGAGCAGCCGCCTCCGGTGGATCCCAGCGAGTATCATGGCAACCTGTCAGCAGAGACCATACGGAAGGTGCAGCAGTGCGAGAAGGATATACCCACCATGGAGCTGTGCATGCGCTGTGCCAAGGTCACCAAGTCGGATATCGTCTATCCCATTTGCTGCAGCAACGACGATGGCATCAAGGACTGGTGCAGGGAGTACGTCTTCTTCGGCATCGAATAGAAAGGACCTCCGAGCCGCACTCAGTGAAAATTAAATTATTTCGCACTCCTGCGCAATGGATTGGCTGTGATAACCTACTGTATTTATTTTAAATTATGTATCTAGGAATAAACAAGGCTAAATTAGCGTATTTGTTGTCTTACCCTTTCCCACAAGAAAATCAAGAATTTCATTTTATATGTAACTCTTTTATTTATTTCTCATTGTTTTTTGCGAATTTTTGTTCAGTAAATTCATTTGTTTTTGGCTTTTTAGAAAACTTTATAATAATTACAAGTCCTAATGGCTATTTGAAAATGATTTCGCAATGAAAGAATAAACATGTTGGCTACTAGTTTTAAATTAGCAATCGAATATGTATAATTTAAAGCAAGTCTTTTCTAGCTCTATTCCCCTTTTCGGGCATTCTTTCATATGGCGAGTTGGCTTAGGAGTCAAAGGGTAAATTATATAAAAAAAACCATAAGCAAAATGAAAAAGTAAAGATAATGCACATCCGAACATCACCGCCGAGCCGTCGGCGCCGGCGAACATTGAACTTGCACTACGCGGGATATACTCTATATAAATGTATATAACAAACAAGGTACAACCAAGTAACGATCGATCGTGTTTCTTTGTTCTTTTTCTTTTTTTTTTGGGTTTTGCACTCGATGCGTCGTCTGCTGGTGCTGCTCTTCTTCACATGCTTGGCATTTGATTTGTTTCTTTTCTTTTTTGTAGTGTTTAAAGTTGACTGAAAGCAACATTTAAATATTAAGTCGCGTGAAGAGTTCAACTTACCAGAATTCAAGCACGCTATTAAATATCTTTTTGGTTACTTTTTAGTGTTTTTAGTTTGAGTTTTTGTTTTGTTAGTGAATGGGAGAGAGGTTTGTTGTCTTTCGCAGCTCGCTGGGGGCATCGGGACGAGCTAAATGAAGGTAGGAGCAGTCCACATCCTCGCAGCGACCCATCAGATCGAACGGACAGATGGTCGCATGGACATCGAGGTGACTTGGAGAAGGAAAACAAGATAAACACAAACAAATACATTTCTCCAATCAGGCAGGAGTCGCTAGATGGCTTACTCACCTGTTGTAGTTCCGCGACATGGGCGATTGGTAAGCCGGCAGGTAGTGGTTCCTAGATGGCACTGACTCTGGTTCCAGCTCCCCCTCGCACAGCTGCCGCGTTGTGGTTATCGTGTAAGGCCCTGGCAGGTCCTTTTTGGGGGGATCTAAGGCCTCGTCCTGCGCCAAATTCTGAAAATAAACTCAACCGTTTCATTAGTGCGGGCTTTAAATATAATTATCGATGTTTAACATCCCCCATACAGGGACGCTAGTCGCGTGGAATGAAGTTCTTAGCAATAGGTTTGTTTTTGAAGCAATTTCTACAAATGGAAATCCACGCACATCTGGAGTCTCCGCCACAGTCGGTTCAGGATCAGGTTGGGTATTCTTCTCCGTTTCTACTGTAGCTGAATCAGTCCTTTTGCTGGGATTAGGCCCCTCCATTAATTCATTTGGCTGCTCCTCTCTATCTCTTCCATTTTCGATCACAGATTTCGGTTCCTCCTCAACTTCAGTCAGTTTGTTCAGATCGTCGTACTTCACAATGGAATTGTAGAGACGTATTTCCTTGGTGAGTTGCTTGGACTTGCGGCTGATGTCCGCCTTGCTGTCGTCGTGTAACCTGCAAGAGAATCAAACCTATAATTGCATACAACATTCCCAGCTCTC
The DNA here is from genome assembly GCA_018152175.1 of Drosophila jambulina. Classification (NCBI taxonomy): domain Eukaryota; kingdom Metazoa; phylum Arthropoda; class Insecta; order Diptera; family Drosophilidae; genus Drosophila; species Drosophila jambulina. Next base: position 10,728,385 of record JAECXH010000113.1, on the reverse strand, counting down.
GCTTTGCTTTGATTTGGTTTCTGCCAGTCTGCTCTGTTCCAGCATTCCCACGGCGTTCTGGTTGGTCGTTGTTGTTGATGATTGCTGGTTAGTACCTGTAGTCATCGCCCCTTAATCCTCGGCCCAGGTCCATGGCCGCTTCTCGGAGCTTGTTTCGTTTCTGTTTCAGTGATATGATGATCTCATGGCTGGCTTGAATATCCGGCTGCATCCGCGACAGCTTCAGTTCCTCCTGTCGGGCAACCAGCTTCACGGACTGGATTTCGGCATAGAGCTCATTGAGGCGCTGCGAACAGCGCATACGTATGACCTTAGACTTTTTGGCGTCCTCGACAATTTGCAACGATTTTTCCAGATTGGCTACCATGCTTGAGCTGCAAAAGGAACCCAAAATATAAAGATAAGTAGTTTCGCTCTCACCGGGTACTTACCCGATCTTGGCAAACGAGTTCTCAAAGGCCCTCAGCCGACTCTCCTGGGGCATTTGGCTTAGCTTTATCTTTTGGTTAATTTCTTCGGTTTGAGGCGACTTGGCCCGAGACTTTCCTGGCGTCTTAGTTGCTTTACAACTGGTGGAACTAGGCGTTACGGTTTCTTTGGCAGGCTGATGAAACCCGTTTTTTGCGGGCATTGGCTTTCCCGCCGCAGGAGCTTTGCTTGCGGGTACCGCAGGAGGTGCTGCTTTTGCTACCAGATTCTTTTTCTGCTCTAGCAATCGCATGCGCTCTACCAAACGAAGGTATTCCTTTTGAGACGCCACTGGCAAGTGCCGCACAGCCTGTTAAATAAGGTGAGAGATTATCAGTTTCTCGTTAGAACCAACACTTACCACTGGCGTAGTCTTTGGCTGCTGCTTCAGCTGGGGAGTAGTAACTGCGGGCTGCACTTTTCCGTTCAACTTGGGGTTCTGAGATACCTTCTTTGGAGCAGCAGCCGCCTTCGTCGCCTCGGACGAATTGCCAGTTACCGGTGCATTTGATCTTGCCTGCCTTAGGAAGTCATCAATCTTTTTCTCAAAGTATTCATTAATCAGCGTTCGCCCTATGTTACAATTATCGCTGGGCGCCGTTTCTACAATCTCTGATATGGGAGTATTTGATCGGGTGGTGGATCCACTGGGAGTGCCACCCATGGCCAAGCTCAGAGGACTGGCAATGTCCGCATAACTCGCATTGGCGAAGAACGATCCCAGCTCCAAGTCATCATCGCTCGCAGCCGACTCCTCCGCCAGACTGATGACCAACTTGTTCACCTTGATGGTGGCCGGATCAACCGTGGTAATAAGGCGGGTGCTAGAAGAGGTTCCAATTTTGCCGTGCAGCGGGGCGCTGGTCTCCTTGATCATTAATGTCGTTGGACGTTTGGTGCTTAGACTAGGGCCGGATAGCTCGTCCATTGGCATTTTCCGCTTGGTCGTTATCTTGTTAATCACCTTGTTGGGCTTTACAATTTTAATGATCTTCGTGGAAGGTGATGAAGTAGGCTTTGTGGCCTGGGCGGATTGATGGATGGCAACAACTGGCGTCTGTGGAGTTTTTAAAGCTTCTATTGAGATGGAAGAAGCAGGTTCCGTAATACTTGTCTTCGCAATCCTTTCAACATTTGGCTCTGTAAGACCTTCGTCAACTGGCTGCTGATCCTGTGAAAGTCCTTCATCGACGGGTGTTGGGTCAGTGAGGTCTTTCTCATCAGCTTTTGGCTCAATGATGTCTTCTTCTTCAACTGGCTGCTGATCCTCTATGGATTCTTCATTTTTAATGGGCTGGAAGCGTCTTACGGCATTCTTTAAAATCAATGGACTTGTGGCTGACTTCGATGGCGGGTGACTTGTACGTTTCTTGGTTGCTATACTGGACAGAAGCAGTGAACGCAACTCCTCCGGATCATCGGAATCGGCGGCTGAGTCCGATTCTTCATTAAGTTGAGCCGCAGGTGGGGGAACAGGAATAGGAACGGAAACGGAAGTAACCAGCTGAAGGGGAGGCTCTGCAGGTGGCGGGGGCGGAGGCGGTTTGTTCGTCCGTAAATTGGACAAAAGCATGGCTCGCAAGGCACCGGCCTCGTCATCACTCGACTCCGGCTTGTAATTGTCGAGACTCTTGCTGTGCGTCTGCGAATTGTCCATGGTAACGGACTGCATGTCCGTGAAGGAACTGTGGTTGGAATGCTGATCGACCAAATGCATGGCGTCCCGGGCATCCTCGTCATCCAGGTGCATATGTGGAATGTGAAATGGTGGCGGTGGTGGCGGTACTTCATCGTCGGTAAAAAGTTCAATCACTCTCCCGTTGCAAAGTTCCGTCTTGATATCTTCCTCCTCATCCTCTTCGTCTATCACAATGGGCATGGAAACGGGCGGCAGGGAGTTGGGCACAAAACAACGCCAACTGCCGCCGGCGTGATCTATTGAGTTCCAGTTATTTGACCACGAATCCCAGGCATTGTGCTGATCATCGCTGTCCGTCTCGGCCAGTTCCATGTCCACTGGCTTCGTGTCCACAGCATCGTCTATTGAGTATCTTGGAGGACTTGGTATGCGCTCTGGCGAGGCGGCTGGACTGATCTCCATGAGGTCATCGATGTCATCATCATTGGAGATGGCGGGATGCACGCGATTGATCATATCGGTGGGCGAGTAGGCTCGCTCCGCGTCCCGCTTCTTGCGTGCAAAATGCTTCTTGAGTATGGCTGATTTCAGAGCTATCAGTCGCAGTTTCAGCTCTGCGGGATCTTCAGTTGGCGGTTCCGATTCTTGACGTTCCTGGTGATTTGGCTCGGGCTCATCCTCCTCGGCGTCGGAGAGCGCCTGCAACGGCAACAGCTGAATTTCGTTCTCCCGAGGATATTCCTTTCTATACTTGGGACTGGGCGACTTGCGCAGACGGTATTGCAGTCGCTCTTTTAGACTATTCTTATAATGGCCCAGCTCTTCTTGTCGCTCCTCCAGGGCCAGCGCCACACGCAGTTTGTGTCTGCTGAGTTTAAGTCTCTGCAGGTCCGCAACCTCGTCGTCCTCGTCATCAATGTTCACGTCACACTCGTCATCGGTGGCGCTGTCCAGGGATGCCAGCAAAATGCCGTCCTGATGGTGTGGCGGCGAGTCCTCGTAGTGCTGCTGCTGATCCTGATGTTGATGGAAGTGGCGTTGCTGGTGATAGTTATGCCCCTGCCGGCGGCGATGCAGTGGTGGAGGCGAAGGCGTTAGCTGCTTGTGTTTTGTGCGTTTACTTAAGGGATTCCGACGATAATCTCCTTCGTTGGATGTCCGATGATGCCGCTTGTCAGCTAAGTCCGCGCGGCGTACCTTGTGCCTGCGATACTTGCGCTGTTCCTGGAACTCGCTTTCCGACTGGCTGGACACATCCGACAACACGTAGATGGGCTGCTTGTGTTGGTACCGGACAGTGCGCTCCACTGGCTTGGAGTAATCTGAAATTATTGAAAGCTTATTTTCAACGGCGGGAGAAAAGGCTTGACTTATCGAGAACGCTTTATTTGATAACACGCAATATATGTACAGATCTCAAGTTCAACCCCAGGAGAAGCCCTATCAACTCACACACACACACACACTTACACACAAAAGCCACTACATGTTGCTTACTGTACTGATTCGCCAAATTGGCGGATAGCATATCCATGCGCTCCACATCCTTGTTGTTCTCCTCCAGTTGCTGGATGCGAGCGCGCAACTTGAACTCCTCGTCCTCGGACGAGATGATCATCTCAAACTCATCCACAATCTCGCCCTCTTCGCGATCGTCGTCCTCGACCCCGCCTTGGCCTTGGCCACCAGGGACTGCGATTAGACTGGGCGGGTCCTTCATCTGCTGCGTCTGCTGCCTCGTTTCCTTTGGCATGCTGGCAGTGCAGACAACCATTTTTAGTTTGCAAAATTCAGCAGTTTCAGTTTTTTTCTCGGGAATTCACTGATACTTATGCATAAAGAGACCACTGTAGCCAAACAGGTAGAAGCTGAAAAATCCAGAGACCCTCGAGCGGGTAAATCCAGCATCTCGGTCACACTTTTTTAAAGACCTGTCAAAACATCGATATCTTTAGCTATTTATGTTCACGGATTTTGTTGCGATAGTCCATAACATTTCGGGCAAGGAGCTACATAGAATAGAACAAAATATATTTAAGGCATGAACGACAATTAGAGATCAATTTGCGTCAATAATTATTCAAACATATTTTAAACTCCAAAAATCTTTAAACTATCGGCAATGCTGAAAACCACTCGATGACGCCGGCCCACCATCCATGTTATCGATAGGGCTATCGATGTTTTGACAGCTCTGCCAACTGTCAACGCGACTTCCGCTCTTTTCCTACCCAGCTCGCGAAGCAAAATGCAGCAGAAGGTATTTGCCAGTGAAAAAACGCAGAATTCGTGCCTTACTAATGCATAAAATGTTGCAAATATTTGTATTTTGCAGCGCAGAGAACCCGTTCAGGCTGTCCAGGTCTTCGGACGCAAGGTGTGTGTGAATAAAAGCCCTGAAATCCAGCCAAACTTTCGCACGTGTCGCAGACGAAAACCGCGTCAGTCGGCGGCAGAAGAGTTGAGCTCTGCCGCTTCGCCTCCGAGGTTATGTTTGTGTGTGCGCGAGTTGTGTTTGGGTTTGCAAAAGATTCAACAAATTCTGGATTGGAGAGTAATGTGTGGTTTGTTTATTATTGCAGAAAACCGCCACCGCAGTGGCCTACTGCAAGCGTGGCAATGGCCTCCTGAGGGTGAACGGTCGCCCCCTGGAGCAGATTGAACCCAAGGTCCTGCAATACAAGCTGCAGGAGCCCATCCTGTTGCTCGGCAAGGTATGTTCTAACGTTTTCAAGGGACGGAGTCCTCAAGGGCTGTTTCTGCTTCCACTACGTGTTGTGATATGTGCAAAGAAGCCCCAAACATCTGCTTAAGCAGTGGAAGCAGAAATACGGCGTATAGAGCCAAAATGATGATAACATTTATCCCGAATTCGAAGCCAAATGAGATTAATATTTGTTCTGATTAAAACTAAAACTGACTTAAGTTGATGTAATCAGTAAAACGTGAATTAATTCGTTTCTTAATCCATGTATTGCAGGAGAAATTCGCCGGCGTGGACATCCGTGTGCGCGTCAACGGTGGTGGTCATGTCGCCCAGATCTACGCCATCCGTCAGGCCATTTCCAAGGCTCTCGTTGCCTTCTACCAGAAATGTAAGTGAAATTCCCCAACCTTAAACAATCTGCTGGACGCCTTAATAGGTTTTTGTTTGAGAGAAACCTCGTCTCTCTTTCAAATGATTCAATAAGGGCCAGAGCGACTTATATTATGAGCATATACCAACCAAGCTGCAAGATTATTGTGCAGATTGGGTGATGCATCAAAAACATTAGGAATCGAAGCCCCTTCTTCCAGATTTTCGTTGGATAATCACCCGTCCAGTGAAACATTTAAGTAAGGCAGATTGAACCACATTATGAGCATATACCAACCAAGCTGCCCGATTATTGGGCGGATTGGGTGATGCTTCAGGAACATCTGAACGCTTTAGTATATATTTGTGCACCTTCTCCCAGATTTTTGTTGGAATTATCAACCTTTTCCAGTGAAGGACTCGAGCAAGGGAGAAGAAGTGAATGTCGCAATCAAAGAGAGCGATCGGCAGATTTGACCATTGCTATTTGAGGCTTCATCGACACTTAATTAACTCATATTTTAAGATTGTTTGATTAGAATTTTCCCTGTATAAATTTCTATTCCTCTTTCAATTGCAGACGTCGATGAGGCCTCCAAGAAGGAAATCAAGGACATTCTGGTCCAGTACGACAGAACCCTGCTGGTCGGCGATCCGCGTCGCTGCGAGCCCAAGAAGTTCGGCGGTCCAGGTGCCCGTGCCCGCTACCAGAAGTCGTACCGTTAAACTACTCTGTCTGGTTTTCATTTTGGATTAGAGCTATTTTTACAATTTGAAAATGGTGTTTGCACGCGAGTGCGAATAAAACGGAATAATTAACTGTACAGACAAGTTGAATATAATTGTACTTAATTGGGAGCAGGAGGAATAATCGGGAGAACCATTATTTGGTTTGGGCTGGGTGGAAAGTCGGTAGTGTTTTTATCTTAATCAAGAAACTTAAAGTCTTCTAAATTTTCTGTTTTCATTTTATAAATATGAATACATTTTTCAAAAGCATTAAATAAACGACTACTATTTTTAGTCCCAGTAGGTTTAGTATTTTTTCGATAGCATTAAATCGATAACGATAAGATATCGTCCCATCGAATGTCAACAAATAGCCGAAGAAGAAGAATTTTAACATTAGTCATGGGGGCATTATTTGGGAAAAGCAGCAAAAAACCGGCCATTAGCCGGATTACCGACCAAGACAAGGCGGTGCTCGTAAGTCATGGGATCCTTCCACCCCTGGCGGCCACTTTTAAGAGCCTTACAAATTTCCCATTTCAGCAATTGAAGCAGCAGAGGGATCGCCTGAAGCAGTACCAGAAACGAATTGAAACGCAATTGGAGAATGACAGACTTATGGCCAGGAAGTGTCTACAGCAAGGCCGCAAGGAGTATATACATAACCGATCATTATCTGTTAGCCCCAATTAACTCATAAATCCTCTTACAGTCGGGCCAAGCTATTGCTACGCAAGAAAAAGTACCAGGAAAGTCTCCTGACCAATACCGACAAACAGCTGGAGAACCTGGAGAAATTGGCCGCCGACCTGGAGTTCGCCCAGGTGGAGATGAAGGTGCTGGACGGCCTGAAGGCAGGTAATGCGGCCCTGAAGAAGGTTCACGAAATGCTGGACATCGACGAGGTGGAAAGAATAATGGACGAAACTCGCGAGGGCATCGAAAAGCAGCAAGAAATCGACGCCATACTGACAGATGTGCTAACCACGCAGGACGAGGAGGATGTCTTGGCAGAATTGGATGCCCTTGAGGCAGAGGAAGAGCAACAGAAGGGCATCCAGTTGCCCGAAGTGCCCACCGAGGAACTGCCCGCCGCGGCAGAAAGCGAATCCGTCGAGGAGCCGGAAAAGACCAAAGCAATTAGCAGCAAACCCAAGAAAGTCCTAGTGGAGGCCTAGACCCAAAATCAAATACAAACCAATGCCATTTTGTATATGTATGTATAGCCGTTCAACTAAATATCTTGATAAGTCCAATGTCCAATGTGAAATACATATTTTTTATAGATTATGCTTACGCCCAAGAAGCAAAGTATTACTTCGATGTACGGTGTTTTTCCCCCTTAATTTTGCTGCGCAGAACCTTGTTGCTCTCGCTCAGCTTTTCAATCTCCGCGATCAGGACCAAGTTTTCCTTGAAAAGCTTGTCGTACTTCTTTTGCACAGTCTTATCCTCGGCCACCGACTTGTAGCGGGCCAAGACGTTCTCGATCTGTTTACGCTGTCGTATAAACTCGTCCTTAACCTCCGCGTCCAGGGACACGAATCTCTTTAGCTCGTCATCGGAGGCATGCTTGCGTAACAGCTCCCGCACCGCTTTCTTGAGTCCCTCGGTCGAGTTAATCTCCCCAGCCACGTAGTAAATGTCCGAGCAGATGGCATGCAGGCACTCCCTGGAGGCCTTGGCCCGATGACGCTCCATCCGGAGCTCGGACATATTACTTAGATACTTGTCGCGCATCTCCTTAAGCTGCAGCTCCAGCTGTACGTTGCTCTGGTTCAGTCCTTCTAGTTCCGCCTCCATCTCGATGATGTGCTTGCGCTTGTCGTTAATTTGAAATTCGCGCGGCTCTATCTGGGCCTTAAGCTCGGCAATCTTGTGGCCCAGCACCTGCTTATATTTGTCCAGCTCTTGGTTTTTGTGCAGCAGGTCCTGGATACGTTTTTCCTTGCCGTTGATGGCGTAGTCTCGATCGGATATATCCTTTTGCAGGTCCTCGATGTTTCGCATCTGCTTAATGATGTTCCGTTGGGACTTGTGGTGCTCCTCCTTCAGAACCTCGACCTCTTCGAGGAGGCCATCGATCTCGCTACTCTGAGCCTCGAACTTCTTTTGAAGCACTCCAGCCTTCCCGCGCCACATCTGGGTTTCATTTCGCTCCGTAGTGAGTTTGTTTTCGTACTCTGTTTGGGTGGACACCATGTTGCGATCGTTCTCCAGCTCCACCTCGCGGCAGTACTCGATGAACTCGGACTTCTTGTCCTGCATCTCCTTCATCAGATCGCGGATCAGCTCCTTTCGCTCGTTCAGCTGCTGCTTGTAATTGTTCTCCAGGGCCTCAACCGTATCCTGCAACGTGCCCGTGGAGTTCTTCAGCTTTTCCTCGTAGCTCTCGCGCAACTCCAGCATATTCTCTCGCAGATTGGTGAACTTCTGGTACTCGATCAGCATCCTCTCCGAATACTGGTTGGCCAGAGTGTCCAGCTGAACGCGATGCTCCTCCCGTAGGGCATTGATTTGGAACGTGATGTGGTTCATCTCCTCGGTGTGCCGGGCCTCTATTTCGTTGTTCAGCTCCTTGAGCTCCTCCAGTGCCGAACAGTAGCTTCTGTGCACCTCCTGCAGCTGCTGGCCGTCAAAGATCTCGTTCTGACTCAACTGGTACTGGAACTCTTCCGCCTGCTGCTTCAGTCGCAGCTCCAAGTTGGCAATCTGTTCTATTTTATCATTGAGCTGGCTGCGCGGTATCAGAACCTCCTGGCTGCGCATCAGGTCCTGGTCCATGTAGGCCACCTTGCCCTCGATGTTGTCCATGGCCCAGATGGCCAGCGTCCCCTTGCTGGAGATTGCAAACAGCAAGACGCCGTCGTAGGAGAAACGCATCTTATTCACAGGTCCATCGAAAAAGCGGAAGTTGGTGAAGGTTCCGCCTCCTGCCTCCAGGAACGGCAGCTGCAAGTTGAAGAGGTTGCCTTCGTGATCGGACACAAACATAATCAGGTCCGACCTGGCCAGGCACATGTCCGCCACGGAACCCTTGTTTCTCGACGGTATCGTTATCTCTCGCACCAGAGTCGAGTTCTGGAATTCACGGATGGTTCCAAAGCTGGTGCCTGCATATATCGTCAGAGGATCATTGAAGCTGCACGAGACGGTGACATATTCCGTGCCCTTCTGCACGATCTCCTGCACTCGCGCTCCAGTTTCAATGTCCCACAGGTAAATGGCACCCTCCGCCCCGCCAGAGATCAGGAATTTATCCGTTCGTGACCAGGCCACGGAGAGGACAGTGCCATTGTGACCCTTTAGGTTGATCACCACATCCAGGGTGTACACGGAGGTAACGGCTATATTGTTGTCATACGCGGCGGCCATCAGATGTCCATAGTTGGAGTAGCGCACGGCATTGCAGTGCGGGAAGTTGTAGGTCTTCACAATCTGAGAAAGAGAAATAATAGGTTAACAATATCACTTTGCTATCGAAATAAAAAATAATATTTTTTTAATATTTTCAAGGAATTAACTCACATTAAGATCATCCATGAAGATCTGGGTAACACGCAGCTGATCGGAAAAGCCAATGGCCGCCATCTGACCCGTCAGACCCAGCTCCACAATGTTCACATCCACTTGGAACTTGCGTACCAGCTCCACCAAGGCAGTCTCATAGTTCCAGATCCTTATGGTTTGATCCCTGGCTGTAAAAGGACTTCAATTATTTTTGCTAAAAAACTGGAAGTAAATGGATATCCATCCTCACAGGCAGTCATGATAATGGGCTTCCAGGCACACACCGAAATGGCTATGATTTCCCCCGTATGGATGAGCACTCCCAGCGGCTCAAACTTCAACTGCTTGGTCTTCAAGGTCTCTGGAACTATGAGAATGCCCACATAGATCTGCGAGTGAGCCGTCGTCACTATCACGGTCTCCTGCTTGTGATCAATGGCCAGATTCCGGATCTGGTACAAATGTTCCGCATACAGATTCGTTGGCACCGTCAGTATAGTCTTTCTCTCAAACTTGAACTTGGAAACGCGCTCGAAAACAAAGGCTCTATTAAAAATGGTATAGGCGAATCCTTTGGGAAAGGCGGTCATGCAGAGGACTCTCTTATCCGGCAGATGAATCGTCTGGTTGGGCAAAAACCGGTGATCCTGCATCTCTCGATCTTTATCGAATATCTCCTGATCGATCATAAGGTCAACTGTGTCCGCTTCGCTGGCCTTTTGAGCCAGCTTCTGTTCGCCGTTCTCCACGAGTATCAGTTGATCATCTGACGTGCCCACCATCAGCAGGTCCAGGGAGAGGAAAGCCATCGAGGTGACCCTGTACTTGACCTTCAGATTGTTGCTTATGCTGAAACCCCTCTCCGACTTGCTCATCAACAGCAGGGTGCGATCCCCGCCCACGGCCAAAAAGCTGCAGTCAGCCGGATTGCCAGCAATGCACTCGGCTCCGCCATGGGAACCAGGAATGGTGGCCCTTGCCTCGATCACGGTACTTGTCTTGTCTAGCACCAGCATGATTATAGTTTCCTCAGGAGGACGAGTGACCAATGCCACCGATCTGGAATCATTGGTAAAGATCATCTGTTGAATCTCTGCGTTACGATGATTGCTAGGCAGCTCTAGATGGCGACGCTTCTTAAGGGTAGCCAACTCATAAACGGATATGTACCGGCCACTAGGGGGAGTTACAAAAAAAAAAGGATTATAAGTTCGAGATTAGTTTAATCAGTGATGCACACAGTCCAGCCGAGGGCGCAGTCACTTGGCTTTATTCACAGAGGGAGCACGAAGCGTGAAAACCCAAAAGACCAAGGCCTTCGTCAAACTGTGTGAGCAGGTCTACAGATATAAGCACTACTTCATAAGATGTAAGACGCTTTTTGGCCATTATCTTAGAAGCTGTACTCTTTTTTGAATTACATAAAGTCCTTACTTCTTTGAATGACGCTCCAGCACCGCCAGCAATTTTCGATGCGAGCTGATGGCTATGACTTCCGGTCGGGTGTCCTCAGGCAATCTGCAGGTTACAAAACACTATAAGGATTAACTAAATCGCTCAAAGAACACTCAACACTCACCTGAGAAACCTCTGCTTGTTTTGGACGTAGTCGTGAAAGGCCAGGACTCCCTCCACTGGATAGATTACCTCCTTGGTCAGGTTAAAGTGTATATTGCCAATAACGTCCGACCGCAGACCGTAGATAAGCCGCGGTCTTATCGTCACCGTGCTGCTGCTCAGCGAGGGTCGCTTAATGTCATCCATGATTGCTGGTCGTTTATTTAGTAAAAAATATATGTACACGCCGCGGGATTACAATTTAAACTGGCAGACAGACAGACGAAGAGCCGAGGAGAGTACTAAAATTCGATCAAACAACTTGGGGAACTTTGGGAATCGTTAGGGAACGGAACTCTCGGCCTATTTTCCCACCGACAGTTAACTCCATGGCATTCGTAATAGGGAGAACCTAACAACAACAAGAGCGGAGAGGGAAGGGAGACTCGAGGAGGCGAGGAGACTCTATTCCAATCAGAGCTTGGCCGCGAGCGTCCATGAATAAGTAATTAAACGCCGCTAAGTATGCTTTTAATTTAAACCAACAGATGAGCGGGAAGGCGAAGGCGGAGACGGAAACAAAGCTAAGCGCTTGCTAAAAACAACACTGAAATTTCCGTTGGAATTGGCGCCCGTTTCCTGGCCAACAAAAACAAGAGCCACACCGCCGTCGCACTTGAACTCTGGCAATGCGCTTTCTTTGCTCTTTATTTTGGCTCGGAATATGGGTCTGTCTGTCAGTCTGCCACTCAGTCATTCAGTTAGTCAGTTAGTTAGTCAGGCAGTCCCCCAAATGTTGTCTCGCATCCCCCAAATTTCCCCGAAGAGGCAGAAGACAATCGTCGCCTTGGCAAAGCGAACACGACCTAACACAAGGAATTGTTAGTTAAAGAAAAGCTGCCCGGCCTCTCTTCACTTGAGCACTCTTGGCCCACGGGGGAAATGCTGGCACGAGAGAGCTTTTGTGTCCACAATCCTACAAGTTGGAGATGCCCAATATGGTTTGAGCTCACCCAATTGGGAAATTACTTGGCAATGGAAACAGGAATGGGAAACTGGCATGGGATTATGTGTGTGTGTGTGTGTGTTTTTTTTTTTAACAATTTGATTAATGGTTTTACTGCCAGACGAAACACTTTTTCTGCCTTGGATATTCATAGCAATTTTGCGTTACAAGATATTCACAAATTATAGGCATTTGTGTTTTGGAAGAGGTATCATATATTATTATTTACATATTAACTTTTAATAGTATTATTCAAAAGTAGTATGTACAAAAAATAGTTTGTGTACTATTGATTTTAAATCTTTAAAAGCCGGTGTATCTATCACTAAAGACTAAAGGTTATTCTCATTGAATATTGTAATCTTATATTAAGTTTACTATATAAAAAAATAAACAAAGGTGAAAATAAAATTTTAGTTATACTAAATGAATTAAGTTAAATTGACATAAAATTCCAAAGGTTCTGTTTATTAAAGTTGTTTTTTTCACAGAGAGAAACTTAGTTCTATATTTGTTACCTTAATAAGGTTAATGAGGAGGATGTCTGGCAATATACAAAAAACTATGCCTAGTTAAGGTTGGGTATAAGCAAGCTTTATAAATCCAACCCTCTTCATACATTTAGTTTTAACTTAAGATTATAATTATATAAAGAAATAAATAAACAATGTTATAAGTTATAAGTTTATACGAAAGACTTACCGATTTAGTTAGCGATAATTTAAAAGTAAAAAAATTAAAAGTAAAATGAGAACTAGAATAAAAGTAAATAAATTAAAACACTACCTTAAAAGTGAATTTAGACTATATAGTACTTATGCCGCCCTCCTGTAATTAATTATTGTAATATATTATCAATTATTACCTGCTACCTGGTATTTTCCACCTTCATTTTGGCCATTAAAAAGCCAGGCAATTCGCCAACACCATCAGCCATGGAAAGCTTTCTCTCTCTCTTGTCTGAGAGTTTCCCTTTCGTTCTCGGTTTGCATGCGGGCTCTGCTCTGACCAGTTCAGTAGTAGTTTTCGCGTCGGCCGCAGCACAACGAGCAATCGGAAACGGAAACGGAAATCGGAAGTGGAAGTGACAGAGGCTACACACAGCACAGAGCAGAGCAAATTGAACCGACCGAAAAAAAAGACAACAGAGAAAGAACTACTGAGCGCAGTGAAGTGTTTGTTTTTCGGCGTTATCAGCGGATGCACGCGCTTTCAGGTGTGATTGGAGTAGGGATTGTGACTTGGACTGGCCACTGACTGAGACCGGGATCCACAGGAGGAGGCGGCGAACCGGATAGGCGTGTCACTAGCAGGTGGCGGCTGAGCCGGTTAAACCAGAGTCCGACGGCAAAAAGTAAATAAAAACCAAAACTCACTTGTAACTTTTGTGTTTGTGTGTGTGTAACTTTTGAGAGCTGCTTCGGATTGTTTGTGTGTGAGTGTTGTGTGTTTTTACGAGTGTTTCAAGGGTCCCGCAAGCGGTTAAAACGGTTGTTTTTACACATAGAAAAAAATTAACAATATTTTAAAATGCAAAAAGAAAAGGCTGGGAAATTTATTTAAAATATAGGGGAAAGTCCTTGAAAATTTGAATTAATTCTTTTGAATTTCAGAAGACACTTTTCTGATTGTTAAGAAGGAAATAAGCCTATTTTTGTTTTAGGTATTCTTTTAAAATTTTATGCAGAAGATGTTTTTAATAAATGCAAGATTTGTGATCCCTCAACTTAGTTTTCAACTCGGCTAAACAGACATAATTCTTAGCCTTCATTTCTTGTTTACAAATAAGTACATTAATTGCCAAAACTTTGCTGGTTAAAAATAGACCTTAAAGGTCTTAAATAGCTATTTTCCATTCATAGAAATGGTCTCAACTTTTATTTGTTTCTTGTTTACAAATAGGTAAAATATTTACTTAAGCTTTGCTAGTTCAAAATAGCCGGAAAATCTTTTAAATTAGTTATTTGCCACTCTTTTAAATGTCTTATGTTTACATTTATATAATATATTTCAAAAACTATTGCACTTCCTTTCTGTGTAGTCGGCAGGTGTTTTTGCGACAGTCGCTCAATTAACAATTGCTGGGAGAAAACCAGGGCTCGAGTCCTGCCAGAGTCCTTTTGCGGCTTTCCTCGCTGGAATTTTAAGCCAATTAAATTGCAAAAACCAAAAACCCAAAAAGGAAAAAGGAAACAAGAGAGCAGGGCAAGGAAAAGCAAAGCCAGGCCAAGCAGAGTGATATGAAAACGAAAGCGAAAATGAAATGAAACGGAAAATGGCCTAATGGACTCTGTCAGTCTTTTCAACTCGGCCCGAAGAAAGGCAGCGACGAGGCAGCTGTGTGGCAATTAAAAAGTAATTTTAATGCTCCCTGTTCCGTTTATTTGCGCAAATAAGCAACGAATTTACAATTAACCTGGGTTTGTTTTGCTTTTCGTGAACTTGTGTGTTGAATTTATGTGTGGGTTAATTCTGCGCCCTTGCACCGCCGTAAATCTTTTTCATCTTTCATCTCTCAATCCTCCCAATGCCTCCACGTTTTATTTGCCCCATTGCCATCATTTGGCCATCCATTCGAGGCATAGCAAGTCGCACGTAATTGCCGATCTTTGTTATAAACAAATCGTTTTTAACAAAAGCATGCCACACACACACACACATGCAGTCATAAACCTATATATAGTAAATATCCGCACATTCACCGCAAAAACTAGAACAGGTCAAATGAAAGAAAATGGGAAAATCGGCGCGGCAAAATGCCCGGAAAGCGTAATGTTCATTTCAAATTTAAATTTAAATCCGTCGCAACCACAGTCGCCGCCGCATTGCGTGCACTGCACCGCCGCCACACCATGTGGCAGTGTTCCTTTCCTAGATATATACATATAGGCAGCCGATTCTATATATATTGGACCCGACTTGCTCCCGGTATTTTTGGCCCGACGTCGAATGCCGCAGAGTTTGGCCGCTCAAATATGTAAATTTCTTCATCGCTGGAAGTTGTTTGGGCCCCATTAGCCCATCCGTAAATATAAACAAAATGCGTTTGTAAATACATATTCATAAAAGTAAACACCGGTAGGGGGGGACCGCATTTCAAAATTGTAAATAAATCAATCAAAAAGTTCATTAAACCAGTGAGTTTAATTTTACAGAATTACTCATTTTTCTGGCGGATTTTCAGGTGTTTGAAATGTGTTTTTGTTTGGATTTCCATTCTTAAATAAAATTCCTACATACACATATGTCTTAATTATAATTAATTGAAAATAAATATTTTATTCGGTTATTGTTGGTATTTACTTACTTTAATAAGGAAAATGTATTTTCTATATTTGTTTTAGTATTGTTTTACATTTTAAAGGGTTTTCGCATTATTTTATGATACATCTAATTGTTCTTAATGTTGTTATTAAATTATCAGACAAGTCTAGCAATAAATAACCAAAATAACTGTCATAGCTTAATGAAAGAAAGTTTTTCCTTTTATTTTTCTATAAGTCAAACTTTTAAAACTTGATTGTCTTCAGAACTCAAACTATGTTCTTGAAACTTTCAGATGCTTGCTTTAATTGCTAAGAATTGTGTCTTTTTTGTTGTCTTCAAAAGTTGTTTGTCTCGAATTGTAAAAGAAAGACAATATTAATTGTGACTAAACGATGTAGCTTTTCGTCGGTTAATAGAGAAACAAATATCTTCTAGGAGTTTCTACGAATTCTGTTATTCAATGAATTAACTTTAAAGGCAATTATTTCAAGGAGTTTCTATAAATTGTATAATTCAAGAAATCAAAACTTTAAAACACTTGTTATTCAGTTTACCATAGCTACCAAAAGCACATTAAAAGTTATAAACATTTTTCTTTGTTCAAACAACTTCTTTATTTATATAAAAAAAACTTTGTTTTTACCTTGCAGAGTTCTTTAAACTTGTTTGCTTTTCTAGAGTATGTGTATTGCTTAGAGCTATGGAAACTACATCTTAAAAATGTATTATTAAAATCAGGACATTATCAAACTCTCATGGGCTTATGCCTTCCCTTGGGGCCTTCTATTTTTGCATTTGTTTTTATTTTATGTGGTATAAAACTTCCCACATTGCCTGAGATTGCATCAGCCTTTAGACTAGTTTTACAACTTTTCAACTTTCTAGCTAAAAGTTCACGACCCAAAGACAAGACACTACAAAAGAAAAAAGGGAAATTGCTGTACAAACGGGTAAATTCCGCTACAATACACTTTCATTGTTTTCAATTATTCTTATTTTATCAGGTTCTTTCGTTTGCCAGGTTAAAGCTGAAAGTACTACTCAATTAAAGCCAATTTAAGCCTGCCATTTCGCGCTTAATTTTTTATCACTCCTTTCTTGGAAGCCTGCATCCGAGCTTTCCACGCTTTTCCATCGCATTCCCTTGCCGGCAGAGCTGCTGTTGAAAATCACGCCGAAATTGGAGTCAAGTGTTTTCCCTTATTTTCTCCAGCGTTTTCTTTTTTTTTACAGCCAAGCCAGGACATAATAGCATGCGCTCGCCCGTTCTTCAGCTTTCTCTTTCTCTCTACATGGCTTTGCACAAACCCATACACACACGTATCAGCACGAAATTGTTACACTGGGGGAAATGATGGGTGCTGTTTGGTTGGGAAATTTACGAAATTCGTTAATGGTTTAAGAGTCAATTTTTTAAACAATATTACATAATGTCTGAATATAGTAATATCGGGGCCTAGCCATTATTTTTTACAGGGCTTTATATCCTGAGGGTAGGTCAGACCTTTCTTTTATCGCGTCGTATATTTTCCTTAATTTTTTCTTTATAAAAATTTTATAATTTTATGTACCTTAATCCTTGAAATTTATTAAGAAATACTGGCCTAGATGTCTCAGTTCATATCTCGAAAGAAATCTCTTTAAGATAGTAGAATTCCGTGTGATTGAGCTAAAATAATAGTAGCTTTGCTACAAAAAACTGCAGATAAAGGTATACCCACTCTTAATTTTCACAGTTTCTATACAAAAATGTATTAAAAATATATTTTAAACTCATAGACTACATATATCACCAAAATATTACACATACGCAGCGTGGGCCCAGCTAACTGGTTAAAAACAAAGGTCAAATAACACCAAATTTTTCACAAGTGTGCACTGGTGTAAAAGCTTGAGCGCAGCGCACAAGCCTTTTTCCTTCATTTTCCCCAATTTCCAGCGGCTGCCCGCCGCTCCTCGACTCTTCCGCTCTTTCGTTCTCGGCTTTCGGCTTCAATTGTAGCGGCTAAGTTGACCTTTTTGTTAATAGCGCACACACACCAGCGCGCGCTTACGCCACTATGCTGGCATATAGATGGCAAAGGAGCATTGTCTGCGCAGGAATTTGATGTTGGCTCAGCTGATTGATTTATTGTCTGCCAGTCTGACAATTCTGGGCAAAGCCAGTTGGCAGCAAAGCCAAACACAGAGCCGCCAAATGCCAAAGGAGTCGCGGGCTCGCCCCCACTCTTTGTGTCTCTCTGGCTCAGCGCCGCAGTGTATGCAATAAAAAATTATCAACTGAAGCCCCGGTATATGGCTAAGAGAGTGTGCGAGTGTGTGCCAGTGTGTGCGAGTGTGCTTATGCGTCTTGTGTGTGTTTGTGTGTGCATGTGACGTCGCTATAATTAAGAGCGGTGGCGAAAGCGAAAGCGACAGCGCGTACTAGCCGCCATTTTCATTTTACGATAACTGCTTTCACCTACTTATTTGCCATTGCGGGAATGCATGCACTCGCTTCCTAATTTCCACCCAATATTCCTCCGCCCCCTTCTCCCGCCCACACCATGCGTCACCTGTTTTTAATTCAGTTTTATTATTCCCACTTTTAATGACGTTTATATATGTTTGTACGTACGGCATTAAAAATTAATTTCTTTATTGCTTTAAAATAATGACATTACCAGCAGACAGCGATTTTAGGTAACACACACACTTAGCACACTCTGAAATTTGTTGTTTCTATTTGTTGATCGTAATTTCACGTACAGTTGAGTTCTTTTTATATTTCTTAATTTATCAAGCAGGCTTTTATTTTCTTTTTATATTTCTTAATTTATCAAGCAGGCTTTTATTGTAGTTGTAATGTTTTTATTATAAATATAAATGTTCTTCTGGAGCGTAAAAACCAAAGATAATGTTTTCTTGAATAATTGCCACAATTAGTTCCACGTATTTTTGTCATCTTATAAAGTCATAAAAATATTTTTCTATATTTAAAAAAAAATCAGAAGAAACATTTTTCATGAATTTAAGGCACGCTACCATGAAATCAAGACAAGCCAATAATAATAATAGCTTTTTATAATCTATTTATGATAGATAAGATTCCTTAAATTTCCAATTTTCCCCCAATTTCAATATCAAACATCTCGAAAAGGAGCATAATATTTTACTACTTATTAATGCCCCTGCAGACACCCCTTAATTTCTGCATAAAGCTTCCCTTTCCACTTGGCACAACCTCTCTCTTAATCTCTGCTCTTATTTAATTTTAATAGCTTGACAAAATAAGGAAAATTTAATTTGCATTTTATGATAAATGCAGCTTTGTTGGCATTTAGCCACACACCCTCTCTTGGCCAGCATGTGTCGCCGCCACCGGGTGGGTCCTGCTTTATTATTCTCCCTCCTTTAATGAAATCCAGTGCCTTGGAATTTTTAAATTTAATTCCTTATTTACTTCTCACTGCGTACAACAACGAACAAAATTATCATTTAAATTGCAAAGCGTGTGCTCTCACTCATTACACATTCTCTCATGGCTGACGCTATCTTTGCCCCGCAAGCCTCAAGCATGCCAAAGTGTATGCCAAAAGTTCATAAAACTTTTAAGGGTCTCCTCGTCCGACGAAAAATGAGACATAAATGCATAAATTTAATGGGTATCGAGCGGTTGCCGGCGAGGCGGTGAGCGGTCAAGAGGCGGAAATAAAAGCAGGGCGTGGTCAGACACACACTTCGAGATGCTGATACTGGCCAAGACAGCTGCTAACTGAAGTTATTTGCCTAAGTGCAAGAGCTCATTTTTGTTTGGGCTATGATTAAAAGTTGTAACAATTTGATGTATTAAAAGATTATCAGTCACTTAAGCTAATACCGCTGGACATGGCAGGCAACATAATAAAGTTTCAACGACTCTTAAATGCCCTAGACCTTATGGATTTTGTACTCACAAGTATTTGTCAAACTTTTGCTAACTTTTATGCTGCGTAAATTTCAAACATCCAAACACAATCGACACGTTTACGGAAGCAGATTTGTGGTCATGGTGAAATTCTTGGTCCCAGCAGGACTTTTCCTTTTCAAAGTTGCCCCATAAAGAAGGCGTCCCTTTTTTTACAGGCCTTTGATGGCCCTTTCCTCGATTGGTTTTCCCAGCAAGTGCCATCGGTAAGAGTCCTCTGGGTACGGTTTTCCTTTACACTGCCAATAAATGGAAATATTGCTGGCAATTGTGCTTGTGTTACACGTTATTGGTTTACCCTGCACTGCAAAGGCGCAAAATCACAGTAAACAGGACTCAAAATTTATATGGCCAACAGGTTGGGGGTGGTGAGAACTATTAGGAAGGGGAAAACACGAGCCACAGACATGTTAACCACATAGTTTCCAGCCGTGCATGCTAATCGAGAGGCAGGAAAAGCGAAAGGCGAAATGGAAAAGGCAAATTTCCACATAACACACGCATGATCGGGGTAGGACAATCCACAAATTGAATTGTCTGCAGCAGATGAAGCATGGATTGAATATGGGATTATGTACAACGCATTAGATATGCAGGGTGCGTGAGTGTGTGTGTGTCTTGTAAGCGCGTGTCTGTGCGGTTAGTTTTGGGGCAGGCCCCCATGGCGTATGCGCAATGCCAATTAAAGCGGCCCCGAAAAGTATGCAGCGCATAATGTAATTGCCTTCCATTCTGTTTTTCTTTCGCCTTCCGATCTGGTTAATGAATAACGAATGAACCGTTGTACGCTTAATTGTGATTGAGCCGAGAACACGGCTCATTATAATTAATGTAAATGCCCACGCACACATAGTATAGTTTTTGCACAAATATATGAGTACTTGTATATGCGCATATTTTGCCTCTGGCCCATTAATGCCATTCTGATTTATTGCAGCCTCCTCTCGCTCCGAGCCCCAAAAGTTCAACGCAAAAACAATAACAAAAGCGGGGCCATAATTAACCGCATGCCGCAAGCCGCACAGGGAAGAGAGAGGAAAAACAAATATCGAAATCAAAACAGAAAAAACATCACATACACACGCTGAGAGAGCGGGGCGGGAGAGCGAGCAATGCGGCCTAAACGCTTTGGCAATTATGCCGAAATTGTTAACAAAATACGAAATGTATCAAACTAAGTAAAGGCGACAGCAGCAGGAAACCGCAGGAATTACAAAGGAATCCAGCTGAGAAACGAAGGGACTCGGCGGCGACGGCAACGGCGACGACAGGTGGCAGGTGGTCGCCCGGGGGCCTTCGCATTGAATTAATTTTCGTATAGGCCGACAGGAGAGCTCAAAGCCCAAGACCCAGAACCCGAAACCGAATTGAAACCTCAATAGAAGCACACAACGGAAGCGCAGAAACAAAAACTCACTTAGGTTGCCATCCAAATCAACGGCTGTCAGACAAAAAGTCGCTTTTGTTATTGATTTTTATAAAGCCCAAGTAGCAGCGGCGGCAAGCAACACCGAAAAGCAATGAGCAGCCAGGAATAATAACACAAAGCCGCAAAGGAACAGAAAATACAAAAACAACAAGTACAACAAATACAGCAAATACAACAAATATAACAAACACAAACAAAATAGAAACAAAAAGTGAACGCAATGTGAATAATTCCCTAGTTGAACTGAAACGAAACTGAGCACGAAACACAGAGAAAAACTGTTGGAATATTTTCCCCGCTGCCCTCACCAAACTTACCCCCAAGAAGCTCACTATATAATAGCGTACTATCGGAACGTTCATCAAATGCGATTCGATTCGATGACGATTCACAAAGGAGACACACTGAAGAGACCGACGCGCTCACGGAGCCCCAGCCCCAGAGCCAGCCCCAGCCACAGCCCGAGCTCGAGACCCATAAAAATGTGTTATAAAAATATACACGCATAAATTCGCCCCCCACAAGGACATAAATATATCAGAGCTGGAGGAAATTTAATGCAAATGTCATTGACAAAGTCAATTAGCAGGAAAGCCAGGCACTAAACGAGCGGAAATTGGAATGGAAATGGCAATCGAACAGCTGCAGCGGCACAATTGAAAAACATTTCAACACTTAAACATTTAAATACTTTGGAAATTGATTAAACAAAATACAAAAAAGCAGAAGTGTGCGGGACTAAAGCAAGACTGATTTTTATGTTTAGTTAGATTATTTTTAAACACAAAACAGCAGCAGCAGCAGCAGCAAAACCGCAACGAAACTGCAACAACGAATTAGCCAAGCGGAAACCCTAGCAAAGAGGAAACGCCGCCGCCCACCCACAGGGAAACAGGGAAACAGGGGAATATATAGAGAAGCAGCCGCCGAAAGCAGCTGAGAACACAACAAAGGCGAGCAGATTCGGATTCGTAAGGAGGAAGCATGTTTGTGTTCATAGCCGTGCTGTTTGTTAACGCTTGCCTGGCGGGTAAGTAGAGCTCCCTTTTACCCGTACCTACTGTCCCACTCTTAGTTCCGGAATTTAGGGTCATAAGCCCTGCTTCCACTGGCAACTATGTTGCGGATTTGCGAAAAGTAACTCTGACTACAGCTACAGCTACAGCTCCAGCTACATCTCCAGCTACAGCTCCAGCTACAGCTCCAGCTACAGCTCTTGCTCTGGGGGCATTAATGAACGCATTTACTCCAGCTGTGTATAACAATAGTAATTGTTAGTTTGTTTGTGTCCAAGCTCGGTTTATTTTTAGCTAGTTAGGCCACTAAATTTAGTACTAGGTTCTTTATGGCAAAGAGCTGCCAATGAGTGAGGACCAACTGGCCACGATTGGTTGAATAAATTAATGGTTTAATAAAATATATAACACGTTTGGTTGCGTTTTTGGGTTTTAGATATTTTTGAATTTATAAATATTGACTGAAGAAGAGTTAGTAAATAATCAATAGGGATACAAGATTATTAAATTTAAAATACAATTAAAAATGAAACATCAAAAAATGTAATGTTTTAATAAAATATATGACACCTATACTTGTTGATTTTTAGATATATTTGCAATAGACTTAATAGGAATTTTTAATAATTAACGATCAAACATGGAATTGTAATATTAAAGAATAAATATAATATAAAAATATGGGATATTTCCTTTTTGATTTTAAAAACTTTTTGCCTTAAATATTGTTTACAGAAGATTTGTCAACAGAAAAAATAATACTCAATAATAAATTAATCTCTTAACAAATAAGTAACTTAAATAAATATCTTCCCCAGTAATTCAATTTTTATTAACTGATTTCTTTATTCCCCTTTGCCGTTTATTTATAAAGATTTAAAATATATCAAAATAATCTATTATTATTAATAAAGCGCTATTTTAGTAAGCTTTTTCTTAACTTTATATATCAAAATAATTACTTCTAATAAAGAACCACTATTTAGAGTAAATTAAGCAAAAACATTTACAACCTCACTTGCTTAATCTTTTGTTGATTCTTAGGGCCTTCTCTCCCAACTTGTCTTAGGCAATGAAACTGCACTTAAAATACTTCAACAAAAATAAATATTAGATAATTTATTGCCTAAGCTCTGTTGTAAATAAATGTGGGTCAAATGTCTTGCTAAATAAATTGATTGATGGTCAACATATTGCATAAGTAGAGAAGTTCCCTTGATAATTGAATATACCTATAAATCACTTTAAACTAACCTTAAATAAATACATTTTCTGGCTGATTTACTAAATTAAAAGATTTCGTAAAATTAAATCAAAGCTGCTGACATAACATAAGATAGGGGCAAAGTACAAGCTGTTAAAATTGATTAAATTTATTTGACGAAGAGCCAGACTTACCCCAGACTGGTCAATTGATAACTGATTGACAGCAGGATCAGAGCAGACTGTCACATCTAATCTGTTCTTCTTTTGGCCCGAAAGAGGACTTGAAGTAAAGCCGAAAAGCTGCTAATTTTATGACCCAACTTAGGGGACGATGTCGTTTACGACACGGCTCAAACCACATCGCCCAGTTAATCCCCCAGACGCATTAAGTTGGCTGGCGCTGCTGAATTACTATATACTCCCATATTGAATATATGTGTATATATATAAGCGTTTACCGGGGATAATAGCATAATAACAAGCAATTATTGTTATAATAGGCACCATTCCGGCTACGCCGGAGAACATAACCGTCACCTTTCTGACGCCCACGGCGGTCCGTGTGTCGTGGCAGACGCAAATCGATCTGAAGGCACATCCCATCGAGAAGTACATTGTGACGTACAAGCCAACGGATGACAGGTAGGTACCAATAACAAAGCTAAAACTCAATTCACTCGGCCACTTGACTGGCTAAATGACGGCAGAGCACACTTGCCTCACTTACCAACCAAACTGACGGGTTTTAAAAGGTCCTCACGACTGGCTAAGGCTCCACAAGTGCACCGAAAGAGAAAGTTTGTGTATAAAGTTTAACCCCTTCTATGCTTATATTTTATTTAAAGAAACTAAAACTTTTTTTGGGTTTGTTTAATGTACTTTTAAAGTTATTTTGTTAGGGGGAATTTATGTTAGAAAACTGAATTATGACTTTGTCTTAAAGATCAGTCTGAGCAAGAGGTCTAAGCCTTAATTTTGAACTATATTAAAGGATTTTTCGGTTTGCTGCAGTCTTTATCTTAAAATATACATTTATACTAATAACTATATATACTATTTATTTATACTAATAACTAGGAATTTGGTCAATTAATTTATATATTTTACTGAAATAATACTAAAAGACTTTAATTCTATAAAGATTTGTTCACTTAAAATTATTTACAAATATGCTGAAATCTCTTTATATTCTTATGTCCGCATCTGTCAACAAAAGAAATAAACAATTTTAATGGCACAATCAGATATTTATTGAGCTTTTCAAGAAGGGAAATCTCTTAATCCCACAACCTTGATCCCGTTTCTCTCCGTGGCCGAGACAAATGCAATTGCATTTATGCAGAGTGCGTCCGGACAGAGAAAAACTCTGCCTGCAATTGACGTTGGTTTTGTAGTGAGTTTGTGGCCAATAGCCCGGGGTATGGGGGCCATGGGGCGGGGGGCGTGGCAGCGGTCAGTCATGAACACTGTCTGCCAGCAGAATTGTGTGTGTGCCCCTTCCAAGTCCACAGTTTGTGGTGGTGTGCGTTGTGCGGCGTGCGAGTGTTTGCTTGGCCATGAGCTAAATAACAAGCCGACGAGCTAAGTAAGCCAAACGGAGCGGGCGGGAAAACCCCAAGGAGCCAGAAACATGGAAATGGAAAACTTGCGGCCAAATTGACCGCGAATGCAGGCCAAAAGAAAAACAAAAGGCGGCGTGTACTTGAAGTAAAGTTATTTAAAAACAAACTGGAACAGAGCAGAAAAATGCGAAATTTTGCACACAAAGAACGGCAAACTTGTTGGCCAAATTGCAAATATCAGTTGGCTGCTTGGAAAATTCCAATTATTTTAGGTCTTTGACGAAGTTTTTCCACATTTTCTGCTTAAATTGGCCAAGGCATTATACTTTTTACAAGCTGGGATAAAGAGTATTGTCTTTAGCAAAGTATTTTTTTCTGGTTTTAAATTAAAGCATTCCCTATTTTATTAAACAAATTTAATTTTAAAACCCTTGAAGCTTTAATAGGTACGTTTAAAACTAAGTCAACTAAGAAGCAAACTTTGTTTCGTTAATATTTCAAAGTTAACCAACTTTATGCATTCGAAATTATTGCCTCTTCATTGGCTTCGATTTGGTAAAAACTTGAGTTGGCCAAAGCTACAGTTGGTGCTGAAGTTTTCCTATATATAACCACGATGTTTATGGCTGCTGAAATTCAGGAAGCTCATGTGCTCATACATATGTCAGGGACTTTGGTGCCGTGCCAGCTTCTGCTAACCCTCTTGGCCATATTCTCGATGATTTACCGAACCCTTGCAGCTCAGCTGCAGCTGTCTCTGGGCAGCTATTTGCCATCTAGAGCCCGGGCATTGGTGTTGCCTTTGCCTTTGCCACCTTTTACATGCTTCCCATTTGCATCCGCGTTGATTGCCATTCCTCAACGCCCAAGTTGGCTGCGTGGCCACCGGAAGAACATACTAATATATGTACTATATATTGTATGCATATATCCACATAAAAGAAAAAAAATATCATCACATGAGGGGAGTAATATTTAAATAAAATTTTTTTTTTTTTAAGAACGGATAAAGCTCTGAAATTAAACATGAAAAATTGACTAGAGGATATAATAAATTACCTTATTCATAATTCATGTTCAGTCCTAATTATAATTATTTCCATTTGGTGTCCATACATTTTAATGGCTTATTCTACTCTTTTCTCTGTTAAATTTAACAGGCAAACTTTATAAAATTATTATATTATTAACTAATAATAAAATTGCTCTGTTCTTGATGCCATAAAAATAGCTCTACATTTTAAAACAATATAGCTCTGAAAGTACATATATTTAAAGATGTACATATACATATTGCCACAGAAGAATAGTTTTAATATCCATAAAGATGTTTACATATTAATCGGAAGAGACACAGATATACAGTCTTAATATCCATATATTTAATATTTAAAAAATATTACAACATTTATGCTACTTCAAAAACAAAACCAAAATCTAATGAACTTCGAACTTATAACCCCAAAGAAGCCCTTGCCCACTGTTAAGCAATCTAAAGGATTTCAAAAAACCAATTTAGAATTTATTTATCAGGATCATTAAGCAAATCCTTCAGTAGCCTCATAAACAAGCCCTCTTCTCTCAGTGCACCTAAAGACCGTAGGAGGTGGGGCTGGACCGAATGGCTTGCATATTTTCGCCAACAAACTAAGCACTTCCGCTCCGAGCTGGGCCCCAAGTCCGCGTGGCAGCTCAGCTCGTCGTCGTTGGCATCGCTTTTAGCCCATTCGGGCTGCCATGAAATGCCGGCCGTGTAATAAGTTAAGTGCTCGGCTTTTGTGCCTTTTGACTGCAGTCCGCTGCTGACTGTTGGCCAAGGTGTTTTTCAATTTAATGGCTGCCGCCGTTGCTGTGTGTGCGTTTTGGCTGCACGAGAGTGTTTTGTCTTTTACTGCCCGCCATTCCAATGCTAAGCCTTTGCCTCGTTGTTGTTCTTTTCATTTTTTTTTTCTCCCGACCAGCCCGTCCATCCGTCCGTCTGTTCGTCTTCCATGAGGTTCACGCCTATGTCAAAAATTTTATTACAAAACTTGTGCTCCTTGTTTGTGTTGTGTGCCGGTGCTTGGACTTTTCGGGTGGTTCGAGGCAGGGTGGAGGTCCCTTTGCCCGGTCATTATTTATTAGTCAGTTTGTTTTTAATTTTTGTGTTACTTTCCTATCGATTTTTGTTGTATTACATACTTCCGACTGCCAGTCATTATGGTGGGCGGTTGGCGGTCTGCGGCCGGTCGGTGGGCTCTATCTTCCTGCCGTTTTTCGAGTAAATTGTGCCCGTGAATAATGTATGATTAGTACATAGACACGTTGACGGTGAGTCGGCTCGAGCTTTCGCTTTCCCTTGGCTTTGGCTTTGGCTTCGAGTTTGCCTTAGGTTCGAGCCTCGAGCCCTGCAAGTGGAATAGACTTTTGTCCTAGACATTTCTGACAACTATAGGTAAAGCACACATAGCCACACACGTCGCTATCTACGTATCCATGCACAGGGAGAAATTTATTGTATCAATACTAGAATTAGAACTTCTAGAACTTCTCTGGCTAGATCTTCTTAATAGTAGTTATAGGGATGTATATGGAGAGAAATAATATGAAATGATTTCAAACTTTTATACATATATCGAAATTTACCGAAAAATATCACATTTATCTCAAAATATCAATTTTATCGATATAATCGAAAGTAAAATAAGGCAAAGGGTATTGATAAAATTAACATTTATACTTATTATATGATATATGAAAGGATACTTAACTTTTTTATATTTATATCCTGCAATAAAATTATACAAATATAGCTACGCTAGAATATCGATTTGTTATCGAAATAAATTTTAATTTTTCATGTAATGCATAGCAAGTAAATGTTTAATATAATTTTTAAACTTTAAAACTGTGCAAAATCTTTGATGGAAAGATACTACAAACCAAGTAAAAAATCTACAGTAAAGTGCCCTTCGAACAAGAGTTATTCCAAAGAGTTCTCTTGTAATTCCCAAGTTGGAATTCAGAAATTATGTTAGAGAAAAATTGTTTTAGTTCAATAGGTAGAGAAGTGTACTAATAAGCTTTAATCAATACAAAAATCGCCTGATAAAATTTCTCTCAGTGTGCTCTGCATGCTCCAAATTGCTAAGTGGATTTATGAAATTCTTGACGAACAATGTGTGTCCGCTGTAGGGGGTTGGAGTTCAATACGTCCAAGCATGTCAAGCACCATCAATAACAATAATAATTAATAACAATTACTGTCCCAGCGGAGGAGCGGGAGGAGGTGCCGGAAGGAAGGGTCATAAAAGGAGGCGGGCAGGACATGTGCGCGCTAGAAGGAGGCGGAGGACAATGGAGAAGTAGAAGTAGGCGGGAGCAGATGGAAAATCCCAATCAATAGCCGTGTGCTAGATTTGATTCATTATCGTTATCTGCGTTTTTAGAGCCAATTTGACATTATTAAAATTGAAATGTCAAGGTCCCGCTACCTGGGTACCGATAGCCTATATGTACATATGTCTGTACATGGGTTGCTATAGTTCCTCTGGCTAAGCGGATGAGATTTGTGAGAGCCTCCGGGCGGGCTGTTTCTTCTTTATTGTCGTACTGTGTGCGATGACAACATAAATTTTCCAGAATAAGCCATAAAAGTGCACAGTAACAGGAAATGAAATGGGACACACATAACGTACACGTCTTGATTTGTACACAGAACATGTATGGGATAGATATATAGGGATATAAGCTGACTGTCAGGGCATTTGAGTTGGCATAGATAACTATTGCGAGTGCCCTTCACTTTCTTGTTTACTTCATTGAACATTGATAGAGCTGTCCCACGGGGCGTATGCGTATTTTTAATTGAATTTTTAATTTAATGCAAATGCACAGGCAGGGCGTAACTCTTTTCCAACCGATCAAAGAAGAACGAGGACTGTTAGCTAGCGCCAAGCACTCGTAAAGTAAAGTTTTTAAAACCAGCCCACGAACGTCATAAGTTATTAAATAACAACTGAAGCCCCCGACACTGACGCCCTTCGTGTGTTTGGTAAATATATATATTTTGTATGACATATTGTATGCATGTCGGCCTGTGACTGCGAAGTTTGAGCAACGAATGCGAAACTTCTGGCTTCCCGTAAGCAAATTGTTTATTTATCACTCCGGAACGAACTGGATTAAGCCCACAAAGGGGCACATTAAAAATAAAAAAAAGACAAGGGGGAAAGCCCAGCCGAAATGCACATTCATCCCGCCATATTTCTGAATTCCAAATGACTCACACACAGCCCACGGGCCGTAAAGGGAGCACCGAGAAGCCGGCGAGAAAATTAGAAACTTCCTTCCTGCTGCATTTCTTATGGCCGGCAAAGGGTACGAGATCCGCCCACCAGAAAATTGGAGCCTTCGCGTGAGTTTAAATTGTGTATAATAAGCGCCTTCCACAGAGCGAATTTAATGCCAAATAGCCAAAGCCAAGCGGCATGGGAGCAAGGATTAAATTTGATTTGCCCCAGGCGTCGCCACATGATGAAAACTTTGACGTGGAAACTTTAGACATTCGCCTGGCCCTGTCACATATGGCGGCGGATCAAATCGGGATGCCTGGGATGGGCGGTGTTTGCACTCGGCTGGCCCAATTCCAGTTACCCTGTGGCCAAAAGGGTCTATTGGCTGCGTGCAGATGGATGCGACACATGTGCAAACGGCATGGCTAATCAATTATTTAGCCGCGGGCCAGAGTTCGAAGCGGGAGCTCCTGTTTTTTGCGAGCCAGCCAGATGTAAATTCACAATGAAGCGTAAGTGCCTGGTTATGTCCTTATAGCGAATCAATTCAAGAGATGAGAGGAGGATTACATGGAGAGATGAAGGGATTCGGGCTTGTTTCAGAGCTACCTAACCAGCTTTATTGATTGTTATGTTAATGAGAATGGGGTTTTTCAGTGATAAATATTAGGTCTAAATAAAATTTCCGTCTAAGCCCAGGTTAAAGTTTTTATTTTATTTATTAAATCTTAGGAATTAAAATTTACTTCAGGACTCACGATTTGATTTTTAATAAATCCTAAAAGAAGTCAAGAATGCTATAATTACAAATAATAAGAGAGGAATAAATTTATAAATAAAATTATAATATCTTCGTTCTTATAAATATTATTTTCTTTATTCCTTGACTTAATTTACCAGGGGATTTATTCATAATAATAATACTCAAAAATAACACAATTGTTTTACAAAAAATTAGCTCTTTTTATAGAGGCCCATCATGAAATGAATTTCCATGATAATTCCAACGAAACCAAATCTTAAACAAAATGTAATACACAACATTATTTAATTTGAATAAGACTTTCCTATCCTATACTTTCTTGTCTTAAATTTAACTGAAAAACCAAGTCGGTCTGCCTCCGAAACCTTCATACCTGATTTCGAAGGGTACTTTGAGCTTTATCTAATATGAAAAAATCGTGCCTTAATTATGTGCATATTGATTAGATCAGCAGTGGAAATTTCATGGTTACAAAATCAAAGTGCACTCGACACGAAAATAAAAAAAAAAAAATAGTGCAAAAAGAACAAATACTAAAACATATTTCGAAGAATAACATCTGTGTTTAGTTAGCAAAATGTAATGTATCATGTGATGAGTGCGCAACGAGATTTTTTTTAATTTGTAAACTCTTTGTAGAATACATGCAGAAACTGCTAATTAGTTTATGTTAATTAGCACTTTCTGCATATATTTTTGCGGTGGATTTCATGAGGTTGAGTTTAAATATATGTATTCATTTTGACTGGATTTGGAGAGACTTTTCAACAAGATTTCATAATGATTTGTGATTGAATTTTAAAAAGGGGTTTACTTATGAAGTTATATATTTAAAAAAAAACAGATTATTGTATCCCTTTGGAGGACTTTAATTCCCAAATTCTCAATTTCTAATAATGTAAAGATTTCGTTTTAAGGAAAACAAATTGCAATTTAATCATCTAAATTGTATAATGTTCTCTTAAGTAAGAAAAAAACTAAATTACTTAACTTCCCAACAAATGCTTAAATTAATCTCAAAGAACGCATATTTAAAATACATTTTGCAAAGCTGCATATTTAATAGCACGATTTTTCCAAATTGCCCGCATGCATTCAGGGCATTATTAAATCGGCTTTCCGGAAATGTTTACCTGTGTTTTGTTTTTTCAACATTCACATTTACGTTTGCCGGTCGCTGTTTTTGTTTCGTCTGCCAAGCAGTACAAGCGAAATGCGGGACACTTCTGTTTTGTGTTCTCTGTTCTCTGTTTGGACTTGGGCTCCACTGGGGGCCATTGCGCCGTATCTATATGTTAGTCGGGTTCGTGGGAGTGCACACACACACCGTGCATGTGATCCATGTATGAATAATGAATCATTTGTCGGACTGTTGTTACAGCCATATAGTAATAGGAGACAGTGCACGGAGGCCAGAAGTCGGCGCCACTTTTGCTGCCACGCACTGGGGACAAGGAGCGGGAGCAGGAGCGAATGCCAAGGCAGGATCCTGGCCAGGAGCGGGGCCTGGGTAATGTGAGCTCAATTGGCAAATCTAGGACATGTTTGGTAACTGCTCTGGCGAAAGTGACAAAGTGAAATATTGGCCAATGCTGTAATTACCAACACGGACCTGCCTCATATTTCAATGTCCTGGAATGTAGTAGTTCCTTCAATTAGCGCACACACACTGAGAGGGAACAGATGTGAGCCAGTTATATATACATATATCTAGGTTGGGTATATAGAGTTTGGAATTACAAATTAACCGGAAATTGAGGGACACCAGCTTAGTAATTTAATAACTTATTTAAATTAACTACTGATGAAAGCGAAAACCAGAAATAGAATATTAATATGAATGGTTTAGCGAGGTTTCAGAGGAATTTATTATCAAGATTTTTCAGTTGATATACAAAGAGGTTTAATTATTTTTCTCTGTGCACCTACATACACCCAAGTGGGCACACACACACTTATACACCTACGCGGCTGCACAATCCCGGGCACAGTCCTTCACCCAATCCCCCCCCCCTTAGCTGCCGTTCGAGAGTGGTAATTGAATTAATTTAAGTTACAGGGTTGTACAGGACGTTGCCGGCAGCAGCGAGGCCATTGTCCTGGATCGCCTGCTGCCCAGCACACAGTACTCGCTCGTTGTGACGGCCATCTGGCAGGGCAAGAAGTACCGCAGTCGTGGCCAGATCAAGTTCAAGACGCTGGGTGAGCAAGGATTGAGATATGTGTCTCGAAAACAGTTTTAATATCGGTTTCATCTGGTAGATCTGCCGAAGAACACCTCCCAGCAGGACTTTCCGCCGGGTATCTATGGCAATGGCAGCAATGGCGGTCGCAACGGAACCGGAAATGCCAGCATCTTTGGCGACGATGTGACCTCAACGGCCACAAACACGCTGACACATGGCACCACCAGGGAATTGCCCACAGTAAGGATTGTATTCAATCTTTATGAATTAATTAATTCATTTATATGTAATTTTTTCATTTTATCTTTGCAGATACGCGGCGTGGAAATCGGCATTGTCCTCATCGTGCTGATGGTTTGGGCCGGGGCCATTGCTCTGTTCTTCAACCGTTGGGGCAAGATCCGGATGCTGCTGCCCTATCAGCCGGACTACAAGCACGAGCAGCTCAAAGTGCCAGGCACAGGAGTGTGCAGCGCCGGCGGATGCAATGGCCAGCATTCACACCAGGTTTGTAGTCAGCGGGGAATCCCTAGCGGGTTGTTGGGAATGATGTTGATGATGTTGATAATGGTTGCTGGTGCGGGAATTGTGGTTTCTAGGATTACTCGGATACATACATATTCGCGAAGGAACTTATCTCTGTTTCGTTTTTTGTTATGCTTCATTTTTAGAACCTACACCCCGATTTCTTTGTCAAGGTATTCAAAAATAACAAATTCTTCCAACTACTTACATATTATACGAAACCAAAACAAAAAAAAATTATATATTTCTGCATTTTATTCGCTTTTTTCTATGCATCAATTTCAAATAAATATTTGATTCTTATTGAACCCAGAACACCAATTCCTTTTTAATATGTGCACTAAAAAATCCCGACCAAGCGATCGAAATTATAGCCTTTTTGCCTTTTTCCGAGAATGGCTCTGTTTTAGATTTATTTTTTCCCTAAAAAAAAACCATGTCTTGTGGTCCGTTGATATTAATGGGGGTTTCACAGTTTAAATAAATAATACTAATAAATAATATATCAACGCGTTTTCCCCATAAATAGAATTCTCCTTATTTTTCTTTATGATTTGCTTAAAAAGAAAGCACGTGCTAGTTTCGCATTTATTACAGCTTTCTTTTTCGTAGGCTTCTGGCACCAGTTTGGGGGCATGCTCTCTAGAGCCTAGAACCTATCTTGGCCGCGTTCTGGGCCATTCTGCAGAGCATGAGGTCTTCGGCTAGCCGAAGTCAACTAGAGATTCCACCTAGATTCGTTAAGCTCAGGATGCGCTATGCAAATGAGAAACACCTCTTATTTACAACTCGTACTATCGTACTATCCACATTCCATAGATAAACAGAGGAACTTCTCTGACTTGAAGTCCAGGAAAATATTTTATAATTTGTCATAGATAAATTAAAGTCTGTAAATATACTTTTTTAATTAATAATAATGTTGAGTATTCAAAATATTTCTTAACTTCATTTATTTATGACTTAAATAATTATTGATGGACTTATTCTGAGTGTAAACAATCCTTTTATTGTTAGTTTTAAATCTTTATTAAAAGCCTTAACAAATTAATAATTTTACAATGTGTTTTCCTAAAAATTCGGTAACTTAAAATATCAGGTTTTAGAAGGTGTTATTGTTGAAGACATTTTTGAAGTCTGTTTTTACATTGAAGTCATAATGTATTCAAGGAATAATAGAACTAAGATCAAATCTATTTGAAAACTTAAATAAATATAACATGGAACATTAATTTGATATTAATTTAAAATGTTTCCAATCTGTATTATATATTATTTAAATATATTTATTCAAAAAGAGAAAGATAAATCACTGTTCAAGTTGATACCCTGAAATAGAGAAGTTCCTCTGCCCTTTAATCGCATTTAGCAGTTTTGGTTTTTGGTTTCGAGCTTTGCTGTTCAGGTTGGCGCCTTCCCGAGATCTCACTGACCAAACGTTCCCTACTTTCACTTCGCTCTCTCGCCTGCTGATCTCGTTCCTGCTACTGCTACTGCTCCTCCTCTTCCGATCCTCCCTTGGCTTTCTTTTGGCCAATCAAACAGTGTTTGCCCCGGTGCGAGGGCTGCGGCCTGTTCGATCGCTGCTTCCAGTATCCGCGCCGGGAGCTGGAGCGCGACTGCGGCTGCCAGTTCGCCCTGCTGCACAAGGCGGACGTGGAGAGCTAGCAACCAGCGCACCGCGAAGCCTCCTCGGCGGCCGTGAGTGCGGCCTCCAGCCATGGACATGGCCATAGTCATGGCACGCCGGTGAACACCTATGTGCGCGGTCCCAGCGTGGACAACCAGTCCATTGTGGGTGCCAATGTGCTGGAGAATGTGGACAGTCTGGAGGTGGGCAACGAGGACATCGAGGTGGAGGCAGCGGATGATGTGCTAGACAAGGACCTGGAGGACCAGCAACTCCTTCAGAGGGACAGAGAGCCCGTCCAGCGCATTCTGCCCCTGCAGGCGGGTGCCCACAAGCAGCGAAAGTTCGCCCAGCAGCGCGGCATCCTCAAGAACTCACAGGAGCGCACATTCGTCGAGGAGGACGAGGTGCTGGAGGCCAAGAAGCAGCTAATCCTGCGACGTCGCCGCCTCTTCAGCCACTACCGACAGTACGATCAGTGGCGGAGGCGCCAGTTTAGCTACGATCCCAGTTACTTTCGCCCGCCTCCGCTACTGCCTCGACCGCTGGCATACGCTGATCACCAGCTGGGGGCCACCACCGATGGCGCATCTGGAGCATCCTCCGTGGTCTCTGCAAGCGCCGGCCGGCGAAGGCGCCAGTACCGAAGGCAATACTCCTGCGCGGATCGATCGCGGGAGGGATCGCGCGAGAGTCGGGGCTCCTCGACGCTGCAACTGCAGCTGCAGAAGTACCACAGCATGGTGGCCAGCGACACCATCCGCACCGAGTCGTCGGTGCTCAACCACAGCAACTACAGCGAGCCGGCCAGCGTAAGTCAGCCAGCTAGTGTTGGGGTTTTTGGAACACGGAAAATATCAAGTGGCTCACTTTGGCGGGGGAAACTGCAAAATATTACTCGGGTCTTAATGCTGATCAAGAATATATATGATTTATAGGGCGGAAATGGGAAAGTTCCGAATAAAAAAAGATATAATTATAATACCCAGCAAGGGTATAAAATTAAATAACATTAAAAAGTTTCTATTCAGGGTTCACCTGAAAAAGAAAATTAAATATACTGGCATATGTGGCGTATACGTAATTTTTTGTATACGTAATATATTTTGAAAAAATCAATTAGCTTAAAGTGTTCATTATTTTGTTATGTTAACAAAAATTATATTTAATGAAAGAGGGTTTAATTTTTATATTATTAATTAATGAATTTTTATTTTAATAAGTTATGTTTTTAAAACATTCTTAGTTATTTGAGTACTTAGTTCCTTTTCTCCCCAAAAAAGTGAGCCACTGATTTTGTCCACATAAAAGTGAACATAGTCTTGTGTTCCCAACACTAGTCCCAGCACAATGCAGCTTGTGGTGCACGTGGTTTTGCTTGGAGTTGGAGTTACCGTTCCAGTTCGAGTTCGAGTTCCACCTCAGAATGCAGACCGGAGAGCACCAAATCGCACCCATCACCCAATAAATCACCCTGTACAGAACTTGCAGCTACCTCCACTGGATGGACATGGCCCGCGCACCCGCTCACTTCGCTCACTTCTCTCACAGCAAAAATCACACATCGCAATCCGCATCCGCTTGAGTCCCGGCTTCGTGTCGTTCCGTAGAGTTAGCCGTAGTAGCCAGCCAGAGGTAGCTTTGTCCCACGCTTGTCGCTTGCTCTCTCTCGTTCTTGTTGTTCCAGTGGATGGAGATGGCGGGAGGTCCTTGCCCGGGCTTGTGTGTGTTGTTGTTGTTGTGTGCGTGAACGCCCCCCTGGAAGTGTCCGCTCTACTGTCTCCTCTCTATCTCTTTCTATCTCTCTATACTCTCTCTATTCCCCTGCTCCTTCCGGGACGCAGTTCGACAGCAGTGAATGTGCCCACCCACCGTTGCACTGCAATAGCCGCGTAAGAAACCGACCGGAGGATGCGGCACCGCCATTTGGAGATCCTTACTGACCCGCCTTTCATTGCAGCACATCCACATGCTGGCCGAGGTGCACTCGACGTCCATATCGGAGCGATGCACGCGCAGCAGGATTAACTCGGCCATCTTTGTGTCCTCGGAGGGGCGTGGCTTCGACTCAATTGAGTTCCTTCGCCGCCACGGATCTCAGAGCGTGCTCTGCCGGAAGGCTAAGAGTGCGGAGAATATCACGGACAATGGACGGAGGGTGAGTATGATCCTGATCTAAAAAGTATCCATTTTTACAAGGGAAACCTGTGTTTGCAGAAGAGCCTGCGACCCTGGCGCACCGACGACGACTCCTGCAAGCAGCAGCACCTCTCGCAGGACAGCAACGACATCGAGCTAAAGGAGTGCGGCGGCACTGGGGGCGAGCTCCTCCGTCTGCCGGTCATCCACGATGGCAAGCAGTCGCCCACGGCCGTAACCAGCCTCCTGGCCCGCTCGGCTGCCATAACCACGGCCAATGTGATTGTGGGAAGCATTTCGCTGGAGGCACCGCCACCCTACATGCAGGACGATGAGGGTGACAACATGTCCACGGCTGCCCTGATCCACAGCGATGCTGCCGCTGTGGTTCACGAATCACAGGACTCGGCGGAGACGGTGGAGGAACTGGTGCATGTGCCCCTCTTGGCCAGTGCGACGGCCACAGCCAGCGTGTCGACCTCCTCCTCGCCCAGCATCGCCATCGAGGCTAAGCCCCGGGTTCTGGTGCACCAGCGATCCTCGACAGCCTCCTCGTCGCCGCACAGCAGTCCCAAGAACCTGGGCAGCCTCGGGCTGAAGATCGTCAAGCCCAAGATCAGTGCCGTGCCAATGGTTTCCGTCTCGGGTCCGTCGCCGCCCATTGAGAAGCCACCGCTGGCGGAGTGCTTGTAACAAATGGCAGCCGAAACATTTATCTAAGCTCGCACTCAAGGCAACTGGACCCTGGATCCTGGACAGCCCTTAGAAACCACACACGCCCCAGACACAGCCACAGCCACATCCAAATCCCACTGGAATAGTCGGAAAAGATACCGGAGAGAAGGAGAAAGTATGCCAGCTGCTCAAATAAGTGTTTCGGTGAGAGGCTTTAGTAGGGAAAATATGCAAACAAAATGGAAAGATAGCGAGGGGAGGAGTAGGTTTAGAAACCAAAAGATATATTGTACCAATGGTCAGCACCAGGCAAAGAAAGCTTTGTAAGTATATTCAACAACGACTGAAGTATACACATATGTACATTATAAACGGATTCAATGGTAGGCGGTAACCTGTAGAACTTTTTAGGTCGATAACTGTGTATGTGTGTATACATACCTATTAACTGATAAATCAGCTTTAACAACTAACGAGTAAACTATCAGGCTTTAATATTACGACGACGATGAATTTCTCACCTAGCTGTTGAAATCAATTCTCTTTAATTGTTCTCCTATACATAAAGCCAAAAAAAAAAAAAAATAAACTTACTAACTACTTGGGCACCACAACTGTTATACACGCGATCTATTTAGATATACTAAATATATACATATAAATATATATATTTGTTTATTTATACACCCAGTAAACTCACTCGTGTGCGTATTACATTCCCGGCAGGAATCAACAGGTGTGCCTCAAACTGCTTTAGGCTTTGACCAAATTTATTCAATTCAGATTTAATTTATTCGATTTCAATTTCAATATTCAATTCAAAGCAAGTAAGTTTAATTTGAATATTATTTCAGTCAAATAAAATTCATACGAATCAAGTTTATTTGACTCAAACCCGATTCCTATCTGCAAACAAGGTTTTGGATTACCTGAGCAGTGATTGAACACACACTGTAGCTCATGCAGGACTCTAATGCGCACATACCCTAGAGACATTAGGACACCCGCTATATATAGTTAGCTCTCGTAATCTTAAGACGATGAAATCACATAGTCCAAAATGTTACTTGCTAACATATCAGATACTCTACTGTACCCACGACCAAAGCGAAACGTTTGAAACTGTAAACCGTAGTTCATAATTAGGTGTAAGCGACCCATTACAAGAAAATTAACTAGACGTAGGGTTCTTGTCAAGTAAGTAAGTGCCCTGGATGACTTCTAAATGTGTTTTTAAGGCCCGTGTAGATGTGACTCTGTAGCTCGAACTTTAATCTATACAGAAGAGTGAAGACATTAATGAATCTATAGGATTTACATTACCTTAGGAAGCTCCAATCCCGCTCCAGATTGCTCCCTCTCACTGATTTAGGTAGTCTCTATACATTTTAGTTATGATACTTCAAATTTTACCTATCTATCTATCCACCTACTCGTTACGACACTATCGATCTATCAAACCTATCCAATTCGTTGAATAATGAAAGCAAGAAAATACTACAAATGTACATACACACCGCACTTGTACCTACACCAACTGGAAATACTCTTCAGTGGAACACAAACGTTGTTATTAAGGAATTGTCAATTTATGGTCCAAAGCTACAATAAACAGAACACCACATCCGCACGGATGGGACGTCGGCAGTAGGCTTAACTAAGTTCTAGTTTACGTTCAATTCGCTAAAAGGCAAAAACACGAAACAAAAGTAAAATTGTGTGTGAATGTGTATTTTTTGAAATCAAATAAACGAAATTACATATACCTAGTTCTCTTTTTTCTCGAATATCACACAGTGATTGCCTTGGTCGTAGTAACTGCTTATTATTCTCACCTCCAGCAGCTGCGAAACTAGATTCTCCAGTTCCTGTTCCTCAAAGACATGATAGTATCGCAAGAAAGTCGTCTTTTGATCGTCCTTGGTCTTCCAGGGCACCAAAACATCTTGCTGTTGGAACTCTGTTCGATTCGTGTGCACGGGCAGTGGGGTATCATTGGGCACCTGCTGATCCAGTTCCTGTTGCTGCTTTTGACGCTGTTCCTGTTCGGTAGTGCGCTCCTTATTAACAGCTTTGTTTTGCCGAAGGTAAGTGGACTTTTTGTCATTCTTTCGCTGATCCTTGGCCCAAACATAGACTAATGCGCGGCCACCAGGTCGCAGGACGCGTGCCATCTCTCGAAGAGCGGCCAACCGACGCTCTCCTGTGGCCAGGTGATGGATAACGGCTATGCTGATGCAGCCATCGATGCTGGCAGAGCGCACCGGCACACTCAGACAGTCGCAGCGAAAAACATTCTGCCCCTTCCAACGTCCCACGACAAGCAGACCTTGGGCGCGGTCGCAGCCAATTGCCAGGAGCTGAGGGTTGCACCCCAGATACTTGCCATTGCCGCAACCTACGTCCAGCACCACAGACTGGGAATGAAACGAGTTGAGGAAATCGGCAACTTGGGGCCAGGGCGAGTGCCGTGTTTCGCTAAAGTGATCCGCTATTTTATCGTACACCTCGTGGACATTCCGCTGTTCAAGGCTGACGGCCAGGGCAGCCAGAGTAGCGGATAACTCCTCTGGAGCTTTGGTTTGCCTCGTGTCACATAGTGTGGGATATGAACACGAACAGGGTCCTCTTCGGAGGCGACGGAAAGTCAGAGAAGTCCTCTTGCCGCGAGCCTGAGTGGTCAAGCCTCCGGAAGCGCTGGGCACCACATCAATGTGCTTCGGCCTGATGCCATGCGTCCAATCGTAGCGAGCCTCTCCGAACATGATCAGGAGGGAGCGACGGGGCAATCTGACCTGAACGTGCTCCTCTCCGCGCCGGAAGTCCATCACCACATCGGATTGCAGGGACAGCGAGAGAATGGGATCTAAAAAGGCACTGTGCGTGTCCACATGAGGAGGTATGCCGTGTCCCGGCTCGTATTCATTCACCGTCAACTGGTCGGGGGTATTCCAATCCCACTTAGAATTGGAGCTCTCCAGGCGCGTCCAAAGAATATCACAAGCCGACGGTATTGGTTGCTCTAAGGGCTTTGCAGGATCCACATTATTAACGCCGTACAGGAACTCGAACCCAAAGTGCTTCACATGTCTGTGTTTTAAACTTCCCTCAGACGCTCGTCCATCCTCAGAAATGGCCTGCAGTAGCGTCAACTCCTCCTCTTCGTTGACAAAGTCGGGAAGAACCTGCAGTCCACCCGGCAAGGGTCTATTCCAGTCGTTCTTCCTGGCCAGTGCGGGCAATCCCATGACGTAGCTTAGATAGGCCACAGCTCCCTTTTGTCCTATTTTGGAAATGTTGTTCATGCCCTGGTATACCGCCTGTGCGTCCTCCAGAGTGGCGCAGACCAGGAAACAGTACGATTTACCCGGCAACATGACCACTTCGGTGACTGTGCCACCTGAGCTCTCCGCCGCCTGAAGTAGACACTCCTCAGTAAGTCCATTGCTGAGTCCAACGTTCAGGATCGCCAGGTAGGTGGTGGGTTCCTCGCTTGGGATCACTTCGCAGTCGCTTTTGATGATCGCCAGGCATCGTCGCTGCTTTTTATCCACCTTTTTGGCCTTGTTTACCTTTTGTTGCTGCTGCTCAACGTGCATTTTGCCGAAAGTGAGTACACACTAATCAGGGGAAAAATTATCGAAGCTATCGAGCTATCGCCATGTAAATGGTCGAAAGCCGACTTTAAATACCCTAATAATTGAATAAAGAAAAGGCTAGTTTGGAATTTTATTTGCAAATGCAAAGGCAAATGCCAATCTTTATAATATATAATTCTAATTCTAACCTAATACCTTAAACTAAATTGATAGTGAGAGTCTTACTGCAATAAATGGATGGTGCGTGCACCTTGTATGAAAACCGGTCTACCAGACTCTGTCGATCATGCTGTTGTCCTGCGGCTTCTGGTTCATGGTGGTCAGCTGCTGGTGATAGTTTCTCATCTGGTTGCTGCGCCTTGGCTGCGCCAGATACTCGAACATGCTCTGCAGATGCTGGGACAACATCTTGCTCAGGTCGCTGGGCATGGGATCCGTCCAGAAGAAGTCGTGGTTGAGGGCCGTGTCGGCATCGATGCGTTTCTTCGGGTCTAGCGTCAGCAGCTTGTCCAGCAAATCACAGCCTGTGGGGTCCTTGACATAGGGACGTAGTCGCTCCTTGACGCGTCGTTTTTGGTTCTTTGGCAACTCAATAGACTTGTACAGCTCCAGCTCCTCCACGCCCGGCCAAACGTCCGGCGTAAACGAGCCGCATAGCTGCGAGATGAAGGTCAGCTGTTGCTGCTCCGTATTGCCCTGCATAATGGGCGAGCGGGTCCACATCTCGGCCATGATACATCCAGCTCCCCACATGTCCACTGGAGGGCCGTAGTTGCGGTCGCCCAGCAACAGC
The DNA here is from genome assembly GCA_018152175.1 of Drosophila jambulina. Lineage (NCBI taxonomy): Eukaryota > Metazoa > Arthropoda > Insecta > Diptera > Drosophilidae > Drosophila > Drosophila jambulina. The sequence continues at coordinate 10,687,390 of JAECXH010000113.1, read as the reverse complement.
TCCGGCGGGCGGTACCAAAGCGTCACCACACGGTTGGTATAGCGATTCTTGCTCTCGTTTTTGGGAATGCTAAAGGCACGAGCCAGGCCAAAATCAGCCAGCTTCAAGATGCCGTGCTTGGTTATCAGCACATTGGCAGCCTTCATGTCACGATGCAGAATCTGGGAATTCAAGAAAGAAGATATGATAAATCGATTCGACACAGCAAGCATACAATTTTTAGTTACTTTTGGATTTTACATAACTAGTGCTTACCTTGTTGCTGTGTATGTAGTATAGGCCATTGAGCAGTTGCTGCATCACCTTCTTGATCTCGCCAAGACTGAACTTCACGTTCATGTTAGACAAAAGGCCGGCCAAATCGTGCTCGCAGAAATCAAACACTAAGTAGAACGTCGATCTATAGCCATTTGTGGCAGTGGCCTTGGTGCGGCAAATCTCAATCAGATTAACCACATTCTCGTGTTTCAGCAGCTGCAGAATTCGGATCTCGCGCAACGCTGTGATGGGGAACTAAAAAGAAGATTATGCAGGTATTTCATGATTTTCTGCAAATGTTTGTTGACTCACGCCCTCTTTTTCGTTGTCCATCAGCACTTTCTTCATTGCGACAAACTTTTTGTTGCTCTTCTTCTCGCGAGCCTTGAACACCTCCCTTAAAATAAAAAGGCCAATTTAAACATGCCCAAAAGGACGGTTTCTCACTTACCCAAAGGTTCCCTGGCCAATTTTCGCCACTTTTTCATATTTGTTGCTCTCGTCGCAGTAGGGAAAATCGTAGTCTTCAATGTACTTCTGCTTCTCCATCAGCGACATGGTGCGCGAGGAGCTGGTGCCCACGCTGGAGGGCGTCGACGGTTGCTGGAGCATGTGGGACATGTGCGCCATGCTGAGATTCGCCTTTATAGACACAAAAATACGCACAATCACTCCGAAACAAGCCGAATGCAAAAGAAAGGAAAACAGCAACAAATGTGCTCCAGCTGTTGGTGAAGAATAGGGATGGTACAGAAACTATCGATATATCACGAGAGGCGAAAACTGGGTGTACACACTCTACTGATAGAAACAGCTGTTCTCAATTATTTGCAGAATTTTCTGTGTCCCCAGATCAGAGGCTTTCCCCTAGATTTAGGGTTTTTTGACGCCGTAGGGGAAATTGTAGGGGAAAGAATTTGTAGGGGGAATCATCAACATCGCTTCGAATTTTTTAGGGACAAATATCAACTGTTTGAGATTTTTTAGGAGGAAAGCCAAGTTTGCATCTGGCAACACTATGATAATTGTGATATAACCTCGACCACTTTCCGACAAATAAACACAATTTAATGAATAAACTTTTGAACGTAGCGCAGGCGGTCCCGCGCCAGTTCGTTCGTGAATATGCCTTTAAGTCCAACCTGAAGATCAAATGGGTGCGACCAGAAAAGATCGCTTGCTTCAAGCCGGAGAAGAGCGGCGATCTGAGCAAGCTTCCACCGCTGAATCCCAACGAGCTTCTGCCTGAATTCAGGGACTGCAGGGAGTTAGAAAAAGCCGATGACGCGGTTAAGTCTCAGTTTTTGCTGAGTAACAACGCCAGTTACCTGACCACAAGGTTCTACCGCGATGAGATGGTCAAGGAAGTGCAGAGGCATGCTCAGGATTTCGGATCCATGGAGGCCAAGTGTATGTTTGTGGACACCCAATTTTAATTCCAAGTTGCTAAATCATTGCATTTCAGTGGCCAAGATGACCGCGGTGATTCGCCGCTACCAGGAGCACATGGACTCGCATCCGCGCGACAAGATGATCAAGGTGCGACTCAAGGAGCTGATCGACAAGCGCAAAAAGTTCCTCAAATACCTCAGACGCTGGGACTACCCCCGCTTCGAGTGGATTCTCGAGAGGCTCGACCTGGTGTACAAGCCGCCTCCCACACATTTCCATTGGATCACGCGCAAGGAGTCGTTACAGAAGCTGACCGACACCTACTGCGAAAATTTGAAGGAGGAGCGTCTGGAGGCCTACCACAAGCAGTTGCAGGCGCAGCAGATACCCTTTCTGGAGGAGGCCATCAAGAAGATGCAGTTTGTGCGACAGGAGCAGATATCCTGCGACGTACCCGTAACAGTGACCGAAGAGGACATCGCGGATTCGAAGAGGCAGCTGGCCCAACTGAAGGAGTTGCGACAGGCGGAGGAAGCCGCCAGCAGCCAGAAACAAAACGAGAATGGCTTCAATTAGGCCCTATTCTTTAATGTTACCGAGTCGTACAATAAATTTAAATGCTGATGTTCTTAAATTATACGTTTTATTATACTTTTAGTTAAGAGACTGGACATAGTACCGCTTAGCACGTTCCAGAGCAGCGCATAATGGCGAATAAATAAACGTGCAATGATTGACATTGCCGTGTAGAAATGTGTGAAAACAGATGCGATTAAAATGAAGTTTCTAAATGGTAAAGATGGAGGCTAGCGCCTTCCCCGGCTAGAGCCGCTACTCGAGCTGCTCGACGACGAGTCACTGGAGCTAGACGAACTAGACGAAGACGAAGAGGAGGACACGGAAGATGTGGAGTCGCGAGAGGTTCGTTTTCGCTCCTTGGTCGATGCCTTGTCGCCACTGCCTGTGGGCTCCTTGCTCTTGACATCCGATGATGTTACCTTGTCGTCGTCGTCGTCCCCCCAAAGATCGTACTTGGACAAGTCGCCCTCATCATCCTCGTCGTCATCCTCCTCCTCCAGCGCCTGCTCATCCCGGCTGGCCCTTCTTGCCCGCTTGGGGTCCTCACGATGCTCTCCGTGCTTCCGCTTTTTCCGCCGCCCAAACTCATCATACTCGCTGTCCGAATCCTGGCGATCCTTATACTCCACTACTCCGCGATCGTTGTACCCTCCGCCAAAGCCTGTAATATCGGATTTTAAAGGCCTTGGGGGAAAGGAAAAGGGTGTGCCTGCAGGACTCACCTGTGCGCTCCTCCACATCCGAGAACTTTGGCGCATTACACATGTTACAGGTCTGCCGGCGGGCCCAGTTCACGTTGGCGCACTTACTGCACTGCCAATCCTCGGCGCTAAACAGACCCCGGGACTTGTCCGCAGCCGCCTTACCAATTTCGGTTCCCAGCTTCTTCTTGCTGGAGCTGCTACTGCTGCTGCTGCTCCCGTTTCCGCGCTCTCGATCCCGCTCCCGCTCTGGCTTATCACTGCTATCACGGTCGCGATCGCATTTGTTGCACTGCGACCGGCGGGCAAAATTTAGATGGCGGCAGCTGCAAAATCGGGGAAAGGTGAGATTCGCTGCACTTCTCGCCCGGCTCGACTGATCCGCGAGGTGGCTGCTGTCCCTGCATCTATCTCCCTGCACTCACTCGAAATCAGGGCAAATCCAATCGCCAGGGGAAGCGACGCCTCCACTGCCTCCGCCCCCCGCTGCCGCGCCACCATTCGAACTAGACATCTCTAGGCACGTTCGGTGGCCTCTGCGCGTGTTTTTTGCTGCTGACTGTCCCGAATATTCCCGGCAAAACTTGGCAGGGTCATTTAAGTGTTTAAAAAAATTTTTACAAATATTCTGTATTCAGTGTGGCTGCGACTTGGCCGTTATGAAATACCATCCGGCTTGCAAAAAATATACCAAAAAATATCATACTTTAATACGGCCAAACATATTTTTCATATTCTTTAGTATTTTCAACAATAATGGAAAAATTTATGAACAGAATTTAATCAAATTCTTTTGAAAACATAAATCGTTATAAGTAGCTTCAATAGCCATACTTTCTTTATTAAGCTCCCAGCAAGTTTTAGTTTTAGCACACTAGTGAAAAATTTTTTTTATTTGGTATATAGACAAAAAATCAACTGTTTGTTTTGTCATTCTACAAGCACAAACTTTAATATATTAGAATCATTTATTTATTATCAAGTATAATTTCTATCCTAAAAAACCAGAATTGCTTGAAATACCTTTCCCTAAGATCTTGGTATCCTTTAATCCGGGCATAATCGTTTCACGCACACACACTCCCAATCATTGAACCACAAGAACTTGTATACTTTTAGAGTTTTATTTCCTTAGTTTACAAACAAAAGCCGCTCCAAAAGTAAACACTGATTTTGTTTTGTCCGTTGTTGGATGGTTGATAAAAAAGTGTAACTAACGCATAACCAGCAGCTTTTGGGAATTGTCGGGGAGCGTTTCCAGCGAGCCGACAACCCACTGAAGAGACCCACCCGCGGGGTCTTCCGGCGGAGCAGCGCTTACTTCTTGCCAGTACCGATCTTGGCCTTGGCAGTGCCGCGCACCTTCTTCATCCTGTTGCGACGTTCCTTGCGCTGCTTGCGGGTCTGCTTCTTCTGCTCGAAGAGGCCGTGACGGGCCAGGCGATACTTAGGCTCGAACTTCTTGGCGAAGTCCAGGGTGTCGTAGATGAGGGCGAAGCCCGTGGAGCGACCGCCGCCAAAGTTTGTGCGGAAACCGAACACGAAGACCACATCGGGGGTGACCTTGTACATGGCGGCGAGCTTCTCGCGGATCTCGGTCTTGTTTACCGACGACAGACCAGGGTGCAGGACATCACAGACCATCTGTTTCCTGGCGAGCAGGCGGTTGGTCATGAACTTGCGGGTGCGGATGGTGGCGGTTGTACCGGACATTTTGACGGAGCTGCAATGCAATAGACGGTATTTAGTGGCTTTCTTCACTCAGAATTTCTGTAGATTGGCCGCCACTCCGGGCTGTTGTTGTGGTCTCCGTGAGAATCAACATAACCTCACAGCCGTGCGTTTGGAGCTCCTATGTCTCCACGTGTGACCCCGCGCTCGCGGCCTGCTTTCCTACGCTTTCCATGGTCACTGCCTTGACGCGTCGGGGCACAGGATGTTGGGAGGCGCCTTTCTGCGGCATTTTAAACTATTTTCCATGGCTAATTACCTTTTAAAACACTTGAAAAGGTTTTAAACACGTCGTTTTGCAAACGCGATTCTCTAGAAAGGAAGATGGCCACCCGAGTAGAGATGTCAAAACAACGATATCGATACTATCGATTAGGTTTGCCACCAAACCCGATTGTTTGACTATCGCTGTAGCAAAAAGTAACTAGAAATTTTATGTTGTCCCTTTAAAAGCTTTGTTAATGAGCTAAAATTGTATAATAGCAAAAAATAATTTTAAAAATACCAAGAATCTTGTATTCTGAACTGATGGACTTTAAAAGGTCTATTAAATATTCAGAATCCAACAATTACCATTTATTTTTTGTTTTTTTCTATAAAAATATCACCTTTTTTTTAAATCAAATCTTTTTTACTAACTATAATATCCATTATATTGAATATTTTTAACAAGAAGACCTCATATATTGTGACGATAGTATTGACATTTCAAACGAAATTTCGATGATTTGAAAGCCCGCGATACATCGATTCCAAACACTTTTCCGATTATCAAAGCTTAACATTTGAAACTTCATTTAAAAATTTCAATGTGTCAGATTACAATTGTTCTGTGCTTATTTCTATAGCAGCCGGGATTGTATAATTTGGGTAAGCTAGAAGTCGAAGAAAAGAATCACTAAAGCTTCGAATGTAATCCTTTCTTGTTTGTTAGGGACGCTATTTCAAATCACACGTAAACTTAAACGCCCTGCAAAAGGAGGAACTAAAATTAGTATCAGGATAATCGTGATTCGACAAAATGTCTGATAAAATCGAGAAGACCCAGCCAAAGGAGCAGCTGTGTGAGAAAGAGGCTTATTTTGCCAGCCTCGCGGAGTGGGCTAAAAAGACTGCTAAGGCCCAGGAGGCTTTGTACGGGTTCCCGGCATATCTGCTTTCCAAATACCCACAGCTGTTTCGCACACCGAACGGAGGCCAGCAAACTGATACTTTGGGTCTTATCCAACCGCGCCCGATTCAAGGACCTGCGGCTGCACGTCCAAGAGCTCTTGGAATACCGCCTGGACAAGCTCGTCGCATTGTTCGTCGTCAAGTCCTCAACAGAAGCGACCAGCAGGAGTTAGTGGAACGTTATGGTGGCTACGTGCACGTATTGGCGCCCGTATGGAAACGAGCTGTAGCGCAGGCCATCGACATGTACCTCCTTCTTTTGCTGAAGGTCCTTATTGCGCATTTCCTTGTTTGCCACTTCCCCAGCATTGGAAAGGAATTGATTTGGCGGGTAGTGGCGGATGACGTGGTCATGTACTACTTTGGCATATCTGCATCCATCCAAACTATTCTCGCCAGGATATTTCTCAAGCTCATGGGGTTCTGCTACGAGCCGCTTTTGACTAGCTACTGCAATGGAGCCACTCCCGGCAAGTGGATAATGGAGATACGCATTGTGACCGCTTGCGCGGTGGTGCCCTTCGTCGCGGTCGCGGAGCCGAACGCCCGGCAGGCACAATACGTCCTAGTCTATCCGGGATTGAGGCTCAGTATGAAGCGGGCCATTTTTCGGTCTCTGATTAAGCGCTTTGTGACCACAGTCATCTTACCCATATCCGTCAGGTTCGTTTTCCGTCGGAACGGTGCTTATTATGACCTATGGACCCATACTATTGTCGTGGAGGCTAATTCCAATGTCTTGTATTACCCGGGCGCACGTGATAGGGATCAGCGCTGAACTGCCTAATGATTTGGGACTTTTTATACACATATTTACACTTTTTCATATGTATATAAATGTTATTGGTAAAACCAGGAAGACCTCATATATATATTACAAATCCTACATCCAATCTAAGACAGCATTGATCCACAGAAATTGACTTATTAATCACTGTATTGTTAAAGATATAAAAGAATATCCTTGTTCTTACTATCCTTTATTATTCAATATATTGTCAATCTAAAAACATATATCCAAATAGTGTTGATATTCCAGAATAGGGCATTAGCAAATCGTGGTGACCGGCCCCGACTGAGAGTGGAATTCCGGTGGCTCTCTTGCTGCCGTATCCTCGGTGGCGAAAGACTGCCGGCTCCCATTCCGAGTCCAACAATGGAGGCGCAGCGACGTCACAGGTAGCGCGTCAAGATAGACGCTTTGTGTACGCCGTGCCGCGTCTATAAATACGGGTGCGAGAGTCCGGCCAGTGGCCAGCGGAACGTCGGGCAGAGCGCACCACCGCCGGCGAAAGAGGCACTTGCTCCGGGATCGCATTCGAATTCGGATACGGATTTGAAAGTGAAGTGAAGTGTGGTGTGGTTAAAAATAAACAGAGAACCAAGCACGTCAACCGGGGCTAAGAAGTTCTTTTGGTCAGATCCGTCGGAGATATAGGATAGGAATCTGAAGTCGAGATCGAGAGTGGCTAAGGAAAATCTTTAAAATAGCTGATCGGTGGAATTTCGTGGCGTACGTTGAATAACACTGATAAAACAATATACAGAGCGCGCAAACATAAATAATATTCCACATGCATAGTTCCGAAATACATCAGCTGCTAAAATAAACGAATCGGAGCAGCCGAAGCCCCAACAAAGACCAGCCGATTCGCATGACGTCACGGGTGAGCATCTGGCAGGGAGCTAGTGCATCAGCATCAGTGGCATCACCATCTCCATCAGCACCCCAACCAGCCGACGGAGGCAATAAACAGGTCCGTAATCCGCAGACCATCTTGAGCACTGCAGTATTAGTACTCAGAAAGTATCAATCATTCAATAAAATAAATCATGTTTTTTATAACTTAACAAAGATATATACTACTATGTAATTATAGCCTAGCTTTGCTTAGCTTAAGAATATCTATTTAAATAAAATGAAATTTACTAAAAGTGAGAATAGAATTTAAATTGAAATCCTAAAAATCAAAATGTTTTATATAATTATTGAAACGCCTAAAATCAGATTACTTGTAGAGAGGAAAATAGAGAAAATATTATATTCAAAAATGGGTTAATTGAAATATCTAATTAATAATATTTTAATATAATTTTTCTCGTGTGTTCTTATGCTCTTGAAATCGAAAGGCTTTTACACAAAAAAAAAGTTTTAAATGTTGACAAATACAGTGGTCATTGAATAATTTGTATTTTTTAATTACCAAAATTTAAATGTTTTTTCATGTTTGTCCTGTATTCAGATTTTTTGCCCGCCCAAGCAGCAACTCGATACGAAACCAATTCGTCCAGCTTGCCGCGGTCAATGCACGAAAATTAGTTTTTGGCTCATACACACGTTCTGGCAAAGGTACACCTCCATCCGCGTCCGCTCCGCCGGTGCCTGGCCGATCCGTCATGTCGGACGTGGTCGCCACGTATTCGGGCCATCAATGTGCCATTGGCGATGATGTCGTCGCCGTAATTTCTTATTTTCCATGCCGCATGCTTCCCCCGCATTGTCACCGAGATTTTTCACTGTAATTAAATTTTAAAATCTCCTCTCGTGTAGCCGCTGACACTTAACATTCTGTGGCTGTCTGTCATATTTAAGCATTTTCCTCTTGGCATGGCAAATTAAATGTTGAGAATTAATTGTGCAAGTGTGCTGGCCGAAGGACCTACAAATATAATAAACTCTGGCCAGGAAGAATGATTGACAACTGACACCAGCGATTGGCTGAGACTTTCGCAATGATTTTGAACTAAATTTTGAGGGCACACCTGCAGAGGCTCCCAAGAACTATGTATGTAAACACAGCAGTAGAAGTGTGTTTCCAATCATTTTCCATCATCTCTCGCATAAACACAAATCCAGGGACATGACGTAATTTAGTTGCTAACTAAGGAGGCAACTCAATTGCCCGGGCCAGGTCAAGAAGAAGCTTCCACTTTCCATAAGCAGCCTTTTGCTCGACTAGTTTCCACCCAATATATAGGTATAACAATACACAATTTTTCAATATAAAAGACTACAATACATTAGCTGACCGTTTCCTACGTTGGTTGCTTTGATCTTTTTGTCGGTAATCTTTGGATTTGGGTTAGCATAAATGGCTGAAAAATGCTCAGAGCAATTATAATTAAAAATTTGAATGCTACGAGAAACAGACATTTCGGGCTAATGACTGTGCCTGCTGCCTGCCGGCACATCTTGCCAAAAATATCTCGACAAACTCACCAGAATTGCACTTTAATTGCCGGCCACAAAATGCACTCTAACTTGGCATTCGTCATTTTCTGGACCGGGTTGTGTGGAACCTCTCCTCGACGATAGCTTAATTGCATTGAAAACATAAACATCCCCATTGACAGTGGGCATCTTTTTTATGTCAGCCCCTCGGATTCGCGCCCTGCGAAAGCCGAAGGCATGGCATCCCACATCCACTAATGTGTTTTCCTTCCGCGGCTTGTGTATTTTCATTGGAAACACATTTCGCCACGATTTTTAGTTTGTGTTTGTTTTGTGTTTGGATTTTTTAATTATGTATGTATGTACAGGCGAGGTAGTATGTTTTGGCCTGTAAATATACGGCCAGACATCGATTGCAAATTGATTTTAATTTATGCTTGAGCGAATCAATAAAAATACACATATTTACCTGACTCGCGCCTTGCCGCCGCCAGAAATGCGTAAAGGTAGTGTGGTCCAAGGCTATCAGCTCCCAGCTCCCAGCTCCCAGTCCCAGAGATCGGCGAGGCTGCGGCCACAAATCAAGCAAATGACTGTCGGGCCCAGTCCAAAACAGAAGTTTATAAAAATAATCCAAAATGAACTCGTATTTCACACCCACTAAATAAAACCCTAAAAAAAGAATTGAAAACCAAACAAAAACAACGGCCGCAGCATTTCGGCAACCGCAGACGAGAGGATGAGTTGGGGGCAGTGGCGCATCGGATCGTTAGGAACTCTCCAATTTGACGCCACAGCCACGGCTACGCCATCAATTCTCGAATCTAGAGGCGAGTGTCATCCCACCGGCCACGCGAGAAAATTGAAATACCACACACAAACGATCCGTGGGGACGGCGGCGGGATGAGTCTCCTCTGCGAGATGAGATGAGATGATGTGACTGTTCCATAGGCCAGCTGCCAAGATTGTAGTCCAATAATTCATGTTCATGTTGGCCATTTATTAGGAAACATAGAAAGCACTGTGTATTAAAAATAAAATCCCATTCATGCTGTTTAGCCAAAATATTTGACTTTTCTTTTTAAAACTGTCAAAGCGAATGAGTTACATGCAGTTTCAGTCCGCCGATGATCTCAATCAGTTCGGAATATAGTGCGATATCAATATAATCAATTAAGCTAATGGCTTTCAAAAGATCCTCAAAAGTTTACATTTATTAAATTGGAATTTGAAATTTGTGAGGCTCACCCTCGAAAATTTATTGATCCGAAATTCCTAGCCACAGAAATTTGTCAGAATGCGAATTTTATATTCATAAATTTGATTATAAACATAATTTAAAGAAGATCTAATGGGCTATATATCATTTTACTATGCATTAATATTTTTTATAGAAATGTAATCTTTTTTATTTATTAAGATAGCAATAGTTTTTTAAATACTAATTTAAAGAGTGGCTAAATTATTAACCATTCAATTAGTATTAGAGATAAATAAAATTACACCCATTCAACATCAGAGCATTCGCTTTTTTAATTATTAGTTGACTTGCAAGTGAGTTGTTTTCTCTAGCCAGTCTCTTTTCATATATAGTTTTGAGCCATTTGACCATTTATACTTTATAAATTAATTAAGGACTTCTTACATCCTGACGATTTCAGTGTTCAACGGAAATTTCCAATTAAATCTTTGGTTATTTTGTGATTACAATATTTTATTAAAAAGCTAGAGCAACAATGTATCAGCAGGAAAGATCGTATTTTTCCCGATAATCCCAGACCAAGAAAATAAACCTCCCACACAGCACACAGCAAAGAGAGCAGATCACACATCACCGCATATTATTCCTCGGGGAGATTTATGCCGCCAAACACTTTGATAGAGTAGCCTTGCTGTCTTTGTTTATTTACCACTCTGCACTCGAGAGCAAGAGGATGAACTTATGGATATATCATTGGGTATTTTTAGCGATAGGCAGCCGGAAATCCTTGGAGTCGTGATCTATGCGAGTATCGGTCCGATACCAGACCCGAGCATGTCCAGGCGAGCGCCAGTGGAAGGCCAATCGAGACGGGAACCGGCACTGAAATCGAAGCGGAGGCGACCAGCTAAGAGATGTCCTCGCGTCGGAGCTCCTTTCGCCGGAAAGAGAAGCCGGCGTTCGAGCGCTTTAAGGACCACTGCCGCCACTTTACTGCGTTTATGTTCAGCAACGTGGGCATCATCCTGCTAGTCACATTCTACACAATTGGTGGAGCATTCATCTTCCAGGGTATCGAGATCTTCGAGTACGAGCGCCTGAAGCTGGAGAAGCCGCATCGGTTCATAGCGCGCAATTTTAGCGGCGAATGCCTCACCAGAATTTGGGAGCTCACGGCGGAGAACATTAGCTTTTTCGACCACCATGCCTACAGAAAACGGTAAGACATCATCAGAAGATAATCCAGGGACAAAATACTAATGGGAAACATTTTAAAACCCAGGGTAAACGATGTGCTGCTGGAGTACCAGCGGGCCATAGTGAAAAAGCAACTAAAGGGACCCGACGTCGAGCAGTGGAGCTTCTCCGGAGCCTTTCTCTATTCGCTGACGGTGATCACGACAATCGGCTACGGGAACATCACACCCCACTCGGAGTGGGGTAAGCTGGTGACCATTCTATACGCAATAATCGGGATGCCTTTGTTCCTGCTCTACCTCTCCAACATCGGTGACGTGCTGGCCAAGTCCTTCAAGTGGATATACTCCAAGGTGTGTCTGTGCCGCATCTGTCCCGGTGTGGCCAAGCGACGTATCATCCGTGAGAGGCGAAAAATGCGCCAGCTAGCCAGAGCAGTAAGTGGGACTAAAATTTCTTTGCATATCGAACTGCAGATGCTCCGTGTAATTCCAGCTGCAAATGCACGACATGGAGAATGCCAGGGGAAGCAGTAGTTACTCCAGCAGTAGCAGCAACACAACCACGTCGAACAGCAGCAGCAGTGACTATACCAGAAGTTCCCACAACAGTTCCAGCTTGATGGACATTCCGTTTAGTGGCTCCGACTCGGACATCGAGCGCGAAATCCGCGGCAGCACGGATGAGATCACGGTCCCAGTCACAGTCTGCATATTCGTAATGGTTGGGTAAGAGAAAAACCTTTTTAATAGAGAGCTTTCAATTAAAGGTTGCTCCTTTGCTGTCTGCAGCTATATCCTGTGGGGCGCCTTGCTCTTTGGGCGCTGGGAGGACTGGAACTATCTGGATGGTAGCTACTTCTGCCTGATATCGCTTAGCAGCATTGGATTTGGGGATCTGGTGCCAGGCGATCGTGTGGTAAAAAGCTCTGCATTATACATTAAGAGATTATTTACTCCTTATCCCATGTTGACAACAGATAACCGCCGATAGGGATAAGGTCGAGGTGAGCTTTATTCTCTGCGCCGTGTACTTGCTGCTGGGCATGGCTGTAATTGCCATGTGCTTCAACCTTATGCAGGTAAGTGGACTATATAGATTCAATGTGCAAGACATCTACGCAACTATTTATATCTTCACAGGAGCAGGTCGTCCACAATATTCGGGCCGTAAAGAGGGGTTTTAAGGCTTGCTTCCGATGCCGCAGCTAGTAGGAGGCTTCACAACTGGTATTGTCGTACAAAATCATATATAATTATCCACTGTTGATGTAGACTTAGGCTAGCCTTAAGATAGATATACATATAAATAACTCTCGACAGAATGTGTTCATTTTTGGTAATTATGTACACGGTAATTGTAGACCGGAAGAAAGATCAAAGAACCAAGCTCTACAGCTGACACTGCCTTACATTTAATACGAATACGTATCTGATTTATAGGACTATGGCTTACAATACATTTGGACTACTCTGTTTGAATACAATCAAGATTTGACGGTTTTTAGAAATTCCACACCTTAGTCTTGCCCTTCGGCATTATTGTGTATTTTGCCTTCTGGTGGTCGACTCGTTCCATCCGCCTCTGCTTGGCTAACAGGGTCTTGACCTGGTGGTCCATTTTGAGCGGATCTGTGACCGCCACCTCCGCGTAATTAGGCAGTGTTGTGGCCTTCTTATTCATGCAGGCTTCCTCGAATTGTTTATTCAGATCGTGTCCTATTAGCCCCATAGCGGGCTGTGTCAGCAGGTCGAAGGCCGTGACCTTCAATGCCTTAAATTGGGTCCGTGTCTTGCCTGTCACCTGTTTCCGTGTGATCATCTCCTTAGAGATGGGAGTAACCTTCTTGAGATCACGCGCTTCCAGCGTCTTCTTGTTGTCTACAATCAGTTTGCGACTGCGCACAACCATTTTAACAGTGGGACTGATCCCCTTGGTGGAGGAAACTGCATTGGCCTTTCTTTTCTTTTGCAGAGGCGACCAGACAGTAGGCTTAGTTTTGCTCGGCGTTGCAGCCTTTTTGCGGGAGTAGGTCCGTACCGGCGGAGTCCTGGAGAGCACGGGCTCATTTGTTGCCACAGAGGCTAGGTTATAGTTACAAGCAGCTGGCGGAGAAATTCTGACTTCCATATTTAGATTGTGACTAGCAGGCACGGCCTGAGGCTCGGGAGATGAAACACAAACCAAGTCCAAATCCATATCACAATCATCTAGAGACTGCATTCGTATGGGACGGCAGCGCCCTACCTCGGGCGTCAGATGCGGCGGAATGTTTTCCTTGCCAACACGGGAATGCGAAGAGGACCCACTGGACGGCGTGCTCTTGGCCAGCGGTGTTGATAGATTAACTGCTTGAGTGAGGCGCAAGGGCGTGCTCCTCGCTCCCCTTACCACGGGGGCTCTCCTGTCGTCCTCTCTTGGTAGCATGCTGCTCTCGGGACAGCAACGGCGGTTGGGAATGATGTTCTGGAAGGTGATGCGTCCCTTGACGATCTGTGGCATGAACAGCTCGGTCTCGTAGCCCGGACTTTCCACCATGACCACTGTCTTGCCGGACAGCAGCTTGATATCAAATCGCAGCTCAGTTTGGGATGTGGAGACCATGGCGCTGGTAGAAATTGGTAAGTTGGATGATTTTTGGTACCGAAATGGAAGCCACAAGTCTTGAAAGCGTCTCCTACAGTTTGGTTGTGTAAGTCAAAGAAATAAACAACTACAAAGAGTATTTTGAGATAACTTTGACATACCAAAGGGGTAGAAGTAAAAGGAATAGCTCCTAGTTTCAAAATTAAAACACAGGAAGAATTATTTAAAATGCTCGGAGATGTTAGCGTATTTTAAAACACATGGTTGCATTGCTGATTCTTGCGATTGGTGGTGGAACTTTATTCACAGAAACGATAATTGCTATCGTTAAAATTTTGATCATATAAAACTAAACTAAATTTTGACAACCAATAATAACATTTTCATTTTTTTATTAAAATATGTCAAAAGAAAATTATTGTTAAAGTCCACACACTTTTTCATTGGCTGTATCGATAGACAACATCGGTATCGGTATCGGTAGCGATAGGCTCATCAACAACAGTGAGAGAGCGAAACGGGGCTATATTGCGAACAATTTTTACGACTCAATACTGCTGTTTATTGATGTAAATTTGAAACAGTGTAAACCAGCTTTTTAATGTGTAATCAGGCCCGAAGTGCCACCAAAGAATAACCATTTTTGGTCACCAAGGTAGGAATCTAGTGTCAGTTCAGTGCCGTAATCGCAGAGTGAAAGCAAAGCGAAGCCAAAGAAAGTGGATGACAACACCAACACACACACCAACAGCACACTGGCATTTAAATAGTGAAAAATAATTAAATAAGCACAAACAATTGTTAAGTAGCCACCCAGTGCAGTGTGTGTCTTTGTTATTACTCTTGCTCATTTGCCACGCGACATAGCGAAGGCGAAAATGTATTTCCGATGATTCATACGCATCCGCGATGAGGAGCAGACGGGAAGGAGGTGGTGTTGGTGGCCCCGCAACCACCCCTTCACAGCTGAATTTGTAGCTTAGCTCACGCTCCTAAAACATGTTTGATTCGACGTCTATTATCTCATTTCTAAATTCGACTCTGTAGATTTGATCTTTGTTTGTTGCCTTTCGCTTTTCGCTTCGCTTTTTTCTGTTTTCCCCACAAAGATACGCGGTATCTTCGGTGTACAAATGAGATTTATGAGTCCCACTTACACGCCTACAAAGAATATCTATTAAGTAGACCAATCTGTGACCGCAGACATAGTTATCTCGCAGACCAGCATCTGGGGTAACACACAGTGGACTTTGTCTAGCTTGACCGAGTGACCCACTAAAGAAAAATCCATCTCGGGGGCACGCATAGTTGTATGACCCAAGCCAAGCAACAATGCCGATCAGCTGGGCTCTTGTTATCAGCTGCTGGCGTGGGCTAAGGCTTCCCACGCCAAATATATTATCAGCTCTTCAAGCGCTGAACAAACAATGGTAATTGAGTAATTGCCACCACCTCCTCTTTGTGTTTTCCAGTGAGTAACCTGCACCTGTTTGCGATGTCGGACCCCTCGAACAACTCCTACTGCCAGGCAGTGGGGAACCGCACTTCGTTCTTCACAAGCGCCTACAACGGCATACCGGAGACACTGATACTGAACACCATCTTCTGGGTGCTGCTCATCATGCTGTTCACGACGCTGCGTCACCGGGCGGGCGACTTTGGCCGTCTGGCGTTGGTCAACAGCAACGGAAGTAAAAAGCGCTGGACGGAGATTTTTTATTCGCGGGCTGCCAGTGTGGTGGATCCCCAACCGAGCACCTCAGCGGCACAGGCGTCGCCGCGACCAAGCTCCGCTTCACAGCCCTCCGGCGACTCCACGCCCCTATCCCCTGTGCAACCGGAGGAGGGTCTGTTCGGCTGGATCCGAGTTACGTTGAAGCTGCGCAAGGAGACGATTCTGCTGCACACTGGTCCCGATGCCGTGCACTACCTGTCCTTCCAGCAGCATCTGATGGCCGTAATGGCTCTGGTGACTGTCGTCTCGCTGGCCATTATTCTGCCTGTGAATTTCCTGAACGGACCCACGGACACGTCTTACGATGTGAATGCCTTCGGCCGCACCACGATGGCCAATCTCTCGCCAGACTCTCCGTGGCTGTGGGTTCATACGATCGTTACTATTTTGTACATTCCACTTGTGGTGCTCATCATGCGCCGAGCCTCGGGTAGGAATGCCTTCAAAAAGGCCGCCACCAGGACCATTATGATATCGAACATCTCGTCTAGCGATCGTAATAAGACCGTGGTGCGAAACTACATGCAGGAGCTCTTTCCGGACGTCACGATCGAGAACGTAACCATAGCGTATAACATTTCCCGGCTATATGTGAGGAATGCGGAGTTCGAGAGAGTGCACGAGGCGCGTTTGTACTGCGAACATCATCGGGATAAGGACACCCTTATGGTAGGTTCACTTGCTTTCCACATCTTAATGCAATAATACCGTAATATAAAATGTTTTTTGTTTTTGTTTCAAACCAATAGGCCAAGCCCGACTTATGCTCGTGTAAAAAGGAGAACGCATTCGAGTACTACCAGCGGGAGGAGAGGAAATTGTCAGGGGACGTGGCTCGGCTGCGCGCCTCTACGATGAACGAACCCCTTGACATTGCCTTCCTCACCGTGTCAACTGTGCAGGAGGCTCAAAACATTGTCACCCACTTCACGCCTGGCACCTACCGCCAGTGGCATATGATGTTCGCCCCTTCGCCGGATGACCTCTTCTGGGAGAACCTAAATGTCAACAAAAGCCACTGGTACCTGAAGTTCTTCTGCGTGAACGTGGTGCTTTTCTTGGTACTCTTCTTCCTGACCACTCCGGCCATGGTGGTGAACCTTCTGAACAGCCGGCCCTGGCTGAAGGATACGGAGGGCAAGATCTCGCCATTGGTCTCCGAGTTCTTGCCTACCTTGATGCTGTGGACACTGTCTGCCCTGATGCCCGTGATTGTGGCCATTTCTGACAAGTGGATGGGTCACTACACACGCTCCAAGCAGAACTATTCGATTATGACCAAGTGCTTTGGCTATTTGCTGCTGATGATCCTGATTTTGCCCTCCCTGGGATTGACTTCGGCTCAGGCGCTGCTTGAGTGGGGATTCACCAACGAGACTGGACGCTGGCAGTGCATTTTCTTGCCGGATCGCGGATCTTTCTATGTGAACTACATAATTACGGCTGCATTCATCGGTACGGCGCTGGAGCTGCTGCGTTTCCCAGAACTCATCGTCTATATCTGGTCGCTGCTGAAGGCAAACTCAAAGGCGGAGACACCCTACATACGGAAATCGATCCTGATCGAGTTCCCCTTCGGCACCCACTACGCCTGGACTACGCTTGTCTTCACCATTGCCATCGTGTACAGCATCTTCTGTCCCATCATTATGCCCTTCGCTATGGTCTATATCTGTTTGAAGCACTTCGTGGACCGTCACAACCTATACTTTGCCTACGGACCCTCGAACATGATCTCGCGCAAGGGCGGCAAGATCCACTCGACGGCCGTTACAATGACCAAGTTTTCGGTGGTGATCCTTGTGCTGGTCATGGCTATGCTTTGCTACTTCCGCGGCGACGACGGCATGGCCCGGTTTCTCCTGCTGATCATAACCCTGGCCATTACCTTGACCCTTTTCACGTTCATGTCGCCCATTAAACGCTGCGCGGCCACGCGACGTCCCAGCATAGTGGAGATTGCCGGACCGGCGCCCATTTACGTGCCGGACGTGCTGCGGGATCACGGAATACGAAGCAGCAGTAGTGTAAGGCCACCGGCAGCCGGATTTGGGGGCTACGGCTCCGACAGCGTGTCCGAGTACGATAGCTCCCAGTACAGCGTCAACAGCGTGGAGGCGTAAATGGTATTACCGACCGACCGACTGAGATCGGGAGAAGTCACATTTATATATTTTTGTAAAATATCTAAGAAAGAGCCACTGAGAACTTTGCAAGTTGACGGCTTTAATTTGCACGCGGAGAGGAGAAATTGTGATACCAAAAGCAGCCTCAATGTCGTTTTTTATACAAATGTATGACCCTGCAATATTTATTTCTGATCTGTATATATTTAATGTCTACCTAATTTTGTAATTTTACCCGTAATCACATGTACATATATACTAAATCCTCTGGAGCATGGAAAGATCGATTCTCAGCGCATCGATTTTTTCGTCTTTTAGGAAAAAAGTCGATTAAATCAATTTAAAAAAATAAAATAATATTCCTTTTACTAAAAAGATAAATTCATGTTGAGATTGTTTTCATCCATAAAAATGAAAAAAAAAACTTAAAACCCAAGGGTTTTTTCTTTCTTTCTAAGCCGAACCGAAGATCGACCAAACCAATGAATCGATTTTTACCAGCTTTGATATCCTCCTTTGCTAAGTGCTAAACATTTGATCTTTTGAGGCAGATAATAATTAAGCCAATGAAACACACACACAGTGCATTATAATATTTTCACGTATTTTTTTATTTATGGTAAATAAAAAACTAGTTTATGCGTATCCGTTTAAACATACAGAGTTACGAGTACGAGTTATAATTATTTTTAAATATTTCCATTAGAAAATTAGCCTGCAAGTGTCCTCCCCCCTCCTATTGTTAATTGAAGGAGAATCATCAATTATTAATTAAACTGTAAACCAAATACAATTATTCTTTCTTTTCTCGACTTCTCCCTTCTGGTTTTTTTGCAATGACTGTAAACTCTGCCTTGAAATTAAAACGCTTAATTTATTGATTGATAAGGTAACTTACAAAAAGAGAACTGTAGCAACTATACTACCAATAGCGGGGAGGGCTTTGTGGTAAATGATCTACATAAGTATAGAAGAAACGCAACTAGCGAGTGGACCAGAAACTCCTTGAACATTTCATTCGACTTTTAGTATGTATGCATTAATGGTGAATAAGAGTTACAGTCGAATCGAATAGAGGATGTATCGCTAAGGCAACCTAGGCCACATAGTTGTATTGGTTCTGGTTGTCCTTGTCCCGCTCCATATAGTCGCGATCGATAAGCGATTCGATGCGCTTCTTTAAGTCAGCAGGCTGGTGGGAGCAGAAAAACGAACACAAATTAGAAACGACGAAAATGATGATGTTTTAAGGAATTAGAAAACTCACCTTGACCGGGAAGGTGAGCTGATTGAACAACTCGGTGATGAGTAGGTTGTGGCTTAGAGTTTTTCGCATTTTCATGATACGCACTATGGCGGCATCAATTTGATACTGACGATCCTGGAAAACGCGTTCTTCTGTGGCCTTCTGTTCCTCATTCTGGTGAATAAAAAAATAAATATATTAGAAACAGGAAAGAGCTAACTGGAATAATGAACACATACAGTCTCCTTCATCTGAATTTGATTGATCTTAATGCGGAACAGCTTGTTTGTGAACTCATTGTTGAAATCAAACTGATCGCCATTCTCGATGTCGCGACCCTTCGGTGTTTTCGTAATGACGCGGGCGCGTCCACAAGCTAGAGACTGAAGGGTACGGCGTAGCTCTCCATCCTCGATACTGGTGGCGGCCAGAATCTCCTCGTAGCTGAGGACTGGCTTATCGTTGAACAGCAGTAGAACCAGCGCTTGAAACAGCGAAACCATCAGCTCTTTGGGACCCTATTCAAGAGATAAAGGATAAGTTTCTAGACGATTAAACCAGAGTGGAGTGCACTTACCGCATCAAACTGCGCTCGGAGCATACAGTTTCCGAGTGTTGGCTGCCACTGTAGCTTCCGGCCACTGTGTTTTTCCAAGTAGAAACGATTAAATATCTGTTGCGGATTGACGAACTGTGGTGGCATGGTAACCTCTGTGGGAGCATATGTAGGCCAATATCCCATGGTTAATATGCTCACGCTTAAGTCGAGGTTATGGACGTCTCGATTATTGCTCAACGCATGGCCTCGGAACGCAATGTTTATGTCCCGGCTCAGTTCCATGTCCTTGAACATGCCCTCCAGCTTGGACGTGAAGCCGCCGCCGCACTCTTGCTTCAGCTTGGACAGCATACTCTTCTCCGAGTCCACCGAGGCCGATTTGCCCACCAGCAATCGTTTGGCCAAGTCCTGCAGAAAAAATTTGGATTAATAAAATGCAAAAGCAAATCTTTTAGCAAACCTACCTTTTTGTAAAAAGCTTCAAACACATCCTTGCCGTGAATGAAGCGAAAAAGAACCATAATTTTATCCAAGGTCTTTTCAAGTTCCTCGTCGGTGGTTCCCTTGTTGCCAGAGCGCAGCTTCATGTCCACGTATTTAGCTAATGGGAGAAGCAGGTTACAATCTCTCGAAATGACAAACAATGCTAATGAAAACTTACCAATGAGCTCGGCCGGCTTGTTGGCACGCTGATTGATAAAGAACTCAAAGGCCTCGCGTAACGAGTTTGTAAACTTCTCGTTGTGCTCGAAGCAGTTGCGAACGATGACATCCATTTTGTCCTTGAAGTCCAGCAGGTCCTGGACCATGCTCTTGTCCTTCTCCGGATCGATGACAATAGTGCGGCCCTTTTTCTACAGAAATTATTATAAATTGAATGTAAAATTATTATAATTAGGCTCCGTTAGGGTAATCCCCACCTTTATGAATCCGTTGAAGTTACCGCAGAGCTCGGAAGTTCCATTTTTAACTCTGCTCAACAGACCGTATAACAAGGTAAGGTCGCTCAGTCTGTTGTCCTCTAACAGCGAGTCCAAGCCCTTTTGCAATATGGATGTCAGGTGTTCAGCCAGCAGCTCTTTCTCCACATTATATATCAGAGGATGTCTGCCGGAATAGAAAGTGCAAAAATTAAAATTCGATCAAGAAACTATTAGTATTTCACGTACTTTGTGCTGGAGTCCAGATAGTGGAGCAAACGTTCGTTCTCCTCTGCCAGACGCTTGTTGACATGCTGTAAGTACTCAGGCACTTCTAGTTCCTGCATCTTGCGTTGACTCTCAGCCTTGTAAAGTTGATTGGTGGCGTCGAGGAACTTCTCCTCAAACGAGCTGGTGTATATCTGCAGGTCGCACAGCATGCGGACCAGACTCTTCAGCAGACCGCGGTCCACGGTCGAGCCCTGGCGCTCCTTCTCGATCAGCGTTAGCAGACCGTCGACAGTCCGCTTTTGGACGACGCTGTTCTGGGCAAAGTGAATGCGAAAGAGGTCCAGCCCCATGTCCCAAATTGAGTGAATCGATGAGTTTTGCAGCACATAGGTCCGGTCCATATACAAGAATATGCTGCGAATCATGATCATTTGCTGGCAGAACGACAGCCACCAGTGGTTGATCTTCTCCAGCAGGATCTGTTATGATATTCGGTGTTAGGATAAAGAGCATTCCTCGTACTCATAGCTCACAACTTACCAGCTTGTCCATGCTGCCGCCGGTCAGCTCCTTGAGCTTTATATTGCGCTTCACGTGCTGCTCGGTCAGTTCCTTGAGTTTCGTATACAGCTGCGCGTCCATCTTATGGCTGCACATGTTCACCACCGCCTGGTAGAGTTCCTCTAGCGAATATTTAATGGGTTTCGAGAGCTGAATGGCAATAACAGCCTCCTCGAGCTTCACGTACGTGTCCTCTGAATAGTTATCTGGCAGTATGGGCTTAGCTACATGTGCCAGAGAGTCAAGTTGAAGAAATTAAAGGCTTGACCACAGGGGGAAGCGAAACAAACTTACCCTTAAAGTTCTTTATCACTATTTTCTTTACGTCGCCCGGCTTGCTGTTGTGAATGGCCCCCATGCGGTTGAGGAGGTTTGAGGTAGTTGAGGCCGAGCGAATCTCGCCATGGTGGCCGCCCAGCTTGGAAAAGTTTGGCAGGCGCTCGCCGTTGGTGGAGGCGGAGTTCATGTTTTGGGCGGTAAAGGCGCTGCGGCCAAGGCTCGAGGCGGCAGCAGCTGCGGCGGCGGCGTTCTCGGCCTTCTTCAGGCAGGCGGCGATATTCTCGGTGTTCTCGTTTGGCTCAGTTGTGTCCATGGGCTTGTACTTCTTGGCCGCGCTCATAGCTCGGGCCCCAGCTGGCCGCAGGGTTGATAGCGTGCGCCTCCGGCCGGTCTCCTCGCCTCTACTCCTGCTGCAGCGGCTTCTCTTCCTGTACCCGTCGCACCGGTCTGGCTTTGTTCTGCACGGAGTGTTGGTGGTCTGTTTGCGGGCACTATTCACACTTATTTATGATATAATTCGCTGGTTACTTACGATTTGAATGTACCGCAGCAAACAGAATTATGCTTTTTCACGATTTTTGCACTTGGCCGTCAACAAATTGGCAATTCTCGACCTCAAGGCGAACGAACTATTTCTCGAAATTTCCGGACGCAGAGTGAATTTTTTGACTGTCACGTCCCAGGAGCTTTCAATGTTTGAAGGGCTATCAAAATTGACAGGTTGACAATTATAATAACGCTGCTTGCATTATTTGGGTTTTTGGTGCATGCGGAAAATATTGCTTTGTAGTAGGGATGTGGATATCGGACGATGTATCGATAGAAGACTGGGGAGTCGATTGGCTTGCCGGGCAACGAGCTGTTAAGCGCCTTAACTGTTAGGACTGTTAGTTAACATTGTTTATCGCTGTTGAAACGGATGTCAGATGTTTTAATATTTTAATATTTTTCTTATTTTGTTAGAGGTAAGTGTAAAATAAAGCATTTATTCGTTTAGAATTCAAGCCAATAGTGAAAATGCACACATAACTACCTCTTCCCAGTTTTCTCTAAACGGCGTTGGAAGGATGAATGCGAAAAAGACTAACAACAAGAAGCCAAAGAAGGTTTCGGAAAGGAAAATTAATGCGGCGAGCTATCCTGCCAAACGAATTCCCAGCAATGCCCTGAAACGCACTCTCGAGATCGCAACCAATCCCATTGACGGCTTTTGGCTGAACAAGAACACGTCGTGCGTTCGCCCATCCTACTACGAGCTGTACTTCGCCAATAAACGCTCCCCTACCAATGAGAAGCTCCGCCTGGCCAGGAATTGCCTTATGCATAGGGACTACAAAAACCTGGCCAAGCTGCTGGCCTCCAACCTTGCCGGGGACACTGTGTTGCAGAGGGACTCGTACACTGTCTTCGCGGAATACGCAGAACTACTCAAGAAGTTCATCAAAGTGAAGTCGAAAAGCACCGACAAGGCCACTGAAAGTCCCCCAGAGGCAGCAGAAAGCTTGAATTTTAGCCCGTAGACTTGTAAGACATTTTTTAATATAATAATTCTACCTTTACATACTACAATTAAAAGAAGCTCTCGTATTTTTGGTAAAAACACAACCTTATATATGTGTATATTTATTAAGCGTTATGTTCTTCCTTTTATTTTTGACTTAAATATAATATCAATATGTTTTAGAGTTTTGCTAAATAAATACTGAAACGTGTGTACAAAATATGTGTGTGTATTTGTAAAGAAAAAGGTGTTTTTGTGTCTTACGAAAATTATTATGTACAGTGTAGGTAGGTTTCTTTTAAAAAATTATCATATGTATGTGTGTGTAGTCAAAACAAGTCTAGAATCTATGTAGATGATACCTTGGTTTGTTCTTTGACAGCGCTAAATTTTTGTAATATATTAATATCCTTTTATATATTGGGTACTTCTTAATCGGTAACAATTTCTAGGTACAAAGGGGGCTTATATTGATGCCTTTTCGCCGAGTTACGCTCAAATCACTTGATTTGTATGTATAAGCATTGAGGGCCTTCGAATTACATAGGTTCGCTATAAGGTTATTTTAGGTTTTGGATAATTTGTTATTCTCTCTTTTAACGTTGTTTTATAAACTTTCTCGTCAATAATTCATCGTCCGATCAACAACACATTTAGAATACTTGTGTACGAGTGTGTGTAAGCCAAGTCCCGACCAGGTCGGGCCTTCTCCAGTGGATAGTATCGTTAGTATCGGTATATATGGCAGCATATATGTAGTTTAAGCATACAATACACATAATTTCATCTCCGCTCCCCCTTGACAATGAGTAACTTTTGCGCACAGCGAGTTTCGGGCTAAGATAAGGTTAGATTTTACAGCAGGACATATTCAGTTTAAAGCAATTCATCGAGGCGCCTAACACAAGTTCAGAGAATTGAAATACGAATGAGTAAGTGGTTCCTACACTAAAGGTGGCTCCTCTCTTGAGACATGTTTACATGTTTAGTCTTGGGCAAAGCAAATATAAATAGTCGCACGCTTTGTGATAAAATATAATAAATAAAAATGTTGTCTTATGTATCATTAGAGTTAAAAAAGACGCATACACCCCACACACATCCATATATATCTATATATCTATATACAATCACGCGCAGCCAACACTCTCGCCCAAAGGACTCAGATTAGTCCGGCAGCATGTGGACGAAGCTGACGGGAAACATGCCCCTTCTCGACGGCTGTCCCTCGATGGTGCCCTCCATCCAGTTGTCGTCGTCCGTACGCTCATTTAGCACGATCAGAATCTCGCCCTCCTTAAATTCTAGCTCGTCATCGTTGTCCGCCGCGCAGTCGTACAGAGCCCGGCATCGTCGCTGGCCATTCTGAGGAGATAAAGAGAGTATTGGTTAGTAGCTATATGTGTGAACTTGTCGATTTTTCTTGCCGGGTTTTCCTACTTCCCGGATATTATTTTTTAAAGTTTTACTTACATAATGAAATTTCCCGCCTGGTCCTGACCCGCCGCCTCCTGTCTTCGAAGGATTGTCCGGCGATGAATTAAGTCGATCGTTGTCACTCGAGGACACATTCGACTCAGCCGAGTGATCCAGGCCGCCGCCAGAGCTGTCCATGTCCGTGTGCCAGGATTCGTAGTCAGTGAAGTTGGCTGACTGATTAATTAACTGCAAGGATGTGACGAGGTATTAGTCATACTAAACAATCAATGGACATCGGGAGCAACAAAACTCGGTGAAAACTCAGAGAAATATAGATAATAGTTGGTGAGTATGGGCACGGGCGCATTGGTTATAAGGTTAGAGCTTTGCAGAGAGATGCACAAAACGAGACACTTAGTAGAGAAACAACAACAACAACAGCAGCAACGGCCACAACGAGAATATGTTTCAAGTTCGCTGGTCAAAGAATGATAGTGCAAATGAGCGATGTGGTTGCCATTTACCGTCTCCTCGCTGGACTGGCATCTCAGTGCGTTGTGTTGCTTGCGCTGCATGGTTTATTTGTTTGTGCAATCCAAGTGCGAATGGATCAGAGATCAAATACAGAGAGAGGTACACGGGTTTTTGAGCTTTAGGTCCTTGGAAAATCACCCACAATTTAGGTATTTTGACAGAACTTACCTTGCGAGGAGGCGCCACCGGACCCTCGTCCATAGAGCTGATGCTCTCGTTCGATTGGCCATTGGAAATCTCACGTTCTGAAGAAGAGGATAAGTAAGACTTACAGCTTGCCAGGAGGCAATGACAATGCTAACCTGATGGCGGTCCTGGCGGTGGAATCTTTGGCCGCGTCAATGCCGATTTGTCCACGTGCTTCAGCGTGGGCATTTCCCCGGTGGGCGGTAGGACCAGTTTTGCCCCAGCCAAATGGATATTCCTGTTGAGCGACTCGCCGCTGGGCGAACGCTTATGGCCAAAGGTGGTCATCACGGGCATCAGGCTATTGCTGCTCCCATTGCCCGATCCACTCGGGTCCTGTGACACTCCATACGAAGCGTATCCTCCGGCGCTCCTTGGACTGCCCTCCACACTGCGCAAATGCGGCAGCGTGCCGTAGGCCACGTCCAGCGACTGATTCTTGTGATTGATGGCGCGAATGTCGCTGGCATCGAAGTTCTGCGAGTGTCGCGGCTGATGGGGCAAAGTGCCATAAAAGGAGCTGGATGAGGCGCTGCCCAATGTGCCGGGCGGCGGTGCGGGCGCCGTACGCTTCTTCAGCGAGTTCATATTGGCCGTGGACGTGGATTTCCGGGCGCCGCCCGCCACATGCCCGCTGCTCATCTCGCTTTGCATATTCAGGCTATTTCTCGCTGCCCTGACGCTCTGGCTGGAGGCAGAACTGGGACTGGAGCCGCCATTCCCGGCGCCGCCCACATTGCTGGCACTCCCCAGGTACTGGCCCACGCTGATGTGCTGCTTGGGTGAAGTGCCGGCCGACTGGGTGTAGCTAGGCAGGCCCGAGGGCAGCGTGAACTGGCGGCTAGGACAGTTGGCGATTGGACTAGAACTGGACTGTATGGAGTCACAAGTGGAGGAACGTGAGCGCAGAACGGGCGAGTCCCCGCCAGCAAAACTGGGGGGACGCGAACGGGATTTCTGCAAGCAAACGAAAAGCGGGAATCAGCATCATAATCTAATTGGAATTAAAAGCGTAACTTACGCGCTCATCGATGACAGTTTCGTCGTCACTAAAGTCCGTGGAACCATCCTCGTTGGGCAGATTCCAATCGGTGTTGATGTGGTCGAAGGCGCTCTTCTCCCGCTTTATGGCACACTCGATCTGTGGCAAGAAGTCAAATGGATTATAGCGAATCCGTTGGAATATAACCACCATTAGAAGAGCGAAAACTTACCAGCTCCTTGCAACCATTGTGTCCCATCTCTTTGGCAATGTCCAGCGCTGTCTTGTTCTGCGAGTTCTTGAGCTCGTAGTCGGCCCCCGAGCGCAGCAGCAGCTTCATGCACTCGCGGCGATCGTGAAGGGCGCACAAGTGCAGCGCCGTGTTCTTACCGGTCACGTCCAGCAGACCGGCCGGATTCGTGGCCTTGTTGAGGCCCTTGAGCGGCATATTCTGGATGAGAAAGTCGACGATGTGCAACGTAGAGCCCATCTCTCGCAGCACGGCCAGATGGAGGGCTGTCTCGCCGGCATCCGAGCTGGGCAGGCAGCAGGTGAGATCCGCTCCTTCGGCCCACACCTGCAGCAGCTGGCTCATGTCCGCATTGACCACGGCCTGCTCTAGGTCGCAGCGCAGATCGTTGTCATCCGAGCAGGTGCGCATAACGTAACGCTTAGCCACATACTTGGCGCGGATAAAGTCGTACCTTTCCTCCCTGCAAATATATATAAGCAAATCCATCAGTTTAAAGACCTAGCCAGGAACTGGAAAGTGGGACCTACATGCTGCTCTCGTGCTGGAGCTTGCCTCTGCCCAGCTTTGCCTCCATAATGTCGTTCAGCGTGCTGTTGCCCATGGCCCGAGCAATAAGCAGATTGGCCGTGGTCAGGTTGTCCAGCGTGAGGCTCTGTATGCGCGAGTGATGCACGCCCAGATCGCGATGCACGCCCGAGCACTGAATGCACACCAGAATGCCAAAGTTCAAGCTGATCCACGTAACGTCATTGCGGGATCCACAGTCGCAGCAGCGATCGTTGCCCGGCAACAGCTGGACGTAGCGGATGACCGTCTTCTGCAGCTCTACCAAACTGGGGCTCATCTGGGGATTGGCATGCTGGAAGGCCTTGGTCAGGGCCTTCTCCTTGCAGTTGACCAGCACGGCCATCCAGGCCTTCTGGTCGCCATCATCCTCGGCCTGAAAGTGATACGGACGATTGTCTGAAAGCGAAGAAAGTGTTACCAGGTCAATCTTGGAGAAAGGCGGAGGAAGTTGGCCAGCACTTACAGCTGATTAGGTCAAAGCCGCGCTTGTCATCCGGCACCGGCTTGATCTGGCAGGTTAACAGATTGACACGAGTCGGCGGCTTTGTCTCGTCCGCGTGAAATATATCCAGGAAGCCGTCGCTAGTCACCCGGCAGCGTCGCTTCTGCCACACGCGGCGAACCTTACCCTCGCTCTTCTTGAGCAAATGGCCTTGCCGGGTGACGCCGTGGTGCTTGTCGCCCTGCAACTGGTGGAGGGAGTAGCCCGCTCCCCCGCTTCGGCTCTCTGACGGCGGTACGTTATCGACCCTCTCGAAATCCGGAGTACTGCGCAGAACGGATCGCAGGTCCAGCAGACTTCGTCGATCCTCATCCTGCTTCTGCTTGATCTCGTGCAGCTTCTCGCTCAGATCACCGATGTAAGTGCCGAAGTGTTCGATTGTCTGTAGGCCATCTTTGAAGTAGCTGTATGAATGGGAGGAACACAGGTGTCTCATTAGTATGCAGCATTCAATCCCCTACGTGGGAGAGGTCCACTCACTTGCTAAGCGCGTGATAATACTCGATAAAGTGCTGCAGCAGCTCGATGCCCGTCTTGGACTTGATGTCCTTGTACTTGAGGAGATATTCGCAGGTCTGCAGCTGGTAGAGGCGACGCTCTTTCTCCATCTCTTCGGCCACCACAGCGGCATCGATCTCTGTACGCACCATGCCTGCCTCCTTGGCCTGGGCCTTCTTCTCCTTCTCGATCTTGATGAACTTGGCCTCATAGTCCTTAGCCGCCTTGTCAAACGGGCGTTTCATGTCACCCTTAACGCCGCGCAGCTCGCTCTTCAGCATTGAGTCCACCGGAAACATCACAATGTTGTTGATGTTTTGCATCTGTAAACAAAAACACGAAATGGGTCAGAGATAGTGCTGGACCCAAGCCAGTGATATCTACCAGAGTCTTCATCAGCGCACTCAACTCCTTGGTGACCACACTGAACTTGAGGATCGCGGCGCCAATGTCCGGATCATCCTGTTCAATAACCTTTCCGCCCAGCCGCTCCAGCGACCGCACCATGAACATCTCATTGTCCACATGGGCTGAAAGATAAGGGTATAATTTGCAAACATACTAAAGGCTTTATCTCAGTCTCTGTACTCACTGATGCCCGAGTTGTGTATGGCCTTGACCGCCTTTTTTAGCTTGGTGAGACCCTCCCGATCGAACTCCAAACGCTGCAAGAAGAGAATAGTTATCTGTTAAATTGCAGTTTTTTAAATTTAAACCCTTCCTGTTAGTCATCTTTAAAAACTAACCTCCCGAGTTGGAAGGGAGCAGCCACAGTACATGCCCGAAGCTCAGCCAAAAAAGGGAAGACAAAATAATAAAGGAAACGACACCGATGGACGCCAAATGAACAATACTCACAGATTGAGTAAACGCCAATATCGACGGCATTAGGTATTCAGTGCGCCTCTTGAACCCTTGTGCCCCTTCGGTAGTGTATTCCCCCACGTTTCATGGCACTGGCTAATTGAAAATGTGCGACAAGGTCACTTCTATTATTAAACTTAATAACAGAACGAGTCGCTGTCCCATTTGAAATGCAACCGCATGCACCAATTAAGACTCGAAAAATACTGATTTCTCCCCCTGAAACACGCCCCTGTTCGACCATAATGGTTTATATAAACACAAGTTGTAATGTTTAGGCGAAACGGAACCTCATAAAACATTATTTCAATCCGTTTCCAGAAGTGGCAAGGGAGAAAGAGTTTGTTTGAGTTTGTTCCCTCCATTATTGACCTATTGACTTTCCCCAATTGCCTTCAATTCAAAATGTTGTTTTGTTGTTTGGAAAATTGAATTAGCCGCCAAGGGATATGAGGAATGGCCTGGGAATCACACGGAAATTGCCTTAATATGAAATATGAACTCCACGCAAGCAACTGGCCAATAAATACTTCTTTAGATTAGATAACATTTTATTGTTAAGGCAGCTCTCTCGGGAAGCACAACTGTTTGCGATTGCAATTCGATCCACAGCGTTAGTGGCAAACATCTGGGGACAAACGAACCCCGATCCCCTCTACAAGATTAGTCATGAGCAGATTAGGAGCTGGAAATTACTGGGAATGCAAACAACGCACGCCTAGAACAAAAACACAAACAAAGCAGGAGACCGACTTGCCTCTCTCGACCAGTTTTTTGCTGTTTTGATAACAAAAGATGCTAATTTTGAACCAGTCAAAGCCCCAGAGGAAGACTGAAACCGCAGCATTTTGTTAGAGAGGCGGCTTAATGAATGAAAAATACAGAGAAACTCGGAGCTGAACCGAATTAAATTTCGTTTTAGACAGTTTTACAGTTGCTCCCAATATAATAAACACGCAATGGGAGAGACAGGCCGAAAAAAAATGAAATAAAACTCATTTAACCGGCGGAATGGAGGTCACCGGCAGTCCGCCTGGGCTACACCAAAAATCCATCAGCGAAATTAAATATTAAATGCTGGGATGTGGTGTGTCCAAGAAGGCGGAGCGCGCGGCCGCGGCCCTATGTTTCGGAGAAGTGGGAATGACGCGACGACGACCGCCTCTTGGTTCCAATAAATCCAAGTCTAATTTTGTTTCGCCGGGAGCTGCATTTGCCGGGGGAATTGGAGCATACATATACTTGTACGCATTGCATAATGCCAGTCTCGGAATCGGGGCACTCTAAGGGGAATTTATAGTGACAAAACGGTTGATGAGTTCTGCTCCGGCTCCACAGACTAAGTGCCTGGCTAAGCAAACGGTTTCCGTACGAGAATAGCTCTCGCAACGCCCTCGCCTTGGTTCGCTCTTGCTTTTCTTATCACAGGCCTTTTCCGGCCGCATATATGTACACATATGCGTTGTATGCTTCACTTTATCAGAGGGCAGGGGCAGGTTCCCTCAGCTGATCAGACTAAATATAGAAATTGCAGTAGCTCGTGTGGCAACCACCACTCCCACTCCGACTTCCTCTCCCATCTGCATTGATTTAGCCAGGAATGCACTTTGCATTTTCGTTAAACTTTTTCTGTGAAACCGAGGAAAACCACCTTGCAGGCGGTTCTCGAGAGTCAGAGAGGGACCAGCTGGTGGCGGAGAGAGCGAGCAAGAGCGTCATAATAACAGGCGGTGGCTCATTTTGGCGCCGAGCCAATTTACAAATCATTTCGCTTCTCCTCCTGCCTTTCCCTGTGCAAATAAAAATCATCATCGTTTTGCTGGGGGCGTCGTCTACGTCTACCACGTTTGCTGCAGTATTGCACAGCTAAGCCGTATAGTCATGCTCCGGTTTTCACTTTCACGGAATTTCATGGAATTCCATTTCGATTTTGAAATGTTTTCTACGCAGTACTTTACGTTAATGAAGCGTTAAGATGCATTTTAATTACACTTTTAAATATTAAACTATGAAAACTGGAACAAAATTATTCGATATGAAACTATGGACAAGTTCTATAGGATTTTATGAATCAGGAGAAAAAAGCACAACTATTAACAGTGAAATTATTGTGTGACATTATAATGAACTTCTTGTGATAGGTTATCAGGTACTATAGTACTAGAACAAGTGTCTCGATTGCTTATCAACTCAATTATCCAAATAAAATTCGAGATAAAGGTACTTTTCCCAAGAATGGAGCTTATCTAGACCTGATTAAATGGATTCCTTTATTTTCACGCATCAACAAATAGAAATGATCAAATTATATCAATTCTTTTCGCTTTCTATGCTTGTGAACCTTGAAGAATTCTGACATCACGACCTAGTTAACTATTGCTCCGAAAATACTTCAGCAAACTATTTCTAGTTCCTCTTAGATTGACTCTCCAAATCCCTTGAAGAATTCAGCCCAAAATCGTTCTAACTCTGGCTGAGGCTGATTCCTAATCCCAGAACACACCTGCCTATTCCGTGAATTGTTTATCGAGACCACCTTGAACTTTTGTTTTGATTTGCGAACACAGAGAGAGATGGCTGCCAGGGGATAAAGGGAAACCCTACGCTACCTGAGGGACATAAAGGCCTAAGTATACCGAGCCTCAAGGCTCTCCAGCTCACCTCTTCCAGCACGCCAACGGTGTAGCGGCAGTCGGGCATCCGGGAGGCAAAGGTGGAGGTGGTGGGCGAGCTGTAATCGGAGCGCGTCTCCTCCACGAACTCGGACACGGCTATCAGGGATGGCGGCATTTTTGCTCAGGATACGAATCCTAACTCACGGACACAGACACACACACACACACGCGACACTGACACACACCAACTCACGCCCAAGGCCGTGGCAAGGAGCGAGTAGTGGGAGAGGTAGAGCGGGACAGCGAGTAGAAACGAAACAAGGATAACGCCTCTGCACTGTACGTGTCTCTGCGCGATTATTCACTCCGGATTGTGATTGTTATTGTCGGTGTTCGCTTTCGCACTAGCACTTTCCCTGGAACTACTGCAATCCGCAAACATATATCCACGCACTGGCGTTCTCATCCTCTCGCGATTCGGGGTTTTTCAGCTTTTGCTGGTACTGCGAGCAGCGCAATTAACGCTGGCGAAGGGAAGTGCGCAGTGCCCGGGCGGCGGGGCCATTAATAGCTAGCCACCTGGCAGGTTCTGGAGCAATCACTGGGTCTCCAACGCGGATTCGCGGCACTAAACATGGTCAACCCAGCCGTAGATGTGATTTAATGCTTTTTGCTTTATTGCGATTTTGTGCTGCTGGCGTCTCTCGCTGTACAGTGTGATTGTTGTTGCTCTATCGATATCGACCTATCGCTGGCCTATCGGGGCGCAGCCGTCTATCGATAGCGCATGCTCATAACTGCGCTGAAAAATACTGCCAATATCGAGCAGCAACGCGGTGGGCTTCATTGGATTCCTAGCATTTTCTGGCATTTGCAATTTAATCTAGGACTGGAATAAAATGGCAGGCAAGCGGCAGGCCACCACGAACCTGAACCACGACAACTGGGACCAAGAGGAGGAGCCCGAGGAGCGCGGTGTCTTCCGCCAGGCCCCCGAGGATGTGCTCAAGGCACGCAATATCAAGAAGGCGCGCCGCATGGTTACCGGTGGACTCTCCGCCGGCACCGCGGACGCCCCGGCTGAGCCCAAGAGCGTGTTCAGCGGATTCTCAGGTGAGCTCAACCGCCTTGGCCGCGTCGTTAACTTGTATTAACAAATGAACCTCTTCCAGGATTCGGCAAGCCGAATACAATTAGTAGTGCGAAATCGCCCTTCTCCTTCCTGGACAATCTTTCGGCGCCTAAAGAAACTGCTGAGGCCACTACCAGCGTGACCGCCAAGCCTATGTTTTCGTTCAGTTCGCCTGCGACTGACAAGCCGGCCACAAACATTTTTGGCAGCAGCAGCATTAGCACGACCACCGATAGCCCCAAGCCAACCACATCCATTTTCGGCACCATATCAAACGCCAAGAAGGTGAGCAGTGAGCCCTTGTCGTCCGTGCCCAAGTCGTCACCTTCCAGCAGCAAGCCGGAAAGCGCCATAGCCAACGTGGGGTCGAGCTCCAGCAACAGCGAACCCTCCCAGTACCACGAGGCCGTGGCCGAGCTGAATAGGTCCATCTTAAAGTTTCTTCAGGAGGAATTGAAAAAGAGCGTGTATTGCATTCTGACTCCAGTATTTGATGACTACGCGCAGCACCTGAAGAAGCTAAAGGACACACCATCGGTACCTGTTATGCCGTTGCCATCTGTTGCTGTTTCCAGCGCCTTGCCCTTAGCAAAGCCAACTGCCACATTTTCCCTAGGCAAGCCCAGCGCTCCTATTGGCGGCTCCACATCGCCGTTCGCGAAGGCGGCGAACTGCACAGTTACGAGTGGGGGGACAACCACCACATCCACCACGCCCAAGTTCTCGTTCGGCACGTCCGCTTCCAGCGTTTCGCCGTCAACGGCCGCCAGCCCCGCAGCTCCCGCCACCAACATCTTTGGATTTTCCCCCAAGCCAGCTAGCGAGGCTAAGGCCACGGAAGATGTCCCCAAACCAGGGGGCCTATTTAATTTCCTGCCCACAGAGAAGAAGAGCGAATCAACGTTGTTTACCGCCAAAAAGAACGACAATTCATTTTCCACCAAGAACGATGATTCCGTGGTATCCCCACCAAAAACAAATGGTTTTAGCTTCGGCCTGAAGAGCAGCAATGATGAGAAGACGGTTTGCTCCAACTTCACAGGCTTCGGCAAACCATCTGAGGCAGCTGGAGCTGGGGCCTCGACGGGATTCTCTTTTAGTTCCGGTGCTACGATGTTATCCTTTGGCAACATAAAGCCACCAGCAGCAGCACCAGTTGTTGCTGACGAAGAGGCTCATGATGATGAAGACAAACCGCCAAAGGTGGAGTTCACACAGGTAAAATAACTTCAAACTTGCTTAATCGAACACTAACAAGAATTATATCCTTAACAGGTCAAAGAGGATGATGCCATATATTCCAAACGCTGCAAGGTTTATATAAAAAAGGACGCAGAATACGTGGACCGCGGCATCGGCACACTTTACTTAAAGCCAATTAAGGACTCGGAGAAGACACAGCTGGTGGTGCGGGCGGACACAAATCTGGGTAATATCCTGATAAACCTCATACTCAGCGACGGGATGCCCTGCAATCGACAGGGCAAGAACAACGTTTTAATGGTGTGGATGCCCACGCCCGAGGAGACCAAGGCCACGATACTGCTGCGCGTGAAGACTGGTGAGGAGGCCGATGACTTGCTGAACGAGATCAAGAAGCACATCAAGTAGGGGGTCCCATACAAGCGTACATTTCAATGTTATTTCTTTTTTGATATACATATATTTTACATAATTATAAAGAACTACGAACCCCTGGAAATAGAACAAACAATAATGTACGCCAAATCAGTCAATTGTGTCAACGATAATCTTTGTATCCCTCAGGTCCTTGACGTTCACATTTAAGCATTTGACATCGTCGCTGGAGTCGTCCAGACTGCTTGTGTATTGGCGCAAGATGCGCTTGAACTCGGAGGGGCAGGCTGAAAGTAGGAATGAAAAAGACTGTGTTAGGAAAAGCGTCTTTAAAAAGAAATTAGTCGGCTGCCTCACAAATGACTTCCAGTGTGATTACTTTGCTGCGGCGGTTGACGTAGGTGCAGTTGCCAGCTATGAAATCGGTGCTTCCTAAGTTTGGATTCCCCTTGACCTTCAACAGCTTGAAGAGTATGGAATCGCCCCGACTCGGCAAGTCGTCCAAGGGAATTGAGCTTCCCATCATGTCCCGAATAATGTCCGATGAACGCGTCTCTTTCGGTTCTGTGACAAGAATGATTCGTATTTAGGGTATATACTAGTTGTGACTGGGACTTACCTTCAGTGGGAGCCACTGCCTGAACATCGGAGTCGGAGTCGTCCACATTGGTGTCATCCAAGACCATAACATCATCGTCGTCAGATTCCGAGGACAAACTCTCCGCACAAAAGCGAGCCGGAGGGGGAGCGGTAGTCAAAGATTCTGAGATGTCCTTTGGTTCAACTTTCTCCTCAATTTGGGATGTCTCCCCTTCAGTGGCATTGGTGAGATTGCCAGTTTCTTCCTGCTTCTCATCCTTTTGATGTATACTATTTGCTTTCGGCTCTGCCTCTAAGATCTCAGATGCTCCATCAGCCGCTACTGGTGGCTCCGCTTCAATGATGTCGGCCGCTGCCTCCTCTGGCTCGTTCGTAGCCACCGGTTCCAAATGAATCCCGTTGGCCGCCTTAATTTCAATATTCTCAATTATTACAATGTCGTTCTTCTTAGCTGGAAGTTCGAATGTGCGTCGAGTATTGGAATCTAGTTCCATGAGCGGACAGCGAAAGACGATTTGCTGACGAGCTAGAATCTCAATTTGTGGAACAGGTTCTTTTTCTAGGGTCTCCTGATCCGCCGCGGCTTCCACTAGGGAGTTATTTCGCAATGTGTGAATGGATTTGGAAGTGCTACGATCTGGAACCGAATTTACTAATTGTTCCTCGTTTGATTTGTCATATTTAGTGCTGTTTTGTGAACTTCTCAGCGGAAACTCAAAGGGTCCAATGCTCAGATCCGGAGATGTTACCGCCGGAATCTCTGGCACTATCGAGCTCTTCTTTTTGGAACGCTTTGACGGGCGGTTTGGAGTGGAGCTGGGCAGTTCGACTTCTTCCTCCGCCGAAGTGTATTTGCGCTTCTTGCTGGGCTTGGTCACTGGAGCCGGGCTGGCGAAGTCATTTTGCTCTGGAGCACTGAACCGAAAGGCCCTGGATTAAATAAGATGTTATTGAGTAAAGATGTTCCAGAGAATCAGATAAAATAAGCATACTTGAGTCCTTGGGCTCCTTTAAGTACTTGGATTGCTTCCCGTGGCGGTAGAAAGCACCCATCTGTTGTCAGCAAGTTAATGTCCCTCTTCAAGACAAACATTTGCTCAGAGGTTTCATAAAAACAATTAAACGTATAACAATTTACCAATTTAAAGAGATTTTGTATGTGATCCTGCACATCCTTGATGTTTTGCCAGTTCGCATCAATGAAAACTAGGGACTGTCGGCGCTCATCCTTAAAAAAGTTTGACAAATCCAGCTTCATAGAGAAGTTGTCCATATTTCTGGAGGATAATGACCAGCACCAAGCACCAAGAAAAAGAAATATTAAATTTATGCTTCAAACGAGCCCTGCAGCGCTTGTCGGTAAAAATTGCCTAACGCTTGCTTAAAATGAGCTAAGGCGTTCTAAAGACCGCCAGCCGCACTTGACAAAAAATCATTGAAATTAACTATAATAATGATAACGATAATTTGATGTTTAATTAATATTTTTTATAAGAAATCTCTCCAAAAACTTTAAACAATTTACTATGAAATTAATATTGAAATATACATATATCGATATATGTTAATATGCTGCGCGACCAATAACGATAACGATTGCACACTTCTTGTGTACTCCAACGAAAACAAATAATTCTTATCACCTTTCGATGGCATTAATCACGGCTCCGAATTAGATCAATGATGTGATACCACCACGAGGACGCCGTTCCGTTCCGTTCCAATCCCACTCCACAATGAGCAACGGCGACCCGAGCCAAACCCACAGCAGCCAGCGCAACCAGGAGCGCGGTGGCGAAGGCGGAGGAGACTCCACAAAGGACAGGGGCAAGGAGAGGGACAAGGAGAAGAAGGGCTGGTTCCACTCGCTGACCAGGCGCAAGAAGTCCGACTCGGCGCTGTCTGCTTCCGCCAGCAGTGGGGCTGGAGGCCATCAGAACAACAACAACGAGGTGTGTGTCCTTGACGCGGGGGACACGTCCATGGCCAGCTGCAGCAATGGGGCCACGGGCACTTTACGCAGGCGGCGGGAGAAGCGAAACGTGTTCGCGAGACTTCGCCGGAAGGTGGGCCAGGGCCTCAGCTCGCTGCGCAATTGGCACTCTATGGGCGACTGCGACGATGGCGGGACCACGGATGCCACTTATGAGTTCCTCACCCCGGCCATATGCATGGAACCCACGCTGCCGTTCACGCACGACTACTTGCGCTTCATCCGGAAGAAGTGGCTGGAGCGCGAGGACGCCCACTCGCCCAACCAGGTCATGTACAAGGCCTGCTCGGAGATGCTCAAGTAAGCGCAGCCGCAGCGCAGCTTTTGACTGGTCAGCGATCGATGACTCACGCTCTTTGTTTGCTTTCAGTCAAGTGTGGTACTGGGGCGAGATCTCCAGGCGTGACTCGCAGCGGCAGCTTAGTGACAAGCCCACTGGCTCGTTCCTCGTCCGCGACTCGGAGACCAGTGGCTCCCAGTTCACTCTGAGCTTCCGGATTGTGAATGTGACCCTGCACTATAGGCTGGAGTTCCGTGACGAGTTCTGGCACTTCGAGGAGCTCAAGTACGAGTCTATAGTGGAGATGATCGAGGACATATTGCACCGCTGCACCAACGATAACTTTGTCTGCTTCGTGAAGGTACCCAACGAGATGCAGCCGCCGTTCCCAGTGATCCTTAAGTACCCGCTGAGCCGGTACGCCAACATGCCCAAGCTACAGGACCTCTGTCGTCGCGTCCTACAGCGCCAGATGTCGCGCGAGCAACTGGCCCAGCTGCCAGTGCCGGCACAGATGCTGGAGTACTTGTCGGTGGAGCGGGAGCTGGTCTTCCAGAGCTAGGCAGAGCTAGCGCCCGCTGGTCAAAGCTTTAACACGGAAGTAAACGCAAACGCAAGCACGTACACCAAAGATGTCCGGGCGAATCCCAGCCTGCAGTTACTCGTAATGATATATATATTTGTTGGACGGTTTGGCAATATGTTTTCGATGTTCGATGCATTTCTACGCCCCAAGTAACTAAACGCACTGTCTCTCACCACAAGCACGCCTACGGACTACGATTCCCAGTGTGCAGGTTTTTACTGTATGGGTATTGCTAAATACCCACTAGTACTAGTATCTTGTCTAGGATATTTATACATATATAACTATAACTATGTTATTGGCCAAAATTAGTCTATTGGTTTGTTTTCCATTGGTCTTGGTCAAGTCTATGCTCTAAATCCTTTTTGTAAAAATCGAACTATTGCATAATTGTGTATGTATTAACGCTAGACGTAAGCCTATGAAGTATTGTTCGGTCTGCATTTTTGTATTCCCAACTTGGGACATCACTAACCCTTTGCCAATCTAGATTGCATGGAACTTAGGCAGCTTTATGGCAACCGAAGAATCCGTTCTCAATGCCAATTACTCTTGTTGCAATGTATGTGTGTATTTTATTTAAATCTATCTACGAATATTTTACAATAAAATATCAATTCAAACCCATTGGACGTTAAAAGTCGTCAATGGAGTTCGCGAATAAAAGTCAAGGACGTCTAAGTTTTCTTATTTAATTCTTAAGGATAGTTTAGTTCTAATTATGAAGTTCAGTCTGTTATCAATCTACTTTTGCCACCACATTTTCCTTAGACTCTTCTGCATCGTGGTCGTATATGCGATAGGCCTTGAAGTGGCCCACCTTCTGGCCGTCCACGTAGTAGAAACTGAGGAAGCAGGTGCGGCACAGGTAGGAGGGATCGTGCAGCTGCCTCGACGACTTCTCGACAATGAAGTGAAAGCTGTTGACGCCGCACATATAGCATGTCCTGCGATTAAAGGCGCTATAGCTGCGCGGGTAGGGATACAGACTGCGGTGAGGACGTTTACTGCGCGGCGTTAGCACCTCGATCTGCGAGATGACAAACAGGTGCTCGCAATTTCCGTGGTGCAGGTAGTGCAGCGGCGAGCCCGGTGACACAGTAAGGTCGATAAAGCGTGTGTCCTCCATACTTCGCACCTTGAACGACTCTCCCTGCATCCCGTGCGCAGTGCTTGCCCACTGGATGACCGTCGCCGAGTAGTCGCAATTGTTCGGGTTACGCGTGTCATTGTAGAAAGTGTCGTTGATGAAGAAATAACCGGGATTTGTGTCGATGGTGGGCAAGGGTGCGTCTGGGTCGTCGCTAATGTCTATGAAGCGCTTGCCCGCACATATACAATGGATTTTATCGCGGAGATCGGTCAGGTAGTTGCTTCCTAGACAGAAGTACTCCTCGGCAAACACAGGCACCTCCACCTTGTAGCCCCGATGAGCGGCACGGGGTGGCCGGTACACGCGGACACTTAGCTCCAACTCGTAGGCATCCATAACGACATCGTTGACGTCCGACGATTGCGGGTTAATTTTATAGGTGTATGGGGTACGGGTAAAGGCCGTTTTTCGAGACCTGGCCTTGTGCTGACTCAATGCGGAAAAGGTGCTGGGCACATGGTGGCCCTCCTGAGGCTGCGCTACGACGGAGCGATAGATGTCAGCACCGGGCTGAAAGTTTATAACTGAGCTATCCTCTGGAGAGTCGATCATATCCAGGGAGCAGGTCTCTCCGACGTCCGCAAGCACGGGATTCGCTTGCAGAAAAAAGGGCACGTCGCCGCCGCTGCCAGATAGCTTTCTTTCATATTCGGCAAGGAAATTGCCTAGGTGCAATGTCGGGCCCGACGGCATGTAGCAACCCTCCATAACGCTGTGGAAAAGAATCTTGCTGAACATGGAGCTTGCCTTTAATATACTCTCTCTTACCTCTCTTAAATATCTTCCCCGAACTTGTTAATCGCTTCCTTGTAGGTTATATTTAACTTAAGGGACTGCTCAGTCCCCGCCTGTTCGCCCTCTTCAGCCTTGGCCGACTTCTCGGCCAACAGCTGCTGCAAGTTGTCTATGTAGGTCCGCTCGAAGGATATCACCTTGGTGGACTTATCCACGTACTTGTACCGCTGGCGACACACGGACTCGTATAGCGGATCGCCGGCTGGCTTATCTTCCCGCTTGTCCTTCTCAAAGAACAAATTAGTTCCCACGGAGTGTTCGTAGCGACCCCGGTAGATGTGGCCATTCACCTCAGCCATGGGAGTGTCGCTCTCGATCCCAATGACCTTGATGGCCGCATCCTCGTGCTTCAGCTCGTTGGGTTCGATGGAATTCTTGAAATCCGCGAAGACCAGGTACTCTACGTCCTCATATTCCGAATCTGAGGAATCGTTCATTTGAATTTAAATTGTTTGTTTATTTGTTTAGGCTTTCGTAGCGAGGCGACTTTATAGTTATTGTATTATTAAAGTTTGTTGTTATTTTAGTAAAGCACCCGGGCCAGAGGCAAATTCGACTTTCCCCCTAAAAAATCTCAAAGAGCGATGTTGTTGAGCAGAAACTTTTGGCAAGGCGATGTTATCGATGGTTTAAGAAAACTATCGAAAGTGGATTACAAAAAATATACCGATAGCTTTCAACGCACAATCATCGATAAAAACCTAGCAGTGAATGATGTTGCCAGACTAGGCACGGAAAATCCTATTCCGCGCTCTGAGTCCGCTTCCACGTTTGGATCATTTTTAGCTGGCCCGGAATCGTGCAAGAAAGTGTATTTTCTGTAAAAAAGCACTGAAAACCCGCTAAGAAATGCTCATGATTGCCAATATCACCAAGAGCGTGACCAGAGTTCCCGAACCAGTGCTGCCATCCAGATGCTTCTGCTAAAAATACCAAAACCCATCAGTATGCCTCAGAAAACGTATCGAGGCGAAAACTGTACCGAACTGTCATCTCTAAAAACGAGGCGAAAATTAATCTGTTTTCGGTAAAATTTACGTGGTTCATCTATTTTGTAAATATTAGGCCATAATACACGCTTTAATTGAGTGCTTGAACATCGAAGTTCGTTATTAATACGGAAGGCTGCGATTTTGGTGCCTTTTGAGCGGTAAACAGCGTTTAAAGTGCACAACAATTTCGCTGAGCGGCCATTTTGGGCGAAGTAAAACGTCAGCAGCAGAAATATATTAAACGTAAGTAAAATCTCGGTACAATGGAAAAACACGTTCGTGCGAGTTTTCAACTTTCCCACGTCGTTTTTTTTGTTCATTTTGAGTGCCAAGAATTTCACCGCATTTGCATTCGCTCGCTCTTTTCTCTTTAACTCTCTTTGTTCTCTTTTCCGCCCCCTCGCTCTTTGGCAGAGAGCTGCGTCAACTGTCGCCGGGAGCTTTGCGCCATCCAAAACCAAGCTTTGCCAGTGAACGCCACTAAACGTAAACAAAACAATGGCCGACGAAGATATCACACTGAACGAGGATCAGCTTCTGGAGTCGCTGGAGGAGACGAACGGTGATCAGGAGGCCG
The DNA here is from genome assembly GCA_018152175.1 of Drosophila jambulina. Classification (NCBI taxonomy): domain Eukaryota; kingdom Metazoa; phylum Arthropoda; class Insecta; order Diptera; family Drosophilidae; genus Drosophila; species Drosophila jambulina. Next base: position 10,646,135 of record JAECXH010000113.1, on the reverse strand, counting down.
AAATAACCGCCGAAACCGAGGTGAGTTAAGGAAAGAGCGTGCGGGCCAAAAACCAGTTTCAGTGCTCCCGCCCTGAGAAAGCACGCGCAACCGAATTCCCTGGAAAAGCTCGTGCGTCAAAGCTCCGGCGGGAGATACCGAGATACAACAAAGCGAGAGTCGCCATTTTCAAAGCGTCGCTTCGCCTTGTCTGTCTTGGATTTGTGGACTCGGATTTGGGCGTTCCTTTGGCCAGTACTTAATCTATCCGATACTGCTAATCCCTTCCAAGGAGGACGGCAACATGCAGATCGACCCCGAACTGGAGGCCATCAAGGCGCGCGTCAAGGAGATGGAGGAGGAGGCCGAGAAGATCAAGCAGATGCAGTCGGAGGTGGACAAACAGATGGCCGGTGGCTCCACCACTGGCCTGGCCACCGTGCCGCTGTCTCTTGAGGAGAAACAGGAGATAGACACACGGTCCGTCTATGTGGGCAATGTGGACTATGGCGCCTCCGCCGAGGAGCTGGAGGCCCACTTCCATGGCTGTGGAACCATCAACCGCGTGACCATCCTCTGCAACAAGGCTGACGGCCATCCCAAGGGCTTTGCATACATCGAGTTCGGATCGAAGGAGTTCGTTGAGACTGCCTTAGCCATGAACGAGACCCTCTTCCGGGGTCGTCAAATCAAGGTGAGATAGCTTTAATGGCTTGTTTTTTATGAATGTGTCATAAATAATTTTTTTTCTTGTAGGTAATGTCGAAGCGCACAAACCGCCCTGGCCTTTCCACCACAAATCGCTTCGCCCGCGGCAGCTTCCGGGGTCGGGGAGCCCGCGTCTCCCGGGGGTCGTGCTGTCACTCCACCTTCCGCGGCGCCCGACGTGCAATGTAAGTGGTTACCGCCGGCCTGATGCCGCTTGGACCAAACTAATCCCGGTCTGTCTTTCGTTTCAGCAGGGGTTACCGCGGTCGCGCCAATTACTATGCTCCCTACTGATTATTGTTTTATTAAAAACCCTAGTAAGGTAAGTGTTTGGTTAATTTCTTCTAACTCATCTACGAACGTTTACGAACGAGACTGCTTTTGTGGCTAACTTGGGGGATTGGGAGGCTTACTTGGTACAAACTATATATCTAGCTTAACTTTAAGATAATTCTTTATAGACTTACGAAAACAGTAGGTTATTAAATTAATTATTTAAAATAAAATTTAAATAAATCATTTAATATAAATATTAAATGAAGTATTTAATGTAAATATAGTTTTTTTTATTATAAATATAACAGATTTGAAGTAGTTCCCAACTCTCCGTTTCTCTCTCAGTTTAAGTACACCTTTTACTCTCTCAGTAATAACTTATGGAGAGTTGTGGAGAGATTCCGTTACGCGCTCTCATTTTAGAAATAAAATGGGCGAATGGAGACTTGAATATATTAATTAATTAATTAATTAATTAACTGACCAAAGCTATTTGAGAGGCCGACAAGAATTGTTAAATGAGAACCAATTGTTGCTATTTACGAGCTATGCTTTGAACAGAATCACCATAATTATAGATTTTTATATCTGAGATCTGAGACTGACTGATTTTGAATATACCAAATGCAATTGACTTGCCTTGGGGGACGACCAATAGAGCCTTTATTTGATTTAACCGACACTGTTCTTTAATCCAATAAATATTTGATTTCAGATTTTTTTACAATATTATTTCAAAAAACATTATTTCATTGCCAAACTTCTTTGCTAAATAAATAAAACAAAAAACAGAAAAAAGAAAAAAGCGAAAACAAAAGTCACAAGAGAAAGCGCCAGAAAAAAATATTTCGTTTCAATATAAAATATGCATCTTCAGCAAGTAAACAGGCGAAAAAGAGCAAGAGACTTCGAAAAAATAATAATTAAAAATCATCATGGAAAGCGTATATATCTTGACTTGGCTATAATGTTTTTTGAAGCACCCAATACACCAAACACCCCTCTTTTCACACATTTTATTTTTCAAATATAAAATAAAAAGAAAAATATATATAAAAAAGAAACGAAAAAGAAAAGAAGAAACAAACCAATAATAAAAGAAGTTAAAAGAATGGCAACTTGAGTAAAAGATGGATGAAAATAATAATAAAAAAATATATATACAAAAGAAGACAGAAAGAACGCTGGGAAAAGAAGAAATTCAACAAAATATATATATAAAAAAAAGAAAAGATAAAAGAAAAGAAAGTGCAGAATTTATATATTAAAAAAATATATAGAGTAAACAAAAGAGAAGTTGCATTTTACTGAAATGAAAAGATGACAAATATATCCGAATTAAACAAGCGTTCAATGCCTTTCCTTTGGGCGGGACAAGGTTTTCTTGGGAATGCTAATCAAGATGCTGGACGACCGCCTGGTATCCTGACATCCCATCCAGCAGCTCTAGGAACTACGAAATCCCGGATTTAGGCCTAATAACTTATGCATGATGTGTGTGGCAGCGAAATAAATGGAAAACTTCACTTTTCAAGCACTATTATATGATTTTTATTTCAATTGTAGGAATGCAGAGCCAGAGAGGGCATTTCCAACCGGAAAATGCTGCCTTGTTCGATGGCATGTTCTCCTTTCGCGGTTCGTAAATTGAGTGGAAAGTGCTGGGTGCTGCAAATGTGCTTAGTTGTTCTTCTGGACGGCGGCCTGGACCAGGGACAGGTTCTTGGCCAGGAAGCACTTGAAGCCGCGGTAGACCCAGACATTGGCAGGGGACTTCTGCTCGTTCTTGTCGGCGCACTTCTCGATGTCGGCCTTCAGCGCGGTCTTGTCCTCCTTGCCCTGGCCCAGCTGCGACACCAGATTGTCCACCTTGAAGCCCTTGGTGTCCTCGAACAGGTCGAACTTGACGAAGATGCACTTGATGTAGTTGCGGGTGATCTCATCATCAGGATAGTCCAGGGTCTTGTACTTGGCGATCAACGCCTCGGTCACCTTGCTGCTGGCACCGCACTCCTTGCGGGCAGCCTGCAGATCCTCGGGAGTGCGCAGCTTGTACTCGGCGGCGGAGGCCTGCAAACGGGAATTGAATGGAGGTCAGCCTCAGCTCTTCACTTTGCTCCTCAAGACTCACCAGGCCCAGCAGGGCGCACAGCAGGATGGCAATGGCGTTCTTCATACTGAAATTAGTGTTTAGAAGATTATGGTACTGAATGGGTACTAGAGTGCTCGCTCTGTGGTCAACCGGAGGAAACTGTTGGCTGCGGACTGGCCGGCTCGCGCTTTTATACCTTCCCGGCACCGCTCCAAGTGAGTGTGTCGCACTCAATTGTGGGGCGACTCTGAGTGGCGCTCAATTGAGTTGCACTCACCACCGCACGGTGGCTGTAATTTAAATCTCATTATGGAATTTTTTAATCAAGCCGAGGCTCTTCACCAAAGACGTATAAGATTAGGTATACATTAGGATTTACAGGATCTTTTTGCCTGCTTTTTTCTGTATTTTCTATAAGGATTTGTACTCTACGAACCAAAAAATCTTCAATGATTAAGTGTGAATTAATGTAAACTATTTCAAGGATCAATACGGCATCTTTAGGGTGCCTTTGTCTAGTGACTACTGTACTTGGTCGTGCGCTACGAGCAAAACCATAAGCACTTGCCTCGAATCAGCTGATTCTGGTTCCAAGCTGCGACATTATTAATATAAACAGCTACTAAATCTGCTTAAATTTCAATTGTGTGTCTGGAGGGGCTGTGCGAACAAAGTGTATAAACATAATAATGCTGATTTGCATGGGTGGGGTCTTTGGCGGAGGGTAGGGGAACCATATCTATAAATTTTCCTACGATCTGCTTAGATTCAGATACACTTTGGCGAATTGGGTACTGAAGAGGTCTCTTATTTCAAATTGTTTAGTTTCATTTCATAGGAGAGAAGATTAAATATAATTTGAACAATAGAAAAGCTATATCAACTTGCCTGGTGATCATGCAAATACTTAGAGATATGTTTTATGCTGTGGGAGAAGCCTTGTTCTGCCTGTAACATACATTATCCATTGACCCTCATTCCCAAAGCTTAAATCAATATTGCATATTCACAACAGATAAATGTGATCAAAATAATAAAGAAATCAGAATTTTAAACCAGTCCGACTCAGACAAATTAAAATTAAAATCGAAATCACCTCCCTTTTTCGGAGAGTTGAGCCCCCTAGACAAAAGGCAATTGTGGATGTGCTAAGTTTGCACTGAGTTTGCATGACCGATCGACGGACCCACCATTTGTGGCCACTTAAACTGCCCACTTCGTTGGTCGCCGTCGCCGTGGGCCTTTGTATGCCAATGTGTATGCTGTTGTGTGGATGGGATGGCCCGGTCCGGGTCCCAGTCTGCTCTGCATTAAATGAGCATTAATTGAATTGGCAAAATTACGTTGACAAATGAAATTCGCCCCGCCAACGCACAGCCCCAGAGATGTCATAGAAGATCAGGAGCCCCCGTCGTCCACATTTGAAAATTTTCCACTGCAACATGAGTGGCTCCTCCCCCACCTCCGAATTCATGGGAATTGAGTGGAACAAGATATGTGATAGCCAGGTGACTTTCCACCGCAAGTAAACATAAACAAAGACGGGCGCTTTACTCAGAATTTCAAAGCTTTTATTTGTATTGAAACACTATCAGTTAAGTATACATACATAGGTCTGGTCTAGAGCACAGTTTTCAGAAAGAGAGACTCCAAATAAAACCTCATCACAATAACCTTAATTTAAATTAAATCACACGGGGAAATAATAATGAAATCGAAAATCACAACTGCCAGTCGATACTGCAGCTTCCTGGAACTTGCAGGAGTCTCAAAGGAACTTACTACGGGTATAAATAAACTCAATTTTTGATTACAACTCAAGCCTACCCAAATTTAGCTAGAAACTAGGATTTGTAATAAAATATAAAATGAAAATGAGGATACGAACAACGAACGCTGGCCGCCAGCTATGCTAATGCAGGGTCATAAGGGCATATTTCATTTTTGGTAAGCACATCTAGAGAAGAATTGTGGGTTCAAAGCTAGGGAAAAGCGCTATCTGCTTCATAGAGAGTGTTATAGCTTGCGGAGGAGTTCACTTCTCGGGAATGGGTCGCAGGGTCGAGGCCATCTCGATGGCCTTGCTTGACGGCACCTGGGCTGCCTCCAGTTCGGGTATATCCAGGTCCGGTATGGGATCGCGCCAATAGTTGAAGTTGGAGAACTCCGCTGAGGCCTCGTCGTGCTTCACCGGCGGGAACAGTTGGTCGACAATGTACGTCATGCTGCAGTATCTGTAGAAGAATAGGAAATGCTGGATGAGACTGTGTGCAGCGCCTGGGACTATGCTATGATCTGACCAGAGCCCGAGGGTATGCAATGGCAAAGAGGTGCCCAAGATATACAACAAAACTAGCTTAATCTAATCCGGATGTAGCTCAGAACTCATGCCACAAAATAAAAGATTACCATCGTCACAGCGAAAAATATCAGGTAGACTTTATTGGTCCAAGTGGCTTTTATTGCTTGTAGAATTCATCTCTTTAAAGCTAAACATAAAGACCTGCTGCTGCAGAATACTTTCCAAACTTAACGGGTCCGCAAACTTGGAGTCTGCGGATCTGGCACTCACATACATATATAGCATAAACCTAGCATATAGGACACATTCCTTCCTAACTCTGTTAGAAAACTTATCACAATTTGTTGTCAGCTGCAGCCTGTGGCTTAACCTTCGTCAAAGCTATGTCTGGGAATTCGACGACCATCTGCTCGCCAGGGCCAGGTCCACCTTGTTCTTGTTGGCCGACTCGCGACGCGCCCGCCTGATGATTTCACCAACATCGGGGTATTCCTCGTTGCCGGAGGCGTCCTCCTGTATGCCATCATCGTCATCGAAATCATCAACATAGATCGCCTCGTCGTCGTCGTCGTCGTTAGAGTCGCTAGAATCTTGCTCGGCTTCCACGTCGTAATCATCGCTGAACTGCAGCTCTACCTCGGACTCCTCGTCGTCGAAGACGTCCGTCCGGTAATCGAAATCGTCGTGGTTGATTAGCAGGGGAAAGTACTCGTCGACTTCTAGCGACTGATTGATGTAGCCACTGTGTGTAAATTTGAACACCGAGAATGCTTGAATTGGATTTGGCAGGCTATCGTTTGATTGATTGCGATTGAGGGTGCGTTTTGGGGCAGTTCGTTCAATGAATATGTACTACACAGATAGGGAGAGTACACTCAAACACAGCATAGTCGGGAAACACCTAGCGTTACGTAATGAAGTTAATACGACTTTTGAGGCAATTAGCGTTGGTTTTTTGCGTTTTGGTTAACGTTATCGGATGTGGCATGAGTTCAGTAATGAGCAACACCGGAACCATATATATATACACTATATAGTGCAAGGGAGAGACACACATGTGCGGATACATCTAGTCTAGGACCGAAGGAATCGCTCTACTTACGAGGACTGGAATGTTTGGGTCAGCTCGTGCTTCAGCTCGCCCTTGGTGTTGATGGTGAAGATGCGCATGATGGGTATGCCTACGGCGCGATAGGCCCACACGTCCTGCAACAATAGATCAAGATTCGTCTTTAAACTCTTATAGAATGCCTGGCTAAACTCACATTAATGCGATTGCCGTAGCCGGCATAGAATGGCTTCTTGTTAGGGAAAAGATCTCGAATGTCCGACAGACAAGCGATCTTGAACTGCTCCGGCTTCTTCTCTATCACCTCGCGGTGGAAGGCCGAGATCAGGGATGTGGGATTGAGCAGCAGCGGCCCGTCCGGCAGCATCACGTCGCCCTGCCGAATTGAGCGCAGGTACTCGCGTGTCGTCCTGCTCTGGCCAATGGCGCGTGCCGATAGGTAGAGCAGCTTGTAGCCATTCTGCTCGATCTTTGAGAACAGCTCGGCCACGCCTAACTGGGCCCAGTCCTTGCCCACCATGGGAAGAATGTGACCCAGCACGTCCGACTTGGTGATGGTGCCGTCAATGTCCGAGATGACCACCTTGTCGTTGTGCTTCCAGCGGAACAGGTAGCACTTGCAGCGCGTAGTTCCCTGGTAAGCGGTGGTCACGCTGAACTCGATCTCGTTCATGCCCTCCTTCAGGTTTAGTTTTTTCTAAAAAAGAACCAGAGAAGCCAAAGATTTAGTGGGGTTTAAGCAAAGGTCAAAGGGTCGCGGCACTTACAATGGCCGCGGAGCTTAGGCGCAGCGACTTCTTGTACCGCTCCTTGGGCTCGTCACTCTTGTTGGAGGCCATGGTCAGCTCCTCGAGGTTGTCCACCAGAGCCGAGGTGTTCTCTGCGTTCACCAGGGAGTCGCTCTTGCTCAGCGTTGGAACACTGATGTCTGGCGAGTTGGGCCGCGAGGTTTGCGTGGCCACCGCCGCCTGATCGCCATCTGATATAGCAAAGCATTAGCTTAACTTCTGGATTAAGTCACTTTCACTCTACCTTTCTCATCCTTGCCCAGGGGCATTCCATGGGCATTGCCGACATGGTTGGGCGCCGCGTCCTGCGAGCGCCTCCAGCTCCACCAGTAGCGCCTGGTCTGCCCAGCACTGTCCGCCTCGGCGGCCGCTTCCTGCTTGTCCTCGCTGGCCAGACCCTTGTTGTCCCGTGACATGAGATGCTCAATGATATCCTGGTCGAAGGCAGAGGTAATCAAATCAGATATAAAAGGTCGGGTTAGAGCTCGAGCAGCAGCAAGCGAGCAACACAAGAGGCATGTACACGGGGGACACCCAGAACACTGGGGCCAACAACTTACATGGGTTAGTTGCTTCTGGAAGGTGACCATTGTCATGACAATGGGACATGCAGCCATCCAGGTGTAGTATTTGCCATTCAGCCGTACGACTAGGTTAGGCGATGAGAATATGCTGCGGTTGTTGCACACCTGAGAGAGCGCAGGTGCGAATGAGGGCGTGGCATGGGAAGAGACTTGTTAACAAGGCGGGATGCAGTGCGTGGGGCGCAGTGAAGTGCATGGGACTCGAACACACACACAGAACACAGCGCTGGGCTGAGACTTTATATATACTTACATCCGGATATGTGAGCAGGTGACGATTAAACTCCTCGTCCGTGGGCTCTCCACCCTGCTCGGGCATTCCGCACATGGACATGGCCACAAAGTCCAAAGGGATGCCAAGGAGATGCCTGAAGAGATGCCAAATGGTTAGTAATCGTAGTGGAAGTCTAGGTGTAATGACCACTCACTTGTTGCCCTTTTGCAGCTGCAGCTGCTTGGCCTCGTCAAAGTCCGAGTCCAGACTCTTCTGGCCCTCCTCCAGGGAGCTGGGAGAGTGTGGCAAACTGGTCCCGTTGCCGCTCTCCTGATCCTCCTCAGGCGGCGAGAAAGGCTCCTTGGGCTTTTGCGACGGGAAGTAGAGTGCCGCCATTTCGGGGTCCAGACTACCTGCATCCAGATCGGACAGGTAGATGTCCCCGGCCTCGGCCACGCCCACCTCCTTGCGCAGCCGGTTGGCTCTCTTCATGAAGCTGAACATGTTGCTGAGCATCGAGTGGCGCTCCATCTGCGCCTCATTGTCCTCGTATTTGGCCTGCTCGGGCGTCGGCAGCTCGCCCCACTTCCACGAGGCGGTGTTCTCCTCGTCCACTCCGCGACGCTTGTCCCGCATCGTCGTCTCCAGTTCACTGTCGCTCTGGATGGGCGTCGAGGGTCGGCCGCCGGCGGCGCGACCCGATCCACTGGCCACCGGGGTGGAGACCTCGGTGTCGCTGAAGAAGTGAATGTCGAGATCCAGGCGTGGATTGGTGGTTGGAGTGTGGGGCAGCTCGCCCAGCGGGCTGTCATCACCGGTGTGGGCGGTGAGCAGCGGAGCAGACGGTTGCTCGTCGTTGGACGAGGAGGTGTTATTGTTGTTGTTGTTGGTGGCACTGGAAACTTGGGCATCGCCCTCATCGATGTTGGTCACACCCAAGGAGGCGGTCTCCGCCGAGGCCAGGTCACCGCCGGCGGCACTGCCCACGGAGCTGCTGGAGGAGGTCTTGCGCTGGGCATTCTTCTTCATCTGGGACTTCTTGCGCCGCTTCTTGGTCTTGCCCTTGGAAGCCATCTCCTTGCTGGGTTCGCTAATGGTGACTGGTGTGGGGTTTGGCTCTGGCTTGGCTTCCTGCTCTTTGTCTGCCACTTGGACTTCCTTTTGCGGCTCGGCTGCCTTGCTTTGGTGGTCCGACAGCTCAGTCTCCGACGGTTTCTTCTCGGTACCCTGGAACAGCTCCTCGTGCTCGGCCCACTCCTGGCGAATCTTCTGGGTGGTGTACTCCTTGAGCTTGTCGCCCAGATTGCGACGCTCCAGCGTGTTATCGGTGTGTCTGGTGTGTTGGGTGGAAAGAAAAGTGGTTTGGTTAGTGGAAGGCGTTCAGGGTGAAATGGACATGGAAAGGCATTGGGTGTACCTGCGCTGCGTGTAATCCGAGACCTGGTTCTCGAACTTGCCGCCCTCGACGACCGCTTCCTTGGGCTCCTCCTTGGAGAAGTCTATGGAGTTGCGTCGCGGCAACGGCAGTGGCATTTGCAGCTCCTCGCTAGCGTTTCTAAAATGGTTTTGCAAGTGGCAACGGCATGAGTCTATGCTGGCGGGGATTGGTAGCAAATTTCACTTACTTGTCGGCTGCCACTCCACTGATGTCCTCCATGGTATCGTTGCCCTTGTCCCGCAACTGCAGGAAGCTGTTGGGAATGGGTGAGGTGGCCAGGTTAGCTGGCAGCTCCTCATCATCATCCTCTAGGCATTCCTCCACGAAGAACGCCTCGCCGGAGTCACCCAGCTTCATCTGTATGTCAACGGGTGCGCCATTGATCTCAATGTCCACCTGAACATAGAAATAATTAATTGTGTGTGTTTTTCAATGGAAATCTGTTTCTTTTGAACAACCGGAAGTTTGTTTGTACAAGAGGAACAATTTTATATTTCCTTAAAATAAAATAATTGATGGGAAGAAGGTAATTATGATATTTACAAGCTATATATGATTATGTAAAATATGTAATAAGAGGTCACGTAAAATATTTATTATAATAGAATTATTAAAATGAGATGAAATATTAAAGTTAATATCAGATCTCAAGATATTAGTGTTTTTAAAGTGTTCCTCCTTCTAATTTTATAATTTGTAAGCCCTAAATCTTATCCTCTTTCTGCCACTTCTAATTATTATAGTTTTTGAAAACCCCCTCCTTTACTTACCACCTTCTCCCTGCTCCTTAGGACGCCCAGCTTGCCAAAGCGGACGTGGAAGGGCGAGCACTGGAACTCGCCATCCCGCTGCTCCACCACGATCACATCGATGGCTCCGGTGAGCGTGGCCGCATTGATCTCGTTGTAGAAGTCGCGAAAGTTGCTAAACACTCGTGCCAGGCTGTTCATCTTTGGTAATACTCCTCCTCGAGCTGTCTCCTTGCCGGCAAAGTGTGGCTCTCCTGGGACAGCCTTGGGACTCTCTTATCTGCTTGTCTAATCGCAAAGCTCCGACTCTTTGTGTGGTTTCGTCCGTGGTGTGCGGTTATATGGCGGTCATGTTTATGGGCAGGCCAGGCGGTCAAATGCGCCGCAAAGGAATCGATTCTACCACGTTCTCTGGGCTATACTTTGGACCCGCTTAGTCGTCGTCGGCGATACGGCAACTGTAAAGGGTAAGAGCGGAAACGGCATGAGTAATTTGTATAGGCCATAAAGCACTTTGGTTCTGACATCTATGTAGGCATATGTATATGTGCTTTTGACTTGGCAACGCCTAGTGCTTGCGGAAAATAGACAAATTGCATCAGAGGCATCCGCATCCTGTGCTTGGAAGCCCCATCGCTGCCGTTGCCGTTGCTGCATTCGTTTATTTTTAACCTTTTTCGAGCTCTTTGTGCTCAAAGTCAAGGTGAGCGTAGTGTCTGCTTGCCCGGTGACAAAGCCTCGGAGCGAGGTGAGGAGCTAGCAACATCTCACAGCAACATCAATGTCACCCAGACAACAGAAAAACAGCAACGGCAACCCAAATGTTGCCAAGCGGCGGACGTGACGTCGGAGTACAGGCGCAAAATGAAAATTATAAACAAAGCAGCTGCCTGTGTGTACTGTATATATTTTACAGATCGGGTCAGAGGCATAGCAAACCGTATTAACATGAAAAATATCCATTAAAAGGTGAAAATTCCCTCTATATGATGGTGAAATTGTATGGCAATATATAGGAGGTATAGGGGATATACAATTCAATTTGATTTGTTATACAGTATCTATGTATATCTAAATAAATATTTATATATTAAAGAACAAGGGTCGATAAAACCCTAGCTATTCAGTATACTTCTGACCCACGTAAACTGTAAACGTTTCAGCATGCGTCCTTGCCTTACAAAGATTAATAAGATTCGTAACGCCTTAGGTTTTTTATACTAAATGGTTATGTTTACTCGATGTTTAAGAGCTTTTAAATTTCTAACAGAAAGTGAATGTGGTTACATTTTATTGACCGCAATTTTTTATCTACGAATAGCCTTCAATGGTAATTCATTTAAATTACCCGGCAGGGCGTTTAAGTTTATTAACCACAAGTTCAGGGAAAGATTAAAGCCTGGTTAAGAACACTCTACCTCTTATCTGGGATACAAACTATTTACGAGCGATGGAGCATTGGGGTGATAAACTCCCATTGAATGCTGCTTATCAACCACAACTATGGTTACTATCGATACCAGTGGCGTGTTCTACCGTTCGGGAATGATAAAACGCGAATAAATAAAACCCATTGTGTGAGTCTGGAATTAATCGTTTGTGTTCCCCGAAAGACATCACGCGATATCGAGTGGTCGGTGTGCTTCACACACACTCTGACGGATAAACAAGTTCGTTAATAAATTGTGAATAGCCACGGAGTTCAATGTCCAACATTGCACAATAATTAAGCGATTTTAACGAACAATTATGGCTAGATTTTTGGCTTTTGGCAGAGGGGCCAACGGTCGTCGATTCCTCTGTACTGCCTACGGCCATTTATACTCGACAATCTTGACCAGATTATTGGTATTTTATTTGTAGTAGCTGGAATTCGAAAATATTTTAGAGATAAGGCTCTACCGATCGATCTGCATACATATTAGCAAAGGCAGACAACAAAGAACCTATAAATTATGGTGCTTTTTTTAATAATCTCCTATTAAAAATCTTATAAGGAGCTCTTCAAAATATACCTATTGGAAATTATTATAGTTAATGCATTTAACATTGATTTAATTGTTTTGTTTAAATTCTTTTTAATAGTATATATTGATTTTTACTTAGTTTTTGCTTTCAATTTGTTGAATCAATATAGTTGTTATTAGTTTCCTTGGTTCTGCTTAGTAAATATACTTCTTTCACTTTCAAAATACTTCTAATCTTATCAAAATACTTCAAATTTTTATAGTGAAAACTAGAATTTCCCTATCTTAACGTATCCTCTACAAAACAATTTGTTATTGTTAATAAAAAAACATTTTCATATGCCTTTGATAAGAACTATTTTGATAAGCCAAAATACCAAGCTTATGATTAATTTTTTGCATGTAGAAAAGGATAAGCCAAACGTTTATTTAATTTAAACGCTTTAAAGGTCTTAAATCTTATTTAAAAGTATATTAATGTCAAAGGTGACTTCTCTCTTTCTGTAATAATAATAAAACTTAACAAAATTAACTAATATTCGACTCAACTAAAGAACAAAAAACGAAATAACTTCTAAATATTTTAAATTTACATAGATTCTAGGCATTCAAAACTGATTTTAAGTAGTTTCTTGAAAAACATATTAGTTCTCCAATGATTTTTCAGTTTAAAATCCACTCACTAACCGACCGTAAAGACTACAAATCCCAGTGTAGCCAAGGATGAGGGGCACCTAAGATCGGTCTTCCCTACGATTACACACACGCACACTCGGTCCCCACAACCCCGAAACACTGCCAGACATCACGCCATCTGTCACGCGTTGCCGCCCCGCTTCACTTTCACCTGCGAAGCTGCGGGCAAAGAAAAGCGCGAATTGTGGAGCGGCGACGACAGCGAAAAACATACGATGAAACGCGTGGAAATCAGGCGATTACGATGGCCAAAGCTGTTGGGCTGTTTACAACAAAGAAACCCCAGAATGGGGCCAACTCCAGGAGCCGTATATCCGGACAAAGACACAAAGGAGCGTCGGGTTTCCACACACACACACATATGTAGTCCAGATAAGCTGCTCACACCACCATAATAATACACTTCACTGCAAACTTTGAGCCCCAAAACCAAACCAAATCAAATAATATATTCAATCAAGGCAGTTTGGCTCAATTTCGCAACGGGTTTTAGGGGCTATAGTGTGTGGTTTTAATGGGTCTGGTTGTCGGGGGCTGTTTGCCGATTTGTGTTGAGTCACGATCAAAGTCCAGACAAACGGGGAACGCGAGCAAAAAAAAAAGCGTCGAACAAACAAACAAACACGGGCACAAAGTCTAACCAAAGATCTTGCCAAGAAATACGTCTGCAGGCGTCGTGCTGCTACGGCTACGTTCTCGACCGATCTCGAGGTATCTCTAGTATAATGGAAATTTTGAATAAATTCTTGGGTACTGTTCTTTTCTGTTTTTGGGTATATAAACGTTAATCGCAATCCACTACCTGGCACAGATAAATTCGCTGTCCTTGAGGAAAACACTAGCGAAACTGCAGCGCGCGATTCACTCTGTTTCCGTAGCACTTGACTCTGATTCTGGGGCTCTGTTTCCCCCGTTTCACAATCTTATTAAAGCGTTCTTCTAGTGTTTCTTTAGTTTTTTTTTTTTCAGTTTCTTCGGATCTCCGATTCTTCCGTTCACTTGTTGCTTGTACGAGTTCTCTTTGAAGACTGAGCGTTGGGTCGACTCGGCTAATCGAATTAGGCACTTGCCTGAGTGCGAGTGGGAGAGCCAAACAGCCCCAACACACACACACCGAAGAACAGAGAGCGAGAGAGATAGAGAGAGAGACCCCAGCAGAGAGCCAAAAAGCTTGCAACAACAAAACCTGTAAAACCGGAAAGCCATGTAACTTTTGTTGCCATGGCAAAACATAATGGTGTGTGTGCAAGTGTGTTGCACTAGCAGCAGCTGCCCCATTCACTCTCCCTCTTCCATGCTCTCTCGCTTCTTCTCACTCTCCCCATCTCGCTCTCTTTTGGCGAATCTTAATAACTGTGCTTATCAGCTGCTCGCCCCACAGCAGCTGTTTACGCGCAATCGAAAGCTCTTGGCATGTAATAAATAAGTTAATAACGCGAGTGTGTGTGTCTGATCAGACCCCAGAAATCGCGTCATGATGGTGCGATTCTACGTCACTGGAGACTGCTCAACAAGACGATGATAATTCTAATGATGCTGATGCAGGAAGTATATGCACGAGTCCTTGGCCAAAAATGTATAGACAAATCTCGCAGAAGAGTCATAAAAACGAGACCAGAAATTTAGGCAGCGCGCAAACAACTCGTCACAGCCGCAAGCAATGGAATATTTTCAGAATGCCATTCAAATGGGCAATGGGTGCCAACAAAAGATAACACCGCCTACGAGCGAACCTGGCAGTTTGTACTTATGAATCAAATACAAAATAAGACAGGAAGCTATGTAATTTGGGGATAGCGAAGTTTGGATACCCTTTAGACCCGATAGTTTCTAGGAGAACTATGGGAGATATGCTAGATTTATGTTGCAGTAGGAGCTATAGGATTGTTCTTAAACTAAGTTTAACTACGATTTCTGTAATTTGAAAAACCTTAAAAAATCTTTACATAACAAGATCGTTACTATGAGAGCTAAAAAAAAGATTGTATTCCTGCCACGGTTTATAAACTATCTACAACAGAAATAACACTACGCTAGGGATTTCAATGAGATAGATAACAATTTAAAAGAAAACTTTCCTAGGAATGTAAAAGAAATACAGACGGAGGTAAGGACAAGGCTAGATCGGCTAGACTGGTGATGCTAATAAGAAATTCGTTTGCTTTACACAGTACTTCAATGCATTATAAACTTCATATAGAAATATATGTAATACTTCTATAAAATAGAGGGACAGAGAAAGATAGACAAACAGAGAGGACCTGTCTAGATCGACTTGTCTGAAGATACTTCACTGCATTACAAACCTTAGAAATCATAATACCCTTTTGTCAGGGTAACCCATAAGCAAATAAACAAACTTACCAATTCAGATAACAAATAAAATAATAAACAATAAAAACAAAAATAGTATTCGATTTAAATAATTTAAATGTATTTGTATTGTTTAAATGATAATAAAACTAAAGAAATACAGTTATACGTATGTATGTACATCGAACAAATTGTACCAAAATATATAAAGTATGGATGCCTCATCATCATCAACACTCCCTCCTCTATCTCCACCGTCCATCTGAACAAATATAATAATAAATATGTAGATTACCGCGCGGGCAACATACGAACAACTAAATAATTGGCAAAGGCAGGCGACACAGGCTCCAATATGGGAAACGTGATAGCACGATGTGTGATAGATATACCTAGGCTCTAAAACAAGTAGACAATAGGTGATAGCCATTACTAAAAGACAGTCCACATTTCTGGGCGCTTTATTGGACCCCAATAGACAGGCTAAGTGAAGAATCCGAGTCTGAAACTCTGGGCAAAGATGGTTTGGTCGCCGGTTATTTGGGGCTGATCGTGGACTTGCGCCGGGCATCCGTTATGGCACCCCACAGCTCGATGATGAAGTCATCCGTGAAGCCGAAGGACTCCAGGTCAGAGTTGTCGATGGCCTCGGCAAAGTCCATCGAGTTGGACTTCTGGTCGCCCAGGTCCCAGATCTGCGACGCCAGTTCCGTGTCGTTGATGCCCATGAAGGACTCAAGCAGGTTGTTGATGGCCTCTATCCCGGCCACAGTCGCCTCGTCGAACTGCGGTTCGATCTGGGCATTTCCGTTGGCCTTGAACCGCAGCGTCTCCTTGCCACTGCCGTAGTTGCGTCCTCCGGGCATACCGCTGCCGGAGGCCCTAGACCCGCTGCGCGGTCCGATGCCCTGGAAGCCGCTCCGCACTGGCTCCACCAGACGCAGGGTGAAGGTATCGCCGGTGGGTATGTCCTTGAGCATGCGCGCCACCTCGAAGTGTCGCTTGCCCACCATGTTCTGGCCGTTAAGCTTCTCGATGTGGTCGCCTACGCAGATGTGCTCGATGCGATCGATGATCGAGTCCTCCTTGATCCGCTTGATGAAGGCGTAACCGGCCCCATTGTCCGTGATCGTCAGGCCGAGAGCGTCCTGGGTCTTCACTATCTCGATCTCCTTGGGCCGACCCTTCCGGTGGGCGAAGATGAAGTCATCCAGGCCGATCTGGCCGCCCAGGAGGCGTGCCATGTCCACCTTGTGCGAGTTGAGGGTGCAGAAGAGGATGTCCTTCTCGGAGATGTCGAAGCACTCGGCTATCTTCTGGTACAGCTCGCGCACGCTGGAGAAGTCGTGGATGAGGCCGGTGGGACTGCCGTGGGCCAGCTGGCAGTGGAATACCAGCGGTGGCTTCGACTTGTCCGCAACGCTATGGTTGTTGTTATTATTGTTAATGTGGCTACCGTGGGAGGATCCGGAATTCATGCGGGGGCCCATCTGGGGAGCTCCTTCCGTTCCCTGCTTGGGGGACTTCCTCGTGAAGAGCGGCATGTTGGGATGGCAGCGTGCTTAATCCTTTCGTGGCAGAGCGGACGCTCTCTAGTTGTGGAACATGAAGGGCTGGCTGGTTACCTTGCTCTTGATCCTGATCCTGATCTGTGTGCGTAGAAGAAATGGGTTGCTCTTGCGATTAGGCGGCAAAACACGTAGTTAGGCGTTGCGTTTAGTAATGAGGTTGCAGAGTTCTTTGGGCTTAGTTAGTGAGTGTGAGTTAGTTAGTTAGTGGCGATTAATCATCATGGAGTGTTTGTTGTGGAGCGTGTGTGCTTGTGCGTCGTGTGCATGGAGTTAACACTGTAAAGTACAACCCACAACCATTCTACGGGTTTATCTAATCGTTTTCTGTCCGAGTTCCAATCGGTCGTAAATTCACAACAGGAAGGGGAAATACCAAGGCCAAATTCAGCTGAATCCGATGAATCAGAGATCGATCTAGTAAGATTTCGATTTGGATTACGACTAAAGGAGCACGGCTCGATCTCGTCCACGCACCGATAACACCTTATCACCGGTCTTTGTTTTATTTTAAGACGACCGCACTTAATCGGTACAAATACCGTGGCTCTTTGAGGTTAGGTTCTACCCTTTTGTTGATAGTTTCGACTGGTATCTCTTTCTCTTGGCACCTTCGATACCTCTTTCTGCACCAATTAGTTAATTTTAGTTAGGCAAATCGATCGATTATTACCCCACTAACTAAGCAGACAGAACATCAGACAGCCGCGGAAAAGCACATTGAATTCCAACCAATTTTTGTCACACTGAGCTGGCTGCTTTTCACTACTTTTCCCCGGGTTTCTGCTGCTGCTGGCGATAAGATTGACTTTCCGCCTGATAAGACAACCGCCGCGGAAGATAAGAGAGCCCCGGCACAAGATACGGGCGGAGGGTTCGCGATATAGCAGCGCAGTTTCCGCTCCCCTTGTCGAGCGTGCGTCCGGAGTAGTCCGTCAAAGTGAACTGAAGCCATCGGCCGAAGGTGGCCACTCGATGGCCTGGCTGTGGGCTGTTTTCCCCCCGTGAATGCCTGCATTTCCGCCGAAGAGCCACGCTGGAGTTCGTGAACCTCTGCGGCGACTGTTTTTCCCCGCTAATTGTACATACTTGAAGGGAATGCCGCTGGCCCGGGTACTTGATTGTGATGCGATTGCTTGCATTTACAGAAAAAAATTTTGATATTCCAAAGCAGAGACTATTTTTTGGATAAATGGGGCTCTGGCGCCCAGAGAGAGGTTAAGCTACAGGCATTCTTAGATTTCAAATTCCGAAAACTAGGCTTCTTTGTTTTTTGTTTTGATCAATTGAGGGAGCTGAGCAGGGGCTGACTCGCAAGTCGTAAAATTAATGTATCTTTAATGTATATTATATATTTAAGAGTATTCCCTCTCTATAATATCGTTCAATGGAAAGTTATTCCTTGCTCATATTCATAACTTTATAAGTAATTGCGAATTATAATCATTCTAAACTTTAGAGCAAACTTTTCAGAAAGAGTTCTATATCTAGAAAATTTCCAGCTTTTTGAGCTTAAAAGGGAATCCATAGGATATCGTGTTCAGTTACCATTAATTTGGAAAGAGGGGCGTGTGCTTTTCATCTGTCGCTCTTACACTCAACGGACCTGACCATAACTGGTTCTGGCAGCTTTAATTGAAAACAAGTTACAACTAAATCGAAGCAAACAACATGCGACGAGCCCCTTCATTCACATGTATGTATCTCTCGTCCATATATACTCATGAGTCCGTGGCTTCTATAATGTAATATATTCCGAGTGTCAGAACAGGCTAAACAACGCCAGTGGATAGATAATGCCGCTAGTCACATCAAGGTCGAAATAGTTGAGAGCGCGTGTGTCGCTCGCGCCTTAACCGACCAAGAATATTCGTTTATATGCGAAAAGCACACACAAACCTATAGCTTGACACACATCGGCAGATACTATATAGTATATGGCACTACATGGCACCGGCCAAGCGAACTACGCAGTTTTGGTGGAGCATAGAAATTAATGCGCCCCCCCGAAGGCGGAAGCCGGCTGAGGGCAGGCCCCCTTACGAAAACCGGCGCGATCAATGATCTTGCCTGGCCGGGCCATACAACCGGCGGAGCAGAGAGTCAAAATGAGTCAAAAAAGCACCAACATTATGGCCAAGTGGTGTCGTAAATTATGAGAGATCCCCAGGGTCATTAGTTGAAGAGCAGAGGTGTTGTCACCTCAGCTTTTTCTCCGTTCAATGATCTGCTTTTTGTGGAAATGAAGGCGAGGAAAACTTAAGTTGCAGAGTTTAATTAAGGTTTTATTAATATAATATAACATTTTAAGATGCTAAGTTAAGGGTTTATAACTTTACAAAGATGGAGAAGATATTTCCCTTTAACAAAAAGTGTTTTTTTTGGAAATAAAAAACAAACAAAACGATTTAGTTTTTCATTGTAACTGCTTTTTGTATGTTTCTTTATTTGTTTTAAAGTTTTTAACTAAAGAATTCTGTAAATGTACAGACGTTTCACAGTTTTCAATGAAAATAAAGCCAAGGATAAGACATTAAAAAGTAAAAGCAAGACCTTTTTCTGTAGTTTACATAGTAATTATTTATCTTTTTTTATGATTTCTCTCCCGCCCAACAGAGTGACTAACCCGATGCTCGATCAGAGAGCGGGTTTATCAAAGATATAGAGCAAAAACCTATAGATATGAGCTGCTAGAGCTGTTTGTCCGATCTCTAATTGCTGCTTGGATAAGACGTAAACAAATTCGCTTCCGCCTTGCCCGCTGGTGGTGCTCTGTTGATTCTATTCGTATTTTTTTGTTATTCCCAAAGTTGTTTACTTGGCTGCCATTGGTCGCATTCGGTGGGCTCGACGCCTGAGAGTGTTGTGGATGTGGGAGATGGATATGTAAAAGAGCTTTAATTTGCTGTAAACAACAACAGGCGGCACATGGCTATAGTCGAACTGCAGAATGTGCACTTAAAAATAACAACTAGGCTTGCGATAGCAATGTGTAAACAACAATACGTGCGACGTGGGTCTGTTTACCCCAAAGGGATCGGGAATAGATATCTAATAAAGCAATGGGTGTGAAATTACAAAAGTACTCAAGCTTAAATCGTAATATTATCAAAATAAACAGCCCTCTGGCAAAGTTTTGGGGTATTTTATTACTTTCCTTGTAAGTTTGTTTCTTATTTGTGAGCTGGCTTTTAATTACTCCACTTGGGAGCTGTCGTCTGTGCCTAATTAATGAGTTGTTTTTCACTCAATGGATTTACAGAAAAACAAGAAAGCAATATAGAGGCACACATACGTGCCCCAAGCACACCGCACACACCATCTCACACAATCGACACGCGCATGGGGAATTGGATAGCGCCGCTATATTGGGGTCGCCAAGTTCTTTACTTCTGCCTTGCATACCCCATCTCACAAGGGGGTATTATGGTTTTGTATCAATCAACAACAAGTTGATATGATTCACCATTTAGAAAAATAAATTTGAACAGTTTGATAGTGATTCTTTGCGTTAAGAACCTAGATATTTCCCTTAAATATAATCGTTGAAAGTCGTAAACGTTTATTATTTTTAAAGATATTTAAATGAAACTGGGTAAACAGCTTTTATAATATAAAATATTATATTAAAGCCAAGTTTCATATCAATATATCCTTTTATACTATAAAGTATATAGGATCGCTTAAAGATCAAAATCTTTTCTAAGTATAATCTTTCCAAAAATGTTATAGCTTCTATGTTTCTAAGGTTATTTAAATAACCTTTGGCACAAACTCTATAAAAAAATATATAGGAATGGTCTTTTATGGAATTTTAAACATAATAAACTTAACTTACTTAAATAACTTTAACTAATATTAAAATAAGTAAAAGCTCTTTTCTACTGATATTATATTTACATTTTTTATTTATTTGAGTTCCTAACGGAAACAGTTTTGAGGGAAATTAAAATAGATTTCTTTTTACAAATAGGGTATTCTAAGCCTCGGTTACCCATCAAATAATTTTCTATTTATTCTTTCACTTTTTTTTGAGAGAGCCACATGTGATAGTAAGAAACAAATCAAGGTTACTGAATTTTCCATTACGCTTTTATTCCCATTGCAACTACGAACTATCGCAATTTCCCTGCTGCAATCTGCGTCGCTTTCCGATTATTCCTATCATCGATCTTATGAAACTCGGAATTGCGTAGGCCGACAAACACATTAACATTGTGTTTCTTGCTTGCGCAAGTTAGTTTACAACTTTTACGGGCATATTGTTTATAGTTAACAATAGTTAAAGACTTTACGAGGCAGGGCTAACTAACAGGTGAGGTGATCCTCAATTTATATACATTATTTATTGACAGTGTGTGGCGAAATGTACTTTGCTTGCCCTTCGCTCGATAACATCGGGTATCGCCAGGTGATACCTTTCGGTTCAACTAACATCCCCAAAAGTTCTCATTTGAATTGCTGGGAACCTTGGAAACCCAAGGGTTGCTATTGTTTTTCAAACACACGTTCTTTAATATCAACAAAGACATGCGGAGCCAATGCCAAAAACAAAAAACAGAAGAGACTTGTGCGAGTTAAAGAGAGCACCTAAGAGAACTGGATTATGCACTTAAGAGAGTTGGAAAGCTAGCTGGAAAGCTCGCCAAAAGCTTAGGAAACAGGTTCTGCTCTCCCGAAAAGAGAGCACCAGGAGAGGATCTTGCTTTCCGTTGACTAGGTCAATTTTTTCGACCGAATGCTTAAATCACCGGTAAATGGGGGACTCCAGCGAATTCCGCCTGATCTTTGGCTAACGGTGAAACTTAATTCGAAAAGTCAACAAATTTTTTTCTGGGCAAAAGGCCCGGCGACAAGCTAAAAACTAAGCTGGCGGCGCAGCTAATGGAAACGTGAAAATGGTACACAGAAGAAAATAAGATTGGAATTAAAATTATATTTAAAAAATGTACATCAGAATATCCTTGTTACATACTGAATAATTTGGAATATTTTAGAAGTGCCAAATAGATTATTTTGTAAATATTAAAACGTAGAAAAACTAGTAATCTTACTGATATAGAAACCCGTATTTAATCTGAAAAATAATATTTATTTCACAATATATTATAATATTGTCATACCTATAAGGCAATTGTTTTATTGAGCCATATGCTTATACGATTTGATCATAAACCTATTTCCCTTGCGCAAAAAATAATAAGTATTGTTTTCAATACAACAAATATATTAAAAAGGTATTTCAATTCACATCGAAACCCTTTTAAAAGATCTATAAGATTCGCTATTTATCTAAGTAATGAATGTACATTAATTTTTTAATTTTTGTAAACATTTTTTTGTTTTTGAACCCTTAAGATTACCCTGATGAGCTTCATTTAACATTAATAACTCGTTAAATAAATATTCAATTAGATATATTTGGAAAACCCCTCGAGAGACCTATTTTACCCGATTCATTATCATCCTCCATAGATATTTTCTTTTTTCTGAAGTCGCTATTTTCTTTTCTCTCCAGTGGCTGCTAATGCATAAGTAAACAGAGATGGGGAGCGCTTTGCTGACAAACAGCAGTATCAGTTGTCACAGGGTAGCGTATTTGCAAAAACAAATAAATATCAATTTGTCTACTCGGAATACGTACGTCGTTTCCCCCCAATGATTCAGTTCAGGTCTCAAGTGCTGCAAATGTCAAGCTGCTTGGGTTAATACGTATTATTTTTATGCAGCGCTTTTTGCCTCATTTTCCGATCACGTTTTTCTGTGGTTCCCAGTTACTTTTCACTACATTATTCATAATTTGCTGACATTTTGCATTTGTTATGGACGCTTTTTGGCCTGCTTTTTTGTATCACCAGTTCGGGGTCCCTATATAAAGTCGTTGCTCTGCGATCAGGTGCATTGAACTCCACAGTACGTGGAGGAAATGAGCAACCCTGGCTGGAAAATATATCGTATCGAATGGCCCTTTATGGAGCATACGATAGGAAGCACTAATGTGGAGCACTCACAACGCCGCGAGCCACCGACATTAGGGTCTAGTTAGCATAATATAATGCACATACACACACACACACACACACCACACCGGAGGGGCGGCACACACCGAAATAACAATGAACACACGCAGAGCCACACACACTCTGCGTTGCTCGCTCTCGTCTCGAAATGGGGAAAGGAAAACATCGGGGGCAGTTTTCAAAAAACATTTAACCGTTTCACCTCGCTGAACCCCGAGCACGAAAAAGCAAATTAAGCAAACGAATTAAAGCCGAAACCCCGTGGCAAAGTTTGTTTTGGGCCAAGTTTACGCAGTCCCGCAAAATAAACCCAGATCTGAATTTTATCTCTCCGTAACATTTCACTGAAAATGGTAATTTGAAGGTTGTATAGTTTTTCTCTTTTTTTAGTGGCTATTTCAACAGTTCACAAATTAATGATGGGATCTGAAGAGGAAATTAACGAAGAGGGAATTAACTACCAGCTAAAAACTTGGATTTAAGATTAGATATAAGTTACAAAAAAATTAAAGGGCTTTTTAATACTAAAAATGTACCATACAAACAAGGCACTTAAAATTCCCAAGTACGAATTTAGAACAAAAAGAGCAGTTTGCTAGAAAGACTGGCAAGAACTCGAAACCATCATAAGGCATATCTAAATTACAAATATTAATGTGAAATATAAGTAATAGAGATATCTTATTATTCTTACTTTCATCCCATCTTTTCCATAATAGAAACGTGCAATTAGTAGGCTTCTTTCCGTCTTTCGCCATTCCACAAATTAAAGACATGAAGAAACTGCTAGGGAAATCGAGATAATTAATGCAGAAAATGAGAGCATTATGTAAATGCAGACTCATCTGCGCCAATTCCAAGTACTTCATCGCATACTGATTGGAAAAACGTTAGTGCAATGATAGTGCACTTTATGTTATGCCATGCCTATGTGTGCGCATAAAAAACGCAAAGTGTGGCCATAAAAAAGCACAGTTAAACTGATTGGCGACTCACTGTTGGCATGACGGATAAATGGCCTGGCAACCCTGCTGCCTGCCGAGATCTGCGCGTCCAACAATGGAGCTGATTCTTCTGCTCCCCCCCTCCCCCATTTCCAATCCGCTCCAGCTTTTCATAAAGCGCCCCGGCGTATTGAAATGTCACGCAAGCAATTTACATAAATGGAGTTGCTTCCGCTTGGAGAGAAGAGAGTGGAGAGCGCAGAACAATGCAGCACATCCATTGGGGAAAAGTATCTGCGTATCTGTATCTCTATCTGTATCTGCGTATCTGAGCGCTGCACACGTACGAAAACAACTGTTAGCAAGTGGCGAATGGCCGGGCAAAAGGCACCAGCCGATAGCAGGCTGAGCGGAAGCAGACGAAGAAATCGAATCGATCAAACAATTTCCGAGCTCGTCTGCCGAAATTACACAGAGAGAAAAGTGTGACAACGATCCAACGAAAATAAAAATTGCAATTAAAAGATACACAACATATTTCTTATTTTAATGTTACTAATATAAATCACTAAAATATAAAATGGTTATTAGAAAACACAAGTTCCTTTCATCTGCTTTAAATAATATATAATCTTGCAGTTTCATTTATAATCCTACTACTTATCTTTGTAATAATTTAACAGTGTATTTTGTGGCATCTTCGTAGATTTCCCACTGACCAACTTCACGGTTAGTTAACACCTTAATTTGCCTACAAATTGCTCAAGTTTTGAATTTCTTCGGTCATGGTTGCGTCTCTTTCGCTTCCCCCTTTTTTCGGCGAGCTGAGAATTAAGTTGGCCAGAGAAAAACGGGAAACTTAAAAAAAGGAAAACTAGAAAACGGAAAACTTAGTGCGTAGACAGAGACGCACGTGCTGGCCGCATCAACACCGAAGTTTTGTAAGAGGGAAAACGAAGGCGATGATGAGTGGTAATAATTACTTCGATGTGCGTGCTGGCTGCGAAAATGAAAAGGTGCTTTTATTATCATCGCCATTACTGCGAAATATTTTGTAATGTTTATGTTGGAAACTCAGTTCGGCCGTGAAATTGTTCGGCGAATAGGAAAGGCGTAGGCCACTTGCACCCCAAAAATCAAGCCGAAAGCACAATACATAAATCTTGCGACGACGCAAAGAAGCCGGCACCCAAAAAATCAGACGATTTCGGAGACCTAACCTCAAAACGTCGACGAACAACGAGGAAAATGAAATGGAAATGAAAATGGCAGACGGCTTGAGGCAGGCAATGGCCATAAAAACATGGTCTGTGTTTTTGTTTTTCTCGGGGTGGGTTTTTCGGTGTATGAAATCATTTCCGCTTACGCTTTTCCCTCTGACATAAGTGGGTGTGGTGCCCGAACGGAACACTTGTCGTGTCATAAAATTAATAATTAACCCGACCAGCAGCAGCAGCTGCTAAAAATCGATATAATCGCGACTGTCGGGCGACTTATCGAATTTATTATTGTTTACTTTGGTTATTTCACACTCTTAACCACCGAAATTGCATTAATTTTTCTTTTTATTTTGCTTATTTTTAGACTTTAAAATTCAGCAATTTAGAAAATCGTTATAATACAGCTTGATTATCGCTATTTATCGAATCAGGTTTTAATAGTTTCAGTTATTTTACCCTAATGACTAAGAGCTTTGCATATTTGTATTACATTTACCAAGATTGCCCATTCAAAATCGATAAACTCTTTGCTTGTGTCAAATCTATTTTGTGGCAGATTTCTTGCCTGTTGCCAGGCGCCATGTCGGCTCCTTTATACCATTTTCACCCCCCTTAAAAACCGCGATGACTAAGAACGATTTCGCTTTCCTTGCGCTTGCCAATGCATAGTTAAATAGAAAATATGGGAAAACGCGTGCCGACACCTTTCACTTTATTTGTTGCTGATATCTGTGTTAGGCAAATGAATGGGGGATAATGATAATGACTGAATGAATGCCAAAGATGCTCCGCGATGCGATGCTCTTGCGGCAACACACAATAAGCCGAAAGATAAAGACCCTGTAGATATGTATGTATAGCAGACACCGCACCACCACCACGCACCAAAGGGAGACGGAAGATAGCCGAGACCAGAGATCACATCAAACATACACACAAATTAATATAACATTGAAAGTTGGCAGGCTTACGCACCTGTTTTTCGGCCAAGCTGCTGATGCTGCACTTGCATATATCAATTTGTACTGTAATTGCACGGCCCGGTTTAAGGTTTCCAGTTGACTTTGAGGAGGAAAGCGCCGCTAATGAGCGAGGAAAGCGGACTTTTTCGTACCGGACCAGTTGCCGTTTTTGTTGTTGTTGTTGTCGTCGCCTCACACACTCGAAACAATTTGTTCTTCTTTTTTCCTCCAACACGTTATTGAATCTTTTCACAGTGAACTAACTGGTTTTCATTGCTCGCTCGCCAAATACACACACATTAACCACTTTCCAGGGTTCTCTTTCCTTCTTTCTTTTTATTGCTACTAATATTTTCGGTGATTTTACTTCCAGGTTTTAGCGCCTTGACTCTTCGAATTTAATTCGGGTTCCGGATTTGGTCGACACCGCACAATTTACTAATTTAGCTAGGAGTGTTTCTAAACTAACCCCCGCGTGATTTTCGCCGATTTGCACTCGGGCTGCGCTCGAAAAAAATTATACCTCGTCACTGGAGAAATGGAAAACAACTACAACAACTCGCTTTGAGCGGGGCACCAGCTGATTTTTGATTAGAGGTGGAACCAGTGTTGCCAGATGAAAATTTAACTTTCCCCCTAAAAAATCGAAAACAGTTTCCCCCTAAAAATCCAGTTTACCTCCTAAATTAAAAAAATCAGTTGAATTCAAATATATTTAGAAGAAATATTTTACAGACCAAGAGGCACATGATTTTCCTTGCCTCAATGGCCGTAGTTTAATCCACATTTAGAGAAAAATGTGAATCTCCAATGTCTTAAATGAGCTCATTCATTCACATTCATGATCAGACCTGCATATATGGCACAAGAATACTGTTCCGTAATGAATGGGGCTATTTTAAGCTCTGCTCTCTTCCGGCCATTTTTTAATTCTTTGCCTAATAGGGTCTTCCCACAGGAGTACATCTGGCTATTTTGCATCAGTTGAACTGACGGTCCATAAGGTTTACCCGTTCCAAAATTTCTCATTTTGTTCTCCATCAGTTGTCCATCAGAATTTGATGGACGCATTTTGCCGATAGTTATACAATAGTTTTTCGATGCAACTCTGAATTCTTCTTCTCCTCCGTGTCATTCACAACGAAAATGTAAACAAAAACGGCCCGGAACAATTGGAACTGGGAAACTGGGAGCTTGTCGATGTTTTCCGGCATCGGAGCACCTTCGGTGCGATGAGTGCATGTTTGGAGTACTTCCTGGGGATGAACTGTACCCCAGCGAACCCGGCGCTTGCACACAAACTATCATCCTGCCGGGATCGTTGGAAAATCAACACCGAAATACCAAGCGATACAACCGCTATATCATCTATGATTTCCATAATGTGGTGCTCGCCTCCAATGTTCACCCCAGTGATAGCCATCTGCAGCTGCAACCACTAGTCAACACAAAGTTAGCAAAGTTATAGTGTGGGAAATATATTTCATGTTTGGTAAAAACTATATACCGCTGTCCAACTCCGTCTGTATGCGGCGGCCAGCGTGGCACAGGCCATCCTGTGACATCAGCCGCTTCTTAGCCAGTCCCTCGAGGTCTTCGTAGAGAGCCACGCCTGCCTCGGACACCGAACGCGAATATTCGATGGCCAGGAGAGTGTCCGAAAGTTTGGAATCCAGCGCAGAACTGTCAGTCTGCACACAACTGGCCTGTTCAGTGTGCGTATTGGGAGCAATTTTGTCCCCAGTCCGGAACACCGTGGACACAGTGGAGGCGTAGTTCTGCTGCAGGTTGGTTACAAACGCCGACGTAAGGTTCTGCAGGCTGGCGGTCTCTCCTCGCTCCTGGCCATACTGAAGTCTACTCTTGAGCAGTGGCTTTAGTCGCTGTGCATGCACATAGAACTCTAACTCCTGCTCGTTGCTTCGTAGTTTTTCCAGCTTACTGCTAAGGCTGTTGATTTCTTTGGAAGAGGCGGGAGAGGCTGCTGCTGCTGCTGCTGGCTGAGAGCGGCGCCCAGCAACTGCTGCTGTTAGGCTTAGGCCGCATAGAGATCCATCTTGGGCAGACCCACGGGCAGGGACTGGGCATGGTTGAGGCCCAGCTGGGCCTGGTGGTGGTGCAGGGGCTGGCCCAGGGACTGGTGGTGATGGTGCTGCTGCTGCTGCTGCTGGGGGAGCTGCTGCTGGTGGTGCTGGAACTGGTGGTGGTGCATCAGGGGCTTGCGATCTGTAGAGAGAATAGAGGAAGGGGAATCAAGGGTTAGTTTACTTGAAATATATATTTTTCCTCCTTTAAAATCTGTATCATTTAGGCTTTATTTTGATATGATTTTATAGGAATAACTCATAATTTCCTCTAGTGTAGAGGCTTTTATATTCCTTTTATATTCCTTAGGGAGTGGTTTTGTTGCTCTACAACAGCCAAAAAGTTCCTAAATCTTCCATATTTACTTATTTGACAACCTTTGTTTACGTTTAAAATGACAAAAAGCTGTTGCGATCAGCTGTTATCCGACGGTTGATGCAGATGTGCTCTATGGGAACACGAGTTTCACATCTGGCTATAAATCCCAACTGTTTCACACTGATGGACTCTGTGGGAAGCCAGTATAATAATTGTTTCCAAAACTGAATTGCTCGCAAGAGTTCTCTTTTCGATGGTTATAACGATACTATCGAAGTTGCTAAAGAAACGATACATCGATGACATTTTGACCAATGTGCCCAGTTGCCGGAATAAAAAATCTTAGTTTCCGTGCACTTTTAGATGACCAGGCGGGCACACTTTCCGAAAATAATAACAAAATAAATACAAGTTGAGAAAATTAAATTAAATGTGCCAGTTAAGGCGCTAAAAATGCGGTTGCGCCGCCGCTGGCCGCGAAGGATGAGGCGCGCCATCGAGCAGTTGAGAATGCAGTCACGCAGGAAGCTGCGGGTGCTGATTGGTAGGCTCTTCGTAATCTCTTTCCTAAAACAATAGATTTACATGTTTATTACATTTTAGGGTCAGTAGGGTTCTGTCTGGCAATTTGGTTGGTTGGAAGCTACCTTTTCACATCAGAAAGTGCCAGAACCGGCGAGTTTGGTAGCTCCTGCAGCCCCATAGATGCGGTGTACACCTGGGTCAATGGCTCGGATCCGAACTTCATTGAAGCCATAAGGAGATTCGATCCCAAATATGATCCATCCCGGTTCGACGATAAGAACGAGCTTCGCTACTCCCTAAGATCGCTGGAGAAGCACGCCAGCTGGATCAGGCACGTCTACATAGTCACCAATGGCCAGATTCCCAACTGGTTGGATCTCAGCTACGAGAGGGTCACAGTGGTGCCGCACGAGCTGCTGGCGCCCGATCCCTCGCAGCTGCCCACGTTCTCCAGCTCGGCCATCGAGACCTTCCTGCACCGTATACCGAGGCTGTCGAAGAGGTTCCTCTACCTCAACGATGACATATTCCTGGGCGCACCGCTGTATCCAGAGGATCTGTATACGGAGGCGGAGGGAGTACGCGTATACCAAGCCTGGATGGTGCCCGACTGCGCCCTGGACTGCCCCTGGACATACATAGGGGACGGAGCCTGCGATCGGCACTGCAACATAGATGCCTGCCAGTTTGATGGTGGAGATTGCAGTGAAACGGGGCCAGCGGATGGCTCCCACATCCTTCCGCAGAGCCAGGAGACGCACGAGTTGAGTCCAGCAGCGGCAATACCCCCGACACCGGTCCACCGGTTTCCGCACATGGGACTGCAGAAGCTGTTTAAGAAGAGCTCTGCCAACTTCAAAGATGTGATGCGCCACCGCAACGTGTCCACGCTGCTCGAACTCCGCCGCATTGTGGAGCGCTTTAACAAGGACAAGCTTATGTCCCTCAATCCCGAGATGGAGGCGAGCAGCACAGGACCTCCGACCACGCAACGCCACGTGCAGCACAAGGAAGACTTCAAATCCTCCACAGATATTTACTCACACTCGCTGATTACCACCAATATGCTGTTGAACAAAGCCTACGGATTCAAGGCTCGTTATGTGCTTGCCCACGTAGGATTTCTGCTCGAAGGGGACATTGTGGAGGCCATGCAGCAACGCTTTCGGCAGCAGGTTCTGGACACTGCCCTACAGCGCTTCAGGGCTCCCACGGATCTGCAATACGCCTTTGCCTACTACTCCTTTCTTATGAGCGAAACTCTGGTCTTGGGTGTGGAGGAGATCTTCGACGAGTTCGACACGGACGGTTCTGGAACGTGGTCGGACCGGGAGGTGCGCACTTTCCTTACCCGCATCTATCCGCCACCCCTGGACTGGTCGGCCATGCGTTATTTCGAGGAGGTTGTCCAGAATTGCACTCGGAATCAGGGAGTGGACTTGAAAGCCGACGTGGTGGAGCACTCTACGTTGGTCTACGAGCGATATGAGGATTCGAATCTGGTTAGTAGACTAGAAATACTTCTCAAAGAGCATTAATATTAGTTTACTTTTCTTTTTTAGCCGACGATTACCCGGGACTTGGTGGTCAGGTGTCCCCTGCTAGCGGAAGCCTTGACTGCCAACTTCGGAGTGCGTCCCAAGTACCATTTCCATGTGAGTCCCAAGCGAACATCTCACAGCAACTTCATGATGCTCACATCGAACATCACGGAGGTGGTGGAGTCGCTAGACCGATTGCGTCGAAATCCGCGCAAGTTCAACTGTATCAACGATAACCTTGACGCGAATAGGAGTGAGGACAACGAGATTGTCCGCCACCTGCTGGAGGACTTCTACCTGTCATTCTTCCCGCGGCGCAGCAAGTTCGAACTGCCGCCACAGTTCCGGAATCGCTATGCGTCCTGGCGGGATTACCAGCGCTGGAAGCGAAGAAAGCGAGCCGTACTGGTTGTGGGCTATCTAGTCAGTGTGCTCTTGGTGATCTTCCTGTTGCGCTTCATGTGCCAGCACAAGGCCAAGTTTGTGAGGCGCTGTGTACAGCGTTTGTAGTCTGTCTCTCTTCTGCAATGTTGTGATAAGTTGTGAAAATTTGTGTATATTGGCCATTTTTCTGCAAGCAAACGTAGTCAAATCTAGTTGTAGGCCATGTCTAAGGCTATTTTTCTAGTTGTTTAGATGCATGTTAGAGGCTAGTCCTAAGCTTAGCAAATAAGAGTAAATTTGTAGTGAATTTGTAAAAGATTATTGTGTTCTTTCATAAACTTTTGTGTGCATTACTTACAAAACCCAAAAATATCAATGTATCAGGGTCTTTGGATACCAAATGAAAAGCGTAAATAATATCAGTTTTAGAAGTCTAGGTCTTATTTTAGTAATATTTTTGCTATAATATATATTTGAATTCAAATTTAAATTGCATATGCAGGCTAAATCTAGGAGACTCGATTGAGGCCATAAATTTAATTTAAGTTTACATTTTTGCGTTCTTGGAATACCTCTTAGTTTTCTTTGTCAATGTATAAAATAGTAAAATAGAGCTGTAAAAGCTACGAAAAATATACTCTGACAAGAAATTGAGAGATTATATTCAAAAATTTGAACTAATCCAAAAGATAAACATGAAATATGCGGCAATATTAATTTAAAAACTACGTTTATTACAATTGTATCTCTATAAATTTTACTTAAATACCTTTACGTATAGAATTTTTATAGATTATATTTAAAAGACTTTTAAAACTAGTTTAAAAACCAAAGCAAATGCTTAACTGACAACTTTTTAATTTGTTTCTATGTCCCAAAACTCAAACCTCCTATATAGAGGAAGAAAACTTCCTACTTTAGTTATATCTCTAAACAAAATATACAAATTCTATTCATTATTGCGCTGCTCTCCTTATTAAATTAGTTTTTTTATGTTTATTGGTTGGCTGCTGGCCAAAACTACAGATTGCTGGCAGCACTTAGAGCATCAGTTCCGGATCCCCTGGCGCGGCGTCGATGATTGCCGCAAAATCTGACCGCCTGCTGAGCGGTGGGCGTTGCCGAACAATTCACAAGGACTCTCTAACTACGTCATCACATTTTCGCTGGTTTTTTACGCTTACGGCCAGGGGCCAGTGGGTGGTTTGTAATTACGGACAGGAGCCACCAACACTCCGTCTCTTCCTCCTTACTGTGACCACAAAAAAGCTATAGAGTCTCGGCACTTTGCAGCTCTATGGGCCGGAAGTCGGTGGGCGGAACTGGAGCGAGTCCAGACAGACTGACACGGGTCTCTCCGGTCCCCTTTTCGGGGGCGTGGCGTTGGCTATAGCTCCCCAATGTCCTGTGCATATCAGGATGATTTTTGCTCTTTTTTTGCGAGCAACATCTTGGTATTTTTTATTATCTCTGCTGCCTTCATTCGATTTGCGCTTTTATTTTGCCAACTCATGAAATCGCACCAGCCTGGGCCCGGGGATAGTGGGTGTAACCTATCGCCGGATGCTGTGGCATAAATTGCGTCCGCCGTTTTTTACCCCACATTGGCCGGAATATGAGGGGTCAGATTACTAACTATGTATATCGAAGTGGCTCAGCGGGTGTTCTCTCCTTGGCCAGGAATATCAATTACCCAAAACAGCAGCTCTCTCTCTCTCTCGTCTTATCTGAGCCCATCTTTTATCAATTATCTGCACGTGTGTCCCGAGTTTTACGGCTTAGACGTGCTGCTCCTGCGCACACCGGCTCCTATCCGAATTCTGGCCTCGTAACTCATCCTAAACGATCTCTGTAGTTGGGCCACCCAAAGAGACTTGATTTCGGAATTGGAATACGTGCACATGCCACAATTTGGTTTATTATGGTTTATGTGGTGGAGTTCCTTAATCTCTGTTGTCGGTCTACCACAGAGCGGAAGTGTTTGTGGGTTTACAGAGCCTAGGTTCCTTGATTAATGCCGGATCGTTATGCCAATTTATGCTTAAGATGAACGAAGAAATGTGTGTGTGCGGGATCGAAAAATATATCTAAAGTCTAGATGGTTTTACGAAAGAAAGAAATTTTAATTTCCGGCGGAAAGGGAAAATATGTTTAGACCGAAAGGTTTCTAATAAAGTTTTGCTATTAATTATGGTATTATTAGGGTTTGAATTTTATTAAATAACTTTAAACTAATAAAAACTAATATATATTCAAACATGTAATAAAAAAAGCAAATTACACTGCTGCTTGTACATGGCAGGAAAAGCACGAGAGCGTTTGTTAAAAGATCTTACCAAAAGAAAGTGAAAACTAGTCTTCTTTATCCTAATAATCAACCATCTCCCTACATGAACATATATTCCCATATCCTATATTCAAATTCCACTTCCTTCTTTAAACCTCTATTACATCCTAACCTTCCCAGAAGCCAATAGTCCCCAAAGCAAACTCTCAGAAGAAGCCGACACATTTTCCCAAATCCCAGACACTTGGACACCCGCTTTTAATATTTTTCCCCGAATCGTTTAGTCTCGATGGAAAGGGCATAAATGAATATAATATATTTCTATTTAATTAGTCGGCACGAAGTCGGTGGACACATTTTGACAAACGGCTTCCTTCGTGACCAGAAGGTAGCCGCGAAAACTCTTTTGATAACTGATCAATTCAATTATGCATTTCAATAATATTTTCGAGAATGCATTATTCTAATTTATCTTGATTGCATTATTCATGCGGTCGGCACTTTGTTCCTCTGCCTGCACATACTTATATAGCAATAATCATTTTCCAATTGTTTGAATAATAACCACCGCCCCCGCGAGAGGGCGAGAAAACAGCGGGGCGTGACGGCAGCGACATATAGGGAAAATGCAGTATAAATAAAGAATTAAGACATTAAATCGTTCATTGCGGCAATTTACATTCATTATTATTACGAGCTCACCGCTACGTGCCCATAAGCCATGGGAATTGGAATACGGACGGACGAGGCGGTGGACACTGGACAGAAAGCCGGCGACACTGTTCGCTCCATGGAAATGAAGGGTTGGGAGACGGTTGCCGCCACTTGCATGCCGTATGCTTCGGTTTTTGGAAATTAATAAAATCATAAAATCGTAATTAATTAATTCACCAAAAATAACCGAAGAGAAAGAAAAACTCAAAGAGTGCGGATCGAATATAAACATACCCAGAGATAAGTGTTTTTTAGGAAAAGATTGAGATTATTTCAAGGGGTTTTAATATATTTCAAAAACTTGAATATATACTCTCTTCTATTTTCTTTAAAAGAAGTTTTGAATGGTAAAACCGATTGAAAACCTGGCTAAATTTATTTAAGAAGTTGGTGGTAATAAATTGTTTATTTTAAATGAACAATTAAACATTTATAATCTACCCATTAACAATACCCATATATTTTTCAAGAATATAGGTTCTTTTATAATGCTTAAATACTGTATATTTCTTGTTGATTTTGTATATATTCTTACAGAAAATTGATATCCTCTTGAGTAATGAATCCTCGGAAGCCCGAACCCCCCACTTGGGCTCCCTGTCCCTGGCCTGTCTCCGTTCCCAACGAGAATACCCAAAATGCATTGCCGCCGGTAGCCGCCGCCTGTCCACGCTGACGGATGGATCGTCATCGCTGGCCGCTGATTAGGGATTCAGGTGCGTGAGTGCATTTTCGTTTGGGTTTTTTTTTCTCGTTTCTTTGGCTTCAGCGGAATTCCAACCGCCGGAGCCAGACGGCGGACGGTCGACGTTGCGGAGCTGTGGGTGCCCGTCTTTGGGGACTGACAGATGGCAAGACAGTGCCAGTATGAAGCTCCACCACTCCTTACCCCCTTTGTTTACAAGCCGTTTACATATCACTGATTGCCGCTGATTGTCCATGAGGGGCAGGCCAGTCAATTCATGGGCAGTTAATTCACGGCGACATTCCCGCTTGTCTTTGGCCCCTGACAAGTGCATCACTGTAATGAGTCGTCCTCGGTGCCTTTGATGGCCCCGAAATGGCCAGGAGCCCATAGCCATGTAGGTTCCATGGCAACAAACTTGCCACAAACCAAGCGAATCCCGGCGATACGACATGTGTGCTCCTGACTCCGAATACTCCGAAGTGGGCGTGTCCCGGCCTCATGACAAATTATGACAGCGCGCATTTCTGGCTTGATTTATGGCCACTCGCTCGGCTAGTGGGTCTTGCTTGCTGGCTTGCCCGCTTTCAACTATGACCCCCTTTTGCGGCTCACAGGATCTGGATTTGAATCCATACCCTTGCCACTTCCTCCCATCTTTTTTAATGATTTTAAAGTGATTTTTAACGTGGTGCCTGCCTTACGGTCGCTTAACTGCTCTGAGCGACACAAATCCGCGCGTAATTAATGGCAATATAATTTACAACAAAAGGCGAAATGGTACATGAAACTATGAGTAAAAGCAGTCTGTGGTGGCTGTTTTTCAGCTATATGGAATTGTGAATGCTCTACAGGCAGGCATAGGTTTAAGGACCTTTTTTTGAAACCCCTGGGGTCCTGAATAGTGGAGATATTTTATATTCGTTGGAAAATATAGCCACCAAGAACGATCATAGTACATTTATTAATTCCTAAACTATAAAAATGTTTAACAATATATGAAGATTTATGGATTAAACTCAAAAATCTGTAACAAACTTAAAAGTATAAAATACATAAGAAGCGGACTTAAATGTACACCTAAGTATCTCATCTCTTCCTGCTCAGTATCCTATAGTTTGTAGCTAGAACCAGTTGGGAATTTTAGTGAAACTCAAGCAATACTGCTTTGAATTTGTTTAGATTTCATAATATATTGATAATTTCTTACCAAATGAAAGTAAGAAGTGCTATTTATACTGTTATGATTTCTAGGCCATATACACAAATCTTTTTAGGTCTTTGTAACTTAATAAATAAATAAATATACAATAATTTATACACTTGATTTCCAAATGAAAGAATGAAAAGAATGAATCTAAATACAATTTCCTTTGAATATTTATACTCTTTTAAGTAATAAAAAGAAATATATTCTCACTGCAGCTCACTTCCAAAACCCACCTAGCCGAACTCGAATCCCTGTCGCACTTTGTTCATTTGCCGCAAAGTCAGCTTCAAACTGCCGAGTTTCCAGCTTCCGAATTTTCGATACCAAAAAGAGCATCGCTCGGCAATCCCGCAGCCGGCAGCAAATTGCCAGCAAAGTGTTACAATAATAAAAACTCATGCTTGGAGGCGTGTCCCAACATAAAGCTGCGAACGACTGCGACGACGACGATACACACAAGGGTGCCAGCTAAGGCCTTTCCCTGGGGTGGTTTTCTCTTCTGGATTTCCTTATTTTTTTTTGTGTGTTGTCGCACAATTAGCGAGCTGAGAGGGGCGAGCAGAGGGGAGTTGCAAATAAACAAAAGTCAGGAGGCGGCCAATAAGTTGGCTAATGCAATTAAAAACTCACACAAAGGCGCGAGAGGCCTAGGCCCGATGCTAATAAGTCATGAGGGAAGGATCTGGGACTCGGGACTCATCCGGAGGGGCGTGACACGTGAGACACCTGGAGTGATTGCTGGCCCATCTCCCTGCTTTCCCCGATCCTCCCCTGGACTCTGATTTCGTGACAATTTGGTGCGTTAAATTACAAAAATTAGTCACAGATAAATCGAGTCGAGCACTGCAGTTCTCGATTTTCGACACTCCAAACGGCCACTTTGGGCCGTGCTAAATCGCACAAATTGGCAGTTTAATTGTTCCAATTGACATCGAGGCGAGAGTTGTGCCCGGTGGTCCCTTAAGTGGCTCCAGGGCCTCTGGCTCTGTGCTCCTGTTTGGGCGTGTTTTTGGAACACAAGGATTTATGTGCCTTCTTGTGGTTAAATGCTTAGAGAAAATATTATCGAAATATGTCTTTAACTTGGATTTGCTTCTGGATCTCTCTCTTAAAAATACTTACTTGGATATGGCTTTGAGTCAATTCTTACATTGCCTATTATTTCATAAAAACATACTCGTTAGAAGCGTTAGAAAATCCCCAAAAATTCTCAAAGGATCTTCACAGTTCCTCTCTTCGATCAAACACCATAAATTTTTTTTGATTTTTCATTAATTTATTTACAAATAAGAAATCTCCTTTGCCTTCTTTCTGGATATTTACACACACGCAAGGACACAGAACACAGCTCTATCAATAGATACTCCTGGCTAGGGAAAGTGGAGTGGCTCCTCCCAAGCTGACACCCAAACCCACACCCACACCTCCCACAACTGGTGGTGGTGGAACAACCACACTGGAGGTACCGCTGAACTTCTCAAAGCCACCGATCGTCTCCGCCGAGAGCTTCTTGCGCAAATCCGGCTTGGGACCGCTGAGGCACATCTTCTCCAGCTGCTGGTGCTGCGAGCGCACGGCGAACCTGTTGACATGGACTGGGATGGGCACCACGATCTTGGTGCCACTGGTACTGCCATTACGACCCAGACCGTGAGAGGTGAGTCCAGCTTTAACCCTTTTCCACTTGGCTCGTCGGTTTTGGAACCAGATTTTCACCTATTTGGGGAAGGATTAAATTAATTGAGGGATTTCTAATGTAATTTTTATGATGAAACCCACCTGAACTTCGCTTAATTTCAAACTTGTGGCTATCTGACTGCGCTCGGTGAGACTGAGATACTTCTTGGCATGGAACTCCCGCTCCAGCTCCAGCAGTTGCTCCGAGGTGAAGGCAGTGCGTCGGCGACGTGACTTGGAGCTAGAACTGGAGCCATTGCCCTGGGAGTCCTTGCTGCTCATTCCGCCGGCATCGTGTCTTGAGTGGGCACCCTCATCGTCACTGCAATCCTCGCTGTCCGAATTGGTGTATGCTGGAATGAATGAGGATCATTGGTTTTGATTTTTGAATGTTTAAAGATAAAGTAACCTAAGATTTTAGTTCTCTCAAAAAATGTATATGTGAGTATTTTCTATGGGTGTTAAAGGATAAATGTTAATTGTGTAGTAGTAACAAACTAATTATTCTTTATAAAAACTATTAATTAATGAAAGTTTGTATCAAAAAGCATGTAAAATATACAGCTTAGCTTTTAAACACT
Organism: Drosophila jambulina; assembly: GCA_018152175.1. NCBI lineage: Eukaryota > Metazoa > Arthropoda > Insecta > Diptera > Drosophilidae > Drosophila > Drosophila jambulina. The sequence goes on along the minus strand of JAECXH010000113.1, from coordinate 10,608,239 downwards.
TTAGTTTTAATGTTAATATCTTATAGCTTACTTATGACTTATTAATCACCCTCCTAAAAGTATCTTAACTGCTTTTTTTGCACATCAGATCCTGGAAACTCACAAGTTACGACTAGTTTAATATCCCCACTTCGAAGTATATCTCCATATTCAATAATTTAGTTCCGGTTCAGCCCACATCCTGGCTGAGTCTTAACCAAGCTCATGTCCCTCTCCTTCTCTCCCCAAGAGATACACCCATTAATGGGTTCCCTAACGAGTCCGGACTTCTGGCGCAAATGGGCTGTGCCATAACTTGTGGCAAACATATTTATTTATAACTGGATACATGTGTCTGAAGGCTGCCTCTCCAGTCCGAGGAATGCTCGAAACTTAATCTGTTTGTTTTGGGTGGACACGAGTCAAGCGTGAAAGTTAAATGATGCCCCATTGGAGGCGGATGAAGATGAGGGTGACAATCCGATCCCAGACTCTTTCCCCAACTCCGAGTCCTGTTAATTTTAAGTACACGGTTAAGCGGTTTTTTAACACTTACACGCTTCGAGGGAGCTGGCTGTCACTGATTTATCTGGGTCCCTGATAGCCACCCCCGGCATGACACCCTTAACCCAACTGCCACCCACTTGACTCCGGTTATGAATATATTAGTCGGGGAATTTGTTGCGCTTTTTACAGCTCGGCTGGCAAATTGATTATGGCACGGATGCCTCAGTATCCAGACACTTTGCGAAGGAGCAGCAGCAGGGGGCCACGGATGATTATGATGATGGTGTTTTGTGGTGGCTGCGAGCTGGATTTACGCTTCCATTCCATTCGAATGACCGGACTAAATCGTTACGTTTGTCAAAACGTCAGCACTCCGGCCGTTCCTCTATTGTGGTCGGAGCCCGCTGTCTGGAGTTGTTGAAACTTTTCACAGCTTTGATTGACACCGAACATTGGGTCTTAATGCATTCTATGCTAATTTTGATTATGACGTGGCGGCCTCAATTTTAATTACCGTGACAACATCACTTTACAAAGTCAACCGGACTGGACAGGGACTTACATGGGGATAGGGGATACTCCCGGGAGACTAAGTTAATGTTAACTTTTTTAAGTTTGGATTTACTTTATTTGATTTCTGTGGTTTTTTGAAGTAAATTGTATGGATTTAGAAGACTTTCTTTCTTTCCGTTTCAATCGAGGTTTCGGGTTTTTAGAAGGGATTTCTAAGAACTATTTCCATTTTTAGTTACTTATCCTAATTATTTACTCAGGTCATTCAGGAGTCTTTAAACTTTTTAGAATACTTCCCTATTATTATTTTTTATAATCCCTGACCTTTTTTATAAAGTATAATTAATCATTAAAATCGGGGCTTGGTTAGGTATTTTTAATATAAACTAATTATAATAATTTAAGATTATAAACCCTTGATATGATGGTAAGTATTTAAATACAGCCTTTTTATTTACGGATAAATTCTTGTAATTTAAATGGCTATCCCAAATTGAGTAAGTAAACCTTTAACTAATTTCAAAATTAAACGAATATTTGCAAAATTGAATAAAGATCAATCTCTTTTTTACCATAAAAATCTTTGATCCTATATAAAACTCTTTAATATTTCCCAGACTAGAAGAATTCCCTTCCTTGTACCCACCTCCATTCCTGCTTTTGTCCATCTCCCCGTTGTAATTCCGCGGGGACATGGTCAGACTGATGTCGCTGCAGGAGTCGCCGCTGCATTCGAAATCCTCATCCACACCCACATCCAGCGTTGGCTCCACCGGACTGCGACTGCCGGACTTTGCCGGTGAAGAGCGCGCCAGTTGAGGCGTTGGCTCCTGGAGTTGCATCAAATGGGAGTTGGCTGGATCCTCTTGGATCCTCCCAGCTGCGGCCATATGTTGCAGTCTCGCATGGACACTCAGACTGTGCACATAGTCCTGGTTCATGAGCTCCGCCAGTCGCCGATAGCTTAGATCCGTGGGCGCTACTCCGGCGGCGGCAACTGCGGGATTGAAGGGCAGGAAACGAGTATCCAGCGGATGTGGCAGCGTCGGTGGATGCTGCTTCTCCAAGGCATGTGGTGGAGGCGGTGGCGGCGGTGGTGGTTGCTGCTGTGCCTGCGGCTGCTGTGGACCCGGGTGACTAGCTGGAGTGGAGGGCAGGTAGCAACCGCCGGCAATTAAATGCGTTAATCTCTCATGGTTCTGGGCAAAGTAGCCGTGCAGCCAGGGATTGTACAAGGGGAACTGGGTGAGCCCCAGAGCAGAGCTGGCCACCATGGCACGGGCACTCAGCTCCTGCTCCTGGTCGGGCTCCTGCTCCTGCTCGTGCTCCCTCTCCTCCGGCGGCGACGGTGGCCCAGTATTGGCAGGTGTTTGGTTGGCAATCAAGCTCTCGATCGAGAAGGGCTTGGGAAAAGGCTTGCTGACTAGCTTCGTGGTGCTGGCTTCCAGGTTGCTTAGCTCTCCTCCATTGTGCAGCAGGGCTGGCCGTTCCATGATGCCCTCACAAGTAAGCACACACTACCGAGATGTCTTAATGTATATAATTTTTTAAAATAATTTTCTTGGGCCAACTTTCGGGGACAGACACGACGCAGTGAACCGTTCAGAGATCTGCGGGCTACTGTCGAGCTGCCTCAGACATCACGTACGCGTACGGCACCCAAGTGGCGAAGCCACCACCAAAGACTCGCCAGTGGCTCCGCCCTGTTTTCAATATGGCGCATGACAAACCTGCTGGTGTCTCTGTCTGACGGAGCACTCCCATTGGCCGTTGGCTAATTGCCGGGTGGTGCGGACAACGAACCAGTTTCCGGCAATGGAGCTGCAATGGAGACACCGCCACCCACTCCCTACCACTTGGCACCCCGCTCCCGCTCCGTAATTGCGTTCTGCTCGAATCGCTCGGTAATCAGACATCGCCGGACTGCAGAACACAGAACGCCCTGCCATTAATGCGCCGTCATCGTTAGCTCCTCTCGCTCTTGGCGGGGATGCGGCTTGGGGTTCTCGCGAGGCATATTAGTGACCAATTTAAATTCAAACATCAGTGGCCGGTGGGTGTGACTGTCGGGCATCATTAGCAGACACTCGAGTCGCCCTAATGCTCACCGATTTGTATCTGCAATTTACTTTAGGTAAGATATCTGCGGTTAAAACATCTGTGGGTGAGATACTCCCATTTGGTTAGATCTCTGAATCTATTAGGACTACAAACTAACCCAGACTGGCTTAGTGGGAAGTGACTTGGAGCCAACTTCCGTTGTGAGTCATAGAAGTTCCTAAAAGTATCAATATTTTCCTTTATTAATTCGTAGGTTTACAAACAATTCTATCTTTCAGAAGAAGAAGATAGAAAAATTATTTAAATAATTTATCATCTGCCTGACTTAAGATAATGAGAATGACATGTTTTGTAAAGTAAACTTAATAATTTATAATCCTGGTGATTATTATCAGAGTTACTAGAGATATATCAATTTATCATCCATTATTAAATTATATTTTAAAGTATATTAGTTTCTAAATTAATCTGAAAAGTGGTTTTCTTTTTGTAAATTAAAGCACATTCTCGCATATTTTGTAGACAATTAATGTGAATGGTTAAGAATTCACAGAGACTTTTGTGGAATAAAGTCTGTATTATAAATATTAAAATTAAAATATTTATATTATGTATAATTATTATATTTTACATTTATATTATATTATATAAGTTTTAAAACTGTTTCCTTTCGTTAGGTATGCGTATTAATCACAGAACTTAGCCATTAAACAAAGGAAATAACTGAAATAAATCTCTGATTTATGGTTTTCATTAAAATTTCCCAAACTACAGCTGGTTCCCCCCGAAAAACTCTTCTTTAATTAAAATGCCAAACGTTTTTCACACTGCTTCTCCTCACAACACCAGGTGGCAAATTATTTGCATGTGTATTATGGCTTAATTGATCGTAATTGACCAAAATTTTGGCCATAGCGACGGAGCTGTGCCATTGATTGGAGCACCAATTGGCCATTGGTCACGTTCGGGTGTTTGAAATCTTTTACGAGCAGCGGAACATTGCAAACATTTTAACCGGTTCGACAATTGCATAAATTACAATATAATTATGCGGCTCGTTGATAATTTTTTGGTTTTTCGAATTATGATGAAAGCTGTGTGGCGGGGTTCCTTCCTCGTAGTATTTTGGCATTTTGTCAAGGATTGGGATCGGGCTGGTATGGGTAAAGACATATCTTTGGGCTGATTCTCTACTCTGGCGGCGGAAAACGGGCAAATTAACGAAATGCAACGAAGCGTTGAATGCGCTCAAATAAATCAGAGCGCTGTTGACACCCAGTCCCATTCCCCAATCCCGAGTCCCATGTGCAGTCAGCAGGCAGCAAAAAGATACAGATGCAGAAGCAGATACAGATACAGATGCACTCTCTCTCTCTCGCGTTTTTTAGATTTTTTGATTGCCGCAGACGGAGGACAATTCGAAATTATTTACTGACAAATTGTTGCGAATCGCTGGCATATCTTTCGACGGCCAAAGAAATGCGCACACACAGTACAAAGAATAACGAAAATAATTAAAGCTTTATCGAGACGTATAATGAGATACAAAAGTATCTGCAACTAAGTGCAGACACTGCTCGCTGTCTGCGGTCTCTAAATTATATCGTTCGACTAATGAAAATTAAAATTTCATGGCATTCGACGCGATGTGAAGGCGAACATGTGTTCCCGTGACCGCAGAACACGGAGCTATGACCATAGCTGTCCGATGTTTACCCAACAATGCCACGCCCCCACTCAATTTGCGGCATGCTCCTCCGGCTTCCTGGCCGAGTAATTGTGTCATTTTTTACCCCTTCTGCCCGTCCGTGCCAGATACCTACCTGGACCTGTCTGCGTAACTTTGTATCTGTAATTAAGGACCTCTGGCTTATGCCAAATTGTTTACACAATTTAATTGGAGTATTGGTGGAGGTAAATTACAGTTTTCGATTTCTCCGTCGATGCTCGTTTGTGGGCAAGCATGGTTTATTCAGTAATTAACGAGTCCTCGATCCCTCGTTTGCATAGCCACTCATCGATAATTCAATATTTGTGGACGGGGGAATTACTTTTACTAACTACTTTCAAGGTAAGTCATCAAATACTTTAAATTGCCGCTGAAGTGTGAAAATCCAACATAAGAAGTATACAATTGCGGCGCTTAAATTGATTGAGGAATGACTGTTATTATTTTTATTAATACTAATAATACTTTATTAATAAGAATATAAAATCAAATTAAGAGGACTACGACAACTTATGATTCTTTTTGTAGGATCTCTTACTAAAGAAAACAAGAAAGGGGAGTAAAAAAAAAACCAAGGAAGTTAACTTCGGTAAGCCCTTGTATTTCAGTGTACAACTGGATCATCAGATCTAAAAGCGTTAATTTTAATTCGGAAAGCTTTTCTGTATTAATTATTATTGTGGTAATAAGCATACTATATGTATAATTAAAAAAGTTTTTGTTAATTTTTAGCCATTTTAGTTGGAAAAATAAAAATAAACTGGGAAAAATTCTAAAACATTTTATTTCAAAATACTTTGTTATTAAATAATCAAGATTTAAATTGTGAACTGCCTTTTGGCAGTCACTGGCTATTCCAACATATTACCCTTAAGAAAACTTAAAAGATTTTAATTTTTCCGATATTTGTTGATATAACATTTTTTTGACAAATCAAACTTTGTAATGAGCATAAATAAGTCAAGCATTAACTTCAGCTCGGGAAGCTTTTCCTTGTGATATTTTTAAAGATTCTGGTAAAGAATTAAACTATTTTATAAACTTTTGTAAGGTTGACAATTTTAAAAGTTGTTTGCTTTATTTTGTAATTTTTTTACAGGCCATATGCTATTTTTAATAATTTATAATAAAAACTTTAATAATCACTTTAAATAAGCATTCAATGACAGAACAAGTAAAAAACATTTGTTAATTGTAATTGAATTAAATACTTGTAACTAAATTAAACACTTGAGTTGTTAAATTCAAAGCCAAAGCTTGAACTGGAACGTAAAAAATTAGTGCGAAACAACTATTTAAAATTTTTAAATGTCAAACCAAAATAGTCTAATTCAGTATTTTTTAGGTAGTTTAGAAGGTCGGAAATTTCCGTTATAACCTTCGCGAGCCGCGGTCACACTGATTTTCTTTCCTTCATTTCCGGTAAGTGTGGGCGCTCCGCATTTTTTTTACAATTTAATTATTCCCTTATAACTCGTGACAAAGGTGTGCAGCTTGTGTGAAATATTGTAGTTAGAGCCTAAAGACTTAAGGGTAGCTAGCCATCAATAAGATAAACTCTTGATAAAAGGCTGGAACTGAACTTGAAAAATCGATGAGCGGCCTCCTACTGCGGGCGCCCCTTTGTACCGGCGGCAGATGTTCTTTCTAGAAACAAAATGATCATCTTTGCGGTCGCATTACTTAACCATGTGTTTCCTTTTTGTTCCGTAGCTGATAAAGATGCCTGAGCTGACTGAAATCAAGAACGAGGCCGCGCCCTCCACCTCTGCAGAGGCAAAGCCCGAGGACGTGCGCGTCGAGGACGACGGTAGCGATAGCGACTCTGACGGCATTCCCGGCCTGGAGGAGGCTGGCTTAGCCACCACACAGCTGGGAGGCGGTGCAACCGGTCTGCCCATCGACCTGGTGTCCAAGGCCAAGCAGTCGCGCGGCGAGAAGAAGGCCAGGAAGATCATGCTGAAGCTTGGCCTCAAGCAGATCCAGGGCGTCAACCGTGTAACCATCCGGAAGTCGAAGAACATCCTGTTCGTGATCAACAACCCGGACGTGTACAAGAACCCTCACAGTGACACCTACATCGTCTTTGGCGAAGCCAAGATCGAGGATCTGTCGCAGCAGGCCCAGGTGGCCGCGGCCGAGAAGTTCAAGGCCCCGGAGGCTGCTGGCGCTGCCGACAGTGTGGGCGCCACTACATCGGTGGCTCCTATTGCCGAGGAGGACGAGGAGGAGGTGGACGACACTGGCGTCGACGAGAAGGACATTGAGCTTGTGATAACGCAGGCGAACACGACGCGGGCTAAGGCCATCAAGGCGCTGAAGAACAACAACAACGACATAGTCAACGCCATCATGGAGCTGACCATGCTCTAAAGCTCACTCCAGCCGTTGCTGCAGTGACTCTTCATTTCGTTGTTTACCCGCCTTTCGATACCCTACTGATCCAAATCCTGTGCGTGCCCCTCCTGGGCAGCACGTGTCACCAGTCGAACATTTAATTATTATTCACAAGATTATTGAATCTTAATAAAAATGGACTTCATTCAGATACGTTTTTAATGTAATTTCCGACTAGCTTTGGGTTGACATTCACTGGGGACGCTTTACAAAATTAATAAGGTTAGGTCCGAGATTCCGGATTAAGTACGTTGAGATTATGGGGACTGGCACATAAGGGGGTTGTGGCTACGGGAATTATTTAAGACTTCAGGATGCAGCCAGTTTTAGGACTCTGGCCTGGCTACGTGACTGCAGCCGTATGTCTGCGGGACTTTGCATCCAGGGCTCGCCGTCCGCCTGCATGGGCACAGTCTCCCTTACGTGTAACTGAATAAAAAAAAGGGAAATTAAAAAAGATTAGGCTGTGAGATCGCCGAAACCTTACCCGTATTTGCTTGGCTTGGCCAATCCGGACTGGCTTGCTTATATTGCACTGAAGCTGGGCAATGTGAAACGATGAAACGATGCCAAACACCTCCATTAGGCCATCGGAGATGGAGTTTACGATGCGCACCTCGCCATTGGAGTTGCTCAGCTCGCATAGTTTGCAGCCAGCTCCCCAGGAATCGATGTTTAGGAACACCAGGGCCTGCAACTCTGGCAGTTGCACTAGCTTGTTGTCCAGGTACAGGGTCAGCTTCTCTTCGAGATGTTCGCAGCCAGGTTGCATAACCTGTTGCGTTCCAAAGGTGAAGTATAGAAGCTGTAAGAGAGGGTTGGATTGTCAAGATTTATCTTTACGTACTAAACAGTGCTCTCTACCTTATTGAAGATTCGACTGCTGAGCAGATAAAACCGAGATTCTCGCGTCTTGTGGAAATTGTAGGTGATGTATGCGTCCACGCCCACGCTGAAGTAGTTGTAGACGTGAATGGTCTTCGTTGGATGCCGCTGAATGGGCAACCGGTAGTGGATCTTCTCGATTTGCAGGTCGTAGCGATCGAGATTCAGGGAACGGGCGCGCCGAATACTGCGGAGGATCTCAACTGGATCCAGGACCGAAGGCGGCTCCGGTCCCCAGCCAAGGACTCGCGACAAATCGTTGCCGGTGCCTAGCGGCATGATGGCCACCGAAGGCTGGGGCTTGATGTTCAAGGCGTAGATGGTATTCATCACCCAACCAATGGTGCCATCGCCGCCAGCCACCAGTATGCGACACGGGCGAGGACTGGCCTTGGCGGCCCACTGCAAAGCGTCCTGGGGACCACGGGAGCCCAGTTCCATGACCTGCAGCGGATGCAGGTAGCCACGCAGAAGGGAAAGCACGTTGGCGCCCGTGCTGCTGCCCGACTTGGTGTTGGCAATCACAATCAGCGGCTCCCAATTCTCAATATCCGGCGGAGTGATGCTGGCCAGGTGCAGGCGCATGTCCTTTGTCCGGGCCGCCACAAAGCTGTAGGGCGGGAAGATCATGTCCTTGAATTCACCAAAGTCACAGGAGCCCTTCACGTCGGCGCGGGAATAGCAGTCGTTGTGGAAGCAACGCTGGCACCAGGCACAGCGCCAGCCATACAATCCCGGATCGGTGCTGACATGGTGATCAACCTCCTCTCCACAGTCCGCGCAGTGAACACCCATGGGCAGGTTGCCGTGAACCCACAAGTGGCGCACGGAGGTCTCGTTGCGCAACCATTTGTCCTTGCAACGATACTCCCTGTCCGCCCGCCTTTGGCACGCTGGAGTCGAGTGGGTGCACAGACCGCAGCAGTCGCAGAAGAGCCCCGCGGACGGGGTCAGCAGGATCTCGCACACGTTGCAGAAGCAGGCCTGGAAGAAAACATGGGCATGGTGAGAAGGGGCAGCTGTGGGGGAGCTGGCAACAAGTGAGTCCGCGCACCTGCTCGATGACTTTTATTGATTTCCAGCTATGACGTGTTTTGCCCGAGAGCACGCTGATAACGAAGTCCTCGGCTAGGAGGCTGCGGCAGAAGGCAAACAGGATCCCCAGGGCGAACAGAGACCCGATCAGCGCCTCCACGCTCAGCTCTATGGTGGCTAAATCCATGGATGGCCTCAATTAAGCTAAATATTCGTGGAATCTTGCATTTTCACGATTTGTTTTTACTGGTGACGGTGTGACCATAGTTAGACAATGGTGAAATACCGTTCCACTTCGAAACGTTGTGCTACACTGAGGAGGCGTTTAGTATTGTTCCCAATTTTGAGATTTTTTAGGGGAAAAAACAATTTTGAGACTGACAACACTGTCGAACTTTTCCGTGCTGTAGACGTAAGTTTTGCGAAAAAACGATAATTTATAATAAACATTTAAATTAACAGGACTATATAGCGCCAAAATGAAGGTCATCTACAACACCCTGTTCAAGCGTACCTCCACTTACGCCGTGGCCATCATCGCGTCTACGTTCTTCTTCGAGCGCGCCATCGATGTGACCTCAGTGGCGATCTTTGAGAGCGTCAACAAAGGCGTAAGTGCTCCGCTTATGTAAGAGGAATTCCTTGCTAAATTTCAAATTTTAATCCCTTGCAGAAACTCTGGAAGGACATCAAGTCCAAATATGAATAAATTAGTACGATTGATGTAATTAGCATAATAATCAACGTTTATTCTAAACGAAACGAAAACTAAACGGGTGTTGCGTTTGTTATTTATCTGATTTCTGGGGCGCCGGAGTTTCCAGGGCCTCCTCGGTAACCTCCCAGGGCTTTTCGTGTCGCTTGGCGTCCCAGGGCTGTGTGTTGGGCAGGCGAGCGGGTTCCTCGAAGGAGACCCCATTGTCCTTGAGGGTTTGCAGCAGTTTCTGGAGTTTGCTCCCGGGCACTGCCTCCACGTTGCAGGTCATCTCGGTGATTCCGGACTGCAGGCAACGGTGGGCCAGCACACGTCCCAGGTTTACGAAGGCGGCCGTGTCGTTGGTCTTGTACAGCTGCTGCTTTATGGCCCACTCCTGCGTGCTTGCGCTCAGGATGGTTCCATTCTCGAAGTGCTTCACCTCGGCGCTCACATAGCGGCCGCTGGTATTGATCTCCAGGGTGTGCCAGTAGGATCTGCCGGGTTTTTCCAGGTGATAGCCGCCGGGCTTATAGGCAATCCGCAGCCTCTCCAGATTCCTCGGATTGCGGTTGAAGACGAACTTGGCGCTGGCTTCCGGCGTGGTCAGCTCCTTGATCTTGTGCAGCACGCGGGCGGACGTGAGGGGGCGGGCACTGCGAGACATGTTAGCACTGAAAAAGCCGGAAAGCACACACTTTTAATAGAAACTTAAGCTAACGAAGAAATTACAAAACCGTACCAGAAACGAGGATGCCGGTGTTGGTAAACGCCAGTTTATGCAGTAATGCAAAACGGCTCCGAGCCGAACAGCTGTTCAGACGTGTTTTCTTTAAATTTTTGCTATTTCTTTCGAGTCGTTTGGCCTTGAAAAACTCGCCGTCCCCCCTTTAGAGCAGAAAACCCCCTGCAGACATGCGCAAAAGCGCCCCCTGGCCGCACGCCCATGAATCTGCAACCTAGGAGAAGAAGCGGCGGAAGGCGGAATCTAAATTATTGCGAGTGTATCATTTTCGGCCTTTAAATTGGTTATGTAAAACGCGTTTAACACAGAGATACATATCTGCCAGTGGACATATCGTACTCTTCGTGGAACCAAGTGTTGCTCCTCGTCATGCTGATGGTTGTGTGTTCTAGCCTGTGCCGTCCCGGGCACGTGGGCGCCTTACCTGCCATGCGGCACCTAAATTGGGCTCTGGGCTCGGGATTTAAGCCCCCGATCCAAGCCCTAGTCAGGGTGAGTCTAAATAGCATAAATAATTGTTTAGTTAACAACTAAAACCCTGTAATAAACATAAACAAAATCAGGCCATCGCTTTCACTTGTGTTTCCACCTCGTTTCACAACTCACCACATTCCCAATTACCCAAGCACCTTTGGCGCGAATATTCAAAAGTTGGGCGATGGTATTAAGGAAAGATATTTTTAATTAAATATTAATAATTAAAATTTTTTATTATTTACAAAGATGCAGCTGAACCTTGTCCTAATATACATTGTAGAGTTTTTTTTTATGTTTTTTATTACCCAAATATTACAAAATATTTTCTTTAACAAAGCAAAAATTATATATTATATATTATATATTACATATATTTGAAGCATTTATTCTATCTAGTTAATGAGTGCAAACCTATTTAAATATGTAGCTCTTACTTTACCCAAACTTATTTGTATTTCCATTGCTTTTTGTGGTTTAATCAGTTAAATTAAAAGCTTTTGGTTAACTGATAAGAATAGTTTTTAAATCCCACTCTCTCTTTGTCCCTTACCCTCTCTCTCTCTCTGCTTCTCTTCCGCCTAAAGTTGGCGCTTAAATTCAAATTCTTATCTTGGCCCTGTCCCAACAGCAGCGTGATCAATATTCACGGAAGCGCTTGGCTAAGCACTTTGCTAACTGATAAAGATAGTTTCGCAATCTCCGCAGCCACTTGACTGTTGCCTCACTGCGTCGCAGTCGCTCCCCGCTCTTTGTTTCTCTCTTTGTTGGCGGCAACCGCCCTTGTTCCAACTTTATGCGTGCTTTCTGTGCTTGCTGCCGCTGCTGCACTTGGCGATTTTCGCCAGACGAAAATCAGTTACGCTCGAAAGTTGCCGCCGTCCGGTTGCGAAAAGTTCTCAGGTGCCGAGAGCCAGAGAGGAGAGTCTCCAACCCGGCGAAGGTCGCTCTGGCTTAGATCTGTGACGACGTGAGTTTTCATTAGGCTTTTTCGCGCTCTTTTGTCTCGCAAAGATGAAAGTGCAATTTTCTCCGCTGCGTTTCCTGCTGCATCCACTGCGCATGCTGCTAACCTGTGGCACCCGGCAGCCTTTCCGGGGGTGGCTGCTTGTACAACATATTAAAAAAAAAAAAATCTGACAATGGAAATGCCACAAATTCGAGTCACAAAATCCAACTGGCCGGACACAAACACAAAAGAAAACTACTCTTGGGGCCCCGATAAGCTTAAAGCGTGTCATCAATGGTTAGCTGAAGGGGATCTGCCGGCACAAAATCTTTTAGTAACGCTCGTCTCTGTGTTTTTTCCTTTCCAAATCACAGCAGTACGTCCCAGCTCCGGAGGCCCGGCCAGTGCCCGATGAGCGATTCCCGGCCGGCCAAACGGACCGGAAGGACACCGCCACACAGACCCAGCAGATCTCTTTATCGCGGTCGCCGAAGTCATTGCCACCATTGCCGCCGACTTCCTTGCCACCGCAGGTCTCGATGTCTGACCGAATCGTAGATCCGTCCCTGGGAGTGTCCCCCAGTGAGGCGATACCCTTCAACATCGACTGGATATTCCCGAGGCTGCGGAATCCCACCAGCTTCTGGTACGCGGCCAGCCAATTTGTCGTCGCTGCCGTCGGAATCTTTAGCAAGATCGTGCTGAGTGAGTATCACCTCGTCGACCTCCGACCTCGCCCAACAGCACCGCCATCATCGTTTGGCCCCAAAGGCACGTTTATTTTTGGCCGAGCGAAGTGAAGCGCACCGAGAGCATCGCTTCGCATCTCCGGCCCTGACCGTGAATGTGTGTGAATCTCTCGCTTGATAAACGTTGCCCACGGACGCTGGCGCTCGCTGTTGCTCTGAGAGGTCAAGCGTGTGCCGTGTTAATTGGTGCCTCTGTCAATTATGCAAATGCTGATCTCTTGCCCTCAATCAGTGTTCCTGAACAAAACCCGTGTCTACAACAAGGAGCGCCTGGTCAACCTGATTTCCAAAAGGCCCAAGGACATCCCCCTGGTGACCGTGTCCAATCACTATTCCTGCTTCGACGATCCCGGCCTCTGGGGCTGCCTGCCCATGAGTATTGCGTGCAGCTCCTACAGCATCCGCTGGTCCATGGCCGCCCACGATATCTGCTTTACAAACAAGAAGCACTCGCTCTTCTTCATGTTTGGTGAGTCTAGAGGAATAAGGTTAAAAAGCAAGGCGGTCGTAAAGTTTCAACAAAATTTGTAATAAACTTAATGCACAATGAGACCTACATATACTTCGCAAGCAAAGCATTTTATTAGGTCTTAATTCCTATTTTTTACTTCCAGGCAAGTGCATTCCTGTCGTGCGTGGCAATGGCGTCTACCAGGAGGCCATCAATCTGTGCATCGAAAAGGCCGCTCTGGGGCACTGGATTCACATTTTTCCCGAGGGCAAGGTCAACATGGAGAAGGAGGAGCTGCGGCTCAAGTGGGGCGTCGGTCGGATTATCTACGAGTCCCCCAAAATTCCAATCATCCTGCCTCTGTGGCACATAGGCATGGACGATATGCTGCCTAATGTGGAGCCCTATGTGCTGCAGCGTGGCAAGAAGATCACTGTGAATGTGGGTCAGCCGTTGGACCTCAACGACTTCATCCTGGACCTGAAGAAGAGGCAAGTGCCGGAGCCCATGGCGCGAAAGCTAATCACAGACAAAATCCAGGAAGCCTTTAGGGTGAGATTAAATTCAATTAATCCCTTAAATTCAATTTCTAATTATATTTTAATGTTCATTTTGCAGTTCTTGCGAGCCGAGACGGAGAGATTGCATAGAGAACGCGACTAGTTAGCTTTCAGGGAAGGATACAGCAGCGGACATTTGTAATAATATTTATTTCTGTATAGTATTAAGTAAAAAATGAACCCTCAAAAAGGCCCATTCAATCCGTTCGTGTAATTCAGTTTTATTATGGTTATTGCAATGCGATGCAATGGCTGGAGACAGGCACTTTAAGTGAAACATTTGTGCATTATTAAATAGTGTAAATATAACCAAATTGACATTAAACTCCGAGGGATAGCTATCTGCTATTTAAATCTTTAATAAAGTATTACATTTAAAATATCCCCTTGAACATTCTTGTTTGAACACGATAGTTGCACACTGGCGCCACTTTACTTTATTCCAACTATATGGCAACGGTGCATCTCAGCTGTTTAAACAATTTCACCGTTATTTGCCGGGCAAAATGTAAGCCATGTGTAATTCCTATTTAAATTAAAATATATATAATGTAATCCATACCCAGGTCGTTTTCGGTTGCCAATCATAGGAGCGAGCTGCTGCTGACCACGCCGAAGAGAAAACAGCTGCTGAAGGATGGCCCGCCGACCGCCAGGTGCCAAATGCTAGGACGTGGAGCTTATGGCACGGTCTTCAAAGCTATATATAGGGGTAAGTTCGGTTTATTGGCCAAAAATTAAGTACTGATAGTGTGTTTCAGATCGATCTGTTGCCGTGAAGATCATTCGAGCCCAAGCTGTGTCTACTCTGCACAACGAATCCCATTTGCTGAACCTGGAGCACCGGAATATAGTGAGACTCCTGAAGCTGGAGGCCGCCGCGGAGTTTGGTTTGGTCATCATGGAGTGTCCCAGGGGACAGAGCCTGCAGCGGATCATCGACAGCTTGGCCCTGCCTTTGATCCACAGAGTTCTGTATGTCTTTCTTTGTAAATTATAGATTTATCTATTAAAACAAACCATTTTCAGCATAACCCTGGACGTGGTGGCCGCTCTGCGTTACTGCCACTCCCGCAATGTGCTCCATCTGGATGTGAAGCCAACCAATGTATTGGTTGCCCTGGGAGCAAAGTCTAGTATTGAGCATTTTTCGAGACTCAAGCGTAGCTACATCTGCAAACTATGCGACTTTGGTTCCTCCATTGAAATTGGCGAAATGTGCGCCAAGCAAGGTACCAGAAATACCAGTGGAACTCTCAGGTACATGTCCCCAGAAGTGCTGCGATCGGAGGCCCTATCAGGAGCCTCTGACATCTACTCTCTGGGCATCAGCATGTGGCAATTGCAGACCCGCCGAGTGCCCTATCACCTGCTGGATTGCAACGAAACCATTGCCTACCAGGTGGTCAAGCACGAACTACGCCCGGATAGCTATGAAGAAATGAGGAATTTGGCCAGGGATTACGCAGCCAGAGATACACCTATCAGCTGCGATTGTACTTCAAGTTACCTCAATGAAAATAGTGGCAGACGGGCGACTTCGACACCGTCTGTCCGTCGTAATCTGAGCTTCGATCCATCTTACACCGCCGGCCGTGATCTGAAAAAGAAAGAGCGCCGTCAGAACCGATTAGCACTCCACTTCGAGGGCCCGGCGCCAGCAGAGGCGACGAGTGCGTGCCTGGAAAACGCTTACACCAAACTATACAAAAGCTGCTGGGTCAGCGCCCCGGAATCGCGTTTGGCTTCTGGCCAGCTGAAGCACGAACTGGAGCACCTTCTCGTCTCAGCGCGTACCTGTTCGTCGTCACTTGTTTGTGTTTTATCCCATTGATTAGTTATCATTTATGTACACTTACCATGTTTGTAAGATTTTACCAGAGGCCACTACTGGTTAGGTCAATAATTGTATGTATTTTTTGTAACTTCTTTTTTGTTTATTTGTACTGGCTACGCTAAGAAAATACATTTATAATGTTTATATACGAGCTTACACATCTACGCACGTTCCTCCCTCCTCGATCATATATAATAGTGCCTTCTGTTCTACATAGATAGGGTGTGTAGTTTAGTTATATAATTAGGATGCGGGATGCTGCTGCGATAAATTAGTCGGTGGCAGCAGCCCCTGAGGAGCCGGAGCTAACGCCAACTACGGTTGAAGAGAAGAGCTTTGTATGTACAGATTTTATTGTTATGGTTTGTCGTTTAATGTTCGCTTAGAAACCGTATATATATGTCGTACTATATGCGTTCTATACTTGTAAACACTTTGAAATATTTCACCCTTAAATGCAAATGTTCAACTGTTGTGTCTGTGAGTGTGAAAGGAGCTACGAACTCGGCCTGGTTTGGCTTAGTTTCCCTCTTAGTTTTTGTGATTAACCATGTCCTACAAATGCTATTACTTCGAATACACTCGAGTGGTGTGCGGAAGACTACAGTTTTTAGTTTTCATAGCTAATAGTAAGTAGTTTGAATTCAGTTTGAAGTCAATCAAATTGTCCCATCCTCGTTAGTATAATCCACTGATTTGGGGGGCTGCGACCGCTGCTCTACAAAATATACGGCGTAGAGCAGGGCGAGCCCTGCGATTTGGTAATGGTAATTCGTATCTGGGGGAACAGTTGGCAGTGCCGCTTACAAGGTAAAACATCTCCAAAAAATGTACAATATACATATAAATACTCGCTTGCTCCTCCTACTCCTTCTCCTTCAACGTGTCTGTTCGGTTTTGTTTTGTTTTTGTTTGAATATATCACAATTTAGTCTTTTAAATCTTTAAATATTTGTTAGCTTGACGATTATTGATTTGAGATTTCGCAGGATGACGCGTTCCTTAACTCGCGTAGGATCGTCGCACGGGAACGGGCGGAGGAATCTTGGATTTTCGCTGTGGCTGCTGGCCGGGGGACTTTTGCTGCTGCTGCGGAGACTGCGGCGACGGGGAGGATGGCGAGGGTGAGCAGGATGAGGACATCGAGGAGGACGACGACACCGATGAGTGGATGCTCGTTGGAATTCTGGTGGGCTGGGCCTTCGGCAGGCCACTCTTTGGCAGCTCCGTTGACTTGGCTTCCTTCTGAAAATGGAAATGGGTAAGGAATTTATCAGAAATTTATTGATTTAAATTTGGGGTATTTTGGTTGCAAAAACATTATTTCCCTTGATTTTTTTTATTTATCATATCCTGTAGATATCTTACCTTCTTTGGCGAAACTGCCGCCGGCGGATGCACTGGCGATGTGACCCTTTTCCAGCCATTGCTCCTGCGCCACGAACTGGTCGTTGGCGGCGTGGATGCCTGTCTCATCAGCATTCGCTCCTTCAGTTTGGTCACCATTCCCGGCGACGGTGGCACCAGTTCTTTGGCCATCTTCGACATCATGGCACAGCTGATGCTATCGCTGCGCACCACGGTGGACTCCAGTTCGCGGCGCTGATTGTGTCGCAGGATGCAGCTGGGCTCCTGGTCCTCCAGCACCGATTTCGACTTGACAAGGACATGCGGAGGCCTCCGCAGTTCGCTTTTGATGATCTGGGCAATGCACTGCTGCTCATCCAGCGGCTTCATGGGCGTACTACTGCTCACAATCAGGGGCACATCCTCGATCTCTATGTCGCTGACCCGCCGCCGGCACTCATCGATGACCGCATAGTCCGGCTCTTCGTCCTTCTTCACCTGACTGGCGGACAGCTCGTCCGTTTCGCTGGAGGAGCAGCTGGTCAACTGGGCCCTGCCTGCTTCGCTGGGCGTGGGACTGCCGCCGTTAGGGCGTCCGGCTGGACCCACCTGGCTCTCTGACATGCTGGAGTCCTCGGCATCATCATCCTCTTCATCATCCTCGTCATCCGTCTCGCCCTCTAGGTAGGAGTAAAGGCTGCGCGAGGAGTTGGAGCGTATGTTGACCAGTTTGTAGAAGTCATTGGTGAAGTCCGTGCAGGCCACCTCCTCATCCTCGGAGTAAACGATCTGGAAACCAAGAAGATTTTGTGATATCAACAAGGAAAGGTCTCTACGTATTCAGCCTTACCTTCTGCTGGAGCAGCTGGGCAATGCCATCGGCCACCGAATCCGTTTCCACGGTGGTCGAGTTGATGAAGTCACTCGAGGGCCACAGCCAGTCGTGATCCCGATTCGGCTTCCTTCGCTGCTGCTGCTGCAGGAGGTGGTGTTGCTGATCCCGCTCATCGTCAAAGGTCATCACAGCCAGCTCCTCCTGCGACATGCTCCAGTCCTCCATTTCCGTGGAGCAGGGCTCGGCGGGCAGAAGCCACTGCTCCGGTTCCTCCGGCAGGTCTTCGAGATGCCCATTCGAGGGCTGCGGCTGTCCACTGCTCATGGTGCAGTAACCTTCGTCCCGTCCCTTGACCGGGCTGGCAGATAAGGCCGCATTCTGTGCCTCCAGGTCGCGCACCCTGCCCTTCAGCATGCTCACCTCCTCCCGGAGATTATCCTCGGCCACAATGGCATCCACCACCTTGCGCATCACGTCGTCCAGGCAGTGCTCGTACTGTCGGATACGGATGAGCAAGGCTCGGTTCTCCTGCTGCATCGACTGTAAAAGATTCTCCTGGCGGGCGAAGCGAGTCTGTAAGAAAAGGGGGTATATTTTAGGGATCTACTGAAAGGTTTAAGTAGTACTTTATGGAGTTCCTTTGAGACCAAAGCCTATAAATCTTCATTAAATATACTCAACGAGGAATCTTTTACTGTCAATTTCGAGGTGCGAAAGCTACCTGTGAAATTTCCATTACAAAATCAAGTTGAAAGCGATCAGAGTAGGGAAAGGGTTAACTGATTAGATCCAAGTATTTATCAAGTGTCCGGAGGGGGGCAACCTTCGTCCGTGACAGCTGCCCTGATGAGGGTCACACATCCACAAAAAAACAGCCACATGCCATGGTCCCCTCATCCATCAAGCCAAGTCGGGGCACTCTCTGGACATAAGTGCTAAGTGAGCAGTAGTTGCGAGATGACGACGACGACTATGACCCCCACCCTAGTTCGGCATGTAACAAATATCCAATCCAATCTCGATCAAAGCCAAGTTGCTGTTAACTGGCCCGAAGGTCACAGCCAGATTGGGAGCCAGCTTCAGATGCAACACAAGCATTGGTCTGCGGAACCTTGGGCTTCATTAGCGCGGCTTTACAAGATTGGGCAGAGAGAAAGACAGCTTTGGCGCGGGGCAAATGAGATTGCCAGAAGTTAACGACGAAAGGGAAAGGAAATCCCCGGAAAATGGTGAATGAAAATGGTAATGAAAAGCTGCCACTAGGGCGCAGTGAGGCGTCTCTAATGCCGACGCTCAATCAATTCCAGCAAAAAATGTTCACTCCGGAACAGAGGAGAGAAGCATTTTGCCAACAAAGTCGGCGAGACTTTGAGACTTCGACTCCGTCTCCGGTTATTCCGTCCGGATAAGAGACAATTTGTATGCGCCGGAATGGCAGCGAGGGGAGAGATTGTTCTTAAAAATGAATTTATGCGTTTATTTATGACTTGACTTGGCGGGAAGCGAAGCTGGGAGCCACCCCACACCCTCGCCTACCTCGCCTCGTTGTATGGCAAACTCGCGCTGTGCAAATTGATTTTCCACATGCTGCGTGGCTCCTTGCGGCAGGCCCCCATGTCCCGCTCCCTCTCCCACTTCCCCTGCCGCATCCCCTTTCCATTTTCCATTTCCCATCTCGCATTTCCACAGTTTATACATACCTGCAGTGCCTTGTGATCCCGACATGTCTGCATTTGCTTGCGTTCTTTGGATTTCATAATGCGATTCATGCTGCGGACGGCGGAGGCGCACAGGAGCCAGTGGAGCAAATGGAGCAAGTGGAGGTTCAAAAACGAAAACGACAAAAAAAAGGAGGACAAATATAGAAATGCATAAATGAAAAGGAGTTGCAAAAATCATGGAGAAATATGGCGAGTGTTCGGCTGAGAATTCGGAGTATTGATTACGTATTTACGAGTTTGTCTCTCAATGGAAATGCATTTTGATTGGACTGATAAATAATATTTAAGGGGTTTTTTGACGTTATATATAATAGATATGAAATAAGAAATATAGTTTCTTCAAGTTTTAATATTAAATTTTGAACTAGAATATATTTTTAAGTAGAAACTTTGAAACAAATGCAGAGTTAGAGTCAGTTTATTACTTTTAAATAAGGCAAAGACTTCAAAACAAGTTTAAACCTCAACTTTTTAAGAAACTTAAATTTTTTACTTAATAATTTGCTACTTAATAACCTTCTTTTAATCAAATTCATAATTTAATACCTCACAAATTAATGTTAAAAACTCTCTTTCCGAAATCCCTGCTAAACTCTCCTTGTGTTTTGTGTGTTTTAAAAAACAGTTTGCATAAATAAGCTGCCTGGAAATTAACAGCTAATTCTGGCCATAAAGAAAGAAGGCTCGGAAGAGAGCTGAAAATCTGGACTAGACCAGAATTTTGCACCATTTTCAAGTCGGCGGTAATTACGCTGAGGTTCGGTCCTGATTGATGGGCTTTGCCAGTGAGCGCTTCCCTTGCGTTTCTTTCTCTACGGTTGTTCTGGGCAATTTGGAAAATTGCATTTTCGTTCGCCGTTAACTTGTTCTGTGCGTAATGGCCAAGACCCCAGACCCAAAAGGGGGCGTGACCAGTCACGAGTCTTGGCGGTATGAGTTATTTACGTGCGATTTGGCTAAGGCAACGCGCGAAAACTACTCCAAAAATTGCCGGCTAGGCAAATTAAATAAATATTTGGCCGGTACTACGCGCAATTTATGGCGGAATGCTCGAGGTAATGGAGCTTGACTGCAATGTTTTAGTTCGTTTTTTTAGTTTAACCTTCCAGCTTTCTTTCTTTATTTTCCAAAACACACACAAAACACACTCTGCACTCTTATCGTGATTAACAATTTAACTTATTTGTCACTTACTTCTCAATTTGTTCGCGCAATTCCTTCTCGAACGTTGGCGATCCGCATTGGCTCTGGAAAATGTGCAATTGGCCAGGGCACGGAAAAAACAAGATGAAAAAGAAGAAGATGGGGAAAAAAACATTAAATAAAATGCGAAGGAAATTAAACACAATAAATTAGTGCACTCGACGCTGATTAAGAACGACAATTTAATTGTCCATATCACAGTGCCAATCAGCAGCACTTTACAAGCTAATGGACAGCGACAAAGGAGCCGAACCCGTGACCGGCAGGGGGGTTGGGACATACACACACACATGGGGGCACGGGACATGGCCAGGGGCATTAGACCAGGCTCCTAACTCCGCCTGCATGCAACACCATAAATCACCGGAGTCAACAACCCAAACCCAGCTCTATTCCTTCGGCGCGAACTGTAATCGATAAAAAATTACATCACGACTTTCTCATCTGTGTGACGTGACGATAAAACACATCCACATCCCTATCCACGTCCATCCAGACCCAGACCCAGACAGTTTGTTATAAATTGTTTGCTTTAGTGCTAACAAAATGGATGACAACCGGCACAACAACAACACCATCTATGGCTTCAAGTGTAAATGAAACGTTGAATATCGTATTTATTATTGAAGTGCCAACACAAGTCTGAGATTACAGCACAGACAAATATACATACATATGTACAATATATAAAGTCCGTACATTATGCACTTAGGTATAGATAAGAGTCGATTTTGTTTGCTCAGTCGAGAGTTTTTCATACCCACTTCCTGGTGGCCTTTGAGGTGAATAGCTGCTCCGGCCATTAATCAATTTAATTATGCATTAGACTCTGGATTCCTAAAATTCTCAAGAACTCAGAAGTGAAGCAGCTCTACTCCCACACAGCTCCACTTTGCCAAGAATTCCTGGACTTTGCTGCTGCAATTCTTTTGTTTCGCCCCCTAATTTCTACAGAGAAATTAAATCTTCTAACAGAGATTTTATTTTGATTTTGGTTTTAAATTTATATTAAATTCAAAGTGAAAGAGTAAGCTCCTGGCTTTACTAGTTACTTTGTAATGTCTAGAGCTAACTTCTCTAAACTCCGTTTTAATTTCCATATCATAAACTCTACTAGAACCCACCATAAACCCTTGACATTAATTTGTTTTCTGTGTAGGGAAATATGTCTAGAACGCTTTCATCTGCAACACAGCCGCCGATGGCTGGTAAGGGAGCAGAGCAATAATAAAATGGGCTGAGCGGGAGGAGGAATCGCTCCCTCTTACTCGGGAGCGATAAAACGCAGCAGCACGCGCCAATAAAGAAGTCGCCCCCTCATTACACTTACACCCCCTTATCCAGGGAGGCGCACCCGGAATTACAAATATATGCAATAATTTTTATTAATTTGCCTCCATGCATGGACCAGGCCAGACCACGCCAGACCAGAGATGATATGAAGGAGAAATTGGGAGCAACAGCAGGCGGCAGCCGTCGGTCGCAAGGGGGTGGCTTGGGGGTTCCCCCAGACTGATTGCCGTCCTCGGGCGCCACTTGTGCCGCCGCCGCCGCCGTCGGAATGATGAACGTGTTAATAAAATTAGAGAGCCCAAGCGTTTGGGCCACTCTCAAAGACATGGCCCCCTTTCTGGCCTCCATTTTCCCACCCAAGACGCTATTTCGGGCAACTGGTGCGCCTGCCGGCAGCTGTTGGCCACTGCACCCACCGCCCCGAGTCCCCGCTTCGAGCCCCTTGGAGCGCATTTCCCATTCAAGAGGCGACGCGCATAAATATTCATTGTGAATTTCCCTCATAAAACAGAAGAGTCGAGGGGGAGTGGAAAGCGCAAAAGAGCCTAACGAAAGCGGTGCCGACGCAAAAGCTTATTGATGAAGTTATAAAATCAGACATGAATTCTTTATTAATTAATCGAGGCCCACAGTGAGTGAAACTTTGTCGTCGAAGAGTTCAAAAGCGAAACTCCGCCGCGCGCAGGTTTCAATTAGCATGCGGCTTGCAGTGCGACGAGGGTGGCCCCAAAAAATGATTTAGGGGTTCGTTTAGCTTACCCCCAACCCCGAGCAACAGAAATTAACAAAACAAATCCCGGCAACATGTTGCACCCGTGTCCTGGGGATAAACAGAGAGCGAAGCACCAGCCAGAGTATTGGAGGACTTGGGTTCTGCTACGGGTGGCACTAGTGGTGGTGGTTGTGGGTGGCACATCATACGGCCATTTGCACCCGCAAACGCACTTCCGTAAGATATCAGGGACACAGGACAACCCCTCAGAACTTAAGCTTAAATATGCACAGGGAGAAATTATGGATTCACAGAATCAAATTACTAGACTTTTCAAGGTAAATACTTAAATATAATTAATTAATTATATTTGAATTCTTTATGGATCCTTAGAAATGTTTGTTCATTTAAATTATTATCCAACAAGTTAGCAGGACAAATTTCGAAAATCAAGTTTTTGATTGCACCAACGATCAGGCAGCATTCCAATTTGGTTCTCTTTTTCTCTCTCTCTCTTCGACTCTGGAAAATCGATTGGCAACGCGATCTTGCGAACGAACGCAAAGAGAGCAAAAAAAAGTCGAAATTGAGGCGTGCTGCTGCTAAAAACATTTTAAGTCCTAAAAAAAATGTTTAATAATACCTACCAAACTATTAAATCAGTTAAACTAAGTGCATTTTATGCGGGGAAACTTAAAAAATGATTAAACTTGTGCATTTCAAAAGTATTTATGCAAAAGTGAAGTGAGCGCGGCTAACCATCCAACTGGAATTGTGACGGCGGGTAACGAAATGTGAAAAAACCTTAAATTGTGCAAGTGCCGAAGTGAATTTAACAAATAACTACAAACTTGATCAAGGAGAAGACACTTTTAAAACAATTAGCTAGTGGATATCGAAATTTAGACACTAAAACTGCAAGAAAAACACCTAAGACTCCCGCGGACAACAGAGACCGCAGCAGCCGCAGTTTTGTATGTGTGTGTTGGAGTCACATGCATATTTGTGTGTGTGTGCATGGCAAGAAAACTCGCCGAAAAGAAAATGCAAAATAAATGATTTCTTGCATTGGAAGTGTTCTAAATTAACGGTTGTTAAAGCAATAAATGTAAATATAAATATAAAGAGTTTAAAGGAAGAATATAAACAAAGTAAATTTAAAAGTGCAATGCTGAATAAATATGCCAGAAAAGGTAGTGTGTTGTTCGTGTGTGTAATTTTGCAGTTCTTTCCATTCCTTTCCATTTAATTTTCTCAATGCAGAATTAAATTTCTTTTTTTTCCATTTTTTTTAAGTGCCTAATTGATTAATTTTGTGTTAAAAAAGAGAAAGGAAGGAAATCTCGTGAGTGACCAGTGGAAGTGTGCAGTGTGTAATTTAATTTCTAATTCAACAAGAAAAAGAAGAAACAAACCAATATAAGAAAATCGGTAAGTGAAAAATGAATTTGGTTTTTATATTCAATTTATTTCGATTTGCTCTTACTCAAAAATTGCTCAAACTGAAAAAGTTCTTGACCTGTGAGTTTTGACTTCTTTAAAATTTGTAAAAAAAATGTTAGTAAAATTTCACAAATAATTAACGACAAATTATGGTGCAATGAAAAGTTTAATTTGGCAAAGTTGTCCCGCTAACTTGAAGGACATTTTTAAATATTTTGAATGGGCTTTAAAAAGTATGCTACAGTATATTAGAAACATTCAGACGTTTAAGATATTTTTTCTCCCTATGAAACACAACGAAATACAAATTTGTTTCGTACAGTATATCTCCCTTATCTGCCATGTCGTAGCCCATAAAAAATCATCCATTGTCCTGTCAGGGGAGTTTATCATAAAAAGGGGGAAATACTCCTCGCGTGGGCTTAACGATCGCTGTAAAATCAGAGGTGGAATTAACCCCTGGCTTTCGAAGGGAAAGGAAAATATGAGCACGCTTATTATTAATTAACATGCGGATTGAACGGCGGGTGGCAACAGCCGTCCATTTTCGAAATTATAAGGAACGTCTCCCGTAATTCCTGAATTCACTGATTCTTACCATCCTTAGTCCTTGTTGCTCTGAAGCTTTATTCCATGCCAAAAGGGATTACTCTGGTGATTCCTTGCTGTTGTTTTCCTTGCCGGTATAAATTGCATAAACTTTTGGGGAATTTCCAGAGAGACCACAAAAGCGTAAAAATAACAAACAACTTAAAGTCCGAAAGGGACAACGTCTGGCCGAAGGACGAAGAACGAAGGACGAGCTGCGGAGCAGGCAAACTCCTTTCCTTTCCCCAAACGCAGCATAAATTTTCGGCAAAAAGCAAACGACGTAACTCAAATTAGAAGGAAAGATATAATTTCCAGGAATGGCAAAGCGAAAGCATAAAAAAAGAAATGTTTAAAAAAACACGCGACCGAGGGCGAACATTGGCGTTGCTTTTGAAAGCCGGCGAAACAATGAGGAAAACGGAGGCAAGGAAACAGGGAGCAGAACCGAAAAAACAACCCTCGCCGACTACGGCGGAAAGGATGGGAGAGCACATAGAGAGAGAGAGAGTGGCGAATTCGCCGCACAGCTGCTCTGCTAACCTGCTCTCTCTCACCCCCAACTCCCCCACACTGAGACCCTTCGATCAGCTGCAACAGCCGGCAAAGCAACAAAACAACAACAACACAGAAAGCCACCTCTCTCCCACTCCCCCCCCAACGGCGATGTTTTTTGATGTATTACTCCGAATTCGAATACGAATTGGCCGTTTTTAATTTAATGAACCGCGACGGCGGCAGCGGGGGGCTGCGAATCGGGGCGGGGGCGATGGGTAAACAATAAAATAAACATTTTGCAGATGCGAGGCAGAAGAACAACCCTATATATACTATATAGCTATAGCACACACTGGTGGTGATCCATTCACATGGTGAATTTCTCGTTCGCTGCGTCAAATGCAAACACTAAAACGTCACTTGAGCAAGATGAAAAGGGAAGCGAAAAAGAATGCACTGAGAAAACGATATCGGAGAGTGTTAAAGCTATTAATTTTGGATTTAATTAGGATAATATAGTCCAATCGAAATAGAATTTAATAACAAATTTAATCATTTCCTGGGAGTTCCCAACATAAAACTATAAAGTTTATATTGAAGGGCTATACAATTAAGATTTCTGAGAAAAAAATAATAAATATTTTAGAAAATATATACATAGATAGGTAATAAATGTATTTTTAATATCTTCAGAAACTAAACATTTGTGAGTACGCTTTGATGACATTATTTCCCTAAGTGTTTCCCGTATAGAGAGCAGTTCCCCATCCCTGAAAAAAGTTTCGCGAAAAATTAATTGCATTGCACTTTTTTGTCAAGAGGTTCTGAAGAGAGACCTCCCCCCACACCCTATATAGGATGTAGTGGTGGTAGTTCCGCACATTTTGGTCTGAATTCGCGGGGGCGTATGAATCATCAAGTTGGGTTTTTGCTCCTCGGTTTAGGTTTAGCTTTAAAAAAATACCCCGAACGGGCCGCGACTGGGGTAGGACGTAAAGGGTGGCTTTCTATGCATTAATGGACAGTCGTAAGTCGTAATAAGTATATGCAACAATATTACTCTCCAGAGTGGCTCTGACCTACCCTAAATTTATGGCTATATATTCAGTTATGTACATAACTCTAGTTATGGGCTCCACGGGTGGGTGGTTCTACTACGACCAGGACTTGGACTCGGACTCGGAGTGGAAGGTGGTGCAACATCAGGAGTGGTGGTGGTCGGGTGGGGTGCCTTCATTTCCGAGTGAGTAAACCATCAAACGCTTGCGACAAAATTATTAGCAATTCAAAAGCACAAGAAGAAGATGCTGCTGATGATGATGATGATGATGATGATGATGGTGATGGTGATGGGGATGGCGGGGAGTACGAGCCACACTCCGGTGATGTGGATAATAAAAAGTGCTCGTGCTGCGACTTCTTCGCCTCCTCCACCCCCTTCTCCACTTTGCTTCCTCTCGAAAGCCCTTGCGAGCGACCAAGTGCCTCTCGAGAGACAACGTCCAAGACCACGACCACGCCCCCCACTTGACAGCTGACAGGGACGCTTTTTCTTTGGCCTCCGATTCAGTGGGGACTTGCTAAGGCAAACTAAATATATTTTTTCAAATAAGCTCTTAAGTAATATAATTAAGATATCTCTGAGATACAGATACAATATCTAATTTTTTTCCATTTTGGCAAATTCAGACTAAAGTTTCGAAAGCTTTCTCACAAAATCCCACTTAGTTGGTCTTGACTGTACTCAATTTACCATCCCAATCTCTCTTTCTTTCTCTCTTCACCGTTATTCTTTCGCTTAAACTGAATGCAGCTGAGCTTTAATAAGGCGAAAGATATCCAAGGGCAACAATGGGCGGCGAGTGGGAGGGAGCTGACGGGAGAGACAGGCTCTCCAATTGGAATTAAAAACTGAGCACGTGCTGGTGACGAAAGTTGTGCATTGTTGCAGCTCCACCTCCTGCTCCTTCTCCCCCTCCCGCTGGACCCTAAATCAACTTTTCATTAGCACATGCCAATCCACTCGGCTTTGGCTTGTTGATCTGTCGCCTGATTAAAGGCAAACAAATAAACAAAACTTCCGTTTCGCCATCTCCATCCCCCTCATTTGTTTACAGCAAGCACAAATATTTGAGGGGACGAAGGATTAAATGTCGTGCCAGTTGGGCTCTTGGATGTTGGATGTTAGATGCTTTATGGACGGAACAGGGCTCAGCTGTTGTCGAGAAAGAAGAGCCGGTTAAAAAAAAGGCAACTGTCAGCAATTTGAGCAGGATGAAGATGGAGCACTCGGTGGAGTAATGTCAAAGGAAGCTTAGGAACGAAAGTTACGGGGATAAAACCCTTTGAGGGACAGGACTTTCTTATCAATTAGGAGCCCGTCGTAATGCTCTCGGGTTCTCCGAGCCCTGGAAATCAATTACATTTGCTATTACCACCGAGTAAACCCCCTGCTTTCGCCCAAATTGGAACCAGATGAGAATGATGATGAAAATGGCAATGGGAGCGAGAGTGATGATGATGGGGAGAGCATGGCGAATCGGAAGATGGATATTCATTGAATCGTGCCATTTATTGCATGCCACATGGCCAACAAGCTGTCTAAGCTCTGGGCCGCCTTTTCCCTGCTTCTGCCTTCGGTGCCGAAAAAAAAGAACAACAATTCTGCAACATTCACACTTTTGGTGGCCCGACTTGTCAATGGATTGCCATACCCCCGCTCTGTCTCCTCGCTTCCTGCCCTTTGAGCCACTGATATGCCAATAACAATAAAGTACACACACACACACACACACCGAATCTTGGTAGTAAGGGAGCGACTTTGACTAAGTGAAACCAAAGGACAGTGGCAAAAAGCAAAAACAGGACCAACGGCAGCGGAAACCAGAGTTTCCGATAACTATGACGACGTTTTAATACTCTTTTGGTGAAGTTTCAGGGTATTTTTATAAAAAGCATCATATATTGAGGGAGTTAATAGCATAACAGCACCTAAAGAAAGTATAATAGCACAATAGCCCTAATGTGCAAATAAAAGCATCTTAGAATCCATGGATAAGACTTTGAAAGTCACATAATTATGCTTAAATATTCTCCACATTTTTTATGACGAAAAACCTCTCAATCCTGTTTAAACTTTTTATATTCAGAGATGCTTTATAGCGTTACAATCATCTCTCCTTAATAATAATACCCTTTTCAAGGGTAAGAAAGCGCAAAAGCAGCTGAGGGAGCAGCAAGCATAGTTAATCGTTATTTACAGACAGATAAAGTGCAGAAATATTGCCAAAGGAGCTGGAAGTTGGGACAGCGGCAACGGTAGCTCATGTATCCACTCCGCCCACTTCCATTTCCACAGCTCTCACCCGCCTCTGGCCAAGCTTCTTGTGCTGCACTAAAAAAAAAGAAAGCACTCAGAAAATAGCATGTTTAAATTATTAAAAAAATATTAAATAATAATAATAAATAAATAATTTAATGTTATATTTAAGTAACTGAACCCTAAATCCATTTCACTCCTAAAGATAGTTTTTCAAACATTTCATAGACATAGACATTTCATAGTATTACTTTCCCCCAGTGTGGTAATCGGATTCCCATGCATGGACCACGCTCGCAGCCAGCAGGCTGGCGGTATGATAAGGCGGAGAGAATGGGATGTGGATGCGGCGGGCAGGGCAACTGCCATTGCCATACTCGTAAATTTCATAGCGAGCCGGGCCGCCTGCCAAAAGCATAGAAAATCAGGCAATGGCCAGAACGGGGCCAGAAGAGCTAGCTCCAAAAAGAAATGGCGGGGGCCGCAAGCACTTTTCCTCTCAACGCGTTTTGTCTCCGGTGCTTCCTGCGAAAATCGGCAACAGCAGGCGGCGGTTGGTTGGCCATTTGGCTGCGGAAATCATTGGCCAAAAATATGGGAGAGTGGCGGCCACACGCTGCTCCTTTTCACACCATAAACTCCGAGCAGTTAACTCGTTGTCGGGGCTCCAGTTCGCTCCTTTTTCTCTCCTTTTTTCTCTTGTGTTATCAAATTCAATTACCTAAAGCCGGAAATGCGTATGCCAAGCCGAGCTCCTTCCGCCGGAAAGTTCCGGCCATTAAACTTTCTTTCGGCATCCGACGAGGGCCATCCTCCCGGCCATTCTGATGACAGTTTAGATTGTGATTTGCCATTGAGGGCTTTGATCGAGTGCGTCGAAGGTAATAAACTGCCAGAATTTCCTAAGGCGAATTATCCAACTTTTTAGGGGGTTTATGTCGCCCAATTGGCAAGGCAGCTATCTGAGAGGGGTTTTTCTATTTTGTTATTATTTTTGAAAAGTTTTACTTAAAACAGTTGCTACATTTGCATTGATTAAATATTAAAATTTGTAGATATTGTTTCTTGAAGAGTAATTGAATAAATTAGTTTCAAATTTTTGTAAGAGAAACATATAAGTAGTTTAAGGATTGACTATAAGCCTTTTAATATCTTAAAAAAAACTGAACAGATTATTATATGACTTATTAGGGATCCAAATAAATCAAAAGTCATGTATGCTGTCTTTGTTCATAATAAATTATAGATAAATTAATGCTTATAACGTATTTATAGTTTCATAGTGTTTAAACTAAACTTTGAATGACATTTATCAGATAAATATATACTCTACTCTATCTTAGTTAAGTCGTTTAGTTATTCAAACAGAGGAATGCTCATTTTAAACCCTAGAAAATATCTTAACTTAGAGCTGGGCATTGAAATTAACTTCTCAAAGTTCCTTAATTAAGTTATGTGTTTTAATTACAGCTCTCCTTGCATTTAATTTTGTAAATCTGATGCTGGTGGAAGTCTGCCGTTGTTTTAGGTTCTATTTTCATTTCAGAGACTGTAATTGCAGCTCCTTCGGCCGGGTAATTTGACGTTGTTACAAGGCTCGTATATATCGTATTCGTATGTTTGCCTGTAATTTGAGCTTGTAACTTTTAATTGCCCGGCCAGGCGACCTTGTTCCCCACAGCCCGCCTGACCGCATAAACCGCACTGAGCGCAAACGACTGAACACGATTAATGACCCCCATGTCCATGTCCATCCATATCCAGGTCCAGACCCAGACCCCACCCCGGACGAAATCTCTCACACGCTGACCGCACAGGAAATTAAAATGCTTGGGGAACGGGAATGGGAGCTGGGAGCTGGGAACGGGAACGGGCCCAAAAACCCAGCTCCGGCGACATTAAACTCAAAGTTCATTTCGAGAGCAATGTCCGGGCCGGGTAATAACATCCCAGCCTGGCGGCGGGGGACGAGATTCGAGACGAGATAGATACATTTCCGTAGGAGTAGTACTCACTTTCTGGAACTCCTCCTGCAAACGCAGCAGAGCGCCTTCAACTTCAATCATCCGCTTCTCCAACAAATCCTGCAAGACAACAAAACAGAAAAACCAAAAACTCAGCAAGCAGCGCAAGGGCCAAATGCTACGGCTAAATGCCCGAAAACGAAAAGTTAAAGCTAGCTCGAAATGTGCATGGATGAGTTTCTATTTATTTATTTATTTCTGTGTTTTTTTGTTGTTGTTTTTTTATGTGGCCAGTGAACCAATGAATTTGTGTGTGTGTGTGTTGTGGGTGTAAGTGGGTGTGTGCATGGCTGTAAGCGAAGGCGAAGTGCTGCCGAAAAAGGGTTATTTTCTGGTTTTAAATTTGAGAATATTTTGACAATATGTTACAGAGAGACATACTTATTTTCCACTACAAATAGAAGCATTTTATTATCCCAAAAGAAGTTATGTTATAAATCAAATATAATTTAGAGTAAATGCAGTACTTATATATTTATATCTATTTAATATATTGACAGAGAAAATAAATGAATATATAAGAAAGAAAGCCTTTAATTATTTATTTTTTAATTTAATTTGTAATATATGCATTTGCTAACCCAAAAAAGCAAATTTTATAGTAATATTCTTATTACTTGTTTATAACAAAAAATCTTTAGGTAAACTTCTCCTTAAAGTTGGCAAAACCTCTATGTTTATCGATTTAGAATATAATTTTTCTTATAAAAACATTACTATTTCGACATTGCTCCCACATTACTACTTACACATTAATCAGAAAATATTTGTTTTCTAACAAAAAATGTGTAAATTTTATTGGATAATCTCAATCACTTTTGCATATTAATTTAAGCTCCGAATAAGGGTTTAATCTCTTTAAAAACTTCGATGCTTTTTCTACTTTACTACTTGAATTCATAAGGAAATATTTGTTTTCTAAACAAAATGAGAAAAATAAGCAATGTAACCATCACTAATAATATTTCAATTTAGCAAACAATCATTACAGGGAGCTGACTGCAAAAGCAACCTATTAAGGTAACATTTATTGCAGCCACTACAAAGTTTTCCCATATTTCCTTGTTTAAAAGCTTGCCCTAGTGGAAGAGACAATTATAACAGCCTGTAAAAAAAATGAAAAGCAATTGAAGCTAATTTACTTTCTTGTCACCGCATCGAAAACAGATTCGAGGTGTAAAAAGCAAATCATTGAACTCTTTTGGGCACAATCCCGATTTTCCAAGTGAATGCAACATGGCATTCGAACCAAATAAAAAACGAGAAGAAAAAAATCAAACACAATGAGTTCCAACTTAATCCGCACGCGATGTGGAGAAGGTCTGGGGCAGGTGCCAGGCGGGACAGGTGGGGGCCCAGTTGCAGGTGTGCATGGCCAATAATTCACCGAGAGAGCAAGGCTGACATGCCACAAGAACCGTGGCACACAAAGTGGAGTTTGCGGCGTTGAAATCGAAAAGAAAAACCCAGAGTCCGGTCTTCGATGTGGATCTGTGGATCGGCGGCCCCACTTATAAGCTATATATGTATGCTATATATATACCAAAATGACATGGAGACATCAGGGTGCCCCGGGAGGTGGCGTGGGCAGGAAATGGAAATGGCAATTTCCAAGTTTTCCCCTTACACAAAAATGGCCAACAGACATCAGAAATCAAAAAACAAAACACAAAAAAAAAACAACTATTGTGACGCCGCCGCGCTCGTAAAACAGCAGTTTGCTTTTTTGGATTTTTTCGTTCCTCAGTCTTCTGTTTTGTTAAACACTTAATATTAGTTGTGGAAGTTGTAAAAATAATTTTTATAGCTCGAGGAAAATGGGTTGGCTTGTCTCTCGAAGAGTGTTTGTTGTTTGTGTCTTTGTTTCGGACATTTTGCGCAATAGACAAATTGATTTTTGTTGTTCTGCCTTAACGAGAGAGAATTTATAAAGATTACGATCCCAGTGAGCGATTATGAATGGCCAAAAGAGTCGAGGAGTTGGCTAACTAAAAGCGAGAATGAATGCCATGATTTGTGGCAGGAAATAATGCAGTCTCCGAGGCGGAGCTGCCAGGTAGACACTGAGAAAAGCCATGACTTGGAAACTATTTATTGTCTGAGAAGTATGTTTTCTATATTCATAGAGATATAAAGTGAGTTTATTCTTGACTTAGGAATTAACCAGCTTAGCTATCTTTCTCCCCTGGATTTATGGAATTATTTCTTCCTTTTTTGTGACCAATATTTATACTCCAGAGCCAGACTTTTTTCAGTGTAAACAAATATAGCAGCGCCTAGGTATACACATATCCATATGCTAATGCAGGCAATGAAATGGAGACGGTGACGGCGACAACAATGCCAGCCCATAGAGCTCTATTCCAGCTGGCGAAACTGTGCGCATGTGCAGCAGAATCGGAGAATCGAAGAATCGGGGAATCCGAGCCAGAAGCTGACGGAGGGACAGAGACAAAGGAGGGTCCAGGGGCAGAAGTCTGAGTAAACACAGCAAATAAATAGCTAGGGGTTCGTTGAACTCTCCTCAATCACTCGTCGCCAGTGCGAAATTGCACAGTTGCAACAGCAGCCGCAGCAGCAGCAGCAGCAACATCAGAGCACAGCGGCAACTGCAACTGCAACTTATGGAGAGAGAACGTGACTGGGTTCCGATGACAGCAATGGATGCAGTGCATCAGCTGCAGAGCTGTGTGCGCACAAATAATCGAGATGCCATTTGGCAAATTTGCTGCGAGTGGGTGTCTGGCAGCTGGAGGATGGAGAATAGACGTAGACATGGTCCTAGGCCTGGACCTTGGTAATCGAGACACGCAGCTGAGGCAGCGGATTCGTGGGTTCAATTAGCGGGAGCCGTGACTTCTGGATGGGATTCTGGGAAGCCGCGTCAACGGCCATTTACATGGAGCAGTTACCAAGTTCCCGGCTCTCAGCTCTGGAACGCCTGCTGATGGTTGGCCTGGCTCATTTGCAGCCGCTTATGGAGCATCCGACCTGGCAGCTGCCTGCTCCGGCCATAAATCAACTCCAGCGTCCGCGCATGCGCCATACTTAGTGCTATTAAAACGTCACGGAAGTCGGGACGTGAGCAGCAGCAGCAGCAGCGAGAATGCTAGTCCGAGATCCAGGGAGCGAGCATATGGGATCACAGCACGATCCCTGGGAAATGCTGGCCCGAGTCTGGGGTCCAGGTAATTGTCAGCATTTATACGCGATCAATTAGAGTGGAATCGGTGGGGAAATTGGGAGGGAAATCGCGGGGAACAGCCGCTGGAAGATGTGCTCCCCAGTTGGCGTGACCCGACCCGACGGCTGTGGGGATTCGCATGTCAAGGGGGCATTTGGCCCGACTGCAGGCTCCATCAATCTCTGGAACGCCGCTGCGATGTGTCTCAAATGGCACGTTAACGAGTTCAAGTGGCTCACAGGCCGAGTTCAAAGGTGTTTGCTTCGCCGAGAGTTTCGTTTGCATGTCGCCGCTGCCTGCCGCACTTTTGGGAAAATTCTCCACACGCCAACAAAGGAAAGCGCGCTGCTCTTTCTTAGCTTTCCCCTGGAAAATTGGGTTAACCCGCCGCCGTCGCTCACCAAACACCAGAAAGCCGAGGGTTAGTTGCCGGCGAGATGAGGGGTTATGACTATATATACAGGGTCTATGGCTATGATTTGATTCGGGCTGATTGTCTGTAATTGGATGGAGGTCTTTCTCTCTACCCCAAAAGCGCTACGTGCCGGGGAGTTACCAAATACCGGGGCTGGGACTAATGATGGTACCAAGCTCAGCTCACCTTATCACAGCCGCCAGATCCAGATCCAGATCCAGATCCCGAGCTAGAGCCATGCCGCTCCAGGGACAGAGTGCCCGCCTCCGACTCCACGGGTGTTCGGGGCTGATGCACCAGCTGTATCCTGCCCTGGGATATCTGTATGTAATTCGGTGGCGGCGGCATCGCATCGTGCACATCGTCCTTGTCGTCCTCATCGCAGTCCTTCTCGTTTTGCCTGCAAGGAAGGAGAGCAGAAAAATCAAGATCAGTTTTCCGTTTCGGCCTTGGGTGTCGGGTTGCAAGCATAGCTTGGAGTTGCCCAACCATGGACAGTGGGCAGTGGCCACAAAGTGGTTTCCATATCGCCATATCGCCATTGCATTTACTGACATATTTCCCGGATTGCCCCATAAAGAAGTGTCAAAATATTTCCTTTGGCTGTGGTTGCCGTTGCTTATCGGCGAAACTCACACAAAAATATAAAATAAAATAAATATAAAGCAAGTGCCAAGGTGTTGCACAATGCAAAAATATCCACAGCAAGGAAAATAGTTAAGGAAAATTCAGGCCATAACAAGTGATTTCAGGAGATAATTGTAATGGGTAATACACTGGGGGAAATATGAGTTAAAGATATATTCAGGAAATAATGGGTTCTTTTAATGGATTTAAACTAAAGATATAAATAAGACAGATCATAGATAGATCGGTTTTAACAGAAGACAAGTGCAGGAGGTTTTTTGAACAGTGTGTTTCGATACTACCCTTGTATAGATTTTTGATTTGGGAATTTGTAGTGCACATTTCGGAAAGCAAAGGGGGATTTTTATATCTTGTATGCATTTATTTAATCATTTATTATAAATAACAATAATTGATTGTAAGACCATTTTGATTGAACCTCTAAAAGATCTCCAATTTATTATCTAAGAATTACCTTATTTTACCAAACAATTCATACATTTTTCCGTAGTAATATGTTTTCAAGAGCTTTTTGTTACAGTGCACTTCTCGTAACCTGTGAGCCTGTTAACCCGTGTTTACTGTATGCCAGTTAACTTCAATTGATGGGGGTTACCACCTCGGGGCTATTTTTGACGCGACCCAAAAAGACTGTGACAGAGATATCAATTGCATTCTCTGAGCCATGGTCGAAGAGTGTGCAAAGTGTGCATTCGATAGATGCATTGCCTGGAATCACCTGCTGGGTTTTTCGGGGGCTTTGGGGGGAAGACTCGGTTAGTTTGTGGCCAAACTAAGAGCATAAGTATCCTCCGCATCCCATTGCTAACAACGAAAAGTCGCTCGTTATTTCCAATTGAATTTGCAGCTAAGTGCAAATAATTCGATAAAATTGCCACTCGGAGGCATTCGAGTGGGCAAACACTGGCCAGAAAAAAAATAAGAAAAAATCACCATGAGGCCAAAATGCTTTTCGGCTTGCCAGCTTGTCTACGTTCACATCTAAGCCAAGTGATGCACAAAGAAAAATTAAACAAACTTCAATGTTGAGTCTATATTTTTAGGGGTTAATGAGCATGAATTAAATTATATTGATGTGATGATTATATTTAGCATTAAAATCTTTGTAAATCTTAAAGATTTTACTATTGCTGTGCTAGGAATCAGAACTAAAATCATATTTTATTTACCAAATAAACAATGTCTTACTTCTGATTATAATGAAGTGTGCCATATAATATAAAATATTTTAAAATGTTTTTGAGACCCAGGCTTCCATTAAATATATGATAGGAAATCAACTTTAGGTTAGCTACTTCTTAATCAACTTCTAGCCCCCAATTTCTTGCCATGTACCCCTCTCACCCTTTTGGCTTTTAGCTCTTGGCCCGGTCCAGCTGCAATCCAGTTTTACTCACTCTAACTATCGAGTTGCAGTTGCCGACTTGAGTTGAGTTGAATAAATGGCCACAAAAAGAGCAGCAAACAATCTTACAAGCTAATCGCACAAAATGTTTCGTTTCGTGTTTGACGTTGACACCGGCCAAGTGGGCAGTGGTCAGCTCGGATACTATATATATCCACACACACATATACATATATATAGAGTTAGAGTTAGAGTCCCTGGCATATCGGTGTCCATATCGCTGGGTATCGTTTTTTTTTCTTCAAGACGCAGAATTCTGCCGCTGCCCACGTGCCGCGTCGCAGAACTTCCATCCGTCTTTGATTTATAGGCATCGAATAAAGCAATCAAAATCAATTTAACTGTTATCAAGCTGGCCATTGGCAGCTGGTAATTAAGTGAGACGCCAACTATTGGCTCGCATTGGCATCGCATCACATCGCGTGTCAGTGAATCAGCGGCTCCTAGCTGCCAGCTCCCAGTTTCCAGCTGCCTGTCTTGCATTAGATGCAAACCTAATTAGCCAGACGAGTGCCATCATTGGCGGAGTCAAAAGGCCAGCTAATGGCATTACAGGGCTTTAATTAACGTGGCCCGCCGCCCCGCCGCCCGTTCCTCGCTCTGCGATGCCAATTCCTATCCCGATGCCCCACTCCCGATGCCAGCCCATCGATTGACAGTGAAATAGTGCCACAGGCGGCAAGGTGCAGAGTGCAATAGCTGCACTTTGGGCGGACCAATTTAGCACTGACTCATCTCGGCCAGCTAATGTGTGCATAATGGGTACTGCAACAAAAATTGAGGCTCCAAATGGGAATACAGTTGGAAAAGAATGATGGAAACAAGTGATGGGGTTACCTATATTGTTTACATAAAAATATATATCGTCTGTTAATGTTAATATTTAGATGTTTTATCTAAATGTTTATACCAAACTAAACAAAATTGAAAAAAATATAAATCAATCTTTATATAAAATTATAACATTCCATTAAGCTTTTATTTGTCTGCCATAAGGGATATATATATTAACTCAATTTTAACATACAGAAAATAAGGGAGTCAACTTTATCTGTTTTAAAGAATATTAAGTCTTAAGAAGTAGTAAATTTAAAGAAAAACAATTCAGGAATGGTCGAAACATTAGTTACAACTTTTTGATATTTTAGAGTTTTAAAAAGTATTGAAATAATAGTCAAATATTTTTCAAAACTACTATTTTTGTGTATTATAGTGCTATCATTACTAGAATTAATACACCAAATCAGAAGAGTTTTGAGAAATAATTGACAATTATTCTGAAGTATTATAATGCTATCACTACCAGAATTTATACCCAAAATAAAATATAATATTTATTTTTTTAATATCTCTAGATCCTCTAAAAGTTTTAACTAATGTTTTGACCTCTCTATGTGAATCATAAAAACATTAACAATTTAACACAGAATTTGGCGCATCAAACATTTATTTTTATATTTTCATTAATACTGTTTAGGGATTAGAAAACCCTAGTTATTTTTGTGACACCCTCGTATATGTATACATATTGCAGATTTTCTTTTATTTGCTAACTACCTAATATCTCTCAAAATTTCAATACCAATCCCTAATCTCTCAGTGCATTCAAACAGGAGCCATAAGTTACGCACACGTTTGGCTTGAATTTGCATTCCCATCGAAGCGTTTTTCGTCCAATGTGCAAATGACGGAGACACAAGGGAATCGTTCCAGCATAGCTATGACTATGGCCATTCCCTGGCCATCGGTCATTCGGTTAAACCTCCAATCCCTCCAACTCCAATTCCAATTTTCAGTCCCCCAATCCCGGATCCCGGATCCCCAATGCCCAATGCCCAATGCCCAGTGCCCAGTGCCCAGTGCCTCCTCTCTTGTTCTTTTTCTGCCTTTGTGGCACATTCGTTCACTGATTATGCGTTTTATGCGACGACCATAAATTTCCGCTGTCGCCGTTCCTTCACGTCGCCCGTCGCTCTGTGCTCAACCTCATCCGCCGGCCGGAGCGCTTATCACTGGCCATTGCAGTTGGCATAAAAATAAATATTGCACAAATGCGTATAAAAAATAAATAAAATAAAGCAAGTAGCCGCCGCGTCGTTCCGCTTTATACGACCTACAAGTAAGCCGCATAAGGCGCTTACTCCCGCCGATATTTCCCCCTCGATTTTCCGGGGGAATCTTTCTGTCCCTTCCGTCTTTTAAGAGCGATTTGCCGGGCATAATTACGCGAACGTTGTAATTGGGGGCTGTGGCTGTGGCTGCTACTTCTGCCACCGATAAGCCAAGACGCATAATTGTGCTCTCGGAATTCCAAGACAAGAGCCCATAAGCTTAAGCGGATTCCTCGGTGATGAGTGACCCTCTGATTGGTAATTTGTTGACCGTTTTGGAAACACTTAATCAGAGAGTCACTCTGAGGAAATCCATAAATCTGTAAGCATTCTTTAAAGGCAATAAGGTACAAGAAGCAGCTTGGAGATTAATGCTATCATAATCAGAATTAAAGAAAATCGCGGCTTTATTGTAAGTAATTTATTTGAGGCTAATATTATTATTAAAGCACCTCATTAATTATTTATTTAAAATTTTAAAATGCCATAAAATCAGAGCTTTAAGTAAGCCTAGGGGGATTTTCTTAAACTATTGCAAGTTTCGTGTTTAAAATAGGAAAGAATATCTATAAACTGTTCTAGAACTCGGAAACCTTCAAATTTTAAGCTTTTCGAGATTTCTGAACACATTTCAAATATTATCATTGAATGTAGCATAATATTTCAAAACTCTTCAAAGAAATAAGCATAACTATCGACCAATATGGGCTATAATACTCAACTGCCTACTGACGGCAGCTAAACGCTTAATTTGCATTAAGCACACTGAATTATTAAACAGCGAATGCAAAGTGCATGTGGGAATATTTACACTAGGTGTGTGTGCGGTGTGTGTGTTGACAATGAGGTCGCCAGAGCAAATAATTTACAGTTCTCTGCAGTAATTGCCATAATTTTCGACTGCCATTCGGTGCAAGGCTCTCCCCCATCTCAGGCATTGCTCCCCTTTGCCCGCCTCCCCATTCCTGTCATGAATATTGAAAATCGAAGTTAAAGTTGAGCCGCCCAGCTGTCCAACTGTCCGAATGTCCAACTGCCAGAGCTGCGCTCCGCTTGTGGGTGCCCACTGACATGGGCGTGGGCTGGATTCAAAAACAACAACGAAAAAAAAAGAAACAGAAACTAAAACTAAAACTGAAGCTGGATCGGAAACTGAATCAAACAGTGACCACACGCAGATGAAGTTGCAGCAGGCGAGGTCTCCACTTGGAGTCGAGATTCTGTAACCCACTCTGCCAGCTATGAGTGGAGATAATAATGTTTAATTACTGGAGTTCATATATGTATAGTCTCATAAATCGAAAGCAGTTTAAGATATCTGCTCTACTCTATGAGATTTATATTTTTCTGAGTATTGAATTCTCTGAATCAAAATTACTTTATCTTAAATATTTCAAGTTTAAAATTATGAAAGTTTAAATATAAGAGTAGAAATTAGCTAAGAATATGTGGGAAAATAAGAGAGCTTCTTGTATAATTCAAACAAGGAGCAGCTCGTCTATAAGACCCTTATATAAACACAATATTTCAAATTTCAAAAATATCATCTATAAGATTTATGTGAAATTTTCTAACTGAATGTTTTCAATGCCTACTTTTAGATACCCCTTTAAGTACTTTTAAATCACCATTGATTGAACAGAACTATAACTCCAATGATCTTCTTGTAAGTGAAGTCACCCTGATCTCTTCTATACCAAAACTGCAATCTAGTATCTTGTGGTTCGCTACTGTCTGTCTTTCTGCCGGAGCAGTGAAGTTCTCAGTTTGCTGAATTGCATAATTTATGAGCCTTAAGATCGATTTTAATCGCCAGTGTCTCGCATGGCTTTTTATGGCAAGAAGTTGGAAAAACAAAGTGCCTGGGGGGCGTGTGAGTCTCACTGTTCTCTGTGCCTTCACCGTTACATACATGCACTCTATGTACGAACATTTATGCATACATATGTTCTCGTGTTGATTCTCAACGCTCTTGTTAATTTATTCATGAGTCGGCGAGCGGGCTAAGCTTCCGTTATAAATCCGCGCTTAGTGCACTCCACGCCCGGCTGCACATTCTGCCACTCTTTGTGTTTGTTTGCTCGCCAAAGGGCCCTCGCCTCGTATAGCATCGCATCGCAGCGCCTCGCATGTAACCCATTTCGCAGAGTTGAAACAAATCCAGCTACACATAACCCAAATAGGCGTGTCACTCTACGTCTGTTTACCGTAGAACGGGGTCTCAATTCAGGGGTGTCTTTAGTGGCCTTTTTTACGCTAGATCTAGCTATATTAAATAATTCCAAATATACCTATATTTTGGTTACAAGATGGTTACTTAAGTCCCATAACTGGAACATCTCATGCTCGTGAGCTGTATCTTTAATTGTAGAGATCACAACTTCTCACGTACTTGGAAAAAAGAGAGAAATAAGAACGAGTGTCATATCCCTTTTGCATGCTTTGCCTGCAATGTACAAGCGGTAGCGAACGAGAGAGAGATTTTTTAGTTACATTCTGAGAGAGGTTCTTCCATTTTCTCTCTTTGCTCTTCTATAATTCTTTTCATGTGCTTATGGGAGCTGAACCGAATGATTATACAGATTGAACCGAATTAGCTATTATAATTACATTATTTTATATTCTTTCCTTGACCATTTTAGCTACCACTTAACCAAAATAATATGCCTTTGCCATCACTGCCACTTTCCAGATTGTGTGTGTTTTGTCAGTGCAGAGAGCACAGCCCATGGTGTTGGGCAAAGTCAAACAAGAGGCCAAAAGTGGATGCATCTGCATCTGAATGCGTGTGTGTGAGGCTTAGGGCCCAGCTAAGTAGTTAATGCATTGTTTCCCAGAGCTCTGATGCTCCAAAAAAGTCGTAGGCGTGATGAGAAATGCGAGTAGTGGCTGCCTCTCATATATCCCAACTGACGTAGACGACGACGACGACGCGTTGATGTTATCGATACGTCGATGACCCACATCTGGATTCGCTTTCCGATCCACTGATACTGCCTGCCTGCCTGAGCCCACACTGGAAATTTGCATAATTTGACGACAAGTCGCGGCTCGGAGATTTATTATACGCGCTTCATAATGCACTTCATGCGAGCCAAGACGCCGAGTATGGTTAAAAACCAACTGGCGATAAGCATCGTATAATTGTGTCGAGCAGGAAATTACGACGACATAATTGAGTGCCATGTTGCCGAATCGAAATGAGATCGCACTTGGGACTGGGACAGGGATGGGGAGCCCCTAAGCCGCCATGGATACGTTTAAGCCACGGCTTATAGGCCGTGTATTGTCGGGACCCGCACAATTGTCAATTCGAAATTATACGACTGAATGGCCCAGAGGCGCCGAAAGCTGAAAGCCAAAAGCCACAGCCACAGCCACAGCCACAGCCATATGTACAACTGCTATTTGTCCGTGTGTAAATACGAGTATTTATGCAAATATAAACAAGGGCCAAGCGGCTTCCATACAAATACTGTAGATTATAGCCATAGACATGCGTCACGTTTGATTCCGGGAACGGCGGCCAAGGAGCAACTAAAACCAAAACCAACACGAAACGGAAGTCAAGTGGACACTTGCTGCTTACCTGGCCAAACACCTGGGGACCTGCGTTGATTGACAGGCGCGAGCCGATGGTGGCCATTGCATTTGCATTTCCAAACACTCGCCAAATTAAGGAGCTTTGGGGATTTCAGTTTAAGTCTATATATAGAGTTGCGAGCCAACACAGATGTTGTAGAAGCACACTTGTGTACTCTAGGGGACTGTGATTGAGGTGTTTCTTGTATCTTAGATTGGTATTTCTGATCTGAGCAAGAATTTTTTGTGACTAACCAGCAAGAAGATGTATTCAAAGTCTCAACACGACGTACAAGGACACTTTAAAGGATGTTATAAATCTGATAGTTGATAGTCACGATACCTGTCATAGTTAAGAAACCCTTAATAATCTTCTAAAGTCCTTTAATATTCTCTTACTTAATCTTAGAGGACTAAGCTCAGTTTAAACATTAAAATAGTTAATACAATGTTGCAGGTAGTATTACCTGTTATAGCCAAGAAACCCTTAAGGCGTATATAGTTTTATCCTAATATTCTTAAACCTAAACTTACAGGTTTAAGTTAATTTAAGTGATCAAACATTAAGGAAGGTTGTACAATATTCCAAGTACTATGAAATTCGATTCTTCTAACTAACTTCCAGCTACAAACTTGTAGCTTTTAACTTGTAGGAGCACCATACTTCCCGATTGATTGATCCCTGTAATACCTGCAATTTTCTCTCAGTGCGATGGCTCTGCCTCCCTGCCAAAGGAAGCCGTCAAGGTGCAGCCGTCGGTTTAGAAAGTTATTTGCATGTAACGCCTTAGCCGAGGCCGCTCCTCAAGTCTCGAGTGCTTTGCATGCAGATTTCTGATTGGCACTTGGCCAAAGCGGAAGCGATCGCTGACGCGCTCTCACTTCAAGGACAATGGCATGTTAATTAGGGGGACACCAAGAGGTGGCTCCGCTGTTGCCAAAATATGTTTGCTTCACACACTCTCCATTCCACGCACCCTAATGACCCATAAACACTGGCTCAATAGGCCATATCCGCTGGCGTTGGCCAGATAACGCTTTTTTGGTTCGAGGCACCTGTCGCCCCATAGCTAGCCTCCTCCCCCCACCGCCAGCCACCTCTATAACGAATGCCAGGTCGGGTCATAAACACACATACCCACATATAAATTCTGTTTATCAACAAACATTTTCGCTGGCCCCACGAACAACAATGGCGCATAGTTGGGCGCTGGGCGGCTGTAAAATGGGGAGTTTGTAAAGGCTACAAGGGGGTGGTGGTGGTGGTGGTGGTGGCTGGTGGTGTTGGGTGGGGTTTTATTTTTGGGGTACCAGTGCCCCACCCAAGGCGACCAAACCCAAAAACTGGCTTGCGTTTAAAGCGAGCGTTAAGGGCAAACTTTTAATTAGAAAGCAAGTACGGTCAGCTGCAAAATGGTGAGCTGGGGAGTTGGGGAGCAGAGGCAAATGGGGAAACTATGCACGGGAATATATTTCATTAGACTCTTATGTATACACATGTACGGAAGGGGTGCACAGAAAACAAAGGGGGAGGTGGTAGACAAATTGGAAATATTTAAGTAACAGATACTACAATTTAGTGACTATTCAAGAAGAAGTAAAGAGCTTTCTTTGGCTTCATTAAGTTCTGGGTTTAAAGTCATGGAAATACACTTAGGATTTATGAAATAGTGTTTGTTACAATTGAGAAATATCACTGATATTATTAGCAGCATAAACGGGGTGCTTAAATTTCTAGACATTTTGAGTTAAGTGGATCTAGATCCCTTCTAGATCTCTTCTTAGGGATCTTATTCTGTTCTTCCCTCAAGTATTCCATCTTGCTTCTTATAAATTTCCCTTTTTTACTATTTATTCTTGTTTGTTGCCTTGCTATTTCTCTCAGTGCCTGCGTGTCTCGCCGGTGGCACTGACTTTTCCAAGCCAGCGAACTCTGCATGTCAAAGCCCAATAACGGAATTGAACGCACAATAGTTGGCAATCAACGGAGCTGAACTGGGGTAGGTTAGGGTCATGCCACGCATCAGGGAATGGCCCCAGAGCCAGAGCTCCACTCCAGCTCCAGCTACAGCTCCAGCTCCAGCTCCAGCTACAGCTCCTGTTCCAGTTCCAGTTCCCGATCCCACTCCCTGCTCCCTCATCCATTCCCCGATGATAAATCGCAGGCCAACTTCGCCTGTGCATCTGCATGTGTCAGCCGCTCATTAAAAAGGTATTCATCATTATCGCGACACTCCGCGCCGCTGCAGTTGTCGCACCCAAAGTGAAAACGGAACCAAGACTGGCTGCGAGAATTGGATCTGTCGCTATATCTTTTGTGGCGGCATGTCTGCTGTCAAATGCCATACCACCAAGGGGTGCTCCTTCTCTCGGATGTTTTTATGAATTTCACCGAAGTTCACTGGAGCCGTGCACCGCCACCTTAATCCCCAGCCAAAGTGATCGATGTTCGGGAAGAGTGTTTACTTGGTTTATTTTGCAA
Organism: Drosophila jambulina; assembly: GCA_018152175.1. Lineage (NCBI taxonomy): Eukaryota > Metazoa > Arthropoda > Insecta > Diptera > Drosophilidae > Drosophila > Drosophila jambulina. The sequence continues at coordinate 10,563,864 of JAECXH010000113.1, read as the reverse complement.
TCTTGGCTGGCATTACTTGTTGCTCTTGTTGCCTCATAAAACGCTTCAAGTTATGGCCAAAAAACTAATCTTTAACATACATCAAGAGCTAAGCGTTTTGGCCAAGCTAAATTAGTTTTGATTTATTGCAAAATATAGATGCCAAGGTGGCGAATTAATGATATAAAATACAACAAGCTCACGATGCAAAACGTGTTGTTATGCAAATTGGTAAGACATGCAGTCAGTCTTGAAAATAAACGTTAGGGAAATGTTAATAAAGCTATTATAATGAATATAATATAGGGTTTAGGGAGAGTTTTCTAGCGAATGATAATGAGGTATTCAATGAATATATATAGATAACTGAAAATATATGGTGCTCTTTATCTGTTTAGCTTTTAAATTGGTTCATAAATACACATTTGCTATGGCAGAACCAAGAAAATAACTCTCAAGTTACTGATGAGGCCCAGGGCATTCGAGTTTCGTTGTGAACCTGGACATGTGTGACATCTCAAAGTGCAATTGTAATTCCCTTGCTTTCTTTTCTCCCTCTTCTTATATGTATTTTTTTCTCCATTTGTGTTATTGTGAAATTGTTCAATAATTTTTCTTTTTCTTGGCCTGTCCCCGGTGCCAGTCGTCATCGTCATCCTCCTCGACGGAATGAGATGCGTTATGCGATATGCGCGCCACTTTGGCTTATGATGGAATTGACACTTCAGTTTTTGTGACACACCGAGGAGTGCGGGACGCCCATCACAAACAGACCCGGGCACTGATATAGACAAGAGTGTGTGGAGTACTACATAACCCCCAGTCGGGGAGTATGCGAGAGATGCCAGATAGTGGAGGCAGACGCACTTCAAATGCACAAAATGGCATTTTCTTTTGTGTGTGCAATGAATGCTTTTCCTTTGCTCTGCCCACCACCGGGTGGGCGTTATATTCTACTCCAGTGTGGAGTGGGGACACGGCGTTTTACGGCCAAGTGGAGTTTGGAGATGCGTTCGTTAGGGTTGCACAGGCAGAGCTCGACCTCTCCGAAGTCCATCACTTGGCAACATACCAAACCGAGATGGGACTCCCCTCAATCACTAGGAAACATAACTTGATAACAGCCCTCGGAATGGACGTTGTGTAAATTGTTTTGGCATTACGAAAAGTTAGAGTTTTGTATTTCCGCTAATTGCCAGAGCAGCAGCAGCGGGCAGCCCTGAAGCTTGCCTCGGTTTAATTTCCATTTTATTCGTTTTTCGTTTCTCGTTCCTCGTTTTCCTTTGTGTGTAATCTAAGCTGGAAAATGGCGGGGGGCAGTACATAGCCTACATAACTGTAAGTTCCCAGGGCCTCACGCTTTGTTGCACCACATTTCCCTTAACTTTAACCCATAAAAACCAAGGCACATGCGCCGCGTCGAGAGATGTAAGAGATACATTTGATACAACACACACGCCGGCACGACGGAGCTATATAGCTGAATCTGTAGGCAAAGGCCGGAAAACAATGGTTGGAAAAACGGGCGAAAAATGGGCTCGATATTGAGAACGAATGAATGAAGAAACTGCCGGCGGATATATATCGTTGGGTTCTAGTGTTGGTGTCGTGGGTTGTATGCGGTCTGTATCCCGTATCAATCATAATTAGGCATCCAGTGGTTGCAAGTTTTAAGAAACACTAATGTTTCTCCTACTCTGCAGCATTCATCTCAATGACTTTAGGTTTTATGTTCGTGAGAATTCATCATTGTGCTCCTTGGAGCTTGGGTTTACAGAGAAAGAAAATGAATGGTTTATGAAATGTACTATGAAATGGGAATGGAAATCAGGGTGAGCATTGGGGAGGAGAATTTTCTTAAGAATTCTACATAGAAGACTGCCTTAGGAAATGTACTTTAAAACGCTGTCAAAATCTCTTAAATACATTTTAAAATATTGAATTTAAATAATTCTTAAATGAGAAATTTTAGTAAATTAGTATACAATGAACAGTACTAAAATGTCAATGTCCCAAGTCAAGAGCTCTTTAAGTTTTAATTACCAGCAAAACCACACTCCTGGCCCCAGGAACTCTTAATCATTTCTTCTTAAACAAAGAAATCAAGTCGCTTTAGCTTTGGTTTTATTTTAAATGTTATTTTTTTTTAAGTGCTCTTTATGCAGCTGCACTTGGCTTCATCCGACTTTCGGGGCCCACATCCCAGCACATCAAATGTTTAGTGCTTAATAAAGTGTGTTATGTCTTTCGTGTAATTATTTTTAGCTTTAGTTGCGCTTGATTGCCATGTTACGACGATGAGGAGAGGAGGAAAAGTGGGAAAATGGAGGGGGCAAAAGGCATCGCAGGCGTTGTTTTTTTCTAAGCGTGTGTGGGCCTCGGAACAACACAAGATCTTAAAGGTTTTTTTGGAACCGAAAAGACCGAAAAAACACAGGCAGACACCCAATCCCCACCAGAGTCAGCTCTCCTCCATATATAGTATGTAAATGCGAGAGTTCCACCTACAAGGTGCTTTGGGCTTTTGGGTTTCTATTTGCACAGGTGTTTTTAGCACCTGGGTTCATGGGTGCCTCTGATGTGTTTGGGGCATTAGTTATCATCATCAGAAGCCGCCCCTCCGGGGGCGTGTCACCGTTAAGTGCTAAAAGGCATTCGACTGCACTTTTCTGTAATAATTAGCACATCATGACTTGTAAATAGAGGCCACCAGAGATGGGGGCAACACGTTCTCAGTGGACTCAGGCGTGTGTGTGCCCTGCTTTAGGTACTCTTGGTTTCAGTGGCTGCCGGGAAAAGTATCACAAGGTTTTGGAGGGAAATTTTTAAATAAATTTACTAACTGAACTATATTTAATGTAAAAATATTATTTCTTTACGTAAAATGTATTAAAATAGAGAAAAAGCATTGTAGCTGGCCAAAGTTTATAAGGTTTCTAATGTTTCAAAACTATTTCTTGTCTTGTTTTCATTTTAGAAACCTATTTAACTAACCAAAGATTGCATTAAATAAATACATTTTTAATGAGTCATGTTTATACCATTTAAAATAATAGATTTCTTCCTATAACTGATCTCTTTTTAATTATTTTGTTCATGAAAACATCAAATTTGACCCAAATTAGGTCAAAGTGAGGTTTGTTTCTAGTAAATAAATTCAGAATTGGGTTATTAATTACAATTTTAAGGTATGCCCAATGACTCAGCTAAAGAATTTCCCAAGAGTCACTATCGAAGGGCAAAGTTTTTAAAGTTTTCTCAATGATTTCCCATTTTTCGCGCAGAAGAAACTTGAATAGTTTTTGGCGGAAACTTTCATTGCTTTTCTCATGGCGATTGCTTTTCCCACGAAAATAATTTGGCAGATGGCTTTTTGATTGCTCCGACTGTTAATTTTCGGAGATGTAATGCCCGGCGGGCCAGCTCGAACTTCGATTTGGAATCGCAGCCATTGGAGCATAATTCAATTTTCGCTTTCGGCCAAACGAAACCGGTCCGAGATGGCAGCAATCAGCTAATAATAAAGATTTTAAACTAATTGGCTCATTTAACGCAAAGGAAAAAAAAATCATTATAATAATGATGACGATGACTGATGACTGAATAGATCTCGGAGTTTGCCCGGCAAAATCATGGCCTTCGGGGAGCCGGAGAGCGGCGGAGCAAGGAGTGTGGGGGATTGTAAGTCGCCAGAAAAATTAATTATACAAAAGTAAGTTTTGCCATTGCAACGTTCCCTTTTTTTTTTTTTTTATTTTATTTTCGCCTTGTCGCGATACCCTCCCAGTTTTGTCAGCGATTTTGCAAATTGAAAAGGCAACTCCCTTTGGCTCCGGCTCACGACTTGGGCCCCCTTCGGCGACCAATGACCTTTATCGCGAAAGTCATTAACGAAGGAATTGGGGCATGGCCAAGACGGAATGAGGAAGGAGCTCAGGTCCAAGGAACAAGGAGGACGAGTAAGAAAGGACAGCATTGATAAAGTGGAGGGAAACACATAAAAGCTGCTGCTGCTGGACATAATCGTCGCCGCGGGGGCGATGAGGGGGTGGCGTACACAGGAAAAAATTACTCGGAAATAAAGAAATTACTCGGAAAGAGAAGGAATTAAAGAAATAAAGTGTCTGAGATTTTTTGGGATTTTCGGTGATCTTATTAGGTAAAAAGATAAGGTAAAATATTTATTTATTCAAACAAAAAATTGCACCAATTGAATAAAAGCATTTTAATTGTTTAAGCCAGAGCTTGAAAACATCTATTATTATTGATTACATTTCTAGAGTTTTCCATATAAAAATATGGAGTGCCTGTCTATCCTAACTCTGTTCAATTTATATTCATTTTAATTTCATAATTTCATAACCTTGACCTTTTTGTAATTATGTTAAATATTGAGTTAACTTTCCACATATTTCGGCCACTTAACCGAGGTTACTTTTGTGATTAAATTCTTAGTTAATTTCCTATCCTTCCCTATTTAATTGTTATTAACTCAACGGAGTAACAAGAGGTCTCATATAAATAATAAAAGTATAGCCCTCATTTATGCATTGATAAAGATATACAACCACTTATCAGACTATTAAAAATACTCTAAAAATCTTCAGATAAATAAGTAATTTTGAAGTGAAAAACATTATATACTTTAAATTTACACAAAATAATTATAAATTTAAAGTTCTTAGCTTTATAGACTTCTTATTTTAGGTGTAGGAGGGAGTTTTTCTGGTGACTTACTTGCGTGCCAGGCGCTTCCTAATTCCGGCGAACATTTTCGGTGCTCCTTTCGCTGCTCGCCTTTATCCGTTTTTATGTCCGTACTAATGTTGTATTGTAAATTAAATTGCCGATTTCCGGAGGGTTCCCTCACTCTCTCCCTCACCTTTTTTTCCCCCTATCGCAGAAAGGGCCAAAGGCAACAACAAAATTCCGGCGACACTTAAAATTAATTAAAAAAACAGGGAAAAGCGCAAACGCAATTGTCGCGCAGCTTCATGTACTTGTTGGTTTTTTGCTTGTTTTTTCTGTTCATTGGGTGAGTTGTAGCTGTTGTTGTTGTGATTGGCAGCTTTTGGACGCCTCATTGCAAGCCAGCAAGCAGGCAAACAAACAAACAAACAAGCCAGCTAACAAACAAATGGTAAAAACAGAAACCGAAATGAAAATCAATTAGCCTAAGTAGGCAGCTGCAACTGTTTGCCGGAGATTTATTTTTCTATATATGCGTTTGGCCTTTTTCGTTATTCGATGTTGGTTTTATTTGATTTTTTCGGACGGATTGTGGATTGTGCAATCCGTAATTCGACGGAATCAATAATCCTCAGCTGCGAGCATTTCCACACACCACGCACCAGCACACACACTTTTCAATTCACTTTTCCCGCGACTCGAAATATGGTTTTTCATATTTTCATTCACTTGGCCATGTTGACAGTCTCATCGGGTTGCTTTCTGGGGAGCTGGAACGAGCCAAGGAGAAATTCACACATTATTTTCAAATTCATTTTCGGTTTTGTATCGAAATAAGAGAGGAAGCGGGGGCCCCACACAAGCGATTTATATAATTGGCGTGTCGAGTGACAAATTCAAAGCATTTGCTGCCAACAAGTCGCGTCGAATGGGATTTTTAGGGTTCGGCTTACGAGAAGTTACAGCATCGGCAGAAATGTGTCGTAATTCAGAAAATAATAATGTCATTTACTGCACTTATTGGACATGCCATAAAGATCCCTCAAAAAATGCATTAAAGTGGGAATTTATGAGCTATTTAGGGGTCTGAAAATGAAGGCAGGGTCACGTTCGTTATGCTTGATGGGGGGACTTCTAGAATTTCTGTTTAAGTTTGTGGTGAAAAAGTGTTGTATTTATGTTAATATTATTTACTTTAATAATTAATACTATTTTTAACACTTCAAACAACTTTTAAGAACATTAAATTTAATTAATTAAGAGAAGCTGAAGCCTAAAAAGAGCTTAAAACACTTTTTCACCCATTTAAAGCCAGTGGATTATCCCTCTCATTGATTACCAGGCAATTACATCATTAACTTTATTAATTACATGCAAATAAATATGTAATTAGTTTAAAAACCATTAAAATCCACAAAGTATTTGTAAATATTAGCTTCAAGGCAGTACATACAAATCAACACCTTTGCCTAGTTGCTAAAAATAAATTCCATTAACAAGCTAACAATTACTCGCCCGAGAAACGAAATACTTTAACAAATAGACTAGATTTTGCCAGCTGGCCAACTTTTAATGATGTTTTCGAGCCTAATGGGATTTCTAATTAAATGCCGTGAAAACTTCCTTAAACCATTTGACTCGAAGACAGGGGCCCACAAGGTGCGAGGGCACTTAGTGGTCCAGCCCGCAGCTGCAAAGATTTATGGTCTGTAAATTTGATGGAAGCGAGCGAAATTCGCAGAGGCCTCTGCGGGCCAAGGAGCATGGGAATGGGAATGGAAATGGGTTGGGAACGGGGACCCACTGATAAGGTGGGCCCTGCGATCTCCGCCGGAACCGAGAGCGGCGCAGGGGCCCATCAATCATGGCCTCAATCTGTGTGTGACCCCCCGTCCTTTGCTTTTTGGCCACAATGCCAGAACGGATGCAGATGTAATTACGGAACTGTTACTCTTAGGGCCCTCTGTTCGTTCGCTCGTTCGTTCGGTTCTGGGTGCCCCGCTCTTCTGCCGTGCTAATGGCTTGTATTTGGTTACAGTTCCCGGCTTTTCGGGCCGTGCACTTGGCTCACATACGAGACACAGCACAGGAGCATGGCGGCGGCAACAGATAGAGATACTTTTACGAGTGCTTGCTGGCCAAGCGTGACAAAGAACACGTTTTTTTCTGTCTGTACTGCCTGTATAGAGTGCCTGTATTTTCCATGTTTTCTCGCTGTTTTTCCAAACTACCAACTTTGCCGCTGCCAGTGAGAGCGTGAAAGAAGCAAAACGCACCAACTTGAGGCTTCTCACGCACGCGGCGGCATCTGTATCTGTATCTGGGCCTATGTATCTGCTCCGCTCGGAGGATGGATATGGAGCAGCGGCGTACTGTATCTATTGAATTGCAACACGTACAAACCGTGCATATTTCCCCCGGTTCCTGTCTCTCCAGAATACTGAGAGCACTGAGAAAAAATAGGATTTGACAGGGTGTCTATCTATCTATATCGGTTCTATATATTTTTATCTGATAGATAGTTGGTTCTATATGTTTTTATCTGATAGATAGTTGGCTTAATGGTTCCAATGCCGCATGGAATATACATTATATATGGATAATTAATATTTATAAATACTAGACATTCTAATGGGCAGATAAAGTTCGATAAGATAGTGCTATTGTCCTACTTTTGGCAAGTATCTGTAAAGAGTGATGGATATAAAAGAGATTTGAATGGGAAACAAATATGGGAGATATGCTTTGTCATAAAATTAGATGTGTATAAATATGAAGAAGATACTATAATTTTGTTTAAACATAAATTTACATATGATTGCAACTATTTAAGAGCTTAAAAAGTATCTACAAGCTCAAAATTCAATGTAAAAATATTTTAAAATATTAATCATTTAAAATACTTGAGTATCTAAAGTTTTTTTATACATTTCTATACAAAAATTAAACTAGACCCTATACTGTTAAGTTAATTTCAGTGTGCAGCCGCCCTTGTTATGCTTCATGTTCCGCATTTGGCTCTGCCGCTATTTCGGGTCGTTCCCCCTTTTTACGCTTTTCCCGCTTTCCCGCTGTCCCGCTTTTCCCGCTCGCCCCCCTGTCCCCCCTGTCCCGCCTTTTCCCGGCTTCCCATTTTCCCCTGAATGAACAACGGAACGGAAACCTGCAGCATACGATACGCCTCAGCGAGCGTGCAATTACCACCGCAAAACAGTGCTTCTGGATCCGAATCCGAATCGGAATACGAATCCCTTCTCCATTCTCCATTATCCATTCTCCGCCATCAAAAATATCAAAAGTATCTCAAACACAAAACAAAGTAGTGCAATCTCCAGCGGCAAGTGGAACTCTTCTGATTTATGGCCCATTGTATCCGACAGATACAAAACGCTTTTACCAACAACACTCGAGGCCCACAAGTGGCCACCGCTGCTGCAGTTGCACGCTGTCCCTACCCCCTCACCCCCCCTGATCCTCTCCAGCTGCAGACCCCGTTCACTGATTACTTTGCACTCTTCAGAGCAAGTGAAATCCAAGACTCAACGCCCACAGATTGAAACACAAAGAGTTGCTCACATTTCCAAGGGGGATTTTCGGAGAGCCAGAGCAGGGAGGGGAGGGGCAGGAGGAGCAGGAGGAAGAGTGTCACCCACATGCCAACGCTGTCGCCAGATTAGAGAACAATCCCCGGTTCAACTGGCCAAGGAATTCGCCCATATCGCCTTTGTTAGAGCAATGAAAGATGATTTCTTAATAGAACTAATTTGAGTTGGCCTAAGGCAACCGCAGTTTAATGAATGCACAGCGAAAAAAAGGGATAAACAAACTTTGAAATATAAAGAGGATGGGTTTGAAGATAAATAAATAAATAATAAAATTAAATGACCTAGATTAAGCCAAAAAGATTTGACTTGCTCAAGCGACCCCATTAAATTTTAGTTTGATGTTGTAGAAATATTATCTTGAATCATGACACACACATTCCCCCTTTTCGATATGAAAATATACAAAAATTGACCAAGTTTTGTTCTCTGTGATGCTGTTATTTTCGTTTTTCCACTTGCAGATGAAAAACGAGGCAGGAAAATGCGACGGGCAAATGTGCGAAATAAAAATTTCATAACGTGAAATTAGCGCACATAACTCGAATGCAAATGCAATTTGGGCACGTCGCTGCACAGAGGCGAGTACGTTGGGGGCAGAGGGGGAGGGCTTACAGAAGGGGTGGCACAGGAACAGTAGCAGGAGCAGGAGCAGGAGCAGAAGCAGGAGCAGAAGCAGGAGCAGGAGCAGGAGCAGGAGGCGAACCCCCAACCGATGACTCTGATGGAGATGGCTGGCTGAGTTCGGTTCGAGTTGCTTGGCTGCCCATAAACGAAGCAGCAGCTGCATCGCAAAAAAAAGAAACTCCTTCTTCCCCCTGCTACGCCTTTGTGAAAATATCTTGAGTAACGGGATTTATAATTAAACATAAACCCGGCGGATCCGCAGACTCAGCGACTACACGCCGCAGAAGTCCATTTATGCCAATAAGCGAAAGATGGAAAATAAAAACTTAAGAAGCTACGCATAAGGCGGCTCCTTTCGGCGGTTTTATTTATTTTATTTTTTTTTTTGCTGACAGCGAATGTGTCGCCAAGTTGGCTACCTCACTGCCCCCAACCCCACTGCCCCTTTCCCCGAAGATATCGGGAAATGAGAGCGCAAAATAAACAAATCATAAATCTGTGAAAAATATGTTTTATGGCTATGTGCATGACCGCGACCACCCAAAATATGCCTGATCCGTGGGCCACATTCGCGCTCTCGTGTATCCCGCAGATGCACAGATACTCGCGCGTACGTGTAGATACTTCTGTGCGTTGTCAGCGTTTTCGGACTAGATTTTTATGCGTTTACCATTCGCAAATGCAAATCTTTCGTTCCTTCTTTTTTGTGGCACACAGTTGTCCAATTAGACTGAAATGGCTGTGTAAATAATACCCACTCCACTTGTTTGTTTGTTTTTCGCCAGTTTGATGGTTAATCGAGTGAAATGCAATCAAATTTACCTACCCTGCACAGCTGACAAGCAAAGTTCTCCCTTCCACGGACCCCCTCAAGTGCTGGCTGGCCATAATAAATGCCAATAAAAGTTCACATTTAACCCATAAAACTTCGATCGGGGAATTGTTACCTGTACCTGGCTTCCAGCTTTCAGCTCAATTTCAACTTTTATGGAAGTGGAAGTGGAAGTGCCGGGGAGCCGGGCTACGTGCAAAAACAACTACGGAAATCCTCTCGATGACAGGTGTAAGGGCGGGAGGTACAGGTGTGCTCGAAGCTCTTGACGGGGCCAAAAACTACATCACGCTTAGAATCCAATTAAAATTCTGTATTTGCCAATCTGCTTGGGATCAGAGTGGCGTTATTGATGGAAAGGCTTGTAAATAATGTCTAATTGCTTGGCCAGTTCGATGGGAAAAGTGTTTAACTTCAGCAGGAAAAAGGGATTCGAGTGGAAAGAGATTTTAATGGTTGAGAACTTATATAATATATATATTAAATACGAGGTATTTTGATAGGAAAAGCTTCTTAGTTAAATCTTTAAATCGTTTATACTTTTATTAGCTTTCTGGAAATGTATTTAAGATGTATTTCATCTATTTCCAAATGTCTCCAGTAAATGCTTTCTCGTTATTTCTTTTAAATATCCAAGTCTGATTGGCCTAGCTCTTAAATATATATTTTTTCTGTCAATTTTCTTTGTGTCCCCATTCACAAAAAAAAGCACTTTGTATCCTCGCATTTTACGAGTCTATCGAACCCTGCTATCTCAACCGAAGCCCACCGCTGCTGCTCCCAATAGATTTATTGCCTGGCGAGGCACTGTATTTTATATGCCTGCTCACTACCTATATCGCCTCCGTCAGGTCCAATCAATTGATGGAAAATTGTTCTAGTCTGAGCCAAAGTCTCAATTGTAAAGCGGCGTGGAAATGCAAAAACACATTTATGCGCGGCAGGCATTTTGCGAGCTTCCTTCCTCTTATGACTGGTACAAACTATACTACATTTGGAGGGCATCAACCACCCACTGACCCCGTTGTTGTAAATCTCTGGCTGGCTTTATCTTGAGCTCTGAGGCTATGTAGAAACAAACTGCGGCAGTCAGCAGAAACTATGCCAAGGCAAGAGAATTCCGCCAGCTTTCTTGGCTCTGTTTTTCTTTTCGGGGGGCGCTCTCGGAGTGTATTATTATATTCGTGGATTCTGGCCAGATTAGCCGGAGATAAGGGCAGGGGAAGCAGCCAAGACCGCGACGACTCCGATGCGGAAGCCCCATTATTTGCTTGGGTAATTAGCGTAAATTGGAGTAACATAAGCTGGCTCAAAAGCTTCGAGTGAATGGTGGACGCAAAGTAATTGCATTAAGTAGCAAATTGAATAATGAAATGAAATAACCAATTAAGAGCCCCAGGAAGTGGCCAAAACAAAACGAGACCGGGCTGAGAACCGCAAACAAGCTCAAATGACAGCATCATTGACTAAAAACGTATTTAAATAGTAGAGTATAGTAAGCCAGTTACCGGTTTTGGAGACTCGCAGGCGACAAAAGTTCTGTTGCCAAATATTGAGCCAAGAAGCTGAAAGCAAAAGGCAAAAAGCCGAGCCGAGTCGAGCCGAGCCAAGTTAGGTTAAGGTGTTGCCAAGCCAAGTAGGATGTGGCCCCCGATGCGATGTGTTATGTTTGTGTTATGAATTTCTGAATCAGAACCAGTTCGGCAAGTTGCTCGCTAACGCAGCAAAAAACTACGGGACGGGGCAAACAAAGGCTTAGATACAAATGCAAAGATACATATCCGACAGACGCAGACACGGCCACAGTCACACAAATAGATACAGATACAGATACCGCTGGAGATCCAGACGGGGCGCGAGCGAGACAACAGCGTGTTGATTTCAATTGTTGACCGTAAAATGGGCCCGAGAAAAGGTGTCAAACCAACCTTGCCGCCGTTTTATGCCCGAAATTCATATAAAACTTAAATTTAAATTAAGAGAAATACCATAAAACGAATCACCATAAAATGCGAAACGTGCCCCAAACTAAGCTTATGAAAAGCTGGGAAAAAAGCAGAAACAGACGGCGGTGGGGAAAAAATTAGTGCGTGCCTGCAAATGGTTTGCCATGAGATTGTGCCCCATGGAATTGCGAAGAGTCAACAACTACAGTGGCACAGGGCTACAGTGTGCCCTCCGTATCTCCATCACACCGCTGCTGCTTCTGCGGCTGCCTCAAGGAATTTATGATATGAGCCCAAATGAGATATGGTTATGGCTGATGTGTTTGCGTTGTCAACTCAACTCGACTCGACCCGAAGGCCCGAATAGGCAGACAGTTAGTCGGCCAGAGAGAAGTTGGGTAGTTAAGATATGCCACTGGGATAGCGCCACCACCCACGGGCAATCTCTCCTGCCCCGAATCCGTATCCGTATCCGTATGCGAATGCGTATGCAAATGCCAGGGCTTATGTGGAGCAGGAACCCTGGCTGCGGGTTTATTTATTTCCCAGCGACACGAGAAGTCAGTCCTGAGCACCCACACCCCCGACTGTGTTTTTAGAACCTATTTTTTTCTTTCGGTTTTTGTTGATTTCCTGTGGTTCTGTTGACAGCCGAAATTTTTGTGGTAATGCTTGCCTTGCTATATGTACATACATACATTCGTTCGAGTTGAGCGTAAGCCGGTGGCTCCATTTAATCCATTTAATTTGCCTGTCCACTGCTGAGTTTGTGCTTTTCATTCACATTCATTACGGAAATTAAATAATTCGGAAGGAAGTCTTTCTCGAGCTTCTCTTTCTTTGATTGTGGGTTTATTTTATATGCAAATTAAATAACTAAAAAGCTGCTCTATAGTTAGGTGAAGAATTTAAGTCAATTTAGTTATTTTTGAACTGGAAATTACTTGGTTTGTAGGTTGGTTATTTATTAACTATTTATTTGTTAACCTCAAGAATTGACTTTATATACATATTCTTGATATTTACCTAATTGCAGTTGTTAAAGAATTTAGGTTTAAATTATACACACTTTCTCAGTAACATAAAATATGCAAACAAAAAAAACTGACGTTTTTCCACCCCATGCATTTAATTGCTAGAAATATCTTATCTTATATTTACCCCTTTTGGTATTGTATTTTGTATACAAATAAATACATAAAGGTTAAAGGAATATTGTTTACTTATTTCCCTTGGCTTTGACATTAATTTTGACTTTGTTCTGCGGCTTGTAAACTCATTAAGCGACACCTGTTTTTGTTCTAATTTAATTTTGAGTTTAAACTGAGCTCCTGTAATCCTTTTCCCTGGCCAGTGTGTTTGGTGTCTTCATTTATTATGCAAATCAAATAATATCGTACATGTGTAGCCATGTTTTCTAGGCAAAAAACACGCACACCTTTTCGGACGCAGGCGCACCTTTCTGCTTCCGTATCCGGTTTTTTTTTATATATTATTTTTTTTTTGGCGGCAGCACGTGCGTGAAAATTGCGCCAGTCTGCTGAGGAGGGTTAGGAAGGGTGTGTGGGTAAAAACCTAAAGCCATTATGATTGTTGTGGCAACAGCCGTAATTAAAATGCTAGAAATTACAGGCCCAGCCACGTCTTCGGTGTCGCCGTTTTTGTGCAGTTTTCTTTATGGCAATCGGCGCTAAGGTTGCATAATTCCAGGGTTGAAGAAGAGTTCTCCTCCCCCGCTTGGAGTTTTTCCTTGGTTTTGTTTGGTTTTTTAACCGAATGCTTGTGCAATGAACCATCAGCATTTCGCTGACTGCTGACTGCTGGCAACTGGCGGCTGGCTGGTGGAATTCATTAATAATTTCCAGCGAACAAATGCGGCCCTAATCTTATCAGAAATGCGTTTTCCGGGGGGTGATTCGTTTCGATTCGATTCCTCCCATCTCCCATTACTCATTGAGCCATTACGGTTGCGAAATGGCCGCGGAATCGAAGTCGGTGGCAATTTCAGCTACCGAGCAGGCCAAGCCACACCAATACCCAATTCCCAGGCACCATTCCAGTTCCACTTCCATTCCCATTGGGATTATTAATTGAATCAATGACAAACCGAAATTCAATAAACAATAACCAGGGGTGCTCTTATCGATGGGGCGCCATGTGGCGTATGCGCAATATTATTACGCATACGCGCGATCCCACAAAGTTGTGCAAGTCAACGGCGGCGGAGTGGAAGTGGAAATGGGAACCTAAACCTAAATCAGCACGCCGATTTCCTTTCCGCAAGAAGTCCAAAGTAACATGCAATATTGTAGCTCGGCAATCGCTATCGTTATCGCCGCGGTTATCAGTCCAGCGCTGAGAGAGAGAGAGATAGGCATCGATGACACTGATAATTGACGGAATCATTGAGCAATTGACAAGTTCATTTTAGGGCCTGAGCAAATAAACATAACAAAACTCTTCTGGCGGCGCCTACAGCTGCTCAAATTAACATATTTGTAGTCGACTTTGGAGGGAAAAGTGGCATATGCCATCAGGGAGATAATTACAGTCAGGCTTCCCCGAGCGGACCCAGTATCTGTCTCGTTAAAGATAAGAGTTATGGGTAGTTTACGTTACAGGGCAATAATGATCATTCATATATTATTTATTATTATTTTCAACAACTAACAATGTGCTACTAGAGCTGTGTTTTGCTTAACAAGGTTAATTTTTTGCTGCTTTAAAACATAACTTTGAATTGTTATTTGGAGTGAGACTTAAGGAAGTCATTTAACGTGAGTGCTACAAACTTAATTTAAGTACTAGATAAATAAGAGCATTTATGAGTTGAAAATAAGAAAACCACTTTGTTCATATTGAGCTACATATGTAGTTTTTACTAGCTTTGTAACTAATGAAAAAAGAAACATGTTTTAATGTAATTTTTATTTTTTAAACGATGCTTTTCAGTGAAGTTAAAATTTAGAAGGCTAAAAATGATTAGATCTTAAATAATTTATAACCCTTAAAAATATATTGCTTTAGCAAAAAAACAGAAATTATCACTAATTTCTTTTTGTTGGTACAACAGGCCTTGCTAAAATGCAGTTTTTGAAGTAAAACATTGTTGTTTTATATTATTGTTCTATATTTTATACTAATAACTTGTTTGAAACCCAATTATTTCGATTATTTACCAATTCAATCCAGAGAATTTGGCCTGTATTGGAAGTGAAAACTAGCGATGGGGGGACACTGGGAGATAATTATATGTAAATGGGTTTTTGTCGCCTGTTGTCTTATCGGCGGTTCAAAGGGTGGAACTCATTAAGTCTGACCGAAAGTCATTGAACTTGGTGGAGTTCTTGATAGAGAAACGGAACTCACTCTTGCTCTTCCGCTGGGCGCTTCTTCTGGCCCGTGGCTCCTGTGTTCTGGTTCTGGTCCTCCTCCGGTTTTCCAATTTTCCTCTCTCTTCCGCCGGATATTCACGACTCGGTGTGCACTTTTTCGTACGCCTTTTGGGCCTGGACCAAAACACTAGCACACAAACTCGAAGCGGGCAGCAGGTGTGTGTGGGTTTGTTTTTGCTTTGGCTTCTGCTTTGTTTGTTGTTTGTCGTTGCGTTCGCTTTTGTTTGTTTTGCAGTCTGCCCTCTGCCGTCTGCCTTTGCCTTTCGCTGCACTTTTCTGCACTCTTTTTGCAGCTGTCAACGCACAAAACGCGCTAAATTATGCCGCACACATGCTCGTATTTTTATTTCTTGCGCTGCACACCTCGCACACTCACAGCACACTCCAGCCGCAGCTCCAGCGCATTCGAAAACAACAACAGACCACGAAAGCCGGGCGCTATGGACGCTATAGACGCTATGGCGAACCGAACGCGGCGAAGTCTCGTTATAAACTGAGAGATTCGAAGTTGTGCGCCGATATGGTGTAGTATAAGGCGCACTCGCACGGGGCAGTGCGCGTCGCCCGTATAAGTCCCTTATCTCGAACGTGGGAATTTTTTTAAATGCTGCTAAATAAATTTGAAATTTTTGTTGTCTTTATAAATTAATCTATTAGGAATTACAAAAAAATAAATTTTTATTAATTTTTGTCATGTACATACAAAATTACACCAGGCTAAGATTTTATTTTATGTTTTATTATAAACAAATTATTAAAAAAATGATAAACATTTAAATTAATTGAAAAATTACAAAATTTATCATTTTAAGCCAAAATTATATGTATAAAATGCTGTTTTTTAGTAAGAAAAATAATTTTTAAAGAATTTCCAAATAATTAATAATATTTTTAGGAAACTGAAAGCAAATTTACATTTATAAATTTTACCTGTTTTATGTTGTGTTTTATTTGTAATATTAATTAAAAAAAAAGAATTATGTATAATAATAATTACAACAATGATTTATCATAGCTTATATTTAAATTAAATAATTTCTGATAAATAGTTTTTAGCAGAGCTAAAATCCTACTCTTATAACAACCTCACTCTTTTACAGTCCACACTCTTATACTATTAGCTCTGCTTATACGTAGCTTGAATTCGCCGCAATCGAACAGCTGATTGCAGCAACAGAGGCGGTTGCCGGCTTCTAGCTTGAGAGAGTGAGAGAGAGAGAGAGCACATAAACTGCATATGCCGTAGAAGAGTCTTATAGCTGCGTATAAGACGGCAGCTGTGGCCAAAAGCAATAACGTTTTAGCCAAGTTTAATAACCCTACAGCTCATTAGCAGGCTACAAAACGAAGAAGAATTCTAGCCCCTGTTTGTGCAATATATTTTCCCACACCCCTCTCTTTGTCCGCGTCGTGTTCTTCCTCCTTGCTTCCCCCAAACATTATTAAATCATTTAGCCAAAAACTTATTCAAAATTCACAATAGCTACATGCTCAAATGCACACAATTCGTGGCTAACAAAAAACAGGGAAAAGTAGAAGAGAGTTGGTTGGCAGAGGGTGGAAAGGGTGTGAGTGGGAGGCGTTTGCAGGACCCTTGCATTGTTGTTAACAATCCATCATTATCGCATAGACTTCCGCCAAAGAAGGAAACGCGGGGAGTGCCAACATTGCATTACACTTTTGTGGCTGCACTGGAAGAAATTTGGGGAGAGTTTGGTAAAAAGAAATGGGGGAGAAAATCATACCAAATATGGAATATTAGAGTTCGTTCTTAGAACATTACTTATCTGGGAAACTTAACTTAAATTCGAATTTAAATGCAAACAAAATAAACATACTTAAAAAATAGAGTAAATATATATAAAATAAGTATTAAGAATAGACTAAATATATATAATATAAGAATTAAGAATAGAGTAAAATATATTCTTATTTTTGTATATATATTTATAAACTAGGTATTAAATTAAAAAAATAGAAAAATAGAATAGAGTAAAATCTATTCTTATTTTTGTATATATATTTATAAACTAGGTATTAAATTTAAAAAATAATAATTTTAAAGGATTGTATTTTTGGTTTAATAAGAGCTAAGGCCTTATTTCTAAGACCTTTTCTGACAAGACCCTTTCTAATTAAATTTTTATATTTACATTCTTTTTTTTAGTAAAAATTACTTATAAATATTGTATAAATTATACAAAATATTTATTTTGTATTCCAAAACATTTTATAATTCTCTCTCTTGCAATTTCTGTAAAATACATGAAAATATTATATTTTTCTCACTGTTGCTTTAGTATTTTAGTCTGGCGCTCTCCTTGGATCGTCCTTCTTGGGTCTGCAACGCCCAGGACCCCCACACACACATTTACATTTTACACTCGGCACAACCAGACACACAAATTGCCGGGTTGTGCCCAGTGTGTGTGTGTGTGTGTGAGTGTGTTTGGGTGCACGTGTCTGGCAGCCTTCGCTGGGGATTACGGTCGAGGCGCGTCGCGTCGCTCAGTGAAAGTGAGCCGCCAGCAGGATCCAGCAGGACTCAGTCAGTTGGTCGTCGTCTGGTCTGGCCGGCACCAAACCCTGCAGGAATCCACCGTCGGTCCGCCCGTCCTCCCGAAAATGTTGCATTTGCCAGCAGTTTTCTATAATTTGTGTTGTATTGTTGCCCTTCTTTGGGGGTGGCTTAACGGCTTTTTTTTTTCTCTCTTTTTGTGGCGGCTGCGGTTTATGCAAATTAGGAAAGTTAACATTTGCCAAATTGTCGAAAAATTTCATTTGGCCAACTCATCCTGCCAAAGGTTTGTTTGTTTGCCCTGGCAGCGCAGCAAAAATATAGCCATATCAGTTGTCATAATGTGTTTATTGTGTTTCAAATTAAAATAATCTTATTTGTTTTTTATATTGTAACCCTTTAATTTATTATAAAGAATAATTTAATTATATCTATATAAAATTATAAATAAGTGTCTTTTTAGATACGTTTTTAATCTTGTTATATACTTTACTATCATAAACCTAATTTTTGAAAAACCTTACAAAAAGGTATTATAATTTAATCAAGAATTTAATTGAAAATCCAAATGTAAAAAATATTCATAAATAAACTCTTGAAAACCCAAAATTAAGAACTATATACAACCCTGTCTAATCTAAATTTAATGGTAATATATCTTAAAATATCAAAACCATTGATTTTCCAATATTTTTCCATCATATATGAATATTATAATAATCCACAAGTGGAAAGAGCTAGGCATGCGGAAATGGGAAATGCTATGGCAAAATATGGTGAAAAACCACGAAGAGAGCTGTGAAATCAAAGCATTTTCGGATTCTTTTGATCAGCAATGTGTTAGGATATAGACGTAAAGCCCCTCTGAGATGGTTTCTCCTGCCCTTACGCCCAGCTCCTCCCGGAGTTCCCCTCTATATTTTCCCGACTTTATTAAGGCAGATCTTCGGTTGTCACCCGGCCAAGTGACAGAATGCACCTGCACGAGAGACTTTTCAGAAGGGAGCAGTAGGAAGCAGGGAGCCGGGAAAACCGTGAAGAAGAGCCATGACTGAGGAGGAGCTATCTATCATAATTAGATTTCGTTCTGTGCTGAAATGTCGTAACGGGAACGAGATGCGTGCGCATAAATTAAGTGCGGAGTTCTGGCGGACCGACAGACCGACCGCATTTCCCTCCCACTGGCACAGCAGCAAATAGAGCGCCTAATAGGATTTTATTTAATTTCCGTCGCCCAAGGATTTTGCTAATGAGTTTTTTAACCTGCCCCGAGGAGGAGGAGGACGAGCAGCCCCAAAGAGGAGGACGAGCTGCCCAGCGGAGTCGTAGAGGGGGTCAAACTGCGCCCAAGTGAGCCATCCGCATATTTGAATAGGAATGGAGTCTCTGCTGGAATCAGGTGGAGTCACTTTTGGAGCAGCATAAACACCGGAGATGACGGCGACTGCTGTTTGATAAACATACACAGTTCACGGAAAGGATGTCGGGTTCGTCCTTTGTCTGTTTGCTAGGATACAGCCAATCTGCTGCCGTCCTTTGTTGGAGAAGCTGCTGATGCTGCTGCTGCTGCTGCTGCCATGGAGTTTGGCGAACTTGGCCAGGGATTTTCTTTGTGTCTGAACCGCCTCAAACTCCGAGCAAGGGGGAGACAATGGATTCAGCCAAGTGAATTGCCCTGGGAACGCACTTTTGCTCTGCATTTTCGGTGTGAAATTTATGCTGCACTCGGCTAATTTAATGCTATTTTATTTTCCCCATTTTTCTTGTTTTCCGCAACATAACCAGTGGAAGGGGCGCCATTAACTGCAAGTGCAATTGATATGATTTGTGTGGCGATTTGCATAAATTAGCATACAATGCGTGGCCCGGCACTTAACCATAATTAGATGTGTGCACTTGTGCCGCCACCGTTTGTTCAGGTAATTAAATGCATTCCCAGCTGAGAGGTTTTCCCACTAAAAACTATACTTTGTGTTGCGAAACTGTAAGAAATAGCCAAACAAGGCAAGGAAAATAGTAATTTTACAGAAAAATAACAAGGCTGGTATGGATTTAATAAGCTGGGATTACATAGTAACTAAACTAAGCTGGGTAGAGGCTGAAATGATGGTCATTTCAGAGTATTTCAGAGATTATTATTTAATACTATTCATTGATAATTCAATTGCAAACATGGGTACATGTATCCAATCAATACATTTATTGAATCACGTCCCATTTCTATGCACTAAATACACACACTCATTTCCAGTATCCATTTCAATAAATTTTGCTTTGATTCAGGCTGAATTAAGTTTCAATTTAATGTATACTAAACCCCTCGCAGCAAAAAACGTGCAATTGCTAAAAACATTATTCAATAGCCATCGGATTAAATTAAATAAATGGCCTTTAACAAGCCACAAACTTTTTGCGGCCAGAACGTACACATTTTGGCCCCAAAACTAAACAGTAACCGTATCTGGCTTTTAAGTCTCGTCTGGATGTGATGTTGTTGATGTTTTTCCGGAAAAATACCCCATCCCTGGATAACTGCGCAGTAAATTGAATCAGTGCCCAGGCACTCCGGCAAATGGTGAATCCTTTCGCTCATATTTGAATATTTTACATTCTTCCGGGGCACTTGAATCACCCCGCCGAGGGGGACATGACTACGGCAAGACGGGATGATTATGAATTCATTTATAATAATTTAGTTTGAGTTATGCGTGGAACACTGAAACCCACTCAGCCTGGAATCCCATAATGAGCATATTCTATTAGGCGGGAGGCGTACTGCGTTGCTACCCTTAAGATGCCGGGGGTTGGAAATTAACAAAGCACAAATCCTGGACACATGTTGCATTCAAATGTCCTTTGCCGGAGTCTGGGTAATGCCGTGTTGTGACAAACCCCAAATCACCCGGGCTGACGGATCCGCGCAGCCCAGACCGAGCCGGAATCCCTTTGAAGCCGATAAACATTTGCACCCGCAACCACCAAAAGCGACAACAACAGCGAGTCCTTGGGTGCGGGGAGGCAGGAGACATCGACTGCATCATCCGACAGTCAGGAAGACAGACAGACTGGCAGGCTAACAGGCCAAAGGATACGCCAGGAAGTTGTTTGGACGGGCATCAAAAAGCTTTGCCCAACTCCCCATCTGCATTTTCCGTTTTTCCTGGCTTTCCTTTCCCTTTTTTCGGGGGGATTGATAACTGACACGCAGTAGCAACGGAAGGGAGATGGATGTATTTGTTTAGCATAATGGATCTGAGCTACTCGGTGTTCGTATAATTGAAAATCGAATCAAATCGCGTGAAATTTAATCAAGTTAAGAACCCTGGAAACTCGAGAGCTTCGACAAGCCCAACTCCGGGACTCGCAACTCCAATCGGATCGGGTTTAGAGTCAACTCCCCAGACGGGCTGGCGAGGAAATGGAAAAATTAGCACAAATCCATGTGATAAACTGGCTACTATTTGCTTTGAATTGAGTTACTCCACACAACCCCCGAACTCCACGGCAAGGATGGCCGGGAGAGAGGCCACTAAGCGCACAGGAAGCCCATCGGAGCGGATGCCACAACAGCTCCGGGCAGCTGGACTCTAATGCACGATTAATGCCCATTCCCAGACGCATGTACGATGTGCATTTCCTAGAAAACACAGTGGAACTCCTAAGTGCCTTCCTCGAAAAATAAGAAATAGTTGAAGTAACTCCAGGAGACCCTGGAGAAGCTCCACTGTAAGTGGCCGATGTCGTGGGCGAATGTCGATGGCATGTCCATTTCGAGAAATTAAGCCCTGTAAGCGGCTTTCATGCGACTTTGCCTCCGACTCGCTGGCGTTTCCTCGCCCATCTGGCCCTGGCCTGGCCATGTGGAGCTATGCCCGCCACTGGAGTCACTTTCATTTGCGAAGACCCTTTATTTGATACCATCAAAGTCAGCGTACATATAATTCGGTAAGCAGATTTGCCACTTCCTCACTTGCTGAAACGACGCTTGGTCTTGCCATAGTTGTCCAGGTTTTTGGAACGGACGATTTCACGAGCTTCGCGCTGGCTGAGCTCGTAAAGTTCCTTGTCCAGGTACTCAATTTCGGCGATCAACTCGGGCGGCGAAAGTAGCTTTAGTTCTGAAAGGAAAGTTTTACGATATTTATGGACCTACGACTTCTGGGTTTCAGCTTACCATTCAATTTACGCAACTCCTCCTCAGTATAATTCCTTTTATACTCGCTTTTAGGCTCCTTCTTTGGCTCACCCTTCTCTGGCTTCCTGGGGTCGTCTTTTTCACGATCCGGCTGACCCTCCTCCGCCTCCTCCTCGGTTTCCTCGTTGGAGCTGTCGTCGTCCACCAAATTAACAATCTCCACTTCCGGGAGGTTATTCGTGGGCTCCACATCCGCGGTGGGACCCTTGCCCTCCTCCTGAGCGGATCTCTTCATGTTATCCATATTTTTTCCAAAGTTTTTAAGTGCTCGAATTTGCTCGTTCTGCTATTCTGACACCCAGAGTCGCATTTTCGAGGTGAGTTACGGCGGCGTTGCCAGGCTGAAATTTTCTAATTGACAAACAAAGTCGCTAATAGAAAACACGAAAACAGAAGCGACCCAAACATTAACTTTTATATACCTCCAAACTGGCTGGAAGGACAGGTCTTAAATCCATATTTTAAAGTCACCCCGGCGAAAGTTTCTCTTTCAGCCTAATGAGCTGTACGAAATTAATTGTCACCACAGGAGGGTTGTCGTCTTCGCAACGAGTGCGTATTATGCAAATTTCCAGCGATTGCCAGGGTTGCAGCCAAGGTCAGCGGAGGAAGCCCTGCAAGAACGGGGGACGATCTGGTCGGTCCGGCCATTAGAAAGCGTTTTCAAAGGACTCGGCTTCTTGTAAACAATCCATCAGCAGGCGTTTCCCCTTCCCCCAAAGTCACCTCACCTGGCAGGGGCGTCCGAAGCAAGGGGGTTACTAGTTGAAGATTTTGGTTGCGAGCCCCTTGGTTCCGCCCCTGCCTTCCGTCTCTTGGGCGCACGTGTCCCATTGCCTGGGTGGCGGCTCAACAGCCAAAGGACATGTCCGTGGAATATGTGTCGTGACGGAAACAAAGGGACGCGTGCCCATTATTCCCCTCTGTGTCCATGTGTTCTCCCTCCCGTCCTGTGTGTGCGCTGTAGCTGCTTTATGGCCAAAGTTTTAGGGCAAAGTATCGCTTATACTGGGACTCGCGGCGGGCTCATGCAAATTGAACAAGTTAAACTTTAGAGGGGTCGCGTTTCGATCCATCCCCACTTCGAGGACTACTGCTCCCTGGGGAGAGAGTCTCCCTCCTGCCGATGTCTGTGTAAACAGAGTTTGCACTGTACAATGGGCCCCATTACGCTGCAGTTTATTTGCAAGGATTTCGGGCCTCTGACCGTGTTATCATCCATCCGGCACGTGCCACTCGCATCTGCCGGGGAGTGGGAGACCCACTTGTGCCTGCTGCTGACTTTGATTTGTTCAAATCGCTGCTTAATGGATGTTAACATGATGCAGAGAAGGAAAAATTGATTGGATAAGAGGGAATATGTGCCCAGAAAATGTTGAATTTAAATTTAAGAAGGTAAATGAAGATCTTATGATGATTAATTGATGATTAATTCCTTCAACTTAAGGAAGCTTCCAGTATCCATTTAGGCTTGTTAAAAATGTACGTTAAATTTATCGATTTTAAGGTCTATAAAAGGCTATCTTTCTTTTCTTCTTCCAATTAAAACATAATTTCCTAACAATCAGAAATTGTAATTTAATAAGTATATACAAATCATATTTGAATTTTACATTTTCTTATGGTATACAAATTTCTTTCTCTGTAATTTATAAGCCGCAGTTACCACTGTGACAAGAGAACCTCCTAAGGCGCAAACAAACCCAACAAAGGGGCAGAGTGCTGGCCAAAACAAACGAACTGGTCAAAGACATAGGCTCAGATACAGACACAGATCCAGACTGAGACAGAGACTAGACGACGAGTCGCTGGCAGGACAATGTCCTAGATCCTGAATTGACCCAAGACTCAAGTGTCGCTTGCCAACTGCCGCCGAAACAGAAGCGGCAGCTGGGCCGCCATTTAAATTGAATTAAATAAGTGGTAGCAAGTAGTACGTGCAGAATTGCCAATTTTAATGAACGGCTCTCTAGCATTTTCGCATTTGAGCCATGCAAATGGCCCATTTAATTGGATTAACGCACATTTCCGCTGCGTCGCTGGCCAATTTATCACTGCTTATGTTTATGTTTATGTTTATTTGTGCCGCGTTTTAATTATGCCCCTCAGTTGGAAGTGTGCCATGCGGAGCTGGAGATGCGGATGTTTGCCTCGCTGCAACTACTGCTCCTCCTGCTCGGCGGCCGTCTCTTTCTTCTCGGCTATACCTCTCTCTTTTCGGTCTTTCTTGATTTACTGCCAGATCCATTGTGAATGGCTGTCGATTGCAATCGATACGTTGCATACCTTATATATATATATATAAGTATATACTTGAGCCCCGACTCGATGCCTCTGCGTCTCCTCCAGAAATCTGACAGCCTGGTGCGAATATCCATCGGTTTGTATCTGATTCGGGATGAATGCCGGTGTAATTTGAAGTCTTGTTTGTGGTTCGCTAATTCCATTGCTTCAACGTCGATTGCCGCGATTGTTGTGTATCGATAACCGAAACGAGACGGGTGAAAGTAGCAGCTCATTTCGGGGCAAATCACATACATATTTTTGGTAGCTAAAACATGGTGTTTTAAGGTGCATGGAAATGACTTAATTAAATATCTCACAAGCCAAGTAAATAGAGGGATATTAATAGCATTCATCGAAGAAATGTTATCGACTATTATCGGTTGCTTTTCATGAAATCTAAGCACTCTCTACAAGTGCATTTTGTTGCTCTTGAATTTATTTTCGATTAAGGTTACTATTTTTAACATTTTGAATTTAAAATAAAATAGAGTTCTATCTTTAAACTTTATTGATAATGTTGCAATCGCTCATTATTGGCTAAAGAATTTAAAATAAAGTTAACTTGACTTCAAACATGGTCTATGCAAAACTCTCATCAAAAAAGCCACACCGATATTGCCTGTCATCGAGAGACAAGATATCATGGCTTAGCCATCCGATTACATTCATTTCAATAGGGCCCCAGGAATTAGGTTGCTTTTGAAATAAACGAAAATCCCTCCAGTTTGCTGTCAAGTTTTGATAAAGATGAGGAATGGCAGAGCAGAGCCATGAATGGATGGAGAGCGGCGCCCGCGGAGCCGGCGGAATGGAAAGTGGATTCGGCTGAAAGGCTCCTTCAGAGACATTCAGTTCGGGGAGTGGAACGGGATTGGCGGACTTGTCCGACACGGTTTAATGTCGTCTGTGCTCGCCGCCGACGTATGAATATTTATAATAGATACTTATCTTGCACCCTTTCGCAGGACAGCTCGCAGGACTCCCAAGCCGGCTTGAATTTACGGTCGCCCTGGCTCTGGCTTATTAATTGCCCGCATACACGAAAGCGAGTCCGTGGCCGGGATCCTAGTCCTGTTCCTGGGTCCCCTGTCACTCGCGTCCTTGGCGACCTGTCGCCACCAAATGCAAAACATAAAAAGCATAAATATTAAAAGCCTAATTAATTTTAGGTCGCCGCCTGGCCGGAGTTATATTTTATTACAAAACTGAACGTCAATAATTGCAAGCCGCGGCATTCGCGGGTCGGGCTGCAGGTGTGAATTATTCGAGTTCACCTGCCTGCCGGGTAGAGGCAGGTTTGTCACTTAAATATGCTGGTAAAATTTTTAAATAATTAAAGCAATTTACAAGGATTTCAGGGAGGGAGAGCAGCTGCTGTGGCACAGCAAAAAAATGTCTCATTGAAGGTACAGAGTTTACAGAGGAAATGTTGGGGATTTACAATTAAGAAATTATTCAAAAATACGAAAAAAAAAAAAATAAAATAAGGTCTTTAGAAATTATTTTCATAAGTTTAGTTCTTAAGAATTAAGAAGATTTTCTAGAATGGAATACTTAAACCACGTTTACTTAACATATTTCTGTATCAAACTAAATATTTACTAATACAAGTTAAAAAGTGAGGCAAAGATATATACCTTTTGAAAACTTGTTATCCCTTTCTTATATTACTTAATTATTTACTAATTCAACGCCCAATTAAACAGTCTTCTAAATGAAATACTTTTTTTAAAATAAGTGTATCCGAATATCAAGCCAATTACAAAAGATCGTAAATTTTCCCAATGTCTAGCTCTTAACACAAGTTGTTTATAACCTGATTGTATTAATTTTAACATCCTACCTGATGCCATAAATTACCCGGCATTGGTATAAATACACACATAAATATAAATATTAAATATTATGCACTTTTTGATGACCAAATAAATCATCAATAATTTGTTGCTGTGCAGCTATGTACACATCCCATATATTTTTTGGCGACAATTCCATGCCAAGAGCAGCAATTAGCCATTCCAGCAGCAGCCTGACTTTGGCCCTTTCGAGTGTCCCTGATTGATGGATGAGTGGTGCCTGGCATTCCTCTGCAGCTGATGGAGACCTTACCTGTCCTGCTAATGTGCCAGAGCGCCAACAGGTGACTGCATGGAGCAGTAAAAGTGGTCTTGCTTTCAGCATTGCAGGTGCACTGGAGTATGGAGTGCGGAGTCTCTCGCTCGGAATCGAAGTCTTAGCCATTCACCGTTTGTGGCTATCAGCGATATTGATGGATAACGAGTTTGGGGCCGGGAAAAGTGGGTGAGCCGACAAGTAGCCGGCATCGTAATTCGCTTTTCCATTAATTGATATGCGGCCGGCCGTCCAGTTGCATTATTCATATGCATTTAGCAGGAGAGAGAGGGAGAGAAAAGAGGGAAAACTTCGTTGCGCCAAGTCCAATTTAATTTCGATTTTCCAGCAGTTTCCCTTTGATCAACTGTCAGAATCCCGCGGAGCAGATCCAATCCTTTCAAGCGGCATATCCGCTTGACAGAAACTCTGCCTTTGAAGTGCTGCGTAGTCAGATGAAGTTTCTTGGACATCTAATTATAGTGTTTTGGTGGAAAAGCACACAGGATGCGGCAACAGCAACGCATAAACCTTGATTTCTCGAAGAAAAAGTTGTTAAAACTGATGAGACACACTGGCGCTCCATGACTTTTGACCCAAATTGCCAACGTTTGGCTTTATTTTCGCGAATTACCTCGTGGAGATGCGTCGGGAACTTAAGAATGGAATGGGTGGCCTCTGGCTGAGGACGAAGGATGAGGACGTGCGACCACCAAGACGCTGTCTGCGGCAATCTCTCGGCGGCGCCGCCACTACGTCTGACCCAGTTTTATATATATTTCGTGGCAGACAAATTGTCTGCGCGATATGGTCGCCCCACAGATTGTTTATGATGCTTTTGAACTCCGCTCGCCTTTAAAGAAGTCGCAAAAAAATATCGAAACGACGCAGAAATGTGAAGAAACGTCGTGAGGTCAGAGAAACCCCATCCCGAATTCAATTATGGCCAATTTTCTGGGGTGACTGGAGGCCAGCTAATGTAATGGGAGATAGCCGCAAACATCACCTCAGCTAACAACACCTTGGCTTTGGCCAAAACTACTGCCAATTAGACTTGGCCTGGCCTGGCCAAATTTCAATTAACGTCAAGAGCAATCAACGAAACTTTCCACCCAGATTGTCTCTCTCTCTTCGAGCGAGGAAAAGTTTGAACCCTGAACTTTGCTGCATTCTGGGCTTTTCAATTATTTAAAAACCGAAAAACCAAATAACCAGCTGCCGGCCAGTTGCATAAGCCAAGGTTTGGGATTCACTTCACTGGGAAAAATATTTACTTGACGTTAAAAATTTAATAACAGGATTAATAAATATTATTTCTGCATTCTTTATTACACTTTTAAGCCCTCTTCAGCGTTACAATAAAAATATTTATTACAGATTTTCCAATCAAATTAAAAAGCTTACGAAAGACCGTCTTCTTTCCGTGTTCAGAGTGCAGTCCGGCTTGCAAAACTTGTTAGCTGCATTGCAATTATGACAGAATTAAGTTTTATGCCGTGCCACCGAGGTGACCAACTGTCAGGCTCCCCCCCGTCTCTGTGGCTAATCCCGATCCCCGCCAGACACCGACAACCGCAAGTCAGCAAAAAGCTACGCAAACCCAAACCCAATCCCAAACCCAAACCCCATACCCCTGCCCGTACCCAGACCGCACATAAAACTGTCAGGGAGTGTGTGTGGTGTGTCAATGCCGGGTGAGATGCGGTGCCAGCGGATTTCCAATCCATTCCAGCGCCACCCACATGTTACACAAATCACTCCGCCGCTGCAGGTCGGAGTGGGGTGCGGTGGGTGCCGGTTGCCTATTGGATGCATATTCGGATGCTCCATGTCCATGTCCATGTGCCGAGTGTTGTGCCATTGACTTTGCAACTTTGTTTGGGCTCTCCTCGGTCTCTGTGCCCGTGCCGCTGTCTGTTTGTCAATAAAGCAAACAAAGAAGTTTGTCCCCGACCAACAGAGTGCTAAAGATACGGATACAGAGATACAAACCGAGTGCGAGCATTGTATCTGTGTATCTGCATTCGCACCGGAAGTGCAACTCAAACAGCAAGACACGACACAACTTTTTGCTGCCGATCCTTTCCATCATCGTTTCCATATTTTCCTTTTGTCTAGAAAGTTTTGCCACTACAAGTGACAAGTGTCAGGGGCGAAAGCAAACACGATGAGCAAATTAAAGCTCCATTGGCGATCCCGGCTTCAAGCATCGGGATGCCGGATGATGCATTCCGTACACTTTGGAAAAATATTGAACCTATTACCACGCAATATAGGGTTTACTATCCTTCATGGAGTAAGCTTACTGCGCAAAAAATTCCAC
The DNA here is from genome assembly GCA_018152175.1 of Drosophila jambulina. Lineage (NCBI taxonomy): Eukaryota > Metazoa > Arthropoda > Insecta > Diptera > Drosophilidae > Drosophila > Drosophila jambulina. The sequence goes on along the minus strand of JAECXH010000113.1, from coordinate 10,535,360 downwards.
AAAATATTACAATAGTAATATAAAACTTATATTCCTGCGATAGGAATCCTATCTCTACCCCTCCTTTGAGCTGCATGCACGCTCCCTGGCCGTTATTCAGTTGGCTGTACGTGATTACTGCCTGATTGCAGGACTAGATAAAAGCGCCAGACCTCGTAATTATGGCCCTTGATCCTTTTTTTCTTTCGTTCCTCCATCACTACGTCTTTCTCACGCAATGAAGCGCAATAATTGCTGCGCTTAATGCAAATTCTTTCACCGAAAAGGCACGCAGCCACGCCCCCTGAAGTGAGGGGGCTGCAAGTGACTATGGCTGGAGAAAGTGGTGTCAACCCCGGCGTCCGGCGTCTAGTCAGACGCCGCTCAATGCCAGCCAGCACAGCACTGTGTATGCAAATGAGTTTCCAATGACTTGCTCCGAAAACAAAACACACCACGCCGCGCAGGATATGACGTTATGTCGTTACGTCTCCTGCTGCTGCTGCTGCTACTGGTGCTGCACTTGAACTTGGCTCCGTCGCCCGCCATTAACTTGGCCACATGAGTCTGCCCCGATGTGTCTGTCTCTATATATAAAAACATATAAGTTTTAGCATGCGGAGTGAAAGCCACACAGCCACTTGTATTGTAGTTGGCTAGAGGCGTTTTATGCGAAATTTGCACTTTTATTGGAGTCCCCGGAGGGGAGCAGCTTGCTCGCTCCTTTTAACGCTTTTAAGTTAAAGCGATAAGCGCTTTGTAATTTCAGTTTTAGTGCCTGCCCTTTAGTCCGCTTATCGCTGCACTTTAAATGCAACGCCGGCAGTGACACTAAAAGCCTCTGGAGGCGACGGTTCGATAGCCATTGAACATTTGTGGCAGCCATTCACAGAGTTCAATTCAATAGCTTAAGTGTGTGTGTGTTTTTTTTTTAGATGTTTAAAATATGAAAGTAATTAAAAAATAATATATTTGAGAATAAAAAAGTGTTCAAATGTGGACATTCTTTCATATACTTCACTTCCTAAATTTAAAAAAAATATAAAAATAAAAGAAAAGTAAAAGAAATAATGGTATTCATAAAATATTGTAAATTTTGTTAAAATTATATATGTAGATATCTTTCAATAATTGTAAGCGTAAAAAATTAATTAAAAAAGTTAATTTAAAAAAAAAAAATGTATTTAATTCCACAGTGATTTTATAAAACATATTTACACTTTTCCTGTTCCGATTTATTCAGTAAAATTTTTAATAAGTCCCAAACTGGACAAAAAATCTAATAAACATAAAAGCTATGCATTTCTTCATTTTCGCGCCCTAAGTTTGAAATCTTTTCTATAATAAGCTGGCAACCCTCTTAAATACACCACTCAACCGCGGCAGTGTGGCAGCACCTTTTCAAATCAGCTGTTTTTTGTTTTGGTTCTTCAAGTGTCGTAATTCGCGAAAAAGCGAAAAGTTACATCTCAAGATCTTGGCCAGAAATGTCGAAGCACGCACTGATAGGTAAGTACGAAGGTTCCAACTTACACTCCATGACCAGCTGATCTAACCCACTATCTGCTTCAGGCGGCGGCACCGGCTTTATCGGCCGGAATCTGGCCAAGAACTTGTCGCAGAAGGGCTACGATGTAACGGTCATCTCCCGGATGCCAGGTCCCAAGCGCATCACCTGGCACGAACTGGAGAAGAACGGCATACCCGGCAGTGTTAGCGCCGTGGTGAATGCCACTGGTCAGAATGTCCTGGATCCAACGAGACGCTGGACTCCAGGATTCCAGCAGAATGTGTGGAATTCCCGCATCAACTCCTCCAAGACGCTGGCGCAAGCCATTAAAGCGGCTCCACAGGTCACCTCGTTTGTGAACCTGTGCGGCGTCAGCCACTATCCGCCCTCAGAATCCAAGGTCTACACGGAGAAGGACACGGTCTCGGACTTTGACTACATGTCAAAGCTGTGCTGTTCCTGGGAACAGGCAGCCAAAACCGGGGGTGAACAGGACAGCAAATGCGTAAGTTAAGAGATAGTAGTAATTGTACAGATTCCACGATTGTAATCCCATTAAACCCTTTCAGACAATCCTCCGCACTGGCGTTGTTGTGGGACATGGCGGTGGCATGATTCAATCCATTTGGTTGCCCTTCAAACTGGGAGTGGGAGGTCCTCTGGGCAGTGGCCAGCAAATAATGCCCTGGATACACCTGCAGGATCTCTGTAACCTGATACAGCACATTATAGAGAAGCCAGTGCCGGGTGTGGTCAACGCTGTGGCTCCCGAAATAGCCAGCAATAAGGAGTTTAGCAAGGTGAGTATAACTTTCTTTTAAAAGCTCAATAATATAAAGTCCTTCAAATTCCACTAGGCCTTTGCCAAAGCCATCAATCGTCCCTGCATCTTCAGTGTGCCCGAGTTTGTGGTCCACGCCATCTTTGGCAAGGAAAGAGCTGCCCTTCTCTTGAGCGGAGCCAAGGTGCAGCCCCAGACAGCCATCGCCAGCGGCTTTAAGTTTCAGTATCCCACTGTCAAGGACGCCGTGACCGAGCTGTCCCGCAAGTGATGAACTGGACAATGTGATTTGGTTTAATGTTGTCTGTAAATTAAATGGATGGTAGTACCACTAACCATACAACATATAGACTACCCATTTCATACAACGAAAATGGAACCAAAAATTTCTTAGCGACAGGCCCCAGAGATGTTCGCGACAGGCCCCGAGGCTTCGTGTGCGCTCTTCGGGCTGTTAGCGGCAGGCCCCATAGCTTCGTGTGCGCTCGGATTTTTCGCTCTCTCATTCTTATGCTCGCACACTGATTTCGAGGTTCAGTCGCAGAGTGGCGCATCCTGAGAAGGTTGATCTGCGCTTGAATTCTTCTTTATATGTATGCGTGTACATGCATTCACGTACACGGGTGCATGTGTGCGATCATTTGATTTCGGCCCAGCAAGAATATTTTGTCTTTTGCTACTTTTCATACTAGGTGCCCTAACAATATGGGCATATTCACTTTTGGGTTAATGATAATAATAAGAATGTTATATGTTATAATATATTTCTTAATGTTTCGTCATACATTTCATATTTGTTTACAAATTCAAATCAGTGGCAGCAGTGAAATGATTTGCAGTTATGTATGTATTCGAATGAATAAAAATCTATATACTGAGATAGGAACAGGGCATATTGCAGTCGGTGGCACTTAAAACACCGACTGCTCTTATGGGGTAGAGAAATCAAATCAGCTGTTATTGTTGTTCTGCGAGCGAATGGTGCCTGCATACCCTACCGACGATTGCTTTTTAGGGGAGCGGGCAGAAACAAAAACAGATGTTTGGCTTTGTTTTGTTTACATTTTTAAGGACACTTGTTATGAATTTGGTTTATTGTTGTTATTTATTTTATTTCTAGTTGTATATATTTTCATGTATGTTTTTTTTGAATATTATTTATATTTTCTTTATTTAAATGTCGCCGCTCGAATTAGTTACCGTTAAATATACATACATACATATACACCTGTGTTAAATAGTAGTTTTTAAACTTTTTCAAAACTTAAAAGTAATTAATTTAGATAAAATTTCTAAAATACTTTTTACAAAAAAAAAATAAATACTTTACAAAAATATAAAAAGTATTTTAGAAATTTTATCTAAATTAATTACTTTTAAGTTTTGAAAAAGTTTAAAAACTACTATTTAACACAGGTGTATATGTATGTATGTATATTTAACGGTAACTAATTCGAGCGGCGACATTTAAATAAAGAAAATATAAATAATATTAAAAAAAAAAACATACATGAAAATATATACAACTAGAAATAAAATAAATAACAACAATAAACCAAATTCATAACAAGTGTCCTTAAAAATGTAAACAAAACAAAGCCAAACATCTGTTTTTGTTTCTGCCCGCTCCCCTAAAAAGCAATCGTCGGTAGGGTATGCAGGCACCATTCGCTCGCAGAACAACAATAACAGCTGATTTGATTTCTCTACCCCATAAGAGCAGTCGGTGTTTTAAGTGCCACCGACTGCAATATGCCCTGTTCCTATCTCAGTATATAGATTTTTATTCATTCGAATACATACATAACTGCAAATCATTTCACTGCTGCCACTGATTTGAATTTGTAAACAAATATGAAATGTATGACGAAACATTAAGAAATATATTATAACATATAACATTCTTATTATTATCATTAACCCAAAAGTGAATATGCCCATATTGTTAGGGCACCTAGTATGAAAAGTAGCAAAAGACAAAATATTCTTGCTGGGCCGAAATCAAATGATCGCACACATGCACCCGTGTACGTGAATGCATGTACACGCATACATATAAAGAAGAATTCAAGCGCAGATCAACCTTCTCAGGATGCGCCACTCTGCGACTGAACTCTCGAAATCAGTGTGCGAGCATAAGAATGAGAGAGCGAAAAATCCGAGCGCACACGAAGCTATGGGGCCTGCCGCTAACAGCCCGAAGAGCGCACACGAAGCCTCGGGGCCTGTCGCGAACATCTCTGGGGCCTGTCGCTAAGAAATTTTTGGTTCCATTTTCGTTGTATGAAATGGGTAGTCTATATGTTGTATGGTTAGTGGTAGTACCAAGCGCAAATTAAACCGAATTTCTGGTGCTGCGGGGAGTCATGAAGATAATATAGACCCATTTAATCTGTTTACTCATTAGTCATGACCACCACCCACCCACCATGAGTATTTCACAATTTTTTAGTGTCACATTATACGTAATTATTGGCTTAATTCATATTTATAAAAAAGCTTGTTATAATTAATTCAATCAATGTGTCTGTTGTTTCTGGAAGTTTTCGGGGAAACAAGCTAAGATCTTAGATTATAGGCATAACTCCCAAGCATTGTAGGTTATTCCCCCGTAAGTGTTACAGCAGAGTGTGAAAGATGATAGATATTACACGTGTATCTATACAAGTTCTACTCTAACCCTTTGCTGGATTGTTGGCCAATTGAAGTAATTGCAAGCGCAAACGTTACCGAATGGGCAAAAAACAAATTAATTGACTTGCACACGCTGCGAATCCGCGGCTATACATGTATGTATATCTACATAATTATAATCGTATGTGTATCATTGACTGTTCATTTATTTTTGCCAGCTTCATGGGTTCTATATAAAGTCGGGGTACATGGTTGACAGAGATTCAGTTTCTGTTCAGAGCCGCCAAACGGAAAATGCTTTCGAAACCGCAGCTGTTACTGCTCGTTGTCGGGTTCTGCCTGGTATGCTGATGATGATGATGATGCGGGATCACGCGATTGTTTGCCATCTAAAACAACTAATCCATTAACAGAATGCTGCCGCGTTGGCCGACGTAGACTGCAGCAAGCGGCCCACCTTTGTGGATCCCAAAACATGCTGTCCCATGCCGGATTTCGTTACTGCTGAGCTCAAGGAGAAGTGTGCCAAGTTTGACATGACCCCTCCGCCCCCAACAGATGGAGATGCCAGTGGTTCCTTTGAGAGCAAGCGCCGCCATCATCATCCCCACCCGCCACCAGTGAGTTTTCGCGCGTGAAGCCTTCAAGATCTCTAAAATATACATCCTAACTTTGTACTTGAAGTGCTTCTTCTCCTGCATCTTCAACGAAACTGGCATCTACACCAACAGAAACCTGGATCAGGCCAAGCTAGAGAGCTATATTCAGGGGGTGTTCGAGGACAGCTCCGATCTCCAGACCACGGCCATAGAGGCCTTTACCACTTGTGCCATCAAGGTGGCCGAGTTCGAAGCCAATCTACCTCAGCGCCCATCGCCGCGACCTGGACGTCCATCTCCGCCACCTGGCATGCCTTTCTGTCCCCACGACGCTGGCCACCTGATGGGCTGCGTGTTCCGGAATATGTTGAAGAACTGCCCGGCTTCCATAAGGAACGACTCGCAGCAGTGCACCGACATGAAGGAGTTCTTCACCAAGTGCAAGCCGCCGCGTGGACCTCCTCCGCCTTCGGCTGAGGAAATGTAAAGACCTTCCTATTCCAGTTCCGTACAGACAATACCTCTCCAGACAGAACATTTCATTTTTTTATTCTTTCGATTTCAACCAATAAAGATTTAAAGCTCAATATGGCTCCGTTTCCGGTTCGCAGACAGCAGCAGCCTTTGTGCCACTTATCGCAAGGATGCACGTCTGGGCGCGCAATGAGTTAGAAAATTAGGTTTCCGCCGGAGAAATTACTTATCGCGCGCATGTGCGTAGCCAGGAAACCGCGCTACATCCGGGGGAAAAGGATTCACTTAAGTTTTGTCTGGGAAAGTGAAAGGACCATGGAGGAGGAGTTGAAGGAATTCTTTGAGGACTGCAAGAGACAGGAGTTTTCTGGCGAGGACATCCTGGCCATATGTCAGCCATTGATCTGGCGGATCCGACTGGCCAAAGCGAAACGATGGTGTTTTATCCTACTACCTTTTGTGGTCTTGTACCTTCTTTGGTCATATTGTGATACCTTTGCTTGGTTTCTGAGTGCAGTGGGGCGTTTGATGCTCATCCAGGTCTTGCCTCTGTGGGACTGGACACCCTACTACAATGCCAAGTGCTTGATTTCTCGAGGGGATCAGCGAATTCAGAAACCTCTTCCTCCTTTGGGAAGGAGGGAAACCCTGCCGGAGAACTGTGATCTTTGTGAGTCCATAGGTGAGTTTAGACATTATTAAAGCTAATCCCCATATCATCCCATATTTTCTCCAGAGGGAATAGCTACAGCCTCAAATGTGAGCTACTCCATGCTGGAATCTCAGTACCTGGAGCGTGGTCTTCCTGTAATTATTACCGATGCCGGCTTAGAGACGAATCTGGAGGATCTCCTAGAACTCATGGAGTTTAAAGCACCCGAGTGGCTAACCAGCGAGCCCTGTGATGTGTCCACCAATCTCTTGCTGCGAAAACTCTTCAATCTGGAGGCAGCTTTGGAGAAGATTCACTCGTGGCAGGAAGTAACCACGAATCCCTGGCACCTTCAACTAAGAAACTGTCAAAGAAAGGCCGTGAAGACCTCTCGCCTGTTCCTGGAACGACCTTACTATTATCCTTTCCACCTGGCGCCCTACTACTCCAGCTGGTTGCTGGCAGTGCATCAGCAGAAGCGCAGCCCGACGGAGATTTATGTGAGGGGCCTAATTCTGATACAGCAACTAAGTGGTCACTTCGAGGTTGTTCTCAATCCCAAGGATCCCTGTGGGAATGGAGTGTGTCCCAGCCTGAGAATGCGTCTGAATGCGGGCGAGGGTTTGATATTCTCATCGGATCTTTGGAGCCTCAGTTACGGGCTGGAGAAACCCAACTCCAAGCAGACCTCTCTGGCCAGCGTGTTTGAGATTGACTGGCAGCCATAGAGACGATACAATTAGTTGGCCGAAATTGTATTTGCACACACAACTAGATACACTCGAAATAAAAGCCTAAAGATTACATTTATGGGAGGGATTAGGACTGGAATTAGGAAGAGTTTAGGCCCGTCGGCACTTTGCCTCCACCAGCTTCTGCAGGGTGGCCGTGAGGCTATTGATGGCATCAATCTTCATGCGCTCAATTCGCTCTTGCTGCACCAACGACATCTTCTGGATTTGCACCTGCTCCTGCTGCAAGTTCCGCTGCAGCTCCATCTTCTCCCGCTCCACCTCCAGCTTCCGTTCGAAGTAGTCCTTCCACCAGATGTCATCGGTGGGAGGCCCTGCAGGACCCTGTCCCTGAGGACGAGCCAGCTCATTGCCCTCCAGGTGCTGGCTACTGTCGCTGTTTCGATCCGCCTCCGCCGCATGTTCACCGTCGTACTCCATCTTGGGCTGACGCACCTCCGACATGGTGTTGCTGTCCTCGTCGAACTCGTCGTTGGACTTGCTGTCCATGTTCATCTGGGCCTGCAGGAGCACCTGGTCGACGGGTGTGATATACGGCTGTTGTTCCTCCTTCGCCGGAGTCTGTGATTTTATCTGCAGCTTCATCAGCGAGGGCTCGGGCTTTATGGTTACGGGATTGGGCTGGAGCTGAAGCTGTTGCTGCGGCTGTCCTTGGCTCAGGGTTTGTCCCGAAGCCATAACCGAAGTCTGAGGAACTGTTGCGGATGGCTGGGGCAGCTGCATGTCGAAGTCCGCCTTTTTGCCCTGCAAATACTTGAACATCTCCTCGAAGAACTCCCAGTGGACGTAGCCAGATACGTATTTCTTGCTCAGATTCTTGTTGTAGGTGATGAGGATGTTGTGCCACTTTTTCTGCACCTTGGCGGCGGAGTAGCGGAAGCCCAGGCGCTGCAGTTGACGGGTGCAGTGCAGCCAAAGGGCGGTTCTTTTTTGTCTGTAATGTAAGAAGTTTGATTGTAGGGAAAGGATTTCATTTTGGGAACTCAATCGGTACTAACCTGCCCTCCGTGAAGCTTCCCTCCATGGGACCGCGTATGTGAATCAATGCCCTGGTTGCCTCCGTTGTCCAGGCCCTCTCGTAGGGACCACGGCCTAGACTGTTGGCACCACCTGTGGTCTCTGCCTCCTCCAACAGGCAATCATCATCCAGGTCATCCAAGTCATCGTCACTAATTTGATAGGCTGTTTAAGAGGAAAATGTAATGGTTGATTAATATTTATTAGTAAAAATGAAAGTTTGTTTAAAAATTTGCTCCGTCAGATTTGAATTGAAATTAGTGGTCTTTTGGCTTACTTATGATAATTTCAAATTCGATCGAATTATTTAAATATCAATGGTATAAAATCATTGGCTGACCAAGTTTATCTTCTCTTCTTGTTAATATCTTTGTTGGGTTATAATATACATTATCTATGATATCAGCAAAAACCACTATGTATTTATTATTAGAACTATATAGTTAGACTCTTTTTGATATGAATTTAATTTGTTTGATAAATTTAAAATTACTCATATTAAATACTAGTAATTAATCTATTATCCTGTTAGTCATTTAGTGAGCAAAAAAATGAAAACAATCAACTTTCCAAACTTGTTGCTTGTTGCGAGCAGATGATGGCAACTCTGGCGCTCTCGAAGCATCCTTCCTCAGTGTCCTTCGCTCTCGCCGTCTGTCTGTCCATCGCTCTCTCTATGACGGCTCTCTCTCTCTCTCAAGCTACCACCCAACGCCAGGCCAACAAACATCCTAGCTATGCCAAAGATGCTAGCTGCCGCTGACATACATCATATATATGATACATACATACATATATCCTGTTATATTGCACACACAGCATCCAGCTAAGCCTGAACACGCACACACCTGCACAGGTGTGTACTTACCTGGCAACCGTTCAAGTTCTAACACACTGGCAGAGTTAATTATTCGATTTACAGAGCACAGACTTACGTTCATTATCCTCGGCATTAATGCCATTATTCCCATTGCCTTGGGCAGCGGCTCCATTCAGCTGAACTTGAGCCATCCTGCGTTTATTCTTCCTTTCGCCTAGCTGGCTCTGAGCTTAGACCTTTCGCCTGTCAATAGTTTTCTCTTACTAACAGGACGAAATTTTGGCTGCAGCTTCCCTGGGTCGAGAACATCGCGTGCGCCTACTCTCTTTTGGTTCTGCCATCCCGCTCGGACTCTCGCGCCCTCCCGCTCGCTCTGCCGCAGATCTGAGAGGAAGCTGCGGCTAGCGAAGGAGTAGAGTAGTGGGCTGGAGTTGGGGTTGGGTGTGCAGCATCTGCGCACAATGAGGTCTGACGCAGGCTGGAAAGTCTAACCCAAAATAGTTCTAGTCCATCTGCACTGGAATGCTACGCCGAGGGAGTTAGGATATGCTAAGTATCTTGCTCTTATTAGGTTTTATCTGGAAGTGAGGGTTTTCGTTAGCGTTGGCTTTTTTCAAATATAAGCTAGCCATATATATATAGGCGGCCTTCTAAATAATAAATTCCTTTAATTATTTGTGTAATAAATAATAAAGATATATCTATATTTGTATATACATATATATATTCTATCTTATAACAGATACAAAATAATATAAGATCATGTAATAATTACTATTTTTTAACCTCTAATATATCTTAATTATGTCTTACAAGAAAGACTTAAAAAGCATACATAATGTACACTTTCCCTAATTACCTTAATTTATAACTCACTTAACGTCTAAAATTCAATATTGCCCTCCTATTTCAAATAATTGTAACCTTTACCAGTGCAAGCTGACATTTAAATTTTCAAACTTATTTTTCAACACGTCATCGAATCACTATCGACCTATCGATTAGTCTCAGAGTTGCCACCATGTTTTCCCGGCATACCATATGATTTTTACAGAAGGTGGCAACGCTCCGACTACGAAATTGCGCGTGGAACACAAAAAACAATTTGTTATTAATTAATTGTACGTTTTAGTTGTTAAGAGAGAGCCAAGACAATGCCCGCGGTGGAAAAATGCGTGATGTGAGTAACGAAAACCCGAAAATAATCAATGCCAGCATATAAATCACCTGTTAACCATCATGTAGCACCGACTGGAAGCGCCTGTGGCAGATGGTGTCCGGCATCCACTACGAGACGCCCCAGGAAACAGTGCGCGAGGAGCTAATGAACGTGGCCAGCGAACTGCAGGCCGGCGTGCTCCAGTTCAAGCCCAAGAGCGCCTCCGATGTGCAGTTGGGCACGCTGCTCAAGGAGAAGAAGCAGGAGAAGCTGCTGCCGTTTACCGAGCGCCTGCAGGAGCTGCTGGATCTGGAATCCGCGCAATGCTGGGAGATTCTGTGCTACTACCTTACCAAGGAATACAGAGGCTCCGCTAGCCTGCTCACTCAGCTGATCTCCACGGAGACGAACATGGCCAAGCTGCACGAGGACATACGGCACTACTACTCGCTGGAGCGCATGATCGTGCTGAAGATCGTGAAGAACCTGCTCGTGTTCCACCGGGTGCCGAATCACCCCTACCACCAGGAGTACCGGGCGGTGGTGGACAAAATAACTCTGCCCCGCCTGAGGGATTCCTATCTGGAACAGCTGGAGACCTTGATCGGAGAGCAGCCGCCAAGGAAGCTGAGGGCGGGCGAGTGCTTCCACTCTGCGGACAAGCTCATTGCCTGGTCGGAGCGAAATGCAAGGGAGATTAACGAGGTGCTGCACATACTTCTGCTGCTGGCGGAGCACCTGCCCATGGGTTTTGAACAAATCAAGCGGATCTTCGCCGCCTGCAAGCAGCACTCCTTCGGTAGGCTACAGAACTACCTGGACGACAGCCAGCGCTACCACCAGGAGCTGATCATCAGTATAACGTATTCAGAGCTGGTGCTCGTCATGAAGTGCCTGGACTTTGAGAAGCCGCGCGACCACACGGAATTGATTGAGAAACTCGTTGAGGATCTGCATATTGACATTGCGAACATGCACCATCGACAGGAGCACGGTCCATTGCTCCTCGTCTGGATGTTGCTTCGGTTACGCGGCACCAACGATGCTGACGATGCCTCCAGCTTGCTCCGCTGCCGGCAGTTGGGCAAACGGGCAGTGGATCTCAAATGCTTTGTCCAGCTGCAGCTCATTGTCCGGCATCCCATGTACGCGGACGACTCGATGCTGTCGCGGATTGCTCGCAAGACCATCTACAACCAGCTGTGCTACATGTGCGATCTGTTCGATGGCGATGGCAGCTGTGCACGCAACGAGGGAATCTACGAGTTGCTCTGCGAACTGGTTTCTTGGCCACAGTTGGCCAAGGACTTCTGCAGCCGCGAAGGTTGGTGGAATTTAATATTTTACAAAATGCAAGCCATTAATTGAGTTCTTTCCAGATGATGATGGAGCGCGGTCGCTGTATAAGAGTCTATTGGAAAACTTTCCTCTAGAATTCACTCATTTGGCCAAACTGTCACAGTCGCTGACCAAAGCGGGGCAGGGAAACTTTGTAAGCTAAACGAATTTTTGAAATTACCAATTATTAACTTATTATTCCAAAACCAGATAAAGAGTCAACTGGAATCCCTGCCCATATTGGCTCTCTTGTACGATGAAAATGAGCATAGGCTTCGCGAGGTGGACACCGACGAGTTCGAGCTTACGGCCAGTGTGCGTCCGTTTCCCCGCATCGACTACACCATTCCCGCGGGCACCAGTTGCACGGCCATCCAGCATCCCTCCGGCTGCTACATGCATTTCCGCACGCAGGTGAACTTCTTTGATGCCCTACACCATGAGATCAACTGCTTGTTGCGGGAAACTGGACACCTGCACGGTGACTTTGACTCCAGCGAACGGATTCGTCGCGTGGAAGCCGGGCTGCGGTACCTGGAGACCGCCGTGCAGCGCTGCACATCGATTGCCGGCATCAGCGCCGAGATGGTGCACCCCACCGAGATGTGCGTGGACCTTTTGCACAAGTTCAAGGGCGTGCAGTGCCCGCCAGTGGGTCTCATCTCCAGTTGCCTGAACGTCTGCACGGCTCTGCTGCCGCTGGTCGACGAGGAGATCTTTTCGCGAATCAGCCAGCTGCACATTTTGCCCACGGTTAGCCAAGGACTGCACTACGATTTCAAACACTATGCCAATGCCAGTGGTGTGTGCTTTGAGTCACGCTTTCTCGGCTCCGTCATCGACAATGTGGAGAAGAAGAGCGAGCGCTACGAGTTCCTGCTGTCGTACCTGGGATTCCTGCGCACCTACACGAAGCTGAATAGGAACCGGTACATGCAGGTTGAGATTCCGGGACTGATATTCCTGCTGAGAGACGTCTTTCCCCATCTGCATGCCTGGCACTTTCGATCTCCGGTAGAGCGGAACAAGATCTACTTCGAGGTACTCAGTTTCATCTGCGACATTCTGGACTTAGTTGGCACGAATCCCAGTGACGCCTACAGCGAACAGCGAGAGCTACTGCTCAAGGTGTGCGTCTATTCACTGCTTAATCTGGATAATGGCTTGATCCTCCTAAAGTGAGTGGGCTTTTCAATGTACTATAATATTCGTACTTAGATACTCTCCTTTTTTAGATTCGTGGGCGTGGGCAATGCCTATGTGCAGTATACCATGGAGCTTGAGACTAACTGGATGCAGCAGCAGCCGCACGGCCTGATGATGCTGGTGCGCCTGTCCATGCGCATCCTGATGCAGCTGTTGAGGCTGAAGGAGAAGGTTTACGGGAGCGGCGAGACCCTGTCGCCTCTGGAGGCTTTGATTTACACACAGCCAAAGCAGCGGGACACCTTGCGGATTATCCCCACCGTCTGCAGCTACATGGCCAACATATTTGACCGTTGGCTGCCCATTCTGTCCTGTCGCCTGCTGAAGCGCATCGCCTTGGAGTTCAACATGTCGCTGCTGGCCTGCCTAGACATGGAGGCGGATCAGATTCGATTGACGTTCATGCAAAAGCTGCCCGATGAACTCGAGAGCGACTCGATTAAGCTGGCCATCCTAGAGCTGGTCGACGCCTGCATCGCCAAACAGCCGGGTGTGACTGAGGCCTTCTTCAAGGTGAATTATGCGCAAGACAAGCGATCCCGGTCCTTCTTCGGCAAAGAGTGCGTTCCCAATATCGGCGAGAGTATTGTCACCTACATGCGGGAGTTCTTGGACGCCCTCCAGGTGGAACCCCTGACTATTCAGCAGGCGTTGCCCTGCAAGGTCATGAACATATTCCACTCGCTGTGGAAGCACAACCTCCAGATGTTGGTCGACGAGCTGGTAAAGGACAAACAGTTTTGGACAAAGATTGCTTCTCCGTTGTTCTGCGAACTGCAACCGAACGTGAGGATCTACACACAGCTCCTTAACATCATCTCCATTGAGGTCTACACAGGCAACGGAAAGAATACCGCTCTCCTGGACATGATGACCAAGTTCTTCCAGCCCAAGACCTTTGAGCCCTGGCTGAATTACGTCTTTGACATGCCCAAGGTTCCGGCTGTGAATACTGCTAGGTCCTCGGATGAGCTGCCCAACTGGATCTGCTGCCTGCAGGCGTTCAAAGACCTCATTGTGATCCTGCTGAAGAAGCAGCCCAAGTTCATGATGATACCCGAGTTGCAGTTCAAGCTGATGGCCGAGAAGTGCTTGACAGTGCTGGTGGATCGCTCGAATTACCTGGAGGACATGCGGCCCTTCATCGTGCTGTCCGAGTTGTATGTGTTCCTTCTGCTCCAGTTCAAGCATTCGTACACAAACAGCGGCGAGGAGGAGCAGGAGCTTATGGAGCAGCTCTTGCAGCTGATGAGCCGTATCTGCTCCTGCTATGAGGATCTGCACGTCAGGGCCAAGGAAGCCTGTCTGGCCATCATCACCAAGTGCGCGCACCTATACACGGGCCTGCTGATCCGCGACTCATCCATCGCCCTGCGTTTCCTCAATTCCGTGGTCAGCATCATATGCAGCGAGCTGCAGCACATGGAGAACTCTGTAAGCTTGGAGAAGACACAAAGCTTGAACACTTCGGATAGTTCGGGAGGCAGCAAGGCGTCCACCAACTCGCTCATTCTGTGCCTCAATCTGCTCAAGGCAGTGGCCACCATATTCCACAATGATGGTCCCGGGAACTGGGATCTGCCGTTTGTTTCGGTTCGCTTGTTCCAACGACTCCTACGCTGCATCTCCCACACCTTGCCGCTGTACAACAAGCAAGTGCTCAGTGTCCAGCTCCTGGATGTGCTCATCGTGTTCGCCAAGGGACACTGCTCCGTAGAGTTCTTGCACTGCGATGTGGGAGAGTCCTTGTGGTTGAACCTACTGCCGCCGCGGGAACTTCTGCAGTCCAAGCTGGAGTTCAACAAGCCTGCACCGGCGGCTGCAGAGCGCTGGTCCGTTGAGCTATGGTGGCCTGTGTACGCGAGGGGCATCGAGCTGGTCACCATTATCCTTGAGAAGCACAAAAAGTGTTTCCTCCACGAAGCCCTCCAGTTTGTGGGCATTCATGAGGTTTATTTAGTTGATGCCCTGTTGCTGAGCAAGCAATCCCTGGAGCCGGCAGCCATGCAGCTTATCAAGGCGGCCATTAGCTTGGTAGCCTGTCTGACGGAGCATCAAAAGGAGTGGCAGGAGGAGTACGACTCGTCGTTGGGGAATATAATGGTAAGTTTCATACTGGCACTCTTAAAGAGTTCTGTTTAATCCTTGTCATTTTTGGTTTACAGCGAGCAGTTCAGGGTTTGTTGTGCCATAGCTCCTCCCTGTTCCATCAGCAAAGGAACTTGAAGTGCCTCCTGGCTGGCCGACGCTCTCAGTTGGAGATCCTGCGCAGCACAGAGGCTCTGACCATCGATGATGACCTTATCACCGCCTGCAATGAGTGAGTTTCTCTTTTAAAATTATGAAATGTATTTAATTATATACCTTTTTGTTCAACAGTCTTACGGACATAATAATTTACTGCGTGAAGTCCCTTTTGAGATTCAGTCCTGACCTGATGGACCTGCTCTGCGGCAGTGTCTATGAGCCGCACAAATGGCATCCTTTGCTGGATGTGAAGTTCGGCGCCCCCAAGTTGAACGAAGAGAATGTGACGCTGACCTTTGGAATGGTTCTCAACATGGTCAACATATATGTTAAAGCCTTAAATATGGTAAATATATTTTACTTTGCATCATCAAGCATCCTTTACGGACTCTATTGAATCTTCAGCAAAACCATGGCTTCAGCGATGTCCCCTTGAACACTCTGCCCAATGTAGAGAAGCCTGTAACGGACCCAGCAGACAACGAAGATGCCACCATTTGCCTGAGCAGTCAGACCAACCGCACCTTTTCCAAGTCCCTGTCCACCGTTTCGATTTCCGCCGTGGGCTGTCCAGCCAGTGAATTGCTCTCGAATATGGATAGCCAGCTGTGTCTGCTGGCCCTAGAGCACTTGCTCTTGCTGGTGGCATCGCAAGTCATTTGCATTATCCGTTCGCCGGAACTGGAGCCGCGCTGGAAGACGATCGTGCGACGGGACATTAGCAACGAATTAGTGATCTTTCACGAATTTGTGCGTCGCAAGGTGATTCCCAATTACAAGGAGAATCGCAGTCCATGGCTGCGTCGCAAGCATGGACTTTACAAGCTCAAGTTCCTCGATCCAGCGCGGATTTCAAGTTCGCCCAGTACTTCTTCCCGCAACCTCGATCCAGTGCGTCGCATCAGCAGTGCTGCCAACGAGCTGCGGGTGAATGTGGTTCGGCGGCAGCACCTGCAGCAACAGCTTCGCAGTCCGCCGCCCAATACCTTTGATATGAGCCTCGATATAAGTACCATATCGCCGCTGCAGAGTACTCAGAATGCTGCCATGTTGTCACCGACGGAGTCAAGGGAGACCCGAAAGCGTTTATATCCCGCAGAGCAAGTGGGCGCAGCCTTCGTGGAGGACGAGCTGGCGGCCATCGATCAGCAGTTCTTCCCTCCACCTACCGAGAACGGCTTTAGCGAGCTGTCGCAGGTGCAGCTGGTGGAGGAGGACTACATGCAGCTAATGTCTGTTCTCTTCAACGTGATGCCCCATTGCGAGTGAGCTCTTTAATTACTGATTGATTCATTATTAGTTATTAAAATAAATTGCGAACACTCAAATAAATTCGTTGGTTCTTAACATTTTATTAAATTCAATCAAATGTAGTTTCAAAAAATCGATGAGACACTGAAACCGATTGAAATTTAAGGTCTAAGATGTTCAATTTTTACATTCTTTACTTAGTCGTTGATCAAAGATATTAACTTATATTTTTCAGACATATATATATTTATATTTTTACACTTTAACAGATAAACAAAGTCCTAAGTATTTGTTAAAAATATTTTCCAGCATTTTCAATGAGCCATAAATCTTTTCTCAACCTTTTTTATAAGTTTAAAATAATAAACTCACTTAAAATAATAAGCCACTTGCCTGTATTTAAAACTTTCCTCTCTGATTCACTTGAGTTTATTTGAGTGTACGCCTTAATTTTGCACAATTGTGCGAGTGACGTCACGACGTACGAAGACGAGCCCCCAGCAACGTCATGGCCATTTCTCTTGTGGAAAAAAAGCGCGATTACCTCCGGAAAACCCTGTCCCGCGCCTCGTGAGCTTCACCAATGCTTGGTCACAGGAGAATCCTCCACCGAACAGGCAGAGAGAGAGAGGAGAGTGCCACTTATGCTTACTCACAGCCGCAGAAGTAAGCGACGCTGCTGCCACCGATTCCGATTCCCGTTCCGATACCGATTCTGCCGACGTGCTGAGCTGATTATGAGCTTTCTGCTTCTGGCCGAGACGTCGCTCAGCATTAGTACCTTGCGAGTGGTAAACGAGAACGCATGTGCAGACACCGGAGCGGATACGCAACGTGAACGAATTGAACGAAGCAGCAGCAAGTACGAGCCAAAGGTTTACCCACTCTCATAGCCCGGGACTCCAGTCCGACAGTCCAAGAATCAGAGCCATCGTCATTAGGGCAGCCAATTAGCCAAGTCAGTGATTGTGATAATGCTTAAAGGTGTTCCCACGCTAGCCGGTCGTAACCTGCGCCTTCTAACTGGATCCGGACAGGTGCTAGTCCCCCATCGCCCCAAGGCATCCGCCGCGGAGCCGGCCGAGGCGGACACTGAACTGGGCCAGGAGCCGAATCTCTTGAAGCGCGTCAAGTTCGGGCATACGGGAAAACAGCTGCAGCAGAAAATAGCCACAGAGGTAAGTGGACATATGCATCCCCTTGGGCCTGAGCGAGGGAAACAGCTGACTCTGTCATTTTTTGGCGACAATTTTCGCCCTGCTATTGATTTTTTCATGTGAAATCATACACGGTGAATAGCGCGTAATCCCCGCAGATGCGCAAAAATTCTGGCGGAAAGCAAACAATGTGCAGAGTTCCCAAAAATAGATTTCGAAAACTAAACAAGAATAAGTTACGGTGGGGAAGGCACCCAGACTGGAGGCGATTTCGTGCACGTAGGTTATATAGAACTCATTTCATTCAGCCTGACAACGCTGTATTTTTTAATGAAGAAGACGCCCGGCATTAGTTTAATTAGATAAACGCCAAGCACAGCGTGACTGACGCAATCTCCCGCCCTCCAGATAGCACACACCCACTGTCCTGTCTCCCTATGGGAAAGATAAAAAAAGAAAATGGTTATCTTATCGGATCTGGGATTGCGGGCGGAGCGACTACCGGCAAATTAATTGTGAAATTATCATGGCAAATTTCGGGGCTGCATAGGTGCTAATCAGGTGCAAATCAAGTGACACACTCATCCCTAATCCCCCAGAAGCGCATGTGACATGTGGAACTCCCAGAAATTAGTTGTCAACAACAACAAGTATATTAAAATGTCAAAAAACCAGACGACGGCGAGACGCTGACCGAGACATTGAAATGCCGATCGAGAGATTGGGAGAACTGCTGCTGGAAATCTGCCCTAAATTAATCTCTCTTCGCCCGTCGATCACCATCGAGAATCGTGGGCTATAAATACCCAGACGCGGTTCAAAACATAATAAATTTTCTAATACGCTTTGGTTTTTTATAAGTTAATCAATAGAAGTCTTATAAAATTATATCAGATTAGTGAACAATCAAAAAAAGTCGAATCGCATTAGTTAAATCTAAAATCATACCAATAATATATATTATCTGTCAGAAGTCATATCACAAAATATAAAATTAGTAGTAAAACAAGCCAAATCACACGGGAAATAATTAAACCACCCGGAAATATATATTTTTAACACATCATTCTGACATTTCTGTTAGTAATCCTTTGAAAAATATCATTGTGATATGTAATAAATGCCACCATATCTATGAATCATAAAGAACCTTACTCTTAAAGACATTAGCGGAAATATTTCAAAAAGATATGATACGACTTAAATTGAGTTAAATACAACTTATTTTCCTATTTGCTAACATTTCTTTGTGTGTAAACGATTAACAGAATCTTGAAGTGTAAGAGTCACGCGAAACTGTCAACCCAAAATAAATTGAGTAAACGTGAGCTTGGCAACACAAAATAATAAAACAAATAAACTTGGTGCTGGCATTTGTCGTAGGAAAAATCGTGGGCGACTATGAGATTTGCCAAGAGTCCCATCGCTAGCCCAAAATTGTTGTGCGGTTCTTCCGTTGCCATGGAAGAACTGAAAGAACGCACATTCATAAATATTTAGCATACGACGAAATAGGTACATATACATATGTGTTTTAATAATTTAGCTGCCACAACACACAAAAACCAAGCCCCTTCACCGCTCACATGGCGTTACCACCGGAGAGTCCGAGAGAAAGCACCCAGTTCTCTCAGTTCTTAATTATTGTATTATTCTCTCTTTTTTTCGCAAATTTATGAATAATATTTGCCAAACAGCTTGAGACCGCTTCTCCGAGAAATTAGCAGCTTTAAGGCAGTTAATTCCTATTCTTAAATATTTCTTATTAATCATAAATGTAATCCCAAAGGAAAGCTTTAAAAGAAAACTGTATTTAACTTAATCTTCAGTTAAGTTTATGAAACAATTTATAGTTATATATTAAAGTTACACTCTCATATCCATTTTATATAATAATTTACCATCTAATCAAAAATCAACAAATAGATACGGCATTAAGGATTAAAAAGCCATCTTTTCTGAGACATTATGCATCAAAAACTTATCGTGATATCCTGACATAATTGTGTCTAAAGTTTGGGCAAAGTAAGCTCAAAATATTTCTCTCATTTCCTTTCCAATTTCTCAAAATCTTTTCTTTTTGATTATCTCTGTGCTTCCGTTCAAATTGTGCGTCAACGTTCCGTCCATCTGCTTTTCGGATCCCAATTTGAAAGGTGCCAAAGTCCCACGCTAATGGTGACAGGCCCCTTCAACGGAAACTTGTTTGCGAAATATTTTATTCTTATTTTTTTTATTTATTTTTATGCCGCACCTGATCTTGTTGTTGTTGTTCTTTTGGTTATTGTTATTGTGCAGCTCACATGACTTTCTTTCTCTGGCTTAAATATGTATTTAATAATATGCAAATAAGCAGCAAGTGCGAAAAGTGGTCCACAATGAGAGCAGATTTCGGAGGCAAAGATTTACTTTAGCAGAGGAAAGAGATTGATTTATAATAGAAATATAGTACATGTGCACGTGCAGATAACTTAATCGGGTTTAATTCCATGGAAATGGCAAAATCGATAAAGATAAAGACATATCTTAGGGAATTTTTTTGCAATTTATTCCGAGGCAAATTTAATTAGGAAATGTGTTTTCCGCATCCGCTCTGGCAAGGAAAGAAAGAATACACCTCCTTCGCTGATGTCATCCTGCTGAGCAAGTCAATTCAAGCCAAAAGGACTTGGGACTGACCAGGAGATAGTTGTAGCCTAATTGATTACTTTTTGAACTTGCTCTCTCGGGGAACTACAAATAGAGAGCCATGAATTTTACGTAAATTTCTTTTAAATTTTTATTTACTTTTAAAATAAAGATTTGCCTGGATTGCAGACTTCTTGTACCTCTAATTCGAATATGCTAATTCGAACCATCCTCGTAAGCTCCATAGAGTAGTATTGCACAGTTTTGGGGATTCGCTATTTGCTGGGGAAGACCCACCCCCGTGTGACTATAAAAGGTTCTTGTCAATGGCTTTTCTCCATTATTCCGAATCGATCCAGTTGCGGAATACGTTGGATTTATAGCTTGAGACCATGCTAGTACGTGATGAAAGGGGGCGCCGCGCTTTGCATAACTGGGAATACGTGACTTCTACCGGGAATTTCTAACCCAACTGAGGCATTCATTCGATTCTTTGTCCATTTCAGAAGAAACTGCGTGCTCCTCCGCTACTGAATCTGGTGTTTGCCAACCGCAAGTTGTCCTTCTATGACACCAGCTCCACGCCGAAGACCAACGAGGAGAATGCCAAGCTGTGAGTATACAAGTTACAGAGCAGTTACTACTCTTCACATCTCCACCAAGCACTCAGCACCCACTTCCATCACTCTCACCTCACACTGATCCCTGCTCCAATATAGAGCACTTGCACAAACGCATCCCAGTCACCAAGAACTAGAATTACAAAATATTTGCCAATTAATTGGCACCCTTTCTGCCCACCTCTGCCCCACGTGGCTCAAATGGGTTGGGTCAACAGGCTCCGGCCTGGTACCATGTCAGCCCACTGATCCATTTTTAGATCCACTGCAGTTTGCTCATCTATTCATAGCTCGGGAAATATTGTTTTGCAAAGTGCAGCCAAGAAGCGTTGACACACACAATTAACGATTGCTGCCCAAAGTCCGAAAGGAACTTGGCAAAAATATTTTGATGGCACATTTGGTTGGGGTAAATATTTTGTGGTCGTCACCCCTTTTGTCTCAAAAACAGGGACTCGGCCCGGGATGGGGCTCCTAGCGAGGAGAGGTATCTGCCCTCGGAGCACGCGCTAATTGCCGGCAATCGCGATCGCATAAAATAAATTAACATACGTTTATTAAACGAAGATAAAAATCGAATTCGCTCAATCTGTTTCGGGTCTGCGGAAATACATACATATAGGTGGACGGGTATAGGTATATATCATAGTATGTTCGATGTCTGATGTTGGCGAACTATAAAACCATTGCCGACACTCGGCTGCGCTCATTTCGGCGGTGACGGGCCGCAAGTTTGCACAGAGAAAAGGCGGATATCTCGGTTATACCATATAGGACAATGGGCGATCGTAGTTGGAACCTGCTGCAGTATGCCACCGAGAAGGCGCCACTCCCCCTCGACGGCTACACGGCCGAGGAGGCGGCCCAGTTCAAGGACAGCATCAGGCAGAAGATAGTCGACGACCTCAAGTCCATGACGGGGGAGGAACTGATCGAGTTGGTCAAGCAGAATGCCGCCAAAGTCGAGGAGGAGAAGACAGAGAATCGCGGACCAGCAGCCACTTCCTTTTCCGGCAGCGAGGAGGGCAAGGAACGCATCCAGGACGATGCGGATCTGATAGATGCCGGAATCATAGGCGAAATGGTGGCCGGACTCTGCACCAAGAGCCAAAAGGCCATGTTCGTCAAGGTGATAACGAAGTATATCAGGTAAATCATAAGGTGAATCAGCAGACGTGCCCACCCCAGACCGAGACTTCGACGTAGCTCCTTATCGGAGGAAAAGGGGTTCCGTCGCCGCGTGACGTAGTTCTTATCGGTATCGCTGCTACGGTTTTTTAGTGGTGAAAGAAGAGGTTCGGTGCCCATGTGGATACGGCAGACAATGGCCATTATAAATCCTATAAAGCACCGAGACTCGCTATCGAACAGTGTGCGCGTGTGGTGGTGTTTGCGTATAGGGAAAAAGGAGTTAATTAATTTATTTTATTGGCAATAACATGATTTAGAAATTAGCACATTCCGGCTCGGCTCTCAGTGGTGCCCTGCTCTCCGCCATAGCACCCTCCGCTCTCCGGCCTGTCTATCTATATATCTGCGGCTGTATCTGTATCTGTATCCGATAGCTATCTAAGTGCTCCGTTCGCTGGGAGCAGCCGCAAAAGTCACACATTTGGCTAATGTATAAAACGCTGGCGCGCTTACAGTTGTTCCCATTAAACTTGCAACAGCTCAGCGCTCAAGTCAAGGCGTCCGAGTCCCAATCCGCAATCCAGACCCAGTAGATACAGATAGGAATCCCTACCCTTACCAGATATCACGTATACGCCGCGATGGTGCAGACAGAGGAGATAGGTGCGCTGAAGCGCCAGAGCGAGGACGAGGAGGCCAAGGAGCGAGAGGAGAAGTATAGGCAGGACAAGGAGCAGGACACCACTGAGACGGCGGCCATCATTGAAGAGATCATCGAGGGCATCTCGCTGCAGAATCGTCGCGGCACCATAGTCCGTACTATTTCCGCGATAATCAGGTAAAAATAGTGCCACAAAACGAGGCAGTCAGGGACAGGGTCTCGTGTACTATATGATACAATGTCTGGTGGATCGTAAAAATAGATTGTGCACAACACACACACACCCCCAACACCTCTCTCTATGCGACAGACACACCCTCCCCAAAATCATAAACAGAAATTGCGTTGATTGACGCTCATTACACGAGAGTTTATGGCCAGCATATGGAAGTGTAACTAACGATTTGCCATTCGATCATCCTGTTTCCATCCACTCTTCTAGCAATCAGCGACGCCACTATTCGATGCGGCCGTGAGTAATAGATTGATTTGCACCCCACCCTTCCCTGCTTCCTTCCAGTAGAATATTTGCGGCAGTTGCCATCTTTATCAAGCCCCAAATTGGAGTTGATTGAAGTGATTTCCCCCCAAATTGAAAGTCACCCAGAAATCAAGAAATCAAGAAATTAAATCCCAATTAATCGAATCAACCGAGCATGGAGGAAGATCTATTTTTAGAGGCGAGACCAACTGGATCTTTGCAGTTTTAAATGCCTGCATTGGATGTCTGTGCGCCAATTAGCACTCTAAACCCAGCGCCAGTTGGCCAAAGACAAACCCCATCCCCATTCCCATTCCCATCCCCATCCCCCCGTAGATATGTGTAGCTTTGTATTTTCTGCGGATTTTGTTTTGCTTTTCCACACACGCATGCTAAAACTCAGTCGGGGATCGCTGCTCAATTAGCAGGTGCCCTAAACCCAATTGCTTTTCTGCGGCTTCGAAACTATTCCGCTAATTGCCTTTATACTAACGGCCGATTTCTGTTGTTCATTCGCAGCCACCGGGAGCAGGAGCAGAGGAATGCCGAGGACGTGCTCTTCGATATGTTCGCCAGCGAGGAGACGGGCCTCATCTCGATGGGCAAGTTCCTCGCCGGGTTGAAGACCACAGGCATTCGGCGAAACGATCCGCGAGTTCGCGAGCTAATGGATAACCTGAAGAAAGTTCACAAACTGAACAACTACGAGACGGGCTCCTCGGCGGAGACGCAGCACCTCAATAGGGAGACCTTCAAGGCGTAAGTAAAGCCTCTAATCCTGACTAGCTTCAAAGGTAATCTTGTCTTACGTTTATAGCGTCGTGGCCCCCAATATTGTCCTGATTGCCAAGGCCTTCCGCCAGCAGTTCGTCATACCCGACTTCACTAGCTTCGTCAAGGACATCGAGGAGATCTATAACCGCTGCAAGAGCAACACCTTGGGCAAGCTGGCCGACTATATTCCCCAGCTGGCTCGCTACAGTCCCGACTTCTGGGGCGTGAGCATCTGCACGGTAGACGGACAGCGCTACTCCATTGGCGATGTGGATGAGCCCTTCACTCTTCAGAGTTGCAGCAAGCCGCTGACCTATGCCATTGCCCTGGAGAAACTGGGTCCCAAGGTGGTGCACTCGTACGTGGGCCAGGAACCCAGTGGCAGGAACTTCAACGAGCTGGTCCTGGATCAGAATAGTAAGTGAGTCCTTCTTTGGAAAGAATCCTTCATTAATACCCCTCAATTTTAACAGAGAAACCGCACAATCCCATGATCAATGCTGGTGCCATTCTCACCTGCTCCCTGATGAACGCCCTAGTCAAGCCGGACATGACCTCGGCCGAGATCTTTGACTACACAATGTCCTGGTTCAAGCGCCTATCCGGCGGAGAGTATATCGGATTCAACAACGCCGTATTCCTCTCGGAGAGAGAAGCTGCCGATAGAAACTACGCCCTGGGCTTCTACATGCGGGAGAACAAGTGCTTCCCGAAACGCACAAACCTGAAGGAGGTGATGGACTACTACTTTCAGTGCTGCTCCATGGAGACCAACTGCGAGGCGATGTCCGTGATTGCCGCCAGCTTGGCCAACGGTGGCATCTGCCCAACCACCGAGGAAAAGGTGTTCCGGCCGGAGTGCGTCCGGGATGTGCTCTCCATCATGCACTCCTGCGGCACATACGACTATTCCGGTCAGTTCGCCTTCAAGGTGGGTCTGCCGGCCAAGTCCGGCGTAAGTGGTGGCATGATGCTGGTCATACCCAACGTGATGGGCATCTTTGCCTGGTCCCCGCCCCTGGATCACCTGGGCAATACGGTGAGGGGCCTTCAGTTCTGCGAGGAGCTGGTCAACACTTTCAATTTCCATCGCTACGACAACCTGAAGCACCTTTCCAACAAGAAGGATCCGCGCAAGCACCGCTACGAGACCAAGGGTCTGTCCATTGTGAATCTGCTCTTTTCAGCGGCCAGCGGCGATGTCACGGCTCTACGGCGCCATCGCCTCTCCGGAATGGACATTACCCTGGCGGATTACGATGGACGCACTGCCCTGCATCTGGCCGCTTCTGAGGGCCACCTCGAGTGCGTCAAGTTCCTGCTGGAGCAGTGCCACGTTCCCCACAATCCCAAGGACCGTTGGGGCAACCTGCCTGTGGACGAGGCCGAGAACTTTGGCCACAGACACGTGGTGGAGTTCCTGACCAACTGGGCGGCCAAGGCAGATCAACCGGACGAGTGCAAGAACGAGGCTGTGACCACCAAGACGCAAGCGGATGAGGTCAGTTCAGTCAATTCGGAGTCAAATTCAAGTGAAAATCCTAGTCAAATGCAGACGATGATCGGGACCCATAAATCTGAGAGCCAGCTCAAGCCGAATTCGAATTTCACTTTTCAGGAAATCGTCAGCACCAGCGACCTGGAGACCAGTCCGACCACCAGTCCCCTTGCCACACCCGCGGAGTCGGGCTCTAGGGCTGGATCCGGGAGGTCTAGTCCGGCACCATCGGAGGCGGGCAGCACAGCGAGCGCTGGGAGCGGCAGCAGCGTCGATGACAAGACCAAGCCGGGCCTCTAAGCGGCCAGAGTTCCAGAGTTCCAGAGTTCCGGATGCGCAGGATCCCCGTTGAATCTCTCCGACTAAATTATTCGCACAACACTTTAGTTTACGCCTATTACGTCTTATTAGATTAAAGCTAAGAGTTCCCCAATCAGTTAGTACTATATAATTTGTAGTGGCATTTGTACTTGTACTTATAGCGCTTAGTTAGCCTCAAATATTCCAGGGTATCCTACGAAACAATGACAATAATCTTACGAATATCGAACCCACACAAATGGGGTCTGTGACCCGCCTAAGAAATGTATTGCATTCATATTTGTCAATTGATATTTGTGTGTGTCTTAAGTGTGTTTGTACAATGTATTAATTATCCTGTTCCAATGAGCCGAGCAACTTGCTGGCAGCCTCGGCTATAGTTGAATATAAATAATATACATATATATATATATATAGTTAGCAGACAAACCACAAATTTTATGGCATATCTTTCATTAATATTTTGAGGGAGTTTCAGTTATTGGACAGAGAAATATTCTTATAGTTCTCTCAAACTTAAATTTTCAATATAATTGTTACCTGGTTCCCATTATCTCTGTATTTATAATATACAAAAAGTATGTAATTGTGGTGAATGTTCATTAATATTCAGTTGTCACTATACATGTCAATAAATTAATCAAAATACAATTTTGTCTGCTTGAGTTTTTTTATTTTAGTAAGTTGGAAATTTTCCCCCTTACAGTTCATTTTTGTTTCATAAATAACACTTTATTCTGTAATTATAATTTTATAAATAAGAAATATAGCACAATTTGTTCTTGTCTTTTGCTGCAAGTGTACAAAAACCCAGGTTCAGAACTTGGGAATTTTATAACAGTTTAGAACAGATCTCCGTCTCCCTCTACTGCCTTCTGTTCGCCAGGTGCATAAAATCCGGAATTCACAAATTTGTACTGAAAATTTCAAGATTAAAGCATTGTTTTCCCTACAACAACAAAAACAACGTATTTTTACAACAACAAGTCGATTAACAACAAAAAATATTGGAAAATACAATAATAACTTTAACGCCAAATTGTAAATTTGAATTCAAAGATATTAGATACCTCCAAATAAGTTAACTGCCAAATTCGAATTCGAATTGAAATTATAACCGTCCTCCGAATAAGTTAACTGCCAAATTTGAATTTAAATTTAAAAATACCGCCAACAATTTAAATGGTATGTGGTTTGAGTCTGCGCTGACTTCCAGACCAAGATCTTATGCAGGTTTGGAACTTGGGCATTTTATAACAGTTTATAACAGATCTCCGTCGCCCTCTGCTGCTTTCTGTTTGCCTGGTGCATGAAATCCAGAAATTGACGAATTTGTATTGAAAATGCCAAGATTGAAGCCCTACAACAACAAAATCAACTTCAATGTTTCTTTAAACCCATTTCTACTTGATATTATATATTACTAGCTTTTTTCTTCCGCTCTAGTCGCATATAAAGTGTGAAAACTGTAAAAGCCGACAGCTCTTTACACGAGACCCGAAGCATTGGCTCCAGTTTCCCGACTTTGGTGGATGTCGCACCGCCCCCAATCTCCCTCCCGAACTAAAGTTCCGTATTGTCGTCGGGTTTTTGTGGTCGTCGCTGAACGTTGGATTTCCCAGTGGCGTATAGCTTTACAGTTCAGTTCGCTCGCAGCATTCGTGGAGTTCGGACCTCAGCCAGAGCTGCTCCTCCTCCGCCATAGTCAGTGTGCGTGTGTGCCGGTCTGTTTGCGGAGTTTCCACCGCATCCATCACGCTCCTCTTCACAGCTCCTCCGGAGGGATGCAGCAGATGCAGATGCAGATGCAGTCGTGCAGCTCGTGCCCGGGCAGATGAATTAATTGTGGAAAATAGTTAAATTCCAGCTCGTTGAAGCGGCAACAAATCCAATTAAGCATATACACCGTTTTGCGGCGAGTTGTGCATAATTGAGTAATTAAGTTTCATAGAAAAGGGTTTTTAAAACACCGTCGCCGCACACAGACACGCCGCAGCAACTTGGGGTAGGTTCAGGCCGTTCGGCAAGGACCGTAAAACGAGAGTGGCAAGAACAACAGCAGCATCATCATTTCCGGATCCGCTTTTCCACTTATAGTACGAGCTTTTGTGATTGTGGTGTTGTTTGCGCTGGTTGCCCATAAGAGTTCATAAACCACTAAACAGAGGACAGCCTTAAATCGGATTATTAAGTCTCCTCCTTGGTCGGGCAGGCTGTCCGCAAAAAGGATGTCTATTGTGGAGCGAACATCCTTCCCCGGAAACCGCTCCTATTATTGACA
Source organism: Drosophila jambulina (assembly GCA_018152175.1). Lineage (NCBI taxonomy): Eukaryota > Metazoa > Arthropoda > Insecta > Diptera > Drosophilidae > Drosophila > Drosophila jambulina. The sequence goes on along the minus strand of JAECXH010000113.1, from coordinate 10,507,389 downwards.
ATCTCGCTGCACAAGTCGCTGCATATCCGGGCCCTCCAAATATTCGGGGGCCCTTCTCCTTTGTGAGTGGATTTTTGGCCGCTGGCATTGTTTGTTTGTCTCCTCCATTTGGCGCAGATACGGGCAGCGTCAGCAGCTGTGGGATTGCATAATGTCCAGCTTCCTCTCGAGCTCTCCAGCTCTCCAGAAAAGTAGCCCACAGCGATTGCAGCTTGTGAATTTGGGTCTGCACTCAGGAAAAGCGAAGATTTAGAAACACATTCTATTCTACATTTTGAAAATAGGATGCAGTTGTGAAAGAGGAGATAATATTGGATTTATGTTTATTAGTTCTATAACTATAGGATTTATTTTATACCTTTTTCTCTGGAACATATTCGTCACAGAAAGTCAAAGAATAATATTAAATGCTTGAGTCACTTTGAATATCATCCATTCGCTCTGAGCTCTTTAAAGCTCCAATTATGATTTCTTAGTGTATTAAACTACCTTTAATTTAATAACATTTGTACAAACTGCATTTAAGTGAGCTTCCCTGATACTAATCTTTATTAAACCAATCATTTTAAATCTCCATTTAAGAACATTTCTCCCTCTGCATTCCCAAAATGGAAAATAAATAACAGAGCCCGACCGATGCCAATCAAAACAGAACCGAATGCACCCACAGTGGGAAACTTGTCTCCGTCTCATTGGCTAATAATACCCCGCAGTCGGCTCCTCTATAATCAGCATAATCCAGCCGAATGGGGAGTCAACTCCCCAACCCACCTCCCGTTGTGGTCCGTGGGAACTGGACACATGTGGGGGCCGGCGGGAGCTGGCAGTGGGCTATGCAAACAATTCGCAGGAATATTTCCGAAGGGACAAGGGTTTCGGAGTTACTGGTTGACCGAGCAAAAGGAAGTCGGCTTCGGCATCAGCAAATGCCAGGCATTGATGTGTCCATCAAGTGTCGCCGTGTCCGTCTCTGTCTCCGCCTTGGGTTCAATGAACTGCCGGAGGAACTAGAACGTCCGATAATAATTGATGGGGCGATAAATGGGAGAGTGAGAGAGCGAAGGGAACCCCCACACATCCAGAGTATCTAAAGTATTTTAAAGTATCTGGAGCTGGGGCTGGAGTATCTGCGACTTGACAGGGACATGGTGAATCGGAAATTGGCGCTCTCTCTCTCTGCAGAACGCATTCGGACGTGTGATGAGCCAATTTCACACATGGCAGAGGCGGAAAGAAGTGCTCGTAAAGAGCCAAACCCAAACAGAGTGCGAGCCAAGTGCAATGCCCCGGACTTCAGTTGACGCTGCACTTTTGCCACCTTATGCTGCAGTCAGTCGCCAAAAATAAAAGCCGAAAGCCAAAAGCCATTTCCACTTCCCATCTTCCACTTTCCCCCCACACATATGAGAGGCGGCTTCCCCGCTCATTATGTTTGGTTTCACAGAAGTGTGTAGGGGGAAGGAACATGGGCCCCAGTCCCATTCCCATTCTCTGTCCAAATACAAAATGCACACATGCAGACGTAATGAAAACTGGCATATAGCGGCGCCGCTATTCATCACCAGATGGGATTTACACCCTCTCCGGGATTTGAGGAGGAGCACGACTCCTGCTCTGTTCTGCTGTTGTTCTCTCTATTAAAATGCCACATTTAAATGCCGAGCCTCATAAATGTTTCCCTCTCATCCTTCTCACCACCCACACCCGCAGCCAAAGGAACAGCGGCATCAAAATTGATTGCTTTCGCATGGACACGAACTCGGTGAGCCCGCTGCCACCGATGGAGGAGGCCATGGACAGGGTCAGCGAGAAGTCACCGCCAGGAACACCCAATGGCATTGAGATGCCGCCGCCACCGGATGAAAAGTGAGTGAATCTAAGAAAGTATTTAGAGTAATAATTTTAGGCCAATGTTTTATTTCTGAATTATCATTAAAATAATATATAATAATTGTTAGTAGTCTTTATTAGATTTAAAAGGCATATGGAGGAGTTTAAAGTATTTATTACTCATAATTATTTCAGTTGTTATTATCCTTATCAAGCAAAGTTATTTTAATAAGTTTATAAAATCAATCTGCATTTATTTTAAATTTCAATCGAACTCCAAAATCCTGCAAAGACAATAGCTTTGCTTGTGATTTTATTTTAATTTTCCCAATCAATCCCCTGACTGCCCCGGCACCATCAACTAATCAACACAATTTAGTCCGCAGCTATTCCCCAAACCATTTTTGTTTATCAATATTTAAGTAAATTGTGTCACTTAGGCATGGCAAATTCGAGGCTGTCCAGGCACAGACACAGACCCATTTCCCCGGTGGCCAATTTGGAGCTCTCTCTCACTCGTCTAGCCGGCAATTGGCCTTGCCCATCTCCGCTTTGCTCAGATACAGCCAGCTCAGGTCTTGGATACCTCCCGAGATCTAAAGAGACTCGGCTGCGCATCCGTAGGTTGTCTTTAATCGATTTTAATGGCACCACGCGGCGTATGTGTAACATTTACATGGAATAGGGAATAGGAATTGGAGCCGGGCACGTCAGGAAAGGCTAATTAAAAATGGGGGAAAAACGGAAAAGCGTCGACGCCTACACACCCTTTGGGAGGAGAGTGAGAGGTACTGACCGCTGTTTCGTGGTTATTTTACGCGCCAATTTCCTAATTCACGTATCTTTGAAAGTCGTAAATTTTATTTTAATGCGACCTCGTCGCAAATCACACAAAACCATCCTCTATGTACATCCGCCGTGGCCGGAGTCCATACATTCAACAGTTGATCGCGTGAGGCCTTCACATAGTAACTGGCCGTAAACATTCCGCCCGTAATCCTTCCACGTCCTTGTCCAATTCCTGGCACGCAGCTCGCCCAGTACTAACCCGCCAAGCTCCAAGTAATTACGGGTATTTTTCTTTGTTTGCCGACAACGGCAACGAGGACTCAACCTTTTCGCCGCCTCGTTTTCATTTCATTTTCATTTGGTTTTCATTTGATTTCCAGTAATTTTTGGGCGCGTTGCCCGTCGCAAAACCCACTGGAGCCCAAGGAAAATAGAGCTGGAATAATGACCCAAAAGTCCCTGCCAGGGTGTGTTTGTTGTCGTCGACGGGTCCTGGGAGTGGGAGTGGGAGTCGGAGTCGGACAGGATATATATATGGTGTGCCGGTAATTGGTGACCCAGTACTCTGCCGCGAATTAGCGGAAGCCTCAGGTTCCATAAATATTCGATTGATGTCAGGCTGCACTCTCTGCTCCGGCAGGTGTTTTTTGATTGATACGACTTATTTATTATTTACTTATTTATTTATAGTCTGTTGTCTATTGACAAACAGGTGGCCCCATTAATTAGCTTCTTAGGGAGTCGTTCTAAGTAGGTTTTCAGACGAATTTACGACCTTAGAAGTCAGCTGATGATGATCTTGTCTGCCTTTTATCTTATATTTACCCCTATAATCTCAGCAATGAAGCAGCAGAGTGACAACCTTTTGGTAGAGAGACTGTTGCGTAATCCAAGGTCGCACCCAAGTCTAATTAAAAGACGTTAAACAAAGAAATAGCACATCTTTAAATTTGTGGCTTCCTATCTGGTTTGCAACTCGGCCTTAAAAGTTTACTCGCTGGTGCTGGTCCGCGATACAGAGATCCCACTCTTTGGTTTGTGGCTCAGCTGTGCCTGCTGAAGATCCGTTCGTGTCTCCGCTAAAATATCGTTATTAGTCTTTTGGACCGATCCCCAGCAAGTTGGCATGGCGCCGCAGTTCCAGAAAGCTTCGAGCTGAAAATTGAAATTAATTTTCAGTTGTCTCTGGCCGGTCGTCGCGATCTGATCGTGGAATACATCACAATCTCTCTCCAAATTCAATTGAGGATTTTTCGGCGGCATTTGAATAGCGTTTGTTTGTGTTAGTTTGGTGCGTTGTCTATAAAACAAAAGTAGTGATATAAACAAAACATACAAAAAAATTACGAAAAGCGCTCTTACATATTTTCAAAGTGCTTTGTTTATACTGAAACTAGTGTGCGTCTGTCAAGATTTTTGATGCATCTTGCGGTTTTTACAGAGTTTCTTTCCCTTGGAAACAGAGAGTTTATTCGGCATTTGCATCTGTAGAAATCGCCTTGATTAAATTCGATGTGAACTTGCGGCCCCGTGGGCACACATGAATAAATAACGAACCGAATCCGTCACTGTTTTGGGACCGTGTGATTGACAAATTAACGCATTCAGCCCGATTAGCATCTCTGTTCCAATCCAGCTAGACCTATTAGCGATTACCGATCCCAAACGTTCAGATTCGCTTGGTTCTCAATTGTCTCTATCTCCCGATTGTGGCATTTTACAGAATCCAAAGCCGAAGCCTAATTACCACCGACTCTCTATACATGAACGACCTTTAGTCGTTCGATATACATATATATTTAGAGCTATATAGCACCGATCTGTGACGCACCGCCCAGCGATTCTACGTCTAGTGGGTGGCGGTGACAGAAAAAGCGGAAAAACCTCAACGAATTTCGGCCCAAATAGCAACACTTGACTAAATGCGTGATCGTCACTTGGCCAAAATGCCGCGTGGAGGAACGACAACAGCGTAAGTTCCCTTAAAATATACAAATAATAGCAGCTGACCAAATGTAACCTTCGAGAATTATTATAATGGAAAAGTATAGACCACTCGGGATGTAATAAATTATTTTAATATAGGTTTTGACATGAAATGATTTCGACATTAAATTATCTTTTTATTCAACAGAATAGGTTTTATTTTTTAAGGAGTGGATGATCCAATTTCATTTCTTATATGAGAGTGTTTTCTCAGCTCAAATGTTGTTCATTATTCACCTTGTTGTCTTGTGTTATTTGCTTAATTTAAACAATTGCAGCTTATGGAGAAAAGTTCTGCCATCTTATTCTCGTATTAGGTTGTCGTAGCGCGAATTCGATTGTGCGAGTATCTGGCAGATACAATTTCAATTTCGAGCATGTTTGTGTATGTATCGCTCGGATTATGCGATCCGAGCCGCACACTCCCTCAAGATCGCCTCAATTGAACGCGCCACGACATCGAAGTCGTTCTCTAAACAATTCCCGGGCATTGTAAGGCAACACCGGAGGAGAGGGACACGGAGACCGACCGCCACTATTCCATGAAGTCCCAATACATCTTTATAATTAACCCGCAGGATGCGGACGCAGAGAAGTGTGTACACTCATACAAATTGGAAAATTGAATTATATTTATCCAACAAATTTACAAGAGAAGATTTAGTTTGAAGGCTTATACATAAAATTCCGAGAATTCAGGAAAGTCTCAATTTTTGGCACTCCTCTGCTCTCATTACCATTCAGTATTTAAATAGTCCTTTCTTTCTTTCGGTGTACAAGTGAGTTTGGTTAATTTTCAGCCATGCGTGCGACAGCAAATGGTTTAATTTGCCTCGATCCGATCCGCAGACTTTTAATTGTACATTCCGCGTCGGCTCGTCGTTGGTTACATCTCTGATGGCTTCCTTAATTGAGTTGTGCTGCGGCTTCCTGCTGCGATTTCTTTCCTACTTCATACTTCTTACCCAATGGGCCAGTTAGCATTGTGCTCTAGTTTTTCTCTGTCCAAGTTATGAGCGTAATTAGCCTGCTTTGAGGTCGTCTTTTATCTCAGTTCTTGCTTCCCTATTATCAGATTAGTCCCAGCATTTCTTGTTGATCTATTCTCAGGGAGACAAGTGGATGCCATGGTCAGCTCATGGTGCCTGCCCGTCACATGACTGCGATAAGCGGTTAACCAAATTTTAGCCAAGGCCCGAGGAGAGTTATCTTATGATAAGGAGATTGCTACGAAGGGAATATATTATTTAGAACTAGATTTTAGCAGACTTGAGACAAGATTTTTAATATTTAATTAGTTATATTCACCTCATATCTTGGTTCTAGGTATTTAAATAAGTTAAATAAAGCAAATAAGTGAAAACGAAATGTGAATGTGAAGTAAAGGGTGTTTCTCAACATGTTCCTAGTAATGTTTGCATATAAAGATTTTCTTGGGCAATCCTCAGTGATTTTTGTTTAAAACAAAGAGCTTTGGCTACACAAATAGGCAAAAATATCTGATTACCTTTCGCAATGAATTAACTACAAGAAGATAGGTTTCAAACTGGCTTAAGTAATCTTGAAATATTTCCTGATTTCTGCTTAAATTTATCTCATTAAACTAATATTTAACATGAAGCATTGAGCCATGACAAATCCTCGCCCGGCTCACTGTAGTTTGAATTTGCATTTAATAAATGGCTTTAGGAATTTGCAGATTACGCTGACACAGCGCTGCGCTTTCTCTGTTTATTTTTCATCGCATTTGCAGTGGGTGCCACTGCCACAGCCGAGTCAATAGCCTTTCCCCGCCGCGATGACCCATTAGCCATGAGTCGCTGCACCCAGACCAGCTCCCGCTTCAGCTCCAGCTCTAACTCAGACTGAGACTGGGATTGGGGTTCAGGTTCAGGTTCGAATATCCCAAACAGGTGGCTGCGACGGCGGCCAAGTAAACGAGTTTTCCATAAAACGAAAAGCTTTTAGCGAAATTTTCTCAGCAAATGAAAAGTGAAAGAGATACAAATGCACCGCCTAGATACAGATACAGCTGCAGCCACGGCTACCGATGCAGCCACAAATACAGATGCTGATACAGATACAGATGCACCCGTTCGTGGGCTTGTTTTCCAACAATCTGCGGCAAGTGAAATGTGTGTTAAAGCAAACAGCCACTGTAGCTAGCGGTGCCCCAACTCCACCGCAGCCCTCTCCGTCCTATCCCCAAGCCCATCCATCCTCCCTGCAGTGTGTTGATAGCTAAATGCCTGCCCCAACCGCAGTCCCAGACGCAGGCACAGCTGCAGCCGCAGATGCATCCACATCCATTGCGGCGGAGGAGCTCATGTTGTGGCAGCCGCCGTTCATTGACATCGCCATTGGCTTGCACATGAAAAAAAAGCACAAGATCGATGATCAATTTGCATCTCTTTAAAATATCTAATTTATTTTGTTATTTTTAAAATGTTAGCAATTATTTTAATCACCGTTGAGTTTGGGTTCCTTTTTTAATTTGATATATAAAATTAATAATAAAGTGAATTTGAGGTAAAAACTGGAAAAAGGGCTTTCTTAGGCAATTAGTTTGTTGTATATTTTCATTTATAAGTCAATTTAATGTTGATATAATTTGAAAGGATCACTCCCATTGCACCTTTAAGAGAGAGTTGAATGTTCCCAAAAGTGATTTGTATATTTTAAGACGATTTGAAAAGTTTTAAGTTGGGTTATAAATCTTCTTTAACAAAAATACCTTAAACAAGCAATAAAATAAAGATTATATGTATTACATTATTTTTACAACAAGTCCCTAAGATACCTTCATATTTTATCCAAAAATTCACCTCCAATATACCTATAAGAATTTTATGAAAGACTTTTTTCTTCGGGTGCATCTGCTCCCCGATCTCGCTCCGACGTATCTGATGCTCTCCGCGGATCGTATAGCCTGTAAATTGGAACACCCAATGGCATTATCTTCGCTGTGATGCAAGTGTCGCTACTCGCGACTCCGAGAAAGCGAGAGTGCCACGATAATGACAGTAGTTAGTTAGAGGCTGGTAATTCGATTCACTCTTGCTTTCATTATCACAGCGTGGGGCAGCGGCTCGCACTATTAATTTAAATAATAGCTTTGTTTACTCGCGATGCACGTACTTTGTTGCTCCAGCAGGCAGCAGACGGAGCGGATTTCCTACGAAGACAAGGAGCTGCACTTGGCGATGATTAGGCGGCTCGTTGGTGGCCAGCAATGCGCCTAATTGCTGGTGGTTTCTACTCCAGTTTGTCTGTCTGTTTGCCTGCTTACTTTCGACAGATCAACAGATGGCCTTCGGGTATCCGTGGGATTTCTCCCAGCTCCCCCAAAAAAGCATCTCTGTACCGATGATGGATGGGTAACTTCAGTGGCCGTTTTTCGGCTGGTGAGATCATTGTGCTCTCCATCCATCGAAAATGGATGTCATACGATCGCACACGACAAGTGCTGAAATTAATATGACAGACAGCCGGCAATTGGCTGGAAACAGTACGCCGCTGTCGGACTCCACTCCCTGGTACGGACGGGGGAGCCATTGCCTCAGCTGTCAAGAACTGGGTTTACAATATCCTACGATTTGACACCAAATAAACACCCATGGAGACCGTTTCGAAGTCAGATTTGGAGCAGACGATTAAGAAAAAGTGGAACAGTCTTTACTCGAAGCTGTCGGACAAGCTGTCGCCAAAGTACGGAGTGCTGAACCCTTCGAATCTGAGCTAATCCAAGTCGCGATATTATAGAGAATTTTCCTAGTAAATTAGATAATTGCTTTGGTCTTCTCAGATCCTCTGGGCTTCCACTTGATCGTCTGTCCGTCTGTTGTCTATCAATTAAGCCGATTAGCAGCACATTCAACCCACAATTAGTCTAGTCGAATCTTTTAGGGAATCTCTTAGGGAATCTCTAGAGGAATCTCCAGCGGAATCTCCATAATTCCATCATAAATTGTGCTTAATGAGGGACAGCCCACATCCATATGGCTTTGTGCTTGGATTAGCTCTGAGTTTGTGTGTGTACATAAATCCATATGTCTTGTACAACCAGAGATAATATATGGGATACCATAGTTTTCAGAACTAGCCTTATCGCTATGCACTATATTGATGGACCCTTTATCGACGAACTCAACCGCCTGCTCCTTCGTCCGCCCAAATTTCTGACAAAGAGAAAGTAACTGCTTCCGATTCAATGTTGTAAAGATGTTCTGTATTTCCTGTGCATCTCTCATCTCTTTGCAGGCGCTATGAGGAGGATCCGGACAATGCCTGGAACTGCTGCTCGTGGTGCGAGTACTTGCTGATCGTCATCCTGTCCACGATCCTTCTGGTGGGCGTCCTCGTGCTGACCCTCTTCTGGGTGATGTTCTACCGCGATGGCTTCGCCTGGTCGGAGAGTCCCAAGCAGCAGTTCAATCTCCATCCCATCTTGATGATTGCCGGCTTCGTGACGCTCTCCGGATTTTGTAAGTCGCAACGCCATTGTTTCGGGTGCAATTATATCTCCATTGAGTCATTATTTTTTTATAGCCATCTTGATCTACCGCCTGTGCCGGTGCGTGAAGCACATCTACGTGAAGCTCATCCATATGTTCTTCCACGCCGTGGCCATTCCGTGCATCGCCCTGGGTTTCCTCTCCGTCATCGACTCCCACGAGGCGTTGCAAAAGGTCAACTTCTACAGCCTCCACTCGTGGCTGGGCCTGGTGACAATGGGCATGTTCGTGCTCCAGTTCGTGATTGGCTTCTTCAGGTGAGTCTTCTTTTGGGTCTGTGTCCCAATCCCGCATACTAATCAGGCGTTTGCCATAGCTTTCTGGTGATGCTGTGCTGTGAGAACAAGACCTACAGCTGCCGCTCCGCCATGGTGCCCATCCATGCCAGTCTGGGCCTGGCCAACTTCTGGCTGGCCATTGCCACATCCGTCACGGGACTGATTGAGAAGGAGCGCGAAACTGCCAATGAAACGGGCGTGAGGCAAGTATCTACAATGCTTTTATTAGTTTTTTAATCAATAATAAGACTGCAATTTAATACAAATTTGTTTACCAAGTCTAGTTAAATTTAAATCAATCAACTGTCATCTGAAGTATATAAGACTAAACTATCAATATATGGATTTTCTTGCAAGATTATCCTGTGTTACGGTTAAAATTTAGGTAATCTTTGAGTAATTTTTCCGAAATTCGGTAAAGAATTCTTAAAAAAAAAGTAATTCTAATTGAAATCACTATATTTACATTTAAAAACAGGCCTCTGCTCATTAAAGGTAGAGCAATAAACCTAAGTTAAACATTTTTAAACTTGAAAACCTAATGAAACTTTTGATATAAATCCACCTGCAGCTATAGGAGCTATCGGACCAGGTTGGCTTAGCTTTGGTCTTTTCTTTTAAGATATACAACTTGCCTCTTTTCTTTTCATATCGCCAAGATAGTTTCAACTTTAAAGCGCATGACTCTTATATAAAACTCTTTTATAGGAATGCTACGACCTATAGTATAGCTTTCTTTTCTTCTTCATAATATAGCTGAAATATAGTGCAACCCAGCTTTCATATATAGTAACATCCAGTAATTTAATTGAAATCCCTTTCCTCTTGCAGCACCGAGAACAAGCTCGTGGAGCACTACATCACCAGTGCCATTGGTATTACACTGATCTTCATCGGCATTATCGTTACCTTTGCCGTCCGGCGGTCCAATTCCCCCGCCTCCGCGAAGGTTTACGTAACCGAGCGCATTTAGGCCCGTCTTGGGGCTCGTCGGAGTCTCCGTCGCCGGAATCGGTCCACGGCCAGGACGGAAAGCGAGTCGCATGTGTATCCGAGGATCGTGTGGAGCTCTGCACTGGACCCCGACCCCGAGCCCGACTCCGACAAGGACTCGGGAAGCCGGATCCAGGTCGTCCTATCGCCAGGCTTTGCACAAAGAGACCACGCTTCTGCATCTCTATCCGAACCCTTTGTAACCTTTTATATGCCAAATTAAGTCCTCTCCATACACTTAGACTCCGCCTATGGCGCCCATCAAAATCTTAACTCACTTTCAATTTCTCCGTAGCCGCGTAGGATTAGGAATCTCAGAAAAGAGCCGACCAAGCAAGCAAATGTAATCAAAATTGAAGTGTTCAGCCGAACTTACTGATGGCGTTAAGCACCCACATGCATGATTATCCAGTTTTTTCGGTACTACAGTAGAATTTTGATATAAGCCCATGTTACTAGCGTAAGCGTATCGTATCTATCAGGGGACACACAGCAATCGCTGGGCAGTAAAGAACGCGAGGAAGCCTGTCTTAGGGTATCCTCAGAGCTCCCAAAGATCCATGTGAGTCCCCTGAATTAACCGTACCACATAGCGCATTGAATGTACGCACTCGGACTCAAGCTGTCGCATTTGATGTTGTTTATAATCGTGCAAGTATTTGTATTTCTTATGCGCTAAGCAATATAAGCTGTAAACCAATTTTACAAACAAATAATAAACGATACTTTGCCCTGTCTGAGGGTTTCATAATAAAAACTTACTCCTGTTTGTTCTGTTTTTATGGGAGGGAAAAACACCTAAAGAAATTCTAGAAAATAACATGTTTCTCCACATTTAACCAATATTTCAGGTCATTTCGAGGAAATCAGATACCAAACAAGAAAGAAAGCTAACTTCGGCACAAGTTTTTATACCCTTGCAGCTTACAATTGGATCATGATGAATTAATACAATTTGATCGAATGAAAGTAAAACTAACTGGAATTATACATTTATACGTATAAAAATTCGAATGTAACATTTACGTATACGTTATATTTCCCAAACATTTATATAGTTGTAGTTATAGTTGTCAGATTTTCATAAAATTTAAAACGAAATTCTAAAAAAATACAAAATGGCCATGTTTTAATTAAATGAAAATTGGCCATTTGGGAAAATCCATATTTGAAATTGTCATAACTTAGCCAAAAATGCATTAATTTTAAATCGGAAAACGTTCTTATGTTAGTTTTCATAAGGTTAATAAATCTGCATACTAAATTTTAACTTTAAAAGAAATCAAATTTGTGTCAATTTTTGACAATTTTAACGATGTAACCCCTTACATTTTTTTCAAAAAATGGGTCAAATTTTTTTTCTTGCCGGACATGGCTAGATCGATTCGGCTGTCGATGCTGATCAAGAATATATACGGTTTATAGGGTCGGAAACGACTCCTTTGCCTGTAATACCCCGCAAAAATTAAAAAATCATCCAAAAACGAAGAAAAACGAGGAAACTTTGTTCAAAAGTGATTTTATTTCAGTTTTTACAAATACTATATATCCAAGATATAATGCTACTCCCCTGCGGATCCAGCCTGAGTGTCCCCACAATGAAAGCCAAGGCGGAAAGCTGCTGAGGCACCGACGCATCCGCCTGCAGACACTGCTCCGGGAGTGAACTGCACGTGAAGAGCGGCGGCGGCGGCTGCTCTGGAACAATGCGGAATGCCACCCGCCGCCAGGAGCTGCTAAAATTGTCCATTTATCGATTTGGGGTAACAGGCGAACAGAAAGCAGCAGGAGGCGACCGAAAACTGTTATAAACTGTTATAAAAACTGCGCCAGCGAATTGATTTTATAGTATACTTTTGGGGTGTAGTGTAGCATTCTTTTAGGCAGTTTTGGAAAGACCCATGTTTGAAATTGTCATAACTTAGCCAAAAATGCATTAATTTTAAATCGGAAAACGTTCTTATGTTAGTTTTCATAAGGTTAATAAATCTGCATACTAAATTTTAACTTTAAAAGAAATTAAATTTTTGTCAATTTTTGACAATTTTAACGATGTAACCCCTTACATTTTTTTCAAAAAATGGGTCAAATTTTTTTTCTTGCCGGACATGGCTAGATCGATTCAGCTATCGATGCTGATCAAGAATATACATGGTTTATAGGGTCGCAAATGACTACTTTGCCTGTAATACCCTTCCAAAATTAGCAAAATCATCAAAAAACGAAGAAAAACGAGGAAACTTTGTTCAAAAGTGATTTTATTTCAGTTTTTACAAATACTATATATCCAAGATATAATGCTACTCCCCTGCGGATCCAGCCTGAGTGTCCCCACAATGAAAGCCAAGGCGGAAAGCTGCTGAGGCACCGACGCATCCGCCTGCAGACACTGCTCCGGGAGTGAACTGCACGTGAAGAGCGGCGGCGGCGGCTGCTCTGGAACAATGCGGAATGCCACCCGCCGCCAGGAGCTGCTAAAATTGTCCATTTATTGATTTGGGGTAACAGGCGAACAGAAAGCAGCAGGAGCTGACTGAAAACTGTTATAAACTGTTATAAAAACTTTGCGCCAGCGAATTGATTGTATAGTATACTTTTGGGATGTAGTGTAGCATTCTTTTAGGCAGTTTTGGAAAGACCCATGTTTGAAATTGTCATAACTTAGCCAAAAATGCATTAATTTTAAATCGGAAAACGTTCTTATGTTAGTTTTCATAAGGTTAATAAATCTGCATACTAAATTTTAACTTTAAAAGAAATCAAATTTGTGTCAATTTTTGACAATTTTAACGATGTAACCCCTTACATTTTTTTCAAAAAATGGGTCAAATTTTTTTTCTTGCCGGACATGGCTAGATCGATTCGGCTGTCGATGCTGATCAAGAATATATACGGTTTATAGGGTCGGAAACGACTCCTTTGCCTGTAATACCCCGCCAAAATTAAAAAATCATCCAAAAACGAAGAAAAACGAGGAAACTTTGTTCAAAAGTGATTTTATTTCAGTTTTTACAAATACTATATATCCAAGATATAATGCTACTCCCCTGCGGATCCAGCCTGAGTGTCCCCACAATGAAAGCCAAGGCGGAAAGCTGCTGAGGCACCGACGCATCCGCCTGCAGACACTGCTCCGGGAGTGAACTGCACGTGAAGAGCGGCGGCGGCGGCTGCTCTGGAACAATGCGGAATGCCACCCGCCGCCAGGAGCTGCTAAAATTGTCCATTTATCGATTTGGGGTAACAGGCGAACAGAAAGCAGCAGGAGGCGACCGAAAACTGTTATAAACTGTTATAAAAACTGCGCCAGCGAATTGATTTTATAGTATACTTTTGGGGTGTAGTGTAGCATTCTTTTAGGCAGTTTTGGAAAGACCCATGATTGAAATTGTCATAACTTAGCCAAAAATGCATTAATTTTAAATCGGAAAACGTTCTTATGTTAGTTTTCATAAGGTTAATAAATCTGCATACTAAATTTTAACTTTAAAAGAAATTAAATTTTTGTCAATTTTTGACAATTTTAACGATGTAACCCCTTACATTTTTTTCAAAAAATGGGTCAAATTTTTTTTCTTGCCGGACATGGCTAGATCGATTCGGCTGTCGATGCTGATCAAGAATATATACGGTTTATAGGGTCGGAAACGACTCCTTTGCCTGTAATACCCCGCCAAAATTAAAAAATCATCCAAAAACGAAGAAAAACGAGGAAACTTTGTTCAAAAGTGATTTTATTTCAGTTTTTACAAATACTATATATCCAAGATATAATGCTACTCCCCTGCGGATCCAGCCTGAGTGTCCCCACAATGAAAGCCAAGGCGGAAAGCTGCTGAGGCACCGACGCATCCGCCTGCAGACACTGCTCCGGGAGTGAACTGCACGTGAAGAGCGGCGGCGGCGGCTGCTCTGGAACAATGCGGAATGCCACCCGCCGCCAGGAGCTGCTAAAATTGTCCATTTATTGATTTGGGGTAACAGGCGAACAGAAAGCAGCAGGAGCTGACTGAAAACTGTTATAAACTGTTATAAAAACTTTGCGCCAGCGAATTGATTGTATAGTATACTTTTGGGATGTAGTGTAGCATTCTTTTAGGCAGTTTTGGAAAGACCCATGTTTGAAATTGTCATAACTTAGCCAAAAATGCATTAATTTTAAATCGGAAAACGTTCTTATGTTAGTTTTCATAAGGTTAATAAATCTGCATACTAAATTTTAACTTTAAAAGAAATTAAATTTTTGTCAATTTTTGACAATTTTAACGATGTAACCCCTTACATTTTTTTCAAAAAATGGGTCAAATTTTTTTTCTTGCCGGACATGGCTAGATCGATTCAGCTATCGATGCTGATCAAGAATATACATGGTTTATAGGGTCGCAAATGACTACTTTGCCTGTAATACCCTTCCAAAATTAGCAAAATCATCAAAAAACGAAGAAAACCGAGAAACCTTGTTCAAAAGTGATTTTATTTCAATATAAATGGTTTTTCACAAGTACTATATATCCAAGAGATAATGCTACTCCCCTGCGGATCCAGCCGGAGTGTCCCCACAATGAAAGCCAAGGCGGAAAGCTGCTGAGGCACCGACGCTTTTTTGATGTAGTTATGATTTTATTTAATCTTTGATTAATCTTAAAATGTATTGTACAAATATTAACAAATTTCCATAAAAAAAGAAAATATATCCGGTATGTTTGAACTCGATTTTTTCCACCTCTAATGTGCCGCTACAGATAATGTTAAGCTTAGTCGATAAATGTCAACCTACCGATACGTCTGTAAACTTTGGCGGGCTCGTTTGAAAACAAGCTTTAGCTTTATAACAGAAATAATTTCCCAGTATTTTAGACAAACTAAAAATGTAACTCTTTATTCTAGGCAGTCTTTTCGGGTTAGTTTTTCAAAACCAAGCTCAGATTCCCAATAATGGGTTCTTTATCATAATGGAAATAATCTCCAAAGTTCGTCCACGTAAAGTTCCAGAACCTGGGATCGGCTCGGGGATCAGCAGGCTTATTGGAAGGCGGCACCACTGTGGAGTTAAAGCGAGCCAACTCTGCCATCAGATCGCTGAGGACTTTGGGGTATCTGTAACCAAGATGACATTACTTATAATCAAAAACCCAACAGCTAATGATCTTACTGTTCCGCCAGATTGAATTGCTCGCAGGGATCGTCCCGTATGTGGAACAAACAGGGAGCTGAGAATGCGGTGGCCTTACAGCTGCTTCCTTGAGAGGATTGCCCCTGGCATGTGACGGTGGCCGCTTCTCGAAGCCTCTGCTGATCAGCTTGACTTGGTAGCATCTTCAGAGCCACTAGAGCCTTGCCCGCTGGGCTTTTCGGCACCAGATGCCAATCATAGGCATGAGGACTTCGCTCTCCAGCTGGTCCATACCATCCATCCCAACCGCCCTTGTAATTGGTGCCCTTGACCACTTTCCAGTCGCCCACGGTCACAGCAGCACTGCCCCAGATATCGTCGATGTTGTGGAGCACAGTTCGACGCGGAGATGCCTCATCATGGGTTAGAGCCTGCCAAAGGCTTTGACCATCTAATTCCTGGCTGAGATTGGCCAGAGCGGAAGGACCACCAGCTGCCTCCAGCAGGGTGGGTAACCAGTCAGAAATGTGCATCGTCTGGTCTGCGACTCTTTCACGCTTCTTGAGGAGTGGCGACCAAATTAGACCTGCTGCTCGGACTCCTCCCTCCCAAAGGGTGTTCTTTACACCCTTCAGCGGATAGTTGGATGCAAAGTTTAGGTTGAAACCTTGTGCTGGACCTCCATTGTCTGATGAGAAAACAATGATGGAGTTCTCTAGCAGATTTGACTTGCGTAGCTGATCCACAATCAAACCCACAGACTCGTCCATTTTCGACACCATAGCTAAGGAATAAGAATAGGTATCAAAGTGAGGGACCTCCTCTGGGCTCTGGAAAACCCACCTGCGTATTTCCGCCGCTTATAGTGCGGAATATGGCCCATCTTCATGACATCGTCGTCGGGAACTGGTAGCGGATTGTAGGGATTACTCGAATGGCAGGCGGCATGGGCCACGTACAGAAACAGAGGTCCTTCGGTGGCATTGTGGCTGGCAATCACCTTGATCGAGTGTTCGGTTATCACGTCCGTGGTGTATTTTCCATGCAAATCGTAGGCCACATCCGCGCCATTCCGCATGTCAAGGCCCCAGAGGTTGTGCTCGAAGGCTGTGTGATCGTTATAGTCGTGGTGACCAGACCAGAAGCCCACATGGCTGCGGAAACCCCTGAAGAGGGGTGTGTACTCCAGTTTCCAATGTCCCAGATGCCATTTGCCGGCTATGTGAGAGGCGTACCTGTTGGCATAAGTGAGTAGATCAGATATATGTTTATACGGGATATTGTACCAACTCACCCCAGATCATTTAAATACTGCGGTAGTATCTTCTCCTTCAGAGGTAAGCCTCGCGGCTCAGCGGCATAGAGTACCGTATGTTGCATTCCTTAGAAGGGATAGAGACTCCTTTAGAAGATCCTGAGTCAGACAACCCTACTCACCTGTATGTATAGGGTATTTTCCAGTCATTAGGGCTGATCTCGAGGGCGTGCAAATGGGATTCACATAGTATCTATTCAGAATAATTCCCGAATAGGCCAGGGCATCGATATTGGGTGTGGGAATTTGCGCCGAGCCATGGAAGCCCACATCATTGAAGCCCTAGGAGGAAATATAACCTCATAGATTCAGAATGTTCAGGTTTCAATGGTGAGTTATATTTACCAGATCATCGGCCAAAATAAATATGATGTTGGGCTTTGTGGAAGCTGTTGTTCCTGCCACCTCGTCACCATTGACTATTTTTATGAGCACCAAAAACAAAAGACCCCAGAGCTGCATTCTTCTCCAGTGAACACTAAGAGATCGAGAGATATATTCAGCCATTAAAAGCAATTTGTTAACTAATTGATGCAGTGCAGAGACGCGAACTCAATTGATTGATCATCTCTACCTTTTGGGGGCGAGCTTTGGCATTGATCGTCGCTGCAAATGAAACTGAATCAGCAATTGCAATTGACCTCAATTCGGATGGGCTGCACTAGTGAAGTAGTAGCACCTGAAGTGGATGACACTTGTCTTGAA
This sequence comes from Drosophila jambulina, assembly GCA_018152175.1. Lineage (NCBI taxonomy): Eukaryota > Metazoa > Arthropoda > Insecta > Diptera > Drosophilidae > Drosophila > Drosophila jambulina. The sequence continues at coordinate 10,489,866 of JAECXH010000113.1, read as the reverse complement.
TTGGGTTCTAAGTTGGCGTTTCTTGGACACGGGGATACCCTCAGGAATTTGCGTCCAATAATGTTTCAAGTGGCATTTACTAATTAGCATGTAAATTGCGTTTGTCGCTGTTCGTACCGTTAATGGGTCGACAGAGTAATCGGAAAGCTCAAATTAAAAAACCAAATTAGATTCGGTGGAATATTTAAAATCAAGTCGCCCAGCAAATGCCCTACTTCGAACAAGGTCAGGATATTGATAGTAAACATTAGATTGGAATTGGGAAATGTCTGGTCAAAATATATATTATGTTGAAGTTCTTTATTATTTTCTGACTTATAACATTCATTACTATGTATTTTAAAAACTTTCCGAGCTGTCACAAATTTGTTCTAAATCCAATTTTTATTATTTTATAAATTCTATCAATTATTTTGTAACATTTTCAACACTTCCCAGAAATCTCACACTTTTTGTGTGACTTTAAAATCTTTTGTTGTTCTAATAACAAACCTATTGTTTGTCTGGAGGTCAGTCACCTTTTGTGCAGGTTTTGTGAAAGAAATCTATTTATGCAAAATCACTCATAAGCAAATAATGATGAATGAAGTTCCTGCCCTTACCGCTTGAACTTTCCTTTTGTTTATTTTACTCAATTAGAGGGGTAAACAATGCGATCAGCAGCAGACAATATTTAAACGAAATTTAAAACGAAAACTTGTTTTGTTGTCAAGCGCGGCAAGTGTCCTTAATTTTATTTCGCAAATTTATTGTTATTTTAATTAACACTCATAGCCGCTATTTTTTTAGGAATGATTTTTGTTCACTTGCTGATAATATTTAGGGAACACCGACGCGTAGAGCGTGCCAAACGAGACTGAGAAAATTCCCAAACAGCCGCCAGAGCCGCCGAGCCGCAGACCTTAACAGTGAAAGCCACGAGCGCTGCTAAATAAACAGAGTAAGAGAGCTGAGGGAAAGAGAGACAGACGAGATTTACCTGCAGTTGCATAAAAACCGAAAACTTTCCACCACTCTTGCTTTCGTTGACCCCTTAACCCAACACAAGTTCAGCGAATTGTACAATAATTATTATTATTTAAAGTAAACTGCGTACTCTGCGTACTCGAGGAAGGAAAACTCTAGGGAATACACTCTAGGATTCAACAAACTACGAATTGATTAACAGAAGCGTCCTTTAAAGGTCCACCAACACGACTGTCAAGCCCGCGGCAATACACTTTTAATGTTTAGCTTATATGTACATCGTTATATTCTAAAAGTACGAATTTGGGAAATAAATATAAGCTAGACAGGCAATAATTTCTAATAGAAAGCAACCAAATCACCCAATGCTTTATGTTCTTAACAGTGCCTCCAGGCAACCGGAGGGCTCTTAGAGTATTTCTAAATCCACGTGGCGTATTTCCGGGAATTGTGTCTAGGCGAAAAAGGAATTAAAAATCGGCCAACCTCCAAGGAGTGTCTAGGATAACTCACCCGTAGATTCATTTCAATGCGATCAATTTCACCGCCCATCAGGTCCACAATGTTTTCACCATGATCCAGCAAAAAGGTCTCCAGATCCTCCACCTTTTGAAAGCTCCGAACAGTCTGCAAGCAAAAAATGAAAACCGGTTAGAGGAAGGTCCCAGAAATGGGTCACAACGCACCGTCAGCAGCTTGGCCAGATCCTGTTTGTCCAGATATGAACGCGTCAGCTCCCGACCGTCAAAGTCGAGCTCAGCCTGTGGGAATGCACTTTAGTCAGAGAAAGTCAGCACAAGTCAAAGGTCCTCACCTTGTAGCGGACTCGGGCGTTGCCAATATCGATGCCCTTGACATCGTAAATAGCTCTGATCATCACATCGGCTTCCAAAGCAGAGTTGATCTTTTCCAGGCGCTCGGAGGCAATGGAGATGCCCACCAGGGCATTAGCATTCGTGTAAATAATAAAGGAGGCCACAGCACCTAGGAGAGCGCCAATAACAAGCGATCCGGCGGCGTCAAATAGGGGAGATCCCGTATAGCTGCTCAATCCCATACAAACACCGGCGACAACGACACCAGCAACAGCTGCGGCGTCTTCGCAGAGCACCACATTCACGCAGGGATCCTTGCCAGAAATCACTGTAAGGGCGACCAAATCAATATACACACTTACTTCTTTGGACTTACTGCCGAAAACTTACCATAGTCCTTGAAGGTCATGTTGTTTACCTTGGCCGCGCGCTTTAGTTCATTGATAGCCACCATCAGAGTGGCACCCTCCGAAACCAGCGACCCCATCAGGATGCAATATACCCAGAAAAGATCTGTGATGGGCTCCGGGTGGAGAATGCCCTCGATTCCGTGGTAAATGGACAGACCGCAGCCAACGCAAAAGATGCCGACACCTGAGATCAGCGAGGAAACATAGCGCATGTTCATGTATCCATAGGGATGATCGATGTCCGGGCTCTGCGAGGATTTGTAGATGCCAAAGGCGAGAATGAGCTGGTTAATCAGATCCGCCAGTGAATGGATAACCTCAGCAAACATGCTGTGGGAACCGCTGTACACCCATCCTCCGGCCTTGAAGAGCAAATTGGCCGCATTTCTGAAAGTAGTGGATTTTATTACAAGACTCTATCCATATTCTGCGAACCGTACATGGCAATGGCAGTGGCCACCACCTGGCCCGACTTTTCGGTCTCCTTTCTGTCATCGATCATCGCTTTCGTGCGGGATCCCATCTCCCGGCGATAGTCGCGCAAACGCCGCTTCACCGTGAACAGATCTGGGGAGGCAAGCATCCACATTAAAGGCCGGACTCGGAGTCACTGGGAATGCACTCACTCTGCTGGTACTGCTTGCGCTCCACCTCCCGTTTAAGTCGCTCCCGCAACAGGTTCTCCTTGGAACCCCACACCTCTACTGCCTTAGCCTCCACATCGCGACGCCAGTATACAGTCATGGGCGGTTCCTGCTCGTACGGCGATCTCCGCTTGATCTTGGGCAGGCTGTCAAGATCTCCGGTAGACAGCAAAAAGTCACTAATGGCCCGGCCAGGCGTCACAAAGTTACGTTCCAGGGAGGAACGATAATCGAAACGCGCTCTCTTCGCCGGCAGAGCGGGGATGGAAGCTGAACTTTCTGCCAATGGCGTTTGAAGAGTACCAACTGCCGACTTTTCGGAAGATAGAACGCCTGACAAGGTTTGTGTAGCAGGAGCAGGCGCTTCAGCAGGCGCTCCAAAGACACTTGCTGTCCCTGCTGTTGTGGTCACCGGCGTGGTGGTATTTGTCATCAGATTAATGGCTGATGTGGCTAGTGCAGGCTCTTTCAGCTTGGCCACAGCGGGCATATCTGTTTTCTCAAACACAATCTCATTGATCTTGGAGTCCTCGATGGTGGTGCTGATGGACAGGATGCCCTTCGTTGTCTTTACCTCTAATTTTTTTGTCAGTTTCGTACCGGTTGCCTTCTTCGGTTTCACTTCCACTTGATCGGTGGATGAGACCACCCCCACAAGTGTCTCCTTATTCTTAGAACCGCTGCCGCCAGAGCTGCATCGAAACTGCAGAAAGACACCAGGTCGCTTCCAGGGCTGCGGCTTAAAGAAATCTCCTTCATTCCGGCTCCTAGGATTTCCGAGCTCAGAGTGCTTGGCGCACTGGCTGAAGGCCCGCCCGACCTGCTGGTGTCTTCGCTGCAGGAGCTGCACGCCGCGCATCAGCATCCTGCTCCCGACAGCAATGCTCTTAAAAGAAGATGGAAATGGGGTGAAAGCTCCCTCGTTTGCATTGCTATTAGCATTACTTACAGGGCACTATCAGCCAGAGATTCCAATCAGTTGTCTTCTATTGTTGCTGGTTTCACTTTTAGCAAGACTTCGTCATACGGGCAACTGCGGAGGGGGCTAAAGACGAATTGCTGGCGAACCGGCGGTTGATTTTGGGACTCCCAGCTGCTCCTGGAGGCACACGCTTCTTGTATTAGTATCAGTGATTAACAAAGTTGGTCGTACATCGTGAATTAGGATTTTGCTTCAGATTGACAAATTTTAAACAAAATTTTGTTAAACTTAATTTTAGCCAGTAATGCCAGTTAAGCTGGTTTTAGGCTAGACCTAACATATTTTAAAATGAAAAAGCTTGAAATTGATATAGCGTTTTTATGGTCATTTAGCATACTTAATCTAGCATTAAATGTGTTATACTCTTAACAATTTATTTAATGTAATGCAAAAATATGTTTCAAGGCTCAGAAACATCGCAGCTTGTTATTTTTAATGTTGATGTCAGCATGCAATAGCCCGATGTGGGCAGAAAAAAGCTCAGTTGTCAACACTGATTCTAGTCGTGTCTATCAAAATAATACCGATGGCTCACGAGCTATTCCTTGATTTGGCAATCCTGGCTCATGGGTGCAAGCTTTCTCTCGCCATCTGGCAGCCCCGTTCTTTGCGCAGCACTGGTCGAAACAGCTGTTTTCTGCCGGTTGTTTTATAACAATTTCATTTACACTTTATTGCTTTGTTTTTCTGGTTTTTCGTGGTTGAAATGTCCCTTTTGATGCTAAGAGTCGCGAGATTAACCCGCCAGATAGCCCGTCCATTGACTGCCTCCCGCCATTTTGCGTCGGAAGCACCTTTCGGCGACGGAGATGAAGTTCTGGTAGAACGATTGGAGGGAGCTCGCAAGGGAATCTCGGTCATTGGCCTTAACAGGCCGGCGGCCAAGAATTCCTTCAGTCGGGGCATGGTAGAGACCTTTACGGAGGTTCTGGATGAGATCAAAAAGGATAACGGATCGAGGGTCGTCGTGCTGAGGAGTCTGACGCCGGGAATCTTCTGTGCCGGTGCTGATTTGAAGGAGCGCAAAGGTGAGCTTAAGTATAAAATAAAATTAACTAATAATAATACATAATCCCTTGTTTATGACAGGCATGACTCCCGAGGAGGCCACCGAGTTTGTAAAGGAGCTCCGCAGCCTGCTGATCAGCATTGAACAACTGCCCATGCCTGTTATTGCCGCCCTGGACGGCGCTGCCCTGGGCGGTGGTTTGGAAATGGCTCTGGCCTGTGACATCCGCACCGCCGCTTCCAACACGAAAATGGGTCTTGTAGAGACCCGACTGGCCATCATCCCAGGCGCCGGTGGTACCCAAAGGCTGCCTCGCATCCTGTCGCCTGCCCTGGCCAAGGAACTGATTTTTACGGCCCGCGTTTTCGATGGAACAGAGGCTAAGGAGCTAGGTCTGGTCAACCATGTTGTACAGCAGAACGAGACGAAAGACGCGGCCTATCAGCAAGCCCTCAAGCTGGCCGAGGAGATTCTGCCTAATGGACCGGTGGGCGTGCGAATGGCTAAGCTGGCCATTGACAAGGGTATGCAGGTGGATCTGGCCACGGGCTACTCCATCGAGGAGATCTGCTACTCCCAGGTGATACCCACTAAGGACCGGCTAGAGGGACTGGCCGCCTTTGCGGAGAAGCGCAAGCCCGTCTACCAGGGCGAGTGAATCGAAGACCACTTCTAATTTAAGCTGAAAAGTGCATTTATTATTTTATCCGCTACTCTTTGTAGAATCCAAAAAGCCCAAGGCAAGCTCTGTTCTATTGTTTTCCCGATACATAAAGCACTCGATTGTATCGAACTGCCAAATAACTTGAATTAAGCTAATTGTAGCTGAGCAATTTTTTAATCACCGCCATGACGCATCTCCATTTAGTCAGGGAAATGTTAATTACAGCCATTAAGTACCACTGCCGATCGAGAAACACTCCCCATTTGCATTGCATGTATGTACCTACTACTGATCGCCGTACAGCATAGAACTGGAAATAGATGCAAAGCCAACCTTGATCGAACGATGCGGAAATCAGGGATTTCTTTGGAATCAGCCCGTCGCCGGTTAGAAAGTTCCTATTGTCATGCGAGCTAAGTGTAAGTGGGATGATTGTGCCTTCGTTTGTCATTTGCACAGCAGGTAATTTGCATTTTTTGCAAATTAGTATGTGTATTACAGGGCGTGCTCTCCTCACACACTCCAGGTATTTTTGGGGCCCGTTTGAACAAAGGGGTTTTGTCACAGCAGAAAAACAATAACAGGCGCTAAATAAAGTCACTTTATGGAGCCGACTCCGTGGAAGATTCAACCGGTTTAATGTCAAGGAAGTTCTCTCTCTGAGCGGCCACCCCCACTAGCCCAGATTTTCGATGCTTGGCGGCAAGTCTAAGTTGCGTCACCATAAACACCTCCATTCATACCCAGTCGGGGGCAGTAAATTAAAATGCAAAGCGGGTGTTTGACATCGGGCAAGGTCAGTGTCGTTTGGCAGAAGCATTATACCCGCAACATCCGATAAACCAAGTCTAAATCCGAATCTCAAGCGACAATCTTTAGAGCGATGCGCATGTGACGCAGTGTGAATATTAATTAATCAATTAATTAATTGCTCGCTCAGTGCTCAATGAACCGATGTGACCCCAAAGCAAACTCAAACACACGGCGAGAAGGCAGATCCGGAAACCAATTTGCGGAAGCAAATCAATTATTTATTGTTTTGACTCGTTATTATTAACGCTTCTCGATCAGCAGGCCTTTCAAGTTTCCATCAGCAGAGTGTTGGCCAGTAATACGGGCAAATGTTGTATTCCCGATATGACATGCATCTTAATGAGACGGCTGACTGGCTGGGAAGAGTCACCGACAGAGAAGAGGCCGTAATGTGTCTCTTTATGGGAAGGGGGATTTTTCGTATTAACTTTTTCCAGGTATTCGAGGCGCCGCTTGAAACTCAATTAGATGGATGAGAGGGATTCTCAAGGTTAGCCAACGTACGAATATATAATCGGAACTTTCCTCTAGTAGGGAAAGACCCCCATAAGCGCCCGATAATATCTAGAGCACTTAAGAGCCACCCATCCAGATGGCTTTCACAATCGATAATTCTTTAGTTAAGACGCTGGTATAACTTTATCAGGCTCAACAGCGCAGATTGTCAATACGGACGGTAGCAGTAAACAGTAACAGTGTAGTCGATATTTTCCAAATTCTATGCTGCCCCGCCGATAAGGAATCAGTGTGTCAATATCGCAGCGGCTATAGACTGAGCTCTTGACCCGCTTGAAAGGGTCTCTTTCAGCCCTATTGCCAGACAGGAGAAACTTATGCCTTATCAGTCCTAGCCAAGGCTGTCTTCACATGGCGTATACGCAATTTGTCTATATACTGTCTTGCGTCAATAGGAGGCGAACCTTGTTAAACAGAAGAGGAACATAAAGTGTGTGAGTACAGCATGTACTCCATGTATGTGGCAATTAAAGATACTCAATCCAATCAACTGCCCTGATATCACTGTTATCCCAGAAACCACCTACTTGTTGTTCGAACTGATATAATTACGGCACACACTGCTGCTGTCCCTTAAATTGCAAACGCATTTAATGGCCCCATAAATCAATGACAAATTCAACTCGGCGGCTTGAACTCGAGCAATCTGAAATGCACATCACGTGGAAAAGTGCATTTCATTTACAGCAATTGCCGTGCCGCTAAAAATTTTCCACTGCCCCACTGACTAACCACCAACTATGTCTATGTACGACCAGCGTCTAGCCGAGCTCTAAGGCAAACACAAAAACCGAACTAACAATTCATATTTTATGGTTAGACAACAAAAACCAGCCAACAGGCCAGCAACAACAAAGAGCTGGCTCGAAACAAGTCAATCACTAGAGACGCCCCAAGTGATCTGCCTCTAAAAGAGAAGCCCCCAAGGCAGCACTTAGTAATTGTCGCAAGGGGCGGCGGGAAGTCCAAGGAGGGGTCCGAGTGTCGCGCGAATTCTCGAGCTGCAAATGCTCCAGCTCCAGTTTGCTCCAGTTTTGGTATCTGTAGACATTGCAGGTACACGGGAAGAAAAGCAGACTCGTGTTTTAATAGTAATTTCCTATATTTGTATAGTATCTTTATATTTTTTTACCCTATATAATTATAATGTCTTTAAAATAAGCCTCAGTCAAAGAAAATTACGTGAAAATTAGAAAGAGAAAAGTGCATTATTAAAACATCAATGTTAATCTATTCTTAAATCAGCAAAAGAATCGGAAACTTTGATTATTTTTGAGCTTTACTATCTGGTTGATACTTATTATTTATAATTCATTTAAAGTTTAATATATCAAAAAAATTTACTCGAATTGTTCTCAATTATAGTTTGGTTAATTACAGATTTTTTGATTTGCATAATTATCTGTAGAACAACATTCATAACTTTCAATTTTCTTTGCCTTAGTTTAACCTCTTTTTTACTATTAAACTTTTTCATTATTTCACAACTAATTTAATTCCTGATGAATCTGTAAAAAATCAAATAAATTAAGAGCATTTTTAAGATTAAAACTCTTGTCAAAAAATAAAATATGTTTTCCGTGCCAAATGGCAACTTCTGCGAACTGTAATAGATGATTGATGGTTGATTGATAGCCATTAATAGTTCCATGATTGGTGACATGGTGCCTGTGTGCAGCATACAGGGTGTTGTGTGAATCTCACTTGATAATGCAATCATGAGTTGAAGAACAGTGATAAGAGCCCCTAAAAGTATTCCAAGGGGTAACTGAATGAGGAAATTTCTCCCCCTGAAATGTAATTGGTTATGCATATAGTACTTAATCCGATTTAATAAGGTGGTAACAGCATTTTCCAGATAACAACACAATCCCCTATCAACGCAGCAGCCGGGCACCCGGTTATCCTCATCCTTCTCCCACTCCCATGCCCACACTGCGTATGAGTAATGTGACGAAGGCAGACTTGTCTGGCCGCCGAATGCCCAAAGCTGAGTGTGATCTGTAGAAAGCACCTACTACCGATGGCGTCCATATGTTTATGTTCACCTGGCCTGCGAGAGAGGGAGAGAGAGAGGCCGACTTCGCCCCACCTGCGTCACGGTAACGTTTATTGTCCATTGCGCTAATTGCCCGAACCGACTTCGTCTCCGAGTCCGCCTCCAGGTTCGGAGCGGGGAGTGCGAATACATTATATCTGTGTGCATGGCCGGGTTTATAGCCGCTCCGGCGACGCCGCCGCGGCAACAAATTCAAGCACAAACATTGGCTTAATATCAGTCACTAAGCGATCGTCCGACAGTTAACAACAAATCGCCAGCGGCGACGAAACCGAATTAACAAACCCCAAAGGCCGCCGCGCGCGAAAATCCGAACATCCTTGCAGAATTGCGACATCGCTGTATCGCAGGTGTGAACAATAAAATATATTAAATAAATAATAAAACAGAAAATGGCCAAAGAGGCTTAAATAGTGTTCAAAGCGTATTTGTCTCCACTGATTGCTTCTGCAAATTCTGGCCTTTATAACCGCCCCACCGAGCATATCGCTGGACCATTAACGCGTTTGTGTGAAAAATCAGTCAATGTCGAGGACAAGCGATTGCGACTAAATTAAATCAAGCAATTACTATAATTTCTCTATAATTTCCACACACACCAAATCGGTCAAGAGGTAATTATTGAGACCTGCGCGGCGTTTGGGCAATTATCTGTTTGTTTATACTGATTTTTTATGTTTCGTGTTTATCATTTGCCTATTTTATAAGTGCCCTAATTATTTATAATTAATTCCCGCACATCAAGTGAGTTATCAGGCAATTATCAGATGCATGTGACACTCTGAAAATTAGCCTATGTATTTCATTTTATTTCCTAAAAAACCTTATCAGCTGGGAAATCTTCGAAACCCCGCCTCCAATTAGCCAGTCATCATCCGCGGAAGAAGCAGATGGGGAAGAAATCATTGCTCCCACAATTTTGTTGCCGTGATAAGCCCCGAATTGGATGCCATAAAAGATTATTGACTCAGTTTTATCTTGACAGCTACCTTGCGGCCGCTTAACAACTACAACTCGCAGGTGCAATAAACCTGACGTTTAGATCGGATTTTCGAAGAATAAAATGAATGCCCCGCCTGTTGTCGGCTGTCATTCAAATTTTGGCAAGGTAGGGGGCATTATCACATCATCGCTGATATGGTTATTACCCGAAAATAAATGAGATAACTGCGAGTTCAATACTTCGATTTCCAAGCTGTCAGGCTGTCTGATCAATTATGCCGCACGGCAGACTCATCCGTTTTGCATATCGAAAGTGTGTGAGTCCGCGATAAGGTCGCGAAAAGCGAAAAGGCCGCACCGATCCACCTCAGCCGCGGCGATCGCCTGACACTGAGCGAGCTCCCTTCCCGACCCTCAGTTCCCCCATGCACGGAGGAAAAAAGATTGATTTCTTGGGGATTTTTACACATTGTTTTAAAAATTAATAAGAACTTTGTCTTAAAATACAAAGATAGGTCAAGGAAAAGTTTGAAGATGGCCCCTATACTTCATAAGTATCCTTGAAACTTTTTCAGCATTCCGGAGGGTAGACACCTTTCTTCAAAAGTATCCTTTGCCGTAACTTTTTCAGCTTTACTAGAAGGATTGGTTCTGAATAATTGTAGTAATGCTGTTGCATACCCAATACATATATTTATATGCCACTAAACACCACATCCTGGTAACTTGAAAGTATAATAATAAAATATAAAGAATATCTGATTCCTAATCCTGATTATCTGGCATATATAAAATATTAAAATATACTATTATCAAGTGGTGATGAGGAAAAAAGAACGAAATTAATTGTTTTAAAAAAATTCATCATTAAACTAAATACATTTAAGGCTTCAATTAATATTTTCTCCATGTGGACTTTGATGGATTGCCATATTGACAAGTTGGGGCGGTCAACGGGTTTTCTTTTCGCCTCTTCTCGCGGCACGTGAAGCGAACACACAAGCAAAACAAAAGCAACACAAAATAAAACAAAGAAAGCAAAACAAAACAGAAAAACTGGTAATGACAAAAAGTCAGCCAAAAGCTGTTTCGGCTTTAATGGAATGCATTGACCCAAAAGAGATCCTACTCGAGATTCCATTCAAAAAACCGTCAATCCGCCAATTAAGAGGTACTTAAGCCCCCCAGGTGCTCGAGAATTGGCAAGGGAAGCAGCTCTCCACTCGCGCGAATTGTGGAGAAATTCCTGAAATCGCAAAAATATCAGTTTCGAAAGTTTTATTTTTATGCAATAGCCGGGAAGGTCGTTGGCGGGGATTCGAGGCTTGTGGAAGCAGGTCAGGGTATAAATGAAACAGCACTCCATATAGGAGTATATGGCTTCGATAAGACAGTACTGCAGTTAAAGATTGCACGCTGTAAAACCATATCATTATATGGTTCAGAATCCGCAAGGTAAATCTTTAACTCTTGACAGTATCTGTCGAAAATCCTCCATTGAAATCAGGTCAATATCTTACGCAGACCCCACACCCCTTCACATCACTCGTTTGACGTTCACAATTAAGATTTTATAAACTGGTATATATTTCGTTGGGCAAACATCAGCATTGGAATCTTTCGTATTCCGTTTCGCTCATTAGGAGAATTCCCCCAAAACCCAAGCCAGTTGCTGTGCCAGGCCACGAAGGCTCAATTTATAAACTGCCAATAAGTCAATAGCCGGTTAGCATGATCATAAAGTCCGTACCCTCTCGTGACGCACTTAACGCGAACCGTAATTAAATTATAGATCAAATGGCAAAGTTAATTAATGTAATTGGCCATAAAACTAATAAGTCCCAACTTTCGGGCTAATATGACCGTTTCCGATATGATTCAGTATCGCATGGGGCGCGTGATGTCGTATAGGACCCCCAGTAACTAAAAACCCAATTAGAAGTCGATCATAAAGTCTTGGCGATTCGATTTATCGATTTGTGAGCCCACCCTCATAAAAGGCAATCATTTTGGGTAAACACAAAGTAATGTACGATCGTAGGATATACTGGGAATTCAATGTCGTCCAGTTACGGTTTAATGTCTTTATGTAAGAAGTTAGCCAAGTGTGCGCCGGCTGACCACTAATCTTATCGAGCTACATGATAATATTAAGAATTATAACACGCTTCAGCTCGATTAATGGTCATTATTCTTGTTATTTGGTATATAGAATTCCCCGAATCGTAATTTTCTCTCAAGAGTTTAAAGTTCTCAATGAAAGTAATTGCCAAATCGTGATATATAGTCCTATCTCAATGATGGGTACTTTGTAGCTTCAGTCTTACTTCGGGTTAGTAAATCAGTTAAGTGGATTGTGTGGTCTTGTCTTGGCGGATCCTCCAATGGGTTTGGTTCCCCTAGGGTTCTGTTCGGTGGCGATAAGGTTATCGGGGAAGCATTTATAATTGATTTTAAAAGTAGCTTTGAGTATTTTATTATTATTAGCTGTGAATGTGGCATGCTTCGTGTATTTGTTGTTTATTGATTATTGTTGCCTGTCTTGCTTTAAGTCGTTATCATTTTTGGACATTGTTATTCCAACGTTTTCCGACACTTTTCGGCGCCGCGGCCCCTGTAGGTTCTTTAGTTCCTATTGATCAGTTAGTTGCTTTTGGCCAGAGGGCGCGTTCGGTCCTTCTCCTTTTAGCTCGAGTAATTTTCCGATCGTGTTAACCTAGTTGAAGAAGTAAGTTCCCCCTTCCGGAAGTGTGTGCTGTAAATGTATTATCAGCCGCGTTCGCTAAATAAAATAAGAAATTTCGATCTGCTTAAGCTAACACGGCATCAACCAGTTGTTTAATTATATATATATTTATTATAATTAGTTCGTTAATATTTCCGTACATCTGGTTTTACATGAGTCAGTTACAATTACACCTTAATGGAGCCGCCACTTTGGGTATTATTTTTACCATTTTAAAGTTGAGAAAAAAGATCAGGAGGAAACGTATATATTCTGGGACAATTTCAAAAATTTTCCATTGCCTTAAGTCTTTATGATCGATCGATGTTCACTGAGCTTTGAATGGGAAGATAAAAATTCCAGTAAAGTATTTTTGAATGGGAAGTTTAGACAAAGATTTTTAGAAATATATGTTTATACCTTATCGAATGGTTTAAAAACAATTACCACTAAACCTTATGGTAGTATGTTTAAATTATATAAAAATTTGATTCCTATGACAGACAATGGCTAAGAAAAAATATATATTGTAATATAGTTGATTTCTTAAATTTTATAGATCTTTTTTTTGAATTTATATGAATGTTTTTTAACTATTTCGAAGTCTCTAGTCCACGGATTCTCGAATATATTATGCCTGCTCCCACATATTCTTTCTCAGAAGACTGTTACAGCAGTGTAGTTTACACAGTTTTTTCCACTTGTTCCAAGGAGATCTTCAGTTAACATTAAAACAAATTTAAACTAAGCCTAATCTTGGGAATTTCGATCAGTTAACTATATCATGTGACCTGTTCTTTCATGATGGCCATATAGCCAAGCCCACTACATTGCTCGGCCTTCGCTGGTACCATAATTAATTCATAAATGTTAATAGAACACTTGCGTTTAATAAATATAGCTTTATGGCTAGCAACCACGCTAATCTAAGCCTCTAGAAAAAGGCTAAAGTGCAGGATTAAGTGGACAACCTGCTGCCAGAGAAATAAATAACTACACTCATAGCCGACATCAATGAATCAACTCAATACCGGTGACTGAGGCGTGACTACTATATGGACGCTGATTTAGGACCCGATTATATGGTTATAGCCTAAGGAATTACAAGCGCGTTTAGGGCCCCATAAAGAACCATTTTATGAATGCAGTCCGATTGTTGTTTATGCGCAAATAAAGCAAATAAGCACCACCCCCAGGTACGTTCCGGGCAGTTTCCGATAAGGATCGAGCGGCCAGTCCGCAGAAATCTCTTTCGGGAACGGCAGTTCCAAATACTTGAACGATCCCAAATATCGATCGATAAGATATGGCCTGCGGCTTGTGCCTAGCAACCCTCGAGCGGATTAACCCAAGCCTTAATGGCCCAACGAAAGCGAATCTCGTGCTTCCTCCCTGATAAAAGCCCGATCGTGTGCGGCCGATCGATCAAATGTGCTAATGCCTTCTAATACCAATCGATCCTGCTCTACTTTTCCTTTCAGATGACAGATAACGCTGGTTTCAAGCCGGACGGGGGGGACGCGGCATCCTACCCAACAGCAGCGCCAGCCGAAAATCCGCCCTCGTACACCAACTCGGTGGCCACGCTGAATGACTTTAACTCGAAGTGAGTATTCCCCAGGATTGGGAGTCGGATATACATTCTATTTGTCAAATCTACACAGCATCTACATCCTATAACTGCTTGTCTTTCTCATTCCAGAGCCAATTTGACGGAGAAGAACCAGTTTTCCCTCGGAGAGGATCCCTACAATCCCTTCGAGCACCGCGATCCCAATGGAGCCAGTTCTGGTGGCGCCTTGGCGCATTTACTCAAGAGTTCCCTGGGCACCGGAATCCTGGCCATGCCCATGGCCTTTCACAACGCCGGCTTGGTGTTCGGCATGTGCATGACTCTGATCGTCGGATTCCTCTGCACCCACTGTGTACATATTTTGGTAAGTGAAACCGCAAAAAAAAAGATTTTAGCACCTGCTTCAGGCTGTTGACTCAACCAATTACGACTTTTGGCCAGCAGACAGGCCAATAGACCAGGTGAGCCGCTAAGCCTTGTCTGACGTAGTTCCCCCGCGGGACTGTTAAGTAGTTCAAGGTGCCGGAACGATGGTCGCCAATAGAAGACCACAGATCCAGATAAGCACTGCAACGGGCAGGCCAATCATTGCACACTTCTGGAAACGCAGACAACGAACTAAAGTTAGTCGCCAGTCCTTATCGCAGGGAGATACAAAGCACGATTGTTAGGGGCTATCACCCAGAATTTTATGGCCTTTATTTATGATCACATATTTCCGATCCTCCAAATCCAAGCCAAGTCGTAGTTTTCGTGGAAGTTAGACGACGCACTCGAATGTCCAGACATCTGAACAGGAACCGCGTGCCAAAACGGTTTATAAATACACTAAATATTTCTTAGAAATGGCCAAGTCACCGATCTTCATCGGTCGTATATATAAAGCGGTCAAACACCATAAAGCACTCGAATCAGCAGATTTATAGCGTTGAGATTTGGACAGTCATTTTGGACTTTTCCCGAGCGCCCTCTCAAGTGCTTAGCACTCTAATATCAATTAGATTTACCAAGGAGCGATTAAGAGAGTAGCATGAACTATACTAGCCACAAAAATACAAAGTTGGGAAGCACGCCCAGCCCTGGCGATCAAGTGATAAACTTATAATTTATGACTCAAGAGCGAAGCCTCTATTACCTATTTGAAGGGTAATAATTAAACGTAGCATAGACTATATTAGATTCCATTTTCACTGTTGCAAATTATTTGAGTGTAAAGATAGCGCAACTACTAATCAAGAATTCGAAGAAATTTTTCAGGAAATGTGAAATCCAACTTGAGAATTCGCAGGAACTTTCTAGGAAATCCGAAATACTACTTGAGTAAACCAGGAAACTCAATTGGAAATCGAACATCCTTCTTGAGAATTCTTTAAAGTTTTTTAGAAAATAGATTCGACCTAGGCACATTCTCTAATCCCTTTCTACCCCTCTTTTCCTGCAGGTGAAGACTTCCCATAACATCTGCCGGGATGCCAAGGTGACAGCATTGGGTTTCGCAGAGACGGCGGAAAAAGTCTTTGAGTACGGACCGAAGGGGATGCGGCCCTACTCCAACTTTGCCAAGTGAGTAGAGATCTCTAATAATCTTTAGGATAATGATCTCTAATCCTTTCTTCTTCTCCCTCCCTTTTCAGGCAATTCGTGGACATCGGTTTGATGGCCACGTACTATGCAGCGGCATGTGTGTACATTGTGTTCATTGCCACATCCTTCCACGACGTGATCAACTACGATTGTGGCATCAACTGGGATGTGAGAATCTACATTGCCCTAACCGTGATTCCTTGCCTGCTTATCGGACAGCTGCGGAACCTCAAGTGGCTGGTGCCCTTCTCGATGATGGCCAACGTCTTCATCGTGGTGACCTTCGCCATTGTCCTGTACTATATGTTCGACGAGGAGCTGGTCTACTCCGATAAACCACTGATTGCCAAGGCCGCGCACATTCCGCTCTTCTTCGCCACGGTGATCTTTGCCATGGAGGGAATCGGCGTTGTCATGCCCGTGGAGAATTCCATGAAGAAGCCCCAGCACTTCCTGGGATGCCCCGGTGTCCTCAATACGGCTATGATCACAGTGGTCCTGCTCTATGCCATCATCGGATTCTTCGGCTATGTGCGATTCGGCGACCAAGTGAGGGGTAGCATCACACTGAATCTGCCAGAGGGCGCCTGGCTGGGAGACACTGCCAAGCTGCTGATGGCCGTGGCCATTCTTTTCACCTTTGGCCTGCAGTTCTATGTGCCCAACGAGATCCTCTGGCGCAAGATTAGCCACAAGTTCAGCCCCGAGAAGCACAACATCACACAAATCCTGCTGCGCACTGGCATCATCCTGATCAGCGGCGGAGTGGCCGCAGCCATTCCCAACCTGGAACCATTCATCAGTCTGGTGGGTGCCGTGTTCTTCTCGCTTTTGGGCATCTTTGTGCCCAGCTTCGTGGAGACTGTGTACCTGTGGCCCGATCGCCTTGGCTGGTGCAAGTGGAAGCTTGTCAAGAACATCTTCCTGGGCGTCTTCTCCATTCTGGCTCTGATTGCTGGCGCCGTTGCCAGCATCAATGAGATCATCGATATGTACAGCGATTAAGGGATCTTTTCATGATCCGTCGCTCCAAACAGACGCGTAGTATTACTCCAGATGCAGGTAGCATTCCACCATGGAAGCGTATGAAGAGTGAGAGTTCAAGAGTTCAAAAAGCAGGCAAAGCCCACATCCCCATCAGACCCAACCAACCTACGGCCATGTTGAACATGGCTAGGCGGCTTCGGGTGCCCCCATACCGGAGCCGTTGACTGCATGAACAAGATGATATTAATGTTAAGTGCCTTTGTTATTACACAAACTAAGCTGCAATTCATAGAATTTATAAATGTTATTGTTAAGTCGCTCAGCAATTCCAAAACTATAAAGAAAAACGTGCGAAAAAACAATCTGGTGTGTGTTTTTTTACCCGGGGAATACACCGATAGGTTAAGCATGGTGCTTTCCCAGATGTTATACACCAAAACACACTGAAAGAGACATGAGAGGCCTACCTTTTTCACGACCAAAAGTCACAAAAGTTAAAAACGGAATATCTGGTAGTTCCCCCTCTAATCGCATGAATAAAAACTTCATCCTCTTGTGTTGCAGTACATAAATATAATAGTTAAGGACTTATTAACAAAAGTACAATTAATTGGAATAGAATACAGCGGCACGCAATACAATTAAAACTGGATGTTGTTAATGGTTTGTGGTATTCTTTGTAAGATGAATGGTGTGCTTTTTGGGATATTTTTTGTGGACGCTAAAAGGAGAAATTGCTTCCGGTGTGAGTTAAAAGCTACATACGTATCTATGTCGTGTGTAATATGTTTAAGTAATCAGTTGACTTAACTATTTAACTGTCTAGTAATGAGTGGAGCCGAATCTCAAGTGCATACCCTTTTTCTCGTGCCCAGCGCCCTTTACTTCTTCTTCTTCTTTGAGTTGGAGCTGGTGGCCACCACCTCGCTCTTTCGCTTCTGATTGGCCTTAGGCTGCGGCGTGGGTGCTGGAGTATTGGAACCGCCACTTGCACTGCCCGCCGAAACACTGCCCTTAGGCGTCTTCTTCTTTTTCTCGGCGCGCTCCTTCTCCTCCAGCTCGATGTTCTCACGTTCGATGAGGGTGATCAGCGTATTGCAGCGACGTTGCAGCTCCAAAGCTGTCCGTGATTTGATAAACCAGTCGAAACGGAACTGCGGTGATGCTCTGCGGGGAAACAGGGGGAATTATTAGCATATTTATTGTGCTAAAACCCAGGCATAGCCTTACCTTATAGCCGCTCTCAACTCCTCGTACACATTCTCCTTGTCGAAGCCCAACTTGTGCAGCATGCAGACCAGAAAACGATCCTCAATTTCTGTGTAGTTTTTACCCTTGTTATTGCCATATTGCAGACGCAGCTGATGGAAAGGAGCTCGGTAACGCGACATCTGAAAGTAAACAAAAGCCGGTGAATAGGAAGTAAAGAGAAGTAACCCTAATATTATAAAAGCTTACCTTCTGATCCAATGCCTTTTTAATGGACAGTCGTCGCTGTATCTTGCCCTCTCCACGCTCAATTTGTCCCATGATTCGCTCAATATCCTGGAGCTCCGTGCAACGCTCCCAGAACACGGCGTTGTATTCGATAACCTCCTCTGGTGTCTTGCCCTCCACATCCTTGGCAATGTTGTCGATGTCATCGCGGCCATACTTCTCGTTGGCCTTGATAAACTGATTGAAATCGCGCTTTGTCCATGCGGTGAAGCCGTGCGAGAGCAGGTTTTCCTTCTCCTGGATTTCCTCCTCGGTAAGTGGCTCCGCCTCGTCGATCTTGCGCTGCTCCTCCCGCTGCACCTTTGTTGCCTCAGAGCCCAGTTCAGTGTTTTTGGGCACCTTGTAGCCAACTGTCTTTCGGAAGTAGTAAATCTCCTGATCCAGCAGCTCAAAGAGACGTGGCGGGAAGAACTGGAAGTCCTGCACGATGGGCTGCTTGGGCGGGCGAGGAGCCTTCGGCGCCTTGGGCTCGGATACACGGAGAGCCTCCCGGAAGTAGGCATCCACGGCATAGTTGGCTTTGCGCTCTCGTTTCGGCGGCTCAATCCAGTTACCCAGAGCATTAAGTTTCTGCTTCTCGCGCCAATCCTCGCCTTCGAATTGGTAGACGGAGGAAGTGCCAGCCTCGCCGTTAGTGTCCATGGTGAATGTGCGCAGCGAGCTCTCGCCGAGACTGTCCAGCTGCGCCTTCTGCTCAGCAGTCTTTGCCTCACCGCGCTCCAGAATAACATCGATGTCCTCGTCAGTAATGTCAGTCTCCTTGGAACTGAACACTTGGTTGGCTCCAAAACGAATGATGTTAAGCATCTCGTCCTTGTTTAGTTGATTGGAGCGGTTGTCCACCAACCGGCCGCCCTGGATAACCATCTTGTCCAGCCGCAACTTCACCTCGGCCCTCTCCACGATCTTCTCCTCCACTGTGCTCTCGGTGATCAGACGGAAGACGCGCACCTGCTTCTTCTGACCAATACGATGAGCACGATCCATGGCTTGCAGATCCATCTGTGGATTCCAGTCCGAGTCGTAGATTATGACAACGTCGGCGGTGGCCAGATTAATGCCCAAACCACCAGCTCGAGTAGACAACATAAAGATGAACTTGGTGCTGTTGTCCATGTTGTACTCTTGGATCTGCCTGTTACGATCCTCGTGAGGCGTTTGACCGTCCAGGCGGCAGTAGTTGTAGTTACGCCAGTGACAGTAGTCCTCGAGGATGTCCAGCATGCGCGTCATCTGCGAGAAGATTAGCACTCGTGATCCCTGTTCCTGCAGCTTAGGCAGCAGTTTGTCCAGAATGGCCATCTTGCCGGAATTGTACACCAAATGGGTGTCCGTGGTGTAGGGCGGTCCCGGCTCGGCGCCATCAAACAAATACGGATGGTTGGTACACTTTCGCAGCTGCATGAGGATGTTTTGCAGCCGCATCTTCTCCACCTTTCCGGCGCCATTCACGATGTCGATGTCCTTAAGCAGCACTTTAGTGTACCAGTCGCGCTGCATCTTAGACAGGCCCACGAATATCTTCATCTCTTTCTTCGGTTTCAGACGCTTCTCGACCTCCGCCTTGAGACGACGCAGCAGGAAGGGCTTCAGCACGGCATGTAGACGCGTAATCAGAGCATCGTCGCCCAAGCAAGTGTTCGTGTTGAACCACTCGTCAAAGTCCTCCGATGAGTTGAATACATCGGGCAAAAGGAAGTTGAGCAGCGCCCACAGCTCGTGGAGATTGTTTTGGAGCGGAGTACCCGTGATGAGAAGGCGGTTGGCGGTCTTGAACTCGCGCAAGATCTCAGACAGCTTTGATTTCTCGTTTTTGATACGATGGGCCTCATCGATGACCAAGTAGCGCCAGTTGAACTTCTTGAACACCGACTTTTCACGAATGCACATCTCGTAGGAGGTGACACAAACGTCCCACTCGCCGGGCATAAGAACGTCGCGTATAAAAGTGTTGCGAGTGTCCTGGTCACCGATCAGGCAGACGGCCCTTAGGGAAGGGCACCACTTCTTAAACTCGTTCACCCAGTTCTGCAGCGTGGACTTGGGTACAATGACGATGTGCGGACCAGCTTGGTTTCTGTGGGAAAAATATTTTAATATGTAAACGGTTGTATATTCCAGAATTTTCTGTAAAACTCACTTGAAGTGCTTGAGATAACCCAACAGGGAGATGGTCTGCAGGGTCTTTCCCAGACCCATTTCGTCAGCCAGAATTCCGTTTATGCCGTTTTCATACAGCGAAATCATCCAGTTGAGACCGCGAATCTGATAGTCACGCATTTCACCGCCCTTGATGTAGGCGGGCGAGGCATCGAAGCGGAAAAGCTCTTTGGTGGCCGCTGCATCCTCCGCCAGCAGCTCCTCATCCTCCTCCTGCTCCGTTTTGCGGTGACGATGGCTGTGACAAAAATAGGGACAAAATTAGCATGGATAAGGGTCCCAAAAAGGGTCATAGCTTACTCGGCGACGTCCTTATCCTTCTTCTCCTCCTTGGACTTCTTGGGCCTGCCCTTGGGCTTGGTGGGGCTCTTGGCACTGTTGGTCATGAAATGCGTGAAAATCTCCGTCTGCTTCAGCAGGAAATCGAAGCGTCGACTCCTATCCGCCTCTATTTTGTTGTCGAACTCTGCCTCCTTCTCGCCGGATGAACTGGTGGCCGCATCAGAGGTTGTCTCATTCTGGAATCGTTGCCAGGGAAATCTTTAGCATTCCGAATGGAAACAATGCCTTCTTTGACTTACCGAGTTCTCCTCGGTGGCCTCCACGGCGGTGGCATCTGCTTTGGACATTTTCGCAATGCCGGCGTCTGTCTCTCAAGTGGAACTTACTTTTCCGTCAATTCCTTACCAGCGAAAGCCGCGTGCTGCGCTCTTGTCGCAGTCAATTTGCGCCGAAAATCGTTCCACCAAATTGTCAGTCACGCCTCTATCACCATGAAATCGTGCAAATTGAAGGAAACAAAGCCAGTTTTGTTTAAACAAATAGTAAAATTGCAAGCGAGTTTTTCTAGTGAATGGTGGGAAAACTGCGCGTGCTATCGCGTGTGCGTACGATGAATGAGCGAAGTTGGCTGCGGCACGACACAAACAGTGGCGGCAAAATTAGCTATCGGTAGTTATCGATGCGACTAAAAATATAGCGCAGATTTTGAGTGTTTAAAGTTATAAATGTAGTATGAAATTTGTACATAACATTTTTTAATATAGATACATTTATGAAAAATTCAAGGGACATATTTTTACTTAGTTTGTGTGACCAAACTGCAGGGTCGTAAAAACGCCTACCGGCTCTAGTAAATCCCAAAAGAAAAGCTGGTCACACTAACCCAGCAGTCGCCTTGTTTCTTTTCAAATAACAGCCAAAATGAGTAAATATAACTCAAAATACCTCGAGGACAAGCTAAAAACGCAACTCGAGGCCCAGCACGTGAGTGTGGTGGACGAATCCGACGGGTGCGGCGGCAAATTCAGTGCGGTCATCGTCTCTGCGGCGTTCAACGGCAAGACGCTGCTACAAAAGCACCGATTAGTCAACTCAACGCTGGCCGAAGAACTGAAAGAAATACATGCATTTTCCCAAAAATCCTACACGCCCGACGAGTGGGAGAAAGTGAAAGAGCAGCAGCAATAATACGCACCACACAACACTACCAATACATGCAACAACAAGTCGTAACCTGTTGTGGCTCGCTGGTAGTTGAGATTTTGGCGTCGTGGTGATCGAACGAAGAAACCGAAAACCGAAAACCAGCGCTAAACGAAAACAGTCGAACAAAGAAAGTGAAAGGGAAAGCACAGGAGTCGTTGGAGCTACATTGAAGTTACTGTATAATATACGCAAATCGTCCGCTAAATGCATACGTTACATAAAAAAACCAATAAAAGTTTAAGCACTTGAGGTCGAAGCGAACCGCTTTTGTGCGCTCTCCGCATTACAATTTCAAATTGCTGATAGAACGATAAAGTTCGCAGCGAGCGGACAGAACAGAGAACACAGGAACCCACACAGAACAATGCTCAAGTTCCAGGTGCACTCTCCGGGCAAGGTAATCCTCCACGGCGAGCACGCGGTCGTGTACCAGCGTCCGGCCCTCGCGGCCGTCGTTGGATTGGGCACCACCCTAAAGTTCCGTCAGCAGGCGGGCAGCCAGGTGGCCAGCTTCCAACTGGAGGCACTGAACTGCACACTCGAGATCCAGTTGGCGGAGTTCAATGCCTTCCTGGCCGACTTCCGCAGCAAAAATCCGGCAGACAGCAATGCAAAGCTACTGGAGGCGGTGCGCGCGGAGGTGGCCCAGCAGCTGGAGCGATCGGTGGGCAGCAACCCCAAGCAACACACCCAACGGGCCTTCGTTTCCATCTATTACTTGCTCGCCGGCGCCGTACTCTCTTCCCCTATCGATCCCCAGATGACGCTGCAAACCGGTTTCCAGGTGCAGGTAGACAGCGGCTTGAACGTGGGCGCCGGCCTGGGTAGCTCGGCTTCGTTTGGCGCTGCTCTAGCCACGACATTCCTTATTTTGGCAGGTCACTTCGATCGGGAGAGCTATCTGCAGGACGAGAACCAGGCGCTAATTTCCACCTGGGCATTCGAGTCGGAGCGCGTTAATCATGGCAATCCCTCTGGTCTGGACAACACTGTGTGCACCTATGGTGGAATGCTGAGGTACGTCAAGGGCCAGGGCTTCCAGTCGCTGAAAATCCAGAAACCGCTGAGCATCCTACTGGTTGACAGTCGCGTCAGCCGCAGCACGGCGGACATAGTGGCCAAGGTGCGTCACCTGGCCGAGGGCTTCCCGCAACTGATCGAGGCAATTTGGCAGGCCTGCGAGGAGCTGGTCACCGCTGCAGTTCCCCTTTACGAGAGCTTCGGCAACGCGCAGGACGACAGCGCCAAGTTCGAAAAGTTGGAGCGTCTGTTCCAGATCAACAACGACTTGCTTAAGGCCATCGGAGTGTCCCACCCGAAGCTTGAGCAGATCTTCACCATTGCCTTTAAAAGGGGCTTTTTCTCGAAGCTAACGGGCGCAGGAGCCGGTGGTTACGTGATCGTTCTGCTGCCGGAGAACTACGAGCAGAACGAGGTGTACTGGAAGCTCAAAGAGGAGCTAGAGTCCGCGGGTTTTGGGGTGCATGTTACGACGGCCGGTGGCGTGGGATTGCGTGTTAGTTCGCTGGATGACTGATGCTGCTTTTACTCCGCTACGCTTTTGTATTGCTATTGTATGTATTCGTGGTTTTGTTATAACTTAAAAATAAAGATTTACACATGTATTTTGTACGGCAATCGGTAGTTTTCGTTCAGCGCTGGCTCCTATCGCGGGTTTTGTAGACAATGCCGCGGTTCTTCATATCGCGCAGAGTCGATTGTGGCAGCGTTCCAGATACGGAGATGGCGTAGATGCCCCGGTTGAAGCGTCCTGGAGGAGTAACAGATAGTACATCAATACTTGAAATGATAATTCCATGCAGAACAACTTTACCTATCCGTTGCCACTTGGCCACCCAGGAATCAGTGGGTGTTGTCAGGGCAATAAGGCCGTCGAAATTGTTGCTTGTGTGATCGTACACGTTGTCCTTGTTGTTCTTCATCCGCAGGAACTCCTCGCAATTTTCGCAGCCATCAGTCTCAAATTGATCGAAACTCTGCGAAGAACTGTATTAAAAACTGCCGGACCACCGGTACACCATAACCTACTTTTATCAGGGAGCAGACGAGGCAGGCGCGTAGACCTCTAAGGTCCTTGGGTATCGCATCAAAAGACATAATTAAAGCTATTTATTTCTGGAGAACCACTTTTAAATCGCAGAAATACGAAATCCAAGCCACAAACACAAAACGGAAACGCAGTGTGACCAAAGCACACAGTCTACGAGAAAACCTAAATGACGAGCTGGGAAATCGATAGAACTAATATCGATAGGTAATCCTACTGACAAATTTTTCAAAAACATTTCACGAATCCAATTCAAAGTTTAAATCACCTCCAACCGTTCTACAGAGACAAAATACAGCATTGACAACAACTATTAGTTAATATTAGTTAATACATTTTAGCTTAAAATGTATTCTCCTGGCGTGACTTAGATCTTTTGTTTTTGTAGTAATCCTCAAATACTTCGAAAAAGACCAATATCAATCCAATATGTCTGGCTGGTTTGGAATATGAAAAATTAAAGGCTACTTTATAGTCCTGGAGTGGAATTGGAGGCAAAGTCAACTCATCAAAGTAGAAGTCTCGAGCATAAATATGACCCTAAGAAAAGAAGTGTTCCTTATTCACAGAAATTTTACAGACTTTTATAGAACCTTACCGAAATTGGGCAGCTATGGTTAACATTTGTAAGGGTCCTTAGATGATGCGCAGCATACTCTTCCAAAAAATGTCCCTGTTTCTTTTTAGCCAGGATCTTACAAATATTGAAGTTGAGTTTGACACCAAAGGGTTTAAACATATTAGAAGAATCCTTGTACAAGATTTCCACTGTCGCCTGAAAGTTCTTTGAGAATAAAATAAATGGAATTATTCCAACGGATCTAACTTACTTTAACTTCAGTGACATTATCCTTCAAGTTGCCCTCCAGGTTCAACACCGATCGCGTCCAGCTTATTGGTTTAACAACACAAGAGACGTTGTCGATGACTTCCGCATTTGTTGCGCACTCGATTTTCCTGATTTTATAAAAGGAAGCCTTGGAAACCTTCTGCGGAAAGGGTAACAATTAATAATGGGAAAAATATATATTAAATTTAACTTACAATGTTAAAGGCCAAACACATAAAAATGCCCAAGAGAGCGATATACTTCCACTTTCCCATTTTCGGAGTCAATGGAAAAATTTTAGAATTGTTGAAATCAAGAAACACTAACTAGCTTTTAATAACTCTATTTATTAATAGACGCAATTTAACGGCTGACCAGTTTTAAAACAAATTATCGATGGCTACCGATAAGTAGCTATCGCTTCCATCAGCTGTGTTGTTGTGGGTGTGGAAGCAGCCGCGAAGACCGCAAAGGAGGAGAAATAACAACAGCAATTAGTGC
This sequence comes from Drosophila jambulina, assembly GCA_018152175.1. Classification (NCBI taxonomy): domain Eukaryota; kingdom Metazoa; phylum Arthropoda; class Insecta; order Diptera; family Drosophilidae; genus Drosophila; species Drosophila jambulina. The sequence goes on along the minus strand of JAECXH010000113.1, from coordinate 10,464,634 downwards.
TCTTTGGCCGGCAGTAGTTGCATCCCGTTAATCCAGAGGATCGTTGGAATATATAGTTAGTCGCACCCAGCAGCCATGTCATCCTCTTCCACGTCCAGCCCCACAGACAACAGCTCCCACGGCTCGGTGGCGCTGTCCTCGTTTGGAGCTCTGAATGCTGCGTCTGGGACAAATACCAACACCCAGAGCGGGAGTGCCCAGAAGCCATTCTCCCTCTCTGAGCGCCTGAACTATGAGATCTACCGTTACTCCAGCTACTCGCCGAATTATCTGCCCGAGTAAGTTATATGCGAAAGCGCGCCCAAATTTTCGCGGATTTCGTAATTGTCAACTGCGCACATTTAAATATATTCAAAATATGTATATTTCCGCACAGAAACGTTCTCGTGGACTGCCCCAATGACCAGACGTCCCGCTGGTCCGCCTACACCAACAGCCCGCCGCAGTTCCTCACCCTAAAGCTGCGCCGGCCCGCCATTGTGAAGAAAATCAAGTTTGGCAAGTTCGAGAAGTCGCACGTCTGCAACATCAAGAAGTTTCGCGTATACGGCGGTTTGGAGGACGAGCATATGGTCTTGCTGCTCGAAGGGTAAGTGGCGTTGCTTGCCTTGCAAACGAGGGCAATCCATTGAAGAGCATTCTTCCGCAGTGGCCTCAAGAACGACAACGTACCCGAAGTATTCAATCTGCGCTACCTCACCGAAGACGGCGCCGAGAACCTGCCAATTTTGTACCTCAAGATCGTGCCCCTGCTGTCCTGGGGCCCGTCGTTCAACTTCAGTATTTGGTACGTCGAGCTGCACGGTCAGGACGACCCCATGTACACCAGCGCGCGCATGAAGAGCTACAATACGCTGCGGGAGGTAGAAATCATTAAGCTCTGCCTAAAGCACTTCCGCCAGCAGGGCTACATGAGCGCCTTCGGGGCGCTCCAGGAGCAGACGAATGTGCAACTGGAGCACCCACTGATTAGCGAACTGCACAAGTGTTTGGTAAGTAGAATAAACCACCATCTAGATGAATCTTAAGGCAATTTATTCTCCTACCAGGTGTTGCAGGGAGATTTTGAAAAGGCGGAACGCTTCATAGCCGAATGCATTGATGAGGGCCTCATGGATGAGTATCTGTACAAACAGGACTACAAGCATAGCTGGCATATTAAGCACACCGAAAGCGAGATCAAGCCGGGTGGGTAATCTTCGAGTCAAATGAGAAACCTCCGTTTAAATGCAAGTTTTTTTAGGTAATCGCGGAGGTCATCAACTTGTAGTCGATGTTAAGAAGCGTCTGATATATCTGTACGGGGGCTGGGATGGCTATCAGGACCTCAGTGACCTTTGGGTGTACAACATCGATGATGATGACTGGTCGCTGGTGTGCGAGAGATCGGAGCTGGGTAATGGACCTTCACCCCGTTCCTGTCACAAAATGGTCTTCGATCCCATCAGCGAGAACGTTTTCATGCTGGGTCGCTACCTGGACAACTCGATTCGAACCGCGGACTACATCAAGAGCGACTTTTATCTGTATGACACCAGGGCTCGCAATTGGATGCAGATCTGCGACGACACCAGCCAAGTGGGGGGCCCGCAGCTGGTCTACGATCACCAGATGTGCATAGATGCCGATAAGCGCACCATATACGTATTCGGTGGCAAAATACTGACGCCCCGCAGTGTCAACGCCACGGGAGCGATAGAGCCCGAGTATTCCGGGCTGTTCTCCTATCACATAGCAACGAACACCTGGTCGCAGATTCTGGTGGACTGTCACCATGCCAGTGCCTCGTTGGCCGATGTCATGTCCATAAAGTCCCGGATCACCCATTGCATGGTGTTTCATAATGTAGGTATCATGGATACCCTTTGATACCTTTACTTATTCCATCTTTATATCAGAAACACCGAAAACTCTACATTTATGGCGGTCAAAGAGGCAAGGAGGATCTGGACGAGTTTCTTAGCTATGACGTGGACACCCAGGCCATATCTATACTCAACAAGGAGCACCCCAATCATGGAACCACCGCTGGCAACGAGGCCAAATTTGAACCCTCCTCGGGCTACACACTGCGTGCCACCATCGACTGTGAACGCGACGAGATTTATATATTTTCGGTGAGCTTTAACTCAATATAGGGATAATCTACTCTTAACCTATTTGGTGTGTTTTTAGAGCCTAAGTAAAGTTAAGGATCGTCGGGATATACCGCATATAGACGCCTCCAATGCCTTTTGGGTCTACTCCCTGCGCAGCCACAAATGGTCGAGAATATACTATTGCCGCCACAGTGGCCAGGATGCCAACTCTATTAGTAGAATGAACATTTTGGGAGCCAGCAAAGGTGACGGTGCCTTGGAGCCCTGCCCCCGGTTTGCCCATCAGTTGGTGTACGATGACTTGGCTAATACTCATTATCTGTTTGGTGGCAATCCCGGAATTTGCCAGCAACAACAGCTACGATTGGATGATTTCTGGGTGCTGCGTTTAGAAAAGTAAATAACTAATTTCAGAAACTTTTAATTGTATATAATTTAAAATTAATTGAATTGTAGACCCAAACGCGAGGAGATCTTGAACCATTGCCGGTTTCTAGTGCGTAAGCTGCGCTACGAGGAGATGACGCGACAGGATCCCCTGAAGGCAATGCAATATTTGCGTCATCACATAGCCGCTGTCATCGATCACAGCGATGCTGAGCAATTGAATAATGTAGGTTTCTGCTAGCTCTCTCCACAAGCTATGTTCTGATGACTTCCATATCCACAAATTCCAGTTTCACAAACTAGCTTCCTTGCTTTTCAAAAGCCATGACAACAGCCTGGAAAGGGAGTGCCACACGCCAGCCCTGTGCGATGAACATGCTGAAGAACTCGAAACGGATGCAGATGTGTCAGCTAAAATGAGAGGTTTGCTGCTCCTTTGACTTAGCAAATGGAAGCTTTGATAACCTCCTTTGATTTGCAGATGAAGTGGCGGCTATTCCCGAGAATATTTCACTGGAATCGAACGAAAGTTTGGTCTCGTCGGGTATTTCCGAAACAGCTTCCAGTCCCAGCTCGTCATCGTCGTGCACCAAGCGAGCGCGCACAGAGTGCAGCCCAGAGGTGAAGAATAAGCGAGCTTTCCTGTTCAACAAGCTGGTGCAACTGATGCCACCGAGCATGGTCCAGCCGGAACGCAACCTCAGCGACTTTGTAGTCATATAAACAAGCGAAGCCCAAGTGCCAAATCCCGTGTCCCCTTGTCCCCGATTAGTTAGGTAATCTAATATGTGAAAAGGAGATAGTTTCGTTCGCTTGTTTGCCACTTATTAGGTTCTATGGCCGCCAATGCAAAGCATGACAGAAATATGATTTCATTGTGATAGTTAATTTGTACTGAGAGAGGGCAGGGAGAGTGAAACGAGTAATGTGTTTAAAGCATAAGTTTGAAAGTAAATAATAATAAAGAGTTTTGTAACGTCCAAACACGAGTACTCGCTTCTATTCTTTTCAATATACTTTTATTTAATATTATATTGGTTTTTGTCATTAATATTAAGGTGTACATAGATACTTTTAATTATCTAAAAAATTTGTTTAGTTACAATTGCCACTTCATATCATACAAACGTCCCTCCGTCCGTCTGTCGTTCCATTCAATATGATTTGTATGACAAATGTATATATATATATATATATATAGACACACCCAACACACCGCAAACATCCCCATATGCCAAGCACGTAAAATGTCCGTGCAAGAACGAAACGAGTTATTCCAAATGCTACACGTTTATCAATAGTCGTCGTCGTCGGCCCTTGGACAATGTTGGACTGCCTGCGCCTGCATAGGTCTCCGTTTGGGGTCTGTGTGTGGTTTCGCCTTAAGCCTAGGCTAAGCATGCAGTTCCAGTGGATGTTTCTTTTTAGCTTCTTCCGATTTACACGTACATATATGCTTAGGTGTATAATGTAGAAATACGACTCGAATATTTCTCCCTAATATCGAACGATCGATCGCTCCGATCAAAAAATGCCACATGCCGAACTCACAACTAATATTTTCTGTTACTTTTCTTTTTTTTACTTAAGGGGTTGGAGTTTCTTTCTTCTCATTATATTATTATTATTATTATATTTTTTTTTGTTAGTAAGAACTTGTATGTAGTTTTCAAGGGAGATTTCTTCATATTTTGGTTTCTTGTTATGTAGTTATTTGCTTTTCAAGCTTTCTTAATGTGGAATGTGGTCATTCTTTCATGTACATACATTAGTTAAAGTAAAAACTAGCCATCGAATGCCACGCCTAAATGGCCTTCAATATATATGGGGTATATATGCTGAAAACTGTGGCGCCCCTCAGGCCCTAAAGTTCATACATATATTTTCATAACTTCCGTTTCATTCCGTTTTAGATTTTTGTTTTTGTTTCTGTTTTTTTTTTTTTTTTACACAAATACACATAAATTTCCCATTTAAATTGTTGTCCCTTTTGCTTGCAGTTCTGGTTGTTGTTGTTCTTGAGTTTTTTGCTTAGAAAATTTCTTTGTTTTGTTACGTTTTAATCTTAATTCCTTATAATATTTTTTGAAATTCCTTTAGCAATCATCGGATTTGTATTATGTGTATTATGTATTTGCTTTTCTCTCTATATTGGAAATACATAACTAGTAGATTCTTTTTCCGTATTTATCGGTTCTCATCATGTTTAATTTTAGTTATATTAATCGTAACAATTGTAAGTGTAATCAAAATTATAAATTGTATATAAAAATACAAAATACATACATTAATGATTTTACTTTTTTATATCAAATTCTCGTTCTATTATAGCTTCTTACTGAGTTCAATGCTCGATCGCTTTCTTCTAGGGGGTTTCTTCGGTTTCGGTTGCGGTATCGGTATCGTTTTCCCCCAAAGAAAAGTTTGCCAAATATTTACATACAACTGTCGTAAGTATTATCTGTGTGTACCAGCAAAAAAAAAAATAACAAAGGAACCCAATTATACTTCATTCAACTCCGCAGTGGACCAGAAAACTATTGAACAATTTTTAAAAACGCTTCAAGAAATCTTCTAGTCTCTCTAGATGTAAACGAATTTAACCTAAACCGAGCCACAAACATATTTTTCATCCTTTATGTTATAATTAGATTAAAGGCTCGTAAACAATCAGTTTTCGAACTATCGAAATTTAAATTAAACTACTTTAAATTTCAAACAATAATCGCATCACGTTTAAGTTTTGGTCCACTGGGCCAAAACACAACATCCTGGCACAACACACACAATACCACTGATTATTAACTCTTTGAGGGGGCTGAAGCTAGTCTGCTGCTGTGGTTAGTGGAAAGGCACCTAATGCTAGGAAATAAGACCAAGGAAATAAACAAATCTGTCTCTGTAAATGTGTGGAATCGGAAACGGAAATATCGCCTCATTGAAACCGACGAATGTTTTGTGTGTTTTGTTTCATTTTGAGATGGAAAAAGATCAAAATAAATGGGAGACTTTGTCTGCTCGCTGATGCTGATGCAATTCATTTGGACGGAAAACTATATATTCATGTCATGTCTGTGTGTGTGCGTGTGTCTGGGAATGGCTATCGGATATACCAAAATGGGCGCTGGAATTAATATTCGCCTCAAGAACCTATAGACCCCCGGTACCGTATCCATTCCGATCGATCGAAACTCATGGCTCTCTGATCTCTCATCTTTTAAAATACACATTGACTTATTGAAGCTTTTTAAAAGCTAATCCATTGTTGGTTAATCATAAAAATGGTTTAATTACTTTATTTTTACTAGATGTGGTTACGTGGATTAAAGCTTTATACAACACACTGTTGAATCGTACTTAAACTAAGATGCGTATGGGTGTGGTTTTGGTTTCATTTGGTTTTTGGTTATGCGCGGTTATAGGATTCTCTGTTCTCTGTCCTCGATTCTCTCCACAAGGGTCCTCTGTCTCCTGCTAAGAGACTCTTCTCTTGCCTCGCCTGTTTGCTCATTTTTGGCCCCGTCTAAACTAAATTCCAAACTGGCTGAATGCTGAATGCTGCTGCTGATTGAGGGAATCTCGGTGGAACGAAAATCAAGTGTAATAAATTATGAAAAACATTTTGCTTCATATTTATTTTACATATATGTACGTTTTATATTTTTTCTTGGTTTTTTTCGCTTTCTTTTTTACTTGCCACATATGCTTTGTAGAGTAGAATTACTTTTTATTTGGATTTTTACATAAATAATTTGTTGTTTTGTTTCTTTCGATTTTATTCTCTGTATAGTAGATGTGCGTCTCATTTAGTTATTCTTGTATATAATATTAAATTAAACTAAAATTATAAAAACAAAAACAAAACACTGGACGCACTGGACGCAGGCAGGATCCATGGATCACACTACTCTACAGAAGGGCGTCCAGTGTTGCGTACATATATAGTATATAGATCTATAAAATAAGCAAAACAACTAACAAAGTTATTAAATTTAAAGTGTACGACAAATCAAGGCTACATCTGATAACAATTTGTGCTTGTTTCGACTGAAATTTTGATGGCAACGAAAAAACAACTTTCCTTCCTTTGCTCCGATAGCTGTGTTTCTCTTTCTCGACCAGATTGATTGGATTTGACCTGATGTCTGATTAAATATCAATAAGTTGCATGTTCTGCTGCTACAAAAAATAAAAACAAATAATAAAAAACAAGTGTTATTATTAAAATGGATGCTCCTCCACGTGAATGGCGTTACTTTTACAAATTTCCCCTGGCTTTGTGTTCTCTTCCTCTCCGTTCTCTCATGGCATTAATTTGAATCGTAATTTACAATGATTTTGGGCGGGAGGGGTACAAATTAATAGTTGTATCAATTTTAAATATGCGCTTATGACACTTTTTATATGTTATCCGTTTGCATGTGTGTTTAGTTAAATATTTCTGTAAACAATAGTTTCAATATTTACGGTTTTTAGCTTAATCAAAAATACAGCATTATCTGTGCCTTCGTTTTCCCTTCAGTTATGATTCTGCTTGGTATTATCCTTTATGCCTTGAAATCCTAATGAGAAACTTCTAGCATATATATAATTCTTTGAATATATATATTTATTCCGGGGGAGCTTTTTGTTTTGTTTGTTTTTTTTTTTTCTTTTGTTATGCAAAATTGTTTTTCCTTCCTTCTTTCTGTAGTTATTTTTTAGTAAAATGTAGCTTTATTATGCTTCAGTACGACAAAGTTGTTTCAGTTTGTTGTTCCTTTTCAAGCTTTTGATTAAATTTATGTTTCTTAATTTTTGTTTCGGGTTTTTTATTACAAAAGTTTCTATAGTAATCAAGTTTGTTTACCTACTACCGATGCATGGTGACAGCAACCACCTTCGAAGCGTACTTTTCTATCAAAACCCTTGGGGAATCGTCGTCGTTTCATACCATCTCTCGAATGATTCCCATCTTTAACAAGAGTTTTCCCTGCCGAAACAGTGCTAAAATCACAATGCATTTGTTCAGTAAAAAAAGCTGTCCGTTGTCAAAGTTTTAGTACAAAAGGTATTCCTTCTACGATCTTCGATATATTCGTAGTATAAAGCGAGAAACTAACTTGGCTCCTGGGGCTGTTTGCGGTCACCTTGCATCGGCACTCGTATCAGATTTTCCTTTGTTATATTATTCTCTCGTTGAACCTTTCTCTCAAAATTAAAATGTATACACATCATCATTTCATTTCTTTCATTTTTTTAGTGACGCTGCTGCTGGGTTAACCATCTTTTTAGTATTTCGTATTCTATTTTCTTTTTATGCTACAATTTTTTCGGTTCCTGATGTTACACAAACTTAAGAAACTTTCTCGGGATCTATGTAATTAATGCCTAATTTTCGGCCACATTCGCTCGCGCTTCTCCAATTCTTCTCTCTTTTATATTTAGTAAATATGCGAAAAAGGAATTATATGAATGTGTATGTGTGTGTGTGTGTGTGTTTGTATAAAAATCACAAAAATAGTTTCTTCGATCCAAAATCCAGTTTAGACCAAATTGTATTCCTTAAGGTTCGATTGCAGAATTGTGTCCTTAACAGCTGCAAACACAAACCTTATGTTTTCCGTATCTAAATGGGGAGAGAGAGAAGAGGTTTGCAATTAGTTTGATTTGTGGGTGGGATATTAAAGATTATTAAGTTTAGAACATGGTTCGTGGATAACAGTTGAAGGTTTAAACATAAAAGTCCCATTCAGGGACTCTTTGAGCAGAGAGCTTGGTTGCCTCAACTGTTATTTACGATCTCTGTTCGTCACACATTCCAATCCACTTCATTTCATTCCACTTCCATCGATTAAAGGATAATTATGAATTTTTATTGAGGCACTTTCAAAATCATATACATTATAAATCAATTAATTATTTGCTTTTTCATCATCTATCCTGAATATCCTCGCCAGCTTAGCCCAAATTGAACTCCTTAAGTGCATTTTGCATAATTGTATCTTTGACAGCGCAGAACACAAGTTTGATGTTTTCGGTATCTGTTTCCCAATAGATTTTCATTTAATTAGAAATCATTTTCATATAGTTAAAGAATTGAACTAGCGATACTCTACACCAGCGGCAAAAGCAAATGCAAATGATGTTCAACAACAAATTTTACCTTTAACCATTTTAAAATTGATATTTGAGAACTTTTTGGTAGCTGAAAATCAAAACCACACGCACACACACGCCCCGAAGGAAAATCCCGATCGAAAGTTAATTACTTACCGGTAGCACAGGTGAAATGAGAATAGATAATCTTTTCAGAATCTGGATTTAAATCTACAAACATTCGCAGTATGAATTCTCGGGCCGCTATTGCATCTCGCTGTGGACCTACAGAATATAGAATTTACGATGTTATATCTAGCGTGTAACTACAGGAACTAGCAATCAATCTACAGATGAATTTAGGCAATTTTAAGCGAGTTTAGAGAGCCTTGTAGGCGAATGTCATCCACCTGTGGCCGTTGTGAAATGCGAATAACATTGACGTTCTGGATCTGGATTGCAGGCCAAGTACTTTTTCAAAACGAACTGTTTGGCCGCAGCGTGATCCTGCTTGGGACCTGGTTTTATATTGCCGCATAAAATCGTACATAAGTCTGATCGCTATTTGGATTTGCAAAAAAAAAGACTTACCATCGTATTCAGGGAAATAGTCTACCAAATGCGAATACATAATTTTCTCCTCCAACAAGTCCTTCTTGTTCAGGAAAAGAATAACTGACGAGTTCTGGAACCATGGATAGGTAATTATCGTCCTAAATAAAGCTTTAGACTCTTCCATTCGATTCTGGAAAGGAAATAAGATGATTGTTTAGAGGGAAAACTTTGAATCTATCGTTTTATAAACTCACCTCATTATCAGATTCAAACAAGATTTGATCGTATTCCGATAGCGCTACCAAAAATATAATTGATGTCACATTTTCAAAACAATGGATCCACTTTCTTCTCTCAGATCTCTGGCCACCGACGTCCACCATTCTGTGTGTGTTGGATAATATAATTAATATTAGCATAGAGCACGAACAAGTTGTAAATTAACGCTACGAAAAAGCATCATAAAGCTTATTTTATTAAAAGCGCAAGCCACAAATAATGTTTATATACCCTTAGCACAAATACTTCTTTCTTTAGCATACAATTTTAGCCTCGGATCACTTAAAATGTATTACAAAAACGGTACCTAAACACAATGCCATCCAAATCGAATGGATACTCAAGGATGCCAGTTGTGGGCACACGAGCACGCAGAATATCCTGCTCAGTGGGCAAGTAATCGGCCTGCTCAATACGCGCTATGTCGCTCAAGTAGCTAAATTAGTTTTAAATATATAAATTAAGACACCAGAAAACACAGAATAATTCTACATTTGCCTTACAATCCGTCCCAGTCCCTAGAAATTCCTATACCCTAACTAAGTTCCTCAATCAAACAGTAGACTTGCGCTAGAAGACGTTAGTTTTGAGTTGAGTTAAAGCAAAATGTTAAACCAGAAGACATGCAAACATGGAATTATTTGGGAGAGAACTAGATATATACCTAAATCTGATTTCTTCTAAATCAAAGGGATACTCAATTATCCCTGTTGTCGGCACACGAACTCTTAAAATGTCTTGCTCAGTGGGTAAATATGCAGGTTGAGCCACACGATCGAGATCCTTCAGATAACTATAGGTTTTGCGAAGATAAGATCAATGATTTAGTAAATAGTATTTAAGAAATAGTCGGTGTCAGGAGTCATGGGTCAAGAGTCTTGTCTAAGCAGTAGGGTTTGTATGAATTATTCCCCTTCCAACTCACTATTTGGCTGAATCTGTCAATTGATATTCCCTACGACGATCGTAGCACTCCTGGATGCCAGCATCGTCCCACAGCGTTTTGATGGCATTCAAGTATGGATCCTCAAACGTGGTGACTGTTTCATAGTCGATGCTCATCACCAGATCGGCCAGTTCCTATAAGATTCACGCGTTAGATCAATTATATCTTTACAAACATTCACAACAACTTACGCTATGCTCTCCCTGGCCATAGGAAATCTTCAGCATGTCCATGGCCTTGATCATTGACTGCATGGCCATGAATATGTTCTGAAAGACCAGCTTGATGTAGCCGCGCTTGTCCTCGTCCGAGTAGCCACTGCCGTGGATAATACGCATCTGTTTGATAAATGTTGACTTGCCGGACTCGCCAGTGCCTGCGGATATATAGATAATATATATAATGAAGCTGCTGGGCACATTGCCGCCGTCGTCAATTGCATTAAGCCAAGTTAAGTGCAATCGAAATGGGGACACACTTACCCAGCAGCAACAGTTTAAGCTCGCGACGCGCATCTCTCTTGTCCCGGCGCAACTGCTTCTCGATTTCCGTATTGATGCGCTTTTGTTCCTTGGCCTCCTCCGATAAACAGCACTCCATGCTAACTAGATTTATGGACGCTTTCGCGTGCTGCAGCCACTACGCTCGACCTGCCGCCGTTCCGTGTAGAAGATGTATGTTTGGATGGTGCTGTTGGTGGTGGGATGGTGTCCTCTCAGCTCCTCTGGTCTTCCAGTCGCCTAATCTAATTGGTTGTTGTTACTGTTGCTGTTTTTGTGTTTATGTCAAGGTGTCCGTGTCCGTGTCCCAGGGAGCTAGTTGCTTGCTACCCGTTTTTCAGTTACAGATTCAGTTTCAGTTTCAGTTTCGATAGATGCATTTGTACTTCGGCGCTTTGCTCCCACTGCAGATCTCCTACGACTCTCTTTGGCTATTGCTATTGCGGTTTACACTAGGTCCTTGACCAGATTTCGGTGACTCGGCGGCTGAGAGTGATGGATACGAACGAACCAAGACCACATCGAACACGATCCAAGGGCATCTGCAAGTAAGAGGAAAACTTTGATTTAGGACTGCGTTGCATAACCGAGCCGAGTAAGAACTGGATAGCTATGGGCTCTACGGACCACCAGAGTTGTTAGCTCAACGAGAGTTCGCCACGTTGTGTCCGGGGCTGGCAATTAACATTTCATATTTGCCTGCCCCGCTGGCCCGAGCTGGCGACGTCGATGACGACGTCGGATATAGATTCCCCATGGCCCTGGCCTACGGCTGGTTTCCCCTGGCTTTTCCCTGGCCATGGCATTGGCTTTGGTCTGGTCTAGTCTGGTTCTTTTACCGCTTCCGTTCTGGCTTGCAATCTCTCAATGCCTCTCTCTCTCTGCGCAGACACTGGGAGCACACACCTGCCCCGCCGATCGCCCTCCAGCAGGTGGCAACAGATTGAGGAAGCGTTCCCCCGGCCAAGTTCATTGCGAGAAAGCTGATTTTGGTCAATATATGGCTTCGCACTAGGTTTGCACTAGGTTCGCGAGGGTGACCATGCTAGGTACTGAAATCTAATTCGGGTGGCTTTCAAAACGGAAGTCTATGGGAGTCCTTAACGTTAAGATCACTTATTGGAATTCTATTAAAATTATTAGGAGTTACAAAACCTGGTATCATTAATGATAATATGATCAGAAATATTGCTATATTGCAGTTTATCTATGCAAATATATCTCAAAGTTTTGAAGATAGTCTCGGGAAGTTCTTGAGGTACGACCTGTTCTCTTGGTCCACTCACAGACGTCATCCATTCATGGGTTCAGCGTAGGGCAAGCCTATAGCCTACCGCCAACCATAGCTATTTCCTCTCTCTCTTGGTGCACACTATTCCAATATCGAGTGTTTGCTAATCCAATTTCGTTGGCTGAATACTGTGACATGGACATGGAGGCAAGGTCTCGGTAGCCCGGAGGAGACTACAAAATATCGATGGAATATCCACCAAAAATTTTTTGACAAAGAACAGGAGAAGCAGCAGGAATCACTGAAGATCTGGACAAAGTCATGGGTGGCCACCCCGGCCCGGGATTAGTGAGTGGGCTGGAATCGGGGAAAACGCTCTCGCCTCTCGCTGAGCAAAGCCACAAAATCTAATTAGCAATAGCCGGAAAAAATTCAGGGGCAGGGGCATGGAGAATTGGCGCAGTGAAGCGGTTTTTAACAATAGTTCGCCAGATATATCATGCCACCGAATCGCCGCTGCGTCGGAGGTTGGGAGGGGCCTCCGAATCCGCAACAGTCGTCTTATCTGTGCATATGTGCTTATGATAAAACCATTCAGAGATAACATTTGATTTGTCTTCTTAATCTGGAGACGGCTACTGTTCCTCCAAGCTGCTCGCACATTCCTAGGTCGTGGATATTTTCTAAATATATGGTTTAAGCGATCTTGGATCGGAAATTCCAATTGCTTATTACTCATGTTCAGTTAAGTTTGCTGAGCACTTCCCGGGCTCAACAGTTTCAAAGCTCTTATCGAAGTTTATTTTCCGGGACGGCAGACAGCAACAGGGGTTTTAAGCCGTCTAACTTTCGACTCGATTAGGGGTGCCCTATAGGATGATTTTTGATATCAATTTTTAATTTAGCCCAGAATCCTGCTTCAAATTATTAATCCTCAAAGAGAACAACCAAAATTAACGATCAAATTGAGAGGTAAAGTCACACTATTTGACCCCTTTTCAGTTGATTCCAAATCTATAGATTTCTAAGGCACCACTGCATACAAATCCTAAAATTATATATATTTTTATAAATTTTTTTTTTTACCGATTTGCAAAAACAGCTAGCTGTACAATTTATGGAATATATTTTTTTAATTAGGCAACAAGTGGTTGTGTCAAATGTTTTTTTTAATCAAAAATTTAGTTCCTTCCCACTTTCTTGTATTTAAAATTTGAGCAAATGGGCAGCTTTCAATTTAAAATGTAAACAAATTAAACATTTCATTAAAATCATTTGAATGAATCAGCCTTATTTCCTTTTTCAGACAGAAAACAGAAAAAACACTAGGCTTTTAGAACAACTTTATCTAAACTTTCACCCTTTGCGGTCAGTTAGCTATCAGGAACTTCAACGAGGCAGAAAACCGGACCGTAATTAATTATATTCCCAGTTTTTGTTACTCACGCATTAACTTATCGGAGGCAGGATGATTCTGACGAGATTCTCCAGGCGTTATCCGTTATCCACTCGTTAGGTTTGCTAGCACTATAGCCAAGCTCCTCCGGTTAATCCGTGTGCGTTGGTTTATGTTGTTGAGTTCCCTGCCGATTTGCTGTTTCTTTTTTATTTTGTTTTTCGTTTCGCGGTTTTTTGCGGTTTGTTGGTTTAGTTTGGCTTAAACTAATTTCAAAAGCATTTCGTTTAGTTGGTTTGCGGTTTGGAAAACATTTGTTTTAAGGAACGTGTGTAGTTGGTTATAATTTTTTTATTTCTTTTACTGGTGCGCTTGTAATATATAAAACTTTTTCCTCTCGACTTTGTTGCAGCTTAACGTAAGTATGATACTATTTTTATATGTGGATATTTTTGCTTTGTGTGAGGGCTGTTTGTTGTTGTTCTTGTTGTTGCTGTTGTTTGTTTATAGTTGTCAATTTGCTGTTGTTGTTGTTGTTGTTTTTAAACACCAGTCTGTAAATGCAACGCCAGTTTCAACAAATATTCATTGTAGTGTAATTGAAACAGTAACAGAAGAGTATGTACGACGACGACGACGAGCAGCACGGAGAACGACGCTAAATTGATTTCACACGAAACACTTAGTGGCTCCTTTTGAGTTTAATTTTCTGCATACTTTATGCTTCTTGTATTTGTTTATTTTTCTGTATGCAGTGGAACTGCAAGTAAAGAGGGAGAGAGAAAGAAACAGAGATACGGGGTGATGATAAGCTGGAGTGGAGGGGTGGCAGGGCGCAGAAAACAAGTGTAGGATCTAAAGGCAAAAACAACGGTGCATGCAGTCCGCAAAATCATAATCTAATTCCAATCTCGAATCAACGGTATCTCGGCTAAGGTAAACACACAGCGTCATTGGGCAAGCAACCGCCCACCCCCCCTTCCATAGCCCCCTCCCTTTCCAACCAGAACGAACTAGCACCTCGCCTTTGCAAAAACCCGGATTTCTCACTCTGCCCCAGTTAACGCCCAAGGGTTAATTCAATGTCCGGGCACGACTGGAATCGAAAAACTATAGCCCCAAACGCGACGCACTAGCTCTTTTCGCGATTCGCAGCGATTATTAAACTTTTTTTCAATCAGCCGTATCTGGTGTTTTCCTCCGGCAAGCAGTGCGCACTGCAGTGTTGTCACCCGCTATTGGCTGTTTCACTCGCACTCCCTGGAGCGGCGCACTGCTTTACGAATACACACAGAGCGACGGCGACGGGCGAGGCCAAAAACGAAAAAATTGTGGCAGAAAAGCAATTCGCCAGGATCTTGGTGCGCCGAACAATTGTTTAATTACCACGTCGTCGCCTCGCTAGTCCACACTTGATCCTTTCGCGGATTTCAGCAAAATAGCACACTTAACACGGCTTTTTTCAGCGGATTTCGACTGCGAGCAAAATTCTTGGGGGGCCTGCCAACGGGTCTGGGGACGGCGCCCGGTGGCTGTTGGGATCGCGGAGGGACGGGGAACTCGATCGCAACTCACAACATAGTCGATTTGGCTTTCTTCGCTACTCACAACATATTTAATTTTGCATTTTTCTAACGTTGACGCACGAGCGGGGTGTTTTTTTTTGGCTGTAACTCGCTAGCGATGGACTTTCGCTTTGACAACCGTGACTTCTTCGCCAGCGGGCAGCACTAACGATATCTACGCTTACAGTATATTTTAGTATATTTGTAGTAGATTCAGGACTCCCGGTTAATATTCTAAGTTAACACCCCTCTGAAAGCATCCTATCCATTTGGCTGTGCGAAGGCGTAGATCCATCTACAATTCGATTCGTTATGACAAAGTCATGATCGTCTCACAGAATGTGTTATTAGAATTCCAATTGGGATTTACTGTTCAATTCCGTGTCTCTAGGAGTAATCGATTCCGATAACAATAACACAACAATGCTGCCAGTAAAATACTAGAGAGTTTGGCAGCACTTCTTCAGCTGGAAAATAGCTAAATAATTGGAAATGTTATATTCTATTCCGCAGACAAACAGTACTCAATTTTTCTAATGGAATAATGATTATATTTAATATCAGATTTTAATAAAAATTAGCTTGTTTAATTTAATATTTCTTTCCTTGTAGAAAAGTTTATCCAAACTATCTTCTCTCGATGGGTCAGACCTCTCCTTATACCAAAAAATACCACACTTGCACCACTTGCAAGCACTGCTTGCACATTTTTTAAATGTGCTAAACAAGTTAATTAATTTAAGAGCATTATGAGGGGACAGTCCAGATAAATAGTAAACTTTGTTGTTTTATTCTTACCGCAAAATATACATGTTACATTTGTACTTGATTGTTGGAAACCCCATAGTCAAATTTAAAAAAAACGTCAGTTTATTTAATCTATGTTTTATTTGCATCTCTGTAGATTATTATCATTTTGTTCAATATGTTCATGCGATAAATAAGTGTTTAAATTAATTAAATAAAATTAAAATAATAACTTTACAGTGTGCACAATTTAAACAATTATTTCGGGTCGTGTGATTTACAATCGAGAGTTTAATAAAAATAAAAACATCGAATCGATCGGTTAGTGACTATTGGATTGTGTTCGTGTTATAAAGCTGCGGCTAGTTCGAGTCTCTCGGACGATAATTAAAAAAACAAAATACAAACTACAAATTAAAATACAAATAATTGCTACACGTTAGGGTTGTTACTTGAAAGCAAAATTTCCAAAAAGTAAACTCAGGGACAGACAACTGGTAACGCCGAACGCCCAAAAGTGAATTTCAGCTGGCCTTTTTTTTGCATCGCCCCAAAAATACACTCAATTGACTATAAAAAACTCGTACTACATATTCGCAAAATACACATACAAAAGGTACTCCTCCTCCTCCGACTTTTGATTGGTTTAACAATTACTCTGGCTTTCGAGTGATATGCGTTACATTTTTCTGTGATTTGCCATCAACAAATTACAAATTAGATACGTTTTGTTCGCATTAATTAATTATGAGCACAATAATAGGATTAACAAATAATATATGTATATGTATACGTAGTTTTATGCTTTAGATTTTGTTGTTGTTGTTGAAACTTAGAACTAAAAAATAATGTTTGAAACATCTTCAAAAATATTCCCTCCTCTCTCCACTGCGTTCTCGTGTTGGTTTTTCTCTTTTAACAATAATTTAATTTTAATTTCTAATTTATAATTTATAGTTGGAAGCACTGCTCGTACAATCGCTGGAAAGATCGTTAATCCAAGGGAGACATTTCACAAAACAAGAATTTATTAATATTGAACAAAAGTAGAGGCAGCGCTCACAAAGAAAATTTTGGCCGAACGTTTAAGTTGGGGGATCGGATCTCCGTTTGAAAAGTTTGTGTTTATAATTTAACTGAAGTTGCTGTTGCTTTTGCTTTTGCTGCTGGCGCCGTTGCTGGTTCGTTGCTAGCTCGGTGGCTCCTCCGTAAGCCTTCTCCTCCTTCGGCTCAGATGGGGCGCGTAAAGTTGGCCGGGAACAGGCCCTTCTCGGTAGTGCCCTCCTTCTGACCCATCAGCCAGCCCTCCTCCTGCAAGTGGGTAATGAAGAACTGCACTCAATAAAGACAGGAAGTGCGGGTGTCTGAATACGGCGCGGAGGGGGAAACTAGCGCGTGCAAAGCTCAAGGGGAATCGTGGAACTTCGGATGCTTCCGAAGACATGGTACTGATGCTTTTGTAAGGATTACTATAATATCTTGCTTAACTTTCCCTTTCCCTAAATGGTTTTATTTTTAAAATAAACTGTAAACTGTAGTTGAAATAAATACATATAATACTAACGATTTATGGCTAATAGATCCACAAAGCATATCATTATCATTATATTAATATCACTCACAAAAGCAGCAATAAAACCCAAAGCAGCCTTACTCAATTGACTTTACCTGATCCTCGGGATCATCGTACTCGATCACACGAATGGTGTCTCCAATCTCGAAGCTCAGCTCATCCACATCCTCCTTGACGTAGCCATAGGTGGCCTTAACACGGTACAGGACGCCGGCCGGCAAGTCAGCGGTGTTGGCATCTGTTTTCAAGAGAGAGACACAAAAGAATTCATTTTAGGATCTGCTCAATAGTTAATCAATCTAGAAGGACTCGTGAGTCACACACACAGAGTACATCGAAATTTGCATAACCGAGTTTAGTAGACAAACAAACGCACGCAAAGGAACACAACGTCAACGCAATCCTGGCCAGAAATGGGTTAGTGTGCGTCGAGCTCGTTCTCAGGCCGTTTTTTCAAATGGTTAGTTTAAAGTGAGATGAGTTTTTAAGGTTTCCCTTTTGTAGGGAAATAAACCAAAGATAAACTGAACTGAAGCAGCGTACGTGCAAGGCAATGATTTGTTTTTAATGAAGGTTTAATTATTTTTTAGATATTTGTACGATATAACCTACGTGTTGGATTTAGGTTTAGATTTAGAAGGACACCTGCCACCAAGGAAGGGCTGCCCTCGTCCCGAATTAAGACTAGATGAAGTGTGTGGCTGACTCCAGACTAGAGATACACGAGTACTGAATGGGAAATAGAGATACATAGATGCACAGCCCGGGAAATGAGTTTAATCCTGTTGCTCCTCTCTGGTGGGATGGATGCCCCTTGCAGCATGCCACACACGCGCACATCATCGCTTTACAATACACAATACACAGAGGGTAGTCCTCACAATCACAGGAAACTAGTGTCAAGCTTAGTGCACAGATATTAGACTTGTTCCGAGGAAACAAAGTGAAAGAGAGAAAGATACTACAGAGATGTACAGTAGAAGTGGTAGTGAGGGAAGCGACGACCCAGTGGACGACTCGTTTCGAGGTTTACTCACCAGCGGGCACCTCGTAGATGCGTTCGTCGTCTTCCTCGAATGGATTCTTATTGGGATTAGTTATGCTGTGCCTACTAGGTATGGGTCTACTGCTCTGACTTGTGCCTGTGCTGCTGCTGCTCTTGGTAGTGACTGTGTCTGAACCTGAATCTGATTTGGATTTGATTTCTGTATCTGCTGATGTAACTAAGTGCTTGATGGTGTCTGCGGTGGTGACTGTGGCCGTGTCTGTGTCGGTGTCATTACCTAATTTCTTCTGCTTGTGCTCCTCGATGGAGTTGCCGTTGTTGGCCGCCGCTTCGGCAGCTGCCTCGGCATTGCTGCTGTTGGTGCTGGGCAGTTCCTTGGGCTGCTTGCCGCCCTCCTTGGGATTAATCGTAGTCGTCGGCGGGTCATTGTTGTTACCGTTCACCTGGGGCGTTGCTGCCGCCTCTGCTGCTGCTGCAGGTGTGGCTTCTGCTCCTCCATTGCCATCGCCAGCTCCTGCCTGCTTCGCCGCCACTGCCTCACTGACCTTCTCCTTCTCCTCGGCCGTGGGCGAGGTCTGTGTGGTTGTGGTCGCCTGTGTGGCACTCGCATTAAGGCCACTCAGGTCGGGACGCTCCGCTGGCTTTGCTGCGGTCGCTGCCACACCGTTCTCCGCGGGACTCCTGCTGGAAGCTGGCGGGGAATCCGGTGTCGGTTCTGGTGTTGAAGAAACGGAATCAAATCTCGGCTCTTGCAGCGACGAGCTGGTGGAGGTTGCTAATTGTTGCAGGTTTTTGTTTTCGTATTTCGTTTTGTTTCGTTTCGTTTCGCGGGTGTATTTTTTTTTATTTTTTTCATTTTCATTATGTATTTTATTTTATACGTTGTGATGTATGCATTTTTTTGTTGTTTTTGTTATATCATTCGTTTGTTTACATTGCGGTTAGAGAGCATCATTCCAAAACAAAAGATTAAATAAAAAGAGAGAAAACAAATCAAATAAAACTCGGGACATGCAAAGGACAAAAGGGTTGGGGCAGGGAAACTCAATCAGAACTCTTGGAGAAGCAGCAAAAGAACATGCAACATTCCATTTGACCATTGTCCACATTGTCAGTCGATGGCCACCTGGGTTAACCTCATTTGCAGGGCTTCCAATCTCGTCTCTTTAGCAGGGAGCAAAGGCATATAAAGGGGTATCCCATACGTGTAGATATAGTACTTAAGTTTAAAGCTAACCCAGATCGCCAGACCTTATTTACAAACTAGTTTTGTATACAAATGGAATGTTCTTGCAAAGTAAATTTTAGTTTTAGTCGAAACTCAAAAACGGATAGTTAACATAATTAGTTGAAAAGAAAAGCAAAAAATGTCCTATAAATTGCCAAAAACATATCATCAGCAGAGTATATGCATAGTTTATAAAATATATAGTATATGTTTATACAGATATTCTATATGTTGTGTATAATATTGAGCTCTTTTTGTATAATACATCATCAGTTCAGAAATATATTTTAAACTTTAATGGATTTTTGGTTTTTAATGGGGTATTTTAGGTACGTTGATTGTTTGTACAGTGTTTTGAGCAATTTATAATGATTATTTTTTGTTTTGTTCGTTAGGAAAAAAACGATATAAAAAACATAGAAAGGTAGGAAATCAAGGAAAAGCAAAGAAACAAAAGAATTGATAAATAAACAGAGGATACTTATTTAGTTCTCAGAGGGAGTTCCCAAGAGAGACAAACTGAGAATGGCGGGTGGAATGGTATGGAAACCCTTTTCGGGCGAACTTACGGCTGTTTGCCAGACTGGAGCCACCATTGGTGGTAATCTGATTCTGATAGTTGCTGTTGATGTTGGCGTTGTTTAGTTTGCTGACCGGCGACTCCACGGGACTGGATGTCTTAATGGGATTGCCTGTTTGGGAGAGAGAGAGTTTGAATTTATTTATATATACTTTTAAGCTTCTATATATTTTTCGAACTTACTCGTTTGTTTGCGTAGCGTATTGGAGCCACGCTGCGACTCTGTGGCCAATTTGTCGACGATAGCTTCCAGTTCCGAGTAGATCTGTTTAGGGGAATCAAATCATAAGGTGTTAATTTTGGGGTTACAATAGTAAAAGCTACACATCGTCCTGCAGAAATACCAAATAACAACAAAGACAAAACGTACGCAAATCGCTAGGGAGAACTTTCCTGATTACATTACATTTACAAACCAGGCTTCTATCTTAAATCAGACCCTTTTATGTCACAACACCCACCTTGGCCGTTTCGTTGTGGAACACCTGTTCTGTGGCGAAAAGCGTTTGCAAGTTTGTGACCAGAAACAGTATCCTAGAGTCGTATAGGGCAGGCAGCTCATCGTGCAGTTCCGTGTTCAGGATCTCGTAGGTACGTCTGGCTTCCTCCAGCTGTTCGCGTCCTTTGGTAAGCTGTTGAATTGTAAAATATACTCTTAATACATAAGTATATAAAATATGTTTTTTTCCCCAACCCACCTTGACATCATCCTTGCGCTTATTGGCATTGGCCTGCAGATTCTGGAAGGAGTGTCGTTGGCCATCGTAGTCAATCAGCTTGCGATTACGTTTCTCCACTTTTTTCTATAAAAATATATAATATTCAAATCTCTATTTGACTTGGCAAAAAGTCCCAGCTGGTGGTACCTTCATTTCGGGAAACTGTCCGGTGTATGTGTTGAGGGGAATGAGCACTTGGTCACCCAGTTTGTGCGCAAAGTCCGCCCATAGGCTCTCCGAGGCGCCAGTCTGTGCCTGCAGGGCATCGTAGCCGCTCCATTGTGGCTCGTAAATCTCGCAAACGGCATCCATCAGAGTCTTGGAGGCGGTTTGTGCAGCTGGTTTGGAGTAAAAACATATCATATTCATTAGTTTGAATAGCAGTATAGGAGCTCCAATTTGATGACTTACCACGAACACATCTTATGTAGTTATTGAACTCCTTTTGTAATCTGTTGGCACTGGCCTGCTGCCGGTTGAAGTTGTTCAAGTGATCGTCGAAGATTTCATCTGCAGTGCGATCAACTTTGCCCAAGTTTTGTAGAATCTGTAAGAAATAAAGGATTGGATTAATAGAGTTATTATAATGATATGGTTCAGGGTTAAAATATAAGCTGGGAAATCACATTTTTAAAGGGTTTAAGGCCTGAATATAAATAAAATAATATTTATTATGGCTTCTAGATGCATATTCGGCTTAATTTTTTGGTCAAAAATGAAATTATTAATGAAATAATGGTAGAAACAGATGAAGATATTTTTAAAGAGCATTCAAATCTGTACAAGCTGTTGTCAAAGTCTCGAAACTCACTTGACTTGCCTAGCATCAAGGTCGGTCAATAGCAGCATTGCGAATTCCAATTGTTTCGGAATGTGGGCAGCAGCATTAAACTCGACTTGACTTCACTCATTCAAGCATTCAACTTGGAGAATTAACAAATGGCCAAAAGAGACCCATTTGACAGCATTTTCTTTTGATTCATTAGGTGTCGGAAAATGTGGAAGAGGCCTCTAAATCTGTTGGCACTTGCGGATCTTATCTTCGGCAAAAGCTTATACACATCCACACACAATCTGTTTGAATTTGGGTTAACAACGACGTTATAGTTCTTCTTTATTCTGCCTTCGCCTCTGGTCAATTTGTGGCACTTATCCGGGCCACAGTTAATGGCCTCTCAACGACCAATTAAAGAGAACCCCAAGAAGCGGACAAAGACGAGGGGCAGGAAGCGTGCTCGGAGGTGGAAAGAATCACCGAAGGCACGTTGACAACGCAGCCTTGTAACAGTTTTCATCATTACTTACAGCGCCGTTGCCGCCCACGTCTCAAGAGTCAGAGTGACTTGCTCTCGTCTCGGCCATCTGTGCGTATACGCAACCAGCGGAGATAGCCCGCCAAATAGATAAGCGGAAAATATACTCTATTTGCCGAGATCCAACAAAATGCTGGCCAAATATTTGAGGCCATTCCACCAGTCCTATCTAAAACTGGCCAAAAACAAAAAGTACAGAAAAACTAAAGGCCAAAGGAGATAACAAGGTTGGCTAATTGAATTTTGCGCACAACGCTCGGGAGATAGATAATTAGATACCTGCTGCAGTCATTGTTCATTTAAATAGGTGCACGTGGAAAAAATTGATATTAGGGGATACATTTTAAGATATTTTATCATGAAATATAAGTAGTTTGGTAATTCAATCTGGGGTTGTATATCGAGAGGATAAGTTCGATATATAACTTATGTAGACAAAAATATCGGATCATTTTCATATCAAAAATATTGTAAATTTGAATGCATTAACATTTAAATCTCGAAAAATATCTCATTTAACATTCAAAAATCTATATATTTGAAAAATGTTCAACAAATATTAATGTATTTTTCAGATTTTCTGATTATCAAACAGAATTATCGATTTATTTTCATGAATTGCAATGTTAAAATATCTTTACATTATCGTTTGTTCTATTAAATAATCATTTCATCGACATATTGTTCTTAAATAATTATTAATCTCCATTCAATATAAATCAACTTCAATGAATAATTAAAAGAAAACATAGAAAATACAACATTAATGTTCATGATACATTTTTAAGAGCTTGTAATATGTATTTCTTGTGAATTCATAATTTCCTTTCACCCCAGAAGATTTATTAAATTTAATCAATATTTCATAATTTTTCAATTACAATTCTTGTTGTGTAGCTTTAAAGGCGACTCATTCGGTCGGAAGTTTCGATTCCCACTTCCTCTAAAGGCCAAGCAGGTTGCTCTTTTTTGTTTTTTACTCTTTTTTTTCGACAACTCCGTTAAGCCCGTTATGAGTGATTGTCAAATGAGCCGCGACATGTGGCACGCATTCGGAATTAGCCAAGTCAAAATGTTGGGGAACAAAAAGCGACTGAATGAAGTACAAGAACGTGAAATGCCCTTCCGTGAGCATATCTTATCGGGGCAGCTCTTTGAAATACCAACAGCTATTTTATTGGCCAGTTTCGTGATGTTATAGTGTTAATGCCAAAAGTAGTACGAAATCAGATGAATTAAGGAGTCTAAAAATATTTACAAGCTGCTTATATGACCCAGTCAAAGTTCTTTCTTGGCCAGAAGAGTATCTCTACCTATTTCCAGCCAGTGCAGCTCCGTCGAATGAACCTTTTATGGCTAGCTGTGGCTGTTATGGCTTAGCCAAGAAACCTGTTGCCGCCTTAAGACATTTTAATGACCATTTTCGTAATTGAAGCCGAACGGTGGTCTGGGCTCCTTCTGGTTAAGGCCTTTGTTTACCGCACTTCCCTAGTTGGTTCGATCTGTGTAAATCGGGAACCTCTGGCAGTGAGTCAGTGCATACCAACCATCCCATAGATAGTCGTATTAAAATATATATTATCAAATCGGGAGTTAGCCAGACACAAATACTGATACTGTGAGACTCTCTTGTTGCCAAGGCTGGTTTCCTTATCGAACTAATTTTCAGGGGGGTTGGTGGCCAACAAGGACAGTTGTGGCTGGTCACTTCCGTTTCGCTTTGAGGTTTCTTTTGGGCCATGTGTAATGTCTGTCACAGTTTGCGTCATCGAATTCTATTTTATATCTTTCATTTTGGCCATTTTCATCTCGTATATTTTGAGGTGCGTGTACATATAGAGGAAGAGAGCAGAGGTATATGTATATACGAAATGTCTGCCTCTGCCTCTGCATATTTTGTCACTTATTTAAAAACTGACGTCGCCCGCCTTCTTATTCGGATCTCTGGTTCTCTGTGCCTCTGCTGCTCTCGCAATCTCTTGCCAAAAAAATCATACTCTATACGCCTAGACATGTCTATATATATATTTGTCTATCTTTATGCCGGATTCACATACATTTGGTAACTGAAAAATCCAACCACGCATATGCAACATGTGCGTTTTCGGCTTTTCTTCGCGGGGGATCTGTCGACCACAAAATTGCCCAAAATTGGGTCACAAAAACTTTAAAACCAAGCCAATAAATGTTTAACCACGAAAAGGTGGATCGGTTTATTAATATGACTAGGAAATTTGCTATGAAAGGGTTAGCCCACACAGCAAATATTATAGATGGTTTTAAAAATTGAGCGATTGTCTAGGTAATTAAGTCTAAAACTAGACTTTATGATAGTTTCTGCTATGTGCTAATAAATCTTGAAAATATCTGATCTTCAAAAAGTAGAGATAAAGTATAATATTTCACAACGGTTCGTAAGCTTTTTATTGATAATTTATTAGTAATTATTTGTCAGTTCACATTGATGTTAATCAATCATTACAATTTAAAGATTTAATATTGATCTAAAGATTTAATTTGGTTTAAAATGACAAAACTTTTCGTAATAATAGTAATCACAAAGAAAAAAAATCATAGGGCGTTATGCATCTTATAAATTTGTATTGCCTATGCTAATAACCCCTTAATAATTATATTTCCCAAGAGATTAAAACCCATGGGTAACCAAATTAAACTTTTTATTTCAACAAGGAAATACTTGAAATATATTTAAACAATTGATACCCACTTAAGGTTATTATTTCTTCGAGTGCACTTCTGGCCAGCCTGCACTCAAACGTGGGCTTAACTTTTGGTTAACTTTCGGTTAACCAGTTCGGCCCCGTCTGGCTGTAGAAAAATAATACAAATAAAAGAGAAACAGCCAGAAAACAGCAACGACCTCGACCAATAGTGGAAAATGTCTTGTTTTGGTTTTATGTGCAGATTCGGGCGTAGGATGTGGGCCGTAGGATGGCCATACGGATGACTGGATGGAATACGGATGACGATGACAACATCGCACAGCTGCTGGGGGGGATTGGAGTATCGGCGAATCGACTGCACATTTGTACACACGTAAAAGTGCAATCAAACATAATGAAATGAAGCAAACAAGAGCTGAGAGCACATCGGGCCAAGTGGGGCATGTTCACTCGCTTTGGCCATAAGCAGACGTTGGCCCAGTTTGCCAGGAATGCACAGACGGTGGCAGTTGCACACACAACAAAGTGCAACAAGTCTGGTTATTGAGTTCGACACAATGTGCACTCTATCTGGGGTTAGTTTATTTCATATTTATTTTATAAAGTAAAATACTACATATTTATTATAATTTTTCAATTGAAATATTATATCTGACTTAATTTGACATACTTTTAATGGGAAATTAATTCTATAAATCACAGAAATATTTTATAAATAAATATATATGATTCATAACATGATTTATGTATCTTTAAAACCTTGTTTATTGTTTAAACTTTACCAAACCGCTTAGATTTAAATGTTTGAACCTAATTACTATAGCTAAATATAGTTTTTGAGGTCAGTTTTAATTACTTTGACTTAGTTACTTTTGCTAAATATAGTTTTCTTTCTCTCAACGACTTATCTTGATGTCTACTTCTCAAACTCATCCCTTAAATGCCACTATAATGCCGCTATATATACCATATTTCCTAGTTAATGTAACCCATTGTCTGAAACAAGTAAGAGATACAAGTATCTACGAGTAGTAGCCCTGTATATATCCACATTGTCTACTTATACTGAGAACAAATAACAGACGCAGAACAATTGCAAAAAACCGGGCACAAAAAAAGGAAAAATAAAAGAAAAGAGAGAAAAACTAGTAGAAATTGGCATGAATAATGCGCCCGCCGGCGAAAAGCGAGAGAAATGTGGAAATGTGCCATGACACGATGAGACCAGCGACCGACCAGCAGAGAAGAGCCACCTCGGACCTCTTGCCTTGTGCCGGTGTTGAGGCCGCCGTCTGGTTTAATGACATGTATCTGTAGCTACCATATACACCTAGCCATATAGTTATATTTTCTGTATGTCAAAGACCTAACCCATTACCACAAAAGTACGCTTTTCTTAAACCACTTTTTCATATGATTTTCTGTTGGATTTTTCCCACTTGTTGGCCCGTTCGGTTAGCGGTGCTTATTGCTCGCTCATATCGATGATGACAGCAAGAAATTATTTTTTGTGGGCTAAAACCGGTTTTGCACCTTGTAGACCCGAACCCGTAGACGCCGATACTTGGGGTCTCTCCCCCGCCAAGTGTCATGTGACAAGTGAGATCCGACATATGGTTATGGTAATAACGATTAATAGTGACTGCGAATGGCCATTTAGCCTCAAAAAACTGAAATGATTCGATCTCGACCGAAATGGAAATGGAAAGCTTTACATGTGTAAATCAAATTCCATTTTCGATTGGATTGCGCAACGCAACGCCGATAAACGATATTAATTCCATTCCAATCATTTTGCATAATCTCCGCTCGGGGTTGCCTTTCTTTCTCTTGCATTTCTTCCCGCTCTTCGGAAGCTTTCTTCTTCAGGCAAGTGGAAAGTGAAACTCGTTTCCACCTCCAGACCGTAGAAAGTTCGGACTCCGGAGAGGGAATCACAAGCAGCAAAGAAGCCGAGGCGCCGTCATAGAAAACTAATATTTATCCCACATGCATCGAAGGGGCTTTGAGATGTTTGCAGTCGGTTGGGGCCGCCCGTCTTGTCATGTGATTTATCAATTAGCATTAACCATTGGCCCGTCGAGCTGAAGAAAACGCTCTGCTCTGGCCGCGGAAATTTCGCCGCTGGATTCTAGTCAACTAACTTGGGGAGTAGCTCGCTAATTAGTAGAGAAATCTTTCGCCAAACGAGTTTGGGGACTGGGAATGGGTGCACTACGAAAAAAGAGTTATGAAATATGAACAGGAAAGAGTTGGAGATAAGAAGATATACAGGGGAAAATATATACGAAATTAAGAAAGAAAGAAGTTAAAGACTGAAAGATATATGAAGAAAAATGTATGCGAAATTGCAGCAAAGTAATTGAAGACCTAGATAAACATAGAAAAATATGCACAACATTTAATTATTTGCAAACAAAGTTTATATCAAGAATACACTTAAAGTTCTCAAGTCTAAATTCTACAGACTTCAAAAGAACTTTTATAAAATAAGCAAAAAAGACTGTACTAAAAACCAGACTTCTGACACAGAACCTATCTGTGTGAGACCGGAAATAAAACCCTTTTAAAATCATTGGTTTTTAAACATGAACAATGAATTATATTCCTAAATAATAGTAAATAATATAATTTATACCTATTACGTTTTTAAATGGATGATTTCTAATATATTTTGAGAAAACCCTCGTATAGTTTTTACCATCACAAATAACCCCTACTAATTAAATCCACACCTTATACTATATTTTCTCCGTGTAAGAAACATAACCATCGTTCATCTGTCTGAATAAATATAGTCAATAAATATAGCTGCGCATATTCCGTAAATCGTTTTGAGAGTTTATTTGAATATCTTTGGCAACAGATATTTATTGCAAATCGTATTGTTAATGAAGCCTTTATGCTAATTGCATTAATTAAAATAGCTCGGTATTAAATTTTTTTCTTTACACCCAGCATTTTCATTTGGCACTGCATTTCGAGTGGAAAACGTTTTCACTGAAGCCAAGCCAAACATTGGCTCTTGTTGTTATTTTCGAAATAAATAGAAAACCAAATAGAAAATAGAAAACATGACAGGCTAATTGCAGGTGGAATACGAATGGGTTTGGCAAACACAGAAGCGAACTGAGCAGCAAACTAAAATGCAGAGCAGAGAGCCTCGGCTCAACCGGATATTCCGGGGGGATTGTCCGGTACAGGGACTGGTTTTTCTTAATTTTTATTTTGATATCATTAGGAGAATCGGCTTTGGCCAATACACGATTAATAAATAAATAAAAAGCTTCCGCTGAGCAGACGCATGCGGCGACAGTTACTTAAGCTTCAGCTGTGTATCTCGCAGATACTCGGATACGTTTTGCAGCTAGACAAAAGCGGCACATTTACAGTCGTTATTGCACGACGACAGGTTTTTGCGAATTGTTTTTAAGTGTCTCTCGCACGGCTGTGTGTGCGAACGCCGCCTTAATAATATCCGAGTATCTAAGTAGCTGAGTATCTTAAGTATCTGAGCATCTGAGTAACTGCTTATGTAATGGCGAGAATTTTTCAGCCGATCACGTTCACGTCTGGAGAAAAATAAAATATGTGAATACCCAGTACATGCATGCATCTACAGAGTGTTGTAGTTGGGGAATGTGACAAATTCGCGGAAAGATTCTTTATTACTCACATTCTGTACTACTTGATTTTATTTATGAATTAATATCACGGCATCTCTTAGCCTTGGATAGAACGCTTTTTGGGTTACACAAGTGCCATGGCCATGCTAATCGATCACAAGCTATTGAGAAAACCAAAAGCACACAAAACATACATTCGAAATGTTCTCGTAACTCACAAATATTTGTGAATGCGGTCAAATCATGAGCGAATACTTAGCACTAATCGCTGGAGGTATCGCAACCACATGTAGTTGGTATCTGTATCTCCAGCCATCGGTGCCTTTGTGTCTCATTGTACCTTCGTATCTTTGTATCTCGCTCGTTTTTTAGCATTGAAGCGCCAAGTGAACTCACTAAAGTGCTCACCGGCTGCCATTAGAGATCACTTAAGACGGCAGAGACTCCACGTGATTTGCATAGATAAACGAAACACAAAGTGTAGTTTATGGCACGTGACGGAGTTGGGGCTTTAGCTGGATATTCGGCTGGAAATCACTAAACAGATCGTTAACAAATCGAGCCAGAATCACTCGGCCGTGGTAAGTGGGTCAAGAGCAATGGAAATGGTCTACAATTTTGAATATGTATTTTCAGTTGAATGATTGCTCAATTAAGCTGTCAATATCTGTATTTAAAAGTACTTATACAAATTTTTATATTTAAAATTAAATGTGGCCTAATATGACTTAAGATTTTCATTACTTTTTTTCCTTTTTTAAGTCTAAAAATTTGATTCAAACAAGTAAAAGAGTTACACTCGAATGTGCTCAACTAGGAAAAACCAGGTACCTAGCTTGAACTTAAAAGACAAATGGCTATATAATTATGCGGTAATTTATTGATTACAAGATCAAATGAAAAAAATTTATAACATGGCCCAGAAGTAATTGTTGACAAACAAATGTAACTAGTAATATGTTGTATAATCTTTAATTTAAAATTAAATTTAGAAGGAAAAGGCTGCTCACATTTTGTATACGATTTCCTGTGGTTTCCACGCATTTACTAATCAAACTCGTATAAAAATTAATAAGTAAATAATAATAATATTAATTTGAAAATAACGAAATGCTTAAGAAAATGTTGTCAAGCAAATGTTGCCTTAAAAATGTTTCCAGAAATATTGATGTATCATAATTATTCAGTTAGATTTAAATGTACAAGAAAAGGCTTTTCGCTCTTTATATACTATTTCCACAAATGTACTAATCAAACTCGTCTTAAAATGAATAAATAAATGATAATAATGTTAATCTAACATAACAAAATGCTCAAGAAAATATTGCTTAATAAAGGATTCTAGGAATATGTTAAGCAACAAACTCTTTGTGTAGTATCCAAGACCCTTTAAATAATTTTTAATTTAACAGAAAATAATTGTAAATACTAACTCAAAATATAAGTTTCAAATTAAAATCAAGCAAAATAAAAAATCCTTTCTATTATCCCAACGTTTACCTATCAAACTAATCCAGTTTTAGTGCCTTTAAAATACATTTAAATTGCTAAATAAAATACATTAAAACTCCCTATGCTTCCAAACTCATTTAGCTATCAAATTGATATAGCGCCAGTGCCCTTCACATCGATCTGATATGATAAGTATATATGGTCGTTGCATAACATGGTCACGGTTAACCCGCACTCACTACCCAATACCTCTTCTTGGTGTGAATAAACTCGAAACAAAACAGAAAAAAAAACAACGATTCAAGTGATAAGAGCGGTATAGAGAGGAGGTAGGTATATATTTACCTATAAAGGTGAAATTTTTTCTGGGGGGGGAGCTGTGGGGGACTCGGGAATTCCATTACAGAAACCATGAAACAAGAATGTGACGCCGGCTTATCAGCGTGACCGAAGTGAATTGTTTGTTTCTTGTGCCATAATAGGCAAATCTCAACGATAAGAGAATGAGTTTTTCAATTATTTTTGCGGCACAATCAGAAATGAAAATATCACGCATACGTCATGTTGGGCAGACTTGAATTTGGAGCTGCTTACTCGCCGATAGATATAGATTTAAGAAATCAAAAGAAGACTAAAAAATGTAAATTAAAGTGACAGAAAAAAGAGGTTAAAGCTTACGCATCACTGCCTATTGACTATATTTTATTTGCTTTTCATTTTCATTTTCATTTTTCTTTTTTTTTTGCTCCCAGGCTATCTCACATTCCGGCTCTCTCTCGCTCTTTATCTCTATCTTTACACACGTTTCGCAATTGCAAATTGTGCAAAAGTCAGTGAACTGCTTTTAATTACAAATCCACGCAGCTGTGCTGGCTGCCAGCAAAAATACATTGCATTACGAAAATATTTACAAAACGCTGCAAAAGTGAATTTTCCACTTGATCGAAGACCGCCTAAAGCTTAAAGGAAAATGCGCCGGGGGAAGATTTCTTCAAAAAATAATGCATGGAAAGGCCTCTCGTGCAGTCAATAAACATTTCATATATATATTTTCTATATAGATCGGCGTATTATTCTCACTCTATTAGCTGCTGAGATCGTACTTAAATTCTATATTTAAGAACT
Organism: Drosophila jambulina; assembly: GCA_018152175.1. Taxonomy (NCBI): domain Eukaryota; kingdom Metazoa; phylum Arthropoda; class Insecta; order Diptera; family Drosophilidae; genus Drosophila; species Drosophila jambulina. Next base: position 10,433,545 of record JAECXH010000113.1, on the reverse strand, counting down.
GGCTGTGTCTTGTCCCAATTTTCCGCAATTTGATTATTTGCATTCCAGTGTTCGCCTTGCCGGGCTTTAATGCACATTCTCAATTGCTCAACATTTCGTTCAATTTCCAAGAATCAAGACCCCAAAAAATTATACAATTAAAATGATAAACACGAGTGAAACCGCAGAAGGCACACACGTTGCCTGCTGAATTATGCAACTGACATTGAAAAAGTCAAACGGAGATGGGATGAACCCAACCTGCCCTGTGTGCCGTGCAAATCTCATTGAAATTAACTGCTTCCCTCGCCGCAGCCTCTGAAAATTGCACAAAAACGCTTCTAGAGCACTGGAAAATTGCTCATAACCTCGGCCAGAGTGCCGGGAAATCATCGGCAAGTGCATTTTACGGTGAGGCTGCAGTGGCTGCTGGTGGTGCTGGTGGTGCTGTTGCTGGTGGGGCGCAATCCAACAATCCAACAATTGTCCCTGATTGGGCAATAGCACAAAAAAAGAGGCTAGAAATACATAACTGCGGCTGCAGAGGAGAATCAAATGCGAAGGTTGCCAAACAACCGGCACGAATGCGCCCCCTGCCGTCAGAAAGATGAACTGATGCAGGTGCTACACTAGAAAAAATATTTTTCCATTTTTGGGAGATCTATTTCAAAAGTGTCTGTGTCTAATTTAGCAAAAAATATCATAAAAAGTAGCGGGGAATAAAAAGTAGTAGTAATATTAAGTCAATAGATCTTATCGCTGATTTTGTACTTGGGAATTTTAGATTCAATGCCTAGGAACAATATCCGGAAATTATACAAAAACAAAACTAGATAGTTATGGAGCTTACAATATCTGAAAACTGTATCTGTTTGTAAATTTTCTGTTTAAAAATTCGTGGAAGATTCCCTAAAAGGTAGTACAAGAATGAAAATGTCTAGCAATAGGTCAATAAATCTTGTCTCTGAATTCGTACTTGGGAATTTTAGATGCAATTCCTAGAAAAATGTACACAAAGTAAAAAAAAAACGAAATATATCGCTGAAGCTAAATAATATCTAAGAACAAAGTTTATGTTTAATAATAACAAATCAAATATGGATACATTTTCTTTTAAAAAATTTAACATATATGTTCTTAGACAGTTCACAGTTTTTTCCAGTGCAGTTTGAGGAAAATGAGGATAGTATGGGGTTCGAAGCCCGATGCAAATTTTGAACTATGCTAATTCCGATGCTAATACCCACACACATACACACACCAAAGCCGTGTTCATTTGAGCGTAACAAGCTAAAAAACTAAATATAAAAAAAAAATACAACAAAAATACAAAAAAGCGTGAAAAAACCGAAATGAGAACGAAACAATTAAGCTGCAAAAGCTTCCAATACATTTACGTAACTATGCATACTCCCCACGATAAAAAGAAAGTTTGTCTCCCTCCCAAAAAACCGTAGATAGCTGCATTTGCATTTCCATTAATATTTAAATTTATAAAAATAAACAAAAATATTTCGCCGATTGCGCAAGCTGCTGAAACGCAGTTAAATTGTCTAAACCGGTTTCCGAGGGTATAAAAATAATTATTATAACAAGTTAACTAACTGGCAACACTTTCGCGGCATGAGAAGTGGGTTCCCATGCCTTGGCACTCGCCTTTTTCTGTTCATTTTCATCTCTGCTTCCCTCCGCTGTTTTTTTGTAATTTTTATTGCAGTTCAAAGTAGAACAACACAGAGAGCAACATTAGCACATCGCGTGCTCCGAGCTCAGTATCTCTGTGTTGGGATCTGATTTCCGAACTGGGTCTGGATCCGCACAGCCTTTGTTCTAAGCCAGGCAGGCAGGTGCCCCTCTGCCTTAAATCCGATACTTTTTCCCTGTGACACAGTCCCCCAGCAGCAGCCCACGAAGCTCATGCATTATGCGCACAAGTAGATCCGACAGCCAACTTGGCCGGCAACTTGTGTCTCCAGAATTTGGAGCAGCCGACAACGGGAGGTTGCGGCTCATAATAATAATAATAATAATACAAATAATGAAAATAAAAGCACAAGCTGTCAAGTGTTTGTCACTTAAGTTAAGTTATGAATAAAACAGGAATAACAGCGGGAAAGCGTTAGCTTTGAATATATGAATACCAAATTTAATATAAATTCTAAGGTTTGAAGAAAAACTTAAAAAGTAATTTGCAAAAATATATACAAATACCAAAATTTATATACTAAAAATACAAGGATATGTTAAGGAACCACTACTAGTGAAATTGAAAAATATTAAATACAATGCTTTTAAATATGAATATTAGAATAATTAAGCACATAAGAAACATATTTAACAGATTTCTTTAGTCTTATTAAAATTCGTTTTAAAATAATTTCACTTACAGGAGAAAATTCTGGCAATATAAACATTAAAAACCAAAGTAAGACAAGTAAGATCTTGTGTACCTTTTCCCAAGTTTTTAAAATAATTTACATTTACTTCTTAAGAATATAAATATAATATAATATATATAATATAATATATATAATATAATATATATAATATAATATATATAATATAATATATATAATATAATTTAAACCTTCAGTCTCATAAACAAGTAAATAAAAGCAGAAGTTCCAGGAATTTAAAAAAATTTATAAACTGTAATTAGATAAGCTAGATTTTATCTATCCTAGAAGATTTTAAAAGTAATAATATACATATATTTAATACGAAATATACTATAAACTCCAAGCTCATAAAACAAAGATAATATCAACAAGTGAAAATATTTGCTCAAAGAATCTTTTCTATTAAAAAAAAACAAATCAGAGAAGTTACATATTTTATCGAAGTAGCGCCTTAGTTTTTACGTTTTCTCCAACTTTATCTCTCCAAGTTTCTTATAAACTTTGTTCTCAAATACCATATACTATTTCCAAAGGGTAACTAATGTGTAAGTGCCTTAAAATTCCCCTAAGCTATTATCATTCTTCCGTAGTAACTTATCTTTCAGAGAATATCTGCGATAAACAATTCCACTTTTAGATAAACAATGCAAAGCAGAAACTCTAGCGAAATCCTCCCACACGAAATATATACGATACTCCCGCGAGCGTAGAGAATTCTTCGCACAATTAATAAAAATAAGGTTGTTGAGTTGTAAGCAAGAACTCGATGAACTTGGCTGCTTGGTCGAGTGGCCAAGGTGAGCCCATTGAGAAGCCCCATTCAGTTTATGGAGTCCCTGTTCGATTTCTGATTAACAAATCGAGGAAAGTGTGTGCTGAGTGAGTGGAGAACCGAATCAGAAATTGCTCGACGGCGGGCATGCGTTCGCTTGGACTCGAGTGTAGCCACCAGTAATTGACCTTGCTCGTGCCGCCACACATTTTTCCAAAAAGTTTGTTTTCGTTTCTTGCCTGTGTGTATGTGTTTGTGTTTGCTTTCTGGGTTAAATAGCAACCTGCAAGATTTAAATAGAACTTTTTGGGGGGTGGCCATCCCCTCTAGACAGCAACCAACTCTTGAACTTCACCCCCAATTGTGCTTTCTTTACCGATTTTTGTTGCACAATTGTGCAGTAATTAGAGGCAGAGGCAGAGTGAGTCTCTGCTGTGAAGTAATTCCAATTGTTATGCAATCAACGCCGCACAAAAGACACTTATATATACGTATCTCCTCCGCTTCCTTCACACTCATGAGCACCGATTGTTGGCAATTTCAATAATTGACCACTCTTTTTTTTAATATGCCAAGTGTATAACTTTTCACAATCACATTTGTCGCCTTATTATATCTGTATCTGAAAAGAGAGCTTGAATAAGAGCTATCTGTGATCAGCACTTTTCAAAACGCCCCCTTTTGTATAGAGGGGGCGTAACCCCAGACAGCAGCACTTGATATTGAGTATCTGAAATATGATAAGGCTAAAACTCCTCGAAACTCTCTCGATGCAAACTGCAGTGTCAGTTGCTTTGAAACATAAATATGGCCTTTATTGTTGTCTTATCTGCCGCTTGAAGTCAGCCGCTAAATGTTTCCACGTGTTTTTGCCAAGTTATGATATTTTCTGCTTCGAATTTCAGTTTGGGTTTCCTTAGAAAATGTTTACAAGCGAAAATTGATTAGGTATTGATGGGATCAGCATGAAAATTCAGGGTACCTCGGCTTATATTTTTGCCTTTTCTGGAAATTTGACATGTAATTTGAGAAACTGGGAATTTTGATGGTCAAGGAATTAACTGGGGTTTGGTAAAGTCTTTTTAAAACAGCAAATCTTTTGGGAGATAAGATTACAAATATCTTGAAGCTCAATTGCAATATGTTAATGTTAACTCTATGAATGTCAAAGTGTAGGCCCAATTTTCTATATTTAACAGCTGAGAGTTCAACTAATTGCAATTAACAACGAAATTCGCATTGAATTTGAATTAGAATTAGAGAGTGCAGCGATCTGCTTTTATAAATAAAGCTCCGCCGAAACAGAAAACAGTTGACATTTCGTCGGCATGCAACAAGAAGTTCAATATGCAACAGGCAAGTTTGGATCGAAAATACTGCCAATAAAATGTCAATCGGTGCTGTTGCACCGAGTCGGGAATCTTTGGGGCACCAGAGGCGGTATGGATCCGGGTGGGGAAGGCACATTTTGGCAGCTGTTGTGCGGTGCCGCATAAAAATAGCCGAAATAAAGCCAGGGAGCGAGGAAAAGCAAGAAAAGTGAGAAAAGCGAGAAAAGCGGCGCGGGCGAAATTTGCCTGTGTGTGCTTTTTCCTCGCCAAATAAAATAAAACACAAAACAAAAAAGCAACAAGAAAATAAAAACTTAGAACAACTAAAAGCCCAAGTATTCGTAGAGTTATAAAACACAAAAAGTCCCAGAGAAGAGCGCATCTATTTAAAGATTGACTGGCAGGCAGGAAAAGCAGCAGAAGCAGCAGCAGCATCGCCGGACTGGCGACATTTTCACGCGCCTGACTAGCTGACTTAGCTGGGGAAAACTCAACAACGCACCTCAAATAAAAATGTATCTAGGCAGCCTCTGACTCTGACAAGTTTTCTCTCGCATCTCGGAAAAATCACACAGACACCGAAAATTTCGAAAATTGAGCACACGCGCCGCCATGCGAAATAATACAGGCAGGCCCATGTGAATTCCGCCCAAAGAACGAAATTTGTTAAAAATAAATTTCAATTTGTTGGCGAGAATTATGAAATAAACTAGTTCAGAGAGTGAGAGATGCAGTTAACAGGGACTCAACAACCCCAGAATAAGGAATAAGGGTTTAAAATAGAATCTGAACCTGTGAAATAGTTCCCGATTTCAATTGAAAAATATTTTTGAAGTATTTTGAAATCCATATAAAAATAGACTAGAATTTAATATTAGCTGCAGTTAGCATAACTTTTGTTTTACTATTTGCTGAGTTTTCATTTATAAATTGATAAAACCAACTTATTCTGACCCATATTATGTGATATTTTTAACTAAGGTAATTCCCTTCAATAAACTAAAACAAGCGGCTCCCAGGAAACCCATTCAAAGTGGCATTTTGTCGTGGAATTTTCGGTTCCAGTTTAATGACCACACGAGCACATCCCGAAAGAAGACCTCAAAATACCAACGAACTTTAGAAATCAGCACCAAATGCCAACCAACTCACACATATAGACACAGAGTCGGGGCATAGAAATCAATAGAGCAGCATTTCTGTGTGGTTTTGGCTGAGATTACAGCATTTTTAGCCGCCGAACGAACCACCATGGAGTTGGAGTCGGAATCAGAGATGGGGATGGAGGCGAGGACGGAGAGAGGGAGAGAGATCTTGGAATGCGCCAGTGCCAGTGGAGGTAAAGTGAAGGCATCTAAACCCGTTTTGGGTCAGCCAGCCGCGCTTTTACACGTTGTTTGGGCCGCTGCTTTATTGACATTTCGCCGCATCGAACGCAGGAAAAACAATAATAATATTACCAACAGTCAACAGCCACAGTCAACTTTCACTTGTACGCATCGGCGGAAAGATGAAACATTCAAAATCCATCCAACCCGAGCGCATCTCATGAATGGAAAGATGAAAATCACATCGGAGAGTGGCCTTCCAACTACACACGACAGGTGTCAAGACAGGCAGGCCTTCTCCCCGACTTCTCCTTCTTTAAACTGATTTACTTTCAGGAAACTCTTTGTGGGGGGTGGATGTACATACATATTTCTCAACTGAAACTTCTATTTAGGAAACCCATTTCTCATAGTTATTTATGGCAGCTGCGTAAAAAGTTACGGCTTAATTTCATGTAATTAACTGAACTCGAATGCTCACTTTCGAAGCGTTGCTTTTCGGTTGATTTATAACTACAAATTGTGCCTTTTCTTATTGTTATTGTATTAAAAAATTACTAACTGGGGAAAGTACAATTCTAGTTATCCGAGAGTAATTCTGAAACATGCATTTTTGGCTTAATAAATTATTTTTTAACTGCCCGCTTTACATATTATTTTTGTGAGTCAAGTTAAGTTTAAAGAAGTTAAGAAAGATGAAAACCATTTTGTTTTATATAAATTAAAAACAAACTTTAACTTAAAAGCCTTTTTAAAATATATATTTAAATATATATATATTAATATAATTTTATAAAGAATTTATATTCATCGAAAGAAAATTAGTTTTAAAATGTAATTTACCACTTTGTAATATCAAAATAAATAAAATTTCGATTAGTTTTTTAATGAATAAATTGATAAATCAGTGAACCTAATGCATTTGTTGTCATTTTAAGCATTTGTTATAAATATATGTATAGCATATATTAAAGACACTATAAATAAATGCCACAAATTCTCTCAAAACTATTTTAGTTACTAGATTTTATAGGTATTTTTCTGACAGGTGTTTTGGAAGCTTCGTATCCAAGTCACTGGAGATCTGAGAACTGGAAGTCTTGGGAAGATGTGCAAGTGCTGGAGTGCTGGCTATGACCCAGCTGCGGAGAAACTGGGACAGGGACACCGTTTCGGCTGGAAAGCCGTTACTCAAATGGAGATTACACGCAGGCAGTGGAAAACTGAGGGCTGAGGGTGGGTGCTGCTGCTGCTGATTGAGTGGTGGTGGGTTTCATGACCTTCTAAGTTTTTGCGTGGGCGTTGCATGCTGCACTTTGGATTTGATAATTCTGTTGGATTTGGCTGCACCGCAGACTCACCTTCTCCTTGGCACGTCCAGCGTGTTTTTGCACAGATTTTGCCAGCATTATGCCTTTATTCTCGGACATTCAGTGAGTTGAAAACACTTCAATTATTATTGTGATGGCTGTAATTTGGCTAACTTTCGTATTGGCACAACTTGAAACCACAAGTAACCACTTTTTTTGCGTCAACTTTTGCGGGAAACTTTAAATGCACAAATGTAAACAACAAAGTGTTGTGTTTATGTTTCGCCTCGGAAGCGGCAACTATTAAATATCGATGCGAAATCAACAGCTCGGCCACCACACACTTGTTAGCAGTATTCAGTATTCCGCCCCGCGATATTGCTGGTCTGCGCCTGCCTATTTTTCACGCGATTTCGACGCGTCGGATTCAACAAAACAACAACAAATGGCAGCAGCTAGGGATTAGGGATGTGAAAAATATATCAAAATATCAATATATCGATATTTTTTGAATAAAAATATATATTTATATCGTGATATTTTTTAACCTGATATATCGAAAATCGATATGTTTTAGGGATATATTTTTGATATTTTCTTTATTCGCCACTCTAATCTGAAATGTGAACAAAGAATTAACATGAGCGCGCGGCAGTATTATTCAGAAATTAAAAACAACAAAAAATGGCAGCAGCTAGGGATGTGAAAATATATCAAGATATCAATATATCCATATTTTTCTAAAGATGATATACAAATATCGAAATTACGATATTTTTTGAAAATATTCGATATTTTTAGCCAAGCTACAAAAGGAAAGCAAACAACATGTATATTGCACAATTAATAAAAATAAATTATGTTAATATTCTATTTTCGGAATTATTATTAACATTAAGCAGTAAGCGGTAAGCGGTTAACGTAAAATGTACAAAAAAATTTACTGAAGAGCTAACGGCCGAGCTGAAAAGCTCGTTATCCGCTCACAGCTTTCAGCGAGCTGATATTTCTTCAGCCGCTGAAGCGTTCGTCGCGTCAGCTTTTTCTCTTAAAACAAGAAAATAAACATCAGTTGGGCGAATTTCTTAATTTGTACAACAATATACGAATATACGCATATAAAATTAGAAACGTTTAATATAAATAATTTCAGAATGACACAGATTTTTTAATTCTTTTAAGAAAATTTTATCTTAAATGAAACCAATTGAATTATTTTCCCCTATTTATTTTTCGCAATCTACTTCTAAAAGAAATTAAATATTTTAAGCTTCTGAAAAAACAAACATGTTCGATCAAATCACAAACCATTGATAAGATATTTAAAAAAAATGTGCGCCCACAAATAATTATACAACACTTAGCTGAAAGCGTAACCTGAGCGCTTAAAAATAAACTGTTTAAAATTGCCAGTGATGCCACCTTTTCAGAGAGACTTTCGGCCTATACTAAACTATCGAAAAAAATCAATGTGCAGAATTAAAAAACATCGCTTACAGCGGTAAACCATACCAGCTAAAGCTCTTAATTAGTCTGTTAGACCATAGTTTTTATATATATTAATACTTTTTTTGGATAATAGTCTTTGTTCGGACTTACCCGCAGTTGAATAAACTCAGTTACTTTTCATCGTCATACCGCAGACTTGGCCGAGATTCATCGATGATTAAGTCCTTTTGAGTGCAGAGGTTATTATCACTGTTTTTAACACGGGATTATTAACACATAAAATCCGTTGTTAGGTGAACGGGTGGGAAAGCCGCGGACAGACTGAGACTGCTGTGGCGAGGCGCCTCTATTTATAGGCGTGAGAGATGGATAGAGAGAGTGAGAGATGCATAGATCGAGAGAGAAAAACATAGAGTGAGAGAGAGAGGTAGAGTTTCTCTATTTATCTCTCACTCTTTCCCATGTCTCTCTAATTCTCTATATATTGTCTCTCGACCTATCTTTTTCTCTGTATATCGCTCTCCCTATCTATTTTCCTCTCTCTCTCTCTCTCTCTCTCTCTCTCTCTCTCTCTCTCTCTGTTTCTCCCTCTCTCTCTATCTCTCACGGTCTCTTTTATTGAGGTGAGTATTTAAAAACTATTATTTGGACAATTTAATATGCCTTAAAATGATCCGACCGGACGACAAGGATAGGATCAACATCGATTATTTTTTTACAACCTACTGTGTCATGCTTTATGGGATTTCACACCTATAATGGATTGGTTTTTCTAATTCAGATTGACCAAGAAAAAATATCAAACAAAAATATCGCATTAACGATATTTCGGAAAACATGAAATGCCGATATAAATAGACAAAAGTATCGATATATTGATGTTTTGATATATAAGCAACCCTACATTTATCGTTGTTATTGTAACTTGCTGGTCATTTCCACGGCTGTGCGACTAATTAAATTTAAACTTCGGAGTCAACATAAATCAGTGTTAAGGCAGCGCGCCAGTAAATCCACCTATCTGCGAGCAATGTAAATTCCTGGCGGGGTTTAGTACATAAGATACACGGACACGTTCATACATACTTATTTACATGTATGTATATAAGCAGCCGCGAATTCAGGTGTATGTGCGTGTACAGCTGTAGAGTTTTTAAATGAATAAACTAGGCACAAGTGTGAATTTACGTGCATTGCCTGCAAAAATAACCGAAAAGAGGCATATAGAAGACGGGTTGTGGGCGTTTAAGGCACCACAATCGCAGCATAAAATCGATTTCGAGTGCATGTGTGCGCGCGTGGTGTGTGTGCCGAGTGTTTGCATGTGTTTGTTGCAAATGTAAGAAGTAGAAGAAGCAGCTCACGCGCTTATTCTCTCTCTCTCTTCTACCCCATTGCTCCACTAGCAGCTGAAAGTAATAATTTCGAAAATTTGAAATAAATCTGCCAGTTTACAAAAGTGAAAAGCAAAAACGTTGAAAAATCCGACCACAAACAGCTCCAGATATTTCACCAGGTACGTAGAATAAATACAACAACAAGAAAGTGCGCGCCCTTGTTTGCTTGTGTGTGGGTGAGTGGGTGCCAAGAATATTCGTGCATAACCTCAATTGGCCCCAACTGATTACGCTAGGCGGCAAAGTAAACTTTCCAGTGGCATTAATCACTTCAAAAGTATGCATTCGTTGCGGTTGGTCCGTTTCGCGACATTAGGCTGAATATTTTCCATATTTCGCGGGGGTCCTTTGAGGTTAGAAAATGGCTTTTATCAATGACCAACCGTGCTAATTACAGTTACACTCTTAATTATTCTGTGCATTAGTGGAAAACTTTCTTATCGCACTTTCGGATAAATGTACGTCTATACATATGTATAAAAAGAGTACAACAAAAATTTAAGTTCCGCCATCTGTTGGCCCATGTGTGTATGGACTTTTTTTAATTGTCGTTTCTTCGAATTGATAAAAGACAAAAGTAAAGAAACACGGAGAATAAATAAAAATAAGAAAGGAAGAGGTATTGAGAACAGCAACAACAATAACTCATAGGCACTCACACAGCAGTACAAGCAAAACACACAGCTGTATGTGTGAGAGTCGCAGTGTTTGCCGCGCTCACCTTTTGTTATTGTTGCGTTCCTTTGCTTCGGGTCCTGCCAACTCGCTTGAAACCAAGGTTTTAAAAATACATATTTTATAGTATAACTCAAGAATTAGGGTGAAAGAAAAGGCAGTCAAATACAAACTTTTTTTATTTTGTAAATAAGAAAATTACAAAAACAAGTTGGCAGTGCTTCCTGATCCGTGTGTGAGTGTTTGTGCGGCTGTGTACAAGGTGAGCGAGACAGAAATTCAGCCTTCAATTTGCTATATTTTGTTGTTATATTCTGTTGATTCTAATTTAATAATTCGTTGAAATCTGGCTCACTGATTCTGTTTAATCCAATTGAGATACACACACACGAAAACACAAGCAAGGTCTTTTATGCTTTTCTCGTTTTCCCCCAAAAATTTTCTTTATGAAGCGCATCAAGTTTGTTGGCTGGCCTTTTTTTAAGTCTGGTTTGAGCTTGTGGAGTGGATTGCGTGCTTTTCTGGTTGTTTAAAAACTTGAAAAACAAGTTACTTCTCTCGAACTCGAAGCTCAAAATCTGAAAACTCTCCCCAAACACTCACACACTGACAGTAAAGCACATTTCACGGTATTTGTTTTGGCAGTATTCCTCTCTCCACTTCTCTCGATCTTTCTCCCGAGAAACACCACAACACTTGCCGCGTCGCCAAACCGATTGCTCGCCGCGATTTGGAATTTTTGCAATTGTCTTTTGCCTCACAGAGGCCAAAACGAACGAGTCTTGAACTTGATATTAGCCACAATCCCAGGCCGGAGTTAACTGGCGCATGACATGGCAACTATGTGGTGAAGTTCCGATGTTATTACACTTGGATAATATTTTATAGGTATGCCTAGAGAAAAATGTTGTCTAAATCATTTACAATCAGTCTTTGTTGTTAAACCTTTCATTGAGAAATGGTTCAACGTTTATATTTAAGCTGATAAAAATGTTTCCAAGTCGGCTTCAACTTTTACACTTTCATTGCACATCAAAATTAAATAAATATGTGACGGGTCAAGTGGTAAAACTCTTTATAAAAGCATTTGTGGTCCTAATAGTACGTCTTGTCTAATAGTTCCAGTTCTTCTCAAACTTTAAATTATTATCAGTCTTCCCTTAAAATACAAAAATAAAAGTTCCTTTCCTTTAAAATAACCAAATTACGTATTCTTCATTTAAATTTTTTAGAATTTGGTAGTTATCACGTGTCTCTATGCGCAATAACTCATAAATCAGGTGACAAAGGTGGGAAACAAAAATATATATATCAGATTATTCGCTGACCACGTTCGAAATGCCAAACTAATTGGCAATTACATAAAATTTTTTTTGCCGGGAACACAACACACACATCCCATTCGCAAAATCCCCACTTTCCCTCTATCAGCGTTAATATTATTTTGCTTCGCTCAGCTGTCTGCGTTGTTGTGTTTGTTTCTTCCAAGAATTAAATCCATTTCCTCAGCAATTTAATACATTCCAATCCAAGGCAGGGCAGCGCCGTCTGAAATTAGCACAGGGATAATTAGAACATGCGAGAAACCACCTGGCATTGTCGAAACACCAGTAAAAAAAAGGAAAACATCAATAATACCCAAATGGAAAGGCAAACAAACCTTCCTGCGGCATCTGGAAGTCCGAGCTGGTTGCAGTCCAGGGACTCGGTGCACGGCGTTGGCGGACATGCGCTGCACCGCGTCGTTGCATGTGAACTTTGAACTTTCGAGGCTGGAAGCAGCCAGCAGCAGCTCCTCGTTTGGCTGGGCACTTGTGATTTGCATTTCCTAACGCCACCGTTGCTGCAGGTACCTTGCGGAGAGAGTGCAGCGCTCTCCATGCTCTCTAACGCTCTTTCAGGCTTCCTCTCTCTGTTTTCGCCCCCGCTGCATTTCATTGCGCAATGAGCGAGGCGAATCAATAACTGCAAGGTTTCCATGCCATCAATTCCCCTTCCACACTCTCCACGCCGATTTTTAGCAGCTAAACTTTTCGCGTATACAGATTTTTTCGCCTTTGAGGGAGGAGGCGGCTGCCGAATTCGGTTTCAGATGCGAACATGTGTTTTTTACGGACGGAGGTGGTATGGTTCCGCAGCTCTTCCTCCATTGTCATGGTGAGATGCACTTTGCTTGGCCTTTTTTCGGGTTTTCTTTCCTGCCACCGCCGCCGACAACTCTGCCTCCGCCTCTCTCCACACGCACGCGTCGCTGTGTGTGTGCGTGAGCGAGGTGGATGTAGGAGTGCATGAGTGTGCTGCGGCAAAGTGTAGCCGTGGCAGAGTTGTAGCCCGCTAGTGGTCCGTTTGGTTTCTGATTTTCGGTTTTGTCGATTTCATTATGTACTGCAATAGTGCCGGACAGCGCTGCCGACGTCGCTTCCTCCTGTATATGTACATAAGTGCCGTCCGCTCTCTCATGGCGCATACAGGGGGCCAAACCTACTTGGGGGATCTTGTTGTGTGGCACTGTGCTGTGCGAGAGCGGAGCACCCTGTTTTCTTGCCGAAGACAACGACTTGTTTTCGCAGCTCTAGTGCCGGCCCTTTCGCACGCGCACTGCTGTGTTGGTGCTTTTGCACTTACGTAAGCTTCCCGTCGCGCCGCTCTGAACACATTTGTTTCTTATCCAAATTCTAGGCGCCATTTTTAGTTGATTGGTATGGGGGTAGTGGCTGAGGAACACTTTCCAGGAAAAGTAACAGCCGCAGGAAGTATGGCCGCGCTGGCTGTTATTATATACTATTTTTATTGCCGCAGCAGCAGCAACAACGGCAACTGCAACGTTTTCAATGTGCGAGTCCGGAGGCCTTTGGTTGTTGCGCCGCTGAGTTGCCACCCTGTTTGAGCTGCGAGCCGTGTGAGGCAGCAACCGAGGCGACAGAAAATGAATTCCAAAGCAACACTGTGCGCGCGCACTTCTCTCTGTTCCTCTCGTCTCTCTCGCACGCTCTTCGGCACCACCACACACAAATGGCAGAGAGCAATCCAGTATAATATATGGAGGCAAGGTCTCTCTCACGCTCTCTGCTCCGCTCTCTTTCGCTCGGCTGGCCAGTGCTGCCAGAATCCTGTGGGCTGAGTTGACAAAATAAAAATAGCTAGAAATAGCTAAATAAAAGTTTAAGAATGCTAACTCTTTCAAGGATTTTAGTAAATAAAACCAACTTAAGGAATTATTCTATACGTGCCAGAGGGGTCCAATAAACTAAGCATTTTGATTTCTATTTAATAGCATATTACGAAGTAACCCAGCATTTGCAGTGTTACATTAGCTAGATCCAGCAATAAGATAGCTAAGTGGGCAGCACTGGTGCTGACTCCGACTGACTGGTCGTCGTCATTTCGCCGTTAATCGAAAATGTTTGCGGCGGCGTTAAGATGTACGAAAACGTTTTCTCGCCAAAATTGTGTGAATAGCAGTATAAATCTACCGAGGAAAAATGTCTTAAATCGCGCAAAGTCCTCTGATAACAAGTAGTGCACCGTGGTGATCCGAAAATAGTAGAAACCTGAGTTAAAACCTGAAAAACTAATACACTTTCGAGCCAACAGCCAAAGTCAGAGCCAGAGAAAAAAAGGTGAAAATTTTGGTTGGAAGTGAGTGGGAAAAATAGTTGCAAGTGCTAAATACTGCGTAAAACGTGAAAGTTTCCAATAACACAAGCCCAGCCGAAACGAAACGAACGGCAGTTTGTAGTAAATATACATACGGTACATACATACACATTTCGAATATACACACAGCCCAAATATCAACCGACGAAGCTCTACTGCTTATTGCTTATTGCTGATGTAAGTGTCTCGGGCGGGAACGGTGGGGGCGTGGTGTTAGTCGATGCAGGGAAACATCCTTCAAGTGCACTTGGTGCTGCAAGGAAAATCAAACAAATTTCTTGCTACTGAAACTTGTGAAAAATACAACATTTTTAGGTTAGGTCAATTTCAATTGGTTTATATACATACACACACACGCTCGCACAGAGCCAGCGAATACATATAGAAGGCGCACAGACAAAAAGTCGTCGCCGTCGTCGACGTGGTTGTTGTTTGTGTTGCTGCTGCTGCTCGCTCGCACTTACACACACTCGGACGAGGGTGGAGAGGAGAGCCACTCACACACACAGTCGAACGTTTTGAACCATTGCTTTTGGCTTGCTTATGAACTGACTGTATTTTTTCAACGTAGTGTCGTTTTATTTTCGTTCGTTGATTCGTTCTTTGCTGAGTTCGTGCGCTTATCTCGACTTTTGCTTTGATGCGCCATTCGCATGTACTGGCGAGAGTTGAGTTGAGTGCCGTGCTAGAGTGTTTGTGTGTGCATTTAAATGGCTCCCCAGCTCTGAATAATATAGCCCAGAGCTCCACAGCTCCACACGGCACAATGAGAGCATCATTTCTTGCTCTTGCTCAGTTTCCCTCTTCGTCTTCATCTCCTTCTTGCTCTTGCCATCCGTTTGTTATTCTTGCTTCGCCTTTTTCATTCCGTTTTTATTTTACACAAAACGTTTCTTCTACCACAGCCTGAATCTGAATAGTATATATAATATATATAGATATGTGTGTGCCTTAGCTATTTTGTACATATTTCTCTATACACATCCATATGTTTTATTTGCAAAATTTATTAATAGCGCAGCGCCAGACTGCGATTGTGTATGTGCCCCGTGTTTCTTGTGTGAGTGTACGAAAGTAATACAAAAACTACACAAATATTAATTCGCGGATTCAGGGAAACACCGAATGATGATTCGTTGCAGTCCGCCGCTAATTAAAATATATACATATGTGTATACGCAGGAGTGCAAAAAAATAAGAAAAGAAAATAGTGCTTTAACCATTTTTGCATATTTTTCCGCTGTCTACCTTTTGTGCTGCGTATTCTCTGTGTATTGTGGTGTGCTGTGTATACACATAACAAAACAGATAAGATAACATTATACGTGTGCACGTAATAGAGCGCTCTGAATAAAAAAAAAAATGGAGGGAAAATTTGCCCACATGTCTCCCCAAAGCGCACACACACACAGACACAACGCCCCAATTTTGTGTGTTGTTGCAGCCTCACAAACACGCTCTACTGTGTTTGGTATGCACTGGCAACGGTGTTGATGGCGGATCCAAAAAATACAATAACAAGAAAGGCGTTCAGAGAGCGGGAATGGAGAGTAGTAGCACCAACAACTTCCTTTACCTTCTTTTTCTCCATAAGGATTAAAGTGGTGGTGGGAGAGATAGAGAGAAAGGAACCGCGAGAGTGAAGCTTCGTGTTAGAGCTTTTGTGCGGCTGTACTGGTTGTGTGGTCCAATATTTGTTTACAAATGCTTAAGGGGGGCAGCTGTGGGCCGAGTTTGCTGGTTTAACTTAGAGAATCATTGATCCTCGAGGCGGTTTCCATTCAACTTGTATTTACATACACTCCTCTGGCCTGCGCACTCTAGGGCTCTCTCGCAAGTTCTCTTTATCTCTCTCGAATGCCCGCCAAATACGAGTTTACAAGACTGTGTGTGTTTCGAGTTGTTGTTGGCCCCAACGGGTGAAATACCTTAAAAAAATCAGCTATATCAACTGCGCCTCAACAACAAATGCGGCGCTCTCTCGCGCGCTCTTCTGTGCTCTGCCTCTCTGTGGCTGCACCACCACCACCATTACCACTTTATAGAAGCAGCAGCGGCACCACCACCTTTGCATTGTTGCGTTTGCTGCTGCTGCGGCTGCCTCTTGTAAGTTGTAGATACAGAATATGTACCAGGCATACTCCCCCCGCTCAACCCCCTTGGCGGTATCAGTGTACATATATAAATACATATGTTGGTTTTGCCAGCCAAATGTGTGTATGTGTATTGTGAATTCTATGCAAGCCGATGTCGTGCATGGGGCATTTGGCACCTTCTTCCACATCTACATTTCTCATATACACGCACCAATCCTCTTTTGAAGGTGTATACAGAAAGCTTGCATAGGTAATATTTACTGTACCGCTGAAAAGCAATAACAAAAGTGCGCGCCCTATTCCGGTTGCACGTATATACGACACTCTCCTTAACCTCCACTCTCCTTGGATATTCTTTAACTTCTTCTCTCCACCAACACCGACTCTCTAACTTCCACTTCGATCTCCTTCCACTGTGTCGTGTTGTTATTGCTCCACCATTCCATTCCTATTCTTCACCTTTCTTTCCACCGCACTTCCAATACAAAGACATCCCATTTCCACTCGGTAGTTTTTTTTGTGATACGGCAGAAGAATTCCATTGTGGCTGTGTCTGCTCTACCTTTCCGTTGGAATGTGTGCAATCGTTTTATTTTAGATACCTATAACTAGATATATAGAGAGTATTGATCAATCAGCTGTGTGCGGTATTTGCAAACCAGTTTTTCCTTTTTTTTTTTATGGGAAAAGTTAAAGCAGACATTTTTAAAAACTTTGAATCTACTGAACCTGGTTACAAACTCCCGTCTTATAGCCTACTTTATCCTCTCTACTTTCAGCGAAATCCACCAAAGGAGAATCCGGAGAAAAAGAATTACACGTGCCAGAGGAGAGCTACAAGCGAAACAGCGGAAGATAGTCGGGAGGTAGTTAATCTATCCCATCTCTGTAAATTCGAAAATCAAGTGTATTTGCCGCTGGCGGGGCGACCAAATGCATAGACAACATATGTCGCAGCCACGAGCAGTCCAAGACCAAGAGTTGCGACCCCGACCGTTCGTTGCATACTACATACGCTCATAGAGCATCCTATTATCCTTGCAATTGGCCAGCAGGGAGCCACCACACACACAGAGGGTTCAGCCAGGTTCAGGCAGGAACAGGAGCAGAACTAGAGGCTCCGAGCACTAAGCAACACGATAAGATGATGAAACGCACCCGTGTCGACGAGGTGCAGTTCGGCACACGACCCGGTCCACCGGTTCCCGGAGGAGTTGGAGTCGGTGTTGGAGTGGGTGTCGGTGTGGGAGTCGTTGGCGTGACCGGAGGGCCACCGGCCGGCAGCGGCGGCAACACAACCAATGTCGGTGTTAATACAGCGGGAGTGACTATAGGAACGGTGTTGCCCGGCGCCCATAGCGCCACAATCAGTGGTATTGGCTCAATTCACCATCGCATCCTCACGCCGCAGCATGGAGGAGCCCAGACCATTGCATATTTGCCGTCCACCACACCGACGGCCACCAACCTGAAGACTACAAGTTCGATTGTGGACAGCAGCAGCAGTACTGGAACTGGAGGCGGACCAGTGGTAGCTGGTGCTCAGGTGACAGTGGGAGGAGCTGGTGGAGCTGGCGGTGTTGTCGTCTCTACGGGCAGCACAGGTACCCAAACATTGCAGTATACAACCTGTAAGTATTTCGTTATTTTTCCTCTGATAAAATACATCTTACTTATTTCTGCGTCTTTTTATTGTACAACAGCGTATAGCGTGGCCTCCATTCAGGCGGGTGGAACTCTCAAGGCCAGCACAGCGGATGGCGCCAACACAGTACAGATCCATGTTACTGGAGCTGGAGCAGGAGTCACGAATCCTGCTAACGCACAGACCGTCTCAAGCAGCTCACAAACAGGCCCAATCCGTCAGCGCACAATCAGTGGCACCCAGACGGTAGCCAGTGCCGTTGGAAATCTTGCCACGATGGCTCAACAGCAACAGACGGTTCAGCAAGCGTCGTTGGTCACTATACCGACGCCACCATCGTCTGTGTCGGCGAACAGCGTGGCCGCAGGCGCAAGCACACCACCGCAAGGACAGTCTGGCAGCGCCACACCCCGTTTAAAGGTGGAAGATGCTCTCAGTTATCTGGACCAGGTGAAGTATCAGTATGCGGACCAGCCGCAGATCTACAACAACTTCCTCGACATCATGAAGGAGTTCAAGTCACATTGTATCGACACGCCCGGCGTTATAGAGCGTGTCTCTACGCTTTTCAAAGGCCATACGGAGCTAATCTACGGCTTCAACATGTTCCTTCCGCCGGGCTACAAAATAGAGATCCATTCGGACGCCCTTGGCTGCTCAGTGCCCGTGGTGTCGATGCCCTCACCACCGGGAGCACCCTCGAGCACGGGAACAGTGCACATGCTCACCGGAAACAGTCCGATGGCACCTGCCGCTGGACATGTCGCCATTAAGACGGCATCAAATGCAGCAACTCTGACCCCGACCACGGGAGCGGGCGCTGTGGCTGCAGCAGCAGCAGTGGCGCAGATCCAGTCTGGAGCTGTGAATTTGATGACCCACGGAGGAGCGTCGCTCACCCAGACCACAATCCATGCCCTGCAGCAGCATGCGACGCCACCGCAGTCTCAGTCCCCAAGTGGCGGTCATGTTCACGTGAGTGTCACCAACTCGCCGGCACCAGCTGCTGTAGTGCCTCCCATTTCGGTATCGGCGCACAATGTGCCGCAAAATTACTCAAGGGATCGGGAAAGGGCCACCATCACACCCACGGGTCAGGTGGCAGTTTCGGCGGCGCCGGCCACAGCAAATTCAGCAGCTGGTGTCAACGCTGCCGCCAGTATTGTTGTGGGCGGACCACCGACGCCAAATTCCTTGAGTGAACTGAGTCCCCACGGCGGTGGAGGCGGAGGTGGAGCCGGAGCGGCTCAGCACAATCTACATCACATCCAGCAGGCGCATCAATCGATTCTCCTGGGTGAGACGGGCCAGCAGAATCAGCCGGTGGAGTTTAATCACGCCATAACCTATGTAAATAAGATCAAGGTAAGGTCCACCTCATACATTCACAGCCACTTGTATACTAATTGGTTTGTTTTATCTCTCGAATGCAGAACCGTTTCCAGAACCAACCGGCAAAGTACAAGAAATTCCTGGAGATCCTGCATGCTTATCAGAAGGAGCAGAAGGTGATGAAGGAGGGCAGTCTAAACCAGGGCAAAATGCTCACCGAACAGGAGGTGTACACGCAGGTGGCCAAGCTCTTTGGCCAGGACGAGGATTTGCTTAGGGAATTTGGACAGTTTCTGCCCGATGCCACAAATCACCAGTCCGGCCAGTACAACATGTCCAAGTCGGCAGCGTCAGCCGTGCACAACGATCATGGAAAGCAGCGGCCAACAGCTACATTGAGCGGCGGAGCACACATTACCATGTCATCCGCGTCGCCAGCGCCTAGTGGTTCCCCTCTTCACTTGGGCGGCGGCGCTACAAATATGCCGCAGATCGACAATAGTGCACATGCGGCGGCCATTGGCAATCTGTCGGCGGTGAACACCAGTGTCAGCATCAAGACGTACAATAACAATCAGCAGCAGCAACAGAATCATGTAATTGGCTCGGGCTTGAATGCGGCGTCCAGAAACGATATGCTGTACGAGAAGGACTACCATCACACAGGTCTTCAGCAGCAACAAGCGCACCAGCGAGGCGCGGGCGTAGGAGGACACCATCACCATCTGGTCGGTGGAAATCAGGCGGGCGCAAACCTCGGACGAACGGGTACGGGGGCCAGTGTCATGGTTGCCTATGAGAAGGATCATCATCGGAACAATCATCATGTGCAGAAGTATGTGGGCCACGCGCCCAATCAAAATCTGTCGCATGGCGGCCACAATGCCAAGAAGTCGCCTAGTTATGGCATTACCTCGGTAATTGGCTCCATGCCGCCGCACATGTCGGACAATTCCCTCGATCGCAGTTCGCCGGGCATAAGTTACGCCACACCGCCACTGCCGGTTGGCCAACAGCAGCACAATTCCGTCTCAGCATCGAGAAGGCAAGGCGACGACGGCCTAGCCGGACACTATGCCAGCGGAGCACCGCCTGCCAAGCGACCGAAACCTTATTGCCGGGATGTCAGCTTCTCCGAGGCATCTAGCAAGTGCACCATTTCCGATGCCGCCTTCTTCGACAAGGTGCGAAAGGCACTGAGGAGTCCCGAAGTCTACGACAACTTCTTGCGATGCCTGACGCTGTTCAACCAAGAAATCGTATCCAAAACAGAACTTCTAGGCCTTGTTTCACCGTTCCTCACGAAGTTCCCCGACCTCTTGCGATGGTTTACCGACTTTTTGGGCCCGCCCGTTGGTGGTCAGGCAGCAGGTGGCTTAATTGACGGCATGCCCCTGGCTGCCACCCAAAGGGCCCAGGGCGGCGGTGGCGGAGGTAGCAGCAATAGTAGCTCGCATGATCGAGGCCACCAGAGTGCCGCTGAGTATGTCCAGGATGTGGATCTGTCATCGTGCAAGCGATTGGGCGCCTCCTATTGCGCCCTGCCCCAGTCCACGGTGCCGAAGAAGTGCAGCGGAAGGACTGCGCTTTGCCGAGAGGTGCTCAACGACAAGTGGGTCTCCTTCCCGACGTGGGCCAGCGAAGATTCCACGTTTGTGACGTCGCGGAAGACGCAGTTTGAGGAAACGATATACAGGTGAGAGCCGATACCAAAACTACCTCTACTCCACACATTTTGAAACTCTGAAACAAGTTCTTTTGGTTCTTTAGTTTCCTTTCCATTACTGTTTTCTCTTTTTTTGGGACATCAAAGCTGCGGTTAAAATTGATTTACAATGTATATATCCAAGTGATGTGTTTGTGTTTTGGTTCTAACCGCATTTTCGATTGTCACTTACCGTTGTTTGTTTGTTTTGTACCTTCTTCCTTCTCCTTTTTCTTTGGCTTTCGTTTATTTGGAATTAACCAATTGCGCACACTCTAAACAAAAGGAATATTCACAGAACTGAGGACGAGCGCTTCGAGCTGGATCTGGTCATTGAGGTGAACAGCGCCACCATTCGTGTGCTGGAGAATGTGCAAAAGAAGATGTCCCGCATGTCCACCGAGGAGCTGGCCAAGTTTCATCTGGACGACCATCTAGGTGGCACATCTCAAACGATACACCAGCGGGCGATTCATCGCATCTACGGCGACAAGTCTGGCGAAATAATCCAAGGCATGAAGAAGAACCCCTCCGTGGCAGTGCCCATTGTGCTGAAGCGGCTGAAAGTCAAGGAAGAGGAATGGCGGGAAGCGCAAAAGGTAAGTGTATGCTCGTTTATATATATAAAAAAATTTATTCATTTTCAATTACTTTCAGACCTTTAACCGGCAATGGCGGGAACAGAACGAGAAGTATTACCTCAAATCTCTCGATCACCAAGCCATCAACTTCAAGCCCAACGACATGAAGGCCCTGCGCTCCAAGAGTCTGTTCAACGAGATAGAGACGCTGTACGATGAGCGGCACGATCAGGAGGACGACGCCATGGAGCCGGCCGGACCGCATCTGGTGCTGCCATATAAAGACAAGACCATACTGGACGATGCTGCCAATCTGTTGATTCATCACGTCAAGCGACAAACTGGAATCCAGAAGCAGGAGAAGCAGAAGATCAAGCAGATCATCCGACAATTTGTGCCTGATCTCTTCTTTGCGCCGCGGCAGCCGCTGAGCGACGATGAGCGCGATGACGGTAAGTTTCAAATTAATACAATCATGAAACACTCTTTAACACACCTTGTAGTTGGCTAACAAAAAATAAATTAAACAAGTGAAACTAACTAACATTATTATTATTATTTGAAACTAAAAGTAGTATTGAATGTAATTATAGCGCCATTCGTATTTTTATTAACATAGTGAATGTTTTTCGTTTCTTTTTTCTTTTTATACTGCAACCAAAAATTATTGTAACGTAACAAACGAAAATATGTAATTGAATAACCCAAACACTGGACTGCAATGCACCACCAACCACTCACCTCTGACCCACATCGACAATCCGATTGTGCATACGCCGTTTCTATATAGCCTTTCCATTTTTGGTAGATGACAATACGAAAATGGAGGTGGACACAGCCACCACCAGCTCGCCCCTGAGTCGCACAGAGTCGTCGGCGGCGACCCGGAATTCCAAGAGCGAAGGCGCCTCTCCGGCACGCAGCAATGCCAGCAGCGCCAGTGGCACGCCGGCGGGAATAAAGAAAGAGACTGAGGATACCAAGGCATCATCGAGTGGGACGGCGACGACCGCGACATCAAGTTCGACGACGTCCATGGACGATGCCACGCCATCAACATCCTCGGCGGCAGCAGCAGCAGCAGCAGCGGCGTCGTCGTCGTCGTCTTCAGCGCCCTCCGCTGCGGAGGCCAAGGCCAAAGACGAGCCCCTTTCCTCCCATGATGGAGCTGGCAACAGCAGCAGCGGAGGAGCACAAGACCCAGCAGCAACAGTTAGCGGTGATGTGGAAGTTAAGTTGGAAAATGCGACAGACTTTGTCCATCCTAAATTGTTGCCACCGCATGCACAAGGCCAGCACGATGTGAGTTTTTATTTTATTCCCCTCTAAGAATCATTAATATCGTGAATCTCCCTCAAATCAGGATG
Organism: Drosophila jambulina; assembly: GCA_018152175.1. NCBI lineage: Eukaryota > Metazoa > Arthropoda > Insecta > Diptera > Drosophilidae > Drosophila > Drosophila jambulina. Next base: position 10,410,522 of record JAECXH010000113.1, on the reverse strand, counting down.
AGTCCTACTCGCTGTTCTTTGCCAACAACAATTGGTACCTGTTCCTGCGGCTACATGCGATCCTCTGTGAACGCTTGCATGTGATGTACGAGCGGGCGCGCCTGCTGGCCATCGAGGAGGAACGCTCCCGGGTAAACCGAAGGGAGAGTACAGCCACAGCGTTAAGGCTGAAGCCCAAGCCGGACATCCAAGTGGAGGACTACTATCCCACCTTCCTCGACATGCTGAAGAACGTATTGGATGGCAACATGGACTCAAATACCTTCGAGGATACCATGCGGGAAATGTTTGGCATATATGCCTACATTTCCTTCACGCTAGACAAGGTATGTGTTAAAGAATGAACTATAGGTTGGCGATATAATGACCTATGGCCCCCTTCTCCAGGTTGTATCGAATGCCGTTCGCCAGCTGCAATACTGTGTGACAGAGCGGGCCGCCCTGGATTGTGTGGAGCTATATGGCTCTGAGCAACGGCGCGGCAGCACCGGCGGACTCTGTCGCGCTGCGCACAAGACCTTCGATCGGGAGATGTCTTATCAGCGCAAGGCGGAGAGCATTCTCAACGACGAGAACTGCTTCAAGGTTTACATTGTAAGTTGAACTCTGATCCGAACATTTACATTATTACCTTCCAGCTATTGAGATGAAACTAAACAAAAACACCTTTATTTACAGTATAAAATCGATTGTCGCGTAACCATCGAGCTGCTGGACTCTGAACCCGAGGAAGTGGAAAAACCGACTGCTTTAAAAGCCCAAAAGTTTAGCAAATATGTGGAACGACTGGCAAATCCTGCGCTGGGTAGCGGAGGAGGAGGAAATAGTGGCGGCGGCGGCGGGAACAGTGCTGGCTCGAATTCGGCGCTAGGCAACGACAATATTGCGGAATCCTCCGATATCAAAACGGAGGAGGAGGAAGATAATGCCGAGGTGAGTGAGCAGCGATAATGAAGCTCCGGAACGGAACCGGAACACAGCTTTGTGTGTGGTGTGTGCTTGAAGAGAGTGGTTAATCATGTTGTTTTTGTGTATTCCGTTGTTTATTTCGGTTGTTTACGTTGTTTTTGGTTTCCTGAGTTGTTCACTGTACATACGACAAGCCCTGCTCCTACTCGCCCCGGCTCTATCTGTATATAAATATCCTAGTATATATATATATATATATATATATCAGTTGTTTATCTATCAACTTTCGCCGCCGCTGTTGCACTTTGTTTTACCTTTCCTCCCTCTTCCTCCTCATTTCTCCAGCTGTTTTCCTCACTAATTTCTCTGTTTGAGTATCTCTTTCGTTTTGGTATCATTTATATATCAACATGCCAACGCCAACTTTTATTAATCAGCCGCCCGCCCGTCCGCCCGCCACATTTCGTATGCATTAAAAAGTACTCTCTTTTGCATACGAACCAACTAACTTAACTACATGAAAAGAAAACAAGAAAATATCTCACTAATTAAATGCTTTTTTGCATTCTTTTTCTCTCATTTTTTTATTCCAATTTATTTTTTCGTACCAGGTCAATTCCAAGGCTTGAAATAACATAGTTTTGATAATTTCATTGAATAATAAGCAGAAGAAAAAGTCATATTGCAAAATGAAATAGTAAATAACAACAAGAAATTTGTTTTTTTCTGATTACCTAAAAATAACCAAGAAAATATGAACAAACCGAAACACCTTCTTCACCTCACGCCAACCGCCACAACCACCACACCCACAACAACCACCCACGAAACACTCCACTCACATTCTCTCACACACACACATTGAATGTAAACAATAACGATAGCTCTAAACCAGAAAGCAAAACCCAACAAAATGCGCTCACCTCAATTAAATGTAGTAGTAAATACAATCCACAATCCACAATAAGAACAAACATTTATTGTAAAATAGTTATTAACAATTAACTAACGTAGGCACGCGGCACGCGCTTGTTGCATATATTCCCCTCTGATTTCGTTATTGCCTTGAGTTGTGTCTATATAAATAGTGATAGAGGGAATCACAGGAGCAGCAGGATCAGTAGTGGGTGATGGTGTGTGCTTCTAGGGGGAGTGTGGCTAGTGGCGAGCGTTGAGAATGTATATATGATGAATTGACGTGTTTTTAATTGTACATAACAGTGGTAATCTTGGTCTATGCAAAGTCATATAACTAACAAGATGAGTAACGTGCTTACCTTTGAATATATGTTTCTGTTAGTGAAGTCGATACATAAATCGATGTCTTAACAATGGATTCTGTATTCTGTTTGATATGTCTTGCGGATATAATAAAAAAAAAAAAAGATACAGATGAAAAAGATAACGTTACGCGTTAAACATCTTATTTTTTGTATGCCTTTGGTCTATTGTATGTATTATTGTGTAAACGAGATTAGTAGCTAATTTTGTAAAGGAAGCAGCAGCCAAGCCAAATGTCTTTTTTAAATTCGGTCATAATTTTTATATCTAGGCAATAAGAACACACATCCGACACACACACTCGAGATAAATGTAAATTAACCTAGCTAACACAGACACACACAATCACAAATGTTGTGGACATTACTGGAGAATGAAATTGAGAAATATATATCTGGAGCCAGCAGCAGCAGCCCATTAAAAAGTCATATATGCATATTGGAAGTTACTGAAAGAGAGTGGGGGTATTGTGGGCGTTTGGGGGGATTCTCTTGGGGTTAGAGCAGACCTAAGCTTAAGCAAGGTAAGTGAGTCATCGCATTGTAGAACTCTCTCTCTCTTGAGTTTCTTTAGCCCGTAGTCCGTAAGCTTTCGTTTTGCTTGTGTATATGTGTATAGGTGTTTTGATCCCGTTTTCCCCTGCCCATCCATGTGTGGCCTGGTACTCATACCTGCTCCTCTTCCTCCTCTGCCACCATCATCTTTGGTTTACTTTGTACCTTGTTATGTTTCGTTGTTCCATATATATATATATATATCTATCTGTTTTGTAATGCTACACTTCCAACCACACACAAAGACACAGCGCAGTAACCAGCTTTTTAACGTAATCTCGTAAACTCTCTGTGAGCATGTCTGAGTATTGCCGCCGTTTCAATTGCTCCGGCAATTGTCGCAATTATGCACAATAAAAGACTGACTCTCTTGCATTATTCTCATTGCAGCTGGGCCACAGGGGATGCGGAATCGGTGGAGGAGTTCGCAAGGCGCGCTTTCTGCTGCGCAACAAGCGCCGGTCGCAGCTGCACGAGGAGCAAGTGCGTCAGTTGTTTGAGCAGAAGCGGAACCGCACAGAGCTGGCAACGACTACAGCGCCGGCAAATGACTCGGGAGCGCCCGCCTCTGGCGACACTATTTCCAGCAGCAGCAGCACCGGCGGCACCACGGCACCTGCAAGCAATAATAATAATAATAATAATAATATCAACAACAACAGTTGGGGCGGTGGCAAGCGGCTGCCGGAAAGACTCGGCGCCCCACAGGTGGGCCTGGCTGAGCAGTATGCCTTTAACGATCGCGACGAGATCAGCACGAACCCTAGCAACGGGCGTTGCTTTGTGACCAGCAAGAATCTCAAGCTACTCAAGTACGATGCAGTGCGTCGTGCCAAGAAGGTGAGTTTTGGGTAAAACACGATGAAATTCTATTTTCTAATCATAATTTATCCTCCCACAGAGTCACTACCGCGTCACACAGTCAAAGTACAATCACTTCCAGACCTTTGTCAACAAGTGGCTGCAGCAGCACGTTAGCGAGCAGCTGCAACACAACTGCATTGACTGGCTGCTGGGCAAGACGCCGGATCAGATCAACGCGAGCGGCTGGGGAGCGGCCAGCAAGACCAAGACGGTGCCGCAGAAGGATACCTCCAAGACGCCGTATCGCATCTACAACCGGTACAAGGTAGTGCAGAGCAGCGGTGGCGGCGGGTTGATTATTGGCGGAGCTGCAGTGACCAACAACTCCACAACATCGGGCGCGACGACGGCGGTAGCCAATGCTGCACTGGCATCCTCAGCGGTGTCCTCAAGTTCGAGCTCGAGCCATCCCATTGCAAACAGCAGCAGTAGCAACATTGTGAGCACGGACTCGACAACCACACCGACCAATACGACGCCCCAGCAGCAGCAACATTGCAATAGTGCGGCAGCTGCAGCTGCAGCAACCACAAACAATGCAGAGGCACTGCAACAGGTGCGACCTATGGAGAGCTAACCAGTAGCGGCTGCTTGGTCAGATGCATTCACATGACGATAGAGACGACGAAGACGCCTGTATTCGATGGAAAGTTTGTGTTTTTAAATGTGATACCAGTTCCTGGACGCGGTCATCGAGATTGCAGCTATACCGACCGAACACAACATCGACTTGGCATTGGGCATGGGATATTTGATCGAAAGATAAGCTCCCTTTCATATTGTACAAAAAGTCATTTAATCTTAGGCGTTTTGCTCCTAAATAAGAATTTGTATAGGCTTACTTTGCGCATAGCTTTTAAGTTTACAGTGCACGTACACGGCAGCGTCTTCTTTTTTCGATGCGCTTATAGATTTTAGGGTGTGAGAACACAAAACACATACCTTACCACGCAATCGCAAGTCCCATAAGAGTCAGAAGCATATATTTTGAACGAGAGACAGTTGTGCTAATATTTACTATACAGAACATGTCTGTTAGCCAAGTAAGATTTTATAAACATCAAGACCCTTACCTTTACTTTTAAATGTAACAACGTATTTTTATACATCAGAAACAAAGTAAACCCACACAAACCTTGTACAATTCCTTGTGAATACCTATTAATTACAATTTACGTGCTTAAGTTCACCTACATTTAAGCTGTAAAAACGTAGTGAGCGCAGATTAAAACAGAAAGTTTATCAAAAGTGAATTACCATTAGGTGTTGTAACGGAACGAAATAGGGAGGCACATACAAAGACATATAAAATATTTATTGAAGTTACTCGACATTCGATACACTTTTGTTAATAGCATGTGATGCATGGAAGTCACTTGTAGATGAAGTCCCTACGCGTTATAATGCCAGCAATACGATTCTCATTGTTTATGACCAGCAAGTGTCGCAGACCCAAGGCGCGGAATATCTGGAAAATCCTGGGCACCGAATCGTGCTGGGCATGCAAATGGTGATTAGTTATTATAAATACTTTTGATGGCCTCACAATGACTTACCGGATTGACGCGTATTGGAGATGGGTTCATAAACATGGCCAGGTCGACGGTGTAGTTGATCTTATCATCCAGCTTGCGAACGCTCTGGAAGAAGACGGTGAATGCTTGGTTTTACAAACAGAAAACCTCCCTCAGCCCATCCGGACGAATTACCTTAATTGATGGATATCTGGGATAGACATCTCTGAAGGTTTGTATAGATGTTTCCGGCAGCCAGAATCGCTTGTTCTCCACGTACAAAGACTTCAACAAAATGACAATTAGCTGGGAACGCAAGATGATGCCACAGACGCGACCCTCCGACCGACGATCCTGTATATAGATTAAATATACATAAGCATATTCTATATAATAAATTATGTAAACTCACTCCGATCACATGATCCACAACGGGGAAGCCATTGTGGTCGCACTTCTTTAGCACTCTATATATGTAGTGGGCGCTTTCACGGAGCTTGATGCACACAACAGGACTACTCAGGATTTCCTTGGCTGTCAGACCTTTGTACTGGGGTAGCGGCTCCCAGGGCAGCATGGGCACATGATTTACTTTGATTTGGGTGTCGTAGATACCCTCGTTAAAGTAGTCACCGACCCACTTGGCGCTGATCAGTGCTATGATGAGCGGAAAGAAGAACGAACTTTCGATGCCAGTTGTTTCCATCAGGATAACCGACAAGCTGATGGTCATGCGAAGGACTCCGCCCAAATTGGCTGCAGCTCCAATCAGAGCGTATTTACCAGGATGCAGGAATTCCTAAGATTATTAAGTTGTTATTTTCTCAGGTAATAATATAGGGAGCCTTCAAGCATACCGCTTCCGGGAATAGGTAGAACGTAACCATAGCCAGAAGACGACCCCAGGCTGCTCCAACTAGAGCAGTGGGAATAAACACGCCCAAGGATACATTAAGGCCAAAGGTGGCACAAGACAAAACGTAGTAAACGAGAGTGAACATGGCCAAAGTGAGGATTTTGTGGGATCCTATAAATAAATTAAGAAATTAAAAATACAAGTTACATATATCGTAATTCCTTTTACTCACCTGGAGGATCGTGGAACAGAGAACGGACTGTTGCTTCAGGGGTTTGAAACCACAGGGCAGCCACAGCGTTATACTCATTATCCTCGCAAAAAAGCTGAACGGGATGTATTGTGGGATCATTGCCCAGTGGCCGGCAATCGTTGATGAAGTAGATCATCAAGCAAGCCAGTGTAACACCTAACATTGCCACCACCACAGCTTCGATGACCTTTGCAAACTTCCAGGGAATGAAACGTTTCCGGAAGTTATTGATCTTGGTGTTCAGCGAGTTCCAGGCTGCACCTAGCAAACCCCCGGTCACACCCAGGAGCATAAAGATCGGCAACTCAAAGTAGTCGAACTTTAGCGGCTGATCGAACTTGCCCAAATTAAAGAGACCGGTGAATGTGAAATCGTTTAGGCCGTGGTAAGCCGACAGGACAATGTTCAGGGTGAACACACTAATAATGGAGGCCACCAGGGTGCGCCAAATGAGATTCTGATTCCAGAAGCTGGCCGCCTCTTCTAGCGAGAAGAGCATACCTCCGATGGGGGCTCCGAAGGCGGCTGAAACTCCGGCAGCTCCGCCTCCCAGGACAAAGTCCCGCTTTTCGTGATCATCGCGGAAGGCCTTAAACACACGAAAATCCTTCACAAATGTGGTGCTCTTACCCTGCGAGATGCCAGCAGCTACCACTGCGCCGGCATGAATCATTGGACCCTCTTTTCCGCCGGCCAATCCACCCACCACGGATGTTATCACGCCGATAGCCTTCACCGCCAGAGTCTTTATGCGAACAATTCGCGGTATTTTAACGCCATTTAGGTAGCTCTTCACCTGCGGAATACCACTGCCGGCGGTTATGGGCTCGATGTAGGTGACCATGGCAGCTCCAAAGGCCACTGGCAGGATGCTCAACAAGATCCAGTAGAGGAAGGGAATAACTAGATCGCGGCCGCTGGCATCACTAAGGGGAACGTTGTCGGCAACAGCTGGAATTAGGAAAAGAAATCAGAATAAGTGATTAAACAGGAAATGCATCTCAAGTGAAGTACATACACTCTTTGAGGAAGTTGTACTTAAGTTCCGACAGCTCTTCAATGATTATATCTATGGTGCAGGCTATGAGGGCCGTGATAACTCCAATCTGGATGAAGATTATCCAACGGATGATATCCTTGCGCAGAGAGAAACGTTCCGTCAGCCGCCTACGCTGCTCGTCTTGGAACAGCGTGTTCTCGCAAACTTCGTAGTCCAAGCTCTGTGAAGGGAAAGTTAAAGATAAGCCCGCCGATCAGTCACAAATCCACTCCGCTGCCGCCCACAAATACAGACCTCATAATTAGGTGTGGAAGCCGCTGCAGTGCGGGATCTCAGATGGAAAATGGGCTCGGAATCAGTGATGTGGTTCCTTGCAGTACCTGCGCCTCCATTTATTGTCTAAAAGGCAATTGAATTTAAATACTAATGTGAGTACTTAGCCGTTTAGAGATAAGCTGCGCTCGGAGAACACAAAAGGTGATGATTCATTGGTGGTTAATAGTTTTAAACTTACATTAACTGGAGGAGGTTGATCATTGTTTCCTAATAGTGGCGGCAGATCGTCTTCCGGCAAATTATGGTAATTCCCCGAAATATGTGCCGCTCCGCTTGAGGAGCTAGTTGTGGGCATCTCTTCGCTTCGGTTGACGCCGAAAGTTTCGATGGGCTTTGGCCCAGCTCCCGGTATATTCTTGTGCACAGTCGGATCTTCATCCTCGCTAGTTTCCTCGTTTAAGCGAATCAAAGTCCTCTTATCGTCCATTATTTAAAACAATAATGACGAAACATAGGCGAAAACAACAAAATAAAAAGAGAACAAAGCCAATTAGAGTGTGGCCATCTGCGGCCAGCGGAAAATTCTCTAGAGTGTGGCCAGCGCCTTCAGCTCTTGGTCGCAGCTTTTAAAAAATGAAGGTTAACGAACACATTTTAATGGATTTAAGCCACTATATTTCTAAGAAAAGGCCGAAAGGAATTGTTGTACATAGATATTTTCTTAAGAAGTACCGCCTCCTACTTTATAGTGTGGGCTCAAAGTGAAAGTTCGGGTTGAGATACTTGAACTTGGCCGCCTCCAGCAGCAAGCGATTGTGCTCAATTCGGTTGCGACAGTGCAGCTCCTGCCCGATCACGGCCATTGTACGATCCAGGCGCTGCAGGAGATCGCGCTGTGGTTGCTCCATGAAATGGGTCAGAGACACCGATTGTGTGACGGCCTCGGTGCTCGAGTACTCCATGGAATTGTCCTCCAGCGACGATAGCGAGCTACTCGACTTGCTCCCGCCTGGTATGGACGGAGCCCGCCGCAGATCTATGGCCACGGGTTGCTCTACCGGAAATGAAGAGCAAACACTTGGTTTCTCTGGCTTGATAGGCGCCAAAAGGGGGACAGCTGGTGCAGGATTGCAATTGGGAACCACTGACATATTGGAGCGCTGAAAAGAGATGTGGTTTCTTAGAAATATTGGGATTTTTGTGGAAAGGCTATAACTATGAACTAAATAAACTTTCCCCGAAAAAAACTTAAAACTTAATTTAAAAAAAAGTATAAGAATTACTTCTTATTTCAGCAGCCTATTCTTTTTTTTGTCTACTTACATCCTGCAGCAAAAAGCCAATGCTGTTGGCAGCAGTATTCGTTGAATTGGCTTTGTCGCTGTTATCTGAAGTCGAATCTCCGGACTAGAAAGAGATAAATATACATACACACATATGTATATACGGACGTGTCAACGCACTAATACACGCATATCTGCACAAAAAAGCTATTTTTCATTGAACTATTTCACCGTGCAAGCAGATACTGTATATAAAGTGGCGCCGCTCTAACGGTACCTTCAAGGTGGAGATCTGTTGCCGTCTCACTCCCACGCTTACCGATCTTGTGGCTGCGCCCTGTTGCTCTTGCTTGTGCCGCTGGAACACCGTTTTAATCTTCAATTCGTGTGTCCCAGCTCCTACGCCCGCCGGAGCCCCAAGCTCTACCAACTGCGGCGGAGTCTGCGCAGCCGTGGTCGGTGGCGGTGTTGTGGCCTTCTTTCGCTCCTTGACGCAGCGTCGGTTCCTCATAATGCGATCACGGCGCTCCTCTAGAGCGGCAACCTTCATTTCGTGCAATTTTCCGAGTAGGGAACTGTGTCGCCGCTGCACAGGGGAACACGAAAAGTAGAAAAACAATCCCTAAGATGCTAATTGCCTACCTTGATGTGCATGTGGAAGTTACCGGTGCTTCGCACGCTGCCGCGGTAAATCCGATCCGGCGGACAGTAGCAGCACTTGACCGTAACGTTATCTCCCACCTGGTTCTCTATGCGATACAGCTCCCCGTTGAGGATGTAAGGGACATGCTGGCGCTTGTCGGGCTCCTCGTTTTTTATGTCGGACCCGTTCGCAGACATTTTTCAGCTTCAAAAGTCGACTGCACTTTCGGAGATTTGCAAACGAAAAGAACGAAAAGGCGTCGAGGCAGAGGGAGAGATACAAATTCTGTGCGTAAAGTTCTCGGCGCAAGGAACGGACAGAAAGAGAGAGCAAGGAAAAAGCAACGGTACCTTGGCAAAACGAAGATAGATAGATGGGAGACAAAAAGGCCTTTATGCACGTCAGTCACGCTAGCCCAGTTAGAATTGGTTGCATCTAGGTGGTACTAAAGTAATTAATTATTATATTTGGATTTATGTATTACGTTTGATTTTTTATAGAATTCAAGTTAGCATTTAAAATTTCTCAGCTTTTTGCGCCCTGGAAGTAGAGTACTTGAAAATAAGAGAATATTCAGGTTGGCAGCTCTACGCTGACCCGAGTTGGCAGTTCGGTTGGACAAAAACATAAAGTGGCAACACTCGTGCCAAACCTATCGAATACGGAAAATAAACAATTCTACCGCACGTGCAGTGTCGTTGCACATTTAATAATAAAACGGTAATTACTGCAAAGGAATTTTGCATAATTCGGAAGCCTAGAATTACTAGGAATCCATAAGCTAATCAATTAACATGGAACAGTCACCAGATGCAGAGCCAAACATATTAATAACAGGTGGGTTCATGCTAGCCGCAAGCTCTAAAGTTTATTAATGTATTTATTAATTAATAGGCACACCTGGAGCTGGCAAATCCTACTTGTGCGAACGCCTGGCCGAACAACTGAAATTAAATTGGCTGGACTGCTCGAAAATTGCCAAAGACAATGGCTTTGTGGAGGAGCACGACGATGAGTTCGACTGCCCCATTCTGGATGAGGAAAAGGTGAGCACTACTCGATCTTCATTAATAATTATCACTATATATCTGCCAATATTCAGCTAATGGATCACCTGGAACCTCTGATGGCGAAGGGCGGCAACATTGTGGAGTATCACGGCTGCGATTTCTTCCCAGAACGCTGGTTTGAGGCCGTTTTTGTGGTCACCTGCCCTAACACAACGCTGTACGATCGCCTGAAGGATCGCAACTACAACGAAAAGAAGCTCACATCGAACATCGAGTGTGAAATATTTGGAACCATCCTGGAAGAGGCTTATGACTCCTACAAAACGGACAAGGTATTCAAGCTCTCAGGTGAAACGAAGGCGGATGCCGACAAAAGCCTGAAGACCGTGAAGAATTGGTACAGGATGTATAAAAGGAAATAAAGGAGTTGTAAAATATAAGGTAACATCTTGGTTAATATTTTAGTTTACTATTTTATTTACATCAAACTAGAGGGTGTAAAAACTGTAAAATCCTAATGCTAAACTCTCGTCATCTTGAATCGAAGTGGTCCATCGGGCGCATACATGAAGGTTACGGCGTAATCCAGGGGCTTGTGATTATATTCCAGCTTGTAGTTGCGCAGCAACTTGGCCAGCAGTATCTGCATCTCCAGATCAGCGAACCGGCGGCCCAGACACATTCGGGCACCATAGCCGTAGGGCAGCGAGGCAAACGGATGCAATTTGCCTGGCACTCCGCCATGTTGAGGCTTCAGCCACCTCTCTGGCCGGAAGGTGGCGGCATCCGTTACATACTCCTCCATATTGCCGGTAACAATGGTAGGGAAGACGGCCTGAACGCCCTTGGGCACCTGATAGCCACAAATCACACTGTCCTCCATTAAGGTACGGCCATTGCCAATCACTGTGCTGTACATGCGGAAGACCTCCTTGATAAAGGCCTTCAGGTGGTGCATTTGATCTAGAAGAGGAATGGTCAGTGGTGTGTTGGCATCCGGCAGCAGGCGCTTCAGCTCCTCGTGCACCTTCTGCTGCTCCTCGGGGCGGGTGGCCAGCTGATAGAGCATCGAGCACACAGCCATGGATATCTGAAAATTAGTTCTTAGCGGGATTTCTTCGCAATCATATACATTATTTAAGACTTACAGTATCTATGCCAACCAGAATCAAATCAAGGGCCATTATGGTAGCTATTTTCTCGTCCTTTTCCGAGAGAATCACCTTTTCCACCAGCGAGGGCTCCCCAGCACGTAGGCTGGGATCCTGAGTCTTGAGTCTTTCGGTGGCACTCTGTATGTACTTCATGCACACTCTTCAAGGTATAAAGGATATTATTTCTGTCCTGCCTATATATATTTTTTCTAATCAAACATATTTACCCCACAAAGAAGTTCATGTTCTTCACGTAGCGAGTCCACAGCGGAGTGGGAAAGTATCGCCAGTAGGGTGCCTTTAGCTCTAAGGTGGCCACATTGCGCAGGGCATATTTGGCCGCGTCAATGATCTGCTGGGGCTCCGAGTCCGGCTTGAGATTCGATTCTAGGCAGCCCAGACGAGTGTCCAGAGCCACGCGACCAATGCCTGATCATTTTATTCAGAGAAGTATTAATGAAGTCGGAATATTTTCAAAATTTACTCACATTCCAGGGACCACTTGTGAATTTCATTATCGAAATCCTCGGGCAGCTCTTCGTTTTCGTCTAGCAGTTGTTCGCAGCGCACCAGGAAGTCCTCGGTAATCACCTCTAGCGGCTGTAGGTAGCGTCGAATGGTGGATAGCTGTAGTACTGGCTTCTGGACACGCGAACGGAACTGCCGCCAGGGCTCTCCATGACTAAAGGAAAAATGTTATTATTCGATGGCGCAGTTAAGGAAAAAGTAATACCCACACTCCAACCACTCCTCCGAGCTCTCCGAAGAAGTCCTTGCGCACCACGCTCTTGTACTTGACCAGGCTGGGCATCGAGGGCCGAAAGGGAGTGGGTCCCTCGCTTCGGTAGCACTGAAAATGATTGAAAATTCATCAAATTACTGGCTTTAAACAAGTCACCGAAAAGTGCCGGGTAATTTGTACGGTGCCAGAAATTGATGTAGTGCCTTGGTGCCTTCGTGGTTCGCTGGTCAAGCGGAAAGTCCCAGCTACTGACTGACTGGCGGTGCTAAGGTGCCGCCGCTTAAGCTTACCTTTTCAATTTCGTCGGCATCGTAGATGAACAATAGATCGGGCCTTCCAATGAGGCCTCCAAACCGCACAATTCTGCCGTAACGCTCGTGCAGAAGCGATGATATGTTGGCCACATCGGAGATGGTGTATTGACCAATTATTGGCATCAGTCTAAGGAGGACAAAGTGCGGATTAATCAAGGTTAACCTAAGCTTGCTCTATAACAATGAAAGATGCATTGACTTTCTGCCAAAGACGAGCAAATAGCTATTTGTGAGCAAAATTCGTCAGCGTGCAGCCAAATTTCACACGTTATTATGGTGACCTTGAATTCGCTGCTAATTGAACGCTAATCAAGCAGATGACGTGCTGCCGATGGATTGTAAGCTAGCGCGGGTGAGGGGAGGGAATTATGCAGGTGTAAATTGCCGGAATCCCACACGCACATTTAACCAGAATCGTTAGAGAATCTCTACCATTCGAGATGCTCGTCAATATTTACTTAGCATACTCAACTAGGGAGGGGTGAATGGAGGGAAAACTAGTTTTCAGAGAAGAGTGCGTGTTTTATTTTTTGCACACAAAGCCTAAGCCAATAAGCGGTCATAAATACCAACATCATCATCATCGTCGCTAATTCAATAATAGTCGAACAAGAGCTAAAGACTCTTCCTAATTGGGTCAAGTGAAACGGAGAGTGTGGCCTGCACGCTGCCATTGCATTTCGCTCGCAGAGAAAGCGAGTTTGTGTCTCAAGTCTTTCGATTTCGAATTATATAGAAGCCACTGAGTGTGTGTACCTCCAGGTGTTGCCCAGGATGGGTAGGGGCTTCGGTCCTGGTATCTGACTGTAGGGCAGGGCATTCTGCCACTCGGCCGTTGAGTGTATGCGGGAGGCATGGGGTTGGGTTTCCTCTTGATCCGCCAGGTGTGGACAGGTGGCTACGCCTGTGGAGCTTTCGCGACGCTTTTCGTGTGGCAAGAAACTGCTGCTGGTTGCCCCACCGATCTTGGAAACGCTTCGCCGCAGATTCGGACCCGAGGTGACTGTGGAACGAAACGCCTGCATTGGAAGCTTGTTCATTTTTGGGCCGTGAGCGAGAGTCAGAAACAACAAAGCCTAGGAATTTATATTCAAATCAGATTTCACTAGTTTTATGCCTCGATTTCCAATTGTCTAGAGCTGTGACGTTGACGAAACGCACACACAGTCTTCTGGCTTCAATCGCGCTCCGCACCGAACGCTGGCACAAACTACACTGGCAGGCCCCCAAGCTCCAGCGATCCAAACAAGCTGCCTGGCGGCAGCCCGATATGATCAAGTCCCCGCTCTGCCGTGGCTCTTTGTTGTTTTCAAAGAGAAAGTGCTTTATGCTCTTCACTATTCCGTTTTTCGTACTGAATAAGCGCAGTGAGGTTTCTACAGAAAATGCATATTAGGTCTTTAATTAGATTCAGATTTAAAGAATGTGAATATTTCCGGACTCAAGAGCATAATTTCATTATGATTTTCAATTAAAATCTTTAAAAATTTATAATGCGACATAAAGAAAAAAAGATTTTTTCTTGTGTAAATTTTTAATATTTTAAAATGGGTTACCTTATCAAAATTGTCTAAAATTTATTTTTCATTTTTTTATGCAGTTTTATTTACCTAATTAAAAGCAATACAGAAAAACGTTCAGAATTGAAACTAATGTTTTTTTGACTTACTTATGGATTTTTTACCCTTTATGTACATATATAGGGTATGTGTACATATTTAACATAATTTATATTAGATAAAACTAAGTTAGAACTAAGTAAAACAAAATGTAATGTCACAGAAGGCTTTCAAAAACCGCGGCAACTCTTCCATCTCTAGGTCACACTAGGCAAGGGCGTATCAATCGATTGTCTGAATCAGATATCGATAGGCAAACGGATAGCTTTCAAGTTGAAAGTTTCAACAAACAAATAAACATTCCAGATATCCATCCGTTCTAACCCAAACAAAGCATTAACTGGGGATACAAATCGGATCCGAATGTCAGAACGGGAATTGGCCATCGACATTGTCCGGGGATGGGGCCTGGAGTTCGACGGAACCGGAGACCCGAAGGAATTCGTAGGCCGAATTGAAGACAATGCAGCTACTTACGGAATTCGGCTCGACCACATAGCAGGAGCAATGATGTTTCTTCTTAAGGGAAGTGCTCTAAATTGGTGGCACGCTAACCCCATTCAGGTGACGGACTGGATCACCTTTAAGAGACAGCTTAATCGTCACTTTGTGCCAGGTATACGAACAGGGCAAGCGCAACGTCCGTTCAGGAGTTTGTTGCCATGGAACAGAGGAAATTCGAGGGGGCCTTGGGAACAGGGTGGAGGCTGCCTGATGACTCTCAATAACAACAAGGGTTTGATCACGGGCCCCAAACAGCTGAGGACCGAGCAGCCTCCAATGAGAAAACCACAGCTTCTCACAGACTGCTTTCGACAGCAAGAAGATGAAGAGTCTTATGAGGATCATGGAGCCCTGACGAAAAATCCTAGGGAGAAAACAGCAGAGATCCCGGAAGTCATCCAGGAGGCAGCTCGGCTAAAGGAGGCCCAAAAAGGGCCAGGCCAGCGAGTAAACTATAAAAGGAGCGTCGACAGAAATCTGTACCATGTGGATGTCCAGCTAGTACCAGACCAGCTGGGCGAAGACCAGACGAAGCAACCTTCAGTGAATAGACCTCAGCTCCTCGCAGACGGCGGGACTCTACAGCAAGAACAAGTTATAGACATTAAAGCCAAAGAGTCCTGGAAAGAAGGTCTTACAGACCGTATGGAACTCCATCCCGAAGGGTTTTGGGAAGAGGATGACGAAGCAACTGAGATCCCTCTGGTTATCCAGCAAGAAGCTCGCTGGAGGCAGGCCCAAAAACGGACAGGCAAACAGGTGAGCTACAAAAGGACTGTCGAAGGGAAGATCTACCGTGTGAAGATCAGTCGTTGCGGAATCATAAACATTTGTCAGCTGAAACAAGAGCAGGTGATGGACGATCAGGCGGAGCAGCCCCCAACGATGGCACCACAGCTCCTCATAGACGGTGAGACTCGACCGGAAGATGTAATGAATCTCCGCTCCGAGGAATCTTGGGAAGAGAATTACGAAGTCTCGCTAAAAAATCCCAGCGAGGAAACAACAGAGATCCCCTTGGTCATCCAGCAAGAAGCTCGGTGGAAGCAGGCTCAAAAGCGGCCAGGCCAGCAGGTGTGCTTCGAAATGAGCGCCGAGGGGAAGGACTACCGTGTGAAGATCAGTCGCAGCGGAAACATAAACGTTTGCGAGTTAAAACCAGAGCAGGGGTTGGACGATCAGAAGGAGCAGGAGCAGCCTCCAACGAGTATACCACAGCTCTTCACAGACCGCTGGACTCCACAGCAAGAAGATGTTATAGATATTCACGCCAAAGAGTCTTGCGAAGAAGATCGTAGAATCCCGTTTACAAATCCTAGTGAGGAAACAACAGAGATCCCGCTGGTCATCCAGCAGGAAGCTCGCTTCAGGCAGTCCCATAAACGGCCAGGCCAGCAGGTGTCCTACAAAAGGAGCGTGGAGGGGAAGGTGTACCGTGTCAAGATCAGTCGCAGGGGAATCGTAAGCATTTGCCAGCATACACCAGACAAGCTGAGGGATGATCACACGGAGCAGTTTCCAGTGAATGGACCGCAGATCCCGCTGGTCATCCAGCAGGAAGCTCGCTGGAGGCAGTCCCATAAACGGCCTGGCCACCAGGTGACCTACAAAAGTAGCGTCGAAGGGAAAAATTAACGTGTGAAGTTGAGTCGCAGCGGAAACTTGAGCATTGAGCAGCTGTAGAACGAGTTCTGGAGAACTATTATTATATTCTAAGGATGAATTATTACTTTTATTTTGTTTTAATTTGAATAACCTGTGTTAAGTTTGAAATATCGTTTGGTTAAGTTTATATTCAAGGTAATATTAGCCGGGGGAAACTACCAAAGAGTCGCCCCAGAGACGACAGAAAGATCGTCCCCGAGGTTTAAAAAATTGATAATAAAATCTATACCTCGAATCTATAAAATCTTAGCATATTTTCGTGGGAAAGGGCAGACGGAAAATGGTGATCCAGGATAGAAATTTGACTTGGGTTTTCTTGCTCCTGTACTTACGAGCCCACAAATACAATTGATTCTATCAAATTTGATCAATGGCGTATCCCTCCCTTCCCTACAGACATTTAGCTTTAGCTAACCAATTTAAATATTTACCAACCTGTCTGTTCGTAATTACTACATCTCGTTACTAATTATGATTTTTAACCCAATGCAAAAATCAATGAACTTGGGCTAATGGTTCGCTGCTGATTTATTTTAAATGTCAGTCGTTATAGAGCCCCTCACTTAGTCATTCGATAGAGATGGTAGCTCTTGCGTCCGTGAGATGGTTTCTGATTGCCGCAGCTGTCTTGTTAAGCGGCGAATTCAGGATAAGCGACGGTCGGCGGTCGAAGTCCAGATTCACCAATATGCAGTGCCTATCCTATAACGAATCCTTTGCCGTTTTCACCAGGTGTAAGCTCAACTTACTTGGCAGAGGCCGAGCGGGTGCAGAAATGTATTTGAAACTCTTACAACTGCCGGTGAACAATTGTTGGGTGAGAAGAGAGCTATTTTTCTTTAATACATTTGCCTGTAATTCATTTCACCATATTTTCAGATTAATTGGAGCATATATCGACGCTACAACGGATTCCGACCATTTTTGTATAATGTCAGCACCAATTTCTGCCAGCTCCTGGGAAACTCCAATGTATTATCTTTCGAAGGACTTGTTATCAATGCCATTATGACCAGGTCCAATTTAAATCACACTTGTCCCTACGATGTGGGTATTAACACGCATATATCTGCGATATACTAATTATATTTATCCTTGGTTTATATAGCACGATATAATTCTGGATAATCTGGAGTTTAACGATGAATTCTTGAAGAGCCTGCCCCTTCCGCAGGGCAACTACAAGATAGAACTGCGTTTTGCCACCGACAAGGTCTGGAGGGTTCAGGTTACCATCTTCTTTGAGCGCGATGAACTTTAGCCGCCTGAAAAATATTAAAATATGTAAACTAATACCAGCAGATATTTTCTTTTCACATATTCTTTATATATTTAGCAAATTTCACTTTTGATTACAAAGTTTTACGTTCGATACACATTAAAAATGTCACAATTTTCAAATGCATTTCCCACTGCATTTGTATTCTTTTTAAATTTATTGCTGAGTGTAATGAGATTATTGTGCAAAGCATTGTTGAATACAGAGAGCGTTCCATGGCGAACAACAAATAAAATTATTAAACTTTCTTGGCAATCAACATTTTGAACACATCAAAATCTTTTAAAAAAGTTTATTTTGTGGCATTAATCAATAGTATTCGGTTAAATCGTAAATGCTTTGCTGGCTTACAGTCTACAACTTGACTTTATGGCTTAAGTAATTGCGTGGGGGTTTGTGTTTGAATGGCACGTATCCAAGTCATGCGTGTGGGGGGGAAAAACCAACAGGGGAAAGAACACTTTAAGAGGCGCAAGTCTAGATCGAATTGTGTTTTGATTGTTTGTGGGATTATATAGTAAGTAGCAGTAGAAGTACGTTCTTAGGGTCTTTACTAGTATGAAACTTAGCTTAGATGCTGTTCGCATATGTATATAGAATGGCATATGTATGTTAGACTTAGACTACGAAATTAAGATGCTGATGCAAGTGTGTGGTAAGTATGAAATGTCGGGTGTAGCAGCTCAGAGATAGATATCCTGCACAGTGAGGGCTCCTCCTCTGCCTCGTCTAATCTGTTCTGTTTCCTCGTTTTTACAATCTTCCTTCCTTATCCGATAATTAACTAGGCTTAGGTGCTATATTTATAGGTATGAATGTGGGTATCTAGACTTACAAAAAGTATATGGCGGCTTCGTTCGTATTTACATTAATATATCGCACATTTGATTAACTAAAAACTAAACGGACCTCCTACCGGGTACAGCGGGTACAGGGTAGGGTAAGGTAACTTAACTCAATTCAAGTCGGTTGCGGTCAATGCGGTTCACAAATTCGAGTTAACTCAATATAAAAACAGAAACTAAAAAACAAGTAACATCCATTGTTTGACGATGACTAATACTTTCAGCCAGCCCGGCTTTCTGCCTGCCGGTTAACACTCGAATTCGTTCGCCGTGATGGCGCTTAGATCCTTCATCAGCCCCTCCAGATTGGCCATCTCCTGGTTGAGCTCCTCGGTGGATGTGCTGGGGGCCAGTCTTTGAATCTCATCGGTTGAGTGGGCCACCGAGCCGCCGCTTTGCAAGCGATTCGGTGTGGCTGCCGAGAACGATGGCTTCTTGTAGGGCGATTGATTTTGTGGACGTATTGTGACGGCAGGAGCTGTGAATAATGTGTTAACTTTGGTAAGGTATTTGGAATAGAAATGCTCTATGGTCTACTCACTGTGCTTGTTAATGGGCGTAGCTCCGCCGGTAGGCGGTGGTCCCGGCACACTGAAACTCTTCAGCGGATGCCCGCGCTTGGCACTCTCGATGGTGGAGACACAGCCATTGCCACCAGCTGCTCCGTTACCCGCATTGCTGTAATTTAAAAAGAACCCCACAATTAGAAAGGCGAATAGATTTATTAAAAGACTTTCAAAATGATCCTAGACAAGGGCCAACATTTCGCCAAGACTGCTTTGAACAACAATGGGACATAGGGAACCCCGCTTTATCATCGGCCGGCTACAGGTGCCCAGAAAGTGCAGCTGCCGCGCCTGCTGGATCTGCTGCGCCTTCCGGGCCAGCCGGACATATGGCTGGCGATCGGCAACGGACATGGCGTTCCACGTGTAGGCCGCCAGCTCGGTAACGGTGGCCGCAGTTCGCATGCTATAGACGCCCTTGTAGTGATGGTTAATTAGTATCTCGTCCAGGCGGAACTTGTTCATGAAGTTGAGGAACGGCGACGTTGAGGCCATGAGCAGCAGCTGCTTGTCCACCCGTCGCAGCAGCGTTGTCCGGTTAAGCCTGATCACCCTGCCCGTCGTCCCTTGTTCCAAAGTGGCCTGGACATTGGGATCGATCCGCCCCCAACGCGTCCGCGAACACATTCTACTTTCTAAGTCTTGCTGTTAACAGCAGCTTTCGGTTTGCCAAAAGAAAAAAAATAAAACGGAGAATAAAATCGAGGGGACTTTTTTTTGGGAATTTTGTTGAATGCCTAGCAGCAAACTGTCGGAGAGCTAAAATCGAAAGCCTAACGAAAGCACCGCCCACTCAACTCACCAGAAGTTGGCATCGTAGCCGCCGTAAGGGTGCTCGGGCGTCTGGGCCATCGAGTTGCTCTGCGGTTGGGTGAGGCTCTGCTGGGACAGTCCCGCCTCCATGGTCATGTGGGATCGGTTCTGGTGGCTGTACTGAGTGCGCGGATACTGCGGACGCTCCATTGTTCCGTTCATCGAGGTGGCTGTGAAGGGTATGCGTAAAACGTTTAGTTATTGGTCTGCTTCTGCTGGTGCTCCTCCAGCTGCTACTCACTCATATATCCCGGCACGTAGGAACGCTTGTCCAGCGAATTGGTCACATGGGGCGGAACTGGCGTCTCCACCTCGTATTCGCTGTGAACCACTGAACGCGGCAGGGTAAGAGCACCGCTGCTGGAAGCTCCATCGCTGCAAACGGGCGTCACGGTGTGCAAGCCCTTGTCAATGTTTTTCAGCTCCATTTGGTCATGGTGTATCCAGAGATCTGGCGGTTTCGGTACCCCAACGTTGTTTTTTTGGTAACTGAAAGCAAGGCAAACATAAACAAAAATAAATAGGAATGTCACAGGCTAAGCTATGTAGTCTCACCTCTTCTTGGTGTGCTCGGGCGAAGATTGGGGCTTACGGCGGCAGAGCAGCAGAATGCCCAAGAGAACCACCACCAGAACAACGACCGTGGCTCCAATTATGATGTAAAGCAACTTCTCGTTGTCAATTCCCTTGGCTATGGTGTCAGCCTCCTGCATAATGACCGCCGCACTGGTGGTATAGGACACCAGCGCTGAGAATGGAGCATTGTTGTTGCCCTTAGTTGTCCGTGCCTGAACCTTGAAGTAGTAGGTGGTGTAGGGCTTCAGGTTAGGCAGCATCAGTGATGTCTCCTCGCCGGCAAATGCCTCAATGGACCAGTCGCGGTCTCGCTTGGTGGTGTCCGTGGTGTAGTAGATGTTGTAGCCCGTGATCTGGCCCACTGTGTGCTTCGGCGGCATCCACTGGATGATGACTGTGGGCGGATTTTGCTCATCCAGGCGTACCGTGACTTCTCGCGGCGGCGTGACCGGCACATTCTGATACGTCTGGTTCAGCACGGACATTGACCAGGACGACTCCCGTCGACCCTTCACTACCTTCACGGCAAACTCATACTGCGTGTTGGGCCGCAGATCGTTGATCATGCAGTTAAGATCGGTGGTGTTGTGGTAGCGATAGCGACTGGAACCCGTGATGCCATAGCTGACCGTGTAGTGGCGATTGTCCGTCACATGCTGGTTCTTGTTGAGCATCGTGTCGATCCAGTAGACTACAATGGAGGAGCTGGACATGGTGATGGCGCGCAGGCCAACGGGCACCTCCAGCGGCGTGGGCGCATCCACAGGCTCCTCATCGCGGGTCTTTATGTTATCGTAGATGGGCACACCGTCACCCTTAACATTCCGCGCTCGCAACGAAACCACATACTCCATATTAGGCTCCAGATTCTTGAGAATGTGATAGCGTTCCGTTTCTTTCAGTTCAATGGTGTTCTCATCGGGAATGCCGCGACCCCAGCCCAGCACGTAGTTACGTATCTTAATCTCCGGCTGCTGCGGGGGACCCCAGTGCAGAGCTATGTTGTCGGCTCCGGGCTGAATGTTTATCCAAATCGGTTTCCCAGGTACCTGGGTCTCGTCAAGATCGTTCTCTAGTGTGTTGGCACGATGCCACTCCGTAAAGGGTCCCGAACCGTTGACCGTCATGGCCGCAATCTTCACCTGGTACTCGGCATTTCTATCCAGACTGCTCAGTTCGAAGTAGCGAATATTTGCCGGCGTACTCTTCACCTGGGGTGCGTCCTTGTACTTGCGATAGCGAATCTTGTAGCCAGTTATTTGTCCATTTCGATCCTCCTCTGCCGGTGGCTCCCAATGAACAGTTATAGACTGGAGAAGTTAATAAATATTAGTTTTTGTTTCAAGATTTTTATATATATTTACGTACGCTTGAGCTGGTTACTTCTAGGGTGACATTGTTGGGCGGCTCGGATGGCGTGGAAGAGAAAGTCTTTACACGGATCTCCGATGAGGGATCGCCCATGCCATTCCGATTGAAGGGCACCACCGAGATCACGTAGTCCGTGTGCGGACGCAGTTCTGTGAGCAAAGCAAACATGGTGGTGCTGTCGTGATACAAATCAGCACCGCTATCGTTCTGTAAGACAACAGTTGAAGGATTAATTAGATGCCTTAAGGATAAAATAGTATATTTATCTCACCTCTGAATAGTAAACGCGATACTTGAGTATCTCCCCATTGGTCACAGCTGGCTCCTCCCAGCGCACATAGATCTCCTTGTGACTGCGGGCATAGCCTTCGAAGCTGCGCGGCGGTCCTGCTATGTTCACCTCCGGCTGCGTACTGACCTCCAGGGGAGCGGAGGATTCACCACTGCCGAAGTTGGTATTGGCCACCACACGGAACTGATAGGTTTTGCCCGGCAATAGAGACTGAATGTTGACCTGTTGATCGTCATGCGACTTGGTAACCATTTTTTGCTCCCTGGAAATATGTTTTAAGGTTTTTTAGTAATTATATTTTGTATGTTTTTTGGTTAGAGAAAGACCCATATAATAAGTTAATGTGTAAAATTCTTAGATAAAAGACCCTGACTGATGTCTAGACATTCATTGACTTCCTTGCAGGACATTTGCTTGAAATTGAGTTCCTTAAGTAATTGGGGGCCAGAAACCAACCACAGGAAGGCAGCCAGACAGGCAGACATTCCGATTGAATTGAATGCGAAATCATTTCCGCTTGGGTGACGAGATGAAGCCAGCTATTAGGCGATTGGCAAACTACGCAAATAGGTTTAATCTCTGCTAATTGCCGGGTTAATGAAGCGCATACCAATATTACAACCGATTTCACTCACCTCTCGCTGTTGTTCATCTTGTAGAAGACCGTGTAGTAGACCACTTCGCCGGCATTCTGGAGCGGCTCCACCCAGCTGAGGGTCACAAAGCGTGGCTTCACTATCTGGGCCACCAGATCACGCGGCTGGCTGGGCAGCCTGGCCTGGAGTCCACTGCTCAGGGGTTTGCCGACACCGGAACTTGTCGCACTCGAATCCTGTTCGGGGGAATCTGGGGAAGCAGGGAAGGATTTTTTTTGCTGCTGCTGGGATTTTTTGATCTTGCTCTCCTGCCAGTTGACCAGTATTTTCTGTGGATCCTCGCCCCTCTTGTACGCCTCCTGGGCAGCAGCATTGGCCGCGGGATCGTCATCGTCATAGTTATCGTCATTGTCGTCGTCATCCTCGTAACTCTGGACACTCTCCTTCCTCAGAGCACTCGCCGCGTTCATGATCTCAAACCGGCGATCGTTGAGCGGCTGCAACCTTATGCGAGTCGTACTAGAGTCATCGTCGTCGTTGTCGTCCAGGTCATCGTCATCGTCCTCGTTCGAGAAGCGGAGACTGCCACCGGACTTGGTGCGCAGTTGCTCACCAGAATTGAATGGCTTGCGTCGCTTGGTGGGATTGTCAAGGGTCTGCAGGGATTTGGTGGACTGGCCTTGGTTTTTGCGTTTTTTGATTTTCACTTTGGGAGTGGGATGCGTCGGATGAGGAGGATGGTTGGGTGGTTGGGTGGTGATGTCGAATGGAAATGAGGCAGGGATAAGGGAAAAAAGAAAGAAAAAAAAACGAAAATAAACAATAAAGTTAATAAATAATATTCAAAATTAATAAAATGTATGCCATAAGGATTAATCTTGCTTGTAAATTATGGCAAATTCTTTTGTGGTGTTCAATGAATTACTTATTATGGGTAATTCAAGGGCTTTAATGAATAGTTATTAACAGAGGAAGGGAAAAACTACTCAATTGTTACTTAAATTAACACATTTTATGATGTGAACAAAGGCAGGATTTTTGCTTTAGGCCTGGTACTCGGTTATTCCGTTGTTTTAAACACAGTTTTTTTTTAGCCACAAAAGAATTTTCCATAATTGGCAATAAATTAAGTTGAGTAATATAATATAATTTATATATAATACATAAATATATACACAAACAATACACACATAGACACATACAAAGAAATATTATGTTACAAAAGCAGGAGGATAAATGAAGGGATTATTTTTTGTACAGGTGAAGTCTGGGGAATCGGGTTTAGTTAGCCTTTAAATTTCGTTGGGTTCATTTTACAGAGAGAGAGAGGGAGCGGAGCCAATTGCAGAAGCTGGACAGATACTGGACACAGAGAGAGCTACGGACTACGCACTAAGGAGACTTTCCAGTTTCAGGGATTCCACTCACCTCCTTGCGGCACCACCCGCAGACGGGCTGCAGCATGGACACTGCCGGCGGCATTGGTGCCCACGCACTGGAACATTCCCGCATCGGAGTTGAGCAGGCCAAGGATCTTCAGGTTGTGACCATCCACCAGTTGCATGTAGTCGTTGGGCGTGATGAGATCGCCGTTCTTTAGCCACCTTATAGTGGGCTTTGGCTTGCCCCAGATGTCGCACTTCAGCTCCGGCTCATCCTTCTCGTGGGCGGTGGTGTCCTTGGGCGCCTTGATGAACTTGGGCGGCTCCTGGACCTGCACTGTGGCTTGGGCATCCAGAGAGTCCACAGTATTGCTGGCCCGGCACTGATAGTTACCCGAATCAATGTCCTCGGCACTGGAGATTTGCAGCGAGCCAGTTCCAATGATGGAGAAGCGCGAGTCTAGGTCATTGAGATCGAGATCGACACCATTGCGCAGCCATTTGATCTGCGGCTTGGGCACTCCGTTGGCCACACAGTCCAGGGTGACTGTATCACCTTCCCGAACCGTTTTAGGCGAGGGTCCCACGAGGAACGACGGCGCCACTGCATTCTCCGCTCCCGGCTCGGTGCCCTTCTTGATGTTCAGATTGGTCTTGCTGCTCAGCCGGGACAGGCTTCCAGAGGTGACGTTGCACTGGTAGGAGCCACGATCCGAAGCACTCACCTCATCAATCTCCAGGGCTCCGTTGGGCAGGACCACCATGCGCAGCTTGTCCAGCGGCAGCGGCAGGTCATCCTTGAACCACTGCACTGTGCGCTTGACACCCTCCTGCCAACTGGATTCACCCACCATGCAGCGGAAGTAGGCCGTCTGTCCGGGCAGCAGGTAGGTCTCCAGAAAGTCTTGGTTCAGATCAGGCTGCCTTGCAATGGCCACCAGAGCCGGACGACTGAGCACACTGCCCACGCCCTCGGCACTCAGCAGGCACTGATAGGCACCCGTCAAGCCGCGATTCTCCTCCACAGAACTGATGTACAGGGAACCGTTCTTCAGCTGCGTTCGCAATGTGTCACCGACTATGACCAGGTCCTGACCATCGGGTCCTCGCCACCGTATAGTCACGGGAGTGGGCGGGCTGGCCTTTCCCTTGGATCCACGTCCCAGGGTTGCAGTGCCCGAGCACTGCAGAAGCACTGAGTGGCCCTCGGGCACCACGGCATCCTGCGGCTCCAAGGTGAACGAGAGGGCTGAAAAAGCACAGAGGGAGGGAAAATTAATGAACTGCGAGAAAAAGTTTACATCCTGAGTGACGAATATATAAAATATCCGACCCATTCTGATCCCTTTCTCCCCGTGTACTTCTTGCCTGAAATGAGGCTTATGCTCAAGTTAACCCCCCAGTTTACCGGCGTGTGCCTCCACTCGAGGACCAACCGGCAGCTTCTGCAATCTGTCAACTTGTAAACATGCCTGAATAATTGAAGCTACAAAGGCCAACTCCCTCCCGGGCGGAATGCAGCAGCCGGAGGAGCGGGGGAACGAATGCAAAGGGGTTGCCGGAGGCACGCAAATATTTGCATTTCCACTTTGGCCCCGACTCGGCGGGGGTGTTGGGAGCTCGGTGGCCGTGGAACGTCGGAGATGCCTGCCAATGAATAACCCAACATGCCTGAAAGAAAAATCGAGTATCGCAAGGAACTCGTTGTGCTCGGTATCCTCAAAGGAATGAGTTGATACGAGGGATAAGGTTCAAACAGGTAGAGCCGTCTCCACCACCTAGAAGAGGCTCTGACACTTTTGGGTTAATAGAAGCTAAAGGTACAATAAATTGTGACTTGGAGTTTATTTTTTATGATAATTATGAGATTGTATATACACCGAAATGGATAATTTTGATGGGTAGCTAGATTTAATAGTCTTTGTGGTAAAAGCAAAACAAACTGTATAAACAACCTGCTGCACTTTTTTTATATGTAAATATTTATAAAAATATAGAAGAATAATGTAAAATGCAAGGCACTGTATTAGGTACAACCAAATAAATCATATTAATAAAAATATACCCTATTTAGCTTAGCTTAATAGCTATTTTATTCTTCATCCCTGTATTCCCAATATAAACAATTCAAAGAGGCTCCCACTCTTAATTCACTCCGCTCATCACTGCCTGGCAGCATAAATTATGTATAAAATAGGAGCAGCCTTAATTAGGCATCGAAAGAGGCCGGAAAAAAGCAGCGAGAGTTTAAAGCCAGACTGTGGGTTAAGTGATTCCAGGGGATGCTGCTCGAATGATGACTTAATTTACGAGATTTATCCAGCTGTGCAAATGACTTTGGCATCATGAATTACACATCACATTTCATTTCAATTCAATTGGGAAAGTCTCCAGAATGCAGGAGGCAGAATGCAGGCTCCAGGCTGCACCTGCCACCGGCCACTGACCGGACATGAACCCAAGCCCTCTCTCTGCTCCTTGCTTGCCTGAATTTCTGGGCAGGCTCGTGGATAAGTATGCCTGCAATTTATTCGCTTTGTTTCCGCCTCCGTCTCGCTTCAAAGTTTAACCAGAGTTATGCGAACCGTGTGCAGACTTAGCTATATTAACCCGACCCAACTCTATTAGGGCAAACTGCTTACTGGACCTGGTAGGTTGCGCTCTGGAATGAGACTGAGTCGGAGTGAGTGAGTGTGCGCCTTGTATTTCAATTTTTATTCGAGCATTTGAGTCTCGACGTGTGGCTTTTATGGTTATTGCTTTTCGGGGGTCTTGGTCTTGGTTTTGATCTGGGTTTGACTTTGGAGGGAGCTGAACCTCAACTCTTTTTCCACATGTTTTACTTGATGAAAAACACTTCCTCCTCCCTGGGAAGTACCTGCGTTTTATAGCCAGCTTTTAGGAGCTGTTAGGACAGACATGCCGGCATAAACACAAGAAACGAGCGCGTAATTGATCCATATAATTTACTATACCCCCTGCATATAACCCCTTTTAAACCCCTCAACTGTCAGCTGTCGTTTGATGGACGTTTGCTGACCCGTTTTCAAGGTGAACTCAACTGAAAGAAATCTTGAGTTTCGTTTTGGGATTCGGACGAATTCACTTTCCAAGGCAGCTGCAGTTCAGTTTCAATGGCTACCTGCACTTTTCACCCCTTCTACTCTTACAGCTCAATTTCAGGACAGAGACCCGCATTATATTCCTATCGGGGTTGCAGTTTATACAAAGAACATTTTTAGAATATTTAACAATTATGCAGGAGAGCATTTCGGGCCGTTAAAGCCGGCAGCGAATGGAGACATCTTGTTACAATCCAGCCTTTTTACGGCCAGGCAGCAGGGAGCTGAATCCAATTAAAAACTTTATTGCCCGAATTGATTTTTATTGTTCGCTTCTTTGGCAGCCGAGATAAATAGAGAAAGGGAGGGCGGCAAGAGAGATACCAGACGCCGTGGATACAATTTCGAAAGTCCG
Organism: Drosophila jambulina; assembly: GCA_018152175.1. Classification (NCBI taxonomy): domain Eukaryota; kingdom Metazoa; phylum Arthropoda; class Insecta; order Diptera; family Drosophilidae; genus Drosophila; species Drosophila jambulina. Next base: position 10,382,884 of record JAECXH010000113.1, on the reverse strand, counting down.
CCAATGGGAAAGAGGTTATCATCCGGCTGGCTCCCAAAAAATTGTGTCAATTGATTTTATTTTCCTCTTTCATTTTCGGTTTTTAGTGCCCGTCGCCTCTGCGCTGCATCTCTGGTTATCAATCGTACAGTTTTAATTATGACCGGAGGGCGGGGAAATGGGGACACACCCACGCACTCGTGTGTTAAAAATCCATAATGTATAATTAATAAATTGAACCAATTATATACAAAAAAGAGTCGATTTGAAGTGGCATTTCATTAAAACGCTAATTGCACAGAGATATTAATTTGCGTTTTCTGGCTTCATGAAAGCCCAATTAATTTGGAATCATTCTTTTGGCTTTAATTTAATTAAATGTATTATTATTTGCGGATACGGTTGGAGCTCTCTACTCACTCGTTGATTGAAATCAGTGATGCCCAAAGCCCTGACTTGGGAGTAAGTACAATTTCAGACAGAACTCTATCCCAGAGAAGCAATTTATAGATTTTCTTAGATTTAAATAATAAACTTCTAGAGTCATACCTATTTTGTAATTAATATTACTAACTATTTTAACTATTCTCTTTCATTTCTAGGCAGTTTCCTACTCACAAAACTGCACTTCTAGCCTTTATATTTTGTTCCCTGCCTGTTCAAAGCCAAAGTGCAGGGCAATTACAAAATTTTCCCTTGGACTTTTATGCAAATGCAATCCTTGGTGCATGCAAATTCGTCTGCCATTAAATACAGTGAAGCCTCTAGAGCCTAGGCATTGCACAAGGATATTAAGGAATATTTTCAGCTGCAACTGAAGCTCGCTTGGTGGCACTTTCTCTCAACGAAAATTGTGCTTTTTTATACATTTTGTAAAAAATGTTGTGTTGGCCTTTGTCTGCTTCAGCAGGAACACAGGAAACCAGGAACCAGAAGCAAAACAAAAACCCTTTTTACGTTATTTGCATTGCTGCCCCATCCCCAAGCAATATTGAGGTTTTTTTACCCTTTTTGTTGGCGGGCAAAGTAAAAAAAAAATATATAAAAATAACACAAATTTAAAGTTGCTTTAACAACTCTGCGGAATTATAAAAAGCAGAACGGAAAATGAGTTGATTCGCTTTAATTGAGTAAACATTTTGTACAAATTTTGTTTTTCAATTGAGTTTGCCATTTCCCGTAATTACGCTCGACGCGTTCATTGAATCAAATTAAACAATTATAATTTAGTCAGATTTGTGCGTTCGTTTTCCTAGAAATTCCACTTTAAAAATGGGGCTTGGAGCGGCGAAGGAGAAATGGGGGAAAACGCCTTAATTGAGTTTAATTGTTGTAGCGGACCTACAAAATCAACTCGACCAGTCACGCAGCAGGCATTTACATAAGATTAACCGCCACAAAAAATGGAATAAATAAAAATATAACAAAACAAGAAGAAAAAAATGAATTTGATGCACTTTGTAGCGAGTCAAAAGTGATCCAACATCGAGGGAGAGAGCGGGAATCGGTCCATTTAGCTCACCCAACATGAATATTTATGATATTCCAATGAATTTGCATATTTTACGATTTTTCATTTGCAGACGATAAAAGCCCAAAGGAGGAGCAGGCTCAAATGGCGACAGTTTCTCCGGCTCCTTCTCAAAAAGCGAACAAAAAAACGAAAAACAGGCAAACAACTCCTCGCATTTGCCATATGCAAATTGCAGTTTGTTGGTCGATAAAAAATTAGCAGTCCGCAGGAAAAGACTTTGTAAACATTGGTCTAGTGAAAAATGCCTGCCAAACAAACACATGACAAGACAGTTGAGGTGAAAAATACAAAATTGTACACGCAAAACAAAAAATAGGAATATTTAGAATTATTTATTTATTATTAGAAAATAAAAAAAGAAAATATTTAAAACCTAATGAACAACTATGAAACCTATAATTTAGTGTGCCTGACTTTAAGATATTGGTCATGATTTAAGGGCTTCAGAAATGTTTATATATTCATATATTTTATATATTTTCTTACTGAAATTGTGCAATTTTTTAAATTAATTTATTTTTTTATACTCTAGTGGGGTATTTAGGTCTTAATATGAAGTGAAAGAGTCTTTTCCGACCCTATAAACTATATATATTATTTATCAGCATCAACAGCAGGGGGAATCTAGCCATGACCATAAATAATTTGATATTTATTAAAATTTGTATATTTTTTTATAATTTACATTTATTTAAATTATTAAAAATATTAACAATTTATAATATATAATATATTATTATAATTCCCAAAAGTTGACAAAAATTTCAATGTTTAAATTCAGTAATAAGCTGGTTTTGTAATCTGATAAAAACCATCTCAGAAAAAACTTCCAAAATGAAATATAACATATTTTTGCTTTGGTATGAACAATTTAAAATCTGCGAGGGTATAAAAACTTCGTTTTCCCTAACTTCTCATTCGTGTAATATTTTATTTTTTACCAAATCAATCTTAATTAAGTCTTTTCCTACGTCCCCTAGCTTCTGGCTTTATATTTAAAAACTGGCTCAACTGGCGGCAACTGCTCATGCGTTTTTTTCTGCCTGGGAAAATCTTACGCATGTTTTTATACATTTTCCCATACTCGCATAATTTCCAATCAAAAGTCGGAGTCTGTGCAGTGAAGCCAATCAAATTAGCATATGGCCAAAAAGAGAAAACTCCCTAAAAGGAGGCAGCTCCCGGTAGCACGCAAGAGAGGCGCACAATTAGGCAGAAATTTCCATTTGCCAGTCAGGCGATTTTCGAGGCAACAGCAAATATTTTAGGAGACAAAAAGCGCCAAACAAAAAGCCACAAAAATTCGCATATCACCGGGCCACGATCAGAAGGAGCGACGGAGCGGGGGAGAGGCCATTAGAGGCAGCTAATGGTAGCACCTTTTAAGGTTAAATTGGGCAGGCCGAGACCAGAAACTGATGCTCGGCCCGGTCGGTGGACGGTGGACTCCTGGCCCGCCTGGCCGCCTTATCGCTGGCCAAATTTATGCACGGCTCGCAAACTAAGGGTTAAATGTGCCAATAAGCCAAATGCGGGTGTACGTGTATCCCGAATGACGCAGACAGGCAAGGAGCAGTGAAACGAGATGGGAAGCAGGATAGCAACTGGGGGGTATGAACTACTAGATACCCTGTGAAGTGGGGTTGGTTAAGGGGGTATGACTTTGGTGAAGGAACTTAGGTGGTTTCATTTAAGTGAGTAAAAAGCTCACTTGCTCATTTTCTTTTTTACTATCTCGGTTTCTTTCTTAGTTGCTTACTGAGTTGCTTTCTCAGTTCCATTCTCATTTGTTTTCTTAGTTGCTTTCTCAAGTGCTACTCAGTTGCTCTCTCAGTCTCCTTTTCAGTTGGTCACTCGCTTGCTCACTTAGTTGCGTACTCAGTTGCTCTGTCAGTTGCTTACTAAGTTGCTCTGTCAGTTGCTTACTAAGTTGCTCTTACAATTGCTTACTCAGTTGCTCTCTTAGTTCTTATTCTGTTGCTTGCTCACTTTTTTTCTCTGTTACTTACTAAGTTGCTCTCTCAGTTGCTTCCTTAGCTGCCCTCTCACTTGCTTACTTAGTTGTTCTCTCAGTTGCTCACTTAGTTTCTCTCTTAGTTTCTTACTCAGTTGTTCTCTCAGTTAAAAACTTAGTCGCTCTTTCAGTTCCTTTCTCAGTTGTTTTCTTAGTTGATCTCTCAATTGCTACTTAGTTGCTCCCTCAGTCTCCTTCTCAATCTCTCTCTCAATTGCTAACTCAGATACGCTCTCAGTTAATCACCTAGTTGCTCTCTCAGTTCCTTTCTCAGTTGGTTTCTTAGTTGATCTTTCAATTGCTACTTAGTTACGCTCTCAGTTTCCTTCTCAGTTGCTCCCTCGCTTGCTCGCTTAGTTGCTCTCTCGGTTGCTTAATAAGTTGCTCTCTCAGTTCTCTGTTCCTTCTCTAGTTTCTCTCTCAGTTTTTTCTTACTTGCTCTCTCAGTTTCTTTTTCAGTTGCTTTCTCACTTCCTTTTTCTGTTGCTTACTTAGTTGCGCTTTCAATTGCTCTCAAGTCGCTCTCTTAGTATTATTAAAGTGTGTAACACTTGGTATCTAACGATTAATTCTTTTACAACTTATAATAATGTCGCAAAATAAATGTATATTTTAGAAAACGAAGATCCATCCAAACCGATTTCACTATATAAGATATTGGCTTGTATTAACCAAACAATAAACCCACCCAAACCTTCTCTCAGCTCCTCTAGTTCACAGGGTAGACTAACCCGAAAATCGCTGGCCAAAATCTCTAGGCTTTCGCAGCAGTTGGCCGCATTTGCATTTTGCCCCACTATCGGAATGTGCATCGCCCGCTCACGCGACTCGGAAAATGCCCGCAGGCTGCACTCGCCACAGCAATAATGCCCCAAGTTGCAGCAGCAGCAGCAGCACAAGCAATATCAAATGCAGCAGCAACTTCTGCGTTGTGGACGCGATGGGACTCCGGCGACTGGCGCAGACCTGGGCATCCGTCCGCCATCGATTGGCTTGCCAATGTTGATTTTCCGTTTGGTTAGTTTACCTCCAACTCCCTCGCCTCCCGCTCTCCTGCTCCAGCGAAAGGAAATGCCCGCAAAATAAGAAGGGAAACGCAAATGTATTCAAAAAAATAAAAAAAAAAAAGAAAAACGGGTAAAGAAAAATAAATAAAAATGCTGCGAACGGAAACTGCATCGACAGCGACTGCAGTGACCCCTTTCCTCCTGCACTCTTCCACTTCACCTCCCACGTGCGTGTGAATTTACCACCGAGTCCCTTGCCCCTTAACCCCGATCAATTCCTCCTCCACTTGGTGAGTATTTTATTGCGGGAGTCCCCCAAAGGAAAAGGGAAATTCGCATTGCTCACTCTTACCCTAGGAGAAATAAAGTAAGGAAACCACATTTAATGAATATTTAATTTGCAAGCAAAGAGATTAAAGCGGAGGGAGCCCTCTCTTATAATGATTCCGTTTAAATTTTACAAATTTGCATGGGGTTAAGGTCCGTTTTAATCCGTAATCTGGTTTAGTTAGGAGTTTAAAATAAAGTGGGGAGTCTGAAGAGTAAGCTAAGTCAAGGTTTTAAAAAGGAGTTGGAGCTTAGACTAAAGGTAGGGGAAATTTGTAAAAATTATTATACTTCTATTTAAATTTTGGTAATTAACTGAAGAAACACGTTTGCTATAGATGAAATTGTTGCTCAGACCATAGGTAAGGAACCTCTTCATTACTTCTTGAATTATCCCACTTTAACACTTTCCTCTATGATATATAAGTTAAATATCTTTCCGCTTGAAATTACATCTCAAAATTGTCTTTCCTTATTTGCTTAAATTATTCCAAAGACTCCAAAGCTGATATATCTCCTTATGTAAAATGAAAACCCTATGGAAAGCCCATTTACACCACCTCCCTTTAGGGTACAAACCAATTTTCACCTTGATGTGAAGGTTTCCCTCTCGATTGATTGTCGCTTTCATTGCCTTGATTATCACCTTATGGCGACACTTTTTCACTTTTCTCGTCGCGTCACCAAAAGCCAGACTTTGATAGAAAAAAAAATTAAGTGAAAATCTGCCCAGAGGCTTGAAACCTTTTATGTTGAGTGGACGCGACGAGAAAAGAAAAAGAGAGAAACGAGGGCCGTGACTTTGAAGAGCTGCAGAGATTGCCATTTAAAGGCGAGAGGATAAAGTAAAAGCCGCAGAGCAGGATATACATCCTGGGCCAGACAGCCATAGCACACAAGTCCGAAATGCTGCACAAATATAATTATAAACGTCTGCTCGGCCATTAGGTGCTGTGTTAGAAGCCTCCGACCCCAAAGTAACAACGCTCCACCGCCTCCTCGGGCCTCCATTAGAGTGTGTGCCCACCACCACCACCAAGCCCGCAAGAGATGGCTCTAAATTTAGCCTGTCTGGCTGGCAGGTTCATGGAAATTGTCGCATCAAGTGAAAACATCAATGGACATTTTCGGGGTGTGGGTGTGGGTGTGGGCGTTTGGGGGAGCTTTGATTTTGATTTTGACTCAACAAGAGTTTTTTTTTATCTGCGCAGGATTGACATTTGCCAGTCCAGTTCAATGGCCACGAAAAGGCAATCAAATTGATGACTTTGCCGTGGCCTCTGCCTCACCCCGGTTCCTGTGGTTACATTTCAATTATGCTAATTACAAGGAGCCATCAAACACCTAATGGCCCCGGGGCCAGGATTTATGTGTCAGTACCAACCCCATTTTCCCTCCCATCCTGCCAAAATGCAACTCTTCCGACTGTCTGTCCGTCTCTCGTTCCGTTGTTCGCTTTGTCATTGAGCCATTGCGGTTTGGCTGCTAATTTATGGGCTTGTTCTGGGCCATTTCGAGACCCTTGGAGTACGCCTCCATCTGTAAATAAAGCAACGGGAGAAGCCAAGGCGGGAGAAAAGTAGTTTTTCCCCCTCGGAGGTTGTAAACATGCCGCACTCACACAATAGGTTTGTGTTGTTTCCTTGGAGTTTTTGCCCCTGAAATTTCAGCAACAGCAGAGCACAAAAAATCCTGCGCAAAACTAAGTAAAGGAGCTGCAAGAAGGAGGAGGAACAGGAGATATTCCTCTATTGTCCTGGCAATGAAGTACTCAAATTACAGGAGATATACAAGTGTATGTGTTGCCATAAAGCTGTCTACAGCAATCCGATAATCATCTCAGGGCTTGCGCCACTTCATTTCAGGACAGCAAATTTTATTATGCAGAAGAGATTTCTTTTTTGCTTTCCTTTCATGATTTTTTTGTTCTTGTTAGTTTTGCGTGTGTAGACTTTGTAGGATATGTAGATGTCTAGATATGGTCGCATTAAAAATAAACTATACCATATTGTTCCTCTGCAGAAGGAGGAGAGGCGGCAGAGCCTCCAGGGCCTGAGAAGGTTCTTCACAAAAGACTGGTTCCGCATACAAAAACGAGACGATGTCTAGCAACGACACACTGCTTGCAGATTCCCGAGAAATGCTAGATGGCTTTTTTCCCAGAGTTTGCAGCTAATTTGCTGCCGGCTATAATAAGGCTTAAGCCTGGTGGTAATAAACGCGGTTTTTCAGCGTTTGCCAAACAGAATCTTGGCTTGACTTTCGTTTACTTTTGGGGGTAAACAAGGCGGTTGAGATGGAGGCTTTGATCCATTCCTCAAGTTAATTAAAATTTCATCTAGCCAGAGGTAAGCACGCCGACTTCTTGGGCTACAAAGACATTTCCAGGAATGCAGCAGCAGCAGCATCCTTCTGGCTGCTCAAACTTCATGTTTTATTCAATTTCAACTGTTGCGACTGCGAAACTAACTAAACTAAAGTTGTGAACTACGAATTCCAGCCGCAAAAGCGGTTTCAAATGCATTAAGTTGGCTTCGGTTGCCGCATATCTTCGTTATTGCCATCATCATTATAGCCTTCACCATTATGGCCATCATTCAATTCAAGTTGTGTCACTCCACGTTTACTCGTTACCGTCTTCGATTTCAATCAATGTTCAGGTTCAGAGCAGCTTATTGAGTTCTCCGCATTCCTGCCTCTCGTCTCCGCCATTTCATCCTTTCAGCGTGGAGCTTTTGTTTTCCCTAACCTAGCAGGGAGTTTTCCGAGGCACACAAAAAGAAATCCATTGAATAGGGAGCGGAGAGTTAAGCCTTCAGCAGTTTATGACGCGTCAGTTTCAATGAGTTCGTGCCTCAATGGATCCCTCCAATGTCGATGATAATGGTGAGGATGATGATGATGGCGATGATGATGTTGCAGCTGCTGTTGAGCGGAGATTAAATGGAAAATCGTTTGGAAAATATATGTATTTAACCAGTAGAAGGATCAAGTTCACTCGACTCGCAGATTACCCAAGCAACGAGCATAAATCGTGGAATTATAAAATGTGAAATTGGAGAGTATTCTGAATACTGATTGAGCTCTGATTGTTACAATGTATGAGGTCTTTACAGAGACTTGAAGCTAGCTGAAGGGCTTCGTTAATGGAAGTGAACTAGCTTTGGGTTAACTAAAACCTTATATAAAATCAACATAACTAAACCATATTCTTTCTACAGAAAATTCCTCTATTATCATCCATTTCCATAGTATTCCTGGGTAACTTGAGAACATATATTTTACCTGCAAATAAAAGAAAGAAAAAACTCGAATTAGTAATTGATATTCTTCCAATTAATTGAGACTAAATGCAACATGGCTAGCATAACCTCAATGTTCTTTTATGTTAACACATAACCGCCCACCCCACCCCAGTTACATGGAAATCGATAAACGAAGCTCGATTACAGCCCCGATAAGATATGATATAGTATTTATGTACAATACCCACTATGTGCAAGGCTGGGCCGCCATATTGATAGCTCTACCGAAGTGTGTCAAAGAGCGGCTGCCATTGGAAATTATAAATCAATTTCCACGCATTCACCGCCGATCGGCCGTGATAAGATTGCCTCCGCCGGCAGGGGAAAAGGTCGGATCATGGGGCTTTAGCATAATTACGAAACCCGACGGTCGACAGGGCCGCGAGGAAAGGGCAACTTAAGCGGCTTACTCTGCGCTAAGACCGTGTCTCAGGTTGTCTCTCCACGAACATGTGGATGTGTGTGGGCATTCGGGGTCCGTATGTGATGTTTTAATTAAAGCAACCGACGACGACCACGACGACAACTGTCCGGTCCAAGCGTCGCCAGTTAGCAGGCACCACTATCGGTCAATAACTTGGCCCAGGCACGCGCCACACACAGGTAAACTTCAGTACCTCAAACAAGAGCCAAGGGAGGCACAGAAAAGTCAAGTGAAAGAGATTAATGGAGAAGGAGCCTCAGAACCATTAGTTTTCTTTTTGCTTCTCTGCTTAGAATGTAAACGTTTGTTTAATCAAAATATTCTAAAGACTTAGTATTTATTTAAGAATTAATTTAATTCCCTGGATAAATGTTTGCCTTAGCGAACCTTCCCTGTATCTGCTCATCTGTCCGGTTCTGTCTGGAGTTTACTTTGGGCTTAGCCAGAGTCAGGGCATAAAAGAGTTGCTTGATTGCTGGGCAAACGAAGCTCCAATTGAATTTTACTCGCCATCTAACCCGGAGAATGTCCAATTATTCGAGGACAAACGAGTTTTTTGCATGACCGGAAAGAAATAGGGATTCCTGGGAGCGGCTTCATCCACATCCATTCCATTTAATTGCGGCAATCAAATGGTTTTCGGGGCGGTGCCACCTGGGAAATTCCCTCTGACGCATATATCATTTCATTTGCCTTTAATTTGACACATGATGTGGGGGCATTTCTGGGGCCTCGGCTCCTTCCTGTTGCTGCCATTTGCAAAATGGCCGCCGAGGACGTCGCAGTTGTCTAACAAAATGGCCGCCCCGACGTCTTCCGCTTCCCATTCCGCCCGTGAAGCCCATATACTCACAGACCCGCGCCCAGAGTTCATTGGTTTCTGAGCGGCATTTTTCACTTGCTCTGGCAAATGACTTTGGCCACATGCTGGGGCTCACTTTTCGCCCAGTGACTCCCCCGTTTTTGCCCAGCATTTTCCCCCCAATGTTTTCCCTGCTTTTCCTCGCCCCAAGCAAGTCGCTAAGCTGGGCTAAGTTGAGCGCTTTTCCGCTGCCGGCGTTGCCTTTTCTTTGTCCTTTGGCATCCAGCGACAACGAGGACGTGGCTTGTTGCGCAGCGAAACTTTTGCATTATGAAATTGTAAATGTTGCCCAACCGGCAGCCAGCAATGTACACCAAACAGCCAGGAAAGTGTCTTTTTTTATAGAAAAGGAAAAAAAAACATTAAAAAAAATATATATCTAAAGCTAACTTTTCTTTGTGCATATATTTTTTACACATAAAATATACAACTATCTTAAAAGCAACTTTTTAATTATTTCCTTCATTATACAAAAAGTGTGGCCAAAAGAATATGTGATGCAAGAGAATATAACACAAGGTCACACTGTTCTTTTTATTATACAGAGTATATAATTGCTTAAAGCTTTGATTTTTTTAACCATCAGATTTGCTCACTAGTGTTACTACGCACTTCTTCCGCCTCGAGCTGTCCGAACGTTTTAGAAAAATCGTTTTGCAGTTTGCCAAGGAGAAAAACAAACTTTTCACCCCCTTAAAATGAATTTTCATCTATGTGTGTATTTGGTTTGTGGTATGAGGAATTAAATTCTTATCTTTTGTTCAAAGTTTTTGCACAGCATTTGTTTTAGGAACTGATGCCATTGCCTTGGCCAGACTTAAGTGGATTTATCTCAAGCAGAGCACAAACATATATAAGAAATTTCGATTTTTACGTTGAATTCACTTTGAGCTAATAAAGAATATAATTTATTTAGAAATTTCCTATTTGTGGTTATGATTAAACTAATTAAAAAGTTGATTTCAGTATTTGTTTAGCAAAGTTTAAGCTCTATATAAAACAGTTTAAAAAAATATATTCGGGTTTCCGTCCACATTAATGTCAAAATCTGCATAAATAATGCCAGACCACACTCCGTTGGTGGCGAACTTAATATTGAACCTGTAACTATCCTTGGGCAATGGGACTTTGGCAAACATTTCATCGGCTAAAACAAAGTCCTTCAGGATGATGTCGTGCTATAAAAATAATAATTCATTCACAGTTTGCGGATCAAATAGAAGAGTACTCATTTACATACGTTAAAAGGACAGGTGTGATTTAAATTGACGAAGTTCCGTATGCCTAAATAGAAAAGGTGGAAAACATTCAGAGGGTTCGGGTGCTTCATGTAGCGGCAAAAGTCCACGGTCACGTTGTACAGGAAGGGACGGTATCCTGACACTTTCTTCCAGGTGCTGAAGTTTATCTTAATAGTTTTCAGTGGCAGTTTCAGGAACTTCAAGTGTGCATTTGCTCCGATGATGCCACGTCCCAGGACTTTGAGGCGACACACGGGAAACTCCAAGACTGATTTGTCTAAAATCTCGCACTTTATGTTCGTGTGTCGGGTTTTAATATCTCCACTACACTTGAGAGTAACAAAAACTAAGGCCAGAACTCTGACCGCCACGAACTTCATGGCGAAATGATGATTGAACTATGATTTAGTCTGGTGAATTGGCAATCAGGAACAATTGGAATTATTTCGCAATTTATTACAGATTTGAATAGGTTGCTCATTTATTAATGTAATGCGACTGAACGATATAGCTTTAAAATCTTTACAATCCATTTAACATTTTCTTACTTAGAATACGTCAGTTTAAATTAGTCAAGAGGTTTTATTAATAATAACAGGAATTTTTTAAATACTGTAGTAAATTCGAACCAATGGTTATTATTTTCTTATGTTTTTTTAAACTTTGATCAACCAATTAAATGGCTATAAAACTGGCAGGAGTAATAACTTGAGATGTGAAAATTGATTGCATTATTATTATTATTATGTTAATACTACTAATTTTTATTTCTTTTTTATTAGTATTTAGGTGTAAAATTGGTGATCTTTTAGTTTTAAAAGCTTTTAGTAATGTCTTTATTATAACATCACAATTACTTTCCATGAAATGTAAATTTAACGTTAATTATTCATAAAATATGATCAGCCCTTTCATTAATGGGTGCCCACATTAATGTCTTTTCTGACCAGCTTTTATAGCAAAGCAAAATATTTTATGTAATCCGTTTACAGGTTATACCTATATTTTAGTGATTCCTTTATATATTGTTTTTTTATTATTTAAACATAGAGGTCCATGTAGGAATAATTGATCATCCCTTCCATATTCCTGCTCCACATAATTTAATGGAAAACATATCCCAAGACAAAGTCCTTTAGAATTAAGTCACTCTGCTTGAAAAAGGGTTACTTAAGAGGAAAAATCATACAGAGGGATCTAACTCTCTTACAACTGTAGGATTCCTACAAAGTTCCCATGACTAGTTTCGAAAATTATAGTATTATTTTTCTATATTCAACGGAGTTTTCATGCTTCCTATGCTTTATAGTCGTAAAAATCCCAGTTTTCCAGTCGCCCAGTCTAGACAGGGTGATTCACTGGCTGAGAGATTAAAGTGCATTTTCCGGAGACTCATAATGATCCGGGCCCTATGCCAATTTCCCTATGCGAAGGGAGGGTTTTCTCTAGGCACGTGTGCGTGTAAATATCCCTTTTTGCCTCTGTTTTCTAGTTTTCTATATATTTCTCTTGTTTTCCGGGTTTTCCCATCCATCGCCGCCGCCGCCGCCCTGTGAACTTATGCATCGCTGCGCTTTGACAATCCATAATCCCCAGGCAGTAAAAATATGGATTTCATTTCATGTTCCATATTTTATGGCCGCAAAAGCGAAATGAGAGCGAGCGCTTGGAAATGAGGAATAGTTCCTCCCAGTGCTAATGGCCAGTTGTTAAACTTTCAAATTGATCCATGAATTTCACAGTCGGATGCGGCCGTGGTGCACGCATTTTCCGGGCCCTCTCGTTTGATGTTTTCTTGGCCCCCCGACATGTGCCGTATAAAAAACCGAGGGGCCGCCGCTCCCAAGAATCGGGTATAAATCGTAGTGTCAAAGAGTGCTGGAGAATATAAATTTATGATTTATCGAAAGCATATGCGTTACCTCCTACAGGAAGTGCCCATCGACTCGTAGACTTTGTGCAGAGGCGAGTATTTCCCAATTATTATTAGCATTTTACAATCGCTTGGGCATGTTTCGAATGGTTCTTTAGCGCACATTTCAAAGACCACACCCCCGAAAAATGAAGAAAACATCGAAAACATCGACTACATCGACAGATGTTTCAAATACCAGCTGGCGATTCTCGGGGGATCCCACCAGGAGTCAAGTTGAATTTGTCCCAGTCAAGTGACAAGGATTTCGAGTGGAAAGTTTGGCCTTTTCCAACTCACCAAATGTGTATTTGAACAAACTGCACAATTAAACCAAAATTAAGCGGAAGTTGTGGACGGCAGCTGCTGCTGGAGGTGTCGGAAGCACTATCCAAAAATAGCCCGAAAATTTAAAATTAATATCTGACACTGACTTATGTGCAGGTTAAGTGTCGCTGACAGATTTTGACACATTGCGAGTATGGCAGTGCCACCTATCGAAATGGATATGGAGAAAAGTGTGTTGGGGTTTCTGTTAAATCATTGTTGTGGCTTTGATTAGGGCCAAAAAATGCATTGTGAAAGTTGATTGAGCCGGGGGAAATGAGCACTTCTTTAATTAACATATGCTGCGTTATTGTTGTTTTTGCTTTCTTTGAACACCTGCTGCGGTCTGCAACTTTTCCCAACCAGAGCGTTTACGTGTTTGTTGTTTCTTTTGGTTACCATTTTTGCTGTCTCTGGTTGCCTAACAAATTAATTTCATATTATGTCCGCCCGCTCGGTTATCCACAGTTGAGGGTAACACAATAGAACGTCAGGAGAGACTCTATTTGAGATCGAAAAGATGCGAGAGTCCTTTAACAATTCATTATCCAACTTTAAATTTGAAAATTCAAGTAGAAAATTGTATTTTAGTTTATAATGATTAATAACAAATTTAGCTCATAAAATATATTATTTAAATAAGCCCGAAACGGGAGCATGTGTTCTGCTGAAGAGTCTAAGTTAAAGCTGAAAAAGCTGCGATAGTTTTTTAACAGTAGTTTTAAAAGATTTTTGTTGAACACCTTCCAACTTTATGTTTGTAAATTTAAGAAGAAAATGAAAAATAACAACAAACAAACAAATTTGACACCTAAAATATATTATTTAATTTAGTAGAAGACGAGACCATGTTTTACGTATAGTCTTAATTAGAGCTGGTAAAACTTTAATAATTCTTTAACAATAGTTTTAAAGATTTTTTTTACCACCATTAAACATTATAAGTCATTTAAATATATTAGAAAATGATTTATATCAAATTAAACTTATTAAACTTTAAATTATTAAATAAGGCACGATTAAAGATCATGTTCTGCTGAATAGTCTCAAATAAAGCAGCTAAAATTTCGATATTATGTAATCTGTTTAACTTTTTTGAGTTCGTTGAATAGTTGAAAGATATTTTTAGTTTCTTTAAACGATATTTTTATAAATTCTTTAAAAATTATGCATACAACGGATTAATATAAGAATATACCTCCTAAGATATAAAAAATCAAATAAATGCTGCTATCTATCAAACAGGTCTGAAGTCCCTGATCGAAACTAGTACAGCAATAGTTTTAAGATATGTTTAGTTTTTTCATCGATATTTTTATAAATTCATTTAAAAATGATGTAAAAAACTGTTTAAAATAAAAATACACCTCCTAAGGTGTCAAAATATCAAATAAAAGTCCCTTGCTGCTATCTATCAAATCCCCAACTGATCATTCATATCATCATAATGCAAAGAGTGCCTCAAGGGCTATTATTTCGACCCTGGCTGTAAATGAACGTTTAGTTCATTTGGCTCTCGGGTTCCGTGTGTGTGAGTGTGGGATGGGACAGACCAACAAACTATCCTATCCCATACCATCCTTCCTTGAGCAGCAGTTCCAATTGAAATTAATGTTTTATGGTTTCTGCAGCGACCGCACACAGACACAATAATGACGACGAAAAGGGAAAATACGACAGCTGGACATCCGAGGAAGGGGGCGCAGTCATTTCAACAGTTCTGCGCCTTCTGCTATATATACACTCGATTTTCCTAATGCCAATTTGCCATGGAGAGTTTCCTGCAAGTGACAAAAGAAAATGCCACTGCCATGGGATGGACTTTTCTTTTCCTTTCTTGCCCTTTTTTCTCAACTTCTCCTTCGTTCGGTCTGCTCTTTGTTTCGCTTTTGGCCATGGCAAATTGGACATTCTTCTTCAAATTTCCTGTTTATGCTCCATAAAATCCATCGAAGCGTTTAATATTGGCAACTTAAGTTGGTGGAAATAAAGGAAGCCGGCAGGAACAACGTGCCAAGTACGTGGTCTGGGATTCAAATTGCTTTCTGTTGAGGTATATGTAAAGTGAGGGATGCGACTGGCATTGAATTTATTTGCTGTCCTCTGAGTCACAACAGTCAGTCAGCTGTTTGGTGGGATATCTACTCAGAGACCGGCTTTAAGTGAAAAAGTTTGCCAGAATTTCAATTTATCATGAGGCAAAGTTGACAGCTCTAATTTGATGAAACGCTTTGCATAATTTTTATAAGCGGTCAAAGTTACATAAACAACATTTTGAGGAATTAAAGAACACTTGAGAAGAACAAATTTATTATTTGATTTTGGGAAGCTCCAAAAAAAGCCTGAAACCTCTGCACTTTCCCATCAAAGATTTATTTGATTTAATAGTCTGCATAAAGATACAAAATTCTAAATTGCTTTCAAGTTTGTGAAGCTGAAACCTGAGTAAATTGCAGTTCAAGAAGCTGAGCTGCCACTGATAACTGGAAACTGAAAGTTTGCTTTGCAAAGGAGAGACAGCCATCATAATCATAGTTGTGATTTTTTTTATACTGGCATATCAGTCCAAGTGGGTTTGGTCCGGCTGGGGGGATTATGCAACTTGTCTGGGGCAGGCAGCAGCAGCAGCTGGAAAATGCCGCAGTTGCAGTTGCAGTTGCATTTTATACATTTTGCATCTCGCAGTGGCATTTTGCAGTTGCATCCCACGCACGGCTTTGGCGACTGGCGCCTGCCCACGTTTAGGCTGTTAATTGAATTTTTCATAAATATATATGCACATGTACTACATACAACAATAATAACGAAACTTATCGGAAAACATTCGCAAAATGTTGACCAAAAACGGGTTTTTATTTTCGATTTGATCAAATTTATGTCAATTTCAGAAAGTGTTAATTGCTCTTGACGTCGATTTATGTGCGGCATAATATTATCGGGGGGATAATGATGGACAGACAGTGCATAACAAGTGCATACTTAGTGGCGCATTAGCTGGGAAAACACTCTGAAAAGCTTGGCTAACCATGGCGAGGATTTGCATAAATTCTAAATGGGAGGGACTCTTTTTGGGTAAAATAAATTCTGCTTACATAGAGTGTCATTCGGTTGATTTATATTTGATGAAAATGGAATTGAATATGAGTATGCGGCGTTGGTTTGTTATTTAATGTAATTCCCCCATGATTTCAATTCGGTTTTATGTATTTTTATATTCCCTTTTAAAATTAAGCTGAAAGAATTCAGAGAATTTTTGGGTAGAAAGCGATTAAAACCGAAAATACCTAAAAGATCCAACACACATTTTCTCGCACGACAAAAATTCCTTTTTCAATAAAAATTTCCCAATTTAAAAACTTACGTAAAAGTATCCAGTGCCCATTTATCATCATAATTTACCCATTATCAAACTTAATGTTGATGCTTTGTGTGTGCACTCACCTGCGAAAGAGAAGAGAAAACCAATTAATGAATAATGAGTTCTGTAGTTTTGTCGAATAGAGCAAAAGTTATAAGCAGCCATTATTCAAACAGAATGCGTTCACACCTTCCACAGACGCACACAGACACTCTCGTCAGCAGCTAACTTAATTTTAAGGCCATAAAAGTTTTCACAAATAATTTCTTCTCTTTTATTTTTTACACCCACTCGTAGGGGAAACTTTGATAAGACACAGCCAGAATTTTGTGCGCTTCAGCTGGCAACAAATTATGAAAATGAAAATGAAAATGAAAAATGCCATCAAAGCAGCGTAAATCATCTGACTTTGACATGCATTATTATTTACGGCAAGGGTCGACCCTAAGGCAAAATAAAAGGGGGGAAAACACATTACTCTTGACTGCTGTTGTTAAGTACAAATCAGGTGGCCATAAAGGTGTACGAAACAGAATAGATAAGTTGACTATTTATGACAGCCTGATAATTGCTCGAATCGAGGCATTAAAATCACTGTTAACGGCTTAAATGTCCAATTTAAATAAATATTTTCGTGCAAGCACCCACAGAGAGAATAGTTCTCCCATTATGAATCATCAGCGGAAGGATGAGCAGGAAAAAACTGAAAACATTTGCCATTTGACTTCTGTCCCGGGTTCCCGTTTCTGAGTTTTATGGCATTTTATTTTAGCTCTCGGAAAACCCCACACAACACACACACATCCCCTCAAAGGCCCTCTGCCACTTCTCCCAATGTCTCGACGCTTGGCCCCGTCAAAACAACATTTCTGCGTTGGGCAACCGCAGAGAGTCAAGCAAACAACAGCGTCAGCGACAACCACTGCACTTGGGGAAAATTGTCTCAAAATATTTGGGAATTTTAGGTGAAAAAATTAAGATAGTTTTGGTCTCAAAATAATATATATTTCATATATAATTTAACCAAGTTTGAAAGAAAAATAGGAAGACACTGGATAACCATTGGAATGTATCTATAAGTAAGGTAAGGTTCTAATAAGTCTCTCAAGTCAAGTAATCAGTATTTAAAAGGAAGCTTACTTAGGAGCTGTTTATATAGATTAATATCTTTATATATATTATAATTGGAACATACTTAGATAGCATATAATGAATATTGTATAAGAGTAAGGTAAATTGTGCAATTTAACATAAGAAAAACCTTACAACCTTCATATATTTGCATCCTATCTATTATAGAATTCAGATTAAAGATCTTAAAGATCTTAACTCATCTCAATTGTGTTATAACATTACCTTTTCTGAGAACTGTTAGGTAAGGAACTGGTTGTATATAGATACATCTGTATATATATTATTACAGTACAATATTATTGCAGTAAAATATTATTACAATATTATATTATTACCATACACTCAGCTCTAACTTAATAAGGTCTTTTGCAACCCTCATCTATCTTGATCCTATTTGTAATAAATTAAAGATCCTTAAAGATCCTAACTCATCTAAACTTCATAACATCCCATCTCCCACATGTTTTGAATTTCTTAAAAAATTTTCCCCTGTGCACGAAATACACTATGGAATATATATAATAAAGTGAAGCTGTTGAGAGCCGCGTTAGATGACGATGACGATGCTCACAGCTCGAGCTCGAGGGATGGGGATGGGAATGCGGATGAGGATGAGGCTGCGGGGTTGAGAGTGTAGTAGGGTCGCCCAAGTGAGGGAGGATTGACTGTGTGGCAAGCGTCTGTTGCAAAATCGAAAAAATATTGTGCGTTAAGAGGGATGGTGGACTGGGGCAACAACAGCTGAGCCCAGGCCGTCGAAGGAGAGAGCAGCAGGGGGTGATGAGGGTGGAAAAATCGATAAATGCCTCGAATGTATGAATTATGTGTCTGTGCACGCCCTGTCCTCCCAGCTTCCCCCTCACCATTCCCTGCTTCCTAGAGACTCAGCTCGGATTCTTCATCGGGTTAAGTTCAAGTGGCAGCTCATTGCACTCCGGCCAGAGAGATACATTTTACAATTTCGCATTTAATTTTCCAGAGCCGGTCGGATTGGGTTTTATGGCCCGGCAGCAATTGGCGCCCACACGCGCTGCTCTCGCCTGGATTCTGTTGCAAGACTGGACGACATGGGCCACACACTGCCCACGCTGGAGTGGAGTGGAGCTGCATGGAGTGACCGCATTAGATAGCCAAAAATCCCTCCCGGCCAGAGCCATGAATGTTTTGGCAACTCATATGCAAATATGCAGTCGGTCGTCTGGCGGGGAGCAGGAACGGGGACACAGGCCGAGTGCCGGTGGGTAAATCAATGAATGTGTTTGGACAAGTGTATGTGGCCATTGTGTCATCAAAATCCCTTACACCATTTCCAGAGATCCCCGGGGCATTAAGCCATAAGATACGAATGCTCATGCATTTTGCCAGAGCCATTTGAACTTCATGTCTATTTTATGACCAACAGTTAGTGATGGGAAACAGAAAGGATAAGTTATCCTGGATAACATATTTAAATAGTACAAATTATAACATATTGTTCTTATTAATTATTTTTTATATCAGAAAATCCTCCAGAAACTTGTGATTTAATCTATACAAGTAAAGCCAAGGCTAACATTGGTAATAAATTGGTTTAAGGTTCTTATTGCTCATGGATCCCCACTGGTCATAACCGCAAACTGCATTATTTGGGCCATAAACAAACCCCAAGACTTAATTAAAATCGAATGGTGGGTCTCAGTCTTCCCAGAGGGAAATCGTTATCTCGTTTATAAATTAAGCAGCGGAGAACAGTTGAACTTATAACCCAGAGCTGTTGGGGCTGCCGCTGCCCCTGCTGCTGGCCACAAAACCAATTTGGCCGTGGCCAACTGGCAACTTTCATAAATAGAAAGCGTTTCTGGGATGCATTGCATATCCAATTGGTAAATGCTGATACGATTGTCTGGATTGTGTGCCTGTCTGTCTCACTGTCGGTCTGCTTTGGCTTCATAGATGGAAAATAAGAAAATAAAATAAAAACACTCGCTGCTGGCGTTGCCAACAATAAATTTTTCATGCTCGACACAAACGCACCATGTACGTACATACAACACATATTTATTTATGACAGCACACGCAGGCGGCAGGCAGGTCGAGTTCGATTCAAAGTTGACCCCCGAAAAAGTTATCTATGGATCGACGACGTCTGCGGTTTCTCCCGCTTGCCACATACGAGCTGATAAATGGAAAATCGAGCGCAACGATCCGATTCCGAGACGCAAGTCGGTGATAAGGCAATCAATAAGGCAAACAACTCGGGGTTTATTGAACCCCCCGGGTGCCCCGGCAGCCCCTTGGAAAATAAGGGAACCCAAGCCCATTTCACCTTCACTCACTCCATCTTGCCGCAGTGCAATTAAGTGGATTTTCGTTTATTTTTCGATTGCAGTTCCCCTTCGGGCCGAAGCCTTGTTTACTTCTTGCTTAATGGTGACTTACGCTGCGGTTCGATGGGTTTTTGGGGCCTCGCTAAATTGCCAGTTGTATATCGTAAATATGTTGGTTTAGGAATCAGTTACAATCATATTTAGATATGATAATGCTGTAAATATTTGCAAGCGAATCAATGTCCTCCGAGAACCCAGAACCCAGTACCCAAAACTTGAGCCCCACATGGGACTGGGTGTCAACCAAAATATTTGTGGGAAAATATTTACACACGACTAATGCCGGAGACTCAAGGTGGCTGAGAAAGATTTGGACAAAATATTTGTGCGTGTAAACAGGCCTCGAAGATGATGATGATGGTACGTTCTCTTCTCGGGTTAAATTGAAATTCATTCCCCGTCTGCGGGAGCGTGACCGATCCCGATCTCCTTACTTATAAATGATTTGATTGACATCAATAATTGCATGTACATACATTTCCATGCAATCGTTGGCTACCCAAAAATATAGGAATGGTAAATGGTAAATGGAAAATGGTAAATGGAAATGATGTAGAGAAGAAGCCCTAACAATTTGCATATGTGTCGTCTCTAGCGACAACGACGGTGTTTGCATGAAAAATAAACAGAGCTCTGCTGATTGACGTTGAACGTTCTCGCCAAGCATAATTAAATGTATTTGATGCGGATGTTCTCGTGACTAAGTACTGTGTATTTGATGTTATTTTTATTTGTCAGATACGAGGATATGTTACGCTTTAGGGGGGAAATGTAGAGGACTTCAAGGATTGGTTTCAGGCAGTTAAGTAATTTAATTCATATTTGAAAAGGTGAAACAATGAGCACACTTTGAAAATTAAATAAAACTTAAATGGAATTTACAAACATAAACCCTGTTTGGTACTTTAAATGAAATTTTCTGTATGTTGTTTAGGGATATCTCTGGAATTTATATGGTAAAGTGGAATATTCTTTACTACTAACAGATAAATGCTTTGAAATTAACTGAAACTTTTCGGTTTCTTTTAAAATAATTTAAAATAATAAATTCTCAACAAGTTTGTCTTCTTTTAAAAGTAAAATGACTTTAAAAAAACCCTCTTTAAACGCTTCCTAACATAATTCCTATTAAGTCTCAAATGTTTATCTAACTTCGCATTTCACGAGGTATTTGACAATCGTTTCCCTGTAACATTGCTGCTCCATTCCTTCGCCTGGTTATTCTTTTTCAGATCTCGTCTCATCAATCACGTTTTGGCAGCTCCACATGCCTTCCATCTAGCTGCTCCGCCGCACAGCGCACAGCACACGGCACTTCCCTCTCAATTCCCGTCTACGTGACTTCCGACTCTTAGCTTGCCCATTTGTCCCGCGAGCTTCGGAATCCAGCCTGTTCTCCCTGGTGCTGCGGTTGGTTCCAGACCCCAGCAAAGCCCCCAGCTTCTTCTCCTTCTGCCCACACCGAGGTGCATTTATCTACTTTGCTGTTGTCATGTCGAACACTCGGCAGAAAAGTTCAAGTGCGGGTCCGGGTCTGGTCCCGCGCCCCTTTCTTTTTATTTTCAACATTTTTTGCCCTGCAATTTCACGCTTGTCGGGTCGAGTTGGCGAAAAAGTTGGTCTCTTTATATTGTCAGCGTTAGCGTTACCTGGCGCTAACTTCCACCCTTGTCGTGTGAAATTTACAAACATCAGCCAAAGTGTCGCCGGCAACACAAAAGCTCATTTGTCGAATGAAAGTAAAATCAGCTTAGAGGCCAAACTACTGTGTGCACAGTCATGAGCGGGTTAAGTATCGCTCAAGCTGTGTGAATAACTTTATGGAAGCATCATATCGGAGGCACTTCAAGTGCTTCCCCCTTGGACGGACTCACAACTTAATTAGATAAATGCCGGCGCACTGACAGCCTCCTATCCTCTGTTGGGTTTTCTAATTTTCTAGTTGTAAAGTGATCCGAGCGCGCCCACATACTTTGCCCTAACTATCACCGTCATTATGATGCCCATCATCGTGGCTGATGCAGTGAAGAGGCCCCTCCTGCCGCCGACTGACATCATTTTATGCTCGACATTCAATTAGGAGTAGGTGTAGGTGCCGTCATCCTCCATCATCCTCCCCGGGAACTGCGGAACTACTCGGGCGAATGCAAATTGTGAGCAGACAAAAGCAATTTGTGTCATTGCCAGCAGGCAGATAATACAGTTGGGGTCAACATAATGGTATTTAGAATTTAATTGAATTGGTTTTAGAGGTCAATTTTAAATTTTAAGATTATTTCTGGAGATGTGCTCGAGATCAAGTTGAATTAATGTACAGAAAACGAGCAGCTTTCTGGTGTGTAAATGTTTCTTGCCTAGAAACCTCATCAGTATCACTTTCCTGAGGATAAACTTCCTTTCTAAACCGATTTTGACACAGAAAAAAAGATCTAAAGAAAAATTAAGACTTATACCCAAAGAAAAGTCTATAGTTCTCGCAAAATATCTCTTTTAAAATAGACTCAAATTAGTAAAAGAAGTATAGCACACTCTTTTGTACTCATAATTAACGCTATTGTTGTGACCACAGCTGTACCTGACTCCTCAACAGCTCCATTGGGTAGAATGAGAGGGACCTGGGCTATGCAGATAGGAGACACACACAGAACTTGTACTTTACCACCTCATTACGAGATTTGCATATTTGCATCTGCCATTGTCTGCGATTCTGGAGAACAAAAGCCGTGAACAGACAATGGCAGACAGCAGCCTCCTCCTCGACTCAAGGATATTTGCCTCTCAGAAAACTAGACCTAAATTTAGAAAACCACCGAGGAGAAAACGAAAACAGTGTCTGAGGAAACACGACTGCTTCTTCCTGCACCACAACTTTCGAGCGAGTCAAGTGTTTTGCCACTTTTGATGCTAAATCTTAAAAGCCGAGAAGATAACTACTGTTAGCTGGTTTGTTGAAGTTTGCGGTCTTAAGAACCACTCGCCTGTCAAGTGTTCCTTCATAAAGTCGCTTACCTAATGGCCAAGCGCGCTGAAATCATCGCTGGCTCGCTGGTTGCATTTTACAGGATTTTATTGCAGATGTTTGTGGTGCCGTTTTCCGCTTTTCCGCTCCACTCAGCCCCATTGACAGCTCAATTCGCGGAGACGCCACCCGGCTGCGGCAGAATGTGGAAATGTGCGGCGGATAATTGCCATTAATCAGGCGAGTCCACACATGGTCATGGCACGTCATAAGCCGCACACAACTGCACACCACATCTAATCCACAGTCCCGAGAAGAACAAAAAGTCCGGTCTTTGGGTTCAACATCTCGGAGGGAATGCAGGCCGTGCGGGGGGGGCAAGGGATTGAAAATCGGATTGGTAATGGGAATGGGCTCGGACTTGGGCTTGGGCATCTATGATATATGCAGCACTTAGTACCTACTTAAGTTGCGCGAACGCGGACAACGCTTCTGATAAGATCACACACAGCTGGCAATAGCAAAGGCCAAAGCGGTTTGTGGTTTAAAGTCGGCATAGTGGCACAAAAGCAGTTAAGAGTTAGCATATCTAATAACGAAAGTGAGCAATGCAGTAGATGTTAAGATGTTTCTTCTAAAGCAATAGCAAAGACAGCGATACGGCTCGAAGGAACAACGACATTGCGACAAGGAAAAGATCAGGACACCACGATAGATTTTCTAAGATAAAATAAAGTTAATGAAGCTAACAGTATAAACAGAAGGATCTATGTTACAATAAGAAAATTACACATCTGTTTATAGATTAAATAGCAAAAACCCCAAGGTTTCCCTGAATTTTAAATCAGCAAAAAGTGCGAATTAGTGGTGAGCTCATAAAACCAACAGTAAGTGACTAAATCAAATAGAAATTCATAGAAATCACACATTGCTTAGCTAACACCTTGAGGGAATCTCCTGACCACCGATTCCAAAGTTCGAATCCAAACCACTGTGCCATTCTCCCCCACCAAAAACTGAAAACTGCAAACCACGACTTTGACTTCGACAACGACAACGACGTTGAACGTCGAACGTCGACGACTACTGGTGGCTGGCTGCAGACTCGTAAGTGGTATAAAGTACGTGCATTTTGTAGATAATAATAAAATAATAGCAGCGGCTGCTCATTCGGCTGGAGTCGAGACTCTTGGCGCTTGGATCGGAGCGGATAGGATCGATTCGGATCCGATTGGATAGCTGGATAGTTGGGTCGGAACAAAGCACAGCGTCTGCGTCGCGGTCGTGTGGCTGTTGTAACAAATTACTTTTGGCTGGGCCCCTCGATTTACCCCTGGTTTTACCCCGCCGCTTCCGCCGATCTTACTCAGACATTGTCGTCGCCATTGTCGCTGCTCGTTTTTCATGTTCTATTTTCCAGCGGCAGGCAATTGCAGCCAATAGATTAGCTTGGCCAGATAATTGCACAGCGAAAATTAGATCTATAGAGGAGGGGTTTTAAATATTTTATAAATGCCTTTTAAGACCATATGTTAACTGAAACATTAGGAAAATTGTTATAGAATTTTCTAATAAGCTTAAAATAAGCTAAAAGATCATTTTAAATATGATTGAAACATTTTAAATACCCTTATAAGTAAGATACTCTTTATATCTTTACTATATATTTCCCATGCGATTTCTAAAGATATTCAACAAAGTTTTCCCCAAGTGGAAAGCGGCTAGACAATAGGGGAGTGAGTTGGAGATGAGGCGGCCGCTTTTCCGTCGCCAATCAAGCGATCGATCTACTTTAAGGCAGTCGCATGGCCACAGTTTATCGCCGGCCAGCGACTGCATTTTGTTGACCGATAAGCCAGCGGTGCGGAGGGGCCACCAAGATGAGATGGTTCCACGAACGGAGATGGAGGGGCAAGAGCAGTCAAGTAAGTTCCAAAGCCAAGACCAACTTCATTTGCTTGCCGAACAACAACAACCAAAGCGAGCGACTTTTTTCAATTAATGTAGCCCATGGGCACGCGAAACCTGAAACCAGAAAATGCAAAAAGAACCAGAGGAGAGGTGGTTTGGATGCAGAGGATGCAGAAAGCTAAAAAACAATGCAAAAACTTTGTTTACTTTGCGCTAGCTTGTCTTATCGCTCGCTCCACTGGGCACAAAATAATTACCGAAGCTCGTTTACCCCGCTCCTACAGAGATTTTGAGGGAAAACAACAAGCCAAAGATGAAACACCCTTCAATCGATCGGATTATATAGAGAAATATTTAAGAAGTTCAAAAGATTCTACTAAAGAAACTGTGCTCTTAAGTCAAAAACAAGGTACTTTCCCTATACTACATATAAATCTTTCCCTCTGACAAAACATTTCAAGTTCTTCAACTAGGCTTCGAAGCAAACTTTTCTCAAGATCTGCACAAAAACCTTTGAGAGGGTATAAAACATCTGGTAAAATTGAGTTCTTTTAGCAGGGCGTGGCCAGAAAAAGATCTTGGGGCCTAGAGTTACCGGGCCTGGCCAGCACTTTGGCTAAATGACTGCATTTAAAAAACTGTTGCAGACTTCCGTTTCGCTCGTTTCTCTGCTTTTTTCGCCTTACTCACTCTCAGCTCGCATCTCCTGGAGGTGATTAAGTGCGATTCGAGGCGTGGAGGCAGATAATTTCTGATATTTTATAGCCCCGGTGTGGAGATGGAGTTGGAAATGGGTATGGGTTGGAATGGGAAATGGAGGAGCAGCCCCGCAGCAGAGGTGTGAGATTTGCGGGACAAGGCTGATGGCAGGCAGGCTCGTTTTAACGGCACTTTAAGCCACTCAGCACCGGAGAACAAGTTAAGTACCGGCACAGATCGGGAGAAACTATTCCGTGTCCTTCGGTGAAATGTGAGTCTGCCAACTACGGATCAACCCACGCACCTATGCAAATTGGGCCTAATCCCTAGGAGGTACTACAATGCCCCCGCAAAAAGTACAGAAATGCGAAACAAGATACACTTCTGGCCAGATACATTTCCTGTGTAACCGCCTTGAGATCAGCTCTCTTACACCCCGATTCTTCCCGAATATCTCCCTCACAAAACCCAGCAGCGTCCCTTCTCCATTTTGGGAGCTTTGGCCAGAATCTGGATTTTGTGGCTGCTGTTGCGTGCATTGAACTTTGAGCATTTTGGGTTGCAGAATCAGCTTCGGTTCGTTGTTGTTTCTGCCCTGTGTTCTTGTGGCGGGTTCAAGTGAATTATTCATGTTGTCATGTCGAATCGGAGGAAGGTGGAGGCAGGAAGGTTCGGGTTCGAAGCTGTAAACGAAATTGCATTCTGCCAACGCAGCAGCACATACACAGGGAATAAAATCAGGCACAAAAAATGATCAAAGAAACTAAGAAACATTCAAAGTCAACAGGATTGAATCGTTCAAATTAATAGAGAAAACTATGCTTATTTAATGGCTTGCTTAATTATTATTCTTTAGAAACTCTGTAAATATTTAATGAAATATTTCTCTCTGCGCATTACTGTAGCTGAGCTTGCAATACTGTTTTGCTGTTTTTGGTGTCGAGTTCGGTGGTTCCTCCTGCTGTTTTCCATAAAAATTCCCGCAACATGAGTTTCTCCCAAAAGTATATATATGCACATGCAACATCTACATGCTGACTGTCTGCCTCTGTTGTTTGGTGCCTTGTGAGAATTAAAATATAACACAATTTTGTTTTAATTAAATAACAAGACAAACTTTTGTTTAACCACACTTCTCTTACAAAAACTTTATTTGTGCGACTTACAAGGGACAAAAGCTGGCATTGTCTGACGCCCCTGAACAATGCAAATTTGTAAAAATAGGAGACGAGAAACAAGAAACCCAAGAGACCCGCTCAAGACACCTCACACCTATCAGTGAGAGTCCTTCGGGCTTCGGAACAAGACTCCCTCGAAAGACGAACAATTTCCGCTGCTTTGTCAACACTTCAAAGTGACGCCTGAGCTGGGAACACAATTGAGAGACTTTGCATCGGTTCGTAATTAGTCTGCATTCAGCGGCGAAGAAGTGACCTCATTCTGAGACCCTCTTCTAAACTCTCTCTTCCCCGGAACTCCATTTCTGTTTGGCTCATTGCGACACATCGCCCGGGGCTATGGCCACCATATGGAAATGTTTATTTTGACAAGCGCACCCTCGCCGGGAAAGCGGAAAAAAATGTGTGGCAAGGAAAATGAAGAAAAGGGGTGCGAAATTAGAATAACATGTCACTCATATATGGTATCACGTAATGCGGCTAAATATGCTATATGTATATGGCCACGGGGAAAAGCCAGGGAAAGCCACGCAATAGTGGCTCGCCCAGGACACGGAACAACACAATTGCCACAGTTCCCGAGCCAAGAGCGAGCGAGGAATTATGGCCAGAAAAGTGAAAACAAAGAACACCAACAAATAAACACGAAAATGAGAGCAGGACCTCTTGCACGTGAGTTTTTACACGGTAGTTTTACAGTACAGTTGGGTATGTTTTTAGAAACTTTAAAAGAAAATTACCTTAGGAACAAGAGCATTCATTATGAGTGGATACTAAGGACTTGGTAAGTATTAGAACTCAAGGAAGCACTATGAAAAGTTGTTAAATGTTACTTTCTTTCTTTTAAAGTAATTTGACTTTCACTGCCACGATTAAAAGTATAATTAACAGGTATTAAATGGTCGAGAGACCCCCGTAATCTATTGTTGTCACCTGCTTTTTTGTCTCCTGGTTACACCCATGTACGTAAAAGTATTTTTAATTACAGCCCCGGCATATAAAGCTTGGGGTTAGGCAAGGGAATGCTTTTAATTAAATCTGGCGCAAAGTCCTGCGACTTATGACATGCCATGACCCAAAATTTGTTCAAAGATTTTTCATTCCATTTGCATATGACATGCCCACCATATTTTACACCCAACCAACTTTTTTGGGGGGCCTTCCTTCCTGTGGGGAGCTGGCATTGATAAATTCCGTAGCTGATAAGGCGTTGTCTCCCCTTCAAGTAAAAACTCGACAAAAAAAGTACGCTTTTGGGGGTTGGTTTATTTTCCTTGGCTCGAACGAAGGACATTTAATTTGTTTGCATTATTTGCGCTTTTTGTGGTGATTCACAGTTTCCCTCCCTCGTTTCCAGCGATTATGTTTACTCTTTAGAATCGAAAAAGGCCAAATTGAAATATGATAAGCCCTTAAACCATCCCCGGCTTAGTTTCCCATCCGAATCAATCAGTTGATGTATTGTGCAGCTGCCTAACGATCTTTTTTAATCTCTATTTATGGGGGACCCTAACTTTGACCTGAAACTGTGGCTCATCCTGAGTCCTAATTGAATTTTACTTGCATTTGCTCTACCTGCCCTTACCTGATCCCTTAAGATCACTTGTTGGTCGAGAGAATGCCCTAATGATAATGGCCACCATTTTGTCTGGCCTGTCCTAATATCTCAAATACATACTTTGCTGTTTTCACAGAATACGGGTGTCACAGTCGGTGTTTGTTTTGGCTCACACCGACCGAGATCATTTATTGGAAAAGTCGTTGGCCAGGCTCAAATTCTTGTTGTGCAGTGCCTTGTTTATCTCGTTTCAAGCGAAGCTCATTAGTAATGTTCGAAATTCGAGGCACTATCGAGGAGATAAGCGTTTGGCAACCTTCTTGCTTTCCGGCTCTTATCTGGGGTTGATATGATGGCGGCCAATTACGGTGAATTACCCAGAGTGATTGTCACATGTGGCTGCTCGACCTGGAAAGGGTTTCGCGAATTTACGTCAACTTTACGAGAGCCTAAACGAAAGGTGAGGTGCGAAATACTGGTATGGTGTGGCTTATCAGCCGCCGTTGACATAAGCGTTCCAAATTGTGAGTGTTTTTGGCGCAAATATACCTGGTCTGTGGCACGTCAGCCAGACAATGGGTCGCCAGAACTGTACTAGCGATACTGCTGGTTTTTTTAGTCAAGCATGCTTGCTATAAAAAGATGCACCATTTGGACTTGAAGATATTAACGGGATGTGGAACCCTTACCCTTATGGATACCTCGCGAAACTCAAAATAGTAGTAAATCAGTTCAATACTAAAATAAACTAAAATTGTATTATCTAAATTTTACTAGACCCCAGTTAGTTTTGCTTTTGCTTTAAACTTAGCTATATTTATTGCTTTTATATAAGTTTTGAACAAAAGGTTAACGCTAGCTTCACAGGACATTACGAAAGTCAACTGATTGGTAACATCAATTAAACTTTTTTAAGGGAATTATAGGATTTATTTGTTATCATACTAAGAAAAAATACTTGGTGAAGAGGAACTCCTTTCCAGCTTCTGTATATTTAGCCCTTAGAAACCCCAATTAGCTATTTTTACAGTCGTTGAGATTGGTTTCGATCTGAAGCGATCTGATAGTCTTTTTTTAAACTGCATAAGCTAGTTTAGATCTGATTTCCAAATACATATATGCAGTTTCTGACTGCAGTTAAAGGTTAAAGAAATTAATCCCGATTATCCTGCAATTCAACAGCCACTCATATTTTGGAAAAACATTAAATTAATTCCCATATTTCATGGATCACTTCCTTACCTTGACTCCCCACTGTGCTTCCAATCAGCTGAAGTATCAGATGGCCGAAGATTAGCCAGCTCCACATATAGAAACCACTGCTGCTGATATTGTTTCTTCCCTCGCTGGCCATTTTCCTTGTGATTTTAGCGCTGATTGAACTGGAAACCGTCGTTAACGTTTGCAGGTAATTTGAATTTACCAAGTTTTTGTTTACAACATCTTGGCTCTCGATTTCCTTCCACTTTTTTTTGTGTATGTTTGTGGCTCCAATCGCCGCTTACTTCTCCTTTTCCTTTGCACTCACACTCACGCAGTCAACGCGCACAACACACATACGCACGCGACTAATGCTCACTCCACTTTTGTTGTGTATTCTTTGGCGATTTGTGCATGCTTCTTGTTTTTCTTATTCTGCGCCTTTTTTATCAATCGAATTTACGTTTACGCTTGTTTTGCCGGCATTCGCCGTTCGTTTTGCTGTTTCAGGTCTTTTTGTTGTTGTTTGGCTGCAAGCGGCGCATTTTTTACAACAACAACAGGAAATACTATCAACAAATTGCACACACACACGGACAATAGCGTTGTCCCTTTCTAGCCTGCGCCTGGCGTCGGGACTACAGCTGCGGTTTTTTTTCAATCACAACTCCCGATGGTTTTCTGTATTAAATGTGAGGTATTTTTTTTTATTTATTTGAACATTTTGCGGTAATTGCTGGTGGTTAATCGCGTTTTAGCGTAATTTCGGAGCAAACATGCGCGCAGGGAACAAACAAAATTTGATAAACAAGTCACATATTTTTAAAGTTTTACCCGTTTGGTGTCGAATATCCCCATTTGGGGTAGAATTTTTTTCTGGGGTATAATTCTCGTTTTAGAGGTAAATTTCTCGTTTTTGGGGATTCTCGTTGTGTATAGTAAAATTTAAGTAAATTATCTTTTCTTGCGCCAAATGTCGATTCCAACAACAAAATTGAAACTGGCTTGAAAGAAGTGTGACTAGAGATGGCAGTTAATCGATTCCTCAATCGATAATAGATTTCGGCAATTGTGCGATATATCGATACATCGACACCAAGCCGTTACACTTGTTGTTCCACATTTTTTGAGGGCAAATCATTCGGTCATACTTTGTTGACAACCGGCATTATTTGAAACAGAATATTCGTTATTCCGTTGCTGATTTGTTTTAGAATGATAACTGTCCGTAAGCTATTGGCATGCGTTGTGGCGATTGCGCCTGCCTTGAACAGATCTCACATAACCCGCGTTAGTTAAATAACGAGATTTGCTTACTTTTCCCGCGAAAACCCAATCCAACTCTTAGTCAACCCAACAGTAAACTCCTCCACAAAATCAATCATATATAAAAATATAGTCCATAATTTCAATATAAAAATTTGTAACCACCTAGTCGAGCGGTAAGCCGCATCAGCTAATGCTCTTAATTAATAACTTAGGCCTTAGTTTATAACCAAATCTAAGCTGTATATAAATAAATACTATTACCGATCGGTGCCATCAGCTTTATATATAGGATATAGAATAAT
Organism: Drosophila jambulina; assembly: GCA_018152175.1. Classification (NCBI taxonomy): domain Eukaryota; kingdom Metazoa; phylum Arthropoda; class Insecta; order Diptera; family Drosophilidae; genus Drosophila; species Drosophila jambulina. Next base: position 10,352,018 of record JAECXH010000113.1, on the reverse strand, counting down.
AGTCTTGGTTCGGACTTACCCGTAGTTCAGGAAATTCAGTTACCTTTCATCGCCACACAGCAGACTTGCCCGAGATTTACCGATGATCATCACACTTATTAACACATTATAAACAGTTGGGTAAAGTTGGAGAGAGAGAGGAAGATAGAGATAGAGCGAGAGAAAATAGGGAGAGACAGAGAGAGAGAGAGAGAGATAGAGAGAGAGAGAGACAGAAAAATATATTGATAGAGAGAGAGAGAGAGAGAGAGGGAGAGAGACAAGGTAAAGAGAATTAGATAGACATGGAGACAATAGAGAAACTATACCACTCTTCCTCTCTCACTCTATGTTTCTCTCTCTCGATCTATCCATCTCTCTCTCTCCATCTCCGACACCTATAAATAGAGGCGACTCGCCGCAGCAGCTTCAGTCTGTCCGCGGCCTTCAACCCGTTCACCCAACTTTTAGTAATGTGTTAATAAACCAGTGTTGATAAGTGCGTTAATAACTCCAATCGAAAGGACTTAATCATCGATGGATGACGGCCAACTCTGCGGTGTGACGATGAATGGTAACTGAGTGTCCCTGACTTCGGGTAAGTCCAAACCAAGATTATTATCTTATATCCTATACATAAAGCTGATATCACCGATCGGTAAGCGCAAAAAAAGTATTTATTTATATAAAGCTAATTTATTAATTAAGAGCATTAGCTTCTAAGGTTTACCGCTCGACTGGGTGGTCAACTTATGGACTACATTTTTAGTATGAGATAGGTTTTGCGGAGGAAGGGGGGGATTTTGTTTGAATTTACGGTTGGGTTGGCTAGGAGTTGAATTGGGTTTTCGTGGGAAAAGTAAGCAGATCTCAAGCAACTGGCACAAGAGGAATTTCGCAGGTCGAGCACCATGTTTCCAGCTTTATTCGGAGCCAATAGCTTAGGGACAATTATTATTCTAACGAATGTTTTTTTTTTTTTTTTTTTTTTCAAATTTTGCCGGTTGTCAACAAAGTATGACCGCATCATTTGCCCTCAAAAAATGTCGAACAACAAGTAGTAAAATGTGTCACACTTCAAAACAATATACATTTTTCCGCTGCGAAATATATTTAAGAACTGAATACTCTTCTTATGATAACACAAAAAGTTAGAGTGCGCTGGCACTCGAAAATATACAAAAAAGTACTGGAACAAAATTTAAATCGATGTATCGCCACTATCGATATATTTAAAAATGGTCAGCGTGCTGGCACTGGCGCGCATGTTTAAAATTTATATTTTAATAGGGAAACTCTTTGATAAGTTAATTTGAGTTTTATAATTGGATTATCAACGAAATGCATATGTTTAAACTTTTTTCTTTCCGACTCTTGTACGCTGCAAAACTTTTCCAATTATCAAAAAGGAAAAGTCCCACGTGAAATGCAATTTGTAGGTCGTTTTCTGATTGCCACCCCACCGAGACAGGTTGTGGTTAAAAGTTGTACCTCGAAAAAATATCCATGCCAAAGGAACGTTCGTTAAAAAAGAGTCCCACAACTTTAAAAGCAGAAAAATAAAAAATATCAGCTTACGCCCGGGAGAAATGTGAATGCAATAAAAATTCATCCAAGGCCGACAATTTGTCGAATGGGGTCGGGGGAGGCGTGGCAGCGAAATGATAAATTTCACATTAAATGCCAGCGCCTGAACGAAAGCGTCGTAAAAATAAACGGGGGGCCGAGACTCCCTCCCTCTTTCATCTGTTTCAGGAGATGGGGAGCTGGTGAAGATGGACTTCATTAGCGTATCCGTATACCCGAAAAGTGGGTCAAGTTTCGAGGACTTATCAAATTACCAGGCCCAACAGATTCTCGCTGCTAATTGCAGGTTTTTAAAAAAAGCTCAACGCCCCAAATGAGGAGGGGATACTGAGACGCGTTCCCGCACTGTCAAACTGCAATTTTCAGTTTTAATTAATTCGAGTTGCTGTCTGACTGCCTGCGCGCCTCTATTTGCATCCCTATCTGTATTTGCTCTGCTAGTTTCAAGTTGAAGCGACAGGCGGAGCAACTTCGACGCCCACAAGCCACAAAATGATGGGGATGGAGAGCTGGGGAGATGGATGGGACTCCCATGGGGATGGCATTCTAAGAGCCGTTAGGTGCCAACATGAAAAGGCGCTTAACCGAATTAATTTCGTATGAGGAAAATATATAAATCAAGGCATTGGTTTTGCTTAAATACTTAAGAGGTTATTGGCCTTTAAAGAAAATTGTGTAAGAGGGAATATTGATGTAATTGCCATTTCAAAGGTTCGTAATCCTAACTTTGAAATAAATTGTTATTGGTGTAATTTTGGGGAGTAACAGAGCGCATACATTTTTATTTTTTATTTATTTTATATATATTTCCCACTGCGATTAGGAGGCGGTTAAAACCGAGCGCGATTTCCTGGCTTAATTGGCTGCGACAGGCGGCGCAGGCAGCAAATTGAGACGCAACAATAAAAAACCCACTGAAAACAACAACAACAACTAGGTAAGTTAAATTAAGTTAACGTCTGCAGACGCCGTCAGCAACAACAAGAAATCGCAGTCTGTCCATACGCTTATGGCGCATAAATCAAAATCAACTTGTAAATTTAATATGTCGCTGTGTGTTTTTCTTGTTTCCACTCCTTTTTTTCACTCTTTTTTTGTGGCGCTTGCCACAGAGATCCGCCAGTGATTTATGCTGATGTATTTTGAGCGCCAACGAATTGGCGAGAATATGGAAAAATAGTGGAAACTAAATGGAAAAAATAATCAATTGAAATGGCAGAAAAACAGCAAACAAGTTGTGAATGACGGGCTAAAAATTTAAATCCATATTTTTACGTACACTTTGAAAATATTTTGACAGTTTTTAAAATTTAAACATATAAAGCTGGTGAATTTATTTTAAAGTTTATATTTAGGTGGAACTCCAAACCAATTTCTACCTTTGGGAAAACCTAATTAGTAGTCAAAACTTAGTCTCAAAACCCCACACATTTAATTGTCACACATTAAAATTAGCTGGAAATTTAGAGAGCACTTCCCCTCCTCACATTTTCCATTCTTAATTCTCGAACCTGTAAACGAAGCAATAGACACTGAGTAATGACAATTTCAGGCCCTGCCGACAGTTTGACACTTTTTGGATGTGGATGTGGATCTAGGTCTCGGTCTTGGTCTTGGTCGTGGTTACAGTCTTGAAGTCTGGGGGGAACCCATGGAAAGGGAAGCCCCGAATTTTCCTATGGACGAAAACAGACATTTTCCGTTCCGATGTGTGCAGTTGCATGTGTCGAAATGAAAGCAAAATTAGGTTGCATTTATTAAAGAGCAGAGGAAAGAAGTGGGACCAAAGCCAGCTCCAGCTCCAAGTCCCCAAGAGTCCCCACCAAGTGCAAGTATGATGTATGTGGGCCTGTCTCCGTTTTGAGTGCAGCGAGCAAAATAAATGAGTTTGTCAGCCGGCAGCGACATGATTTGATAATTGGTTTTAAAAGAAGAAATTCGAAAGCTGCAGTCGCGCACAGTTGTAGAGTTTCAGTTGTGGGGGAAAAACAGGAAATGGAATTGGATTTGGCTTTAGAGTTTTTGACATGGAAATGATAAGTCAACTCTTATTAGCATGTTAATAAAAGAAAATTAATCCATTTGCAGGAAAAGAGCATTTAAGAGGAGAGCGTTGACAAATGAAAGATTTCAAGATGGTTATTTATCTATAAATTATTTATCTGGAAAATTAATGCTATTTAGGAATATTAAAAAATTAACTACAATTGATGTATGTATTTAATTTATTACACAAATTCTAAGGATAAAAAAATTGTACATTTATTGGTATTTCCCCTAATACCAATTAGTAAATATAATTTCCTAAATGCAGAAAATCCAACTGCCATTTTCCAAATAGTTTTACCCATGTTTATGACCTCTCTCTGGAGCCGCTCAAACTTTTGGCCATTGACACTTGAGCTGAGTGTTGGGTTTTCTGCGAAAATTGGCATATAAAAAGCTTAAACAAAACAATATTTACCAGAGTCCCGAAGCTGACTCACCACCACTCACGGATCGGATTGGATCTGAAGTTTTTTGGACTTTGGGTGGGGCAGTGGAGAACTCAAACATCTTACCAATATTCCCCGACTCATTTTCATGGTCGGCCGAAAGTTCGTTACGGTTATGTAAGTGACGCATAGCCATAAAAGTCGGCAATATGCATATAAAATGTAAAAATCAGCATAATTCCTGACACTTTGCCCGGTTTCATGACGGAATTTCCAAACAGTTAAGCCGGCCATTAGGGGGGATTAGGCAATCGGAGGGCGTGGCATTGTAATTAAACGCCTTCCTCCCCGCACAAATTGACGCTTTTCATCTAAATTCTCAATGGGCATTATGCCGCCCCCTGGCGCCCATAATAGACTCATTAACTTCCTCCTCATCTGCTTAAATATGCAATCTGGCTGTCTGCGGTTGCTTTGTTTCGGTTTATGTTGTTCTGTTGCATGCTGCATGCTGCATGTTGCCCATTCTCATTGCATCCCATTGCTGCCGGCGTTGGAGCGTGTATTTGCACTTGTCGTTGCCCATAAATTAAAGCCTGCCTTCCGTACCATTTTGTGGTGGTAAATATTCGTCGCATGCCAAAAATTTTTACAAGCGACAGCATTCTCCACATGTTGGCGGCTGAAATTGCATTTCATGGGCTTCTCCGGCCTGGGGATCCGAACTCGAGATTTAATTCCCTGCACATTGACAGCTGTTGCAGGGAAAATCTAGGGAAAAGTCTGGAGGCTAGGGGAGTCCTGGCAACCGAGAGATAACCCCTGCCCATGGTCAAGTTTGAGTCAAGGCTAAGGACGAAAAGGAAGCTGAGACTGGCAACAGCTGGGAATAAGCTGCGAAAAACTAGACACACAAGACGTGTACGCCAGTAAGTAAGGAAAATAGGAGTCTGAACAGCACAGGTCATGCGAAGAGTGATAAGATCATAAGAAGTAAATATATTCCGCAGTCTTAGGCATGATTATTAAATTTTTTCCATAGTATCCTTTAATGTCTTAGGAGTGTAAATAAAATATACACACAACTTTCTTTGAGCTCTAATTTATCGTGCTAGACATCGTATATATTAACTAATAGAAATAGACCAAAAACCTTGGCAAAATATGTATAAAACACCCAACAATGCTATTGCCCACACTGCATTACCCACTTTCCCCTGCTATATCACTGGTTTTTTTGCTCTTAGCTCTGACAGCTTTTCGCCTCGCACAACGAAATTAATTAAGAGGATCCTGGCGATACTCTGTAGGCAAGCAACTCCAGGCCAATAAATCCTCCCCGCCTGTCACAAAATTCCTTGGAGTTCCTTTTGACAACCTGGGAAGGTAAGCGATAAGCACGAAGATGTGAAATTTTCGTCGCGGAGGGAAAAACTCCCTTCGTGACGCAGACAAATTAGTGCAGTTTAAATTAGCAGGCGACTAATTTGATTACGAGCTGATGAAAAATAACCTGCCATGTTTCGGAAGATTTAAACAGGCAGCAGGAGACACTTTACCTGGCAGAGCTCCCTTGAAGTTAGTAAAAGGACACAGACGCCAAAAGCAAAAAGCCAAAAGTTTATTTTGCACAAATATAGAGAAAATATTCTTAATTGCCACTGGAATTTGTCAGCTTTTCTTTGTCAAAAAATTGTTGCCTTTAAATATTGACTGTGGAGCGACAAACACTCTGATTGCAAAATGCAAAAGTCTCACACCGCAACCACAGGTCGTAAATGTTGAATAAATATTTTGCCAGAAAACAGTAATGACTTGCTTGAAAATGGGAAACAAAGTACAGTGCAGCTTCTAAAAAAGAGAACGTTTATGCCCAGCCTAGTACATATAAACAATAAAAGGCGTTGCGCATCTTATTTTATATGGTATTTATCAAAGCAATAGTAATATTTTTACAAATCTAACGAAACAAGGAAGGAAGCTAACTTTGGGAAGACGAAGTTTTTATATTATTGCAGTTCGCAATTTATTATAAAATTAATTTCTAACTTTGCCAAAAATGTATTCATTTTATTTCAAAAAACTTTTCATTGCTAGTTTTTTTAGCTTTAAAAAAAAAATTTAATTACAAAATGTTGAACGAATTGAGTAAAATTTTTTTCTCACCGGATATTGGTAAATCATCTCGACTGTCAATACTGATCAAGAATTTTTATGACTTATAAGGTCGAAAATGACTCTTTGAATTTGCAAGCATTTGGCTAAAATTATGACATCCTGCAAGGGTTTAATAAATTCAAACTCAACGTTTTAATATCTTACAGCTCATCTTATAGTCTTTCCACTGTCTAAATCTGACAGGATGGTATTGATTTAGTCCGAATACAGTCCGATATCCCATCTCCTTGGCCTAATTAAGTGGCAGGCAAAGATATCCCAAAAATGATTTACTAGTTCGAGTGCGAAAGTGCATAAAAGCAGGCCTGAGACACGAGTAAACACAGCGAGCGAGAAACCCTAATGACCATTTTACGTACAAACACATATTCCCCATGAACACACAAGCAACGGCGATACACGTGCGACTTTGGACTGTGGAAGGAGCTCATCAATCATTCGCCGCTGTGTGAAACTTTTAGCGAAAACGTTTAAACGTGACTTCCGACTTTGGGGAGACTCGCTCTGAGACCCAAGACTGGGCATTAATCGTGGTGTGCTGATGTGGCGGCTGCCCCTAAGTGAAATATTTATTACAGCCATGTATTTCTATCTATGCCCAGCGCAAGGTGCCAACTCTTTTGGGCCATTTCCATTACGGGAACGATGGATCGCTGCGGCTTTTGTTGTTGCTGAACCCGGCATAAATCAATTATTTTTGGGATTCCGTTTAACGGTCATTCCCGCCGGCCTCTGCATTCATGAAATGCTATTACCCCATGAAATCTGTTGCATTCACATGGCCTGCACTCGTAAATTGCACGGGGAAGCCTTTTCAGCGTTTCGCCAATTCGAATTTGACCTTTTTGGCTGAACTTTATGCCTGCTTATGGCTTCAGACTACGGGTAAACACGTTCGCCGAAGAGCGTTTAAGGTGAGCGTAATTGTCCATAATGGGAGCATGTGATGGAATCGAATTTAAAGTTCAAGTTAATTTGGTAATGCAATTTGGAGGGCTTTTTATGTAAAAAATTGTTATGAATACTATTTTGGTTATGTTATGCTTTAAAAAAAGTTTATATAGATTATATTAACTTATTTTTTTTTAAATTAATTTTTCGGTTAACGCTATAGAATACTAACGCGCCATCTATGGGCAATAGTGCTGCCCAACCATAGAACTACAATAATGCCCATAAAAGCAATTTTCAAAGTCAGAAATTCTTGCAAATGTTTTATTGTCCTATTTCAACGAATGTTAATTCAGTATTTAATATAATTTATAATTTCTCTAAATGATTCCTTTTTTGCTTTTATAAGAAATCAATCTTTCCAAACAGCACCTGATTGAAAATACAAATTCCTCTATCACCATGCTTGTTATTTTATTGTTTGACTTTACACGATCCCTGATGGCGTCTTTTATCGCGTCGCTGACAGTCGGCGCTGCAGTAGGACGCAGCGAAGCAGCAGTCAAACGCAGCCTCTTCCAGGCAGTGGTGGCACCAACGCTTAAGCTTAGCGGCATTTAGCCTCTGCTGCATGGCGGCCAATTCGCTTTGGTACTTCTTCAGATCGTCGTGCGCCTTCAGGATTTGCTCAGTTAGATTCTGATAGATCCCATCCTCCGATTGGTTGGCTGTGCTTCCATTGTCTCGCAGCAAAACGCTGCGTCGCGGCATAACGCGAGTAGGCACCGGAGATTGGCAATTGGAGGTATTCAGCAGCTTACGTTTCTTTGTAGCTGCCGGTGTCGCGGGTCTTCCTCGCTTGCCCGGGGTATGGGAGACGCCCGATTTGGTGCAGCGTGACAGAGCCAGCTTTATGAGCTCCTCCGCTTCGGTAGGATCAGCATGGAAGCCAAAGAGCGTAGCGGAGTAGCCGGACAACATCATGTGGCACTGCAGTTCCAACAAGGCGTTGTTGAAGCCGTGCGTGTTTTTTGATTTGAAATGTAAATCAGTGTCCTGATCGATGGGAATTATGTCTCGTTCGGCGAGTAAAGCACGCGAATGGTCCCCACCAAAAAAGCGGACATCATACTTATTGGGATTGCCGCTGTAGACGCTTATGACCTGCGGGAAAGTAATTCTTATTAATACTTTTTCGAAATGCCTTTAATCTTTTTTCCTTATTTAAAAGGAGAAGCATCGATTTATGTTGATACATACCTTTGCTGGCCAGTGCGGATAGCCTGCCGTCTTGGCAAGAACCAACTCATGCCGCTGTGTGCACGGCTTGGCGAACCACATTTTGGAAAGATTGGCCTCGTTGGAATATCGAAAGCAGTCCACACATTTTCTAATTTCTTGAATGTAGTGCGACACATCCCTGATCAGCCTTTTGGTAGGTTCGTACTCCTCGGCCTGGTGGCCAAAGAACACGGCTATGTTGTGCTGTAGGTCAAGCAGATCGGCGTGAAACTCCATTAAGAACGTGTACTTCTCAGCCTCAATGTTCCGCTTGACATCCGCCAATCCCAGGATATCAGTTTTGAAGAGAATGCGCTTGACCAGCGCAATATCACGATTCTTCCAGTGCTCGGCCATGTATGTGGCCACGTCTGTGCTCATCCAGCTGTGACTTTCACCCCAGACTTTGCTCAAGAGGCAAGCTAACTCTTTTTTGTCCAACTGCGGCGGATTGCGGATAGCAGCTAGCTTGAGCAGCCGACAGCGGGTGCAAAGCTCTAATTCACTGCTCGCATCGGTGTCTGAAGCTAGCCCCTCTTCGTTCTTTACGGTGGCCTGCGAACGCTGACGGACGCCCTTTTTTTCGCTGACGTAAAAAACGTCGTCGTCCCAGTCGTAGCTCTCGTGTTTGACGAAATGCGACGTCGGTGGTGTCTGTGGCTCTGGTTCAATATTGCTGTTGTGATCTAGAAGGGGCTGCGGAATGGGCGTTGGAGCCTCCTCTACGCTCTGATTTTGGTCTTCGACCGGCACGCTTAGCGGGAACTGATATGGTTGATCCTTGTCCGAGGGAACCAGGTATGTGGGCTTTTCGGGGTCTTTGCGCTGGCACTCGTCGTGGAAGCAGCGCTCACAGGTTACGCATGTCCTAAGGTCTCCGGGCAGATGACACTCGTAGCAGTACGGATCCTTTGATAATTTGGGCAGGGAGCTCAGCTTCTGGCAGAACTTCAGGGTAGGGCGCCTGACCTTGGCGTCTTTATTGGTCACCAATATACCACGTTCTGTCGCAATCTTCACTGACAGTCTTGCAGTCTCTGAAAAAAAAGAAAGTCTTGTTGGTAAAAAGCAGAGATTCTATTGGACTTTATTTCGCCACTCACCCTTGCTCATGGACGGCAGCAGGCAGTTCTCAAGACTAGCCACCGGCTGGGCCGTGCCCTTCTGCAGCTTATGCATCCATAAACGAATAGCACACGGACGGAAATCGTTTGCCATTGCATTTGCGTTTTTAAATGTGAATTAAATCCAATTCTTGTCAAAAATGCAGTTAAGTGTGCCCGAAGTTGTCAAATATACCGTAAAAATCCACAATTACAATTACAATCACAATTCATGGTATATACCAACCAGTTTTATAACGGAACTTTTATCAACAAATAATTATATTAAAATAAACAGCAGTGTACATCATAAATAAAAATAAAAACAACAATTTTCCTGAACAGCGGTTTTAAGTTTTCACACTGACTTCTTGAGCTATGGTCAGCTGTTAGCTGTTTTGTAGAAAGTGTACTTTCTGGAAATTCTGCCAGCAACGATTTGATTGGCAGCGTTTTGTTAAATTTTTAAAAATTTATATAATCAAGGAAGCAATTAAAGCATAGCTTTATTATAAAATTATTTATTTTATTATTATTATTTTTATAAAAAATTTTGGTATTTTGAAAATTTTCAAGTTATCCCTTTTCAAATGTATTTAACGCATTGAACGACGGCCACACTCTTCAGCTGGGAGCTATTCGTGTTGTAAAAAAACAGAATAACGAAACAAATCCAATGGCCGGACGCGAAGCCGTGAAGCGAGCCGTGCAGCAGGTGCGACCCATCCTGTCCGTGGACCGGGAGGAGGCACGTAAGCGCGCCCTGAACCTGTACAAGGCCTGGTACCGTCAGATCCCCTACATTGGTAAGTGCTCCCGGTTATGTCATCGAACTACGCATCCCGACGACAAATAAACAATGCCTGGATCTTGCAGTCATGGACTACGACATTCCCATGACCGTGGAGCAGTGCCGGGACAAGTTGCGCGAGGAGTTCGTCAAGCATCGCAACGTGACGGACATCCGGGTGATCGACATGCTGGTTATCAAGGTGAGTGGCGAACCGAAGACTGCGGGGGAACGCATCTAATGCACCTCTGCTTATATTCAGGGTCAAATGGAGCTGAAGGAATCCGTGGAGATCTGGAAGCAGAAGGGCCACATCATGCGCTACTGGAAGGAATCACAGGAACCCAAACCCACAGACTTCCTCTCAAAATTCATCCAGGGCGTTAACTAGTTATTGAAATTTAAATAGTTTAAAATACAAAATCCTCCTTCAGAGTATAAATGAAACCATGAGCATTGGGCGCGCTTTAGAAACGCTTGTTTGTTTCTGGTTTATTGAGATTGTGACTTCAAAAATATCATGGATTCAATGTGGTCTGATCGAACTGAAAGTGTGTGGTGTATAATGATGAATGCGTTGTCTGTACGTGTTGTTGAGGTGCTTGTAAAGTGGATACAGTCTTCTAGCTCTCGTCAGCTATTCTTCGTGATTGTAAATTCTATGCAGGTAAATGGATCGGTCCTCAGTTCAGGGTATCAAGTCTAGCAAGTGGTCCAGGGTGCTGGAGTTGGCGAATAGATCTGTGGTTATGTCGTCGTAATCCACGCCCAGGCTCTTCAGTTCGGTGAAACAGTCCTCCGTGAAGCCAGGTATCTCCAGGGAGTTGTTTAACTTGTTGAATGCATCGTGCCGATTGGTGTATCCCTTCTTTTCGCGGAACATCTCCGCTAGCTGTTCGTCGCTCAGCTCGATGCCATGCACCTTCTTGGAATGTTGACGGAATCTGTAAGTGAGATATTGATGAACTTCTGCCCCGTTTACAGAGTAAGATACCTACTTGCTGCGATCGGCAAATTCGCCAGTGCATTGCTGACACTTGTAGGGATACTCCATGTGCTCGTACTGGTGCTGACGCCATCGAGACCTTGTCGATGCCTCAAAGTTGCACACCTCGCAGCGCCAGACCTTCTGCTTCTGGTGACTCCTCTGCTCGTGTTCGCGCATCAGGGCGAAGTTCTGGAACTGGTTGCCACAGGTAAGGCAGCTCACCTGCTCCTCGTTCACATGGGCTCGCTCGTAGTGCACCCGCAGTTCCGCAGAGTTAACGTAGTTCAGGGTGCACTTGTCGCACTGGAAGTGTCGCTCCGAGTGTCGCTTACGATGCACGGCCAGGGTGTCGGCGCTCTTGAAGCTTCTATGACAGATCTCACACTCGTGCAACGTCTCGACGGCATGTAGCTGTTGTAGATGCAGCTCGTACTTGCGCATGCTGCTAAACTCCTGGTCGCAGAAGGTGCAATGCACGGGATCTTTAACCTGGCAGAACCGCTGGTGGCTGTGGAGTCCGGCCTTCTGGTTGAATACCTTGTCGCAGACCTTGCAGATATACGATTCCGGTGGTGTTGTCGGAACCGGGGCCGGTGTATGCACCCGAGTATAATGCTTCCGGGCCGAGCCCTGATCTTTGAATATCCGGGCACAAGCCGGACAATTGGCCTGCACATAGCAGTACATTTCTGTGGACAGAAAACAACTTAGTATGTGACTTTTTAGGATTCAGTCCTGTGCCTACCGAAATCTCCATCTATTTTATGGTGATCGATAAGATGCTTTTGCATTTCAGCTCTGTCTTTTGTCTCATAACTATTGCAAGGTCGACACTTGAAGCTTTGGTCTGCAAGGAAATTAACGATAATAATTTGCAGGACCTCAGATGCTAGTTGAACCTACTTTTGTTCAAACCAATAATGTCGTCCTCGGCCATGTAAATCTTGTGAATACTCTTGTAATGACCTCTCAGCTGCTTGGCATCTGTGTGCGTATATTGGCAAATGTTGCACTTGAGGATGGGTATATTGGCAATAGTGCCGTTGGGCAAGATTTGAGTGGTCGTCATTTGGGGAGTTGGTGGTGAATCATTACTCTCCCGGGCTAGAAATAAAATACAGAACGGTTAAGGCTAATTGTGAGACAAATTTAAGGTATCTTTACATTTAAGTGGCTGCTCTTTTATGGACTCCTTGGCTGACTTCGGGCTCTCATCGTTAAGGGTCATGTAGAGGGCGCGTTGTATAAGATCGCACTCCTCATCCTGCAGAGAGTCGCCGTTTTTGTTATTAAATTTGTAATTATTGTTGTTCTCGCCGTTCTTGCTGCTCGCTGTTTTGTTGGTTACAGCAGCACCTCCAGGCGTAATACTGCTCTCGAAAAAGGTCTCGCTGTTCTTGGCATCCGACCCGTCGTTCTCGTCCTCCTCTTCCAGATCGTTGGTGTCATACTTCACATCGAACAAGATGACTGTGAAAGGGAATGACGAACAATTTGGCGTACTTCTTGACAGTAGACTGTGAATCCTTACCCTCATCCTCTTTGGGTGCCTTTTTGCTGGCCGCCGCATCCGAATCGAGGCGTGGTATCTTGGCCCCGCGCATATAGAGGACGTTCTCCTCGATGGGGCCCGGCACCCCCTCGTAGCTCACAACGAACTGCTCGAATTCCGGGCTAAATTGGTTCCAGTGAAGAGTCTCGCTGCTGGCCTTCCGCTTCAGCTCCCCCGCGGGACTCGGCAGCTTCACACTTTTGGACTCTGCGTACAGCTTGAGATTCGATTCCAAGGCCAACTCCACAAAGTGCATGGCCACCTCCAAAGCCCGACAGCAGCGCACGCAGATCTGCATGGGCCATAAGTAGCCGCCGGGACTGTTTACCCGCAAGTCAAGGTTGGTGCACTGCTTCAGGCTCTGAGCGTAGGTGCGGGACCTTTGAAGGTTCGGCATGGGGGCGTTCAGCTGGACGGTCTTTCTGTCCACCGACAGGCAGGCTCGGCACTTTGCCGCATTTACCTTGTTCATGGCCACCAGCGCGGAATCCGCAACAACAGCTGTTGCGGCGTCCATGAGCGCTAGTATCGGTTGCACCTCCTCGCCGGGTTTTTTCTTCTTCGTTGTGGGTGTTGCGCTTCAAAAATATATATATTCTACAATGTGTGTATTTTATACCGCTCTTTTCTTTTGTGGCTGAAGTTGTAGGACCTTGCGCTCAGTTGCAAAAAGTTCTCGGGGCCGGTTGACTAGCGGTACTCCTTACCACGGGCACACTGCATATTAGGGTGAACTTTGGTTGGATATCCGTAGATCAGTTATTATACATACCTATATTTGCTTTATTTTTTTTATTTTTTCTTCTATCTAGCTTAAAATAAATAGGGGAAAAAAGTAGTATAATATTGATTTCTATATATAAGTATGCAGACCTGGCAATTCATAAGGTCCACCCTGTTGGGTATCTATCGAATTCTTAAATATATCGAAAACCCACGAACGGACGCTCCCTTGAGCGGACAAGGATTTTCTCGATTTTACCTTTCATACGCATTTGGACAAATGAAAGAATTGCTGCTGTGCTGAAACCATTGCTTGCCCGTTGTAATGCCACCAGAAACACCCGACAAACGGAGGTGCCCCAGGAAATTACTTACTCTAGAGGAGAAGCTGGCTGTGATCCGGACACAGGAAGATGAGAAACTAACAGTACGGGAACTGGCCAATAGGTAGCGTCCTCGTTCGTTGATGGGTATATAAATGCCTTAATTTTGAATTTCTTCAGATTTAACATCGGAAAAACGCAAGCCCACGAGATCTTGAGAAACAAAGATGCCATTAACAACGGCCTGTTATCCGGACATCTAAATATGAGCCAAGTGAGGAGGAACCCCCTGAGCCAGCATGGTGCCCACATCGACGAGTTGGTCTTCGACTGGTTTTCTCTGACTAGGAAAGATAATATACCCATTTCGGGCCAGTTTGTCCGCGAAAAGGCGCGGGAGATAGCAGTACAGATGGGCTACGACGGATTCTCCGCATCCCCTGGTTGGCTGCAGAAGTGGCGAAAGAGGCACAATATTGACTACAATGATGCTGGGGATAGCCTGGATGTGCGGGAGTTTGAGGCCATCATTGTGAAGAGCGAGCCCATCTCGAACAGGGACGATGATCTCTCGTCCGTGGATTTGGTTAAGCCCATATACAGCATTGAGGAAGCGATGATGCAGCTGGCTCGCCTGAAGGAGTTCGTCAAGGACGACTTTATATCCTACCAGCAGCTGGTGAGCTTGGAGAATCAGTGGAGCTGGAAGTGGAATAACTTTAAGAATGGAGTTCCCTGACCCCAGTAGCTTAGTTTATGCTCTCGAATATTTATTTCTGTATTCTTTAAAAAATAGTTCAATCTACAGTTAAAAAAAAAACTAGGGGAATAAGTTTGGATAACATAGTATATATATATATATCTGTGTATTTAAATATAAATAACTAATTAGAAAAATTATTTAAAACAAGTGGACTTAATTATTCTATTAAGGATTTTTATTAAAAAATACTTGATCCACGAGGCAGTCCTTTTCAGCGCCGAAAATTTTAAATTTAAGAGTTTTTGTGACGAATTGGCTGCTTTACAGAGGATGATGCCATTCAACCTTATCTTAGTTGTGGGCTGGGCAACGCAAATCTGCAAATCTGTTCAGATTAACTTAACATCAATAACTGCTGTACAGAAGAGTGTATATAAAGTGTTGTCTGTTTTTGGGCTAATATAATGTGAGACTTTTGGGTTAATTAAATTGCTTAATTTACAACCTAACAGATAAAAACTCCAAGACATTATATGCACTTAAATGAGGGATGAAGAACAGTACTTAGAGTATATCATACTTTGTACAGTGTGCGATTACTTAGCGAGGAAAAATTCTGGACTATTTGGAAAGAACTACTGCCACTGTCGTTACCGCATCCGAATGCGTCTGTTCCTTGGCCACCGTTTCTTCCATGTCCAAGCTCTGGCGGCGCCCCAGTGTCCCCCTACTGCTTTGCGGCAGACTTTGCGTCGGGCTTTGTGGCGGACTTGGGTCTTCTTTAGTGCCGCTGAAGAGAACAGCCATCTCTTCGTCGGTTAGGCGTTTCTTGTGAATGTTCAGTAGATGACTCAAAAGTCTAGATATCGGAAAAAGAAATTTAAAAGTTAATCATAAAATTCAGTGGAAAAACGCAGCGTTTGGCGTCTCACCTTCCGCGCCGCAAATATGGGCGGTCGCACTCGGGACATCTGGATAAACAACCCTTGTGCAGTACCATGTGCTTCTTAAGGCGCACCATGGTCAATAACTCTTTATTGCAAATTTCGCACATATGACGATTTTTCAGGTGAGAGGCGTTCTGATGTCGCACCATATGATGCTTGAAGGCGAACATCTTCCCGCAGCCATCTATCGCACACGGGCCGATCAACTTCTCTCGGCAATGCTTGACCTTCATGTGCCTCTCCAGCTCCGCGTTGGTTGCATATGTTTTCGGGCAGAGCTTGCACTGCGACTTCCGAATTACGTGCCGCTGCATGTGGAACTTGAGCAGTGTCAGCGTGCGGTAGCTGGTGCTGCAGATGGAACACTTGTGCTGGTAGCCCCATCGCGAGGGCTCCGTGTTCGAGTGCATCTCCATTTCGTGCTTGACCAGCTTGCCCAGCTCGTCGAAGGACTTGTTGCACAGCTTGCATACATAGAGTGAACTATGGGCCTGCCGTCTGTTAGAGCGCAGACCCTTCGTCGGGAATGGCGCCATGGCCGCGGTGGTCAGTAGTTTGTCACTGCCATTGAGCAGACCACTGCCGGGCGATCCGAGTTGGGGATTGGAGGTGGGTGTCGAGACCTGGGATCGCTGCGCATCGCTGCCCATAAGGTCATAGTCGAAATCAAACGGCGTGGGAGTGGGATACAGGTTGGATGCGGAAGCTGCCAAGGTTGTTGTTGCGTGGGGCGATACGGATGCGGAGGAAATAGCCGCTGCTATGGCAGCTGTCGTCGCCGCAGTGGCTGCGTCCAATGTCACCGGATCCACATCCTCCTCTGGTACGACGCGCTCCCTTTTTATTGGCGCTGCTCTTCCATCATCCAGGTTTCCTCTCAGCTCTGCTAAGATCATTGTTGGTCATCAAACACAGGTTTATAAATTAAAGGGGTGGGCAGTTGGTGTCGGGCATAGTTGAAATGGGAATTTTAGGTCATTCTTGCTAGGCTATTGAGGCTCTTACCATTGCCTGCAGCAGCCGTCGTTGTCGTCATCATCATCTCGTCCTTGATAGATTCTTTATCTCCCGCTGGCCCGGCTATAGTCGCTGTCGTTGTTGTGATAGTGGTGGTGGCCGCCGACGAATGCGGCGTTTGCATCTCAATGATAGTGTCCACCAAATGGCTGCGCTGCAAGTGGCGGGTGAGCGTGCCCTTGGCAGCAAACGATCGAATACAGCGTGGACACTCGAACGGCAATTCTGTGGAAACATCATGAAACATTGGATGAGTGGGTTTGTCATTTAAAAGCTATATCTATATGTATATATTGACTTTTCCGATCGATACTTACTGCGTATTATGAAGACCTCGTTGGCATGGATGGACACTGTAATCAAGAGCACAGCCACAAATAAATACATAATTAATGAGTGTTAAAATATGTCAACTAATCCTACATGTTTTTGAATTTATAGTCACACCCTTAATATAAACTGTATATGGTAAAATATGGTATTCCTGACTTACGTCCATCATTAATGCCATGATGGGCATTCAGATGCTTTCGCATTTCTCCATCCGCCTCGCACTCAAAGGGACACTTGGCACACATGACCATGGGACCTTTATTTAAAATAAATTTTTTAAGGTAGTGCTATTTTCATATCGAATATTTTGCTTACTTTTGATTGAATCCAGATACAGCTTCTCTATGTTGGTACGGGTCACCAGTACCTTATCGCCCTTGGCCTGGACCATGTCCCTGGTGGGCATTCGCTTGTGCACGGTCTTGTAGTGCCTGATAAGGAGGCGCTTCATATTGTAGAGGTTGGTGCACAGCTCGCAGCGATATGGTGCTAGGCCTAAAGGTAAGGATTAGTTTATAAACCTGTAACTACGTTGGTATCAGGTGTCTTTAACTCACCCCGATGGACAAACATATGGTTCTCAAACTTGTATTGGCTGGTGAACTTCTTGTTGCAATAAATGCAGTAGGGCTTCTGCAGATGCTTCGATTGTTCATCGTCAAAGTCGTCCACGTCATCATCGTCACTGGTAAGCAGAAGATTTTGATCTGTGGCAGCATCGTTGTTGTCATTCTCATCGTCATTGTCCGCGTCATCCTCTTCCTCCTCCTCCTCCTCCCCTTCATCCTCACCCACCGCCTCGTCCTCCTCCTCGAATTCCTCGAACAGATTTTCGGCATCAAAGTCCAGGCTAATATTGTTATTATCGATCACAATATCGTCGCCATCCACCACGGGCATATCGTCCGCTGGTATCGTGCATATGGCAGCCACATCGGTGTTATCAATGAAATCCTGCATATCGCCAAACATTGAGATATTGGAAGTGTTAGCCGCCGGAATTGGCTCAACGGGAACGGGTTCGTTCTCCTGCTCATTGCTTGGTGGAATTTTTGGAAATGGATTTTGGATTTCGAATGCATTGCTGTTATTCTCGTTGGGGGGCTCCACCACAGCTGGTGGAAGCACTGGTATGGTTTGCACAGGCGCTGGGATGGTCTGCACCGGCATGGTCTGCACCGGCACCGGCATGGTCTGCACCGGCACTGGCATGGACTGCATGGGCATAGTATGCACCGGCACTGGCACTGCCTGCACGGCACTGGAAACGGTGGAAGCATAAAAGAGCGGCGTGGTATCCACCAGAACGTTTACGTTGTTGCTGGTCTGTGTGATGAGCGTTGTTGGTGTGGTCACCACCACCGGTTGCTGCTGCACTTGAACTGGCTGCTGTACTTGTACTTGCTGCACTTGTACTTGCTCCACTTGCACTTGCTGCTGCACTTGCATTTGCTGTTGTACTTGCATTTGCTGTTGTACTTGCACTTGAACTTCCACTGGCACCTGCGCATCCGCGACTAGCGTCGGATCTGTAATTTAAAACATTGTAAACAAATTTCAAAGGAATCGATATAATAAAGATATAACCAGGAATTTCAACCAAAAGAAAACTTTTACATTAAGGAATTTTCTTGCGAAAATCAGCGTAAAGTCACAAAATGTAATCAACTTATAAGCTAGGATGTATTTCGTGTCTTTACGTGTCCTTACCGAAAGTCTAGAGTGCCTCTAAGTGCAGGAAGAAATCCCCTTAATCCTATCCTCTCATTAACGCCAGAGTTAAGCTCCAATTTAACTATTAATTGCTTTGTTTTGTGTTCTATTTTTAAATATTTACAATTATTGTACTTTAATTTTATTGTAAATGTTTGAAGTGTATATGGATTGGTAGAAAATTAGCGCCAAATGAATAAAAAAGCACAAGAAAAAAGCAAAACTATATAAAAAATAGCATTATATCGGACCAAAAATATAATAAAGAACATCAACACAAAATAAATCCAAACCCAAATTTAAGCAAGGATTCAAGGTTATAAGTTAATCAAATTAAAAGTCTAAATAAATCTTTCATTTTGCGGATCATTTCACAACACTCCGAAATACAGGAGATTTTCAGTTCGAATCCCCAGTTTTCTTTTACATTCTAATGACTCACATTTAATGGCCACCGGAAGGCCGGCGGTTTCTGGCTGCCCGCCTGAAGACGGCATCTCCGTTTTGTTGGTTCCATCGCCACCATTGTTTGACCAACTAGGACGCAGCTGCACTTCCGTGGGCTGAATCTCGTGCTGCTCTGTGTAGTGGACCCTTAGCTGACTGCAGGTGCGCGTCTCAAAGAGGCACATGTCGCACGAATAGACGCCCGTCTCCCCTGGCGCTGGGTCCTGGCTGGTAACACCGTTCTCATCCACGCGGTGATGCGTAGTTTTGTAGTGCTCGATGAGATCGACGCTGCGCAGCGAGTAGAAGTCGCACTGGTCGCAGAAGAACTTGGGCAAATCTGTTCAAAGCAAAGACAAGGAGACAAGGGACTGTGGTTATTGAGTTCTCCAATTCACAAAACTATTTAACTTACTGCTGTGGGTTAACTGATGAGATTTCAGGCGTGGTACAGAGGAGAACGTTCTGGGACATATACTGCACTTGTGCTTGTAGTTTGAGGGTCCGCCAACGGTTGGCTTTGGTTTGGCTGGATTGGGAGGTGCAGTGGAAATGGTGGGTTTCTGTATCATCATATCCTCAACGATAAGCTCATTGACATCGATATCCATCGCTTCGTCGGGGCCGAGGAGGTTTTGGAGACTGATGTTGATATGAGGAGGATTAGGAAGAGGTGGCGGCGGCTGCGGCTTGCTGTCGTCAATGTACTCAATGACCACGCCTGCTATGAATGGTAAGGAATGTAATACCCATAAAGAATCTCGACATTCTGGGAAACTTACCGCCTCCATTGACCTGCTGCAGGGATCCATCCGGCAGGACCAGATACTCCGTCCCGATGCTGACATTGTGCGCCGTGTCCATGGGCGGCAATGTGGATGTGAGGCTATCCACCCCGGTCACCGCGTCGCCCATGCTGACGGCCAGCTGCTGCTCGAGGTCGCGCAGCTGTTCCGAATCAATCGTGGGCTGTACGTAGTCGTCCGGCGTAAGCACAGTGGGTATAAGCAGCTCCATGTCTTCTAGGGTGCAGACTGTCTTGACCTCATCCTCCTTAATGGTAGATACCGGCAGTGGACTCGCTTTAACGTGCTCCTCCGCCTGACTGGGAGTCATGGCGTGATCACAGCGGTAGTGATCCAGCAGCTGGCGCTGTTTCAGCGTGGTAAAGTTGCACATCTTGCAGTGGTAAGAGATTCCGTCTACAAAAAAAAGTAAAAAAGGAAATAGTGGCATTAGCATTAAACCAGCACATGGTACGGTGGTCACCCAAGACTGTACCTGTGTGCTGTCGGAGGTGCTGCTTGAGCTCCATGCGACTGTAAAAAATATCGCCGCACACCTGGCACTCTTGCCGCATGCTCTTCGGTGGCCTCGTCCTGTCCCCCGAAGTCGTCGCCGCCTGAAAGTAAACAAAGAAAAAGGCGCTGTAGGCACAAATGCGTCATACCCCCGTCGCTTCCCGCCCGACACCTACCTCCTTCGGACACGGCGATGGCTGCAAGCGCTGGGCCATGGCCCCATTGTAGCGCTTGCCCTCCGCGATCCGTAGCTTTCCAGGACACAGCTTGCGGCAAAGGATCTCGTGGGCACGCACTGCATTTTGAAGGAAGTAGTAGGCGACCTGCAGGCTCTTGCTGCACTCATAGCAGATGTACTGCGGTAGCTCGGGTGCGTTCTCAGCGCGCACGCAGTAGAGGAGGCACCGCAGGAGCGAAATCTTATCCTCCTCGCTGGCTGAGTCCAGGCTACGAGCCACCGACACCGATTCTAGCTTAATGAGCTCGGCGTCCACTTTCAGGCAGCAGCGACACGCAAACTTGTAGTTCAACTCCGTGACGCCAGCGAGGGCGTCCGGGTTAGGGTTAATCCGTTTATTCAATGCCATCTTTCACATGCGCGCCACTCATCTGGTGGCGTCTGTTCCGGCGAGCGTTGCAAAAATGCCGTCAGCCAATTTTGCTAGTAAAATTGCTAAAAAATTCAATTGTTTTTCTCGTGAGTCGCGTCGCGTCTAGTGCTGGCAAATCATCAGAGCGCTATCGAACTATCGAAGCTTGGAAGTGTCACTATCGATGTTTTCAATTTGAATTTACCATAACACATTTTCGATCCTTTTAATTGTAATTTTTGTAGGTAACAGATAATATCTTTTTTGGAATAAATTTAATATATACACAATTGAAATTTTTAATTAAATATATTCAAAAATATGTACATAACTTAAGAAAAATCGATAGTATCGATGTTTTATTAGAATTAGTGTGACCGGAAGGGTTGAAGTAGAAACATTTCGGTGGCAGTTGGCAACGCGGGCTGGCGCTTGAATGACCATTGTGTAAAATTTTTCCGTGCAAACTTTTAAATAGAATTAAATTAAGCTTACAGTTTTGATTTATAAATACTACTTATAAAAATTAATTTATTTTATATTATATATATATTTGCTAGAGGCGGAAAGAAATCGATGTTCGAGGTCCTGGACTTAGTGTTGCACAATGTTTCTTTGATAACCGTGCGATCGATAACCCAAACGCTATCGAATTCAAACAGGAATTTTGGCTGCCCCAATGCTATGTTTGTTTTGACTGATCTCTTGGCTTTTGTTTTGCTCGTCTTTTGTGTGCGAACTCAAAGGACGGGCATTGTGGCCGGCGTACAAAAACTGCACATTGTTGGCCCAACAAAAGCGGCTGGAAAAATTACGCTTTCATTCATTAAAGCTGGCATTGTTGTTGCTGTTGATGTTGCTTCTGCTGCTGTTGTTGCTGTTGATCGGCAGCGCGTTGAAGCCGCGTTCGCGTTCGCGAGCTGTTGAGCTCAGTTTAAAACACGTTACGCGCCTGTGCAGAGCGTTTTTGCGCTCTCCGATACGATCCAAGCAAAACCCCGACCGAGCAGATTCGAAAGTTTTAACACCGCGTGCACCAACGGCCACAGCAACGACAACAGCAACATCAACAACAACAATAACAATTTGTATGTTTCGTTTTGTGTGTCCAAGTTTTAATTTTTTATGCAAAAAAAGCAGCGACAGACGACCAAACTTTTTGGTTTTCGGCTGGTCAACAATTTCTAATTTAATTGGCAGCAGCGCCCAGCAATTTACCATAAACGAATGGAAAGCTGACAGAAGTGAACAAGTCATCGACTCTTGTATATATTTATTGTGCATATAATCAAGCCAATCAATGTGTGTTTTTTCCAAACCAATTCCCCATAATGCCCCGATAAGACACCACCGATCACGCAGCCGCCAGCCGGCAATCCAATCCCAGAATTTGGGTTCTTTCTCCATCTCTCTGTGTCTCCTCGGAGTGAACGACCCAATTAGCTAACTGCCGCTGCCATTATGTGGCATAATTGCTCTCGCCAAAACGAAAATAATTAATAATGAGCCTTAAAAGCGACGAGCGGAGTGTGCCACTTTTTGCGTGTCTCTTTTGCGCGCAGTGTACGCAAATTGGCAGGCGCCGTTAATTGGAAATTTTCTCTGTCAAGGTTACTATACCGATTCCGATTGCGATTCGCCATTCCGAATCAAAATCGGAGCTCAAGTGTGTGTGTCAATTAGCGTTGTGTTATTCAACCGCGCTCGCAAATAGATCATTAAAATAAAGCACTCGCCGGCGTAATTGTAATGATGTGCAAAAATCGCCAGCTCGCATGGAAGCGAAGTTTCGGAATTCCGAAAAATTCTGGCATTCTCGCCGTTCTGACATTAGTGGCACACTCTGGAGCCCCAGTAATTAGCACATCGATTGGGTGGCCAAAACTGGCTTCCTCCGCTCCGCTAGGCGAAAACAGGTCGTCACACAGCAAGAAATAAACGGAAATGAAGTTTAAATTAGAAATTATTCTATAACGTTAATTCTTAATAATTTAAATAATTGTAAGTTTAATAGCTAATTTTTGGATTTAAAATTATATTTGACTTGATTCACGTATATATTAAAGTTTATTCATGATTTTAAAATTCTTTTATTGATTTATTTTGAGTCAGGCCAAACAATGGATTTAAATATATTAAAGATCTAAATTCTTGATTTCAAAATAAAAGTTTACTTATTCGCCTTGAGTTTTAGAATTTATAAAAACTTCTAAAATTGATAATCGCAATACAGAATTTCTTCATTTGATTTCGTGTAAAACCTGCCAAAACGATTGACCCACTTGCCTCTGATTTTTTCTCTGTGCAAGCTTACCAGTTTTTCCTGGCCTTATGACGGCTCGGAGCATGTATGTATATGGGGCATTCATTTCGTTTTTGGGGCCAAAGCCACTCCCCGCAGGCGCAGCGCACAAGTCAAACGGCTTTGCCCACTCCAGTCCAGACCACTTTGTGTCGTGCTCCAGCCAGCTCGCAGTCACTCCCTCGCGATTTTCACGGCCGCCCTGCAGGTCCCACGGGGAAATCGGCTTGGAGCTGGAGAGCTTTGCGCGGAAGCCTCGCATTAGGGCGCCCACAGAATCGTGTAAATAGCAAATACACTTTGCTCTCGCTATCAGCGAAATAATCAAACGGCGACAGCAAAAAACACAACACATTCGAACACAAACTCATAAAATTTCGATGTTGGCAAATGTTATCAAGCCCCGATATGGCTTCGCGTGTGTAGTTTTTTTCTGTTTGTTGTTTTCTTTTCGGGAACTCGGGTGTTTATGCCAAGTCTGTGGTTCAGAAGCACTCCAAAAGTGTGAAATATAGTTCAAGGGAAGTGTTTAAAGTCAAGGACTTAGGGTAGTTCAAATTAAAAGAATTTTGATTAGGTTTTCCAAAAGAATTGAACTGTATCTTTAAGATTTCTTAAGTTAGATAGTTTGCTTTAAGGCCAGACATCTTTACAGGAACTCTGAGACTTTATCAACTTTGCTTTCAGAAATAATAACCGAGCAAATATTGCCCCAAAATGTGGTTTTATTTGTAGGAAATTCCAGCACCTATTAGCTTTAAATAAATATTGGCTTGTCAACTATATTTCCAGACCGCAATATACCCATAAAAATCAAAACAACTCTTATTGACTTAACTTATAAAAGAACTGCACGTTTTTTGGCCTTGTTGAAATAATGATAAAATATTTATTATGACATTTATTGTTTGTATGAGATAACACAAGACTGGGGCGCTTCTTCAATTAGTAGTAGTTTTATTTAAAAGACCCTCCAAAGTAAGTTGAGGAGCCCCACGAACGGGTTTTCTAGGTAACAACTCGTCTATAAATATACGCCATAATTGCAGGGGCCATAAAGCCATGGATAATCTCGGTCCGATTAAATAACCACTCCGCGAGAAGTAAATATACGTGTTAATGTTGTAAGGCAAAGCAGATACATCGTACTGCTCACTTTAATGCAAGTTGTACCCATTTCCCAAGCAAATAAACAGATAATCTGAATGAATCAATGCATATTCATGATCTATTGGAGCAACGGCAGCTGATCATGTGAATGCGGGACACGTGTAAACCCAGAGTTGGCCAAATATTTACAGAAATAATCGCTGTGAGCTTTTCTTTTCGCCTTTCGGCCGTGTCGGAAGTGTCCACTTTGTCCACCGCTCGTCCAGATGATGCATAATTTGCCAGCAATTAAGTAATGTACACACAGGTATCGGTTGGAGGAGGCAGCATTTTTCTCGAGGGGGCGGCCGGGGAGCGGGAGCACCTTTCACGCGGACGGGGGGCGCCTCCAGGGCATTTCAGAGCGGCTATTAAGCGCCGACAGCGAACAGCTTTTCTCGTTCGCCGTTCAGGTATTTTTTCTTTTCGTTTTTCGCATTCGTATTTGTATTTATTTTGCCACAATATACGAGTCATATAGCCATATAGCTATATGCGCACGAGCAGAGCGATAACCGAGCCGACTCCAGGCGTCCGAACTCCGAAGTTGGTCAGGTTCGTTTCCAGCGTTCAGTTTTCAGTTACGTTTCGGCGTTTTACGGTAACGCAGCGGACGACAAAAACAGTTAGCCTGTCATTATAGGTGCGTCTCCATATAGCCAGCTCAAGTGCCAAAAAGTATCATAAGTGTGTGTGTGTGCGAGTGTTTAGGTATTTTTGAAAAACCTGCAAACGTGTAAATATTGCCTGAGCTCCTTACGATTGCTCATACGCCGCGTTGGCCACTGCGAAAAAGCCGCTTAACGTTCGTGACTTTGACATTTGTGGCCGTTAAAATAGCCCGACTATATCGAATTGACGCGTACCTTGAACACGTTCTATATACTCAATCATCCGGGGGTCATGGCTAAATTCCTCAGTACACAGCACACAAAGAAAATATATTATTTAATATGTTTAAGGAATTTAAAAAATTAGAAAATCAAATAAGGAAATATTTGACATTTCCCCATTGACTTTCGTTCATATTTTCGGTTCTGTGTAGCTTTCACGGCTCCGAAGACGAGCCAGCGAGCACATAACCATAAATCCCATAAATTGCCCAGCGCCAACGTATGAAAAATATTTACAACTAATTATGCGGCCAGGCGGCAAAGCACTCTCGCTGGATCCACCGCCGTACCTTGAACTCGGGCTCCGCTTTATGCCTTTCTTCATGCCAGCCACCGATTTCACTTTCTTTTGGCTTTAATCACATGATTGGGTAATAGCCACCCGGTGCAGGTCTTATCGCCCCCTCGGATTATGCTGGCTGCTGCTCGGCTCTTATCAGCCGAGAGCCCCGATTTTGGCAATGGCAAACTCTTGTCTTCGATAAGATTACCCTTACCCATGGCACCCTTTTTTCGACTGATATTTATGGCAGCAGCAGCAGCAGCAGCAGTGACAGCAGCAGCTCTTGGCCAAGTTAGCGGTTCCCAGCCAGAGACTGCAAGCAGACTGCAATTGTTGTACTCGCATCGGTTCCCACTGGGCTGACCGAGTTTGCCATCAACCACAACGGCTGGGTTGGTAGCCTCCTCCGAACCGAAAAAGGTTCAGGAAAAGGCGGCCGAGAAGCTAATTTGATCTGCGCCGTGATAGACGCACCGATCTCACGCAACTCAGTTGAAAGGGGACTCCTACCAAATCGAATTTCTATGGCAAAGCTCTTTTATGGCCCGGAGGTTTTATCTCGGCCCCTCAATTCACACCCTGAATTCGAAGATGCAAAGAATTTGGGTGAAATGTGAATTGTATATGTTTTTGTATTTGTTTATAAGAAAGTTGCCAATCCCATGGGTATTGTGGGGCATATTATGTGTGTCTAGATGCTTTCGTTTTCATAGCAACAAAGAGTGGCTTTTATTAGCTTCAAAAACTTTCATGAAATATAATTAAATTTGATTTTAAATATGCATCATTCGAGACTCGATAGATCGCACAGAGATCGTTCTTGTTAGGAAACAAGAGCAGCTGTTTTAGATTTATTCTAAGCCAAATATTACTCACATTGCGACCTTACCGTAAAAATAACTTTACATAAGCAATATATTAAGTGCCATGAGTGCTCAAAATTGATTTTTTAACCGCCCAATGTGGTTCTCAGTTAGGAGTGAGTGCAAACCGAAGCTCATTCTCAATGGTGTTCCATTCTCGTTCACCTTATGCAAATGGGTTAACGAAAATAGCCAGGTTGTGCACTTCACAGCAGCTATTTCAAGGCCAAATTTACCGATGGCCGGGTAACCGAGTGGGAAAATATATTGTACAAATAGCCATAACAGAGAGAGGCGAAAACAAAATATTGTTATTTGGAATTATGTATGTACAATGTGCCGGCGAGATCTCATCCCCAGTTGCGCTCAATTAACACTCCCGCCCAGCTCATAAAAGCAAACATTTGCGCGGTAAGCCTTTCGGCGCAGGCGGCAGAGTTGAAACATTCGACAAATAACCAGAGTCTCGGGCTATAAATTCGTTTTCGTTTCGCCTTTATCAGCCCCAGACACTGTTTTTATATTCTTTAATTGCCTGTCATGGGTTAAGGGAAAAAACTAACTCCGCGCTGACTGACGCACGTTCGCTCTCGGGCCCGAACGATGAATAATTAAGTCAGTGTGTCAATTATAAAACTAGGCAGAGGCTAAACTCTCCGTGACTCGGTAGAATTTTAAAGAGATAAACCGAAAGTTTGGTCAGGTGACTAATTAATAAGCGGATTGGGGGAAGAACTACAATTTGATAAATAATAAGAAGGATTAAATTTAAGGTGTTTCCCCATTAATAGTAGGGAATATGTGAATAGCAAAGCCTTTAGGTATTTAAATATTTAAATTTTAGCTATGGTGCTAAATCTATTCAATATTGAATAAAGAAATTCGTTCTTTAAAATCTGTTATAGAAATAATAGGATCAAGTTAGGAAGCACTTTAATTTTAAAATACCCAAAGCTGCGGTTATTAAATTTTAAGACGGATGGACATGTCTCAACTACATGCTTTAATTAGGGTCTAATAATGGGTTAACTGGTGTGAAAACTGAATTATAACATGGGAAAATGCACAAGAGAAATTGTTGCTAGATAAGTGTTGCCAGAAACATGTTGAGCAACATCTATTAGCAACATGTTGGTGATGTAAAAAATCCTTCAAAGTTTATGTTTTATAACTTGCAGGTTTTCGCTCTAATTAAATTAAAATTCCGGAAGCAAGTTTGCATAAGATTATTGATGTATAAACTTTAAAGGACTTAAATAATATCTATTGAACTAAGCAAAGAATTTTCTTGGACTTACTAACAAGTTTACAAGGGTAAATGCTTTCTCTCAGTGGAGCTATTAAAAGTCTACCCCTTTTTGTACCATTAAATGATTTTCTAGACAGTTTCATTACCCTAATCGCTTTGTTTGAACTTGACTTGGCTCTGAAATAATTCGTAGCACACATCGTAAAGCAATCGTGTAATCATCAGAAGGCAGAAATCAAAAGCTAAACTGAGAGCCGAGAGCTGACCTTTTGCGGGGCAATTGAACGCGTCTGGAATTTACGAGTGCACAAAGCTCTATAAATTGCAGCTCTTAATTAAATTGCCCCTCGAAGGGGCTAACGGGGGGGGTTGGGCCAATGCTAATGGAATTGGTTCGACAGCGAAACCGTTCGCATCGCATATCGCATATCGTATCAGTATCAGGTACCTGTATCCGTATCAGCTCCGATCGCCATACGTGCGTTGGTCAACTGATGGGCATGGGTCAGCTGTGGCCCCTGGTATCTGCGGTGTCACATGGGGCCTGCTGATCGGAAAACGGATTGCCGTCCGGCACTCAATTAGCTGTTTGTCCGGTGGCTTCGATTCGATTCTAGCGCCAGACGTTCCATTTCACTTGGGCAAACCCTCGCCATCGATCTAATTGATATTTAAGCAAGTATATCTCTATCAGCAATCAACGAGTACGTACGTTTGTTTGTTTGTTTTGGGGCCTCACAATGGACTACGGTGGGGACACTGAGTAGCTGACCCTGGCACTGTCATTGCCTGTGGACGTAGTGTGTTGCGTAATTACGCATACGCCGTGTGAAACGATTGCGCATGGATAATTTGCAAATGTGAAGATTGCAATAGTGTCAGTAATAAGATAACAATGATTCATTTTTGAAGTTTCCTAATCAATTAGAACGGAAATTGTTAAGAACCCAAATCGATAGAATTCAGATTCATCTTGAAATGCGATTTTAAAGAAATTGAATTGATAGCAACGTCTGTTGCTGTTTTAAAAGATTGTTAATAGAGCTCTAAGCAATATAAAAGGTGTATTACTATTAAAAATTATTCTAAAATGTATTTAAGGTGTCTGACACTCAGGAAGTAATAAAGATAAAGTGTGTACTTTATTTTATTTTGAATTATTCTTAACAGAATTTGAAGAAAACCCCCCACATCAATCTGATAATTGAAAGCTTCAATAAGTATTTTGTTCTTAAATATTCCTGTAGAAAACCCCCGACAATATTCAATTATTTGAATGACTCATCATGCATAAGTTGGCCAAAAGTATTCTTAGCCTTTCCGGAGAAATTTTTAAGCCATAAAGATGACTCACTCATGCAATATCTGTAAAACCTAATCATAAATACATTCCTAAACTGCCTGAAGTAGTTAAAAAATAAAAACTTGAATAGCTTTTAGCCTGAGGGGCAGTAAATCGTCGTTAAGGGCTCTGAGATAAGATATTTTTCCGCTACTAATCAAGCTTAAGTTTCACCTAATCAAACAAAATTATTGCAATTAGCTGAAAATTTTCCCTCAGTTTACTGTATACATATTTATTTAAGCCAAGAGAGTCGACAGCTCTCTTTTTACCCCAAATTATTATGGCAAAAAATTAGGATGATTGAAAACGAGTGATTTAATTTGAGTTTTTTTCCTTTTTGCCATCTCTTAAATGTTTTATTAATTTGCTTTGTTTCCCTCCTTTCTTCGACAGAGACCCGTTACGAGTGACGGAAACGGAAAGTAAAAGCTTCGCCAACGACCAGATCAGATCCCCCAGCACCACAGACATGGCCGAGACCATCAACAACAAGCCGAGCATACAGATCCGCAGCGGTCTGCCCTCGCCGCTGCCGGACAAGAGCCCCTCTCCGGCCACCAAGCTGCTGATCAGCCACGGCAAGCCCAACTTCACCATTCCCAAGTCGCCCAAGGGCGAGGAGAACGGCAATCCGCTGTCGCCCCAGCCGAGTGCCACCAACAACTACAACGCCTACAAGAGTGCCAACAGCAATGTGGCCAATAACAACACCAACAAATTCATCGTCGGCACCAAGTTCAACGGCGTCTTCAAGCCCTCGAATGGCACCGCCTCCTGGGCCACCAATATCAACGGCACCTCTGAGGAGAACGAGGCCGCCAAGGTCGTGCTGCGACGCCCCAAGCTGGCGGAGTCACCCACACCCGCCGAATCGGAGGACGCCGATGTGCCGGAGTTCATCAGACGCCAGCGACGCATCCAGGAGCGACTGGCCAAGGAGAATGTGCTGGACTTTGAGAACCGGCGCAGTGGCTACTTCACGCACGTCATGATCTCGCCGGACTCGCCCAACCGCACCTCCTTCGTGGAGACCATGGCCAGCCCGGCCATAGTTCCCGCCCTCGAGATCCCCGCCCCGGTGGCCGAGAAGGTGGAGGAGGAGAAGGAGCAGGAGCAGCAGCCCCAGGTGGCAGCTGTAGTTACCTCTGCTCTGATAACTAAACCCGAACCCAAAGCCGAACCCGTAACCAGTAACGGTCACAGCGAGGAGGTTACCATTACCAATGGACATTCGCAGGCCGAGAGCTCTGATGTGGCCCCGGAGGAGGTGGCCAAGGCCATTGAGGAGGTCAACAAGGCGGTGGCTGGCGAGGAGGAGGCAGAGGTGGAAGCTGCTCCCGAGCCAGCTCCTGTGGCAGTGCCAGAACCAGCTCCAGTGGCGGCTGAGAGGAAAGCAGAGCCAGAGCCTCAGCCTGAGCCTGTAGAGGCGGCACCCGTAGCCGTGACACCCACATCCGCTTCCGCTCCCGCTCCCGTGGAGGCTCAGGTGGAGGTGGTAGAGCCAGCTGTCCAGACCACAAATGGCCAGAAGGAGGAGGCCGCTCCGGCCACAAACGGACACAAAGAGGAGGAAGAGGCCATCACCATTTCCCACACCAATGGACAGACCAATGGCCACAGCAGTGATGGTCCCAGCATACCCTCGCCGGATCCCAGTGGCGCCCTTGGAGTGAACTACGAGCCCAAGACAGTGGTGAGCTTCTCGCAGGAGCTGGGTGGCGGCGAGAACAACTATCCCGACACCGTGAAGGTGGTGACCGAGGGCAGCTCCTCGGCGGCCGATGGAGAGCTCAAGGAGCTGGCCAAGCTGAAGTTCGACATCAAGAGCGACGAGCAGAACGACGACGTCCAGGTGACGCCAGCCTTGCGTGCGGAGTAGGAAGCTGATCAGTTTGGATCGACGGGCAGGAGTAGTGCAATTTGTTTGTTGAAACAAGGAGAAACCATCAACTATTGTATTGTATTTTGTGTTAGCTGCTAAGTTGATTACGAGAAATGTTGCCAAATTTAATTTTATGCTTCGCGCATCAGTCAGTATCGAGTATGGAGTATCGAGTAGGGAGGGAGTGGAGAGAGGTCGCCAGCTGTTGAGGTCGAGTCCTGTTGTTCGCCGGGACTTGCAAAACCAAACTACGTTTATTGCAATAGACACCATTTGCTTTATTTAAATAAATTATTATTATTAAAAAAATGTTCTAGAGTTTGAACTGCAAATTGAGATAAGGGTGCCTTCCTGATGTTATTTACCTTTCCCTAGAGGCACTTAAGTTTGCTCCACAAAGATAGCTTTGTTTTTGTTTACAGCAAGGTGTATATGTGCCTTGTTGTCTCAGAACTCGAAGGTGCTTAGTTAGGTGTTGTTTTTAACTTTAGTGTGGGTTATGAGCCCTTGATTCCCTGGTTCTTTGCTGGAAATATATTCAAAATATGTTTACAGTCTGAAATATTTGTGGGCCTAAAGCTCTTTAAGCAGGAGACACCGACCTTGCCTATCAGAGTATATCAAAGAATGTTAAGACCACGAGCTCAGCGAGCACACGCTCCCTCGATGTGAATGAAAACGGAAAGTGTTTGCCGACAATGTCTAGCATTGAACCCCCGAAGCCCCCGGTGATGACCTTCGCTGCGATATGCTCTAGTCGCAATCAGTTACCCTCCGTGATTAATTGCTTCGATTCGGCTGGTTTGCCTCTGTCGATAGTCGGTGATTGATTGTGGAAGTCTCTACATGTTGGACACAATTAATAATAAAATAATAATTGTGCAATGGAGTTGGGGTTGGGTGGGTGAATCATGCCGCGACACCTGTTCCGCGACGGGTGAGGGTGGCAAGTAGTAACCATGTCAACATGCGACCGCCTGTTTTTCGAGGGTTGCAGCGCCGCTGACCAACATCTGTCGTCGTCCTGCTCCTGACCCCTACACGGCCGGCGGCACATGCGTTTAATCGATATGTCAGGTGGTGGTTGGCCAAAACAAACCGCTCGGCTGGCAGCTTGGGCCAGGACTCGGCCGGTAGTCCCTTTTGGAAATCAGCAGGCTATGGCAGGGCAGTCAGGTTCAAAAAGTATCTAGATGAGTGCCTAAACGCAAGCTATTATGGATTTATGTCTTAAGGGCTCGCAGGTAGGTGCCTTGACCCCCTCAAAAAGATAACCCCTTAAGCCTGTTCTTGGGGCCGCCTTAGATAAACCTCGCCACACGACAGAAAACGAAGCCCAAGTACACCACTCGCTCGCTGACAACTCTCCACAATCCGTGTCCCCACTTCCGGCCGCGCTCGGCGAACTTCCTGCAGCAGCGCAGTCGCTCCTCGCCCTTCCTGGGACGACCTCAGTCCGCGGATCCCAAGTTTGGACGCCGACAGAGCAGCTACTTTGGCGACAAGGAGCTCCGGCACAGCGGCAAGGTGAGTGGCAGCACTGGGTTTAGGTAACCAGTAAGTACCCCGAATCCCTTCCAGAGACAAGTCTCGTCCAACGATCTGCTTAAGTCTCTTCTGGAGGAGCCCATCAAACGGAGCTGGCTGTGCCGCAGCACCTGCAACTCTTCCGAGTCGGACTACTCGCTGCACAAACGCACCCCCGACAGCAGCGAGGAGGGGGAGCAGCAGCTGGAGCGCTTCCTGGTCACCATGCCCGGCAGCGACAAGGGTAAGTCCTCGTACAGCTCCTACTCGGGCCAGCAGCAGGGCCTCAGCAATGGGGCGCTGCTCCAGCGCACTGCCAAGCCTGATCTTCCAGGAAGAGTGTCCTTCAGCAAGCCGAATATGCATACCGACTTGGACTCCAGTGACTGCGACAACGACAAGCAGGAGGTGCGTTCTAGCATCTCAGCTCCTGGTCCTCTAACTCTTCCCAGCTTCCTGAGCAAACAGACGGAACCAACGGATCCGGCTGGCCAGAAGAAGTCCGTCCACTTCGGCTCCACTGCCGCCGAGGGAGAGGTCCTGGCGGAGACCTACGAGTACCCCAAGTGTCCCTCGGAGAACTGCACTTGCAGCACGCGATCCTCTTCCACCACGAGCACCAACGAAGCCTCGGCGGCGGAGCTGAAGTGCGCTTGCGATGCTCCAAGCTGTCGCTTCGCAGAGGTAACTTCTCATCTGGAAGCTCCTCTTCCGCTTCCGGCTCCCAGTCTGCAAAAGGCTCCCACACCA
This sequence comes from Drosophila jambulina, assembly GCA_018152175.1. NCBI lineage: Eukaryota > Metazoa > Arthropoda > Insecta > Diptera > Drosophilidae > Drosophila > Drosophila jambulina. The sequence goes on along the minus strand of JAECXH010000113.1, from coordinate 10,318,894 downwards.
GAGCTGAATGTGAACAGGGAGTACAAGCAGGCGGTGGGCAGTGTCCAGGTGGTGAAGAACAACTTGGGCCCCGAACCCCTCAATAACATTGAGCCCTTGCCGGATTATATGGGCAAGTACGGCTCCCCGACGAAGGAGAAGCAGAACAACCTGTCCGAGACCAAGAACCTGGTCTCCTCCTCCTCCAGCAGTAAGTCTACCAACAACAGTGGTACCTCCTACCGGGCAACTTCCAATCCGAGGAACTTTGGAGCCGAAAACAATTTCCTGCCCGCTGTGCAGGAGGACCGGCGATCCTTTGGTACCTCCAGCTCCGACTCGGTCATCAACAACTACCTCAAGGTGGCCTCGGCGCCACCTTTTGTGGGCAAGAAAAAGGAGAACGTGAAGCCGGCCAGTGCAGATCCCATTGCCCGGAATAGCAAGCCCAAGCCGACGACCAATACATCGGGCAATACAGTGACAGCTCCTCAGGGAAAACTGAAGAAGGCCATCAGTGTGGGCAGCCTGCGGGAGGAGCGAAAGCTCTCCGAATACAATCTGGACAAGGTGGACAGCTGGATGAGCATGCAGGAGCAGAAGCAGTTCGACCAGAAGAGCAAGCAGGAACTAGAGGATTTGGAGGAGGTTCAGGATAATGACAGCGCATCCCAGATCTCCCTTAAGTCGAACGAGGACTCCAGGGACTCCACCTACGATGAGATCGTGTCCGTCATCAAGGAGATTGAGGAGGACAAGAAAAGGGGTCAGTAACTGGTTATATATTATATATTCTTTTCTTTCCACTAAATATATATCTTTGCAGACAACTTTTCCGAGCGTCTTCCCAGCGAACTTAACCTAAAGTTGGACTCGCGTTGTGAGACCGCTGAGACGGTGACCCTCAGTGAGGGAGCCGTTCCCGAAAGCGGGGATAAATACAAGTAAAGATCAAGATCAGATTTTTTTACAACTTGCCTCGACCTAACCTCCTTCCACAGAGACATCTTGGCCTATCTGAACAATGTGGAGAGCAGCTGCGACAAAACGCTAATGGAAACACGTCGCTCCATCCCAGAGAGCACTAGATCCGAGGTGGAGTTTGTGGTGGAGCCCGATGTCACCGATGAGGTGCCCAAGTGAGTACATCCTATGAAGGTCTCCTGAGAGTTCTTAGGCTATATTCCTAACTCCTATCCAGATTATCCGAGCTGCTCATGCTGCCCAATCACCAGCTGGCGCGTAGGGTTATTGCTCTTAGTCTGCGGGCCAATGAGCTAGCCAACGCCATCCATATGTCCAAGGAGCATGTCCTGCAGCTGCGCGGCGAAAAACAGAAGAGCCTGCGTGCCGAGAAGTCCAATGGTGCCGCCAAGCTGCGGGACCAGAAGAAGCACTACGAGGAGGTGGTGACCCGGCACCAGGGATTCATCGAGCAGCTGCTCAAGGACAAAGGCTCCCTCTGCGAGAAGGTGGCTGCCCTCACCCGCCGTCTAGAGAGCCAGAACCAGGCCTGGGAGCACCGCCTGGAAACGGAGCTGGCCAGAACCAAGGAGACCACCATGGCGGGAGAGAAAATCCGACGGGAGCGTTGGGTGCGAGAAAATACCAAGAAGATCAAGGTACAGAATTTAAAAATTAGACGATTCTTCGTTTATTGTATCGTTAACTCTCACAGGAGCTCACGGTGAAGGGCCTAGAGGCTGAGATCAACAAGATGACCTGCGACCACCAGCGACAGGTCACCGAGCTAAAAAGAGCTCATCAGATGCAGTTGCTAGACGCCCTGGAGGAGGCCCGCACAAAGCACGAGCAGATCGAGACGGGCATTCGGGAAAGCTGCGCCCAGGATCGCGAGGCCGTTATCGAGAAGGAGCGAACGGCCATCCGGGAGAGATTCGAGCGACAGCTAGAGGAGGAGCAGCGCGCTCATGCCGACCAGCGACAGAAGATGGCTGAGGAGTTTGCCGCCGAGCGGGAGCGCCTGCAGGCGGAGATCCGGCAGCGGGAGTCCGATCACCAGGTGCGCCGCCAGGAGGCGTTGCGGGAACAGGAGCAGGAACTGGAGCAGGCCAAGTTTGAGATGCAGGAGCGCATGGCCAAGCAGGAGGAGAAGTACCAGAACCGCATTAACACTATCGAGCAGCAGTACCAAGCGGACTTCGAGCTCTGGAAGGCGGAGCACGAGAACAAGGCCAAGCTGGCCCAGGCGGAGAAGGAGAATGCCATTCGGCAGCACTATCGGTCGGAGAGGGATCGGCAGCTGGACGAGCTGGTGGTGCGCATGGAAGCCGATGCACTGCAGCATAGCGAGGAGCATGAGCAAAAGATTGCGTGAGTAAATTATTATGAAAAAGGGAAGGAAATTAACTTTAATAATGGTTATCCAGTCGACTCAAGGAGAAGTACGAAAAGGACCTGGCGCTGGCCGAGAGTGTGGAGAAGTCGCTGCGGGAGAAATATGCGGAGACGCGTGGCAAACTAGCGGAGGCGGATGCCCAGGTGCGGAACAGCCAGGCTGAGGTGAAACAGCTTCAGCTGGAGCTGAGTCATAGCAAGAAGATGTGCGGCGACATCATCAGCGAGCGGGACAGGCTGCGGGACAACCTCAACGCGGACATCCAGGGCGAGCTGGCCGTGCTGACAGAGAAGCATAAGCAGGAGATGGATCAGCTCCAGAAGCGAGTCCATCACACAATCCAGCGGCAGGAGGAGACCATTGAGATCCTGAAGGGGGACAACGATAACCTGAGGCAGCAGTGCCTTAAGCTAAACGCGGTTATAAGACAGCAGCGCAAGGATTACTGCGTAAAATAATGAAAAAATATAGATTTAAAATATGTTTAAGGAATCTCCAAGCTTAAATGCTCAATTATGCCTAAAATAATTAATTAATCTAAGGATCTTCACAAAATTAATTAATGATTTCAAAAAAATTTCTTTGGAACGTAAACTTTATTGTTTATAAAAGATAATTTGCTTGTGTGCAGCTAAATAACTTGTAAACAAAAATAATGAAGATATATTAAAATTGGTCAATATATTTTTATAAATAAAAAACATTTCTTAGCGAAAAATTGTTTATAACGTTTATTTTTCAAATTGTAAAAATTATCGATAGCAAAACACTCAAAGAAAATCGATTGGCAATTTTAGGCGCTAACAGCTGAGCACACAAAAAATCGGCTGGTCACTCTGGCTGATTGCGGCACAGAAATAAAAGTGTTTTGAATTTGTTTATTTTAATTATTTTGCAATATGTTTGCTCTGAAGGAAAAAAATTATTGCTCAAATATCGGCAACAGCTACGGCTTTGTTTGCAGGGTAAGTCTTATTCATTACAACTCCGCAATTGAACAAAATTATTGCATTTCTTTTTCTGAAGACGCTAGAAAAGCAATGTGGAATCCAGCAATTAGGAACTCTTGAGAAATACGAGTTTTTAGAGCTTCTAAAGTTGCTAAATGCCAAGGAAAGGGTGAGCACCTACATTTCATTATATTGTATTGTATATTAAATATGTGCAAACACCTGAACTTTCCAGCTATTGGCCTCAAAGTTCTTCTGCCAGTTGCCCGCCAATGTGGGCAGTTTCCGCGTCCTACTCCAGCTTCAGCAGCTTGGCATACTCACGGCCTCGGAGTACATACTTAGGTGGGGTAAAATCTCCTCTGTTAAGGATAACATATATATAACTACTATATATTCACAGTAAGGAGCACTCGGATCAGCTGCAAGTGGACATGATCATATTTTTGGAATCCGAGTTCGAGCTGCTCACAAATGTCTTTATTTCTGCGGCATATGGTTGGTTTTCCTTACTTACAAATGATTTCTTATAACAAGTATTCATATGTATGTACATAATGGCAGATGTCGAGTGCGGCGTGAAATTGATATCAATTCTGACAGCTGCTCTGGGCAATCTCTATGGCGGTCTCGTGAGCAATCCAAAAATCAGTAATTTGGGCTATGTAGAACCCTTGCGCCGGTCCCTGCCAGGTGGGTTAAGACCTTAAACAATGATTTACAATAGCTAAATCATAATTCTTAGATGACGCGCTGAGTGTATGCAGAAATATGCACTTAAGTACCCTGCTGGAACTGCACCGGTCGGAGGATATCACCGAGGCCTTCGCTCACTTCAGTGACTGGATCAATGAGGGTGTCGATGAACTCACCTTTGTCAAGCACCTCTGCGATAAGGTAATTATTTGTATAAAACAAACAGCAAAACATTTATGAACTTGGTCTTTCCTCAGCTCTTTGCCTCCCATCACCAAGAAGTCCTTCAATTCATTTTCAAGCAGTCAAACATGGAAGATTTTAAGGAATGGAAGTTCTACCTGATTCTAGTGCAGTCCATTGCCAGCGCTGCCAATACGGAAACTGCAGCATTTATCAGAAGTATTTAAGCCTAAGAAGGATCTCGTATAACCACATATATACCTATTCCATTATATTGCAGAACATCTGAAAAACCGCCTCCTGCACACCGCCTCTTCGGGATGCTTAAAATCTCTGCTGCACTTGCTGCTGACGGCGCGGGCTGCGAACGCCACTACCATGTGTATTCAGTCTAATCTGGACAACTACGCCAAGTGGTATAAGCAGAACATAGGCGAAATGACATACATCCTGGGGACGGAAAAATTTCAGGTCATGTTGGGACTACTGGAAGAGTCGTTGCCTTACGAAAGAGAGCTGCTATACCTGGAGGTAAGGGTCTACTCATCTATTTGTACGCAACCTATATCTATAACTTCTGGTTCTCTGCTTAAAGATTCATGTGACAATAGCCATTTCACCTGGCGGACGACTAGTTCAGGCCTACAAAACCAAGTGTCGTGCATATTCATCTTAACTGAAAGCAAAGGCCAAGAAAAAAACACTGAAGGAAAGTAATACCAACTAGGTAAGTTGATCCATTATTTTACTGGTTAGGATTAGACAGCCACAATGGCGCGATGCTCTTCGCTTATTACACACTCATGTTTCTCCTTCTTCAGATGAAGTCCCGCACACATTTCGGCGCGAACGCAAATGAATTTCTTGTGCGATTCGCAGGCGGCTGAATCAAATATATATGTGCCCTCTTGTGGCTTCAAATAGGCGCAGCCTCCAGTGTTTACCAGCGTGGACCCAGGAGGCATATACTCAGCTGGCTTGTTGTTGGAAACGTACCTAAAGGAGGTCTTATTATTTGCATTTAACCCGAACCAATACTCTTCGAGGTCAGTGTCCTTTAGTTTATATATAAGTTGCTGAAGGGTAACCTCAGTGCCAATATCAGCCAAACACATTTTGTATTTCATACAGTGATTCACTGCATTCGGCCAAGAGCCCTGTGTGTGGATTACTTTGGGTTAGGATCAGGGTTAGGCCTCAATCTCACTTACTTTCTCGTCGCTAAGGTACAGACATAGTCCTTCTGAATTAACTTTAAGGACCTGCAGGTAAACCAGCAGTATGGATTGACAGAAATTCAATCGCCGCACTTGTTGATTCATTGCGGTTTGTTTTGAAAATAAAAGAAGCCTTTGTGAACTGCCTTGTTCAAGTGGAAAACTGAAAATTAAATTAGAGCGTGGTTAAATTGATTTGTAGGGATAGTATAGATTTATTTAACCTCTTTTTATAATGCGGTTCTTGTTAAATTCATAGAGGTATTTTGTGTCTCTAAAATAGCATTAAGAGGGGGTCTAGGGTATTTTGTAACTCATATATTGGAATATTTCTAAGACCTAAAAATAGTAATAAAATATTTAAATTGAAAGTAGAGTTTTAAAAAAAGGTTACAGTTTTCACCTGATGTTTTTAACATTTCCATACTTGCTGTGGCACTTTTCCGCCTGGGTTTCCAACCATTTTCCATCCGTCTGGCAGCTTTAAGCGCGCCAACGTGAACAGGTTCCACACACACCGAAAAGCAGAACAACAACATTTCCAAACTAAAACACACAAAATAGAAAAAAGACACAGCAAAAATAATGCCGCTTCGGGTTCTGTGTGTGATGCGATGCGAGTTCAGGTCTGAGGCGGCTACTTTCGCCTCGACTTTATACAAAACGTTATACGTTTCTGTGCTCTCGACGCAGTCGGACGTTTAAAAATAAACGCGCTTCGCCCTTAAATACCGAATAATAACCGCAGGCCACAAATAAATCTGAACAAACTATTCGAATACCCATTCGATCCAAGGAAAAACTCTCTCGAACTCTAAAAGAAAACCCAAAAATAAAAGTTGCAACATGTTCAGCTCGATTACAGGTAAAGCCACCGACGTGAAAGTTTTGAAATTAGAAATCTTGGGTAGACACGAGAATATATGCATCCGAAGCATAACCACGTCTATATGCGTGTGCAGTGTGTGAATTAATAGTGGTTAACTGACATATGACCGCATTGCAAGCCAGGATGTGCGGCAGTGAAGCGAATTACATCATCATCACTCGCGCAGAGCAAGGAGCCAAGGAAGGAGTTGGAGCAGCTGGCCACCGGGGACTCGAAGGGGTGGGGTCGGGGTCGGTGTCGGGGTCGGGTTGGGTTGGGCGTGTTCGATCCGATACGGGTCGCAATAACAAAATATTTAATTGTCTGCTACCGTGGCTCTGGCTGGGCTCTAGCTCTGGCTTGGCTCTGCCTCTGGTGATGATGATGACGACGATGTGGATGATACGTAAGCCAATTATGGCGCAGTTTATATGTAGCTCCAAATGGACTACGCTGGCACAACCCACACCCAAAAGCGATGATACGTATATATAATTATAGCTGCCTAGATACACACACACACAGCACGCCAAGAGTCTAGGAACATCTATATAGATGTACTCTGTGGCGGTGCTGTGTGTTCGCCTTATGCTTTATGATGTTAGATTCCTTGAAACGAAATGGAACACTTATGTTTGCTCTTTGAAGTGGGTGCAAAACCAAAGACCAATCGAATATATTAGCTTTGTTAAATTCTTCTGCAAAAGATTCCACTAGAAGGCGTATTGGTCAGGCATTGGCACTCGAGATAGGCATCTCGTCTTCTATTTTCTACTATAACGAATCTTTATATTTGTGTATGCTATATGTTTTTAATAATATTATCTGTGTTCCCACTCAATGCCAAACAGATGCATCGAAATGTAAGTAACCCGAATCGCGAACTTTCCACGAAATTAGCTTAGTTGATAATGCTCTTCCGACATATATTCTAGACATTCCTCACCCGACTTATGTAGTTGAATCTTTAGTAGCAGCATCTTATACTTTTTTTTCAACACTTTGACCTGCCAGAGCATGCCTTGGGTTTATCAGTGATTAAAGATAGGGGAAAAAAATTCTGTTATAAGATATATTTTAAGATTTTAGTTAAAAACCTATTGGTAATTTCAAGTATGCAGACTTTAAGTTTTAAACTTCTCTCTGGAACCCCAGAATCATATGTATGTATCTATTCACATTTATAATACACAATATTAATGTTCTCTAGTGGTTTTTAAAATCCTCAACGTCTCTGCAACCAACTCTTCAGTAAATAGTTTTCTCTGATTGGATTTGTTTATTACAAGTTAACTTTTAATTTTTTGTATTTATTTTCCGAAAGCTCTGTCATTACATTCCCAAGGTATTTATAAATAAGTCCGTCTTGTTGCTCCTCCGTTTAGAAAGCAGCAGCTGTCGTCGTAGTTGTTGTTTCGGCACCTCCTCCCGCTGTTGTTGCTCCGGCACCTCCTCCCGCTTCAGTTGCTCCGGCACCTCCTCCCGCTGCAGTTGCTCCGGCACCTCCTCCCGCTGCAGTTGTTCCAGCACCTCCTCCCGCTGCAGTTGCTCCGGCATCTCCTCCCGCTGTAGTTGCTCCGGCATTTCCTGCCGCTGTAGTTGCTGTTGTATTTCCTGCTGTTGTGGATTCCGCTTCTGTGGCATCTTCTGCCGCTGTGTCTGCCTCGGTGGTGAACTCTTCGTCCGTCGGTGCTTCGGTATTTTCCTCACCCGGATTACCAACTGTTGTCTCCGTCTCCGCCGATATGCCGATTTCCGTTGAATTCGAATTGTCAAGTGGCCGTGAGTCGCTCTCCACTTGCTTTTCCCATCTCCCTGACTCTTGCTTTTCCTTCTTGCCCGCATCGTGGTGGAAGTGATGCAGATGCTCGTGGCTGTGGCGCTGGCTCTCGCCCTCCTCGTCGGCGGTGGGCTGGGCGCACTTCTGCTGGGAATTCTCGCAGATGAAGTACTTCTTATCGAGGCAGTTTACGTCCAGCATGACGGTGGTGTTGGTCCGGATCCTCAGCTCCAGGCAGTCATCCATATTGGAGCGTAGCGTCGGCTCCACCATGCCGCCCTCGCCCATGTAGTGCATCATTTTGCCGCTGCTGATATAGTTGAAGTGACCCTCCTCTTGTAGGTCGTTGCCGCCAATCCAGTAGTCCTCATTGCCAAAGTCCGACTGCAGGAAATCGGTGACCGCCTTGAAGTCTCCCGGCGTGCCCACGTCCGCCAGGTTGAGCTCCTTGCGCAGGCAGTTGTTCTGTGCCCCGAACCAGTTGAGCTGCAACGAGGGAATCATAAGTCTATATTCCCGATCCCTGATCCCAGTACTCTCACCTTTTTATTGCTCACGTAGTAGCATTTTCCGTTTACTTGCCTCAAAAAGGGCTTGCCGCAAGGACCTCCCCTTTTGGGTCCCTTCCGGATTGCCTTCTTTCCCGACACCTGGTCGAGCTGTGCCACGACCCAGGTCAGCATCAGAATGGAAAGTATCCTCATGGCTGCCAGCAGAACTGAGGCGCCTGTCCAGCCAAACTGTACATATGCGTGGTGCCTCCTGTTCTATATATACCCTCTTGGGGGCGTGACATCCCGATCACCACGAAGAGTGACCGATGGCCAATTTCATTGCATTTTTATTGCCCGATAAGGTCCAACGAATTGATAGACTGCCATTGGTTGTGCTGAGAGGGTCATGTGCTGGAGGGGTCTTCGTTAGTGGGAAACACATGCTGGTGTTGCTCGGTTCTGGGTGCTCTTAGATCCTGAGGTTTCCGCAAGACGTGTTTATATATTACTTGAATATTGTTATTATTGAAACATTTTCTGATTATATTAAGGAATCTTGGCTTAATTGTTAAGCAACAAAAGAATAGAGCACAGCTTCCTCTTGAAGTGACCACAATCTATTGCTTATTTGACCCAAAATAATTTATTAAAGATCATAGCTCACAGGCTATCTTAGGCTTTGTATTTAGTTTGGAAAGTAAGATATGCATGCAGTCTCTATAAGATTATTCTCCCTCGATCAACATTTCTCTTTCAGTTAATTAATTTTCTTATTAATTGTCACCTATTATAGTAGTTTTCCTCTTCCCAAAACTGAAAAGTAAAGTCTAAAGACAAGTACAGCAAAGATTAGCAGATACAGCTGTTCCAAGTCTTCCTAGAAACGCTAGGGTTTCAGCTTTTGAACAGTTTTATTATAACTTAGTTTCTGTGATTATCATTATTTATTTAGGTTCGAAGAACACTCCTTGAGCCCCAATAAGATGTATAAAACAAAGTTTTCAGGTTCAAAAGGAGTATGCTTAAAAGGTTGACCATTTAATTAGTTTATTTGAAATCGAAAAGAATTGCAGGTTTCAACTGGGCTATAATATATAGCTCATGGTTCTGTTGTGGATTCTTAAGTGGTGGATTCCGCAGCAGTATCCTTTCCGGCTGCTGTATTGCCTTATGATGCAGCTGTTGTGTTCGTGTTCGTCTCTCCGGCATCTGTAGTGGCGTTCGTCTCTCCGGCATCTGTAGTGCCGTTCGATGCTCCCGATCCTCCCGCTGCTGCTGTTGTGGCGGTGGATTCAGCTTCTCCGCCAGTTGTGGAGTTGCCATCGGTCCCCGGTGTTGTCGAGCTGCCAGCTGTCGTGGTACTTTCCAGTGGGTCCGCATCCGGCACATCTGCTGCTCCGATGGCCGCCTCAGAATCGTCGGCATGCTCCTTCGAGCCGCTGGCAATGGGCAGCATGTTATTGTGGGTGCGGCCGATGCCTTCATCCTCCTCCCCCTCCTCGCCACTGTCCCCGATGTCGTGGTGGAAGTGATGCAGATGCTCGTGGCTGTGGTGCTTCGGCTTCTTACCATCTTCTGTAGCCTGGCAGTAGCGCTCCGAGCAGATGAAGTACTGCCGCTCCTGGCAGTTGTCCGCCGCCACCATGTTGACATGGCCACGGATGCGCACCTCCAGGCAGTCGTCGCACTCGGAGTGCTCCGCGGGCAGAACATTGCTAAAGTTGCTGTAGTATCGCACCAGACGCCCATTGCTGATGTACTGGAAGCGTCCCTCGTGGTACAGATCGTTGCCACCGAACCAGAAGTCCTCCGTGTTGCCCAGGGAGCTCAGGAAACCGATGGCTCCGTCAAAGTCCCGGGGATTGCTAAGGTCAGCGAGGGTCAGTCCCTTTCTAAGGCAGTTGTTCAAGGCCCCAAACCAGTTCATCTGTAAGGGAAAGAAAATATATGGAATATTTCAAGAGATTTTGGAGGTATTAGCCTTATTGATCATTTTATCTTTAGTATCACAAATTAAGAGAAGTACCCCCCAATCCCGGACTCACCTTGGTCACGGAAAAGTAGTAGCATTTGCCATTGATCCTCCTCAAATAGCGACGCGGGCAGGCGGGTGTCGAGCCCAGGACCAGATCCTGGACCGTTAGCAGGGTCACCAATGCTGCCAGTAGAAGCTTCATAACGCCCTCGAGCCGCCTATGCACAGTGGCCGGAGCCAGAGGGCGCCTCCTGTACTTATATCCTCCGCTGGCCAGCAGTGCGTCCAATCGATTCCAGCCCTATCGGAGGTGGTCCAGGCACCACGACTCCCATTGCCTTCGTCGTCGTCGTCTGGCTAATTCAATTACAAGTTCATGCCTCCGGAATGCCGCCAATGTCGTGGGCTAATTTGTTCACTCTCTGTGTGTCTGTGGGTCAGGTTTAGGGTCATTCAATTTAATTGGAAAATTCATTAGGTGCACTTGAAGAAATAAGTGGGGAAATAGTAGCAGCGGGATGGAATTACCAGCTTAAGAAGGCTTACCTAGCTTGGATACATAAATTGCCTTGATATTACATGATCACTGGTATCTATCATTAAAAGCATTTGAAGAAAGGTTATGACTTCTTATATGTTTCTTAAATTATGGTATTTGTTATTACTTAAATTAAATAAATATAATAATATATATAATTTCTGAATTTTTCACTTAAAGGTCTTCGGTATTAAATGTACTTTAAATATATTTTGTGATAGTTTATCCTTTTACTCCCTCTAAGTATCTTTCTTAAAGTATTTCAATGCTTTTCATGCTTGAACCATGACTATTTCATAGCCTAAACTTTTGCTTACATTTAAAAAAAAGTTATTTAAATAGTTTTTACTATTTACAAAATCTACAAATAATTGTACAGACAAGTACCCACCTAAAATTAGGAATTGAGATATAAAAACCCCAACCCTGTTAACCGTAAAACTAAGATTAAATCAGACGCAATAAGATCATATAAAAAAAAATATATAGTAATGTAACCCACATGAATGTCGAATATAATTGCTACAAACCCCAACCCTTCTCCTTCGATAAATCAGTGTAGCCTAAGCCCTGCCGATTCGATCAGCGGTAGAAGTGACTTCATAGCCATTAGCATAACCCGACCAGAGGCCGGGATGTCTGACCTGCCATCACTCTTTCCGATTATTGATTTACCTGGCGCGAGGCCATGACATCAGCCATCCTTCAGCCTTTAGGCGGACAGGACACGAATCCCTGGGCTGGCTTTGGCCTGTTGCCAGCTGACTGAGCTGACTCAGCTGACCTTCGACCCAGGACAGACCGATGACGCTCCGAGTGAAAACAATTGATTCGGCGTGCGAATTCCGTGCCGCCACTTGCCACGCGCATTTGTATTTGTATCTGTATCTGTATCTGTAGTATCTTTATCCGAAAGCGCTTGAATTTGTATCTCTATCTCACATGACATCATCAGCAGCAGCAACAACAACAGAAGCTCCATCGATTCATGGACTGTTGGGGCTCCCAGAACTGGTGTGGAACGTGAGTCGCGGCAGACCTCAAATCGCAGTTACTCATAGAAGATATATTCGTTCCAGCCGCTGTGTGTGTGAGCTCCGAACTGGGTTTGCTTGTACCCAGCTACAGGTTTTCCACTGCTGCTATTCCGAGACTTCTGCGCATTATCTGCGCTACGACATCGACAGAGGCAACAACAGCTAAAAAATATAAAGGCAAAAGCAAAGGCAAAGCCAGAGCTGAGGCTGTGAGAGTCATTCCTCTGGGCTCTGGGCTTATTGTGTTACCTTCTGGCCATGCTTCTAGCCGGTTTTATTTTATATTGACCACAAACTGCCACAGACTCGGATACAGCACAGAAAAAAAAAGAACAAAGTTTAGAACAAAATGCGTCGTCGTATTACGCAAATGCCTCGAAGAGCTTGTGATTGCCTTAGGCATTCCACGAATGTTTACAGATATAAGCGAGGAATACTAATTTTTTCTAGAAAAATATAGCCCAGCCAAGTTATGGGAACAACAACTCACAGCCTGGGCTTTTTAAGGTATTCTGCTGTGGTTAGAGCCTTTTAGAAAACTTTTATTGATATTAGCAGGGCATTTTAATTAACAACTTTTAATTTTATTTAGAAATCAGCACAGAAACACAGAAATTTTCCTCGATATGCATGACTAAGTGAACCAAAAATAGTTACAAACTAAAAAGCACGTTTTTCAACTCAAATTCCTAGATTATTCCTACAGATTCCTGCAAGTTCAATGCCACACACACCGCAACACCAAGAGCAATTAGCATCCAAAAGTATATGTAGTATTTGTTTGCAAACACCCTAATTCGGCTGAAGTACTCTCTATATACATACATATGTTATTTTAACACCTCAACCGTGTGCCCACACATTCCTCAATCTGGAAACTGCAGAAACTATTATTTTCGCACAATTTTCAGCCTGGCGAGTGGATCATTAAATGCGGAATGAAATTGGCCAAATCTACGTGAAAATTATGTGGAAACGCGCTAGAGGAGAGCCATTAAAATATCTATGATAAAGTGGCGGCTGCTGCTACCGAGAATAAACACACACATTCCCAATCACAATCAGAAAGCGTAAAGAAAGGCATTCGAAATGAGTTGAAAAGAAGGCAATTTCATTTAGAGACGGTGATCGTGATGGTGCCCCCCATTATGACATCACATACTCTGAATAATTCAAATATTTTCGCTTTGTTCGGGAATTGTTTTCGGGGAACCAGTAGTTCCGATTCAACAATGCTTCTATTTAAGTGAAGGCACACGTCACTCGATGTGAATGCATATTCACAAGTGCCACCGCTGCTGAGCTCGTTAATTTCTATTAAATTGCGAATATTATTCGCTGCGGCTAATGTGTTTTAAATTTTGAGGCTGACGCCATGGCTGGCGCTCACAATCACGACCAGCTCAGGCTCTCACCCAGCTGCGCAGTTTAGTTTTTTAAATAGAATCTATAAGATGCAAAATAGAAATAGAAATAGCAACCTAATCGAATCCGATTTTAGTCATGTAAATAGTTCATGCTCCAGCTGCTTTGTTTATGTTTCGGCAATTAATAGCCTGGAATTTGATCAGCGCCAGCAATTAGCTAGCCCGCTGATTAAAATCAGCTATAAATTATAATTGTCGCCGGCGCTGAGTTTAGTTTGCATCCAGAAATCCATAGTGTCAGCATGTTTCCCAGCCGCCAAAATCAAAGTAGTTTTGACATCAGATCTGTAATCCTTTCTATACAAGTTATGTAACCCTTTGTCTCCCTTCGCAGCCTCTCTGAAGAACTTTGGCGACAAGACGGCCAACCTGTTCAGCAAGAAGAAGGATGAGGCCGAGAAGCTGGCCAACGAGAAGGCCGTCGAGGCCCAGAAGCTAGCCGAGGAGCAGGCCAAGAAGGTGGGCCAGTCGGTGCAGCAGACCAAGGGAGAGGCCGAGCAGCTGGCGGCCAGCACGGGTGAGTTTTGAATTCTATGAGGGTCTATGAAAAAAAATCTCTGAATGAGTGGTTAATTAAATTTAAAACTCTAAAGGAATAAGTATTAACAATTGTTTTTCGAAATTAAATCAATTCACAATCTTTAAAGAAGTGACCTTAAATTATAGAAATTGTTTTGATAATTTATACAAACAAATAACTAAATATAGACTGCTTAATATTTATGCAAAATAATTGTCAAAAAGTCATAAACAAAACGAATTGCCTTTAAAAACCAAAGGCATTATGATGTATGAATATTTTTAATGACGCACTAAGGCCATAAATAATTTGCGTTGAATCCTAAATATTCATTTCACACAGTATTGGCCTGAAAATAAATAATTTATTAAGAACTAACTTGTGAATTTTGACAAGAAATTGCTACTTGTATTAATATTTGACTTAATATTTGAAAGGATTTGCTAAAGAAAGTTTATATTTTTGCCAATATAATACCAATCTTTGAATTAGATTCAATGACTTTCCTAGACATTCTCTAAAAAGATCACCCAATCTAATAACCCTCCATTCCTCTTCCAGCTAAGGAAGCCGCTGCTCTAGCCACCGCTGAGGCCCAGAAGGCCGGTCAGGCCATTGATGCCGGCGTCAACCGTGCCGCCGGAGCCGTCAACCAGGGCAAGCAGGCTGTGGACAACACAGTGGCGCAGGCGCAGGCCGTGGCCCAGAACTCCAAGCAGGTGGCCGCCAATGTGGCCGAGGCCTCCCAGCGGGCCGCTGCCAATGCCGTGGACCAGACCAAGAAGGCGGCCAACGATGCGATCAACAAGAGTGTCAAGGCCGCCGAGACTGTGGCGGACCAGAAGCTGAAGCAGGCTGAGGGCGCCATTGATGGAGCTCTTAAGCAGACCAGCCAGGCGGTGGACCAGAAGCTGCACGAGGCCAACCAGTACGTGGACGAGAAGCGTCAGTCTGTGGAAAAGAGCGTGCAGGAGGCGGCCGGACAGGCCCAGGAGTCCGCCGGCCAGCAGGCAAGTGCTCTGCTCGGCAAGCTGCATCTTGGCCAGAAGTAATACGGTTTCGCCATCGTCGTCGGCGGGGCCACCACCTTAAATATCTTGATGTGAAAATGCTTTAGAAACAAACGTAAACGTAAACGTAAAATGAAGGGAATTTGCTTCAATGTAACGAGTGCCAGTAATGTGATTGCTAAATCCTCAATTGAATAACATATATATACAGACACACCCACATATTTTTGGAATCTCTTGCGAGAGGATGATTTTGTATAATGCAGCCGCTGCTTTCGATGTGAGCATCGCATCCCAGCACATCTCGAGCCGTACAAAGTGTAATGTTAGCCCCTTCCTTCGGTTTATTCTATTTTCTTTGTTACCTTGAAGCATTTGATATATATTTTGTATACAGCGACGATATGAGTATGCTTTTAATATATACGTATATTCTGTTTATGTAGAAATGTATGATTAAGTACTTTTAACTCTTGCACAATACATTGCAAATGTGTTTTTAATATATATTCGACTCGAAGGAGAGCGTATAAATGGTTTTTAATTTATATGGGGGAGATGGGATAAAAGAAAATGACTTAAGATTTATTTTAGGATGATTTAAAGAGAAGTATAATCAATTTTATGGAATTTTTGAATCATTTCGATATTTAATTTAAATATTTCGGAAAGTAACGGTAATGTAAAGCCTGGCCACACTGCTTTACTATTCTGCAAACACGCCCTCTAGATGTGAGATTTTATAACATGGTGAATACAATACTTTGTGGCATAGGTTTGAAGCTTTGATAGCTTTATTATTAATTTTTGGATTTAACTTTAAACATTTTTTTAAGGCATTTATTAGCTATATAAATTAAGGGAAAATATTTCAGTAAATTATTATTAAATATAGTAATAACCGTTTCCACTGTAGGGTTATTTGAGCTTTTATTTTGACCCAAAAACGAAGCCAATATGCAAAGTAATATTTAAAGTTTATTACTAATTTCCTGTCTAATGAAATTCCACAACATTTTGGAGTATTTTATCTTTAAAATAAAATGATTACCATGTTAAATAAAATATTCATTTTCCTTTTCAGACCCCTTAAACATAATTAACGATTCAATTCAAAGATCTCATCCTTCACCCTGTCCTCTTGCCTAGTCTCCTTAGCTTGTCCTGCTGCTCGATGCATGCCACGACGATGTACAGGTGAAAGTTTCGCACAAAGGTGCATGAATTCCATGTCGTCCGATGGCTGGTCCATACAAATTGACCGAAACAAGCAGGAATTGGCTAATAGAAGAGCTATGTCTCATCTTTTTTATTTTTCTGCTCCCCAGATATTGTATGTACTCTTTGCCGAGCGAAAGCCAAAAGTTTTGTTAGCTTTTAATTATGCCAAAAGTTTGTTGTTGCGGCTAACAAGTGGCACATCCCGGCGCATTGCAACGTCAATTGGACACACAACTTCAAAGGACCAAGGGCTCGGTGCGCAAGGACCAAAGGAATGTGTGCAAAGTATTGGCAGCAAAGTGCTGACATAAATTTTCAGGTTCCAGGCGATTTTTAATTTCAGATAAACCCCGACTGTTAACTTCGGAATGGCGAGGGGCGAACGCCGAATGATAAATGCATTTCCATTGCTAAGGCCAGCGCGTGGGCAGGCGCCAAATTCAAATTTATGCACGGCAAAGTCCACAGAGAAGTTGCGCCAATTTGGTTCCTACCTTGATTTAAATTTTAGCGATAGTGGCAGCGCGATTAATTACAATAACTATTTATCAACACGTATTAATCATGGTTTAACATGCGCCCAAAGCCGTCGTGTTGCCGCAAAACAAAATGGCGTGCAGCGGTGTTCCGGTCATGTTACGGCTGACCGTCGTCCAGAAAAGCGAGGTGTGCTTAGCCCTCCTGCTTAGGTGTTCTATTTGCATTTTTTAAATATTTTTAGTACTGCCTGGAGTTTTGATTTACGACGATTAGTTTTATTTAAAGAATTTAATGAGTCCTATGGATATAATAAAGACTGACTTACTAACATCAGAGTGCAATATTTATTGAATAGAAAAATATAAGAATATGTTTAAATGTGTCGAAAATCTTCTCTCCTTAAGTTTTAGGACTTTTCAGCTTCCCCAAACATCCCCTTAGTTATGTAGTGATTACTTGATTAGCCTTTAAACTTTTCACGACTTTTCCTCCTGATAAATATCTGAGGTTTAACCCCGACCCAAAACCCACTCAAAAACATATTTTAATTCTGGAACACATGCACCACCATCCAACTGTTTGGGATGTTTTAACCCCGAAAAACACTGGCCCACGGCGTTAATTTTATCTCCTGAAACTTACTTAAATGCTCGCGCGTGTATGGGCAATTAGGCTGGGGATATTATCGGCGAAGTAACTAAAATGCTCGCGAGACGAGAAGTTTTAAGCGACAGCCACTGATTGTTGCTGCAGGGGGAAGTCCCTTTCCCAATTCGTACGTTCTCGACACGCCCACATGCTACGAGCATTTTATCACGGAGGAAGCCATTAGATCCATGGAGGACTGGGACTCAATGGACGTTGACGCGAGTCTTGCCAGCTGCATGCTAAATAAACCTTCTTCAAAAACAACAACTAAAGCTGGTTAAAATGTTAAGGTGGAGCAGCACGGCTTTGAAATACCTAGTTCTCTTTGGATTTAAGATTTAACAAAATATTTTTGAACTCAATGATAGCAAGAATCCTAGTTAATAAGAGGAATTCCCGGTATGGGTTTGGAAAACTTTTTTAATCACACTAAAAATATGGATAGAGAACAAGTATCTTATATTAAAGCGTGTTAAAGATTTTATTTTCTAAAATTTAAATATTTAGTATCTCCTTTCGCTATCCATTGCAAATATTGAACATACTCACCTACAGGGTACTTGAAACGCAACAACCAACAGGCAATGCCGAGCGACAGTTATAGCCCGAATGCGTTGTAATTGTCAGTTGAACGGACATGCGAGGAGCCGGGCCAGGACCGGGAGCACGAGCAGGGACAGGAGGAAGCTAAGAGGAAAGAACAACCCAGAACAATTGGCTCGGTGCTCGAATTGAGCCACTGACGCGTGTCGCAGAAGACGCAAATAAAGTCGCACGTCAGACCGGGTCCGTTCTCCGGGGAAGGGAATGCGGAATGCAAAAAATGCGACAGCAACAGACGTGAAGCCAAAGCCATAGAAAGTGCAACGACAAGTGGTTCTTGAAGGACCTCCTCCTTGGGTAATTCGGGCATTTGATTTGTTTGTTTTCGGTTTGGGATTATTAATTGCAACAGTCAGGGAGCTGACTGCAGAGATGTGTCCATGTCAACCCGATAAATTCCTGGCAAATCCCTGACGTATGGACATTGAGACAACTGTGATGGGCCTGCCGGTGATTTATGCCCAAGCTCATTAATTATGGCCCTTTTTGACCAAAGTCGATGTTGTCGCCGGGTTATGGGTCCTCTTCGAACGGCTTAGTGACAAAAACAAGAGATGCCTCCGGGGTCGCCACCGCCATCACTCACCTGTCCAACTAACGAGGTTCATAATTAGCAGCACCTGTATGGCATCGTTCCCCTTCTTTCCTGTCAACTCTCGAACCGTGACGATTGACCAGCCCCCGCTCGGATTTATAGGCAATCCCAGAGGAGGAGGAGCACTAAGAAAGGACTCCGTTTAAATCCTGCACTTCGTCGACAATGTTTCCAAGTAAATCGAGCGTTTCAATGGCCGGCAATCGCCTCTTAACTCGTCTCCCGCCGAATTCAATTATTTCCGCAGGCTATTTCCTCCTTCCTTTAGTAATGATATACACATAAAGTCGGTCCGGGCAGGAGCTGGGGAGCAAAGGAGCCACTGGAAATTGCATTTAGGCAAACTGTGTCGCCAACTGTGCACGCATTTTATGCATTTTATTGAACGAGACCCGAGGGAAAACCATGGAGCACTCGGGGGTGGCCAAGGTATGCACAAATATCAGCATTAGATTAATGTTGGGACTGTGCCAGAGATGCCCAGCCAAATGATATGGAATAATTGAGAGGACTTAAGTGAGCTCTGGGGGAGTTGACTAAGCTTTTATCTATTATGCCTTGGGATATCTTAGGATTTCTTTAACTGAAAAAATATAGTTTCTTATGTAGCCTCACGAGCTTTCAAATAAACAGATATTTTGATAACCTTTACTCTCAAATTTCTTAGTATTTAAATACAATTAATAGTTTCCAACTCCCCAAGGCACATCCCAAGAAACCAGGTTCATAATAATCTAACTCAAAGTCCTTGCCTTGGGTGCTTTAAAATAACCAAAATGTGTTTGTTCACGACTCGCACATATTTTCGGCCACAACTCCATTTCTGCATTTCTGTTAAGCGCCTTAGGACCCTGAAAACGTGTTTAGTTTTTTGCCTCGAGCGAAGTGATTGCCGTGGACACCTTTTTGGCAGACGATAGAGTGCACAGCAGGCATCGGCTTAAGACGCTTGCAATTTCCCAGGAACAAGGACTCCTTCGGCAACAGGGACCGCCCGCCGGAGTCTCTGGTCGGCGCTGGATCAGCTGTGAGGGATGCACATGCATAATTGAAATCTCCGATTGCAGCTACGGACCAGGCAGAGCTGCTTTCCGTTTCCTTGGACAATTGGCAATTGAAAAACGAAGGCGACAATGTTTTCCAAATGACATCCACGCGGCCCAGGCGCAGGCGCCGATTCGAGTGGAACGCATTGGTGGCACTGGCATTGCCGCCTCCAAAAGCGAGGTGCTGGGTCCAAGGAAGACTCAGTGCGACGTCGGCTGGCAAACCAGACGCTTGGTCGTCGGCTCCGACTTAGAGAACAAATAACCGCATCCGAATACGTTTCAGAACTGGCGTAACGGTCTTTTGAATAATTGAACGCAACGCGTGCCGAACTCGATGCCAATTGATTGCTCATACGCCGCGTGGACCGAGCACAAAGGAGCCAAGAGCAGGCGAAATACAAATAGAAATAGAAATTGTTGCATGCTCCCGGGCGGCGCAATTGTTGATTGATATTTGCAGTCGGCTGCAGTGCTAAAAATCGAGAGTGTGCCGCAAGCCAGCAGTGTGTGCCTGTGTGTGGTGTTCCAGAGTGTGCGATGTTCAAATGCTTTTTGATTAAAGCTCGCGCCTGAATGAATAGTTTTCTATGCAATCGGAAAATCTCTTTTTAGCCGCCCAAGTTCGCTAATTGCCCAATGCAATGGCCTTTGTCCTGGCTCTCGGGTAAGTTCCAGGCCTAAGCCCCCATACAATATATATATTTACAGAGCATTTATTGTGGTGTCAACAAAACCAGGCGTTGATCGCACAAGAGACCGGAAAAGAATAACAGCCAAGAAGGTCGAGAACCGTTTTCATACAATTTAATGCTCCTCGCTGTTGACTTTTTAAGGACCATCTTTATTGCCAGGCAACTGGCAACTGGCAATGGCAAGCCTCGCCTGTTGGGGGCTCTTTCGGCGAAATCACTTAGCAATTTGTGGCCCCATTCGGGAATCCTTTTCAGCTGGGCTTTTCCTTTCTGCGGCTGTCACCGTGCAGTCTGTTTAATTTCACAATTCATTTCATGTCAATCGAATTGTCTAAGGCTGTGGCTTCGGTACCGACTCCCGCTCCTTTCACCTCCTCCGACAAGTGTCGCTATCTCGGAGCCACAAAGCAAGATAAGGGAAACTAACTGGGCTGTCACGATGCTTGAGTTTGATGTATTAACGGATCCGGACTTCAGGCTTGGCTTGCAGCTGGAAATCGACCATAAAAATGCGGACGGATGGCATTAAATTCGCCCGTTCTGCGTGTGGCTCAGCTATGCGATAAACCCAATAGTAAACGCTCCCCTTTGTTGACTCTATCAGCTGGATTACGTTGTCTCCTACACAAAGCTTAACAGCTCTGGGCGATGGCATAGTTAAAGCTGCTGGATAAACTTTAAGGCTCACACCTTTGTCGGCAAGAAAAAGATACTTTAAACAAAGCTGTTCTTAAGCTGATTTTCTATTAAATTAAATTTCAAGGAACACAGGTACACTAAACACTCGAATCTTTGTTGAGCTTGTTTCAAAAGCTGAGAAAAGGCTTTGCACTTCATTTGAAATGTAGTAGTTTTTGCAAATAAAACTGTTTCGGACTCTGGAAATTGGATTATCCTTTGTTGGTTAAAAAGCGGAGTTGTGCAAAGAATTTATTAGGAGAAGTGACCTGTTTTATAGTTTAAAATTTAAGTTGTAGCCTTCTTAAGGAAGTTTAATAAAGACATTTTAAGCTGGTAGCTTTGACATGGATTATTTTTGGTAATTTAATTAAATTGAAAGTTGTATTTAAGAGCCCAAAAAATAAGCATTATTTTATTCAAATTAATATAATTAGGCTATATAAAAAGCTTTATTAATTTAAATTGCGTTGAGTACAATATAATTTTGAAACATTATAGATAGAACTTATAAACAAAATAATATATTTTACATAATTTTCACTACTTTCTTGTGCTTTAAATATTTAAGTCTATAGATAATAAATTTACCACATCCTGTAATGTGTTTATTTTTAGATCCCTCCTAAAAATATTATTATTCATTATAACAATTTCAAGGGGGCACTTAAGCCTCCGTTAACGAATTTGGTTGACAGGCAACACACTGTGGCGGCAAATGGAGCGGACACCGGGGCGTATGCTTAATCGTTTTTCACACGACCCACTGCAGCTGTTGGCCCCGGCAAATGGAATATTCATATCTTGTGATAAACATACATCTAAACATAATCCATTGTGAAGTACTGAAAGTACTTCAAACAAGTTGCTTACCTAACAAAAAGCCCGAAGGAGGCAGGATAACTGCTCGCGTCCTGATTTCTGCCCTTCGAAGTTCGCGGCGCAACGCCTACTTTTTTCGCTTCGCTCTTCTTGTGGCGGCTTTTGGCCGGCTTTACTTTTGCTGACTGCTATTTTATGGTGGCCATTAAAGGAAATTGAATATAATTTTGTTTGCTAAGCTCTTCCATAAACTCCCAAAGGCCAAGTGGCTAGAGCCCTGGTGTTGCCGTATGATTTCCCCCAACGTCTTCGTCTTCGGTGAGGTTTTTCATATTTTATCAGTGTCGGGGCGCCAGGAAAAAAAAGGAAAAGCACGGTCGGTCGGTTGTCCTCGCTATACTAATGGAACCCTGGATTGGCTATAGCTTTGGCTTTTGGGTGCAACTGGCAACTGTTGGCCGCTGGCCAGCGCTTAAATGTGATTGAGAAATTGCACAAGAAGTGGCAGATTTCGCAGCTTAAATTCGGGGCCAAACCTTTGACCTCCTCCAACCCCAAGGAGATGACGAATGGAGCTACCAGTTTCCACATATCCACCCATTGGGCTGTGTGCTGGTCAAACATCTTGGCATTCTGACAGCTAGTCTATTCAGATTTGTTTGCTGGCCCGGATCCAGTCAATATTGTGGCCATTTGGCCAGGCTAAGTCGTAGCCACAGCTCTTAACTTTTAGCATCTTGGGCCGGACTTGGGCCCGCTGCTTGCTTACCGATTTCATTATTTATTCAAGTTTGCCGAGCCAAACCTGCATATTGGGGGCAGGAGTGGGGGAAATCACAAAATAATAAATTGTTTCTGCGGTTGTTCCTTCCCCCATTTTGCCCCCATTTGTCTGTTTGTTTGTTTGCTTTGTCTTAGTCGTGGAGCTCGCCTATGCGAATGGCTTGCGGTTGCTGTTTGCTTATCTTTGGGGCCTTTTGCCCATGGATTTGCAATCGTCCGAGGCGGAAAAACATTGTTTTCATTTAATTTAAATGTTTTCCTATCATCGCAGCCACACTCTCTCCTCGAAACCCATTTGTTACAAAATTTAGTTGGGCTTTTGGGTGTCTTTTTTGTGTTTTACCGAACGACTTTAAATGATGAATGATGTTGGGGAATTTCTGCATTTGTAGGGTTACAAAAAATATATACGAATCGATGGGAATATGCATATAGTAAATCTATATATATAAAAATTAAACGCCAAAAGTGTTTGTAGCCAGTGTTAGGCTCAGTGCGTTGACCGATTTCACAAATTTTTTTTTGTTTGAAAGGTGGTATCAATACGGTGGTTTGTATGTATATACGATGCCTGTATGTGCTTTGGTTCGTAAGTTATGAACGTTTAAGCGAACACTACTTCGCCCGTATACACGCATACACGCATACACACATACAAATCTATATATATAAAAACGAGTTAGAATTGCAACGTGAACAACAGTACGACCGAAACGCATTGAATGCATTTGTGCAGGCAAATCTAACGAAATTGAATGCTGAACAGAAAATCGCTTATGACAAGATCATGCAAGTTGTTACAAGTGGTGTTGGTGGATTTTATTTCTTGGATGCTCCAGGCGGAACTGGAAAAACGTTTTTGATATCATTGTTGTTGGCAACAATGCGTTCTCAAAGTAAAATTGCATTGGCATTGGCTTCTTCCGGTATAGCTGCTACGTTATTGGATGGCGGTCGAACGGCTCATTCTGCTTTGAAACTACCATTGAATTATCAAGGGAATGAAACTCCAACGTGCAACATATCAAAGGGATCTGGCACAGCTAAAGTATTGCAGCAATGCTCCATTATTATTTGGGATGAATGTACGATGGCACACAAGAAATCAGTCGGAGCATTGGATAGAACTTTGAAAGATCTTCGAGGTAATGCGGAGTTGTTTGGTGGCGCATTGATTTTATTGGCTGGTGATTTTCGACAAACATTGCCAGTCATTCCGAAATCAACACCTGCTGATGAGATTAATGCTTGCTTGAAATCATCATATTTGTGGAGACACGTCAAAACATTGAAATTAACTACCAATGTTCGTGTTCAGTTGCAGAATGATCCATCTGCTGATACATTCTCCAAGCAATTGTTAAAAATTGGAAATGGTGCTATGTCAGTCGATGAAAATGGATTGATAACGTTGCCTAATGATTTTTGCCGTTTTGCTAATCCATGGATGAATTGATTGAAAGTGTTTTTCCAAACATAGCACAACATTATAAATGCCATACTTGGTTAGGTGAAAGAGCAATTTTAGCTGCGAAAAACAAAGACGTCAGTGAATTGAACTTAGTCATACAATCAAAAATTCCTGGCGAATTGATTTCGTACAAGTCATTGGATACGGTTATCGAGGAAGAAGATGTCGTTCAATATCCAACTGAATTTTTGAATTCTTTGGAATTTCCTGGATTACCACCTCATAATTTACAATTGAAAGTTGGTGTTACTATAATAATGTTGCGTAATATCAATCAGCCGCGTTTATGTAATGGAACCAGACTCGCAGTTAAAGAGTTAATGGCAAATGTGATCGAAGCAACTATTTTAACTGGCAAATTCAAAGGTGAAGATGTATTGATACCACGAATTCCAATGAGATCATCTGATATGCCCTTCGAGTTTAAGCGTTTGCAATTTCCAGTGCGCCTCGCGTTTGCTGTTACTATCAATAAGGCACAAGTCCAGTCGTTGGGAATTTGTGGTGTGAATTTAGAGAATCCAGTGTTTTCACATGGACAACTTTATGTTGCATGTTCACGTGTTGGAAAACCATCTGTTCTCTATGTATTCGTTAGCAATACAAATTCAAAAACAAAGAACGTTGTGTACCATACAGCACTTCAATAAAATTGTTTTTCATTTCACTTTATAAAATCAGGGTTTTTCATTTTTTGCTTTTGTTTCAATTTTATTTCCTTAATGCACTACGAAGTGTGCACAGGGTACGCTAGTAGAATATATAGTCAGAAATGTAATCCCCTAAAAAACAAAGAAACATCTTTAAATATATACAGATTCCTGAAGAACCCTTGGGAAGCAAAGCTCTTGAGTGGGTTTTTTGCCCTTGAGTGGGATGTCTCTGTTCGAAAGAACTCTCTTGAAGAGTGAAGTGCCCTAAGCCAATGATTTTCCTGATTTACTTTTACCAGGTGACAGCGTATATAAATCCTGTGTATATATATGTTGATTGTGACACCATCATCAATCAATTTCGCAGATAATTCACCAAGAACATCATTGTAATTCGATGCAAAAAGCCAGCAGATCCTTGCTATTGTCATTGCCAGAATAAATTCCTGGCTATTCCGCCGGGTACAAGGACAGGCATGAAGGCCAAAAAAAAAACAACTCACATAATTAAGACAAACCCGAGCTTAAATTGACATTTCCGAGAGAGTGAGCCACGAAAAAAAGGCCAGAATACAGCGAAATAAAATGGGAAAACATTTCATTTCTGTGCCTCCTCATCGCAGGATGATAAATTGAGTGATGACGGGAGAGAATTTAACTGCTGAAAGCGAGGGACACTCACCTGGACCGAGGTGTACACGAGTGCTGCTGCGGCGTCATTGTAATTTTGATGAAAGCCAGCTTAAGGTCAGCGGACATTACGCATACGCCATGGTGGTCTGCGACGGGGGCTGCGGTTAAATCTAATAAACATTTCCGGCTTTATGCACGCATGAATGTTAATGTGGATTGTTCTTCCGAAAACTTTTGCGACTCGAGACGGCAGTTTTCAGCCAGGGCTTAATGTACTAGAAATTATGCCTGAGCATCCCCAAGGAGCGACCATAGTTACGGGTATCCGTCAGAGCCTGTCGGCTGTCATCTGCCTGCTCTCCGGAATTAACATCCTCGGGGCTGTGTGCCAGCAAGATTTGCCAGGAACTTTATTTGTCGAGAGATAAATCCACTTGACTTGGAAATTGGACCATTTAGATGGGAGATTTAAGCTTTGAATAGTGGAGAATCCGCCTCTGGTCTTGGCATCAAATTAGCCAAAATACTATACTAAAAGTGGAGGCAGTTATTTGATTTCCGACTCCTAATTAAGGAGTAACATTTAAAGTTAATTCCTTTGATTCGGCCGGGCTGTTGTGCCAACTACACGTGTTGAACAAGTTCATGAACTTCGTCACAAACTTTGGCCTGGCTCCCAGTTCCCAACTCCCAGCTCCCACAGTTCACAGTTTTTTAGCTCCTGCTACCCCCTCTATATTTTCCGGCCAGCCATCTGTGGCTTTTCCCATTTTTCCTCTGACGCCGCTGCGTTGACGACATCCGGAGACATTTCTTTTCACTGCTTTGCATTTCACAGGCATTCCAGCCTTCGCTCATTGCTGTCGCATTTGATTCCTGCCTGTGGGCACCATGGGCTCAGGGTCATCTGAAAGTAAATATTAGTATTAAATATTTTGAATCAAATATTTACACATTGATAGGGAGAAAGTATTTAGTTTATATAAGCTTACAAAGTCTGTTTAAAAATTACTTTATCCTGAGTTTTGCTTGGAAACCATGAATAAATGTTTCATGTCATTCCTTTTAGCATTTCGAGTAAATCCATTTGAAAATGTTCCACAGATATATGGCTGACAGTGCCTTCTGCATTTAATTTCTTATTTTAGCTGATGGCAAAACCTCATCTTAGGAGAAATTTGTCCAAGGAGAAACGTTTTTCATTTTAATTGTGCCAAAGGTGAGCTTGGTTTCCGCACAAGGAGCTCCGCAAATGAGTTGGCAATTTTAATGGCCTTCCTCCATGTGGCTGGAAGGGATCGGGATAGGAACTGGAGTCGTTGTTGAGATGCCCTTGCTGGGGTAGTCTGTGTCCCGTGGCGTGCCAGTTGGTGGTACATTTCGACCCATGGTGCAGGCCAGGACCGGGATGACAGTCAACCATTGTGATGTCAGTTTTTGCTAGGCTCCCAGCTCCTTCTCCCGCTCCGCTCCTGCTCCTCCTCCTGGCCTAATGTCTGTTTGGTTTCTTGGCACGACAGGCCGCCTGGCGTCGTCTTGTGATGAAAAACTTATCATAAAACTTTGGCAAAACTGCAAAGTTGTCAAGGTTTTTGTCATTTGCCTGTCTCTCTATTCTGCTCGCTGCCTTTCAGCTGTGGCTGGGCTAAAATAATTATAAATAACTTAAAAGCAGGAGAGCCGAGAGCCGAGCGCCGAGCGCCAGAGCCAGAAAACCGAAAACCAATAAACAAATCCCATTCAGAAAGTTGCTCGCCCCACAAAGTGTGCTAGGCCGGCGGAGGCACGCGATTTCTGGCATCCGATCGCATTTAATTTTTACGGTTTAATTGGCACTATAAACAGCTAATAAAATCGGAGGCACTCCACGTCAAATGGCCAATCGATGGCTGAAGAGCGGCCACTCGAAGCGAACAATAAAAGTGCTCGAGCCAGGACATGGCTGTATCCTTGTGTATATATACATATATATCTATAGCATTGTCTGCCACATGATTTGTTTGCCTTCGCCGGGCTTCCTGCCATTGACAGACTGTCATAAATATGAAACACACAATATGGCGAGCCGAAAACTACAGATACACGGAGATATATGCATGTCCTTTGTATGTGTAGTTGACATCCTGGCAGGCGGGCTTCGGAATCGACATAACAAACTGCTCAGGTACACGAATCCCCGTGTCCTTCGCCAAGGCAACGTTTGATGGAATGCCTCCGCCGTCTGCGGAATGTTTTTCCGCCCCTAACTTTTCGAGCGTGAAAAATGGTTGCAACTTGTTGTCGCCAGAAATTTAATTAATTAGCCTGCTCGTTCGACAAAACAGAAATACTATGTACCGATTTTGAGTGTAGTTATCGGCAACTTTTAATTAGCAGCCATTCCATTTTCATTTTCAATTGATTTCATTACCATTAGGCAAGGATAATTGATGAAATGGGGGCCGATTTATAATAATATAAATATATTTTTTAATAAACATGATGCTTTTTGCGTGTATCAACTATTAATTAAATATTAATTATTGAATTTGGCTTCACTTAATTATATAAACTGATTAATTGAATGCTCAATTATTTATTCAACTATCGAGATAATTTTATTGAGAGGTGGTGAGTACTATAAAGTTTAATTGGAGAATTTTATTAATAAATGAAGAAGGTAAAGCTACAAGGGGAGTTTGGGCTAGACTGTGAGGTTAATGTTATTTATATTAAATAATTTAACTTGTAATGCAAGTGCTTTAAAAACTTTCTTCTAAGAAGGCGGAAAATGTTGCTAGAAAAAGGAAAATTATGGTTTTGGTATAAGCTCTTTTCCTAATATCCTAGAGTTATTAATTCCAAGTCATAATCGTTTGTTCTCTCCCTTTTCTATTTATTATTTATAACATTTCTTTTTCTTACACAACTGCAGTTCCTATAAGAGTTAAGCATTTACCTGGCAATAAAAAAAAACCTTCCCCAATTTAAATGTAAATTCCAAACAATTGCTTAGCGATTAAGGTAGGCTGAAACACGCCAAAGTGGGACATTTGGGCCACCAATTTAATGTTAAACACATTCCGTTGCCATTTGTGGCCTATAAACTTTGGCTGTAAATTTTTACAGCAACAATAAGAGACATGCGTTCCCGTTCCACTCAGGAGAAGGTGCAAAACAAATCCAGCTAAATGCCATTCAAACTAAATCACTGCCAATCTGAGCGTAGGCAGCAGGACGGACAATAGGGCCAGAAGAACCCGTAGAACCAGAAGAATGTGGCCTAATTTATTTAAATAATTTAAAATTTCGCCCCGTCGGGAATAAACAAAGGAATATAATAATAGCAGCTGTGTCTAGTCGAGTCACTGCCTCAAGATAAGAGAGCAGGTCGCGGGGTCCGCAGACAAAGCGTTCTTGGCCAACAAAGGGCCAAAAGTTAATGTGCGCCTAAGTAGCAGCAGTCCGCCCGATGTCGGCCCATTAAATCGCAGCCATTTTGTCCCATCCCGTCCTCCTGGAAATGGCCCACATCCGACAAGTGGCAACTGCCTGCCGCCGGATCCTATCTCCGCTCCTGTCGCCTCCCGTTTAGGCCCGGTCCGTATCCGAATCCGAGCCTTTGTCTGCGGCCAGTGCGTTGATTACTTTGGGGAAATGTGCGTGAAAGGTAAACGCCGTGTACCGTGTGCTGTCATTTTCTGTTTGCCGTCTGCCGCTCAACTTCAGTTGGCTGATTTATTTGGCCACCTTTTGGGTGGGCTCTGAGCTACCTGCCACCAGCTCCCTGCTCCCAGCTCCCCACTTCCAGCTCCCGTGTTGTGATTTCTCCCACTATATATCGTGTGTACTGCTTGGCTATGATTTTGCGTTGTTATTACGTGGCCATAAATCATCGCATCCCTGCAATAATAAACGTAAATTATAATAAAGCCAAATATTTGCTTTCCATTCAGCTTTGACAGGGGTTTTAGCTCAGCCAAATCCTTGAGCGACTGACCAGAAATCACATTTGAGCTTTAAAACTCTTTAAATCGCTTAACAATCAGTGTGAAGAGGAAACTCTGACCTTAATTGCTAATGGACACTGACCAGGCTTTCATTTATAATTAAAATGAAGTGATTGCGTTGGCAAATAAATAACTCAATGGGATTTAATGCGAACCGGAACTTAATCAAAGTTTAAATTAGATCATGCAAAAAATGTGTGAATAACTCAAACAACTTTCGCAACTTTCTAGTTAATTGAATTAAACTTTTAAGAACTTCATGTTGTATGCTCAAAAGTTAACTCGCATAGGCATTAATTTAAACACTACTCATATATACTACTGTGCACGTCGAAAAATAAACAATTTCATTGGCATCCTTGTCTCGGCAATAATATTTTAAAAAGCAATTCATTCGGCTTTCATTCGTGTTAAATCACTGGCTTGTTTATACACAAATTAATTCCATTTCCATTCAGTGATTGTGGCGTGGCCATTGCCGGATCGATGGAACTCAGCCATTCTGGTTATATATTTCAATTACGCATACGAACCGTTGACGCGGCCATAATGTCTCATTATGTCTGACTTGCGCTGGAAAACAATGAAATTAAGCTGGATGGCCGGCCCTCGGACAAAACCACTTGAACGAAAAGCACAAAGCAAGCACGGACTGCCTGTGTGCGAATGTTGTTCAAGTTTGGCCATTAAAAACGCATTAACATGGCACAATGGCTTGACAAATAACTCGAAACGCATTGGCTTTCCGTTCGGGCGTTGCGCATACGCCGTGTGTGCATGACAGCGTAAGCGAGGAGGTGTGTGTGTGTGTGTGTGTGTGGTGGTGGGGGAGGAGCGGCTCTTTATGCCGCTTAAATGCGTTTTATCAGTGCAATTACGCACAGCCAGCTGCTGATGGAGACAAACACATAGCCCACACCCATTGTCCATGGCAGCAGACGTCTTCATTAAGGTGACAGCCATGGGAATCGGTTTGTGTCGTATTTGTGCACCTGGTAATCATAGAGCATATCACCTTTGGATGGTTTAATTATCGAAAATAAAAGATACAAGAATTCTAAAGGGGTCTTGAATTCTTTTTTTAATATTTCCTACTAAGGAAGCATGTGCAATGGTATCTACTTACGTTCTTGGAACCACTGTAACTATCAGGATTGTGATTATCCAAGTATTCTCCTAGAGATGATCGATAATATTTATACCAAGAACATACTTTTCCTAAAGATATAAGCAATATCCCTACCATATTCCCCTATTTCTTACCTTAGTGTCACCTCCTAAATAGCAGACTAATGAAGGACGATCTACTGCTTGATTTATTAGGTGTACCAAATATATATTCCCCTTAAATTCGAAAAGAATTCCCAGTCGTTTGTCATTTGACAATATTCCCAGCCGCCCGTGGTTCCTGCTTATCTGCACAGCAGGCAGCCACGAGCCTGAGAGCGGAATCATCCGCCCTGAGCCCGTTGCTTCCTTCTACAAATTACTTTAATACTTTTCGCCTGATGTTGCGCGGAAGTGTTTTACCCACACAGCCACAGCACACACGTCCTGCGCCGCATGTGTAACTTTTTCTTTCAATCATAAAATCAGAACTTTCTACCCTTTATGGCATAATCAGTGCACACACACACACACCCACGAGGGATACGGAAATGGGTTGTGCCGCGGGCTGCAATTGTCTTGTCTTTTATAGTTCCGCCAGTTGCCACAGCACTCACCAGAGATGCGAAGCGGACACAGGAATGTACTTTGCTCGGTGAAAAGTTTACCATTTCGCAGGCAATCGATGGGGGTTGAGGGAAATATTTGTTCAGTAGTTTCTTATTTTGAATATATTTTACTTTTAATTTATCAGCATTATCCAAACTCAGGCTGACACCTTTCTGTATCCAGAAACCTCCCTTTACGATGCCATCTCGAAGAGCAATGCGTTGGCCTTATGATCGCCCGAAGGCCAACTCCAACTGCCATTTAATTCGGCACTTAAGCCCGGGGCTGGGACTGATTTTTATTATAAAAGGGTTGCCCTGTAGATCCCGGGATGACCTCGTAAAGCGACTCGAGGCGGCGGCATTAAGTGGTATATAGTTTTATTGCTAATTCGATGCTAACCAAAGATATTGTCATAGATTTTGTGCCAGATACTGCTGCGCCGGAACATGGCGCTCACGTTCTCCTCCTGCACGAAGAGCTGGTACCGCTTGAGGGTGTGCGGGTCGGTGGGTCCCCAGTTGGGCAGTGGCTCAAAGGCTTTGCGGATGCGTCCCCAGAAGCCCAGACTGGCGGGCTGCTGCCGGATGGCGGGTATGGCCCAGAAGAGCACCTGGCCCACGCCGAAGGCGCTGAGGCACCAGCCGAACACTAAAAGGGATTTCTATTAGCCAGGACATCCGATTGGAGGGGTTAATCCTCGGCTTACCGTACACGCCCGACTGGTAGGTGTAGTCCTTGTACTGCAGCGGCTCGTACAGGGCCAGCATGTAGATGAGGATGGTGAGCATCATCAGCGGCGTCACCACCGCCCAGCAGATGCGGTAGTACAGCGAGGTCTTGATGCCCAGCATGAACTGGACATCCCGACAGAGTCGCTTCACCCCGTAGATCCAGGCAATGGTCACCAGCTCGAAGATGGCCAGGACCAGGGCCACGAAAGTGGCTCCAAAGAAGTCCAAGAGATTGAGCACGAACTGGCCGCCTGGGGTGATGTAGAGCAGGCCCAGCAGATAGCCCACAATGGCTATGCCCACCACAATAACCCAGTTCTTGAGGTTCACAAACTGATCCTTGATCACCGTGGACAGGCAGGAGGCCATGCCCACGTTGCTGCCAATGCCCAGGACGAAGAGCATGAGGAAGAACAGCACGGAGAAGAGCTGCGGAAGCACCTTGAACTTGGCTATGGCATCGGGATACGAGATGAACGCCAAGCCCGGCCCACCATTAACCACACTGGCGATGTCCTTGGTGTTGTTCTCGTAGGCCAGGTTGCCCAGGATCCCGAAGATAATCACGCCCGACAGCAGCGACGTGAAGGTGTCCAGCGTGGTCACAATGTTCGCATCCCTGCGGAACCGAGTGATAAGTAAATGGCACAAAGTCCTCTGACCATCTGACTTACCTGTAAATGTTGTGGCCGAAGCGGTTGTACGAGGCATACATGATGATGTTCCCGAAGCAGATGGCCAGCGAGAAGAAGACCTGGGTGACAGCGGCATACCAGACCTGGGGCTCCAGCAGCTTGTGCCACTGCGGCCGCAGGAAGTACAGGACGCCGTCGAAGGCCCCGGGTAGGCTGAGGGCTCGCACCAGCAGTATGAACATGACCACGTAGGGGAACAGGGCCAGGAAGTAGGAGGCCTTGCCGGAACTCTTCACCCCCTTGAACATGATGCCGGCTATGATGATCCAGGCGATTCCCAGCGCCAGCGCCAGGCTCCAGCTGGGATACCCGATGCCGTCGTCGATGCTCGTTTTCTCGCGCAGAATAATGTGCCTGCGGGATGGAGAAGGTGATGAATGGCGCGAACACGGACACCTGCTGGCCGGCCACTCACGTGAAGTAAAACTCCGCCGAGGTGGTGCGCACTCCCGTGCTGTTGGCCAGGCTGGTGTCACCCGCTTCCTGCGGCCTCGAATCCAGACAATCGGGGCCCCACTCGGCGCGGCAATAGCTCCACGGCAGCGTCGGGTAGAAGGAGTCCACGAAGTAGCGAAGAGTCAGGGCCATTAGCGTGGCATAGTAGGTGGTCACGATGCCGGTGGCCAAGACCTGGCCATAGCCAATGCCTGTGGGGGAGAGCCGATAAGAGTTAGCCCTTGATTTAGCACATGGAAACACACGAAGCCGGCGCAGAGAGAGACTCACCCCTCATTATGGGCGCGAAATCGTAGACCTTCACGCTGCCCCGACTGGAGAACTGTCCCAGCAGCATTTCCAGGTAATACACGGGCTTGCCCACCAGCACCAGGACGATCAGGTAGGGTATGACAAAGGCTCCGCCGCCGTTTTCCAGCGCGGTGAAGGGGAATCTCCAGACGTTGCCCAGCCCCACGCTCAGCGCAATGCAGGACATAAGGAACTCGATATCGTTGTTCCAGCTGTCCCGCTTTTTGCCCTGCTCCCCCGCCTCTGCGCCGGGCTGATTGTCTCCAGGTCCTGACGGTGTTCCTGCGACTTCACCTGCTCCTGCCGCCTCCTGCTGCTTCTGATTGCCGCTGCCATTGGCAACATTCGTGGGCTTATAGGCACCGGGTATGGATATGGTTGAGGAATTCAGTGAACCGACAAAGGCCGGATTCATGTAGCCGTTGTTATTATTGTTGTTATTGGCTGTGGCGGAGCTGTCCATGGTTGCAGCTGCAAATCAATCAGAAATGTGGTTGCAATAGCCTTCAACTTAATTCGCCGCAACTTAAGGTTACTTCCCCTGGTGGTCAAGATTCGAGGCAACACCCCGATTATGGCCATTAATGGACGCTTACCGGCTCGGCTCAGTGGGGCAAAGCCAAGCCGCTTGGCAAGTCACTGACCCACTGACTTAGACGATTACGCATTACATAACAATGGAGAGGTGCCGCTGCCGCCTCGATGCAGTGGAAACTGCATCAAACTGGTAAATGCAGCAGGCAAAAATCTCTGACAATTCGGCTGCCAAGCCTCAGGGCGAAACCAGTTTCCTGGCCTTTTCAGGGAAAGGTCTCCAAGCGTCTGGCATGGTTTTTTTGTTTTGCCATTTCGGCTCCATTCATGACAACACTTTGGGTTTCTTGTTTATTTATTTTGCAGCCGATACGGGGGACGGCAAACCCTCCTGATATCTTAAATTTCTCACTGATTTATTACCAGCTCCGGCAGCTGAGGAATTTCTCATAGATAACTCTCCCTTTGTCTGGAGATTACCATATTAGCAAGAGAAAATATTTTACTGGCAAATATGGCATAGATTCTAGTCACCTCCTAATGGGGCTTAAATCGTTCAATGTTTTCCGAAAGTGAAGCATAGAAAGTGTATTTATTTCCTCGCTACAGTTAAACAGGCCTCTTCCTGATTGAAAACCAGTTGACAAGCCAAGACATTGGCCTTGTTAACTTAGAAACAAGCATTAAAAACAGGTTGATTGTTTATAGACGGGCTGTTACAGGCTATAGTCGTAATCGATTGATGTGTTTACTGCAAGTGAGTCACATAATTTACAGCATGTTTTATAGAGATTTGATCGGGGAAGGAATGGGAGTGAGCGCCTAAATTCGTTTTGGAAAACAAAGAAAGAAATATTTATTTATTTTCTAGATAGAAAATTTACTTTAAACTTTTTTAGGTACTGAAATCAAGTGCCCATTTATAGGTAGGGTATTCACCCATCGCCCCAATGGCTGGCATTCCTTTGTTTGTTTACTTTTCGGATGACTATGGGTCGTGTCTGTTGTGCCTGAGTGTGCTGTCCGTTGCGCATGCGCAGCTGCTCCGCCGATTGTTCTGGTTGTTGCCACGGAAAGTGAAGGCGACACTGCAACTCCAGTACTTTGCTGTTGCAACTTAAAAATGTCAGCCAGCGGGCTGCAATTACTTGCTAACTTGGCCCAAACAAAACAAAGCGTGAAGCTCTACAAAACAAAAATAAAAAAACAGATAGCAACACCACACGGCACACGTTCCCCACCGAAGCCGCTTTCGGTGGTGGTGCCGCGGCGTTGCGATAAAGCCCGTCACCTCACACGTTCTAAATGGGTTTTTATTATTTTATATTGGCAAGAGTCAATTATTTAATTGCAGTCGAGAAGCCGCCAGGCACTTGCAGATCTCTTTGTTACCCTTTCCGTTTGAAATTAATGCACAAAAAAGTGTGACTGACTGATACGAACTCGAAACTTTATTCTGGCGGGAAAGTATCTTTTTTGGAATACTTCCTCGCCTATCTAGTATCGCAAATTATGGCCCGTCTGATACAAAGCTGTATTTTAATTTAGTTATGGTGCGAGTATCTGCTGAGGATAACCTGCATATCGTGTAGTATGCAGACATGCCATGCCAGAATCTTTATGGTTTCAATAAAGATATAGTCAGCGCAGTTTCACAACGAATTGAGAGGGCGCCGGGTGAATTGAGATACGTACATCATCTGCACATCACTTGTCATTGGGCTGACAGCTATATTTGTTTCTGCCCCTCACCTCAACAGGTTTCATTGAAAAAAAAAGCAAAGAAGAAAAGCGTAGTTTGTGGGAGAGTTTTTGAGCTACGTCACCATTTGAATTATATGGCCTTATTACTACTATTAACTATATATGAAGCTCGATCATATCTAATGTTTGCGGTTTGAACACGCGACACTTGAGATAGGCCTGGTTCTTATGGTTTTATTACCCGAAGGATCTCTGCGAATGGATCTTAAAACTTATGTAGGTTAGCAAACTTATTTTATTACTTCTTTTCCACTTTCTGCCGGTTTTTAATATCTTTTATGGGTTGGCTCAGTCGTGTGTTCTCAGGTGTTGTGGGTGCCTGAGCATTGTTGGGTTCACTGTCGCAGGGCACTAATTTGTTTTTATTTTATTAATATTTGATGTTTTATCTGCTTTTCAGTTACGTTACGACCGTAAACAATTGAGTTCCGTGGAAGTAACCAAGCGAACCGCTCACCGCAAGCGCCAAAAGCTCACTGAACGGGCTCGGTTTGCCCAGCGGCGTCTCTGGCGTTCGTTTTCGGAATAAAAACAAAGCAAGAAATAAGTTGAAAACCACAACAAATTACAAAAATACAAAAATACAACAAAGAAATCCGAACGAGTCAGAAGGTGTTTTTGGGGAAGTTACCGCCTAGACTTGACATAACCCAAGGTAAGTGAAAATATGAAAATTAAGTGATTATAAAATTACGAGAGCGTCGAACTTGTGTATGTGCCGTTTCTTGTTTGTAACACCTGTAATAGGGGACGTGATTGTAGAAGAGTCAGTGACACAAGCCTAATTTTGTTTGTTAATAATTAAAGTTATTAAACATTTGCTTTGTTTGGAGAATTTAAGAAAGTTACATTTAGTTTTAGAAGTTTGATTTTATTATCTCCCTCTGTAATCCTAATTAGGAACCAAAATAAACAGAAACTATTTCAAATGAAATTATGCTGAAATATTTGCTATTTATTATATTAACTTATAATCATTTTTTTATTTAGGAAGAATTCTTATTGTTCTCTGTGAATATATATTGATATTTTTAGTATATATGTATATATGGTCAAATTCAGAAACTTCAAACGCAGAACATTTCAGAAACCGATAATAATTTCTATAAAGTTGAGTTGGCTACTCTCACTTGAAACTTATTAACTAATATATTGTATAATATTTGTTTTCCCTATCCTTAAGCATATTCTTTTCCCACAAAAACCCAATGCAAATGCTAGCTAACCCAACAGCAAACTCAATCAAAATATATAGGATATAGGATAATAATAATAACAATAGTTTGGTTCGGACTTACCCGCAGTTGAGGACACCCTATTACCTTTCATCGCCACACTGCTGTCTTGTCCGAGATTTATCGATAATTAAGTCCTTCGAGTGCAGATATTACCACACTTATTAACACAGTTTTTAACACAGGATTATTAACACAATGGGAGGTGATCAATTGTTAGGTGAACGGGTGGAATGCCGCGGACAGACTGAGGCTGCTGCAGCGAGGAGCCTCTATTTATAGATGTGAGAGATGGATAGATAGGGAGAAAGGGAGAGTGAGATAGAGAGAGAGAGAGAAAGTTAGTGACAGAGGGTGAAAGAGAGAAAAAAAATTTTTGAGAAAGAGAGAGAGTGGGGGAGTAGAGAGAGAGATGTGAAAAGGGAAATAGAATTAGAGAGAGTGAGAGAGAAATAGAGTTTCTCTGTCCTTCTATCTGCCTCTGTTACTTTCTCTATATCTCACTATCTCTCGCATACTCTGGCTCTCTCTCTCACTCTTTCTCTCTATATCAATCGCTCTCTATCCATCTCTCACATCTATAAATAGAGGCTTCTTGCCGCAGCAGCCTCAGTCTGTCCGCGGCTTCCCACCCGTTCACCCAACAACTGACTATCTCCCATTGCGATAGTAATTCTGTGTTAAAAACTGTGTTAATAACTGTGCTGCAAACCACTGCACTAGAAAGGACTTAATCATCGATGAATCTCGGACAAGTCTACGGAGCGGTGTTGAAAGGGAACTGAGCGTCCTCTACTGCGGGTAAGTCCGAACCAAACTAATATCCTATATCCTATATATATATACATAAACTATCTTATGGACTATATTGTGTGTATGAGATGGGTTTTGTGGAGAAAGGAGAAGATTTTAATTGAGTTTCCTGTTGGGTTGGCTAAGTGTTGGATTGGGTTTTTGTGCGAAAGGAAATGCCTGGGTGGGAAATTGCTGAAAAAATATTTAAATCTAATATTATACAATACATTAGCTAGTTAATTTAAGGTATGAGTAGCCAACTATAATGGTCAGAGTTGTCATTCCACTGCACGAACTATCGTTGTAAGTAGGTATGGGGGGTTCTTGGTATATTCCAAGAAGTATTTTAATGCCTTATTTGCCTCTATAATTTCATAAATATTTGTAAATAAATAATTCTAATTCTCCTTTTGGTTTATTCTTAAATCCATTTCCCCCCGTTCTCTTTTGTGAGTTAAAATAATTATCTCAAGGCAGCTTGTCTAGCTTCACCCTTGTGTACAAATATTGGCTTTAATCTCAGTCTGTGGCCACACGCAGCACCTAGTTATCTCTCACCTTTGATTTCTACTACGAACAGCCTAGTTAACAATCGCCCTTTCTGGTGGTCGGTACTTGTCTAAAAATAGACTGATTTTCCTTGAAATCTGATGGCAGTTTTTAGCTGGAAAGCATTAATAAATGTTTTATAATTGCCTCTGCTACAGATTAACAAATGGTTATAGCCAGACTGTGTCTCGATTGATTGTTATTGTAAACAATTAACCAATAAGGTGGTGAACTTATTGTATGGCGGGAAAGACCCAAATTCGATAAGGAAGAGCCATAAATTTATTATTACGATACGGTAGTTGCCTAATTGCAGTTGCTGGTGAAAAATGCGGCCAAGTTAGTGGCATCCACATGGACACCGCACTGCATTTGGGCCATGAAGGTAATAGCGAGTGTTTTTGGCCCACGTTGTGTGTGCTGTGAGTTAGAGCAAACATTTTAATTGGATGCAAATTTTCGACACTTGGCTGCTGCGGTTCGTTTGCAGCTGCGGCTTATTTTTTGAAGAGAAACAGAGACAGAGTGAGGGAAACTGTTGCTGGACGCTGGCTGGAGTGGCTGGGCTTTCCCCGGCATTATCACGCAAAATTGACCGCAACAAATTTGCAGCCCTATTTCCATGTGAGCAGCGTTGCGTTGGTGTATTGATCACAACAATTCAATTAAAATCTCAACGATGCCCGGCCAAGTGCTGCAAAATGGCGCAAAAGCGCCCTAAATCGCATTCCGGGCAACGGCAAACGAATTACTGTAATGACATTTATTTTTACTTTTCAATTAAGAGCTCTTCCATGGGACCACCCGCAGAATTAAATCCTTTTGCCATTTAAAATGTAATTAATTTTTAATGCACGCTTATGGCATGACGTTGACGGGTTTAATCTGTCTGTTTATGGATGAATATGCCCTGGTCCGATTATGGGCTTTGCATGTGTTTCTGTGGCTTATTTATTGGCAGTAGCTCGGTAATTGTTCGGATAAAAGACTTAGCAGCAATGTTTCGCAATGCCCCGATATGCAGTTAATTCGATTAATAAAAGCTAATGAGGGCTGTGTGAGCTCGTAATTGTAATTTAAATAAAACAGTCGCAATAATAACTATATATTTTATATGTTTTACTTTTTAAGGCTAGTTGTCACTCGTTACATGTACAAATGTTCTTTTGTTCGTGGCTTAATTATCCTCTCCAGAAGGAGGCACTGGGTTTTGCATTTCAGCTCTTTTATTTGCTCATTTAATTAGCCATTCCGGTTGGTCATTCCGTCTAATTTCGGCTGTCTGCTGCCGGGGTTAAATTCATCAACAATTACATGAATTATCTCTAGAACATCACTAATTCCATGGACTAATTTGGTATTTTAATGAGGCCCAGCCGCAGGGAAAATGAGAGGGCAGAGCGAGCAGCAGCAGCAGCGAACTGTGAATTTATGGCCAGCGAGCATTTCGGATTCGAGTTGACAAAAAGTAAAAGCCACTTACAAATTTTCCCAGTCATTTATCAAGCGCTAGGAGGGCATAAATCTCGTCTAAGCAAATAGCAGTGACAACACAACAACCAGCCAGTCTGAGTGTCTCCTGAGCCTGGGCCTGAGGTAAGCGGTACTAGTCTTGGTCTTGGCCAAAAGTCAAATCCAGGCCGTGGCCATAATGTTCCGCGGCACGCAATTGTCTTTAGTGCACAGGAAGAAAAGGACTTCGAATAGTGATCCTTGAGTCTTTAAATGTTTCAAACAAAAGGAAACATTTCCCTACAAATTTGCTAGTTTAATTCTTAAATTAAGTTTCTCAATATTTACTAATCAATATAGTTTTTGTGAACTTTAAGAAAATATAACTTAAACTCTGGTTGATTTACATCAAATATTTTTATTTTTGTATTTAAATATTATCTTTAATAAATTAAAATAACTTAAAAGTTTTTGTTAAACTTTTATTTTCCTTATTAAAAGTTTTGGTTTTCGTTATTTATTTATTCCATTTTGTTTTATGAAAATGTAACTTAAACATTCTTACATTTCCATATAAAAACGAACTTAGTTTATCTTAAATATTTTCATTGAAATTTCCTGTTTCGAATACTAATTCTCTTAATTTAAATCTTAGATCTTAGATTGTTTCGTATTCATTTTTATTAATTTATTTATTATGCTAGTGCAACAAGCTTCCTTAGGTTGAAGATATTTTCGTGTAGTGTTTAAACATAGAAGTCGGCAGGAACAGGCATTAAATTTAATGGCATTCGACTGTTGGACATTAAAAACAAAGGACAACAAATGTCGCGCCAAGGAGGGACTACAATGAGGCAGGTTAACGTGGCCGTTTTAGCGGCAAGTGCCATATGGCACGTGGCAGGTTGGCAGCCTAGCAGCCTGGCTGCCTGGCAGCCTGATTTATGCAGTCGAGTGAGATGAAAAATTGATGATTTAAGTCCAACCTCGACCCGGACGCTGAATGCCTCCTTGGGGTGCCATTGCCAGGCTCCGGGTGTGAAGTGTGAAAGCGTGATTCCGGCTTAACTGTGGCCAAACTTGATTTGATCCTTATCCGGTGTTTACTTAATTAAAATTCCAGCAACTATTGGAGCAAAAGGCCCTAATTGAATCAAAGCTGCTGCAAGTTTTACATCGAGATGTTGCCGAATTAGTTTAGCTTGCGAGATGTACGTATGAGTGGTGTCCTGGCAATTATCCGGATTACCTTGACGGCTCCTCCTCCGGCTGCTGCTCCAAAGTAATTGGAATGAAATGTAATTTAGTTGGCATCTGGCTACGGGAATGCAGCGCAATTTGCCGGCGAGTATCTTTTGAATAAGCAAAAGAGTTTTTGAGGTTGGCTGCATTCCAGCCAAGGGAAAATTGCTCGTAATCTTGATGCTGCTGCTGCTGGTGGCACACACGAAATGCCACAAGTGTCAGGCACTCCATTGTTGCATACTTTCGGGCGGCGCCATTTGAATAGAAACCACATTAATCATACGCCCCGCATGCCCTGTTCCGGGAAAATAAAAACTAATTGAGCTGTGACCGCAGCGGATGTCGCTGCACTTCTGCAGCTCTTGGCTCTCGCCAGGCTCCTTCTCACTTTGCTCCTTCTGGCCGGGCTTGTCCCTTTTGTGCACTCACTTGGCATATCACGCATACGTCACATTGTCCACATATCAGCGTTGCAGTATATTAAGTCATTCTGTCGTGTGGCTGTTTGACGGCACCCGAGTGGGTAGTGTGTGTGTGTGCTTGTGTATTTACATGTCTAAGAGCTTGTTAAAGTCACGTTTCTGGCAAATTCTATTATATTGTAAAGCATTTTCCGTATTTTGCGGCAAGTGGCAAGCGGCAGCTGCCATCTGGCAGTTCGCTGCATGCCATAAAAATGTCTACGGCACACGCAACTTGACTCGGGCACTGGGGTTAGGACTCGGGGTCGGTGTTGGTCCCGAAATGGGGTATCACAGAGCGAGTACGAGTCCCATCGCTCCGGCCGGAGCGCATTTCGTGCGTATGGAAAAAGCGGAAGGAGGTCGGAGGCCGAAGGGAGCAGGGCGGATGGGCAACAAAAATCTGCAATTCATGCAATTTTCATGGAAAATTTGCCGCGCCAAAAGAACAGAGCAAACACACATCCACTGCCACTCGCCCATATGAAGGACATTGTCTAAGGGCACACAGTATGCATGTGTGTATTAGGATCTGTGCTTTGAATGTCAAAATATTTGTGTGTTTGGCATTTCAAGCGTTAAATTTTTGCTGTCAACGCTCAACCCAGAAAACTCTATCTCCGACAGAGAGAGGGAGATATTTTTGGGGGTTTTCTCCCTCTGTCCTGTCTACTTTCTCTGGCAAATCCACCGCCGGAATCCAAATTAATTTGCCTAGCACGTGGGCCTCAGTGATTATGTCTCAGTGGATGCGTGTTTTTGTTTGCATTTGTCTTAAGTGCTAAAGTCCTTGGCTTGATGCTTTCGAGATTACGGCTTACGTGAGCCATCGTCTGGGAGTTGGGCGTTGTCTGTACGCCTCTCGGGGGACACTTGATATGACATTTAAGAAATATCCCTAATAAATTGTGGCAATTATTCTCCGGCTGCTTAAGCAATTGAGCATTTTTCGGCACTCGGCACTTGGCAACTTGAGATTTCTTAGAAAGATACTCACCGTGACAACAAAATCGATATCAATTCTACGAATGTCGTTGGTATCTAATTTGAGTGCCATTAGAATTTGGAATTTGAAGAAGCATTTATAGCATTTAGTGTATTTTAAATATTTTTTTTTGGGTTTTGGTATCAATTTTAAGGAAAGTAAAATGTAATGTAAAAAACATTTAAATTATGGTTTGAAAATTCGAGATAGTTGCCTAGGAAGTCCTGTTGGAGAAACTCAACTTGATGATCTTTACATCCTTGGTTCTCATCAGTCTGCCTTGATAGAGGTTTCAAAGCCTTGCTTAAGGCTCAAAAGTTGGGGTTTTAAAAATATAAAAAAATCTGTTTCCCATCTAAACCCTTCCATAGATGAGTTCTGCTTTAATCCTTACGCTTTAAGCTTCTGTTTTTCCACATTCTGCGCTGCCTTTAGATTCGAGTTGCGCCCAAAAGCAGGCAGTGAAAACAAAGAAGATAAATGAAGACGAAAGCAGCCAGAAGCTGAAGCCTTGCCGACGCCCTGCTCCCACCCACTTTATCCTTCCGCTCTGCCGCAGATTTGTGGCCGGAGTGGAGCCTAAAAATATGCCGTCGGCGTCGCCAGCCACGCCTCCATCCCTCCAGGACGAACAGGATGCGGGTGCCAGCCTACCACACGTGATGTTTGCGGGGCTGGAATGTTTGCCATGGCTGCATGTGGAAAGTGGCACATAATTAATTCAAATTAATTACGAATTGTGTGGAATTAGTGCTTGTGGCAAGCCCTGAAATGAGCCCCAGATCCGGACCCTAGCCAAGAGACGACTACGTTAGACGACGGGTCGATGTTCGGCCTACATTTCCGAGTAGATTTTTCGACGTCCGTCCGCTGGTCCGTCCCTCCCTCTCGATTTCTGAGCTCTGAGCACATTCTTCCCCTTAAAATGCTAATCCCCCCGACAGCCAGATGTCAAAGGACCCGACATTGTTTGTTTGCCTGACCCAATTAGCGCAAATTTGCAACAAAGTCATAAACTGAGGCGGCAAACTGCAGCGAGCAGGAGGCGTGGCTGATGGCGATGGGCCGACATTTATAAATCAATTATGCAGCGATTGCACGCTCATTAGTGTCAAACTCAATTAACGCTTTGACAGTTTGCCCGAGGCATGGAATAGAATAGAATAGAGGAGCCGCCGAAGACAGGCGACAGCAACACGGATTGAGGTCACTTCCGTTGTCGATGGTCCGCTGTCCACTGTCCACTGTCAGTCAACTCAAGTTCAAACTCGTTAATTGGCTATGCTGATGCGGATTCCGGAACCGCTTGACCTCTGAAACTGACAGGAGCTGCCGTGATTAGCGAGGATAATGAGCTGAGGCTCC
The DNA here is from genome assembly GCA_018152175.1 of Drosophila jambulina. NCBI lineage: Eukaryota > Metazoa > Arthropoda > Insecta > Diptera > Drosophilidae > Drosophila > Drosophila jambulina. Next base: position 10,275,267 of record JAECXH010000113.1, on the reverse strand, counting down.
ATAATCGATGGCTACCAAACGGAAGTGATTATGGGATAAATAAATAAGGAATCACTGCCTAGGGAATTGGGGTAAAATAGTAAAGGGATTGAAGAAACTATTCGTGAAAAGAGTTTTTTATTTGCATATCAAAGAGAGCAATTCCTTACTGAATGCATTTGAAAAGGAATTAAGAATTTGCATTAATCAGACTGAAAGGATATTAAATATTAGTTAAGGGAAGATTAAAGATAATTGTGAAGGTTTCAAGTGTCTAGCTTTTGTGTTCAGTCCATATAAAAAGGGGACCCCCCCTGGCTGTTTAAGTTGTTTGAGACCTAACTTTCCATCTCAGAAATTGTCCCCAAGTAAACTGTCACCTAATTCCTCCCTTTGCCAGATCTCAAAAATGTGATTCCTTCGCTCAAAGTCAAACCCACTTTGGTCTTTGCCTTGCACACTTAATGGAATGTTAATCTTGACCGACCTTCGTCCTGTCATCAGCTATGCTCTTGGCCAGCAGACAATGTCCGGGGCCGCATCCATTCATCCTCATCTGTGCCCGTTTCCAGCTCCGGCCGGTGTTTTATATCATAATTGCAATCTTGCATAAATGCGTGTGCCCGAGTTTTTGAAGTGCGCCAAATGAGTGTAGGAGTGTGTTTATGGCTGCCCCCGCCCGCACGTGCATACGTATCGGTATGCCATGTTTGTTTGTCCTTCGGATCGCCATTTTGGTGTGCGTCTTTTTACAGCAGCAACGGTAAAAGCAATCCCAGGCAGATAGAGCCCAGCCATCTATGGAATCGCAGCCATCATTATCATCGTCGCAGTCGCCGGAACACGTGTTCTCTCCCCATCCTCAGCCTCGGCCAGGCGGGGAAGCAGCCTCGCCATGTCCATGACACACTTGTTCTGTGTTAGTGCGAACGATGTGTGTAGTGTGTGTGTGCTTTCCATTGCATATCACAGTGTTTGCATCTGTGACCGCCTCCATCCCACCCACCCCTCTGCAAACATGTGTTGTGTGCTCCTCCTCAGCCTCCCCAGAAACGCATTGAAACGCGTTTTGTTGGCTCTGGCTCTGGTCAGCAGAGGAGAGCATTGAGGTCACTTGGCGAGCATGTTATTGCCCGGCCTGTACAGGAGGATATCACCAGTCACCGCACCCCGTGAGATGCCAGCTCCCGCAACTCCCGAGTCGATTCCCTGACTTCTTATTTCATTCCCTCGCCACGTTTGCTCCATTAGCACTCAATCATTGGCTGATAGCGGAGCCACTCGTGCATCAAATTAATTCGAAACACCAAGCGAAAATGTCATCAATAACGTTCATTGGATTGGTGGCGGCGGCTCGGTCCAAGACAGGAACAAGACCGGGAACAAGACCGGGAACAAGGCCATCCCCACACACCGCCACGTGACCAAGTTAATTTGGCGTTCTGGCCACAAACAATTAGTAAGCAAAACAAAGCAATTACAATGGCCAGCGGGGTGTGAGCGGGGAGGAATTTTGGATGAGGGAGTTTGGAGTGAAGGCTAGACAGCCGTGGAGTTACACTAGTCATCGTAGAATAATTAGGTTGGAAGAGGAGATTGTACATTTGAGGTATTTTGGGAACTGTTCATTTGATTTTAACAAAAGTGAATTGTTATTTAAATTAGATCCTTAAGAACTAAGTTAATTCTTTAATTACCCTATTAAACTGAAAGAAAGCTTTAACATATACCATTTTAGGTTTTTAAAATAGTTATGATTGCAGTTAATTGTCGCCTTCTTTTGGACACCAACATAAATGTTTTAAAATCAGTAATTGAAACTCTATAAGGCAGGGTAATTCTCCAAACTAAACTAACCTCCCCTTATGCTGATCAGTTTTGGCCAGAACTATTATCGTATTCGGTGGCATCAACACTCACTATGGCACACACAGACTACACTCAAACAGTGGCCAGGAAGGACTTGCCGCTTAATTTGGGCACATGTCTGCGTTAGTTGGCTCAATTAAAATGCCTCGGCGGTTGGACTGCGGCCTGCGGCTAAAACTCCACCGCCCCTCTGTCATTGTAACTCTTTAATGGCAGCTGCAGGATATGCATATCCGTGCCCAGATGGCCAGACATATCCATATACATGGCGAGATCCATGCGTGGCGCAACGACACTTCATATATCACGGGATTAGCGGCGAATCTGGTATGTTTTTAATGATACCGAGACCCTGAGACAAAGTGCGCATAAAGTGCATTCAAAATGACATTATCAGGGCCCCTCCGCACACATTTATACTTGATGCCAAATAGGGGTCGGAATGGGAAGTGAGGAGGAGGGTTCGCCCGGGGCTTAAAGGGCAGAACATCAAAGCTGACTACGTGCCACGGGGCTTTTATGCAAATTTTCGCTGGCAACCTTTCGCATGCATTTTATGCATGCCCTTGCCGTTTTCCCATTTTACGGAGATTTTCCGCCCCTTCCCTTTTACGGACAGATAGAGGAGGGGGCTTGGGCTTCCCCCTCGTTCAATTGGCTAACAATTCGATTTTATTTGATTTAATTTCGTTCTTTTTATCTCGTTTATGGCCACGTCGGGGTGGAGCGGATCGGAGTGAGTTGGAAACTTTTTGCTTTAACTCGGCAAAGTCAATTAGGCCAACTGTGCAAACATTTGTTTACACATTCACAGACTGGCCCGGACTGGAAGTGGCGAAAGGAGTTAAGGGGTGGGAGTCCCAACCAATGGACCATTTCAACTCGGTGCGACTACAAACTGCCATTGGCAACGTTTTGCTTAATTAACATTAAATTGTGTTGTACTACACAGGCGACCCAAGTCTTATCTTCTCCACCCCTCCGAAAAGTGTTAAGACAAAAGCAAATTGCCACTAAATTGGCACTTAAGGAATTTCGCTGAGCTGGCCAGAGGACGATGTCCTCCTGAGGCTCTCCGTTCTTTCAACTCCTGCTGTTCCTTCGCCTCCACCTTCGACGACTGTCAATTAAAGCCCAACTGATGTTTAACAATTTAATTATGAAAGTTAACGAGTTTATGTTGAACTATGCAGTGCCAGCTGCTGGCAGGCAGAACTTTTCAATTGCTGATTAAAAAAAAACCCATGAGTGTCAGCAGAAAATAACAATAAAAGATCCTCAGGCCATGCCACAACTGTCTGACATCAGGCATTTTATGGCGCTTGATTCGAATGTGTTTGTCTTTGGTTTATGGTTTAATTTTATTGCTTTATTGGCAGTTTTAAAAATAGTTTACTTAGCCATATTTACAAGGGAAATCATTTGTGGAAAGAATACAATATAATAACGGAAGCTAACTTTGGGGAAGCTTAATAGCTTCCACACTTATCATCTTATTCCATAAATTAGTAATTATTATTAGTAGTGCCTTTCATTTTGAAATATATTAAATTCAGTATGCTTTCCATGTCTTCCTTAATTCTATATTATTTATTTCAGTCTTTGAAATTTACTTTAAATAAAATCAAACCCAAAAACCCATTTCAATCGAATTTTGATTATTTCCCTCAACCTCACTTCAAATTGCAATTATGATATTTGAGGAAATTGATTAAACTTATTTTGACCATTAGCTGCAACAGCTTTGAATACTTGGCCCTGCAGTTTGGGGCGTCTTTTTGTTGTGGCCTCCGGCCATTTAGCTCTCCGGGGCACAAAGGAAGCCTTCATTAGCAGGCAAACGACTTTTAAATTTGCTTCTAATTATTGTGCATTTGTTGGGCAGTTTTGCATTTCCCTGCTTGACTTGGCCGCAGCCACTTCATCCTCATTTTCCGGCAATGGCGATGGCTATGGCGATGGCGATGACGCTGCTGCTGGTGCTGAGAGGGCCCTGGCGCCGTGTATTTATGGGCCAAACGTTGCATTTGTGCAGTTTTTAATGAGTTTTTGTTGTTCCGCCACGCAGTTCGGGAAAAGTTTTGCCCGGGAAGGCCTCCGGAGCATTGGGTGCAACTGATGCCGCTGGACTGACTAGATGACAGACTGAGTGGAAACGCTTGACTTGGCCGGCTGACTGGAGCACTGGAGGCACTCGAAAAACTAATCAGCGCGCTGGCAAACTTTTTCCTGGCCAGCTTTCGGTATCCTTCGGTTGCTTTTTCTCTCGCCCTCCTGGCCAAAAGACTTTACAACATAATTAAGATTGTTGCAAGCAACTTGAGTGCGTTTAATGAGGAACGGCCAAGGAGTCGGGAGCTAGTCCCAGGCTTCTCCAGACTCGGTTTTCCTTGTTTTCCGGAAAACTTTGCCCAGCCCGTGGGGCAGCGAGGGGAAACATTTTCGGGCTCGTTACTTATCTTGCTCATTTCCTTTCAGTGCACTTTTGTGTTGGGCATTAACATGGTCATTATATCCAGCCAGGATCCCGGCACCTCCGCTTCCCGCTGCACATAATGTCCGTGTGGCCTGCAGCAGCCACTTTCCTCTTCCTTGCGGTTCTTTTTGTGGGCTTTGTGTTTGAATTACGAGCGCCTCTCAAGTGTTTTCCGCACCCTCAATTGCATAATCACAATCATAATCCTGATCGTACGGCTCTCCGGAGCAGCTATGATTATACATCCAAGCGGATATTCCCATTTGTATCTGTTTATATGGATATATACTGCGGCTTTGTTTCGCACCTCTGGCCATAAAAGCCACTACTGTTCGCACTCTCTCTAATCTCTAATGTGCTAAAAGTTCAGCGCACGCTTCAGTGCTTTTATGGCTTCAAAGGCGTGGAAAACACGCCGGGAAATCCCCTTATCACTGGCTCAGACTCCTCCTGCTTCCGGAGACCAGTAATCTTGTAGCATTTAGTTTTCATTATAGGCACTTGACTGAACAATTTTATTGTGCTTGGCTTATAAATAATGTTAAGCTGTGAGTCTGCTTCCGGTGTTGCCTTAATTTATTTCTAATTTATTTACCGGTATGTCTAATACTATTAAGTACTTGATAAGATAATGCAAGTGTTAGAAGAGAGGGTAAATTAGGTATCTTGAATGGTAGTTAGAAAGACTTCACGGGAGTACAATGTTTTTGAAGAATTGAGATCTAGAATGTAGTTTTTAAAGAATTGTAATTAACAATTATAATATAAATTTTTTAAATATTTAATAACATTTCATTTAGTGTGTTTTAAGTTACCTTCCTCTCCCCCATATTTAAACCTATACATTTTATTTATTTCCCATTCAACAGGCTAACCTGTGTCCCTCTCCCAGCTCTAGTTCAGATCTCATCAGAGCCAGTTTATGGCAACTCCCTGTGAATTTAATCCCTCGACTGGCATACCTGGGTCCTTAATTCAACTGCAAAAACTATTTAAGAGGACCAAATTGCTAAATCGACTAAGAGAGAGATGATTCCGTTCGAGTTCAATTAACAAGCCACCATGCAAATATGGTTCGGAAAATCAACTCTGCATGCGCTTTTCCTGCTATTCTACTCCCCCTATTTTTTCTGTGGGCTCTCATTGCTGGGTGCTAAATGTCAGCAATGCAATTAAATCGGCTATGGCGAAGCAGCGGGGGGCAGTGGGGGTTGAAATTTTCCTCGGGGGGATTGAACGCGGAGGGTTATAAAATTATGAAGCGAAATTGGATTTAAAAACAGCCAAGCCAAGCTGTCCTGGTCTCCGAAGTGCGGAAAAGTGGGAAAAGCTGATGAAAGCCGGGGGCCCAGAGAGTGGGGGTGGGGCAGGATAGGGACAAATGTTGGCGCCATTAGCGCCATTTTTCCTTCGGACACGTCCATGTCCCCCGATGTCCTTCACTTCCGCTCCTCCACGGCACTTCCTTTCGCCGCTGCGGCTGCTGCATTTGATGAGTTGAAAATTGTAATTAAACTGCGTTTGTTGACATTGCATTTAAAATAAATAATAATAAATACTGCATAATAGGGCGGAGAGGGACAAAGCCCAAGTCTGCGGAGAAGCGGCCAAGGAAATGAATGGAAATGAAGGCTCGGCGGCGGCGATGGCGGCTTCTCCCTCGTTATCCCGAGAGCTGCAGCCGTACTTAACTATTAAAACTTTGGCAGAGGCAACTCCATAAAATGACGTGCGAAAAACGAGGAAGAACGATGAAATGAAAGAAATCTGTCCGGAATAAAAGGAGAATATGGCGGGGGAAAGCTGAAGACGGAAAAACTGGCAACTGAAAAGGGTTTTCTGAAAACGTTTTTCATTAAAGTGAAACGCAAACATTTCAATTAAGCAGCGACTCTAAGCTGATTTCAATCTGGCTAAAAGGGATAGCTTCCGGCAGACGTCTCGTAATGCTCCACCCTCGATGTCCTTCGCTGTGTGTGTGTGTGTTGAGTTCGTGATGCCATCACAGTTCAAATGTTAGGTCACAATTAAGAGGGCATTGGCCATGCCTGGCTGAGGGCCTAAATCAGCGATTGACATTAATTTTGCATTAGCCAGCGCCTTGCTCCTTGGCTCCTCCGTCGCTCATACGCCCCGTTGTGCGCCGAATTAAATTATGCGCGCTAGCCATAAAAAAAGCAACTCGAGTGGCCATTGTTTCAGTTTCCGGCTTGGCACAGTTCTGACTGCCAGCCCGAAAAACAAGAAAACCCGCCAGCTCAAGTCCAAACCCAAACCCAATCCTGATCCCTAGCCCAATCCCAGTCTCTGGCTTTGGCTTATTTTATTTTCCAATTAAGTAAATTGCGTGAGCCAGACGAAGAAGCACAGGCCTCCCCTTTTGTTGTGCACATCACAAAGGGGCGACTACAAAAAGAATAAATGTTTTCCTCGTTGGGCTTCCCTCCTCGGAATCCTGGCCACATTCCCGCACACATCAATAAATGCGTTGCGTGTTAGGCCCCCGCGCAGCTATTCCCAGAGGGGAGGAGCTTCTATAACTAATCGCCGAGGTCTTTAATTGATTCAATGTCTAAATATCCTAAGCCCCTTACCCGACCGCCCCCACAAAGTCAGCTTCATTACGATTATGGACTTTGATGTGTGAGGGCTCTGGGCGGGACTCAGAGGAACATACACTCGAGAGCAGACGGATTTCAATTTGCCCGGCTGTCTGTATCTGTGCTCAGGCCAGACGCTCATTCAATTTGTATTATATGTGTATCCTATATGGACTTAATCATTGTTATCATTTTTATGGGCTTAATCGATGGGAGCCGATAATGAGCCCATTGTGGGTAAGTCGGGTTAAATGAAGCCTTAACAAGATGCGGGTTAGGGCAGTCGAACTGAAAGGGGAATCAATATTTAAATGGTCTAGAAAAAAGTTGAATATGTTCTGGGAAGTGTGCTTAGAAAAGAAATATAATATTTAAATATTTGTAGAAAGAGCAGGGACATCATTGAGCTAATTGATGATTTTCCCTAAAATATAATCCTTATTAATTATCACACTTAAGTTGCTGCTTTAAATTTGTTATCAACAACGTATAGTTTAGATAGAAGGATAGGATAGAAGTTGTATATTCTACATTTAAACAGTGACTATTTCAATTTTTCAATTTAAATTCACAACAAAGGCGGTCAAGAGCCTCAATTAAAAATTCCAGAAAATTTAATTTCCGCTCTACCATTTTATGCCTAATCAGCTATTGTTTTATGTAAATATTTAACTTGCCTGCAAATTTGTCTCTCGACTGACCAACAACAATAGAAAGACCTGGCATTAAAGAGCTGCTAATTAGATTAAGTGAAGTGTCAAATTTAGTACGTTTTCACTTTGTGTGCGCTTAACCTAGTCCCAAGTGCACTTCAACGGAAGCAGCCAGGCAGTAGCAGCATAGCAGCAACAGCATAGCAGCAACAATATGAATACTACAGCAACTACAGCATACAAATGTTTTCAATTACAGGCAACACAACGAAACGGAGGGGAATAAACTGGCACAACAACTTTAAAAGTACAAACGGCACAAGAGGAGGAAGAGTCCATGAAGTGCATAGACCAGGAACAATGGTAAATGCCACGTCAGCAACATCAGCAGCAGCGACAGCAGCAACATCACCAGCAACAACAGCAGCAACAGCAGCAACAGCAGCAACAACGACAGCAAAAACGAGTCAACGACAGCTTAAAACATAATACGCTAGCTAAAGGCAAAAAGCGGATAGAGAATCTGGGGGTTCCCCCAGTCATACATAGACAGAGACACCAGCACCGAGTCAGAGGCGGAGTCGGAGACCGAGAGCAATCCCCGGACAAAGCGACATTGCGAATAATGAGAAATCGTTGTTGCAATTAGTGTGAGCCAAAGGGGTTTCGGGCCAGCCATGAATCACCAGCTCGGCTGGCAGCGGAAACGGAAATGCTTGGCGAACGGAAGCCGACAAGGAGAGCAGGTGGCCACTAAATGCCATTGAAAACTGAGCGATCATGTCCGACGTTGAGAAGGCGATTAAGGTGCAGCACCAGAACCAGCACCAGCACCAGCAGCAGCAGCAGCTGGACTGTGGCATCGACGATGAGACGGATCCCGAGCACGGAACTGGTCACCCTGCCGTCTCTGAGGTGGGGGTCAAGACCACTGCCACGCTCACCGCCAAGCCGGGCAGCTGCTTGCGACGCTGCTGCGGCCAGCTGCTCAAGCTGCTGCTCTCCACGCCCGGCCTGGTGCTCCTGGTCATCGGGTACTCCATACTGGGGGCCCTCATCTTTCCGCTGCTGGAGGCACCGCAGGATCTGAGCAAATCGGCGGCCATAGCCAAAAGTCGAGAGGACTGTCTAAGGGAGCTCTGGATCATAACGGGTGAGTGGTCAATGGGGGAATCTACTTTTTCAGTCAAGTGCGGTAATTATCTAAGAACTTTTAAGACAATAGAAAAATTATATATTTTGTGGTCATCTTTATTGAATAACGTAATAATATTTAAAAAATTTAACTTACGCTAATAAAATTTTTCAAATATTTTAAGCTCAAGTTACTCCACCCTTTTCCATTCATTTAAATAACTTTCTAATAAATAACATTCTTGACCCTGGTAAACACCTTTGATCTCCTAATTTCAAATAGAAAATCGCACTCTTTTTGTTCTGCCTGAATTTGCAACAGTTATTTTAACGCTTCGCTGGCAACGCGCCAAAAATTGAGCATAAATTATAATCGTTGCTGCCACATTTTGTGGCGCATTGCCCGTAAATTTTTCGGCGGGCTTTGCACGCTTGATTTGCAAATTGGCAAAGTAATGCGAACATTGAAGCGACAATGTTTTGTTATCGCCCATTAATGCTAAGCAAATAGCATCGATTGCCGGCACAGGGCAAACACAAATATTTTAATTATAAGTACCCCGCAAACATGGCCCACTCCCGCACCCGTCGACACTAAACAAAAGGCTGGCAAAATTTCAATTTCGATGCTGGCCAATTGAATAATGGGAATATATTTGCATTTCGCGAATATATTTGGTCAGGCGGGGCAATTGAGCCCATTTCCGCGATTCGGCGATATTTAATCGAATCGATTTGGCGTGCATTTATCGCAACTATGCGTAGTCTGAAGTCCACGCTTGTGGGCCTGATTTATGTGAAATTAATTACTATGTCGCACCTGCCGGTGGCACTCGGGACGAGGGCACAGCAGCTCCGCGGCACGTGCGTGTTCATTAGAGCTGATGTTTATTTAATTAAAATTTCACATAATAAATAAACCAATTAACTTGAGCTCATCCGCGGCAGAGGCGGCATCTCACCTGGCTTATGATTAATTCTATGAGAACACCAACGAGCGCCTAATGATGTGAAGCCTTCCTTTGTAGCCTTTCCCTTGGCAAAGGTCATTTATTATTTGGCTGAGCAGATTCTTATAATCTTGTGTTAAAAATAAAATCAGGAACTAATTTAGCAAGCTAGGAAAATTTACTATAAAATGTTCCTTCATAAGTTAAAAAAGTATTTGTCATACCTTGAAGAGGTCTTCAATTTGATTTATTGAAATTTTCAAAATATCATTAATTTCATTCATCATGAGATTTATCTATATGCATACAACAATAATTAAATCAGAGTCTGGAATTACCTGAAAACATATCTCTAACACAAACTAAACAAGGTTTCAGCTTCTCAAAATTCACCTATTAAAGTCATGCCTGATTTTCAAGAAACCTGATAAATATTTTTGAATTACCTAACCTTCTTTAAAACTCCTTTTAAAGAGGAAAGCATGTGTTGTATGTATTTCCATCAGTGGAAAAGATTGGCAATGAGGGAACATTTGATTTTTGCCTTTGTTCTTGGCCACTTGCCTCGTTCTTCGTTCTCGTTCTTCGGTCGATTAGAGTGGGTGGCTTTGGATGATGTCTGAGGCCTCCTGACACGAGAGACTCCTCCGTAGCCTCCTTACAATCCCAAGGCCAGGGGGGCGTGGCCAACAGCAAACTAGTCTCGAACTGCTGTTAACAAGCGACCTCTACAATTTGCCGCCTCCACAAGAGGCGAGGCGAGGCGAACACACGACATCGACATCAAATGGGAGCAGATTCCTCAAGACATTCGCCCGAAATCGAAGGGGAGGACGGAGGATGCAAGGTGAGCGATGGTTGCGAGCGAAGGATACCAGAGAGGATGGTCCGATTTGTCGGCACTTGTCGCCCGTGTCGATGGGAGGTCGAAGGATGTCAGGGGTTATCACTGCACTTGGCATGAAATTGCATAATTACGGAAAGGGCACTTGGTCGCATTCTCGAGGATTCTCCAAGCGGGCTAACCTTCCATTTTTGGCTTTCTTTTTTCTCCCCCAATTTCTTGCAGAGAAACTCAACGTGCTGTATGAGCGGAACTGGACTATGCTGGTCCACGAGCAGCTGCGTCGCTTCGAGGGCTCCATTGTGGCGGCCACGCGCCAAGGATCCGGTGGCTCCGGAGGCGGCGGCAGCGGAGGAGTCCACTTCCAGGGCGGCAGTGCCAGCGCCCTGGGCCACTTTGGCTATGATGCCGGCGACTCGCAGAGCTGGACATTTAGCGAGGCTCTGCTCTACTCGGTCACTGTGATAACGACAATTGGTGAGTTCCGTTCCGGCTCCGTTCCTGTTCCCCTTCTTGTCCCTTCCCTTCCCATTACTGTTTCCGTTTCCGTTTCCGTTACCGCACTTTCACTGCCACAACTAAGCCGTTCGGATTTATGTTTAGTGTTTATCCTGGGACTCTGCCCGCCCAGCTGCTTATTATGATTTCGGGCATTTGCCACAACTCGTGCTGTGGCCAGCAAATATTTACTCTGAGGGGGCCGAAGGGCAAGGACAAATAGACCTCGTCATACCAACGCCTTCTAGTGCAAACTAAGCCAGAGCTGCCACAGGAGTCGTGGGAGCCGTGGAACATCAGACGCATTGTGTATACGACCCGTAGGCCGAGACAAAATATTTGCATATGCTAAGTGATGGGCCATGGCGGGGCCAGCCTTGTGTTGTTACAAATTAACTGTATCTCAGGGTCTTTAGCTTTAACAACGTTTTGGGCGTCTTTGGGGGACAAAAGTCCCTCGCAGGAGTCGTAGATAAGCTACTCAAATGTGTCGCTAAACCGATTTATTGTGGACATTACTTTGGCCAGACAATAAGTTTGTTTAAGCAGTAAATATAAGAGTCATAATGAGGGCTTGAAGTGTTTGGTGTTAGTATATAATATCTGGGTTAATTGAGAGGAGGAGTTGAATCAGGAACTGAGCTAATGTTTGAGCTGCTTCTACAGCTTTAAAGTTGATTTTGAACTTTAAATTTAATTTGTAAGCTTTAAATCTTATTTAAATGTGGTAATTAGGAAGGAAATGTAAAAGTTTCATACCCTATAGCTGTTCATTTTTATATTTTTATTACTTTTAAATCAAATATTAATAACAAAACACATATTTGAGACAACTTTATTAACTCTTAATTAACTTATTATGCTTGGAATTGCTTGTTAAATACATTGCTTTCTTTTTTATGTTGACATTTAAAGAACTTTAAACTAAATCCATATGCTGTTAGCCCCTAGGACCTGTCTCATTTCTCGTTTATTCCACCATTCCCATCCGATTAAAAGTACATGCATTTATATTAGCCCGTTCGTGCTTGCCATTTTCATGCACTAACCCAGATTTACCCTCCGATCCCGATGATACCCTCCCTCTTGCAGGTCACGGCAGCCTGACGCCGCGCACCGCCGCCGGCAAGCTGGCGACCATCTTCTACGCCCTGGTGGGCGTCCCCCTGATGCTGATGTGCCTGTCCAGCCTGGGAGCCCTGCTCGCCGACGCCCTGCAGTGCACCTACGTGCGTCTCTGCTGCCAGCTGCAGCAGCATCACCATCACCAGAGCAAGCGCAGGAGGAAATCCTCGGCGGTGGCCTCCACGCCGACAGCCAGTGGCACCGCGATGACAACGCCAGCAGCCAAGGCGAGTCGGGACAGGGAGAAGGAGAAGGAGAAGGAGAAGGGCTCAAAGCGACGTCTGGCAGCCGGCATGGGGGTAAGCATGGCGTATGATTGATATTATTTAAGCGAGCGCGGGAGCAGCAGCTGCAGTCCATCAGCGAGGACACTTTTATGGATCCTAATTCGATGCAGGGGACTCCCCTCCAGCTGCAACTGTTGCTGTTGCGGAGTTAGCCAAACGAAAAAGCTGAAAAATATAAGAGAGAAAAGTGCTCTCCACTTGGGTTTAAAGTAAACTTCCGACATTGTTTCGTGTGACGGGGAAAACTTTCGCTGGCCACTCTCTGGCCCGCTGTTTTACGCATGAACTTTTCCCACTACTCACTAAGTGTTTCGCTTGCAGTTTTTCCACCAGCCCCGAAACTTTTCCACCGACGACAGTTTCTCTTGGGCGAAACTCCACTCTCCACTGATGTATGGAAGTGGTTCCTTCTAAGCTAACCAAATCCCAAGTCCGGTTACCAAACCATTGATTACGCAGGACTCGAGTATCCCCCTCATGGCTTATTGTTCCCTTCGGTTTTTGGCTCGCATTTCGCACATCAAACTGCAGCCAGGGCTTGAATTTCGAATTTTCAGTTTTAATTACGACAGCAGAAGCCTTTTAAGTGGATTCAAAAAACACCCGTACCCGCTGGTACATCCGTTCCGGATTTCTATTAACGCAAACTGAAAGTTTGTAATTGATTTGGGCCAAAACAACAACACAGAACTTTTCTTTTTGCCTTTTTGTTTTTTGTTTTTTTGTTTTTTGGATTTTTTCCAACGAAAACCCTTACTTTCTAGGTCTTCCAAAGTGCAGACTGTTTTCGCGTTCCGTCCGGTTTCGGGGTCGGTTTCACGTTCTGTTTTTCCCCTGGCTTATTGCGTTTTTATTTGCTCTGCCGCTGTATTATAAATAATTTTTTAGGATATCAAAACTCTGACTAGCAGCCTTTACTTTTTGGCTATTTGTATTTCTAGTTATTTGTTTGCGTGTTTTGTGCATTCGTGCCTGAGTTTTGTAAGTGATTTGCTGGTCCCCCTGTAATGACATTTCTGCTTTCGTCCTGTTCCGGCTTTTCCATGTATTTCGAAATGGTTTTTAAAGCTTTAAGAGCGAGGCAAAAAAATAAAAGTGATCCGGTTTGTTTGGCTTTCGCTGTGTTTTTTTGCAATTGCGGCCACTCGTCGTCCTGTGTTTGTTTTGCCTGCACAAATTTCTGTTTAATTGGCAATTTATGGCTGAGCGGGGGACAGACGAGGATTCAATAAATAAATAAGTGATTTTGCGGTGGCCCAGGGCCCAGTTCGATCGTCTGTTTGTCATTCGGGTCGAGGGGCAAACGAAAAAAAAAATTCATTTCATAAATTAACATTTACTGCTGGGCAAACTCCGCTCGACACTTTTAATGAACTCCCCGCCAACTTTGTCCAGTGCTCGCGCCAAACTTGAAAAGCGCACTCTTTAAGGGCTCCTCCTGCTCCTGCCCCACCTTTCGACACTTTAAGAGTTGCGAAAACTTTGAGTCGGGTCAAAAGGCCAACGGCGGCTACAACGGCGGCATAAATTTAATTTTTCCGGCTCTCCTCTGTTCGTGCCAAGTAAATTGAAATGAGTGCGAGCCACTTTAAGGCGGCGGTGGAAAAGTTTGCACTCCGAAGGCATGCAATAAGTTCTCATTTCCGGCACTTTTGGCCTTAATTGATTCGGATGCCGGCCATTCAGATATCACGTGGAAAGTGAATGTGGAATGTGTGGGGAATCGAAGCTGCAGCTGCTCGAAGGAAACTAAAAACTTTTGCGCATTCTCCACGCTCGAGTGGAGTAATCTACTTGCCGTGTTCGACGCCACTCGAGAGAGAGCAAGGCATTCCTTTCAGGACCTCCAGCCGGCTGCGACTTGTTGAACAGGATTTTTGCATTTGCCCAGGCTGGGATTTGCGATGGTGATGATTCCGATTGTGATGGCTTGTTTCGACTGTTGTTGCATTCAACAACTCATTAGGGCTCTGGATCCAATCTTGCAGGAGGACCCAAGGGCCTGCTTGCCGCATGAGGACCACAAGGATGCGGCTGGCAATTGATAAGGCGGCCTGTCGACTCTGGGGATGTCCAGTCATGGGTTGAATTATTATCGCCCTCGTGTTGACTGCTGCCATTTCGGCTTTGGCCTTTGGCCTTTTGGCTTTCGGCATTTCGGCAATTTGGCCTTTGCCATCGTCTTTTGCAATTATCATGGCGCACATGCCGTGACGGGGGGACTCAGACCGCAAGACTAGCAGGCAGACAGTTACCATCTCGCATTTCGCATTTGGTATCTGGGATTTCCCTTGCCCGCTTGCGTGTGTGTCCATTAGATTTGCCCTGGCATTTGATGATGATGCCACAGAACCGCAACGCACATGGTCTGGCCGCAAACAGCTTGCCAGGGCGAACCACGAGCATGATGACATCAGTTTTGGGGCCCCAAGAAAGCCCCGGGATTGGGCATGCAAATTGTGTGTTTTATTGACATGCCCCCATGTCACTTCAAGTAGCCGCAGTGTGGGCCTAGCAAATTATATGAGGAAAGGCTTGAAAACATTGCCCCCATGATAACTGGAAATTATCCTTTGATTAGAAGGGAAATAGTGTTTGGGGGAAGGTGTTGAGGGTCTGTTGAATTCAAAATGGAGTATGTTCACCTTATTATAAGGCTACAATTTTTAATTTACACAGAACTATGGTGTTTAAACTTGACTTGGAACAGGGGTTTTTCTATATGTCATTATATTTCCCTAGATATTTTTCTATTCTAAATGTGGCTTATCTATTATCCCATTTTGCAGACTAACTGCAAGGGCTGCAAGTACGATGCGGCCAACAGCGAGACGAGCCTCAATGACTGCCTCGAGTACGGCCAGAAGGGTAAAGTGCCGCCGGACAAGGGGGAAGGTGAGTCCTGCCGCAACCGTTGTTCGCATGCTAATTGTATTGTCAGCACAATTGCAAGTCGTTAATCATCTTTAACATGTCTCTGTACGTTTTCTTTTGTGCCCTGACATGTCCTGCGGTCAGCAGATGCCTGTCAATTGCTGCGCAACTTGAATCAGCAGCAGCAGTTCTACCAGCAGCAGCAGCAGTTGCAGTTGCAGCCACAGCAGCAGCAGCAGCCGGATGTCATGCTAATGACAACGACAACGGGCAGCGCATTGCTGAAATACGCACCGCAGCAGCAGCAGCAGCAACAGCAGCAATTATCGACAGCAACTCTCCCGCGACAACACCATCAGCTTCAGCAGCAACATCAGCAACAGCAACTGCAACAACAGCAGCTGCAGCAGAATTTCGTTGCCGTGCCCAGCAGCATGCTGCGAATGCCGCTGACAGTGCCGCCGAATTGTTATGCGCCCGCGACTGCCACGATTTACTTTCCGTTTGCCCCATCCGCGCCTGGTAGTCCCGCCCATGCCCACGCCCACACCCACACCCTGACCCATGGTCATCATCTGGCTGCGAATCCGATTGCGACAACGATGGCCAATCCCTTGGGAAATGCGACGGCAGCGGGCACAGCACTTGGTCAACAGCCGCTGGTCAAGTATCACACGATACACTTGCAGCCCGCTTCCGGCAAGCACCGAGTGCTGGCCTCGGGACTTCAGGACTCATCCGCGGAAGCCGCGACTCTGGAAGCCATCACGTTGCCACCGCCGCCGGCCTATCAGACGGGGAATGTGCCGGGTGAGTGTTGAAATGGGGTTTCTTTATTGCGAAACAATACGGCGAAGGGCTGTCAAAGGGGGGTTTTTTAAATGGCATTCTGGGATTTTTTCTTTAATTGTTTGTAATTAAGTATTTGTAAACTATAATTTTATAATTTAGTCAGAATAAGGAAAGCAGTAAAACTACTTTAGGAAGAATACATAAGTGTCTGTTCTAGTCTTCTCTATTTGACTCTGGGTAATCTTATGCAATTATATTCACACAAAAAGCTGTTTATTAAAGCCATAATCAAAGTACTCAAATAACATCAGTAGATTTTATAGTCTTAATTCAACAAAGCTAACAAAATAAATCTCAAATTAACCAGTCAGAATATTCAGCCATGTCCACAAATGACTTGATTCAATTTCGCCATAATTTTGAATTGTTAATGAGTGCTAATGATAGTGGTGTGGCGGTGGATATGCATAAATCGTACAAAGGAAAATTGAATTTAATTGGATGAACAATTTGTGCCAGCTTGGCTGGCAGGCTGAGGCCGAGAATGTTCTGCTGACAGCATTGGCTTAACCTGAGCCCCGAAACAAAACCGAGCTGTAATCAATCAATCATACGCCCTGTTGTCGTCAGGAGGGGCCTTCCTGGCGCCCATTTACGCTTTCAATTATATAACAATTTGGGGCGGCAATGGCAACATCATCGTCGTCATCATCGGGAGCAGCTTGCAGGCGGAAGCAGCGGCGTGTTAAAATGACAGAGTTAAGCAGACGTACTTCAGCCAAGAGGGCGGTGGGTGGGCATTAAAACTTTTCAACTTGTGCTGCTCGACATGCCAGGACATCGGCAGCAGCAACAACAACAGTGACGAGAGCAGTAAGCACAAGGACAACATGCACTTGAGGCAACTTTCGACATGTGCGACAGTTTTATTGACGATAATGATGACTTGGCATAAAGGAGACAGGACTTGGCAGCCGCCTCGGCTTGTGCAACGCATGCAAAACTCATTAAAGTTAACGGTTGCCTGTCGTTAAGACGGCGGCACGTGACTTGCTTTGTCAAAAGATTTCGCTTAATATCCCTGGGAGTTCTAGCGTGGGACTCGGCCATTTGTCGCCCTCTCCCTCAATTGATTTCATTATGCATGTTAATTGTCTGCCACTGACACCCACCCGGAGAAGGAGCACACAGAGCGCCCCAAGAGCACGGAGTCCGAAACCGTGGCTCACCGCACCATTAAAGCGCTGCCAAAGTTGCTGCAACGTGTGACCGCAGGGCCAAAGTGACTTTCCAGCGAGTATATATGGTATATGTAGAATAAAGCACACACTTCTCGTATGTGTCCCGGCACACTAATGAATGTCTTTGTGCATTTACTCGCCCTGTGTCGGCGCGGCCCGTGCGGCGTCCAAGTTTAAGTAAATATTTTCAAATTGGCCATGTCCGGAGCAGAGCAGGCTATAGCGGAGTATACTCCGCGATTCGCCAGTGTCCTGTCGACAGCTCCAATGTGAAAGACGAGCGCTTCCTTCCGTTTCCACGGTGGCTAGTGGGTGGAACGTGGAATCTTGGACAGTGGGTGTATGCGAATATGTGTGGAAATAATTTAAGCTGTCTTTGGCTTTAAATTAATTTATAAAAATATTAACAAAGCATAAACAGGGGGAAAGATATATTTTCAGGGTAGGGATTTCCCTTAGGGGTTAGTATATTTTATTAAAATTCAGTTGTTCAATTATATTTTTCATTAACAAAACTGGAATAAATCGGGCAAGAACTTAAAAATATTTAAAGCAAACTATATACCTAGTCCTGCTAGACTTTTAATTTATAATTATTTATACTTTTAACTCGATAAGATATTTCTATAAAGCCGCATCTTACTTGCTTGAACTTTATATAAAATGCGTTTAAAAATATCACAATATTTTATATAAGAGGCGCACTTCCTTGACCCCCGCTAATTGCAGAAATTTCGCTATTGTTTCCATTTTTATCCAGAAATTTTCTGAATAATTTAGTGCATTTAGTGGGTGTGTTGTGTCCTCGACAATGGTGCCACTGTGCTCGTTGCACTCTGACCCGCCGCCAGATGGTTTAATGCCCCTCCTGACATCCCGACATCCCGACATTCCACTCACTGCCACTGGCAGCCGCTAATGAAAGTTAACGCCAAACTTTTACGTTTTGGAATGGGAATGGGAATGGGAATCCGGAACGCTCCGTTCGCCACATTGTTGCATTTTGTTCGGCGAACTTTGAAAATGCAAAGCAAATCATTTTCGCAGCGCAGGGCCGGAGCAGTGGCCCTGTGTCGTTCTGGCTAAATGCACAACTTTTCCGGTTTTTCCGCACACTTTTCCCCGCGCTGTTTTGGCTCCTTCCGCCGCTGCCACTGCCACTTCCGGCGGAACTAACGGGCTAACGGGATAATCTAACCGTGTGTGGCAGCTGGCGGAAGTTGTTTTGCCAATTTGTGCGGAAACTTTTTTGGTCCTACATTGTGCTGAGCTATGTTTTCTGGTTAATGTTATTATTGCAATGTATTTTATATAATGAAACCTTTTTTATTAACTGTTTTCCCGCTTTAATTTTCCTCAATTTCGCTTCCATTGCAGCTGTGCGACGGGCCAAGTTCGTGACGAAGCCGCTGCCACACGAGATCAATGCGCTGATGGATTGCGGCACGGGTACGGGATCGCCGGACTTATCCGGCAGGCATGATTTATTGCCACCAGCCTCAGCCGGAGCGGCAACAGCGGCAGCAACAGGCACCGCAGCAACACCATTGTTAACCTACACGGCCGCAGCAACGAGCCCACAACTGTCGGCAGGCATTAAGCCAGCGGCAACAGGAGGAGCTGCACCCACGAGAGGAGCAGGCGTAGGAGCCACACTGTCCGATAACAGTTTTATGGCCGCAGGTGTTTGTGGAGGAGCGGCAGCCACATCCCAGCCAGGAGCCAGTGCAGCACAGGCCTCCTCGGCAGCGGCCACACTGTCGGCTCTGCTGAGCGCCAATTCCACGGGCACGGTGGACATCATGGAGGACGAGGACGAGCAGGAGAGGGAGCGTTTGAGGTGTGTATTACAGGGTTTAGGTGAATCCTTAAGCTGCCACGAATCCCGTTAATTTAATTCGCTGCCAGCCTGGCTTTAAGTCAACACTTCAGAATCTGCATGATGCACACTGCCAGGCTGGCTCCCCTCCAACAGCCTTGCGGATTTCCCGCTGCGGTGGCTGTCTCCACTGTGCTCCAGTTCAGCCTCCACCCTTGCCCTTCGCTGGCCATTTCATGCCAGGGTGCCGAGAGCCGTGCCACAGCTGAGGGGAGCAGGAGAGGGGCATGATGTTTTTCCTTCGCCTTTTTGAGCGCACATTTTGAGAATTTTATTAAATAAAAACGCAGTGGCGGTAGCATCTGGTAATTAATTTTGACAGTGAACCTGGGCACGCGTCGAGGGGCGCCCCAGTTATATACTATATACTTTATATATAGATATATATATGCCCTCTTCAGTTTCAGCCTTGTCTGTAATTAATTGTAAGCCGAGCTGCGCACTCACTCGCAATGAATCGGGTCAATTAATCTCGACTGCTGCTGCTGCCGACCCCACATCCTTTACTTTTCCCAGCCCGTCTTGTCTTAGGTAAATATGTGCACACGTGATGTTGTCCTTATTGATCGCTGGCCAAAATCGGAAGCAGTTTCCGGGCCCAGCCAATCGCTCCTCAAGTGCAACTCGAGGCGGTGTTTGCCCAGCCGAGAGCTTCGGGCTCCTAGCTGGGAGCTACTAGACCCCCGAGAGCCTGTTGGCCAAGTTCAATAAATGTTCGGCAAATTGGTTTGACAGAGTGAACTCGAGGGATTGAGAGTGCTGTGGCTGGCCAACGAGCAATCCCCGGGCACTGTTGCAGGTTGTCGAGACCCTCGTACGCTGCCATCCAAGAGGTATTTCGATTGTCAATCAAATCAGACTCAGTTTGGGATTTGCGACTCTCTGAATTGCTTTGAATTTGGGAGTTAAACTTGGACTTAACTAGCTGTTTCACCTGAAAAGGTTAAGGCTTTGCAGTGTTATTGAAAGAAGAACCTTACAAATAGTTCCCTAAAATATAAACTGAGTCGGAAATTCTCTTGTTTTCTACTCAACTTTAACACCTGGCCTTCAAAGCTTAGTTATCCTAATATAAAGCATACGCCCCATATTCCAGACCAGCAAGAAAACACGTATACGCACCGTCGGTTTTATGCCTTATTGATTGTCCACTACGCTGGGCAGCAGCTATTCCGGTTTTATGGCCTGAGGTTGCTTTGGGGTTTGCTTTTTATGCCTAATTGATTTATTTTATGGTCAGCTCCCTCATAAATATTTATTGTCCATCCATGGTTTTTTTATATATTTTATTCACAGCAACTGCCCGCACGGCACGCCCTCCCGAGTGCCCCTGATAGCCAGCCCGCTGAGCGTGCCCCAGGACTCCGGCGAGAAGTCCAGCCTGGGCAACCACTCCCGTACCGCCTCCGCCGGAGCCGCCGGCTTCAACCGGCACTCCATGCAGCCACTGAACCGGAAGACCCTGCTGCTGACGCGACGCTGCCAGAGGCATGCCTCGGGAACGCTCTACGACAGCACGGCCAACAACACGGAGACCTCCGACGACGAGGAGTACATGCAGCACGGGAGCGAGCAGTTCGTGCTGAAGAAGCTGCGCTACCACTGCGCCAGCGAGTCGGAGGACTGCCGCGAGGCGGCGGACGAGTCCGAGGACGAGGGCGAGGAGGCGGAGCGGCAGGTGCCCATCAGCCTGGTGCTGCTCATCCTCATGTGCTACATCTGCGTGGGCACCGTGATCTTTGCGCTGTGGGAGAACTGGTCGCTGGTGGACGGCGCCTACTTCTGCTTCGTCACCCTCTCGACGATCGGCTACGGGGACTTTGTGCCCGCCCGGAGCTTCAACGGGCCGGAGCTGCAGCTGTACGCCTGCTGCGCCTACCTGCTCCTAGGTCTAGTGCTGGTGGCCATGTCCTTTAGCATCCTGGAGACGCAGTTGATGTGGAAGTGCAAGCGCATTGCTGTGCGACTGAAGCTGGCCCGCAGGGAGGGATAATGCCGCACTATCCCGATCCTCCTGATCCTCTGATCGAACCTAATCTACAATCCGAATGCTTGAGTCATCCTAAGATAAGTGTACTGTGTAATTAACCCTAAAACTAGCCCATCTCTGTGTACATTTGTCTGCCTAGCGAAATAATGGGAACTCGTATGTTGTCTGGAATTCAACTGAATTTGTGTAAATAAACGGAATTTTTGGAATTTTGGAAACTTCTCTGCTCTCAAGGTAATTGGATACGGACCCCCACACGTCGGAAAATATTAAATGTCGAAGGTAACCAAGGCCTCGACATGTCCAGACTAATTTCGAAAAGTTAGGCAACTCTCTTCAGCTTAAGTTGCAGCTCCTGAATTATGTGTAACCTAATCACATTAGCATATATTATTGCTGCCATAAAAATCCAGGGGAAAATGGCATTTATATTTATCTTAATTCCGCCTAAGAACCCCCGAAAACGTTTCCGCCAAAGGAAAACTGGGGGAGCGAGGCATAATAATCATGATACCTGGCGTCGAGTTTCGAGTTTCATGCAAAGCAGTAAGAGACCCCACCCCGGGCTAGGGCTAAACATTCTCCCCAAAAAGAGAGGCACACACACTCACGTCCCGAAACTTCGAACGTTCATCATCTTTCCGAGGCATTGGGCGCATACAAAGTGTGCCCGGAGAGGCGCATAAATTTCAAAGTGCCACGCGTCATCAAAATCAAATGCCAGCCGCAGCCACCGCCCTGTCACCGAGCAGCCCCAACTCGGCCAAGGACCACAAACAGCGCACCTTCCCCCTCGGATGCCCTCTGAAAATCCATATATATACACGGGCATCGAGCCCTCTTGAAAGTCACAATGTCAGGAGTTGTCAGCAGCGCCGGAACGCCAGGCCAAGCGGCAAAAAGATGTAGCACAAAATCAATTGATATGACATCAAATTGAATTTATAATTCTTTTTTCGCTTTTTCCCCTTAAAAGCAGCGTTTAGCCGGGAAAGACTTGTTTATGTTTGTGTCTCAATTGCCTTTGAAGCTTCCGGCTGACGAATTTACGCACGCTTTCCCCCGGAAAATAGGGAGGATAAAAAAATACGCTAAGCCCCCGAGGGTCCGTCATGTCTACGACGCTTCATTGGCTATATGTAAATGGTTTTGGGGAGGACCCAGAATATATTTTAAGGAGATTCGAGCAGGTTGAGACGGATGCTGAGCTGAAGTTAAGCTCTGCGGCATCTGCGTTAATTTGCCTAAATAGTTTTATTCCTTGTTTATAGATAAATACAGGATATGGCTTTCTGGAAGGCATCATTTGGACCCATTTGAAGGGAGACTTATCGCCGGTGTCCATGCCACAATCACATTTAGTTTCGATGCCTTGGCCGCTGGGGACTCGTGCTGGCAATGGAGCTTATATCGGAGACATTATCCCTGATACCCGCAGCACCCTTCTCGTCCAGATCCACCACGTGTATATCGAAGCTGGAATTGCCGGAAGGCACACTATGGGGTGTGTGGCTTTCGGCATTTCCTCGAATGCGGCTCTCCACGGAGAAGGGTGTGGGCCGGGAGGAGGGCTTGTAACTAGGAGGTGGAGCAGCACTTGGAGCCGTAGGTGCCGCTTTCTTGGGCTGAGTGGAAGTGCTTGGAGCAGCTACTGCTGCTCCTCCTATCAGTTTGCTGGGGCACAAGGGCAGTACCCGTGACCTGGCCAGCTGGGACACCCGATTCTGCTTGGGACTGGCACCCGGAGTGGGAACTGGCGAGGCTTTCCTGCTTACAATCTTCAGCTCGGGAGCTGTCAAGGATCTGGTGTTATTGGCCGCCATGGCCCGAGCAGGAACGGTTCTCAGTGGAGGCCGCCAGGTGGGCTTGATCCTGGGTCTCTCGTTGTCGCTGATCTCGGCACTGATTTGGTTGAGCAGCTCCAGCAAGGTGCTGGTCTTCTCATCCTCGAACTCGATGCGAATGGGTGACTCCCGGCCGGATGCACAGCCCGGATTGAGCAGTATGAGTCTGGAGAAGAAGAGGAAGGAGATGAAGCTAGTTGTAGGATAGAAATCTCAGGATATGCCCACCTCTTGGCCTCCTCGATGGCTCTTCCCAAGTGATGCAGGCTCTTGCGCTCCTCCTTGGTGCAGCGTCCTATCTGCGAGTCCTGCGCAGCACGGAGCACCACGTTCCACTTGTGGGCCGTGGACTGGAGCAGCACAGTACGCGCCACACGCTGGAAGCGCTCCCTTGCCGTCTCCTTGGCGGGTTTTGAGGGTATGGACTCCACCTTGATCTCCCGCATATCGCCCTGCCCGTTGACATTGCCAAAGGCATCCTGCTCGCAGTTGTTCTGCACCGGCGCCACCTGGAAGCCCTTCATCAGACGCCGTTCCCAGACCTTGATGCGTCTTGGTCGTGGCTCTGAAAAGGACAAAGAATTAGCAGTCCTTATTGCTTCTCGTGACGTGTCTCATCTCCACTTACGCCTCTCCTTTTTGTTGGCCGAGGAAACATCCATGCCACTGTTCTCGAAGATCTCCAGCATCTCGTAGCGCATCGTGTTGATCTCGCTCTTGACCTCGTTGATGTCGTCCTCGGAGACGGGATTATTCTCAAACTTTCGATGCATGGCAGCCACGTATCGCCAGACCAGGGATCGCATGATGTTGTCGTACTTATTAAACTGCTCCTGCTCCTGTCGCTTCTGCTGGAAGGAAAACTAGAATACAGGTTTCTTCTTCATAAGACACAGAGAGCACACTCACCTTGGACCTCTGGCGATCGATGGCCTTGCTGGACTTGCGGAACATCCTGATTAGCCACTTCACCGAGGGCAGCACATTGAAGGGCGGTGGCAGGGTGGCGCTGTCCTCGAAGTAGCTCATCCACAGCTTGGTGCGGGCAAACTTCCACTCGGTGTCCGAGTGCTCCTGAAAGGTGGCCTCAAAGGGTAACTAAAACAAGGACCCAAATACACAAACTCACATCAATCATGGCGTACGAATTGGACATCATGGCGATGAGGAGGTTTAGCAGCACAATCACATTGATGACGCTGTACGAGCCGAACATGAGCAGGCCCCAGAAGCGCGTGTACGACTTGATGCCGCTCAGCTCGAAGTCGTCCAGCCCCACCATCCCGAAGCTGGCCCAGAACAGCGACTGCGAGGACTCGAACAGGCTGGCAGTGAGAGTACAGAATTAGTCCAATGAGTAGGGATAATTGGCCCGCTGACTGGACTTACTTGCCAAAGCGACGCCACTTCATGCAGGAGTCGCCGTGCGAGCCCCAGTCCGCCTCTCCACCGGGCAGCACATAGCACTTGCTCTTCTCCAGCGCCGCGAAGTACCAGAGCAGCTGGTTCAGGCCACAGGCGAAGGCGAACAGCACCAGGGTGTAGATGAAGAAGAACTTGACAATGTCGATGACCATCCGGCCGAGGGAGATCTGCAGCGGACCCAGGTGCGGATTAATGCTGAACAGGTGGACCAGCTTCAGGGCCGAAAAGACATTGGCCGCCGCAAAGAGTCCTTCGGCAATGAGCTGCGGATCAAAGTCGTGCCACTTCTCGCGGGGTATGTACGCCATCTGCGGATCCCTGGCTATTTCCGTGGCCTGTTGGATGTAGGCAAAGGCTCTGAAAGAGGGTAAAGGAAGAGCAATAGAAATAATATAGTTTCCTAAGATCTTCTCGAGATTTTCCTAGGAAAACAGAGACACAACATAAAGATATGTCTAAGTTTCCATTGTAGCTACCATCGATTTCTGCAGTAACATCTGTGCTTTCCGGAAGAGGACTCACCTCAAACACATGACACTCACGTAGAGAGTGTTGCGCAGAAAGTCGATGAAATTCCACATGTTCCGCAAATAGCTCTTCATGCCAACGGCAAATATCTCCTGCACCTCCTCCCACATGAAGCCAATCACATAGAGGACAACGACCAGCTCCAGCTTGGTGGGCGCCTGGCCACGCTGACGCAGCTCCTGCTCGGCCAGCTCCTTCTTCATCCTGGCCGTGCCGAAGATGCGCACAAAGTCATCGTCCGCCCGTTGGGAGACCAGAATTAAGATGACTGCAAAGCAAACAACAATGAGTGGTGGTCTCCCAGGTTGGTATGTCATCATTCCCAGAGAACCTTCTCGTGCCGGAAGGATACAATCTTTATGGGGGGAAAGTTATTTATACCCTGTGACGGGGGACGAATCTGTCTTCTCTGAGTTATTGTTAAAGTGTTTTGTTAGTTTTTTTTTAGTTTCGAGTCAAGGTCGTTATTTATACTTTTATTTTTATGGAAACTTTGTTTTAAAAGAAACGTAAGAAATATATTTGTAACCTTTATCCATAATGTTAAGTCTTAGCTAAAAATAACAATAAGTAAGACTTTAACAAGCTCTAGAGCCCTTGTCCTAGTTTAAATAATTTATCTATCTGAAAGCAAATCCTTTCCAGAGAGTATCCTTTCTTCCACCCCATCCCTACAGTTGGAATCATCTTAATCCCAGCTTAAATTGTTTGCTTTGAGCACCTCCCCAGAACGACATACTCACACAGGAAGAACAAATAGGACGAGGCATGGACGAGGAATTTCATAAAGGGCTTGCGCATCAACTGGCCCGTCCGGCAGTTGGGGGCGAACATGTAGATGAGACAGTAGAGCGGGAACAGAACCGCCACCTGGCAAATGCACAGGATTTTGTCCACGATGCTCTTGCGCCGGAATCCGGGCAGACCGTCATACCAAATCGAGGACAATAATTGCTGAATATTCGAATGGGCCACGAACTGTCAAAAGAAAACACTCTGGGAATTAGAAAGTTAGTTCCTTTGGTCCTTTGTCGCGAAATACCTTTTTCTGCTTGTAGGAAATGGCCTGCACCAGCCGGGTGAGGCTCATTCGGTCGCCGGGCTCATAGCTGGACATCTGGGGATCATAGTTCAGGATGATGGCCAGCTCGTTGGAGGTGCGTGTCTGATCTAGGAGATCCACGGCGAACTTCTGGCACTGACGCCGCAGCTCCATGTACTCCGACTTGCACTCCTGCTCGGTCAGAGCCAGATTTCTGAGCTCCCAGGACAGCTGGAAGGCGGTGAGTATGGGGTCATTGGAGGTGAGGCAGATCAGCGAGGGACTGCACAGGGCCCGGTATATGTTCACCCGGGAGAGGGAGTGCCTAAGGGAATCCTCCGCGGTCAGGCGGACGCACTCCTCACAACCGCAGCTGGAGGAGAGAAGACTTATTAGTACTGGAGAGATGAATATAATTTAGCTTATACCGTATATCATGTGGAACAGGAACTGCAGCTCCACGATCCAGCAGAATTCGCAGGATTTCGAAATTGTTTTTGTGAGCAGCCAGCATCAGGGGTGTGATATCTGGAGCAAACATGGCCGTATTGATGTCAACCTTCTGCCAACTCTGTGGGAAAAGTAAGCGAAAATCATATTAAAATTGAAATGGTTATATAAAGTGTATATAAAATAAAGCAATTGTATTTAAAACACTGTTGTTGGTCTGTGAAAATAAATATCTAACATATTTATCCCATCTACTGGAATGGTTATCCCTCGCCATATAAATCTCGGCCGCTAACTTCAGTCTGCAGAAGTGACAGTAAACATTACGAAAACCGTCCAAGGACCCACTTGAATCCACTCGGTTGTCTTCATCATTTGTAGATGTTATTAAGCCTGTTAAACGTTTTATTGCATATGCGCTACAATAGTAATTTTCACGCTTCAGCAGCGCCCAATGGCTGCCTAATGAAGCGTGCCCGTGTGCATAAATATGAGCAGGCAGGAGGAGGCTGAACCGGAGGCCCAGACGACTATATTTGCCAGGAGGAGGAGTGCGACGCGTGCGAGGATTGGGAGGAACGAGGGTCCTTGGTCGTTGGCCGCTTATCGCACACTCCCAATCACTCGAGCCCTGAGATGCTGCGTGTACGTGCCCAATGGCGAAGATGATCCCAATGGGTGGGGTCCCACTCCAGATAGTCCAGCTACTCCTGGTTCCTCCGGCACTCCTGGCACTCCTCGAGCCACTCCAAGCATTCCAAACACCCAACGCCTCTCTCACACGGAATCTGATTAAAATCGTGTTAGCTTCAACTTACCGGCCTAAGCCGCCTACGGCCCGATGATGTGGGCCACAAATTAGCTGAGCACAGCAGACAAAGCCCAAAATACACGCAGAGAAAAGAATATATACTTTTTTGTGAACCAATTAATATAAATTAAAATCTAAGATTTAGTTACCTTTTTAGGTAAAAGAACAGCCTTTTCTTTTTGAATTTCTTTTTATACATTTAAAAGCTTTAAAAAAGGAAAACTAAGTCATAAAAACAGCTTAAAATAGTTAGGCTTCTAATTTAAACTAAAATCCATATTAAACTAAAATATAAAAACCTACTTCCCCCTTAAAATTAAGCCAGAATTTAATACAGAACTAATTCTAATACTCAAAATAAATCGAAAAGTTATTTAATTTAAAGTTAAAAACTAACCACAATTTCTTCAAATAAAATCCAATTTAAAACCGCTCCATTTCCAGAATTTCCTTCTGTTTATCCCCGTTTTTTTCAAAAGATAAAAAAAAACCAAAGATTTTTTGTTGCAATGCAGGTTCCAAGAGAGAGTGTTACTTACATAGAGCTCGCCCTCCTTGTAGATTAGCTCCTCGTGCTCGAGCAGGAGCTCCACGGCCTCGACGAACTCCGCATTGATGGCGTGCAGCAGGGCATCCTTTGTCTCCACACCCATGATGACGAGCAGCTCGACCATCTCCAGGTTCTCGTTGTCTATCGCCAGGGTGAGGGCCCTCCGGCCCAAGGGGTCCATGCAGTTGATGTTGATGTGCTGCTGGCGCAGCGCCTTCTGCAGGATCCTGGTGGTGGAGGAGGAGGAGGAGGAGGACGGAAATTGGACCAGGACATGGCAATTATTGGAATTTACTTAATAAAGAGGGCTGGTCTGGGGCTAATTTAAGCAAGTTCCCACCGGGGAAACTTTTACTTTTCCTGCTGATTTCGAGCAGGGTCTCCGCCCTTCTCCACTTTTTTCTGTCAAATAAAAACTTGAAGCCAAAGTTTCTAATTACATCGCGCGAGGCCGCGGCCAACAAAAAACTTTGCCAATCAATGGGCTGCCAGAAAAAGGGAAATCTCATATCGAGGCAGCGTTTGTTTTCCCCCACAGCTGCCATGGGAAATTAGGTAGTATATAGAGCAACTCTGAGAGAAAAATCAGAGAAAGTGAAGTCAAACATAAATCTAGTCGGCTCGGCCTCACACCAGGTGTTGTCATTATTTGCCAGTCAGTAAGGGGCGAAAAAAAAGATAACTTTCAGTTCAGGTAGCGCTCGTTCGTCAACATAAATTGTTGTACAAAATTCAAAGAACCGGAACCGGAATTCGCTTTTCAAGACGCGACTTCCACAATTTGGCGATTAAATTGTACGTTATCCCCACCGATACCGCTAAATCTATACCAAATGGAAGCCGCCGAGGGTCAAGGGTTGGTCATCAAAATGGCCCAGAAGAACAAGGGTAAGTGGCGTGGATTCTTCGGCTGGGCATCCACTGACCTTGAGACCCACTCCCACTCCCAGAGACCCAAACGGTGAAGTTGGGGGCCGGCGGCGGTCTGGCCAACAACTGGTTCGGCTATGGCGCCGACGGGGCTGCTTTCAGTGCTCACCATCCAATGGCCCACCACCCGGCGGGCGTCCCGAATCCCCCCGTGTCGTGCCAGTTCTACATGGATCGTGAGGAGCAGCTGTACCGTCGCGCCTGCCAGCTGAAGGGCATTCGCCTGAACAAGATCCAGGCGGACGACGGCTCGACCGGCTCCGACGAGGAGCCCTCGAAGACCGTCTACCGCTACACGCTGGACGAGATGAAAAGCTACAATCCGTATCGCTTCATCAACTTTTAAGTGTCCCCGTATTGTCAGAAAACACCATCGCCTCCACCACATCCCCATCCACATGGCATCGCCCGTCCACGCAACCGAAGGTAGCCCTCGCATTAGCCTCAGCCTCAGCATCAGCATCTGCATCTGCACCAGCCTCAGCATTCCTATCAGCATTGAATCCAGATCTAGAGATAGCACCTATACCCCTTTACCCACAAGATGCGAGCTTGTGGCGACACCACCATGCATGCCTCCCCCAAACAGAAACGGCGACGAGAACAGGAGCAGCACCGAGAGCCAGGTCAACACCACCGGACACCTAACATATGTTCGTAGCCAGTCCGTCACCCCTATGATGAAAACAATAAAAAATTGTTCATAAACGACAGCCACGCTGGTCGACAAAAAGGGATGCGAGTTTTATAATGGGAACTCTGACTCTGTTAGGAATTGATTGATGCCTTCTATATAAATGTAAAGCTTTATAACCATTTTTTAAACATTAAAAACTGAGTTGAATACTTGTAGGCAACACTTTAATTGCTTTTAAGTCTAGAGAAATTATGATTATTATGATTACTTTATATATTTACCAAGGCACTCGCATTCCTCTTCAGCATTTCGAGCAGTCCATGAGCTAATTTTCGATGAGTTACTGAAGGTCTTGCCTCATGAAATTAATTGTGCATTTATTAAAGTAAAGCCGTAAACGAGCGAAAAGCTGCCGAGGCGAGGCCGTGTGAAGAGCAGCGCCCTCATATTGCTTATTAAGTGGCATGTAAGAAACAAGTTAGGCAACCATTTGAGGCCCGCAGGCAGTGGCGGGCGACTGAGCAAATAATTGAAACCACCCAGGACCGGCTCCAACACCAAGCCCCACCCAAGACCAGGCCCCAGTCGAAGCCCGAAGGTGCCTCCCGAAGGTGCCTCCCAAAAGGGATTTATGCCAACAGGCGACCCAGCCCAGTCAACACCTGATATTCCTTTGACAACTGAGGGGATCTAACTGGGGATACTCTTTAAAAATAATAAGAAATTTAATCATAAGTGGAAGTTATGTATATATATTTGATAGATTTTTTAATTATATTTTAGTCATTTTTAACTAGTGATTTATTTAGTAAATGATTTATAAATTGCCAGCAGGAAAACGTTCCTTTTAATTATAGGACTTCCTGGTATTATCACTTCATTTAAGTAGCAAGGATGCTTTAAATATCTAATTAATGTTTGATTTTTCATAGTTTCAAATTAAAATGTAAAATAAAATATTTGAGTTTGGATTGCTTAATAAGTCAATATGTAATCATAAGTTAAGGTGACTGTAATTGTCATTCCAGATCTCGTATCCCTTCATTTTCTTATATATAAAATTTTGTATTTTAAATTATTTACATTAAATTTATAATAAAAAATGCCACAAGTATATGTTTACACCAAAATAAACCTAAAAAAAATCCCCTTTTCAAACCAGAAACCAATACTCCCCCACCTGCTGCTGAATGCCAGAGGTGTCCATATCGGAGGCGTAAAAGGCATCGCGTCACAGGACGCATCGCACTCACCTGCGCACGTTCGGCATATCGCCGCGCTCCACCGCCAGCAGGAACTTCTTCTCCTCGAGCAGCAAAGGTTGCGGTAATCCCAGCGGCACACAGAACCCGCCCACCGTCTTGGGGGCGGCAGTGTTGTTGTTGTTGCCGCCAGACGATACCTGGCGTATTTTAAACAGACGGGGGGACAGGTGAGTGTGTGTAGACATGGCGGGAAGCCGTGTATGCGGAATTGCAAATAAATAAAAAATAAACATACAAGAAAATTAAGTGCAAAGTGGCGGAGGAGCAGGATGCTGGGAGGCAGATTGTCTGGCTCCACGGCAGCATGGAAATGTGGAAATGCGGCGTTTAGGCTAAGCAAACTTTAAGTGGCAACTGGCTGTTACTTTAACTGCTACTGCTACTGTTACTGCTACTGTTAATGCGATACTTTTCCCGATTTCTACTTACGCCCGTCGGCAGCCTCTTTTTGCGGCCCATGCTGGGTTCTTGA
This sequence comes from Drosophila jambulina, assembly GCA_018152175.1. Lineage (NCBI taxonomy): Eukaryota > Metazoa > Arthropoda > Insecta > Diptera > Drosophilidae > Drosophila > Drosophila jambulina. The sequence continues at coordinate 10,244,122 of JAECXH010000113.1, read as the reverse complement.
TTTACAGAAAATACACTCAACAAAAAGCCGGGCGTAATTAATATTCCGTGTGCTGTGTCCACGGGTTCACAGCTCCGCCGAGTTCAGAGTTTCGAGTTCACAGCTCCGGCTCCATGTCGGGGGCTTAGTGGGAACTGTATGGTATTTACATATATTTATGCACACACAATGGCTAAGCCAAAAAAGTCCAATACTAAGCCGGGCCAAATGCAACTTTCGGGTTGATTTTGCCTTTATAGTTATGTGTCCGTCCAGGCGGGTCCGAGCGTCTGTCTGTTGGTTTTTGTCTTGGTTTATGGTTTCCGGTCTATGGTCACTGGTTTCCGGCGTGCAAAAAGTTTCCATTTAAGCAGTTTATAATGTTTTTTTTTAGCTTTAGACTAAGCCCTTTTTAAGTGCCAACTGCATTTGCCGGATTTAAGTTTTTGACGATTTTCGGGTTGATTAGAAATCTTTGTGTTGCTTCCGAACGAAGCCCAAAGGCCACACTGAGTGCATTTTCACGAGCACTTATTACTTATTAATCACAAATTACTCGCTCTCACTTTTTCTGTTTTGATTTGAGTTTTCTCATTCGATTTTTGCACTTGCATTTCCCTTATGATGCCTTATTAGCCACGGCCAGTTGCAATTTTTATTTGTTTACATCACCGACAATCGGTTTCCCATTAGGAATTATTTCGCAGCAATATTCGCGCCCCGTCCGTCCCTCTGCAATTTTATATTTGTTTCCATTTTCATTTTTAATTTTCCCCTTTCCCTTTTCCTCTCCGCATGTGTGAACAATGCCAAATGAATATTTAAGAAGGCGTTTTTTCGGTAATCCGCGGGCCAGCAAAAAACGCATTCTGTCTACATGCTTTTGCTTTAAAATGGCTTTATGCTTCTGCTTCTGCTCCTGCGGATCCGGATCCGGTTACGGATCCTGCAGATGCATTTAAAAGTGTTCGTGTCGCGCCATAAAAAATGCACGGCACTTTGCATATTCACAAGGAACCGCAAAAAACCGAAACACTGACCCATCGAGAGGGCTGTCATATATGAATAAAAAGGGAAAATAATATAAAACAACTTCCGGTGCCGCCGGACAAAAGGATGTTCCTGCTGCTACTGCATTGTTTAATTAACTTAATAGAAATATAAGTGCGGACTGCTGCGGATGGGGAGGGGCGAGCAAACACCTGGGCATAAAAATGTCACAATAAATTCGGTTTTATCTACCACTTTGGGTGAGAGAGAACACTTATATATACATCAGATGTGTATATAAGGATTTATGTCCGCATATAAAGGAACGTCTGTTGCTCGTTAATCCAACCGAAGGGGTAGTGTCATAATTTCTTAACAGGAAAACATTGAATATTTGTTTTAGATCTCATAATTGAGATGTGTTCATTGAGAACTTTATGTTTCTGATATGAAAAAATAATAAGAGAGATATTTTGGAGGCCATTTCTTGAAGCAGATTATCCCTTAACAGGTTACTTTAGATATTTCGATATCGTGCTCATATTTGAGTTGTTCCTTTTTTTTACATATATTTTTCTGACAATAAAAAAAATAAGACAAACTGTACAGCACTCTTCAAGCAGTAGACAAGTGTACATACTTTGTTCGAAGTTTCATTTGAAGAGATTGTGTCAAAATAAAATTAACCAATAACTTCTGGAACTTTATTTTCTTGCTTATAATTGAGTTGTGTTTTTCAAAAACAATAATTTTCTGACATAAAAATAATCAAAATGATTTAAAAGTACAGAGCTTAATTATCCATTTAAAAGGACTAGTGTTATAATCCCATAACTGGAAACTAAACATTTTTCTACTCCAAGTTTTTGGAGTTAATTAATTACTCTATTTTTATGACATAAACAATTCTAAGAAGAACTTAATGGTATATCCTGGCCTCTTAGTTAGAAACTAACTAAAGTTAGGGAAACTTCAGCATTTAAAAAAAACTCCAATCAGGTGCTCTATTAAAACATTTTTATAATCATCAACTCCAAAAAGTGCTCTATTAAAACATTATTATTATTATCATCCTGGCTGTTTCCTGTAGCAATTAAATACCACAATCCTGCGAGTTATGGAGTTTTTAGGGTTCATAAAAACCGAAAAACTTATCAGGTTGAAAATGGCAACTCTCTCGCTGCGCTTTCCACTCCGTTACCGACCACAAAGTCCCGCACACACACCCTAGCACTGGCACACACTCGCACACACAGGCCACAGGACTCGCACAATGAATGAAAGACACTCGTCGTATAACTACATAATTCAGCTGCAGCTCCCGGACTGCACTTAAGCCACTTTTGCCCGCTCGGATACGTACTTCTTGCATTCCGGCACACAGAAACGTGTGCAATTGTTCAACCCGCTGGCACAATGGACGTTGAAATTTCATGTGACCGGCTTAGGTGAGGGACTAAGAGTATGAATTGTATGGCAATATATGTATAATATTTTACAACAATTGCCGGACGGATTTACTTTATTTATTCTTATAGTACTTCTTTCTTATTTAGTTATTTATATTGAATTTTTTGGTGACTAAAAAACGCCACGCAGAACCCGCCACGAACCGCGAACGTGTGCCACCTGCGGAAATTTACACGCATCGACCAACGCGCGGAAATATATACCTTTCCCGAGGGCCGAGCGGCGTTGCGGCTAATTTAATTAGACTAAAACGTCAAATATTTGTCAGCCAGTGCATAGATACACCTGGATGTTGCCTCTCTGCACACACACTTACATATTAACGCCCCACTGGCGGGGTGTTATGAGTTGCAGAAGTGACCGCCGGCCGACGCTGACCGTTCACCTTGGCAGGTGTGTGTGTTTGTGTGGGCCGAGTAATACAACGGTGTTGTAGTATCAACAAGTTTTCGCCAGCTCCCTAAGGGGATTAGGATCCAAACATGTGGAAAGTGTGGCGGGTTCGAAGGAGACAAGTGCAGGGACACAGACTGGAGAGCGGAGGCGGAGGCGGAGGCAACGGCGGCGACAGTCGTCGGCAATTGAATTACAACTAATTTGCCGTGATTTGATTTGTGCCAAGCCAGCTATTGTTCTGCCACTTACTCTTCGATCTCTTTTCTGGCCACAAATTGCAGCACATTTGCGGATATTTTCGTTCTGGCCAATGCAGCGGACTTAATTTGATTTGGCCATGGCAGTGCCATTGACATTGCCTACCTGTTGGGGCGATTTTCAATGAATTTCAACAAGTCAGGTTATAGTTGAAATAATATTTTCACGTTTACAGAGAGAAAATATATGGTATTTGATGTATGAAAAATCAGTTTAAAATTGTTTTATATTTTAATTAAATTTGTAAAATAAATTCTGCTAAGTATCGTTATCAAGCGTATACCTCAAATGAAGCATGTGAGAGGTTTCCCAAATAAGAATGTATGTTTCCCCATTTTAAAAGAAAAGAACATATCTTTAGTTTGAAAAAACAGCCACTTATTGATACTAATTTATAAAGATTATATTAAATGATCTATTAAAATGGTTAAAGGTTTATAAACTATGGTTTAAAAGTAAAGAAATCGTCATTGTTTGAATTGGTTAATTGTATTATATTTAATTTAATTCTAATTTTAAAATGTGATGAAATTTTGTAAAAGAATAATGTCTTTTAAATCTGAAAACTCCTCAAACCAGTTTTAAAAATGTATATGTTATTTAATTACATGAAAATCCTTTAAAAGCATAGCTTTTCTTTGTAAGCTACTCTTTTCTAACAACTCAACTGGACAATTAATTGATATCCCAGATACCTCAAGCCTTGATTATTATTTTCCTTAAAGACTGACAAATTTAATTCATTTGCTACTGGCAGCTTAAACCATTTTATTGGGCAACTTTGAATGGGGTTTCCGTTTGCTCCTCTTGAGCCCATCTACTGCAAATACTAGTGCAGACGAATCCGAGATAGTCCAAGTGGATCCTTCACATGTTCATATGTCTCCGCCAGAGTCAGCCTTTTGACGGGCATAAGCAAATTTATTTTGGGCAACGCAACGAGCACCGAAATCTAAACTCCAGATAGTAACCGACTTGCCAAACAAAATCCGAATTAAATCAAAAACCTTAAACTGGATTTTGATGAGATATGTGGAGGCGAGGGTGGGGCAGGTCCTTTGGAGACAGACAACAATTGAAGCACATTCCAGGAGCATCAGCTGCGGACTGGGTTTGGGGGGCCGGAGTCTCGCATGACTGCACGTAAACAGGTAAAGCCAAACAAACAAACATCAGGTTTTCATGGGGTTTTCAGGGGGTTTTCAAGGGGGCTTCCAGCTCATACCTGCACGGGGTAACTCATTTAGTGGCAGGTGGGTTGCCATGACTGCGTCTTTTATCACGCTGCACGCTGTGGTTGGTGAGAAGCCCGAGTCTGCTGGGGAGATGGCCCTTAAAATCGCGCCTGGCTCCATTCTCGCGATTCCCAGGTCGCACTGCCAGATATACACAGGATTTCCGGGGATCTCTTCCTTTTCTCATATATCTCTGGTTGTGGGTTTTGCCCATGTGGTAGGTACACTGAAATAATAATTGATGGGGAGGTAATGGTAAATGAGGCAAGAAAGATTTGTGTTTGCTTTTAAGGGTCGTCTTTACTAATTTATATAGAATTTGCAATATTTAGAAGTGCATGTTAAATTATATATTAGAGGAATCTACAAGTTACATCCTTGTAAAACAATTCTAATATAAATTGAAAGTAATTAACGTGGCACATGCTGAACATAAGCTGGAGATTCACCAAGTTACAAGTCACATTTTAATCAGTTTTCTGTGTCTTTCATAGCTACCATTAATTTATTTTTCTAATATTCTCTTCCTATATGTTAAACCCTTCAGAATTTTAAACAGGATTATCCGATGATGGTATTTTTTACCCGTGCACTTCCTAAAGCAAACACCCGCCCAACGAAAGACACACCGCAGACAGTAAGTAGCATAGTTACACGCACGCTCTCACACATCCTGCAGCCGGCTATCCTGCAGCACAGGATGAAATTGAGCAAGGAGCAGGCGGCAGGCAGGAGCTGGAGAATAATATGATGCATTTCCATAATTCACCAGGCAGTTCGCCAAACGCTTGGCGATGCTTTGCTTGGGAGTTCAAGCCCAAACCCATTCCTAAGCCCAAACCCAAGCCCAAACCCATGCCCTAACCCAAGCCCAAGTGCAGTGTGTGGCAAATAAAATTGCATTCAATATTTCTCCTCGCTGATGAGATTTTTTGTGGCCCCCTCTTAGCCGTCATATTGTTTGTCTTGCATTAAATTTATGGCCCTGGCTGTTGCGTTGCCCCAAATTGCATGCTGCCTCTATTATTTCAAGCAGCAGCTCGCAAATTTGTTGTGCGCTGTCGCATAATAATGCGACATCGATCGAGGACCTCAAAATCCTCACCGATGATCCAGAAAATTCGACTTTTCCAACGAATGAAGCAGAGGGAAAGCTGGAAATTGCTCACCTTTCAGGGGAAATTCATCGCGTAACTTGGTTAGCAATCGAATAATCGAGTTACCAATTAAATACTCTTTCCCTTTTGGATCTTAATTGGAACTCGCAGAGCATTGCGGGGTTTTCACACTTAAAAGCCCCGAAAGCATGGTCGACTTTTGGGCGTTGCATGTATTGAGGCTTTATTTTCCACACTTTTCCTCTATTTTAAGCTCTCTCTCTCTCTCGGCACTCTGCTGAAATGACGCCATCAACTGGACGTGGCACTGTTTAAATATTTATTTTCGCATACCAATCGGCTGAGGCATATCCTCCCCTTTAAAAAATGCGAAATTTTCATCAATGAAGCGAACTTTAAGTTAAATCGAATGCAAATAAACAAAGTTATCTGCGGAAACAAATCCCCGAAAACCGGGGAAGCAACATAAAGCACCAGTCCTTGTGGTAAAATAAATTCCCAGCCACTCATGACAGCCCAGCTGAGGCTGGAGCTGGAGCAGGAGCAGGAGCTGTGGCAGGAGCTGGGGCTCGAGCTCAGGCTGAGACTGAGACTGAGGTGTCCAAGAGCCCAGGGAATTGTAGGTGGAAAGGGGAAAACTCCAGACCGAGTCCCGTTGAGCAAAGTGGGCGTGGCAGAGCGTACGTGCCGAGATGGAAAACTTGCCCCAGAACGGATTAGAAACGCACGTTCCTGAGCGCTGGAACAACACCCCCTCAAAAGGGTTTAAAAGGCAATCAAATTTAATTGTTTTGCGGTTACCCACAAAACTTTTCCAACTCTCCAACAGTTTTTCTCAAGAAAAAAAATATATACAGACCCCTCCGCCTTTGACAAGTGAAAATGAAATGCCAAAAATACGTCAGCATGTTTTTTGTATAATAAACAAGGCACTCAGGCACTCAGCTGCCAGCAGAACTGCCAATTAAATGTATTTACCAGCCGAAGCAAATCAGGCGGATGAAGTGCCGCATCACTGACGCCACCAATCCGAATCGGAATCAGAATCCGTATCCCAATCCGATCGAAATGGGCCGCATTTTGGCTATAAATACGACTCACCTGTGCATTTGTTTACGCGGTCGGTACACGGACAGTTAGACGTAAACAAGTCTCGCCGGAAGTGGGCCAGCAGCATCGCCAGCAGCATGATTCGGCATCCGCCCGAGGGGGCTTCTTTATGCATATATGTCATCAAATGCGGTGGCAGCCGTGTCATTGCTCCACTTTGACACCACAGCCACAAGTTCAAGCAGCAAGGTCTGGCCGGCTTATAAATTTTCACTTTCAGCCACGCTCTCCTCCTAACATTGAGAGCTGGCTGTCAACGAGCCGTGTAAAGGCCAAATGCCGTTTATTTTTAATAAAGAAAAATATATACAACAAAAAGTGGAAAAAGGGGGAGAAAATGCCATCCACAGACACTAAAATATGTGCGCTCTGATGGGAAATGTCATAAAATGCGGCGCCAGCAAGATCAGAAGCAGTCAACGACTCGCCGGCGACCTTAGAGAGTCAGAACAAAGCGCCGTGTTGCCAAGTCGCCATAGCGGATAATTCGGACGCACTGTGATCGGTTCGAATTAAATAATTTATACTGCCATTTGTCTGCATATTTTGCATAGTTTCCATCCACTAATGACCCAGAAAATGGACGGGCCACCACCAGCTGAGAGCGAAAATAAAATAAAAGATGTCGGGGCTGCACGAGGAAAGCAAGCAAATTGATTTCGAAAGCCACTTGGTCATCGATCCGCATGGAGAAGCTTTAAAAATGTTTAATTTTGGTAGAACCTTGTAGGTTTTATTAGCTGAAAATGGAGGGAAATCCTCTGGGAATTGGTAATTATATCAAATATATTCAGCTTTACAAAATTTATAATATTTTGTCATCTTGTCTGAACTTTATTTTGTTGTGTGACTGAAAATTGATCAAATCTTTGCATACAAGTTGTTAATGAAACTGGAATATTGTTAAAACCCTTATTAAGTACTTAACAATTATACACTTTTTAAGTTAAGTGAAACAATTAAAGCAAAGTTTCAGTAACCCTTTAATTATGACATGCTTTTCTGTAGCAACAAACCTTTTATTATGATTAGAAGAGATTAAATAAAGACATTTAAAAATATAATAAAATGTGAATAATATATAATAAAAACGCCAACATTATATAGTAAAAATAAGAATGATATATAATTAAAGTGCCAATAATAATTAGTACAAATAATAATACAATATAAATCAAACTGTTAATTCAAATCGTTTCAAAAAGTTCCTTGTTGAACTTGTGCGAAAATCGAAGTGATTTATTCTCTCAAGTAGAAACTTCCGTCAGGACAGCAACCCCGATTAAGCCACCGTAGGTTATGTTATTCTTCGATACCGTGATCTGACACCTGTTCATACCTTGCTTCCCGAATCTCATCCAACTTTCCGAGCGCATGGTCATGTTCCTCACATAGTATTCACCCTTTCTGAGCGGACAGGCATCCTTGCTATTGGGCAGGTTGGTGTCCATGAAGCTCTCCCAATATTTACCATAGTAATGCTCAAAAAACGGGCAAGTTGTATTTTGGATATTTAGGGGAATGGTCCTCCAATCCCCATTTATGTGTTGCTCAGCGGTGATCTTCCACACGAACTCATTGTCTATGTCCACGTGGCACTTAATGGTGCCATTCACCTGCCGCTGGCGACCCACCAGTCGCAAGTTGAACTCGATCAGTGTCTCTGTGTCTCCTTTCAGTGTCTGTAAGGTTTGGAATCGAAGTTCGTACTGGGTACAGACAATGACCTGAAAAAGGGATACTTATTAAAGGATTATATGATATTAAGATATCCTCACCAGAGTGGAGACGGAAAGGAGAAGCAAAACCTTGAGATATCCCAGTGACATTGTTCCGCAATTGTTTCAGGTTTTTGAGACAGTAAATCGCTTTATATAAATTTAAAGTTGGCGTGTTTGCTATTCATAAATTATGATTCGTGTGAAGTATCTTGCCTTTGGAGCTTTAATAATAGGAATTTGTTAGTTTAATTAATAGTTTAAATCGGACTATGGTACAGAATTTATTTCAAATTTAATAAAACTAATAAATGGCAATACAAATGACTGTTTATGGTGTCTGCTTTGGTTTTGTATATTGTATACATTGTATACTATGAAAAGTATATATATTACCTTGGCTATCAGTCTTATTTTGACCTATTAAAGTATCAGAAAGAGGCATAAACTAACCATAAATACGGAAAATATTCCAAAACTCTGAAGATTTTTCCCTTCATGTATCCCAAAAAATAAGTTTTCATCCCGCAACAACCTGTTTATACCCCGCATTTTCTTTTCAACGCGGCTTCAGCCGTATGCCTTGCCTGCTCTGCCTCACGTACCGCCCGGAAAATGGAAAATGCTTGGGGAAAATGGGGCTAATGGACCAATGCTGTGCTGCAGTTGTTTAGGTGCGATTGTCGGCTGTTGCTGTTTGTTGTTTGCTGGTTTATTATTAGCCCGCAAAGAAGTTTAGCGGGATAAACACTGACTGACTTCACCCAGGGAAGTCCGGGGGAAAATGGAAAATGATTTCGAAAATCGTGCTCGACGAGCAAAACAAAGCGAACGGGGAAAAGCAAAAGGAGCACGAAAATAGCGCAACGAGGCGTTGCCTACACGAAATTCCCCCCGAAAAAACTCGACTGAAATTGAAAAATATTTTCGAACATGCCGAAACAGTTGCACGCGTGCAATGAGCAACCGAGGAGGCGGCAACGGCGGCGGCTAGTCGTGTCGAGTCCCAGAATTTGTCAATTTTCCAAAAAACATACCAGCGAACGGCAATTCGCATTGATAGTCGTGCGTAAACATTTGCCAGGTGAAAAGTTTATCAGAGGAAAAAATATATATACCGCGGGACAGCTAAACAATTTTGTGTACCCCGAAAATAACCAAACAGAAGGTGTGCTGTAAAAACATTATTCCCGCAAAACGGTGGCTTTTGCACCTGGCCGGCAAGGTGTGAGGGCATAAAGAAAAAAAAACTGAAACTAAAACCACGGGGGAGCAACGAAAACTGCAGTGACAACGTCAAGCAAAACAACAACAAATCAAGGAAATTGTTTTAGAAAAATGTTCTAATCGCAGCAAGAACTTACGATTCCCTTTAGATAGAGATTAAAATGTGATAGGAAAATGGATTATCTTTTAGATAGTGATTATTGGTATAATAATATTGGTATATAATTAAAAGGGATAGAGAAAATAATTTGGTAAACAACTTAAAATCATGCAGACATAAAAAGAAAATAGAAAATGGAAAAGATTACTGATGCCTGAGTAAATAAAGGATGTTAAAGGATGAAGGAGGTAGCTCTTTAATAAGTCTTTGTTTTCTATCTAAAGCTTACCTTAATTTATAAACAATTCTTTACCTAAGATCAATAATTGATTATCTATTAATTAACTCACAAATTGTTCTTCAAACCAGTGATAAATAATCTCAAATGATCCAACTCACCAACTTAACCCCTTGGCAGGGTATTATCCAAAACAAGACGTGCCGCAATCGCAATTTTCGATCTGTGCGAGAAAAAATCAAGGGGAGCCATCACCGCCCGCTGCGTTTAGCGCATTTAGGGGATTTGCATTATTCAAAAGCGCGGCCAAAGGCGGAAGCCCGTGACGCAAAGGCTGGCCAGGATGAGCCCTTGGTCACCGGTCACCGGTCACCCCGCACAGAGCGCCCGGCGCAAATCAAAACACAGCTTAGTTCGCCGCCAACCCGTCTGTTTGCCTTGGACTTTGTCCGAAAGGCTTAAAGCCCCGGCTCGAACTAGAGTGGTCTTTGGTGGGAGCTGCGGCCGGATTCCGGGGAATGCGAGTGCTGGCTTTCGGTGAGAACACGTTTCCCGGCCACACGCCCATGTCTGGGCACGTTCACATCAAGTGGTCCGACCTGGCGGCAGGCGTTTTGTTTATTTGCCTTCGGTGGCTTAACGTCGGAGAGAGTGGATATTACGTATACGTGGCGCTCCAGCAAGAGGAGCAGCAGGAGCTGGGGAGACAGCAGAGTGGATAGCGGGCAGTTCTATGGCTGCATCTGCCAACGGCGCGTATACGTAATTTAATGGCACAGGTTTCGGTTTGTTCCTTGCGGCTCAGTCGGTGTTATGGTTAGCTCCAGGCAGAAAGAACATTTTTAAAGCGATTTAAGCTTTGCTATGCCCACTCCAATTACAGACCAATTAAAGGCTACACTGATAGAAATTTATTTAAATTTGTAGCTTAAATTTTTAATTTATGCAAAATAAGTACTAGAAATATCAGCTTTTAACAGAATATTTTCTGATACGTATCAAGTAGTTTTTTTAAAGTAAATTGTTATTATTTTACCTCAGTGTAGACTCTCCACTCATCTATTTATGTCTGTCTCCATGTGTGACCATGACGCATGGCCTTTTATTCTCAAAACGTCCGGCTATTGGGCTTTCTTCCGTTTGATAAGATACGAGCTGGGTTCTACGGAGTCTACGGCGTACCGGTAACCCATATAAATATAGACGGGCTGTAACGAATCGCCACACTGATAAAAAATATTTCAGGCAAGTTGTTAGCTCGAGACCTAAGCGCACGCAAGATGCTGTTCCGGCTTCGGCTCGTCGGCTATGGGGGTGATGGTCTTAGGGTAGTATTGGGAGCCTTGGTCATTTTACAGGTTTCACACGCCTGAATATATTCTTTTACGTCCTTCACCAATCTCGGCCAGTAATAGTACCTTCTTATTCTCTCTAAAGTTTTATGAACCCCTCCATGAGAAGCTAAGGGGTCATCGTGAGCGTTCTTAAGAACTTCAGGTACCAAGCCTGTGGGAATCCATAGTTTCCAACAAAAATTGTCATGAATCGGGTCTCCTACTAGATGCTCTGTTTTTCTATATAAAAATCCGTCCGCTGTTTTTAAATCAGGAAGATTGCTGGCGTTAGCCTCAACTTTTCCGACTAACTCCACATAATCAGGATCGCGAAAATGTTTGGATTCCAGATCAACTAATAGCCCATGACTTGCTTCTACGGCCGCTATCTCTTCCTCATTGACCCGTGATAGCGCGTCAGGGACTACATTCAACTTTCCACTTCGATGCTCAATTTTGAAAGTAAATCCTTGAAGTTTCAATGCCCACCGAGCAAGCCTAGAATTCAAATCCGTTTGGGACATTAACCACTTGAGGGACGCATGATCGGTGATGACTGTGAAATCATGGCCCTCCACATAAGCTCGAAATCGTTTTATGCAAATAATTGCCGCTAAACACTCTTTCTCGCTAACGGTATATGACTTTTGAGCCTTGTTCAGCTTCTTTGAGACGAATGCTATCGGGCATTCCTCACCCGTTTCCGATTTCTGCACTAACACTCCTCCAACTCCTGAGTTGCTAGCATCGCAATGAATATAAAATGGCCTACTAAAATCCGGACTACGAAGAACTGGGGCAGAGCAAAGCATCGCCTTTAATTTCTTAAACGCTTCTTCTCCTTCCGGAGTCATTACGAATTTCTGTCTTGGCTTTAAAAGATCTGTCAAGGGTGCTGCTACTGCTGCAAAGTTGCTAATAAATTTTCTGTACCAACCGGCCATTCCGAGGAATCTTCTTAACGCCTTCAAAGACCTTGGCAATGGAAAATCCGTCATCGCCGATATTTTATCTGGGTCTGTTCGAACCACTCCTTCGCCGACAATATGACCTAAATACTTAACGTTTTTCATGCAAAATTTGCTCTTCTCCACGTTTAGTGTCAAACCAGCAGACCTTATATGACTGGCTACGGAACTTAAAACCTTTAAATGCCCCTCAAAACTGTCTGAAACAATCAAGAGATCGTCTAAATAAACGAAAACCTCATTTCTGAGCTCTGCCGGTATTACCTTGTCCATTAGCCTTGTCATCGTCTGCGACGCATTCGTAAGGCCGAAAGGCATAACCTTATATTGGTACAATGGTTTTCCCGGGATAGTAAATGCGGTCTTTTCGCGCGACTGTGGATCTAGCGGAATTTGCCAGTACGCATCTTTAAGATCGAGGCTAGATATGAAATTTGCTTTGGGTAACCGACTCAGTATGGCATCTATTTGTGGCAAAGGATACGCATCTTTCTTTGTCACGGCGTTCACCTTCCTGCTGTCGAGGCAAAGTCGCACCTTTCCTGGTTTCTGCACCAACACCACGGGCGAAGACCAAGGGCTATCTGATTCCTCGATTACGCCGAGCTGAATCATCCGATTGACTTCATCGAAGAGCAACTTCTCTACCGCTGGCGAAACGGGAAAATGTCTTTGCTTCACGGGCTTAGCTTCCCCAACATCTATAGAATGCGAAAGCATGCTCGTTTTCCCCAAACCCAAAACCGCAAAGGATGGAAATTGCCCAATTACTGCCTGCAATTTAGCTTGCTGGACCTCAGACAAAACATGCGCGTCACTAGACAATTCCTCTATACTCATTTCAGGAGGCAAAAGCTCGAAAGCGGTCCAAAAATCAATGCCCAAATATAAATCTTGGCTCAGCGAAGGAATAATATATAGATCTAGCTCTTGTATCTTTTCCTCATACTGAACAGGTGTTTGAAAACGACCTATCACTTTTTGCTGTTGGCCATCGGCTGTATTTACTGTTGTTGCCACTCTCTTAAACGGTATTCTCTGTTTAATAATTTGTTTAGCCAGATTCCCGCCTACAACACTCATGGATGCACCTGTGTCTAAAAGGCCAAGTACCAATCTGTCTAACAGTCGAACTTCAGCATACGGGCGTTTGTCCTGGCTTTTATACCTAATAGCGTCAATCGTTTTTGTTATTTGCCAAAAGTTCCTAATTCTATTTGCATTCCGAGAGCACGTTTTAGCTACTTTTGTCGATATTTCCGGTATTATTTTATTTTTTAAAGTCTGAGGCCAGAAAAGCGACGGATTGCCGACAGTATCTGCCTCTGAATCCTCAAAACAATCTGCTAATTGACATCTAGATTCGCTGCCTTTTCTCGAGGAACACACGGCTGTTGTCGGGGTCGTGTGTTCAGCTTCGCGTTTTTTTGACACTTGCGGCAGGATGGTTTATAGGAATTCGGGGCGCCACAACCGTAGCAAAATATCTTCCTCTTCTCTTCACAGTCATGATACCGATGCCCCTCTTTTCTACAGTTCCAACAAATCAAAGCAAGAGCGTCTACTTCTGCTACCTGATCCGCGTCAGAAAACTCCGAAGCGTCATCCGAAAAATATTCCTGCAATAGCTCAGATACCTGTTTTCGATAAGGAGCTGGCTTTTGGTATCCATAAGTACGCTTTACGTCCTCAAAGAACCCTTCTCTGCGCCGACAGATATCGCGAAGCTTCTGGACGGAATCTATGCTTACATTTAAAAGCTCATGTCGTATTTCCGGCCGTAAGTTTCTGCGAAGTGTTTCTATTAAATCTTTTTCTGGCATTGGAACTTCTAGACAGTCCGTTATCTGCACGATGGCATCGTAAAAAGAGTCAAAGCTTTCCTTATCTCTTTGCTTTCTATCTCGAATTGACTCTCTCAGATCCACATCCGTTCTCGTATCTCGAAACTGCTTGCGTAAAGCTTCTGTAAGCAAATCCCACCTTGAGCTATCTGAATCTTTGTGAAAGCGCCAATAGAATTCTCGCGCCTTTCCATCAAACAGTACACTGGCGTTGCCGCAGACCAAATCAAACCGCGAATTTAGTGTCTGCCGTGTTAACGCCTCAACTCGGTATAGGAATTTATCTACACTTAACCCGTCTTGAGCCCCATTGAATCGCAACTTCCAGCTACTGATGATTTGTCCGACCTTATCCGGACGACTGCTCAAATCTGAGCTTGTGAAGGCTGAGTTGGGTCGGTCCTGGACTTCGATATCACCTATATCGGACGTGGCCTCGAAGTTTTGTCCAAACCCGGCTGATCTTGGTGGCTCCTGACTCGGTGCCGCTAAATTCGCCTGCATTATCCGTCCCATCTGTTCAGTAAGTTTGGTCAGTAAGTCATTTTGCAAAGCTTGAATCTGCTGCGCAACAATGTTGCTAATTGCCTCTGCGTCTATGCTGCTGGTTGCTTGTTTTCCCGAAGCTGGAGTTTTCTGCTTGGCGCATTCTCCTTTGGACTTGCAACCCGGACAACTGCCCTTCGTCTTGACCAGAGTGTCAAAGCATTCTTTGTGAAACTCATGCCCACATCTCGCTCGGCTTACTGGATCTGATCCTAAAGACTTGTCACAAACCGTGCACTTCGGTGACCCGGAAGCCTCAGATTCCATGATTACAAAAAAAATAAATATTTCTGGCAAAAATGGAGTAATAAATACAGGACGCCTACTAGACACCCACAAGAAAACGATAAAATAAATAAAAAACGACAAAATACAACTCTTTAAAACTATAATTAAGGTTACAAATTAAAAAGAAATTAAGAAATGAAAATGAAAAGATGTAAAATAAATAAATAATGAATTTATCTAAGTTCCGAACCCCAAGATCGCTATGGAATCTATTTGGTTCTAACAAGTTCCACAACTAAACTCAGACTTCAGACTTAAATAACAAAATTTGAAGTTCTTTTATTAAGTGATTAAAAGGTAATTAAAAGATAAAGTACATAATACAAGAAATATATAAAAAAAATAAATAGATAAAATCAATCAGAAATTTGTTTTCGCAATTCAAATTAAATGCAAAAATAAATAATCAAAAATCAATAACACAAGTCTGGCCAGCAAGCATAGCAATGCTTGCAATTAAAATGCACTTATATACAACTAAAAGGTTTCGAACAGCACAAAAGAGAATTACAAAAACTGACGAGCGTTGCTTATCGCTGATCAGCAATAACAACATACAGAGCGCTGCTCATTGCTAATCAACAACAACAACACGGAGCGTTTTGCCGTGGTCAGACTAAAGCTTCGCTGTCTGCAGTCCAAGCGGCTGATGCTCCTACTCTTCCGTTCATGTTGGGTATATGACTTCCGCTATTATCCGTGGCCTGAGTTTCTCTTCTGAAAGATAAACGCTCAGTAAATCCTATGCGAATAATACCAGAAGGTATAAGTCCCATGAAATTTATTGTGCCCCTTTGTCCATGCCTATCATCCGTGGTCAGAGGCTCGCTTCTGAAAGCAAATCCGCCTGCTAGTCCTATGCGTCTGATGTGCACTGACTCGGGCTGCACTGTGTAGAGTATACACAAGTCAGTCTACTTCGGATTCCTATGTTATCGTCTGCGGCCAGCTAGACACTTCAAATCTGAGTCATCTTTCCGTATTCCTGCTTCCGACTAACTATAAGTGGAAATAGACTATGATTTCCTAACAGCTGGAGCAACCGTGGCTAAGTAACTACCTGTCAACACAAACTAGTCTTAGCCCACCCCTTGGCTGGAAGAAAAACTTAACAACTTTATTTGTGTGTGTGTGTGAGTCACATAAAAACATAAATGTGGCCAACACGTCAGGGCGCCAATCTTATTAAAATTATTAATGATAAATATATAAATTATAAATGTAACGAATCGCCACACTGATAAAAAATATTTCAGGCAAGTTGTTAGCTCGAGACCTAAGCGCACGCAAGATACTGTTCCGGCTTCGGCTCGTCGGCTATGGGGGTGATGGTCTTGCTTAGATCTCGGGATGCCTTTACATAATTTTAAGTTCGATAATTGCGTGCTACAACAAGCTACAACCGGGATAGAGGTACACACAACACAAGTAAAATGTTAAAAAGGAAAAAAAAAAGGTATTCTCTTTTCGGCCACTCGCCTTCATTAGCTCTCCTGGTGTTCTGGAGGCTCTAGTTCGCCCACCCTGCCTATGGTCGCTCCTACCCTCAGCGCTAAAAAAAAAAAAAGCCTGAGCGACCCCTCTCATAAGTGCTACCCTACATCCCAAGCAAATGCTAGCCGCGGCCACTTTCGCAATACTTTAGAACATTATAAAATTTTATTACCAGCTAAAGATATAATCATTTCTTAGGATAAAATAGAAAACATAGAAAATAAATATGGGTAACATGCATTCGTAAATAAATAAGATAAATAAATAAGCTTATAATATAAAAATGGTAAGTAAATAAAATTGAGGATTTTTTTTTTTTTTTAATTTAGCATTACTTTCTGGCAAGCAAAAAAAAATGGGCAAATACGATTAGGGATTTTTAATTCATGAGTTCTCGTTTGCTTTCGGAAATTAAATTTTGATATTAAGTGCTAAGCATAAACACCAGAAAATTAGCAGACACATAAAAGCTTTTGCTCGAAATGCAATTGCCTTCCCTCATTCCCTTTCTTGAACTTCCGTGTCCCCCTTTCGTTTAGGTTGTAATTTTTTTTTTTCTTTACATGGGTTAGCTTTAGAGAATATATATTTTTTTTATTATTTTTTTGATTGGTTTATTTTGTATTTATTGACACCAATATGTGTGATCATATCACTCACCACCTTTTTCCACATCCATCGACGAAAGCGCTTTCCTCGTTGAAGTGCTAGCTGTAAGGGGGAAAAAAAGGAAAACGTATACGACAAAGACACCGAAAGGGAAACATAACTAAAGGCGAGGGGAAATTCAAAAAGGCGACTGCGTCGGCCTGCAAATTTTCATACCACTTTTTCTAATTAAATTCATGAAATAAAAAAAAACCTTTTGCATTTGCCGCACAATGCATACATGTTTTCTCTTTGCTCTTCTTACTAATTTTTGTTGGTGCACGAACTTAACCTTACTAATTAATTCTAACTATTTAACCATCTTTTTTTTTGCACCATTTTACCACGAATATGGGGGCAAAAAGGACGCGAACCCTTTCTTCTTTGTTTGAGGCGGATCTATCCGACGAAATGGGGCCGAGAAACCCTACTAGGCATCAGCCTGGGCGTACCGCGGCGGCGACATCAAACGGGCGCATAAATGAAATCGGAACTGAGCCGAAATTTACGCCTGCGCCTGAGCTAACATAAAAGCTCGATCGCCAGATCTATGCTGCGGGAAGCTCGCTCGCGGTTTTTCGTTCTCCGCTTATGCCAATTTTCAAGGGGGGGACAAAGGTTAGTTTCGCCTACATGGACTTAATTTTTCACCGTGACGAATTAAAAGGCTACTCTTCCCTCCTGAAGCTGCTGCGCGGGGTGGTGGGGGTGCCCCGTCGTTTAGGAAAATCCGCCTGTTTTAGCCCCTTGCCGATTGTCGACGCTTGATGCGCTGCCGTCGCTCTGTGTTCCAGCCCTCCTCCTCCCTGGGGTCGTAGAGCGGTTCCAGCGCTGCTGCCTGTAAAACCCCCAAAAATATAACACTATCTGCCTGGGTATTTGCCCTCATCCCGCTCACCTTTAGATTGCGACTCGGTGGCTATTGATAATTCACTCTTTCCTTTGGCACTCGCGAGCAAATCTCTTTTTTTTTTTCTCGAACTTAAGTTTTTTTTTTCTTTAATTTTTGTATAATGGTTCAGAAATTGAACTTGCTGCTTCGGCTACAAAAAATGGAAAGAGTGAGCCTGACGCCGGGAAAGTGGCGGTAACCCCTATGAGAAAGTGGGTGAAATGGAGACAGTTGACATTAGCCACTGTTGCTCTCTCATACCTATTCGGCTATGTCATCGCTACCCTGTCTTGCTGCTGTGGCAACGCAGCAATTACCTTTGAACGACCTACAGATGGCGCCATCAAAGTATCTGTAGTCGAGCAAGCGCTACAGGGCGTAATTTAATAACGAGTCTAGATAATGGCCCCTGCTCGGTCATTATTTATAGTTCACACTCGGGCCAGATATAATGAGAATTTATGCACTTGTTTCGGGAATGAGCTTAAGGAATGCCAGAGATTATGGAATGCAAATAAAGATTTTGCTGTCCACGAGTTCTGTTTAGTGTTTTCGGCCTACGATTTCCTCTTGAACTTATTACAGTTCTATTAATAAGGAAATTACGGAAACAAATTCAAAGTATTCTATTTGCAGGAGGTTTTTTAATTTTAGATTTTCAATCATCAAATAGAAATGCCCAGTATCAGACAAAGGGGCTGTTGCCTTATAGATTTCTTTACAATTGATAAGGTACTTCAAAAGACAAAGTCTTATCTCATTTTGATTTCGCAAAAGATAATTATTACTAGTCATTACTAATAATTTGGTGTTTTATTCAGAATTTAATGAATAAAATATGCCAGACTGAAACCCAAAGGGCTGCAACAAGTTGCGAAAAAGTGGCAAGCTGCGAATAGGAAGCAAAATGCATTTATAGTACCGATGGGATCTACAAATTTATATACATAGTAGACACCGCCGATTTGTTGTTGTTGTCCTGCCAGCTTTCGGTTGCCAGAAAAGAAAATCGGGGAAAAATCGGAAAACCGTTGAAAATGTGCTAAACGACAACAGGGAATATCATTTTTATTCGCTTACAAAAACAAGCCGCAAAATGAGCGACAAGAGCGCAGCGTACAAATTGCTCTGCAATTTATTTTTATACCAAACAGACAAGACCGAGCATACAAATACGAGCGTCTATATACATATATCGGAGGTTTTGGCCCCCTATATGTGCCTGTGTTTGTTTATTTATAGATACGTATTGGTCGTTCGCCAGCGGGAGAGAGAACGCCAGATCGGCGAAAAGTGCCCACGAATTCTCTCAGTGCCGTGGCAGTTATCAGCCGAAACACATTTATAACCACAAAGGAACACACATGCGAGTATTGGCAAAAAGACTGAAGAGGAACACTGCGAGAAATAATCACTATCTATTTGAAAAACAATTGACAAATCAATTTAATATACAAACCCATAACTTTTCAGACAGAAAAATGCTATCAAACCAATTCTAAATAAGTCTCTTAAGCGAAATTTAAAGCATTACAAATTCTTCACAGTGCATCGGAAAAGCAGAAACAGCCGAGGCTGAGGCGAAAAACAGCTCAAATCAAATAGTGCTCGGCCAGGCCAAAACAGTTTGAGGCAAAACGCTCGCTCGCGATGACACAATAGCACAATAGCTTTCGCGTTCGAATTTTGCGCTAATATCAAGCATACGCAACGTGGTGCGCCGCCAACAGCAGCTATAAATAAAGAGAATATTTCTTGTGTGCCATTTTTTAAGTGCGCAAAAAATCGAAAGATATCCAAATCAATTTCTAAAAGAACACCCAGTGCCCAGTGCCCCAGTGAAGTGAAGCCAAAACGCAAAAACCCAAAAATGCTGAGTGATGAATACTTATAATTTCCATTAAGTATTGACGAAATAAATAAACGAAACAAATAAACACAGGCAAAGAGATCGGAACACACAGGGCGCCTGTGAAGAAAGTTTGTGCAGTGGAAAATTTTGAGGAGGAGCTGCTGAAAAACGGGTCAACGTTTGCGGGAAATCGGCGCCAAGCGACGCAGCAACATGATCTATATAGATGACTCAGAGCCGGAAGGTGGTAAGTACTAATTGCTGCACCAGCCTGGTGCGCCGTCAACGCGGCGTATACGTATTGTGTTTCAGCAGTGATAAGGGCTGCTATCACCAGTTATCTGTGTGCCCAGAAACCCTGATACTGTGCTCGAACAGCGAATCGTAATTATTGTATGTATTCTTTGGCGAGATATTAGACCGATAGCTCGTCCAATTGGGTTTGTGGTTCGTGAACGAATCCCCGAAAGCCAGAATTGCGAATGGTCACAAATCAAATGAACACACAAATCGAGGGCTTAGCAGCTGCTTTTTTCGATCCCCAACTGTTTCCCCCCTCAGCCGAAGTTATCAGCAGTTAACTACGCTTTAATAAAGGGCCAAAACAATAAACATTTTCGGCTCATGATACTGATACCGATGCAAAACATTAACTTTTATGCACAGATAAAAAACAAACCGAACACAACTGCAGAATGGTTTCGGCGAAATCAAGCTGCGAGAATGGCTGGAACAAATGCTTAAACGATTTAGAGCCGCATCCCATGGGCAGGGGCTTTTAAAAATACATGAATTTCAATAAAATACGGCAATGCCCGGCCGGGACTATGGGCAAAATGGGTGGGAGGAGCTCTGGGTGGGTGGATGGGATGTGGAATCCGAACCGAAAAGGGTGCCCAGATAAGGCTCGCTGTGATCAGGAAACATTTGCGACGCCGTTTCCATTGTCAGAAACAATAAATTTAACGCATAAAACAAAAGAGAGGCCAAATAATTTTTTCCCTCTGCCAGTATTAAAGCCGAAATAAAAGCTAAGGCGAATCGGCGCCAAGGAAGAGCAAACGATGAAGGATAAATGTCACACCAGATGAGCGTTAGGAGCGGGAAGAGCCGAGGGCAAAGCTGTGGTAACTGTATCTACAGTGCCTTAGTCCAAGACAAAGGCGACCCAAACTTCGGGAAAAAGGGGAAAAGGAAGTGTCAAGTAGTTGGGTTCCAGCCGGAAATGGTTAAGGGAGAATAGTGCTGGGGAAATCCCTGTAGCATGAAAAATGTCGAGCGTCGGGCAATTCCAAAAATGAAAAGAACTCGCAACCGGGACTGGGACCGGGAACAAAAAAAAAACAGGCGTAACACGAGGCGGGCAAAAGGAAGCTACCCACAGAGGAGGCGTTGTCCTGATTTAGTGCCATCACACCACGGTTTCCCCTTTGGCAGAGAGCGAACCGAAAAAAGGGTTGTGCGTCGTCGTCTCGTTTTGCCAGGCAGTTTTCGCAAATTGGCAAATAACAACAAACGGAAATACTTGTCTACCTGTGGCGAAAGGTGTCGACGGCAACCTGACCGATGGGCCAACCCTTTCTGGCCTCGTGCACGAGTGTAGCCAAGTATCTCGGTGCTAATGGTGCATAAGCTGATTTCTCAATTTCCTACGGCCAGCTTTTGCTCTTGGCAATTATGGCGAATCTTGGCCAGAAAAAAAGGAACTTTAATCGAAGAGGAAATTAAAGCATTTACAGCGGAAATTGCCAAACCGCAGGGACATTCAAATGGCTTCCCCCACACGTGGATCTATAATGAAAATGAAAACGAAAATGAACATGAAAACATGCTGCTCCCCCTGCTCTTTGTTTATACAAACTCTAGCCAAATAAATCAAACAAGCAGGTCTTGTACTATTATATTTTAAATGCAGTTCGTTCTGATACATTTTCCAACAAGACAAACCAATTTTGTATAAATATTTAAACGAGAAATCTGCATAAAAATGTTCTGGCGTCATTAGACGAACGAAATATACATATTTCCACATAAAGAGGCGCCTACAGTGAAGCCTAGATGGCACAGCAACCCAAGCAAAATTATTAGAAGCAGATAATTCCAAAATGGATTTTCATTTTGGGCGCCTTAATGAGGCGCTGAGTTTGCCTTACGGAGGCTGCTCCCCGCCGGGCGGGAAAACATTTTTCATTTCTTTTTTACGCCAAAGAAAAAGAAAGAAAAATTCAAATATAAATTCGTATTCGAATATTGCCAAGGTGAATGTAAAGCAAAACAGGCGAAGGAATCTCTCACTGGCCGTCTTGAGAGTCGCCCGTCCGCCCACCCCCTTGACGAAATCCGTCCGATTTCCCCCCAGAGAGTGGTCCGAGTATACAGATTCGGCTGCATACACATATATATAATTGAGATAAATTTATTTTACGTCGCATTTCATGTTGAAGGTCGTTCGTTGATATTCACTTCGGTGTTGGCGCTGCGCATTCCTCGAGTCTGCCTCATCGCGGGGTCTCTGTACTCGGCTAAGTATGCTCTCGGGTTCCTCAATGGGACACTCTCTGCCGATCATCGGCAATTATGTAAATATTTTACGTTTCCTGATTTCGCTGCGCTCTTCCTCGATATATTTCTCGATATATATTATATACAGATACTCTGGCATATGGTGAATGGGAATGCGGTTATGTTTCGTTTTGAATTTATAGACCGAAAGGCACAGAACAGAAAATTTATGAACACGACTGGTAGAAGCCAAATTAAAAGACATTCCATTTGCATATATCTGGGGGATTATAACAATTTGCAGAATATTTAAGCTAACCAATATCCAGAATCGCACAGAATGGGGCAGCTTAAAATGTTTGTGCCACCGAAATCCATTCGGAATCATATGCCAGGGCTGCTCCTCTGTCTGCAGTGTTGTTTAAATTTTTAATGCGAAAGTATCTCCGGCAGATGTCTGAGCCGCAGCTGCAGGTGGAATGGCAGTATTAAATATGCAGACAGGGCCGTGAGTGCATATATGCAGGGCTATGTATGAATATAACGCATACGCCATGTGGCCCGGCATGGGAAGTGGAACGGAATGGCATGGAGGAATGCCGCATGCTAAACAAATTAAAATTGCAATTTAATGTATTGGCAGGGCCCAGGAACAGACACAGACGCAGACACAGACACAGTCATGGCAACAGGAAGCCTTGTTAAGATTGCATTTGCCAAATGCAAAACTAAACAAACAACGCTGCGAGATCTGCTGTTGCAACTCAATTTGCATGTAGACACTTCGCGCCCCCGAAATGACAAACGGAAATTTCCATAATGCAAAACATTTTCACCACCAGAGCCCAAAAGCACCCCTCCCCGCCTAACTGGAAATGTTATTCGGGGCTAAGGACGCCGCATCGCAGCGAAAATAATCAAAATTATGTAAATGCACTCGAATGTTTTTATTTATTAGCAGCCTTGCATTCCGCCTTTGCATGTCATGCTGCAGGTCATTTCATTTGCATTCCACGTGCAGCAATCAACGTCATCGCCCCCTGGCAATTTCCCCTGCCGCTGATTTATTCGAATATTCGAATGGGACATTCATTATGGCACAACTCGTTGCCGCATCCCAGGCTAATCAAGCTTCGATAATCGAGTGTGTGCGTTCGATATCCATTTATTGCGTATGCGTACCGTTGCCCTTCAGTCAGTGCGGAATATGTGTGCCGTAGATTATGGCGAAAGGGCAGCGCCATTTAATTTGTTGACCAGTAACTGCATTTAAAAAGCCATAACTCGTCGGCGGTTCGAGGGGCATATCTCCCTCGGTAATCGCCTTTATGCGGCCAAACAGATCGTTAATTCTGAGCGTTTCAGCCATTCCGGCTGAAATTAAATGAGAGGCAATAAACTGCTGTAGCTGTAACTGCGTTCTGGCCGGGCCAAGAGTAATGCCTTGGTTAGCCGCCGCTGCAAGTACCGAGTGCTGAGTGCTGTGCGAGCTGGAGCATCCTTGCTCCGGCGTCTGACGAGGCACTTTGGATCCTGTTAGCCGTCGGAAGCTGTCCTGTCAATCAAACGTCCATCGGCAGTGACTTGAATGCAATTTGAGCTTGGCTCAGCTATTAGCCGGAACGAAATGCCGATTAGTTCGATTAAAGCTCAAGCTCAAGAGGGTTGCTAATGTGTTTTTTGGGGATCATGGTAATTTAGAGAGGAAGAATCGTGTTAAATTAAAAAAAACTAATGTCAGGGAAGGCTTTTGAAAATGTTATTATTTAAGTAATGTTATTATTTCCTTTAAAAAGATCTAGGGAACCTTGTGTTTAAGAAATATTTTATACAAATAATGTCAGTTCTCTTTGAAATCTCTTTAATTTGAGGTACCTCAGAGTATAAAGAATAATAATTATATGTTGTTATAGAATCTCTTCTCTAAGTAGACTTATTGGTAGTGAAATGACTTGAAATTTTATCAGAGGGTAAATTTAGATAATGTAATTGAAAGTCCCTTGTTTGTTTTTAATTATAAAATTGCTAAAACTTTTCTAAAAATGTTACAAAGAGATTGCTCAAACCAAATTTTATATTTGATCTCCCTAATTTTATTTCATTTACAGCTCACTTAATCTTCAATATTGCTTACTTCTGTATCCCTTTTCTGTCATTGCTTTTCACTTAAATTCACAAGTCATGAAAATGTACACTGCACCCTAAGTTTAACAGACTGGCCAAAGCCATAAAAGTGGTTCTTGGACCAACTGCTGAACACGTCATTGGCTGCCGGTCACTGAATATTTGAGCAGTTGCAGCGAGCGTATTGTATAAATAACCTCAACACCATTAAATTGTCAAACGTGCCACTGTGGGTGACTGTCCCCCTATCCCCTGGGTGTTCTGTCCTCGTGTGTGTCCTGGCTGTGCCCACGTAGCTGGCAAGTACAAACTTTATTTAGAGATGTCAAACTGTCGCTCAGCCAGGACACGCTGTAGATACAGATGCAACTGCAGATACGGATACAATGTGCCGGAGCGGGTACCACGTGTCAGCACACTCACATTCATTTACTGCAAAGGAGAAAGGGGAAGGAGAAAGGGGAAAGGAGAAAGGGGAAAGGCAGAGTGGGGAAGGTGGCAAGAATCCAGGACAGAGGACAGTCGGGGCGGTAAATAAAGCGTTAAATTTTAACAAATTGCAGGCAGAAGCGCGTGCGAACAGGCACCATGTGGCCGTCAGTGAATCGATGACCTTTCAATTACCTCGCTGTTATTTCCGATCCCCAGCGAATCCCACTAAAAACCTGAATCTTGATTAATTGTTTTGTTTGCTGTGCGTTAATTGATTTATCTTGCTGATGCCGCAACTAATTCACAGAGCTGGCAAATTATTTACGAGCTGGCATACGCCTCCCTGCACTCGAAATCGAGTAGGAAAATAGCAACAAAAAAGTATGATTAAAATTATCATATAATTACAATAAAGATAATAATGTATATTTTATATTTTTATGTATATCGGCTGAACCTAAATATATTAAAAATAATAATGACATAACATAAAACTGGCCTAAGTTATTTTAAACCTTTGTTTGATGGTTTCATCATAAGATTTGAAAGACTTTGTATATTTATTATGTATTTTACAAAACTAAAATATTAAAACATAATCTATAAACATAATATATAAACAATCTCTTATTAACATTTTCTCTTCTAAATTTACTCGACAACACATCAATTCACTGTACTTTTTATTCCCAGTGCATGCATATATCAATACACATATTCCCACTTCTGTGTAAGTGGCACTTCCGGTCGGAATGGCGGCATTTTTAGCCCAGTTTCTGCACTCTGCCACTTACAGTTGTTATTCAATTAGGCCGCCAAACAAATGCAATTCGATTTGAGTGCAAATATGTGTTCGCACTGCCTGGCTATTGCCCTCTGCCTTGCCGAGGCAGCCGCAGACTTCGGTCTCCGCCTTTGATTTATGAGACCAATGGCCTGCACAGACCCACAAACAGAGATGAACAAATATACATATCTCTTACAATAGCTGAGCTTTTTTCTTGGTGGAATTTAAGGAATTTAATGCCAAAAGTTCTTGAAATGTACCAAATACAGGAACCGCAGCTGCTGCAAATGACAAACCGCGATGGCCTTTGAACGCAGCATATTGTGTGTCGCACTCATAAATTAATACACTTTGAGCGAGATGCCAACGATAGCTAGTAATTAACTAAGCGCCAACCGCCATCAGTATCGGGCCATGGATCGGCTAGTTCATTGACTAAATTTTCAGGATTTTGCGGTAACGAGTTCGCTACCAAAACCTCCTGCCCCGGAAAGTGCATACCTCGATTGCTACAGTCGAGGTTGAAGTATTAGTAATAAAATGATATTTATGAAAACTAAAACTTTCTCAGAGTAAAGTTACATTTAGAAATAAGACATCAGGTCGATTTTAAATACTTACAAATAATTAAGTAATATATTTTTTATAGTCATGAATTATAAACACTAAAACTGTCTAAGGCTGAAGTTGCCCTTAAAAAAAAGGCATTTGGTCAGTGTTTAAATATTTAAAAATATTAAAATAAAAACCTTTTAAAGTACAGTCAGAAATATATTACAAAATATTCGAAACTTTAAATTATATAATAAAATTTAGTGCTTTAAATTAACTCGAAAAACTCATCAACACACAGAGAGCCCATTCAGCATAGAGGCACTCACCTTTTGAGTTCCATTATACTCCCACTTAATATTAATATTAAACTTCAAAAACAAACTCCCAAATTTCTAAACACAACTGTAGCTCACATAAACAGCAGGGGGAAAGTGGAAAATGGAAAATGGCACAGGAACCAGGGGCAGAAAGTCATTTATGAACACGGTAACGGGAATGGGAACTCGGTGTCTGTGGGGCTGCCGCATGTCGCTCATTAAATTAATTAAACGTTGAGTCGCGACTACGAATGCATCGCATCGGCTTCTTTTCCTATTTCCATTTCGAGACAGTTTAGGCATCTAACAGCTTTGAATTCACACCGCGCGACGTGGTGTTGCACTTTTGATGCCGTTTCTCTGCAGACTGTGTGGCAAAGTTTTAATGAGTTCATTGCGGTGTGCATCGTTAGTCTGGCTTGAAATTGTTTAGCATTTTCGGAGCGGCTGTGCCAGAATGTTTCCCCATTTTCCCCTCTCTCCCTGGTGATGACAGGGCAAGAAAAAAGGGAGGAAAGCTCCCAGGACAAGGACTGGCGTCTGCAGTCTGCCAATGTCCTTTGTTGCCCCATTGTTGAACTTTGGAATTGCCTTGAAATTGCTGTGCTCACATCGATCAATTAGCAGGCATTTTACGCAGAGACAGCTCTTAAATTTAGAGCTGCTGCAGTTGCCTTTAAGCACTTTTCGTTCAACTCAACTTTCGGTGATTAAAAATTAAAACAGGAAGGAAAATTCCCACCAACACTTACACGAACACACACTCGCACGTATCTCGAATGGCGGCGTTGATTATAAGCGCGAAAAGCTCACCCATACAGCCGGGCGGAGATTATGTGTGTGCCCACAAAAGCCAGCGTAATGAATGTGTAAAGGGATAACCAAAGGACGAGAGAAAGGCCGAGAATGAGAGAGAGAGAGAGAGAGAGAGAGAGGGGAAAACCCCATGGAAAACCCCTACAAAGCGGTGGCAAAAGCGATTCAAGACATGCGACAGCCCCCGCGTCACACACGGCGTATGCGTAACATTCAAGGCGACCAATATTTTCGCCCTAAAATAATTGAAATGCATAGAAATAACTCGCTTAGTCCTTCTTGGCTGCCAACTGACTAAATGAAAAGCGAAATAAGCCAAAATGAAAATTCCAATTGAATGAGTCCTGGTAATGGGATAAAAACAGGACCCGGACCGGGACCGGGACGACAACACGACACATGCATACAAATTTCTAATGCTAATTTCATTGTGACAAAGCCGGCGAAAATTAAATAGAATAAAATAAAATTGCATCACCAAGTAAATTGGCATTTTGAGCACACAAAATATAAAAAAAAAAAAAGAAGGAACAGCGGAAGGGAGCTAGCATCCCGTCAGAGTATACTTCGCATAAATTTTGAATGGCAATTGCCCAATTAAAGTGTGCCGCAAAAGTATATGCAGCATAAAGTGGAAATTGCCTGGGAAAAGCTGAGGAAATGCCCCCAGTTGTTAGTGTGCCACACTGCATTAGAGGCCACCGAGAGATAGAGAGAGCTTTACGACAGACTCGGTGACGTTGTGTCTCTTCAAGGTTCCCCCATAACCCACACTCCCAGCCATCCCCCCAGCCGCCGCCGTAGCACTGATTATTACTTTTCATTTTTTTCCATAACGATTTTCATTTTTCCCTCGCTTTCCGCACATGCAAAAAAGAAAATAATATAAAAAAAAGGCAGGCAGGAGCCGAGGCTGGGCGTTGTCGCAGCGGATTTACGCTTGGCATGCAGGAAGAAAAAAAATGATGAAGATGAATTGCCGTTGTTGAGATACAGCCGAAACATTCGATATAGATATGCAGGAGGATTAATATGAAAATATATATATATATAAATACACATACATGGCTACATGGTATTGATTTGTCTCCTGTCATCCGTCCTTGTTTTCAGTGGGCGAAAGGCATTTGTTTAAAACCAGAAAAATGCCGGCTTAATTCCGCAAGTTTCACTTGTCATTTATCATTTATTGAATTCGTTATCGGCGAACATTTAGCGAACATCTAACGTGTCCATTCGGTTGAGAGAAATAAATTGTCTGAGGGTGCCAGTAATCAGATGCGAAGGCTGACAAGGATCACGGATTTCGAGAGCCTGAACAAAGGTTAGAAACTTGAACATAAATTAAATGGGATGTCACCGAGATCTTTGGAAATTTTGAAGCACTTCTTAAGACCTTTAGCAGCTTCCTGAAACTCTATCCTGGCAAAGTGCAATCTTCGTATTTTACAGGACATGCATTTGAATCTGCTCCGTGGCTTTGATGTCCCATTAGCCAGGACATCAGTAAGTGTGAATACTCCTAGCCCTCTCCTTCTCCCTGTCATTTTCCTCTGCATTTATGCATGACCATCTGATGAAGGTCCTTTGTGAGTGTGCCAGTGTGCGGGAAGATCCGTGTAATAACCAATTCGGAATGGCACATATTCCCACTCACCAGATCCACGTCACTGTCCTAGCAGAGGCAAACTTTAGCCACTTTTTTTTTAATCCTACTGCCACCACACACTTTCATTTGAGCCATCCCATTCTCATGCCTTCTATTTCCCAGGCACTTAGGCTGATTAAAATGCACAGACATTGCCGCAGCTTCAACAATAACCGGGAAAATATCCACCGGCAACTGTGCAAGAGCACATTGGCAACAGTTTTCGCCATTAGTTGGGCCAACGTCATCGGCAGTAATTTTGTGGGTGGTCAAAAACTACAGGGAAATTTGTTAAAATGCAGAGAAATGTATAGATTAGACTAGAATCTTAAATATGAATTTCAAAAAATATTATAGAGAATCTGAATTATAAAAATTATGCAAAGAAAGTTCAGGATAACTTTATAAAATTATTCAAACATTTGCAAGCAAACTTTTACTTTTAGAAATTACTCTTTAAATAAATATTAATCTAAGTCAAATCCAGAACTAAATCAAGTTGAATATTGTAAAATATTTAATTCTATATTTAAAATTTTTTAAAAGACAAAGTAATGTGAATGTGTCTAGTGGCTGCGTCTGCCTTGGACATCTCCCAGAAAATGTATTAGGAACTCAAATGATTGGATATAGGCTCCAAATCTGGCCATACCCATGTACACCCTTGGCGAACCCATCGGGTCAGCCCCGAATAAAGCTGGCAGCCAAAATTTAATGACACCCAACATTGTGCTCGCCTTGGGAATTTCCACCAAACTGATAAAGAAGCTGGATAACCTGTGCCAATTACATGGCAAGATCTGCTTACTTTTCCCGCGAAAACCCAATCCAAGTCCTAGCCAACCCAACAGAAAACTCAAACAAAATCCTATCCTTCCTCCATAAAACCATGTAAATTTGTAACCGCCCAGCTAATGCTCTTAATTAATAAGTTTACAACTTAGTTTACAACTAATTGTAAGCTTTCTATAAATAAATACTTTTTTTGAGTTTACCGATCGGTGCTATCAGCTTTATATATAGGAAATGGGATAATATTCATGGTTCGGACTTACCCGCAGTTGAGGACACCCAGTTACCTTTCATCGCAACACCGCAGACTTGACCGTCATCCATCGATGATTAAGTCCCTTTGATTGGAGTTATTAACACACTTTTTAACACAGGTTTATTAAC
Source organism: Drosophila jambulina (assembly GCA_018152175.1). Classification (NCBI taxonomy): domain Eukaryota; kingdom Metazoa; phylum Arthropoda; class Insecta; order Diptera; family Drosophilidae; genus Drosophila; species Drosophila jambulina. Next base: position 10,214,060 of record JAECXH010000113.1, on the reverse strand, counting down.
ACATTACTAATAGTTGGGTGAACGGGTGGAAGGCCGCGAACAGACTGAGGCTGCTGCGGCAAGTCGCCTCTACTTATAGGTGTGAGAGGTGGAGAGAGAGAGAGATGGATAGATTGAGAGCGAGAAACATAGATATTATCTCTCTCTCTCCTGTTTCTCTAATTTTACATTTCTGTCTTTTGATCTATTTTTCTCTAGATCTATCTCTATCTCTCTCTATAACACTCTCTCTCTCTTTCTCTTTCCCTATCTTGTTCTCTATCTATCTCTTTATCTATCTCGCTCTCTTTCTCTATCTCCCGCTCTCTCTCTATAACACTTTCTCTCTTTTTCTCTATCCATCTCTCTTTCTCCATCTTCCTCTCTCTCTCTATGTTGCTATGTTGAGAAAGAGAGAGACTCTTTCTCTCTATCCATCTCTCTCTCTCCATGTTTCCGCCAAATAAATTGAAAGCTTAGATGTCTGTGAACTCTTTAAGAAGGCCACCTAGTCAAGCATCAGTAACAAAGGAAAATATTGCTTTTGATTAATTAAACACTAGATTAAATATAACCCACATGCGGGAATCCCCCAATTTTGTTACCTCGCAAACCAAAAGTAAACAAATTCAGAGTTTACATTGCTGAGACTAAAATCTTCCTTTGTTTCGCATTTTTGCAGATGAATTATCTCGGCAAACAAATAGCTTAACGCTGTGCTAGCTGCCTGGCGAAATGCGTTCGGCAAACAAAAATATATCCATGCTTACATACATGTGTGTGAATTACATTACTTGTATGCATTTTCCCGTCTGGCCTTGCCATTAAATGCTCGGCATTCTCGGGCGGATTGCTTTGCGTCCGGCGAAGACGCTAAAGTTGGTCGCATAAAAAGTGTTATTAAAAGCGAGTATAAACAATGATGAGAGGAGCCAGTGAGTGACTCGACTCCTGTGCGTACTTATGACTTTGCTTCTGTTTTTCTGTTCGCATTAAAATGCCGACGTCTGGCCTGTGGTTTTTCCCCTTAATCCCCTTCCAGTTTTCCTCGGTTTTGTGGCACATTGACATCCATATATTCGTTTGATGTGCAACAGTTTGCATTTGTTGTACACATTTTTCATTGCTTAACTCACGAGCCCTTAAATTGTGTTATTAAAAAAATTTCATTAAGCACATTACACAATTTTATGACAGCAACAAATTGCAGCCTCAAAATCGATGGATGGAGGGAAAACATTTTTTCGCTTTCGCTTAGGATTTGGATCCTTCAGATTTCTTTTATTTTTAATCTGAGAGTCAAGGCAAACTTGGCAACAGTTGCCAAAATGAGCAGAGGCAGGAGCTGGAGCAGGAGCAGTGGCTGGGGCGGCATATCCTTGCAGACTTGACAACCGGAGCGAAGGCGAATCAAAGAAAAATTTGCTGATTTTCATATCAGAAAAAATTGCCATCGTTGGCACAAAAAATCGTTCGCCATTTGCATCGGCAGCTCCCTGCTCCTGCTCCTTCTATATCCTTCAGTGGCACTCTATTGAATGAGAAGTGCAAATATAGTATCTCCCACTCCCTTGCTCTCACATTCTATCTGATTTTATTGATATTGTGCATAAATTAACTTTATAAAGTTTTTTGAATTGAATCTGCAACGAGTTGCACTTTTGAACGCGGCCCACACACTAAGCCAAGTGGGCGGAACAGACCCCGGGGGAGTGGCCTATAGACCTCTTCAAAAGTCCTTCCGAATATAGATATAAGGGTTGTCTGACACAGAATTCAAACTTCAGACGAAAGCCATTTAATAGCCAGCAGATATAGACGCGTTTAGCTCGGATAAGTGGCAGTTATAGATACTTGTGCTTATGGATACTTAAAGAGCTGCCAGGAGAGCGATTAAAGCACTTTAAAGGGTTAGGAAACTATTAAATGAATATGTAAATATTTTAGTAAAGAGCTTAAACTGGTTTTTTATTCATATTAAATTTAGGAACAATAATGACTTCCTATACAAGTCTCTGCAACTCTGCAGTTACATCTTAAAGATACTTTACTCACAAGAAAATACTTATGAACGTCATGAATATGGAGACTTGACTACAATGGGTACTTCAATATATTTTTCTGCATACCGATTTTATTCACCCCATCGTTCCGTTTATTATATGCACATCATGTGTAGCTTAATGGAACTGAAATTGATTTACGAAAACACTTCAAACGGCTCAAGTCCAATTTCGATTGCATTTGGTCGGTGCATTGGGTAGACGTGAGGTCGTCAGCACCACAGCACCGCAGACCCACCACCCACTGGCTCACATGAGCATATGGGGAGCACACCTCCCCTTAGCCCTGTACGATCCGCGTCCCTATATCGTCCTTTGGGCATAAACGGTGCAGTGCAGAGTCGATATAAATTCATTTATTCATGAGCTCGAACCAGGAAATGAATGGGGTGCCACCTGCCGCCCACTCACTACCAGTTGTGAATATGTCTCCACCAAGAAAAATGAATATAAATTTGTAACTAGATTAAGTTAAGAGAGAATTTGTATATTTTCGAAGGGAATGTTAAAGAACTTGCCAAAGGTGGGGATATTGTTTGATTTATCTATATAAAAATATAAGAAAAATATACAGAATTTAATTTAATTTTATTTTTCTGATATAAAAACGTTATTTATTGCTAATTATTTTATAATTATAGATAATTTTCCATAAAGTATTATTTTTATTTACCGTGTAGAAGTCTGAATCAGGCCATAAGTATACCTGAGCTCAATGATTGTCTTCTGTAATAATTTCAAGAGCGATGAAGCCGAATCGCGTTTTCCCCTTTCGATCTCACATTTGAATCTCGAATCTTTGAATTAGAAATGATGAGTTATGAGGCAAAAAAGCTGCCAAAAGTAAACCCCCAAAGAGGCAGGCATACAATGGAAGCCCCCTGTTTTCCCCCCATTTTCTTTTCTAACATAACGCAAGTGTTTGAATGTGTTTGCCCGAACTTAAATTGTGCGCATTATTGGCAGAGTGCACTCAAATGCACTCACCCGCTCCCACTCACTGGCTGGCTGCATAAATTTGCGCCGAAAACCGTTTAAACGAGATATGGCCAAAAGGGGGGAGGCGTGGCCAAAGGAGAGGCGTCAAGTCTCGGCAATCGCAGCAAATGCATGCGAATACAAGTGCCTCGGTGCACACAAATAGCAAAGAAACACACTCCCAGGCACACACACTCCCGCACACTCACACACACTCCCGCACACTCACCGTCTCCATCATTTCTATTTACAGCAGACGCTCAACTTTCACTTTGAATTTGCCAAGTTTGTGGCCCCCTCCCCCCTGCCCCTCCCGCCTATCCTTCGTTCTTGTCGATTCTGAAAAGTCCTCTTTGCCGTTGCCTTTGCACGGCGCTCAGCCTCGCCTTTGATTTTAAAGATTTATCGTGTTTTCCGTAGCATACTTATGTGCGCCATTTGCATATTAATGGGACAGCTGCTACGCAGATGACAGCATTCATAGGCACTGGCTAACAACTTAACCCCTTAAATACACCTCTTAAAAGGCAGCAGGTGAAAGAGGGAATAATGCTGGCAAGGAAATAATAATTCTGGAAGTAAAAAGATGTTGTAAAAAGATACAAATGGTCAGGCTTACTTTTTAATTGAATTAATAAGTGATGAAATAATTAATAATTAATTCTTATTCAGTAGGTTTCCTGACTGCCACAGAATATACATTTATACTAAAAGAACTTTTGTAATTATCAATTTTACTAATTAAACTAATAAGGAAATCAACTTATACTCTATATAATCAATTTAAAAATGTCTCTTTTCTTAATTTAAATTCAACCTCTTCTAAAAACCTATCTTGCTAATTGATTCCCCGCAAATCTCCTGACTTTCAACTTTACCCAGTTTCTTAACCCACTCATGGGTTAAACTAACTTACTGACGCACTTTTGCCATCAAAACCTTGAGCAGATTATCAATAATTCCAATTGCGAATCTTTGAAACTCAATGGTAACCATGTCTCTGCCAGAAATCTCCAAGGGATTATTGTGGTCAAAATGTCAAGTGGAAACTCTTGTGCTTAATAAGAAGAAAATATGAAAAATTGTGCACAGCTTGGTGACCGCAATCTATACAATTTATATACAAACATACGTATATATATGCTCATATTTGTCACAATATTCCCAACTTGTCGTCACTGTTGCTGTCCCCATTTCAGATCCTGCACAAATTCAATTGAATCAAGTCATTTTTATTTGTTTGGCAACTTGTAGACATACACAACGGCGAACGAGAACGAATCAAATTCTGTGAAAGGGTTTCCCCTCAAAACTTGTCAGCAATATGTCCTGTGTGTCCGTGTGTGTTGTGTGTTGTGACAGGCAGAAACTGTTGTTGAGCAGTCAGTCAGTCAGTGGAGGACTTGCATTGGTCCCATAATAGCCGATATTAAATGCACTCCGAAGTGGGGCCCTGGTTTGGACAATGGAAATGATTGAATTGCCATATTGCAACCATGTGGCAAAGTGTAGCCCCAGGCCGACAGTTCTTGTTCTGCTTTATTTTTGTACTATTTTTTTATTTTTTTTTGTACAGGAACACGAAATCTTATCAAATCACTCAGTGGAGGGCTTAATCAGAACGAAAACTCAACTATGGCTTGTCAATTTATGGCATACAGAGGATAAGGACATGCTTAACTTGTGGCCATATTTCTTGCAGCTCATTATACTCTCTCCTTATGCTTTTTTATACTCTCAACTTAAATCCCTATATATCCTTTTCTAACTTTCAGTTCTGGAGCCGGCGTTTCCCATGCGCGATGTGACCATAAATCGCAATGTCGATGCCCATAAAATGTACGATGTCCTCGGCGAGGTGGGACGGTGAGTACTATCCTTGATCCTGGATCTCTATACACCTATAACCATTCCATAACTAATCGATTTTAATCCCTGTGCAGCGGAAAATTCGGAACCGTGTACAAGTGCCGGGACAAGGCAAACGGCCTCCAGCTGGCGGCCAAGTTTGTGCCCATCCCGAAGCGGGAGGACAAGCGGAATGTGGAGCGGGAGGTGGAGATTATGAATTCATTGCAGCATCACCTCATTATACAATTGTACGCGGCATACGAATATCAGAAAATGATGTGCGTCGTCCTGGAACTGTAAGGAAGACTTCCCAAGCGGCCCAAAAGCCCATACAAAATGAATGTGTTGACTTTGTTTGTCCATTTCCACGTCCATGTCAATGTCCCGTGGGTGCGACACCCCCACTTTCTTTCTCCTAGAGCTGTCTTTATATTTCTTATACTTTACAAGGGTGAATTGAATTGGATGAACAGAGATTGGATAGGAAAAGGTGACCAAAAACGGGAGTTCTTGGAAAGTATTTCTAAAAACAATTTATAAATACAATTTTTTTAATTAAATCAAGTAAAGGTTTTGATTATATATCAAGAAGTGATTGTTCTTTGTATATATCTGAGAAAATTACTTTATGATTCTTATAAGTCACAAATTTCTTGAAAATTTCTTCAGTTTCACTATAAATCTCAACCAGCTCAGGCTCAATCTTTTATATATAATATTAAATGTTATTTAAAGTGCTACGGCATACCTCATACTTTAGCTTTAAAATCAAGGAAATTTAGCAAAAAAAATGTAATATTTGAGTCCGAATTTAAATCAGTTTGTGGTATAATTTCCAACCAGTTCTGGCTTCTCCTTAGACACTTCTCAAAGAAATTTGTGTTGAGTGTTAATTAAGGTTTAAAAATTGAAATCTAGAAAAGCTGAAATAAACCATTTCCTTAACGATTTCTGATCATAAAATTCGAATCGCCCTAATGTTTATATTTGTAGCCCACTATTTCACTATTCGTTAAGTTTGTTTTCCCTTTTTTTTGCTGTTGTTTGTTGTCACATTGTTGCCGGGGACACAATATCTTGCAATCAGTGGGAATGTGCATAAAATGCGATTTACACGTACGCACATTATCGTAAACTAGTAAACTTTTCTCCCCAAGCACACACACACACAAGCACAAATACCGACACAAAGGAAATGCGAAGGAAAAGCCTTAAGCAACAGGTTGTCTCCTTCGCACTCCGGCGGCATTTATACAAATTTATAACAACTTTTATTCACCTCGCGAAACTTTGCGCCCAACCTCCTCTGTCCGCAAATGAATGCTGACATGGGTTAAGGGTCTAATGGCCCATAAAAACGTTTGAGGCAGGTGCCTCGTCCCACTGATTAGGCAACGGCCTTGACCCACATTCGCCGCACATTGGGGAAATAAAAGAGAAGAAAGAACACGACGTGAAACAATTCCATTTCCATAGACCAAGGCAGTCTTTGTCAACTTAAATTAATTTTCCACAAAACAAACACAGAGCACAACTGCACTTGGCCAAGTTGTGTTTTGCTGTTGTTCTTGTCACTTTTCGCCCACAAGAAAAGTTAATTGTTCACTTGCATAGTTTTCCCTGGCATCATATTCATAACAGAATGTTCATCTACGGCCCGAATATTTCCACAAGGAGAGGAAAATTCCTACAAGGCTGCTGGGGAAAATGGCTTAACCAGTCCTCTGGCAGCCAAGGAAATTCATGGTGCGCCGTTCCACTATTAAGTTTCCGTCCGGGAAAAGCTGCCAAAGGGTTGGAGTAAACAAAACTCAAACAAAGTGCGAGTATTTTAACCGAATTCCAAATGGCATCGTCCTCATTTCACAATAAATATTTAAACAAATTGGCAAATGCTTTACACAAGCCATGCAAAATGAAAATCATTGGGATAAAAGCCTCAATGGATTTCGTTAATTGAATGGATATGCGAAACGATCAGAATTTAATGAAATGCCGTTTAAATCGAGTTGCATTTGAGTATTAAAGTTACAAAATCATCAGCTGGAGTGGAAAATATGGTCTCTTCAGTAAATCTAATTCAGATGGAGTTTTAATTAGAAGGAAAATTCTGGATATTAGTTTGTGTAAAGGAAAGTTTTATGGCAATAAATTCATATTAGAATAGACCTTTCAAATTCCAATTTGACTAATAATCTTCTTATTGCCAAAATTCTACTTCGTTTTCTAATAATTCAACTCCTAATAAAGAATTTTAAAATGGAAGGACTAAGAGTGTAATAGAAGTCAGCAAGCATCCATAAACTGGCGTAAAAATATTCCATTTCACACTTGATATAGCCAGGGTTTCACATGAAATTTTAATTTTGTCGATTTCGGGGTGAAGTGCATCAACTAACTAACTACCCATACAATAAAAAAAACGAGAGAAAAACTAATGCAGACAACAGGCTTTTCTCTCATTTTTCCCCGACATTTTTCATGAGCATCCCATGGATGATGGCAGGACTTTTGTTTTGTGTGTTTCGTCGACATGCAACACTCGACATTTGGATATCGAAAGCAAATCTCGGTTGACATTTGTCGAGTGTCTGAACATAATTCCCTCCGATTCCACGTCGGCATGCAGTTAGTTGATGCCCGTCACCCGTGCGGATGGATGGATGTTCATGGATTATCTGATTTTCGTGTTCTGGCAGAGCAATCGGTACTCTTGTAAAATACATAACTAGCTTAGGGTCAGGTAAGGTAACTAAAAACCCACCTAAACCGATCTAAATCTGGTTAACGAGGATGAGGAGGAGAGACTAATTGAAAGGCGATAACTTTGCTTTTGGTGCTTGGCTTGCCATGTGTTTTGTTGTTCTGTCTTGTTCGGTGTTCTTGTAATGCAAAATTTTATAAATGGATTTCTGGAATTTCTTATTTAAAACTATTTCTTAATTGACTTTTCGCAGCATTGAAGGCGGCGAACTCTTCGATCGCGTGGTGGACGATGAGTTTGTCCTGACCGAGCGAGTTTGCCGGGTCTTCATCCGCCAGGTGTGCGAAGCCATGGCTTTTATACACGGCAATGGCATAATCCATCTGGATCTGAAGCCCGAAAATATTCTGGTGCTCACACAAAAGGGCAATCGCATCAAGATCATAGACTTTGGACTGGCTCGCAAATTCGATCCAGATAAGCGTCTTCGGGTGAGTGAGACTAAGGGAAATTCTAAGGGAAATATATATTCAATTGCTCACTCTTATATTAAATATATTCATTCTTCAGGTACTCTTCGGCACACCCGAGTTTGTGGCGCCTGAAGTTGTGAACTTTGACTGTATATCGTATGGAACCGATATGTGGAGTGTAGGTGTAATATGTTATGTGCTGTAAGTGTTTTAGAAAACATTAAGAAATACTATTTATGATAGGAAAATATAAATTTAAAGATTTATACCGAATTGTAGATAGTTTTCACATAGAGAACTTATCATAATTCCTGGAGTCATAACTTTCAGTGTCATAGCTCTCAGTATCGTAACTTCCAGAGTTATAACGTCCAGTAACCTAACTTCCCAAGACCTATAGCTCAGTGCCATAAATCCATGGGTCATTATACCCAATGCCATAACCTCCTGTTTCAAGAGACTTGTTTCCTGTATTAAAACTATCTGAAGTTCAGCAGAAATCCTTACATTTATATTTGACAATTCCTATATTAAAATCCACAAATATATATCCATACACTCTACCCTCAATAACATCTAGACTTAAGCTTTGAAAATATTTTCAAACAATTTCCTCTCGAACACCCCAGCAATTAGAAATTTAATCAAGACCGGCAGCACTCATATCTTAAGGGTTGGTACTTGCAAGAAAACCAATTAAAAATGTGTACAGCTAAAAATGTAATAATCAAGGAAGGGGTCGGGGCTATGGAGGTATCTCCTTGTCCTCCGCTTCCGTTTCCGTTTCCCTCGCCCCGAGAAAGGAGTGTGAGCCAATTTAATTTAGTTAATTAAGTGTTGGTTTGTGTTTTTATTTATTTTACTTACGCTGCCTTTACATTTCATGTTTATTGACTTTGCCACGCCCCCGGACTCACACCGCAAAACACACACATCGCCACAACCACCCACATGTGATACGATTTGGATGTACATCTGGTTGGGGCTTGGAACAGCATCTCAGGACTGTCGCCTTTCATGGGCGAGAACGACATTGAAACAATGTCAAACGTAACCATTGCGAAATACGACTTTGAGGACGAATGCTTTAATGGCATCTCCCCGGAGTGTCTGGATTTCATAGCCAAGTTGCTGGCCAAGGACCTGAGGTGGGTATTCCCTTTCTCCCCCCTAATTAGTGTCACATACAACCTAAACCCGATTCCCCTGTTCTTTCCACGCAGCACTCGCATGACAGCCGCCGAGTGCATGAAACACAAATGGCTCCAACAGCGGCCGGCTGCCGCTGCCTCTGGAACGCCCATCACAAAGGCCGCCTCTTCGGCGTCCAAGTCGCGCCTGAAGTCAGAGTCTCCGGTGACGGCTCCCTCGGAATCCTCAGAGGAATCCTCCACGGAAACCATCGAGGACGGCGACGACGAGGAGGTGGAGGAGGAGAAGGTGTTGACGGCGGACAAGAACAAGGCCCAGGATGATGGGCAGGAAGAGGAGCTGGCCAAGCTCTGCAGCGCCACCGAACTGGAGGTGAGTAATTGGAGCAGAAGGCCCGTCACGCTAACAAACAACCAGCCAGGTGTCATATTACCAGTGATGGTAGATCTGGGATCCTAGCACAAAAGCTTTAATAGATCACAAAAGGATGCTAAAAGAGCCTTGGGAATTTATTATAAAGTTTTACATTTCTTAAATATTTATTTTTCGTAAGAATTTAGATGTGAAATCATTTTAAAAAGGTGGTCAAAAGTATGAACTTTATGTGTTTTAGGTACACATTAATCCTTAAAAGTTTCTATGGGATCCGTAAATACCTTAATACTTTTTAGGTTTTAGAAGTAGAAAAGTTGATTTTTCTGTCACATTTACAATTCGCATCACTGTCCCATTGCAGAACAAAGAACTGGATGCCACAAAGGACAATCTGAAGAACTTCATTGTGCGCTGGGAGACGCATCCAAACAGTCCGTACGTTTTCGACGTGGAGGGCAATGTGATTGCGCCGCTGAGCGAGACCAGTTACCCGCATCCGCGGCGGACCCACGGCCCGGACAGCATCTCCTCGTCCCGAGGTGAGTACGGATCCCAGCGACAGCGCGACCGCCATGCCCTCATCCACGGCAAGTGAGGCATCTGCATCTCCAACTGCATCCTGCCACCGGATCAACATTGTATATTACACGATTAACTTGTCAAACTAATTGTTGTTCTTAACTTGAATGTGGACCAAGCTGGCCAGCCCCCTCTCCACATCTCTCTCAGCTATCTCTGTCTCTGTGTTAACCCCGTTCTCTTCGATTTCCTTTACTTCCGGGAGAGGGAGGAGGAGCCGCTAGCCAGCCAGAACTGTTGTTTATGTTTAAGTAACCGTAGACCTAAGCGATATGCCCGGCGCGTCCTTGTAGCGGATGCCCGGCTCTATTAACCACTTTGACACTGTGATAATGACAGCCATTGACAAATCAACAACAACACTGAAAAATATATTCAAAATATAATGCAAACTGTCTGTAGTTTCTTCGCGAAGAGAAACCGAATTCCATTCCGAAACTGAAACCTTTCCGCTCTTTTCCTAGTCCCAATTTTCCCACACTTCCCTCACTCCCAAAGTTCAGGTCTAGCTCGACACACACTTGTAGCCACTGTTTCTGGTCTGCCAGCCAGGTAAGCCCAACATCCAGCTCCGAATATCCATCATCCTCAGAGATCGCAGTCGAATTCCAAAGTCAGCCTCATGCTCATTTGTCAAATGTCCGTTTAAGGAGATACTTGATACAGAATGCTTCGATTAAACCCAAGTCTTGTACCCCAGAGAGCTGTGTAAAGTGATTAAATAGGGAAAAATATGAACAAGTAATGGAATTTTAGTATATACTTTAATAAACTTTTATGTATGCTTAATTTAAAGTAATTTCTATAGAAGAAAGCTTACTAACTCCTTTAATAGCTTTTGTAGTCTTAGACTTCAATGAGAGCCATTTTACACAACTCTCTAAACTCGCCTCAGCATGATCTTTACTTGTCTTTAACACCACTTCATGTACAATAATCTGTCTGTAAAATACCTTTGGCAACATAATCCCACCGGTCTCCTAACACCTAACCACTTCTATGTAAAATAACCGAATAGTAAATAAATAAATATATATCCATCTAAGACTCTTTTACCTTTCCAGTTTGTTCTCCCTCGCCCTGCGAATCGATTGCCACCCTGACCGACGACGAGCTGGCCGAGGATGCCGATCTGCCGGAGGAGGATGAATTGCGCAGTGCGGACAACGAGAGTCCCCACTCAGTGTCCACGCCCATTAATGAGTCCAGGGAGAAGCTATTCCCAATGGTGGCCACCTCCAGTCCAGCCACGCCCACGCCGCAGCATCTGTTCAATGAGAACTTTGATGAGTTCTCCGGCAGCCAATCCACCGCCCAGCAGCAGCGGAGCATGAAGAGCTATCTGCACACCTTTGACCGCAGGAACTCGGATACCACGTACCTGCTGGGTCGTCGTAGTTCTGGGGAACGTGTGAATCTGGCGGATGAGATAAGAAAGCTCTCCGATCACCTGCTCATGCTGGCGGAGATCAACACCAAGCTGGGGGATAGCAATAATAATAATAATAAGAGCAGTGAGGCTGCTCCAGCGGCTCCAGCTACTCCAGCTGCTCCAGCTCCTCCACAGGCTTCAGCACCCTCAGGCAGCAGTTCTAGCAAAACCTCAGAGATTAGCCAAGATGGCAAAAGGTGGACCAGCAAGACCACCAGTAGCAGTAGCTGGAATCGTCCCACCTCCACGGGAGGACTGCTCAGCCAGGCCAGCAGTAGTTCCCAGAGTCAGAGCAGCTACGACGATGGACAGGGCAAGACCAAGATTAGCTCATTGTCCGTGAGACTGCAGCAGTCCATCGAGGAAACGCCTAAGCTAAGCAATGGTACCAGCCCTGCCAGCACCAAATCCCAGCTGCAATCGCAGCGCAGCAAGACCAGCAGCGTGCAAACTATGACCAGCTCCAATGCCAGGAGCCTTACCAGCCAGCATATACAAAAAACCAGTACCACCTCATCGAAGGTTATCTCCAGCAGCAGCAGCACCACCACCACCAGCGCCAGCTCAAGCCACCAAATGTCCAGTGCCAGCAACCAAATCTCCTCCAGCCCGAGCAACCTAGCTCACAGCGAATCAGCCAGCAGTCGTCGCGCCAAATTCCGGATAAATCAAATGAGTCGCGATGTGCCCGTTGGCCTGCCGGACACCCACCAAACGGTGAATCTGGAGGAGGCGGCCAACACCACCAAGGACTGCCTGCTGCATCTGCTGGAGAAGTACAATGAGACGCGAATCCGCAACCCCGTGGGGCGTCACCAGAGCATCAGCGTGGACTGGCATGTCAGCGACAATCTGGAGTACCGCTCCATGAGCTCCATCAATGCGTTCTTCCAGCGCCACAACCAGAACGGACGGAACGTGCGGCACATCCAGGCCCAGCTGGAGGAGAAGGCGACGGGGAAGCAGTAGGAGTCCACTGTATATATATTCGATATATATTTTTGTATGTATAGGACAGATCAACTGAAGCGGGTGCTCATATCTAGTTAATGGAAATTAGGTAAAACTTCTGCGTTGCAAAGGAAACAAATTAATATTTATGTACTTGATGTAAGCAATAAATCAAAATAAATCCAAATAAATTATTTAAATCAACTGAAAGGTTAAATACAAATTATATATTCAGGTGTTTTTGTTTTCAAATAAAAACCACACTTCACTTACTACCAACTAAAAAATCAAACAATTTATTGCAAGTAAACAAATATCAACTTATAAAATGTACAAAATTTGTTAATTAACTACAGTTTACGGCTACAGCTACAACCAAAGCAATGGGTAGAAATTATAATCAATAATCAATAACAAACAATCATTTGACATTATGCAGATTTTAGTTTTGTTTTGTCGTTTTTATGGAAAACATTGTGTCTTGTGTTTCGTTTTTCTGTTTTTTTTTTTTTTGTTTTCGTTTGTTTATTGAAGTGTATGAGTGGTATGACTTAATTATACATAGAATATCTCTATACATATAAATATTAGGAGAATACTTTGGATTTTGTTCTTAGTTAGGCCTTACAAATAGATGCTTTGTATAAGTGTTATAAGGGGATATAGGCTCTGCCTATGTGTATAATTATGCGTAGTAATCTAGTATTTGTACATGATAGTTTTTCAGGCAAAAGTGTTTTCATAATTTGCCCAGAGATCGATCGTAGCAAATCATAAAAGACATTTTTACCCCACTTGTTAGGAAATGAGAGCGCGACAATTCGTGTTCATTTGGCGGCATACATAAATATAATAATAATATAATAATATATATATAAATGACGTTCAAACGTGCAGAAATTGACACAAAACCAATTCAAAGTTATTCGGTTTCTTCCACTGGTCGAATTAAGGACAATGTTAGTCGCAGGCGGCAAAAGCAAGGCGGCAATGAGCTGAAAAATCACAGCTCTCATTGAGGCCTCGCTTTAGCGCCCGTCCAAAATGCAAGACAAAATTCAATTCTGCTCTGCTCTGAGCTCTGGTAAACTCCCAAAGCAGGGCAGGGATGAGTTTTGTTGTTCTCCAGGCAAAATTCACAAGCAAAAGTTACTGGGGGAAATTTCGCTGGGATTTAACAAAGTTATGTAAAGTTAGAGTAAAGTATTTCATCGTTATAAAGGTTACATTTCGGTTGGCTTCAAGATAGTTAAGACTAATTCCATTTTGCTTGCGGTCTCTCCCTCTCTTCTAGTTCAGTAGTTGGTTGTGGTTGTTGTTGTTTGTGTTAAGAACTAATCACTTAGTTTATGGCATTTCTCACTAGAGAAATCTAAAAAGTTTCATTTAGCTCGAGCTTACTGGTGCTGGCTTACAACTAATTACTGGTTACGAGTAGTTGAAGACTAACGATTAATATTCGCAACTGTCGCCCTTGCACTGCATATAAAAAGGTTCGTAATTAAAAAAAAGTAGGAAATACTACATAATCGCAGTGGCTTATAAAAAATCAAATAAAATTACAAATTGCAATTCAGTTGTGACGCGGACGCTTCAGCATCGCCCCGAAATGCGCTCCCAGGCCGAATCCTGCGCTGCCGCTCGAACTGGAACCAGACGCGGTGGGTGAGCTGGTGCGCAGGCGTTTTGCGGGAGAAGACAATTTCTTGGGAGCCTGGACCAGACGCTTGCGCTCCTTCATGAATTCTGCAAATCAGAAGAAAAGATCGGTTAGTATTACGTATTATTGGTAAATCAAAAAGTCAGCTGCTGCACTTCCTCTTCCGGCCTGCTCTGTTCCCATGTCATTGATCCCAGGGAAAAGAAGAAACAGCAGGCGCCGCCTGTTTTTGCACATTTTGATTTCGGTCTCGGGTAGATTTCCAGATTGTGGCACGTGGCCGGCAGCAGTTCCCTAAAGAGGGTTGCTGCAGAGGAGGGTCCATTCAGGGATAGCAAATAAAGGCCAGACGGCAGCCAGACAGTCGGTCTTCAGCCGGTTTATTTAGTTTGGTTTTTTTTCAGCTCAGGTAGCCAAGTGAAAGCAAGAGTGGTGGTGGTGCATAGCTGCATAAATTACACGCTCTCTAGCTTACTGGCCACAGTAACAAAAAAAAGTACATCCAAGCTTCAGCAAGTCGGGGCTTTAAGGGCTTCTTTTCCCAACTAGCCACCCGATGCGGGTGCATTTATAATGCCCCGAACAGACACTTTTTATGATTATAATTACACATGCAGTATGTGCGACAGGCATACGTATATATACCGAAAAAAAAAGCGGAGTACAAAGCAATCAAAGGGAGGTTTGATAAGACCACGGACACTGGATGGTGGTGCATTGAAAGCCGATCCCCAGCCCCTCTCTCCTTCCCTGTGCGTTTTTCGTTGCCCATAATGAGGTCAGGCCATAGACAAAGCGGAGTCACAGCTGTTGGCATTTATAGATGCAGCCCAGCTAACCCGCATGCGATCGATCTAAAGTATGGAATTCAACCCCCGCTTAGCTCAGGATCAGATCAGAAGAGTTTTTGAAACACAGCTGCACTCAGCTTTGGAGTTTGTGAACCCTTTTAAAAGGAAAATAAATCTCCCACAAAGCAATCGCTAATTGCTGTAATTTGGGTTTAAGTTCCACGTAGAAACGCCCTCAACTAAAAGTCTTTGGCCAGTGAATGGAAAAAGGGAGTACACCACATGGGTAACCAATTTGTCTTCGGTATACTTTTGTATAGTATTATTGCTGATAGGTTTTACCATTAATTTTTAGTCAAGCATGGCATTTCAGAGTAAGTTTGCAAACATAATCGACTTCTGTAGCTTGAGGACTATAAATGAAATCCCTTAACTAAGTAACCCTCCTACAATTTGTAGTTAAACCACCGCCTACGACTCCCTAGCTAAAATATTCTCCTTGGGAACCGGAAATAAACAAAACTGGATCGCGAAAAGTACCGAAGCCCCTGGGAAACCAATTTATAACGGCTATCGGAGGAGTGCAATCAAGCCTGACCCTGGGAACCGTCAAGCTCTACTGATCAAGCCATATATTTAAATGTACAAGCAACCCCCGGGGCGAAACTCACCTGTGATTTTTGGCTGGCGCTTGCGCAGGACTATCGAGGACGTCCTGCTGCTGGCTACACTATTGCTCAAGCTGGAGGTGAATCGCGACACGAGCGACTCATCCTGTGAGTCGTAGCAGGAATCGTTGTCAGTATTCGACTCAAGCGAGGAGTTGGCCAGATGGGTGCCAAAGTTCTCCCGCTCGGAACGCTCGTTCATCCGCACGTCCATGTCGCTAGGACTGCTCTCGGGACGGACGTGGGCGGCACGGGTGAGGGTGTACACCATTGGCGCGTAGCTGGACTCCTGGAGGCTGACGCGCTCCCAGATGAAGGAGGACTTCTCGGCCAAAGGGCGGCCGGCGCGGAAGTCAAAGCCCCACTTTTGCGTGGCCGACTCCTGTTTGCGCTCCAGTTCGGCATTGATGGGCCTGCAGGAGAGATTAGGGGTTAGGATTGGATAACAACCCAGAATTGTGCAGGGACACTCACGTTTTGTTGGCTGGGCCCTCCGTGGACTTGGAGCTGCCGAAAAGGTCGCGTTTGATGCGATCTACCTGCCGGCCGCAGGGAAGGTTGCGGCTCACCGCCGGACTGCTGCTCATCTTGCAGAACTCACTCAGCATCACTGGTTTCAGAACGCGTGCACTGACCATGTCGACTGTATTCGTTTTGCGCACTCTCTGTTTTGGGACGCAGTTTTCTCGCCTGCGCTTTTTGCCCACTTGTTTGCGAATCTCACGCCAAAGCGAACTGTCAAAGTTTTGGCGCCAAAAGTTTGTTTTCTCACTGCCCCAAAGAGTGGGAGCGAGAGAGCAGTCTCCAACGACGAATCACGGTCTCCACGCGGGTGTGTTTGTGTGCGTGTCAGTGGGAGAGCGAGACTGCGTTTGTGTGTGTCTTGTGAGGCAGCCTCTTTTGCGTTTTCCCAATTTAAAAGTGAAATTTCACACAGCAATTGTTTATGAAATAATTATAAACAAAAGTACTTGTTTCTTTTGCACTTGGTGTCGGTTTTTTAGTCGTTTTCACAGACAGTATCACTGCACTCACAAAACTAAGGTTACGAGTGACGTAGTGCCTACTAATAGTGTGAGTTAGCGTTTTCCTTCTGGCTGCACTATTTGTGTCTTATTATTTATTTATACAACTTTAGGGCGTTGTAGTAACTGCGTTTGTTGACTGTTTTGCGTTCAGCGCACAGCGCGCTGGGTCGTGGAAATAGTGCTACCGATCGGGGCAAACCTCTCTGGACGAACTCCGAGAAACGAATAAACGAATAATAACGAAAGAATAAACAGCCAGCGAAGAGACGGATCAAAGGCAAACGTCAAACAACCACCACGCAGCGTTGCCAGCTCGAAGCGGAGAGCCGTTCGCGCTCTCTGTGCAGCAACCCTCGAATTCAAAAACCGATCGGAGAGGAAGAAGCACCTCGATGGGGCAAGGCAGAGGGAGTGAAAGAGATGGCAAAAGAGAGAGAGCTCTGCGGCCTGGACTGCGCTTTTTCCCTACGAGTTGGGCATAACGAAAGGGCAATGCACTTCCCGGATTACAAATAGGAATACATATGCAGAGTTTTCTAAAGGTTTATAGAAATAAATTAACAAATAAAAAACTATACAAATATGCATTCCAATCTTTAGTTTCTGAAATCACAAACATTTTCTTAAAAACTACAGTAATATTTAATTACTTAATTAATGAATCCCTGCATCAAAGGTTAATTTAAAGCTTGCCGAGCTAAGTGCATCAAACAGTCGGCTTAGTCTAAAAACTCTGCCGCTCCTTGTCGCACTCTCCCTATCGCGCTCTCTTTCTCCTTTTCCGTCCGCGTGTTCATCTATTTGTTGTTGCTGCATCGGTGGAGCTGTACTTTTGAACGCGTTGAGTTGATAAAAAATGTTTTGGCTTCGGTTTGTTTGGCTTCAAACTGGATTTGTTGCTGTCGAAGGGGCGTGGCGGAAGGGGATTTGGGGCACGGTTTCTTTTCACTTTCCTCCCGTTGCCAAGGGGAAAATCGCCTGCAATGTGGGGCATTGGTTCAGAAAGCGAACTTCTATCCGAATTTCCTCATAGAGTTGCCATGGCGATGATAATTTAAAAATTTCCGTTAGCCTCAAATTTTTATTTCCAAAGTTTTTTTTGCCATTTCATGCTGAATTTTCCCTATATTCCCCCTGCTATTTGTGTGCAAAATCGTAAAAAATTAAATTACACTACCAGAAGCAATAAAACGAGATTTATATTGTTTGCACAAATCCAATTAAAGACCAAAGAAAAGAAAAGGAACAAAACCTTGGAAGTCAGATTCCGGAGACTAAAGACATCATTTGCTTTGTCCCTTTGCACTCGACGAAATAATGGGAAAACCTCTTGGCTTTTCCACACAGAAACCGAGAAAAAAAACAAGGAAAAAACCGAGTGCAGTCACCCCAAAAAAAGGCAGACGATCGTTCGATTAGGCAGCATCATCTATAGATCCGATCCGAGCCGCTCCGATCCCTTGTGGTTCGGTCTTCTGTTTATGGGACACACCCTCCTCGTAGCCGAAGGAAAAGCGACGTGAATTTACACACTTTTTAACAAATTTGAGAATTCTGCTGGCGTTCCGTCGGTGGCAGTCATGCCTGAAAACATAAACAACTCAAGAAAAGGAGTTACTCGAGGGGGGAAAGGGTTCGTGATCCCTTTAAGTAATTTCCTCCCAAGCAGGATATCCTGGTCTATATGGGTTGTGTCAACACGCGGAAAGGAGGCGTAGCAAAGAGGTGGAAAACACTTCAAGGAGCAGTTCTCAAGTGTCCCCGTTTATGAGGGCAGCGATCTCAAAGGATTGTCGTGGAACGTGCGGGCCTTAGACGAAATACTCAAGGTATTCAGTTGATTGGATACATTAATGCTGGTTGGAATCTGATCTTATCTTTAAACTTCTAATATGCACTTAACCATATTCCACACTAAGCCGATAAGACCTTGGACAAACATCATCAGCGTTCCGAAGGTCGCGGTCTGTAAAACACTATCTATCTCGTATCTATTGAAAAACCCTGGTCTTGTATAAAATATACGTTACACTCATTTAGAATGCAACGCGCCTTATCGCCTCAGCACACCACAGCCTACATTCCACCCCAGGAGGAGGCCCAAGATATCCCACTCTTTGACTATGGAACACCACAGGAACTAAAGGAACTGTAGGAACTGTAGGAACCAAGAACTAAGCTCGATATGCCACGTGTGCCGGGTGGGGGTGCAAATGTTCACCGAGCATGACCAAGCGGCTAAGTAACGCCCGAAATGGCCGTATAAGATATATATTTCAAAATTCTCGGTTCCGTAAGGAAATTACCATAAAAACTGTTCAGCTCACGGAACTGTGACCGCAATTTGGAAAAGTTTTGCTAGGCAGGTGTGCTATGTTTAAGGATATTTCAAGGGTTCGGCCAGGACTTTAAGTGGGTGGGTTTTACCTAAGAGTAATGAGTAATATTCAAGATGATTGAGATATGCGAGACATATTTGAGATTCGGATTGTTAGAGTCATTAAGGATGGTCTTAAGAAATCGTTAAAAGGAATTAGTGAAATTTTTTATAAGAAGGAAACCCTTTTATTCAAATAACCCTCTAACTAGTTTGGACTTTTATAAGGTTAAGAATCTTGTTAATCGCTTTTTAATTTATAGAAAATTATTCTAGTTTGAGCTAGGACTCCCAATAATTAATTACACTAATATCTCTTGCCAGGTCGAACCCCTTCTTTCTGACCATCAATTGATCTGCCTAGCAGGAAACCCATTTATAAGTATATTCCACAGACCAACCGTAATCACGGTGATCCCTATCAAAACAGAAACAGGCTAGGCGATCTTCTACTCCAAGTGTTACAAAGCATTTCTCCCTGGCAAATGACCAATCATTAATATTACGAAATCCCTGCCCAGGACATTTATAAATGACTTTTACTTATCTCAAATCTTTTGCTCGGACAAATTGCGGTCAGATCGAGATGTTATTGATGGATTTCTTGAAAGTGGAATGCAAATAGCCGGGGCAAGTATGCAAATATTTAGACTGGCTACCGTTGAAGCTAATCCTGGGCTGATCCAGTGGCTACTGTGCTACTTTCCATTGGAATCATCAATCAAAGGATAGCCACTTGTCCTGACTAGCATGACAACTCAACTTTATTGGAACAGTCAGTAGTCTCGGCGGACAAAAACCAACACACGGGAGAAGGTTGTGTGAAAAGGTTCCTCTGTTCCTGGTAAACGCGTGGAAAACGTGTTTCGGAAAATACGTTGGCCCAGCGTGGTGCTAGAAACTCGTTTTATCAGCTAAGAAATTATAAATATTTATGGAAAACCATTTGAGGACAGCAAACCCAAAGAAAGATAAACAAACAGACGCTTGGAGTCAAGAAGTTGTCAAATCTCAACGTATCTTAGGTCAGGGAAGCAGGGCAGATCACTCAGAGAGCTGCTGCACATGTATCTCTAAGTTGCTGTTGGTATTTGATTTTACTATCTCCCGCGAACTACCTCAAAAAAAAATTGGAGGGAACTCAGTTTTGGATACATAATGGACCCAAGGGAACTCTCCGACTCCCCGACCAAAGTCAAATAATAATAAAAACACATTTATGACTGCATCGGGTGAGAAACGCCATAAAGCAGCGATGCAATCAGCGGCGGTGATCGTTCAACGAAAACTGAAATAACCGAAATCCTTGCCCAAATCATCCACAAAACAGGTTGGAAAGGAGAGGGGGACACGAGTAGCCCTGGCTGTAGGTAAGGCAGGTAGATCGTCGGTTACCTTGGGGATTTCGATCACAAGACAATTTTATTAGAGAGAGGAGCGTGACCCTTTTTCCATTCCGATCGTGGAGAAGCAACAAACACAACGAGACTTAGAATCACAGCCGGGTACAGTTGATCCTCTCACTAAGACAAGTAGAAATTGTGGTTACGAGCAAGTAATGCTTTAATTAAGAACCAGGTGAACCAGGACACTTGGAAAACACAAACTTCAATTTGTTAAATTAATATATAAAGGATATATCAGAGATTCTCATATGTAAATCTTATAAAATAAATTCCCTACAAAACCACTTACAAGTCGGGAAACTCCGCAAGCTTTTCGATTATCCAGGACACAAAGGCGGGCACATTTGTGTAGTATGCCTTAAGGCCATGACCACAGGTCCAACTGCCCCAGCTGGTAATTCCGAATTGCACTTGACGAATTGCCGAGTCAAAATACCAACTCTGCCAGGCGAGTGGTCCACCAGAGTCGCCCCTGCAAGTGTCCTGGATGTCACCATTGGTGCACAGAAATGATTCATGGGTATCCGCAGAGCACTGCTCCGTATTGACATAGACCTCCATCAGGGTATCGGAGAGGCGAAGCTCCTCGGTTTGTCCCCAACCTATTGCCAGATAGGATGCACCCAGGAGAGAGGTATATTCCAGGAGTTCCGCTGTCAGTGGAAGACAAATGGGTAGGATGTGATCTGAAAAAGGTGAATTTTAAAGTAAAAGAAATGCTTTTCATTAAACTGAGATTGTTAAAAACTTGACTTACCTTTAAAGGTTACCTTTCGGCTCAATCTCAACAGAGCAATGTCATATCCATGGTAGAAAGGGGAAAATCTTTCGTGAATTACAGTCTTTTCGATATCAAAGTCCTCCACGGGAGGAGCACATAGCTGTTTTTTATCCACCGAGATGCAGTCTTCAGTGGATGTTAAGTTGTGCTCTCCCAAGCGAACTTTTAAGCTGTTTAATAAATGTGGAAATAAATATTACTGCAAGTACGGAACTTTACTTACGCTCTTGGGTTTCGACAGAGTTTAATGCAGTGGGCAGCAGTCAAAACAAATCCTATAAAAATATGGTCAACATTTAAGAAAAGATCTAAGATTCCTACTAAAAAAAACTTACTTTCTGAAATTAAAGTTCCTCCACATCGACAAACATCCATATCACCTGGTATAAAAAGCAGCGCCATCCAAGGCTGTGACATCAGAGAGACCCTTCTGCCATTTGTGATCCGGTGTCTCAGTCTTTGAACTGGAATGGCATTCGACAATGCTCCGCAGTCCAGTCTTTTTAGTTTCTGGTAGACAATATTTTCCCTAGGCGTTAAACGTGGAACTTTAGCTTGAATCAATTGTGTTTGGCACAAAATAAGCCCCGCAAAAATGACGAGCAAACCGTTCATGGTGCAAGCACAGATCGAAAGCAACTGACTGCTTATCAAGCAATTGCTTATCAGCTTCAAGAGGCTCTGGGAAATGAAAAATAAAATTAAAAAAAAGTAATGCATGAATCTGTACCAAAACAAAATAATTTTTATGTTTGAAATCGTATTCTTTTGTGTCGCCTTTTAATCTGTAAGTTATCTAAAAAAGTATATGCAGTTCTTTTATATTTAAAGCAGTGCTAATAAGGTCAATCAAGCAAGTTCTCAATTAAATTCAACTGTTCGATAGGGTTTTCCGTAAAATAAATAGCTATCTTCTGGATTATCCAAGGCATAAAGGGAGAAACTTCGGTGAAGTAAGCTCCAGCTCCTTGGCCGCAAGTCCAGCTGCCATGGCTAATAACCCCGAACAGCACATAGCGTTCAGAGCCAAAAAAGGAGCTCTTTGACAACAAGGGACCACCCGAGTCGCCCCTGCAAGTATCCTGGATGTGACCATTGGAGCATAGTATAGATCTGTTGATAAACCTGCTGGGACACTGGTAGCTTCTCACAGACACTTCCAGCAATGTGTCAGACAGTTGTCCCAGTTCCGTGTATCCCCAGCCAGTGGCAATGAAGGACTGCCCCAATACGGAAGTTTGCACCTGAAGATCTCGGGTCAAGGGCAGGCAAATCGGACGAATGTGAACTGTAAGGTAAAAAATGTATAGTTGATGATCACTGAGCAAATAAAACCTACTTTTGGGTATCACATCCTGACTCAGTTGCAAGAGGGCAATGTCATTAATCTGCTTAAACACCGAGAATTCCTCGTGCAGCATGATTTTCTCTACATCAAAATTCTCAACTGGTGGAGCACAAATCCTTTTCCCAAGGACTACAAAGCAATCCAGCGAAGACAATATGGAGTGCTCACCCAAACGTACTTTTAAGCTGGTAAGAAAAAGCATATTATGAACAGATTATAGCTTATTTTTAGTTGTATTACAGTTAAAATGGAAAAGTACTCACTCCTTTTTTTGAGGACACATTACCAGGCAGTGAGCTGCGGTCAAGACAAATCCTGAAAATCACAGAAATCTCCTTAAAGTCCTTTACAAATTATTTATATTAAAGATGATATCTACGTTTCGTGATGAGGCTGCCGCCACAGCGACAATGATCCATTGCGTCGGGCAAGAAAAGAAGTGCCATCGAAGGACGACTCATCACCGGAATCCTGCGGCCACTCACGGCACCAAGCATACGCCTACTGGGCTCCACTAGGGGTGAGACCGTTCCGCAATCCTGTTGCCTCAGCTGATTCCAAACCCATCTCTCTGCTTCGTCGGTTGGCTCTGGCCTTGCCAGCTGAACCAGGAAGAGAATACTAAAGATCAAGACCGAGGTGATCATTCTCCCAGACCAGTATTAAAGCTACTGGAATCACCAAAAGTTAGTGAAACTAATCAAGCTGTTTAGGGAATAACCTTTTCAGCGTTCAGTAAATGAATTTCTCTTTAATCGATTTTTCCAAGAATAAATCAAAGCCTGTCACACTTATCTGTAATAACATTAATCTTTATATTGACAATTAACATTTATAAAAATTAAGTCAACGATCATTGTAAGTACAGATAAGGTAGAGATTATAGTACTACTAGTACGACTCATCCCACTGGGAACGCTGCTTCCAAAGGGTGATCTGCCCTGTGTCCGAGGAAGAAGCGCACATCTCTCCATCCGGGCTGTAGGTCACACAGCATACTCCCATCTGGCTATAGATGTCCAGCAGCTCGACGGTGGAGTAGTCGTACTTGCAGATGTGACCGTTCCGGCCGGCGCAAATGAAGGTGTCCTTCAAAGGATTCAGGGTAGCTCCAGCCACCTTGTAGCCCATCTTGCGGTGATGCAACACCTCGAACTTATCGACGTCCATGAAGACCAAGCTTGTGCCATACGCCAAGGTCACTGTCTTGCCATCCGGGTGAAGCTCCAGCGACTTGGCATGATGCGGCAGCTCGATCGAATTCGTCTCCAGGCCACTCTGGCGGTCCCACATTCTCACCGTGCGGTCATAGGACGCTGTGAGCAGGGCGCGATCCTCTCGGCAGAAGATCGCATTCCTCACGCCTCGAGAGTGGCCCAGATAGGTCTCCAAAGGGGTCTTATCCGACCGCTCCACATCGAAAACGGAGACAAAGTGACTTGGGCCCCGGCAACCGGTCACCATGCGAGTGGATCCGGCATCTAATTGGACACAGGTCACTTCGCCTGGGTGCGGGAACCTCATCACCTGGATGCCAGTCAGGGCATCCCAAATTCGAGCGGTTTCATCGGCACTGGAGGTGGCCAGCAGGGTGGCGTCCCCATTCAGGCACACTCCCGTCACCGCATCATCGTGCCCATCCAGAGAGCCAATCCATAGGCCGGTGTTGCCATGACGCAGCGTGGCCAAGCCATCGAGTCCCGCCGAGGCCAGGTAATAGCCCGAGTCACTGTTCTTGCTGTAGGATAACTGCACCACGGAGGCCTTGTGTCCCCCGCACTGGATGCTCACCTGTCCCAAAGGCATGTCTTCCATTTTGCACACAGAGTATTTTTTTTCTTCTGGCTCAACTTAATTTGACGTCGGAATGAATCTTTCAACTGACTGACAACTCAACCAAGTATAAACCACAATCGAACGGCCTACTTGTGGGAAAATTCCTGAACTGAAAATTCCTAGACTTTTGACATTTTTTACAAAGTTAACTATAAATGTTATTTTTAGTAGTAGAAGGTCTTTCTATCAGAGACTTAGATCAGAGGACCAATATATGTTACATACATTTTCTTCACTTACTTTAAGACTGATAAAGTCAATAAGTACTATAATTTCAAACCTTTAATAAACCTTACAATTGTTAAAATAAAAAACCAATTCCTTCGCCTTGAAGTTCGCTCAAATGGAATCTGTTTCAGGCCAAAAGATAGCGTCTGTTTAAACAGAAAATCTAAACTTGCAATAAACTTTCCACTTTGTGCCACCGTGGGACTCACCTCCTCGATTTTCCCTGCCACTTTTAATTTAATAGAAAGCACACAAGCCCCGGGTGGTGCCCCAGTCAGTATCAGTCATCACTTGTTAATCTCACTTAAACGTTTCAGCGTATATTGTATGGCCCGCACACACCGACAGAAATCTTTTTTGGCAAACAGCGGAAGATGGCAAACTACTTGCAACTTTGTCGGCAAAGGAGCGCCAGGAGCGGCAGGATATTAGCAAAAGGTGCCAAGCGAGGGACGAGGGCGTAATGTATATTAAATGCACTCGACGAGATTCAATTCATATTTCAGAACGTTTTGCTTTCATTATGCGGCCGAACAAAGGAGACGACTCTCTGGCACGAGCTCTGCCCTCGAGAGGATCCGTTTCTCCGCCACTTCTCGGCTCCTGCTCCTGCTCCTGCGTGCCAGGATGACACCTGTGCATACACAAGCAGGCAAAGCGAGGGCGACGGCAAGGGACGAAGGCAAAGGCAAAGGCAGCCGGCACACAATGCTGCGGATAAGAAGCATCACTCCCAACACCTTTTGGCAATCTCTGACTTTGTACCTGAACCAATTGTGCGGGCACAGGACCAGAAGCAGGCCAGGAGCAGGAGGCGGTGGCAACCGCAAGACTAACAGAAACACGCCCGCAATCGAGTCGATTTCACTTTCACACAAAGTCAGAAGGAGCGGGATTATACACTTGAATAATAGGTTATTATTTCAGATTTTTAACGGCAACAAATTAGTATTCTTTTTTTAGATTTACTCTGCAAAGCACAGAGGATTAGATAAAGAAATCCCTAATTTGTCAGGGATTAAGCAACATATTTGTATACATTTTATTTTCTTTACCTTACAAATTTATTATTTAGAACAGAATGTTTACTATACTTTACTTTATAAATTAATTAAAATATATATTAACTAACTTTCTGTATCTTTCAGTTATGAAATATATTATATCCCCGAATATTTCACAGTGCTATTTTCCGCTGCCGAAAGCATTTGTCGCTGTCTCTTGGAGTTCGGGGGAAATTAAACGGATTTCCTCGAGAGCCTGACTTGACAATGTGTGATATGGCAGTGGCTCCAAGTCATTGTCAAAGCTCATGCTAATTAGATTTATGCACAAAAGAAATGAGAGAAGAAAAAAGCCTTAATCAAATAAGATATTCAAGGCTTCAAAGGAAAACTAAAAGAAGAAGAACTGTAAGAAAAAGGATTAAGTTAATAAAAAGATTCTTAAGAAATATTATGGTAATGTTTACCTCCATCCTATATATAGAAAGGATACACCCAGATTTTTTTACTAAGAAAAACTATAAGTAATGGGATTACGGTAGTATAAAGATTCTTAACAAACATTTTAGTTACATTTACCTCCTTTCTTTATAAAGAAAGGATACAAATACACCCAGATTGTTTTATAATTATTTAATAAGGAAAGGGAAGTCAAAGGATTAAGTCAAGAAATAGATTCCACGCTTATGTATCTATAAAAAAAATCTTAAGCAATGATTTCTTACTAAGGAAAACTAAAAGTAAAAGGATTAAGTCAATAAAATACGTCTATCAAATAATATAGTCATTTTTCCCTGATTTCTATATAAAGAAACTTAAACAAACCAAGATTTTTTCGCTAAGAATATCTAAAAGTAAAAATAAATGTCTAGTAATATTCCTCTATCATATGGATATAAAATAATCTTGTACAATTATTATTCCCATAACCTAGTGTCCCGCATTTTTTTCATTTAGCCCACAAATGCACAAATCATTGAGCGTTTTCCCTTTTCGATTTTCATTTGAAAATGCATTAATAATAATTAGTACAAACATGAAAGAGTTTTTGTCAGGGAAATGCAACTCATCGAGGCCTTAATGGTGTCTCTTTTTGGAAAGCGGAAAGCGAGTGGCGGACAGCATTAGGGCGTGGTCAGCAGGAAGCCCTGATTCATTTGTCAGTCAAGTCAGAAACCGAACATTAAGTGATTGTCCGGTGTCAGCAGCCATGGGAAATTAATTTTTGTTCTTTGCGAATTTTCGACCATCAAAATATTTTTACTGGGCCCATAAAGTTGAATATTTTACGAGGAGCCAACGGAAAAATTCTTTGTATTTAATTGCATATAATTTTTATAGGGCACTGGGAGGACCAGGAGCCGCTGGGTGGAAATCAGCAAGGGGTAAGGCTGCCACTGCCACTCCCATTGATAATGCGCTGAGCAGAGCTAGACATCAATCTGTCCCAGAATCGTGAGTTTCCATTCTCATCCTCGCATCCTCGGGGCGCATTTCCTCTGCGAAAGTGTCAAGACAAATCAATAAACTTCTAATTTTATTACGGGCTGGCCCGAGAGCGAACGGCACAGATACCGATCTGTCAATTTCCATTGTCGATGTGACAATTGATATCTCACACATCATTTGGCTCGAGTGCGCACAATGAGATTGTTTATGCCATTTTTGGGTAAGCGACGGCAACTTGCGAAAAATATTTCCCTTAGGTAGAAGCAACCCAAAGATCCTCATCATCTTTACGGCCAGGTATCGGATTTTCACCTTTCCCCCGAGAGAGGGAAGCTGCTTTCTCCTGGCCCTCTTCTAGGGGTTGTCTCAACTTGCGGTTTTCCCTGAGAAATTGCCGTGATTTTTTCACATTTTCTGCTGGCATTTTGTCCACTTAACGCCGCTCTGTGGTCAGAGTTCAAATATGGGACCATTGACTAATGACATTTGTTTGCATAATCCTCTGATCAGCTTCGATGGGTATTTGTGGGTCATTTCTCTGGAGAAAGCGGGTGAAAAGGTCCTTTGGGTAATGACCTACTTTCGTGGGGATTATAGTGGGATTAAATAGAAATAAGAGTAATTGTATGAAAAGTTAATCTAAAACTGGTGGATTTTGTTGACTTAGAAAGGGTTTAATGAGGTAATAGTTGGAAGATCTATTTTTTATGATCTGTGGTCATATTAAAAAATATTTAATTATTTCGTTGGTTAAAATATGGCAAAATTGTGGTCTCTTTTATAACTAAAAGGAAATTTAAGACCTAATTCCTCGGATAAAGAAATTAAAACTTAAATGTTCCCATACTTATCTTTGTTCCTTTCTCCTTTTAAAATCTCTTAAATATGAATATTTTTTCAGCACTCTCCTCCCCACATCCAACGAAGGACCTCTCTCTATGTACAAAACTTTCCCATAACTTTCCCACTAAATCCCCTTGTAAGACTCTTGTAAACCCAAACTAAATTATGCAAAGAGCAACGCTCTACATCATGTTAAGGACTTGCGTGATCAATCGCAGGGATCTCTGAAATACTGACACTTTTGCAGGCCAGGACAAAGGAGAAAGCGAGATCCTTGTACCAGTTTTCGAATTCGAATTCGCCATGCCTGTCGTATTTTGGACGTTGCTTTCGCCGATGATCCTGGCAGATCAATCAAAGTTGGTCACGCTGTCGGGAATTATGTCACTCGCTTACTCAAATTGCAACTCCAAGGACGACAAGGACGATATGAAGCGACAGTTAAACTGATTTGCATACGGGCAGCGGAGAGTTTTTTCCGGCAGCTGTGACTGAGTTTTCACAGAACATCAACAAAAAGTGGTTGCTTGGAAAACTTAGTTTGACAAGGATTCCAGCGCTTTTCCAGACATTTTTTTCAACGTTTTTTTCTTAAAATTTTGTAAATTTTTCCTGAAATTTTTCTCTTGTAACCGCTGACAGGGCATCAATCAAGGACTTTATGTTTAGCATCTTTAAGGCCAAACTATCTTTTGTGTTGTCTTCTGCAATTAAGTAAAGTCTGTTTAATTGGAAGCCAGGTTATTTGATACTTTCCCAACCCCTTGCCATATTCATATGCTAATGAAAGCGAGTGAAAGCTAATACTTTGGGAGCAGATGTGTGAAAACTCTTGTGGCTGCCCTGGGTAAATGAGACATTTGAGGATAAATCGATCCTTACCTACGGTGGCCATATATCAATCAATTGTCCAGGGTCCATAAACGATTTTATAATGGACAGCAGGCAGCTGCCCGAAAAAGTGATATAAAATCATTCGATCGGCATACCAAAATTGCACTTTATGGCCATATTAAATTGCTTCATTCGAGAGGATCGCTCCCTCTTTTCCCCGCCAAACAGATGTATATCTGGTAGGAACTGCCAAATTAAATCCTAGATTCGTGTAAGTCCGAGAATTATGGTCTACCCCGAGTTCCTCCGACACTTCCTGTGTGCCATCGCTACCCGCTAATTGCCCGAAGGATGAGACATTCCCAACGACAGGAAGCGGAAACTAAAGTGGACCCTGGATGGGGGTGGAAATATTTCAGCGGCGTTCTCTAACTAAGCGACTAGCCAGCGGCAGGCAGGAGTCATAAAAACACACGCAATCTCCTTGAGCAAATTTAAATTACGTGAGCTCCGCTTCGCCCCGGGTGCATTCATTAAACGTCTGCCCGATAATTAACGCCCTTATGTCCCCGAAACATCAACAGCGGTCCCGGCTTGGCAAAAAGTGTCGCCGTCGCTGCCGTCGAGGGACATTGTCCTGCGTCCTGTCCGAGGGCCATTGTGACTAATTGATTCGCTCAAACAAATGTCCCGTCGCAGCCAACCCTCGGCCGGCTTAATTTTCTTTGGAATATTTAGCTGGTCCTTTGCCGGCAGAAAAATATTTGAATTTGCGGCGGCTAGTTAATAGGATTCTAATGCCGTTCTTGAGGAGATTTTGTGCAGGACACAAAGGCGAATTTGTCATGGGAAGGGATGTCGACGTTGAAATGGACACCAGTAAAATATTGAACACAAATCAAAAGCCAAGGGAAACGTATAAAATCAAAGATGAAATGTAGACTTCATTAAGATGCTTTGAAATTTGCAGTTTATTGCTGAAGGATTTACAGGGAATTTTCTTTGAATTAATGTGG
The DNA here is from genome assembly GCA_018152175.1 of Drosophila jambulina. Classification (NCBI taxonomy): domain Eukaryota; kingdom Metazoa; phylum Arthropoda; class Insecta; order Diptera; family Drosophilidae; genus Drosophila; species Drosophila jambulina. Next base: position 10,184,254 of record JAECXH010000113.1, on the reverse strand, counting down.
AATATTAAGGAAGGAGGCTTTGAATTACTAGCAAGGAGTTTCTTATAGAGAAAGTTTACAAAGCAAATGCAGTTAAAATAATTGCTAAAGTTTAAGCTTGTTGTATTATTTAATTTATTAGCTAAACATACCTAAAACTTTAATAAAAACAAAATAAATGCCTTAAAAACCGTTTAAGCCAAAAAAAATATATTTAAAGTGTCCTCAAAATGTGTCCTTAATTCAATTTAAACTTCAAAGAGAAAACACGTAAGTTACTCCCTTTTATTGTTCCCTTTTAATTAAGGCAAGGCATACTCTCGGCATTTATTTCATTTAATTCTAGGTAAGAAAATGCAGAAATCCTTTACCTGGAGTTTCCTCCCTGCCCCCCGATTAGCAGCTTCAACTGCCAGATTTATTTTTTAATAAAAATTTCTCTGGCCAAAGCATCTGCCCAAAAGTTGGGAGATGAGTTTCCAGCAGCCACTGACCATTGCCAGGCTCTGCTCACATCTCGCAGGACCTGAAAAACCTCCTCCTGCCCAAATAGGAGTTATGACAACAAAAGGGCTTGTAATCGGGAAAAGTTCTCAGTGCCCGAGCCGAGCGAGTTTTCCAAACCCTTTTGTTTTTCCCACATGACACATAAATAACTGCAACTGGTCAGTGTCGGGTTTAGCTGCCAATTCAGCTTTGGATTTGGATTCAACTTCAGCTTCAGCTTCACTGTTTTGTTAATTGAATCATTAGGGGTGTGGAACCAGAGACAATGCCTCCATAATCATTATGAGTGATTGCAGGCAGTCGAAAAGACAAAGGCATGGCCTTAAAATGTATTTGAATAAGTCACCCAGCTGGCCGGCCATTTCACTCGTGTAACTCCAGATGCAATTCCCGGCGATCCCCTTGTAATCCTCTCGAAGGGGTTGGCAACCACTTGAGGAGCGGGTTTATCTGCGATGCCCCTTTTACGGCGACTGATCCATAGCGTAAAGGCTAGCCGGAGGATGTGACTTGAGGATTTTCCAGACTGATACACTCCAGTGCCCTAGCACGGGTCAATAACTTCCTTTCGAGTGCAATGATATTTATTTTTGGAAAGTGCATAAGGTCGTGGGGTCTGTAAAGCGGAAGACGATTTCAGAAGAAGAATTTTTGAGATATTTGTTGGGTTTTTGTGTATAATTTGATTATATTTGAAATAATATTATTTGCAGCTGAGAGTTTTAGAGATTTAATATGTTATTATATTTGAAAGGGTTAAAGAGTATCGGAATTTGTATCAGAAGTTGTTTATTTTTTAGAGAAGACTGTAAGTTGCATACAAACCTTTTTTGAATATTATTTTAAACCAAAATTGATCAGATTAATATGTACATATATAGTTTGGGTAAATTATTGATAAATTAAGACGTCTTCATTGGAACATATTTCTATGAGGAAATGGGAAATATTCCAATTTATTTCATTCGAGAAACTATTTTGCAAGAGACATCAAAACTTTCCCATGTTATTTATTTTACTTTATTTCAAAATTAAAGTTAATTTAATAAGTTTATTTATATTCAATTTAAGTTGGAGTCCAGACGGTTTTGTTTATTAAAATATAGCCTACTTAAAATTGAATGCTCTTTGATAATTTAACTTCTTTTTATAACAATATTAATTTGCAATAAAACCTTAATGTAATCTTTAAGAATACTCTTACCTTGCCGCTCTACTCTAATTTTAACTAAACTCTCTCCTTTAATTTAATAGACCTACAAACTAGATAAACCCTTTCCCTGTTAACTTTTTCCCTGTGCAAAAAAAAAGAAGGAACTTCTGTACAGAAACTGAGCTCATCCGGACCCGAGGTAAGTTCATCTTTCGCCAGGCCCAGCTGTTGTCTAAGCTCGGTTTCACATACCCAAAACCCGGACTCAGTGTCAGTTTACGGCGCTGGGATATCATGTCAGCGCTTTGACTGGCATTTAACTTGCCCTTGTCGCCTTGTTTTATCCAGGCTGCAACATTTAAAGGGCTTAAAACTTTAATTAAAAGGACCTACCGACCGACCGACCGACCGAAGGAGGGAATCCTGAGACACAGCTGGGACACAGCGTTTTGCTGGCTGTTAGCATTTGATCTATGTGCTGACAGCGTGGCTGGGAGGGGAGCTGGTTCCCAGTGCATTCCGTAATCGGATACTTTTATTGCTGAAAGGATAAACCGCAAACTGCTCGGCAGGGCCATCACATAATACATTTTATAAGAATTTTTTTCTTACCGCGCATAAGCAGCTTAAAGTCGCGCTCTGCCTGCATGGAAACTTTACGACAGTTGTAACGATTCTTTTCCGCTTTTTTCCTCTGGCTTCTCTTTTGTTTCAGAAGGAAGTGTTGTCCTGTGTCCTGTGCTGATCTCGTATAAAAATATTCCTGGCTGGCAATAAAATTGATGGATTCGTTGCGCGCGGCGCTCAATAAAAAATGTTGCAAGCCGAGTATCAGAAATGCATTAAATTCGTAATTTCAAGTTACTGATTCCTGTTTCCCAGACAGGAAGTCCTGCTTAGCACACCTTCAGAGACAGCGACTAAGCACGTTAAAGCGTTAACTGGGCATTATTCAAATGGCGGTCGCAGTAAGCACATTAAATGGGATTATGCATGGGCAATAAACGCGCCGCCAAGTCGCCCATTTATTACATATGCAAACTCCAAGGACCTTTGCTACACTCAGCCGATCCTCGCAGGATATCCTTGGTGGTGGCATCGAAAAAAGGGTTACATCATCTGCTGGCTGCTGTTCGTTTTGCAAAATCCCTTTGTCTTTTAGAAAGAGTCCTGAATGCAGTCCTCTTCGTTGCATCTTAAGTAGCTGCCGTACACAAAGGGTGAGTCCCTGAAAGGCTTGACACCCCTATCCTGCCACCGGGTGTTGTAAGAAAATGTTTACAAATTTCTGCAAAATGATTTTGCATGTGCCAAATGGTTTGGTGAAAAGTTCTCAGTTGATTTATAGCCCAATGAGCTTGTCCTGGGGAATGGTTACTCCTGATGTTGATGGCTTCATCAAATGGCTGGGAAAATCTCAAGGGGAGTGAGTGCATTTCCCTAGCATATGAACATGTATTTGCACATTAATCAAAATTTAATTAAAGGTTTACTTGAATGAGAATAATTTAAGGATAGATATTAAGTTACAGAAATAAATAAAGAGGTCTTAGTTATTATTTTTGCTTCCTTTAATGCCATATTCAATTTAAACAATTTCTTAGCTTGAATGTAATTTATTATTTAAGTTGTGAAAGCTGTTATTTATACAGTTTCAATTATACCATAAGGACATATTTTTGAAACCCTATTTTAATAATTTTTAGGTTTCTTATAAATTAATATTACAGGATATTATAATTGTACTCAGTTTCGGATTTTGTTTTGTTTGATTTTCTTGTGTTTTTGTCCATTATAATATTAAAATGGTTTTCAATTTCTATTTTAAACAGTAATTAATAATTCTTAAACAAAAATTAACCAAAACCTAACACCAAATGCAACCTTACAGTATAAAACCCTTCTCTCACCATTAATGAACCTACGATCTTGTGAAGTTTCCCAAACTCACAGACTCCCAATACTGAACCCATTAATCTATGTTGAATGAAATTTGAATAGTGAAACCCTTTGGGCCACAATGAAAAATGATTCCCAATTGAAAAATGACGCCCAACTCGGCGGCTCATATGCAAATTTTCCAAAAAGAGACAAAAAGGCGAGAAGACAGATCGCAGGACTCAGAGAAAATGCATTTCTCGATATTCGCGCATTAATTACAAACGCAATATTTACAAAACAAATGTGTCGCTTTATGCAGGGGAAGGGAGGAAAATAGGGGACCAGGAGGAGTGAGGCAGCTGTCCGCTGTCAACCCCTTTTTTGGAGTGACAAAAATTACAAAGATTACAACTTAATTTCGACTTTTCAGCCCTCTCGGGTTGAGTGCCGCCGGACGGGGCATTTACATACATAAATCTAAGATCTCTCTACTGTGTCACTGGAAAAGACACTCGAAAATGGTTGAAAATATTTTGTCTGCCATTGTGTAGATGGAAAACCCCTTCTCGAGATTCAGGTAAGTCCTTGGCATTTGCATTTCCCTCTGACAGCAACTCTGCTTTGTCCTTTCACACCTCCTCGCGGGAATGGGTTTGGTTTTTTGAGAACTTTACTTCTCCTGGCAGATCTCACACTCCACTGCGTTTTGTAAATATTTTGATTGCATTCGGTGGGATTTTTCATCTTCTTCGGGGGAACTGGAGTTTAGAGTTCCAGCGCCAGTTGCCAGTTGCCAGTTGCAGGCACCAATTAGCAGAGTTACCCGGCAAACGCACTCACCTGTGGCCAACTGTCTGCGCCCTCGTACCTGCATCGGCCAATGCCTCAGGGCCAAATCAAAATTGCAGCCAGCACTTCCTTTGGCTTCCTTCTGCTACCCCTCGGGTTTCACACGTTATTCACTGAGCATAAAGCGGCGCGTATTTAGGCCAGGAAGAAACAAAAAAGAAAATGAAATGAAAACTACAAGGGGGAAGACCAGCAGCAAAACAATGCTACCAACACACAATCCACTTGACCAAGTCTACAGTCTGGATGCCAAAAAGCCAAGTCGCCGAAGCGTTGGATTTGTAACGTATTTTCCGTTTATAACTCGGAAAAAAGAGGGCTCTCGGGGGACACTTCTTTAATTGTTCAGACTGTTAAAATTTACGCTGCGCCTTCGACTTTGTTCTCTTCTCCTTATGAGATGTACGATAAAACGCATTTTCCCAGACAATTAAAACGAGGGGAAACTCGTCGGACTGCTGCAGTCATTTAGTGGCAATAGAAGAGAAGATGTTGATCGCCATAAAAGATATAAATATCTTCTTGCTCCTTGATGGTCCCGCAATGCCAGACACTGGGTTAGCAGAGTTCCTTGGCTATTATGGGTCAACCAGGAGCTGTCACTGTTATCTTTTTGGTGGTCAAAAGGAGCAATCAGAAAGGAAAAGGCATATTAACGTTAAATAAGGGCCCAGGAAGGCAACTCAAATGACAAAGGAAGTCAGGGGATATTATAAATGTTTGAAATTTAAGATATAAGTAATTTTGAATTGCTTAAGAAAGTATTTGAAAGCTGAGTGTGTGTATAAATAGATGTAATTTTTATTTGTTCAGTAAATTCACTATAAAAATGTTTGCTAATTGTAATTATGTTAAATGTTAAAATTTATGTAAAAAAAAAAACATTTAAATTACAGACTTATATGAGTACTAGTTAATTATATGGTAAATAATATGAAGGACATTTTTATGATTGCTTTTATTAAAATGTTTAAACCTTAATTGGGTCTAAAAATCATCAAAATGCATAGAAAATTGTAATTAAGAAGCAATGCAACAATGTTTTTTAAAAATATTGATTATAAAATTAAAAACACATAATTACGTTTATACAAAAATTCCCTAAGCTCTACAATTATTTATCTTCAAAACTGTAACTTCGATGGACTTGAAAAATATAGTACAATAATTCTAAAATCTAAAATTCTAGCTGAAATGAAACAATTGTTTCGTTTAATTTTGGATTAATATGTCTAAGACTCTAACTTAGAAGTCGACGTTGAAAAATGTACTTTTAAATATTATAAAAAAATATTTTAACGTTAAAAAAACTCTCCTGCAGTACAAACGCTTTCCAATTTCCCTTGCATTTGCATTTTTTTTTAGTAAAGAACCTAAAAAACCATTTGCCAAATTACGAATTAAGCATTTCTACCCTTCGATTCGATGACAGCACTGAAATTAATAGTGCCAGCCATTATTTGACCTTTTTTCGAGTTTTCATATTCAAATTACATTCCAAAATTGATTAATGGGTGACAAAATTTGCATAGGGATGCGCTGTGCCATATGTGAGGAGGCTTAATTAAGGCAGAGGCATCCCCGAATCCCTGAATGCATTCCTTATGCCAGCAGGCACGCGATGCAGGATATTTTGGTGGACAGATGGGCAGCAAAGGACACCCCCACACATCGGATCAGTATGCTAATTTGTCCACAATTCCTGGCATTACCACGCGACAAGGACACACCGCACGCGATAAAGTCCGCGGCTAGTTTTTGTTCCTAATCGAGATCGGGCTAAAATTAGAGCACTAAATGGATCGACCAGAGGGAGAGAAGGGAGTGAGCCTTAAACGGGAGCGCAGTATTTCGCGCAGCTGTGGCTCTAAATTAAAATGCATTTTACGCAACTGCTCCTCGACGAGATCCGGGCTTTAGATCCTGCAGCTGTTTCCCCCCTCTAGAATTTTTCCCATTTTCCGTATTTTCCTAATGGCACGCTCTCAACACTTGAAAAGGACACCCCCGCCAGGACCGGTACTCCTGTGTTTTTCGTGGAAATTTACGCATTTTCATGCTCGACTACCGTTGAACAGAGAGGAAGGCCGAAAATAGATTAGCCGCTCTCAAAGGATATTGAACTCGAAACTGGAAAGTGCCGAAAGGGACGGCCCAAGGACTCGGCTGTGGGTCAGTTGGACAATCGCCGAGGGGCGCGCGTGCCACGATCAGAGTGTTCTGGCCCAGGATAATTGCTTCAAGTGCCGACAGATTGATGGTTCCGTTGGTTCCCTTGCAGGATATATTTCAATTGTCAGCGAAGCCTAATGAAGTATGTAATTTTTGTGTAAAAAAAGGTAAAACACATTCAGAAGGAATATTAAAGTTTGATATAAATTTTTGACCTTGACATTTTTATTTAATTCATATTGTATAACTATTAAAACATATAAGAAAAAACAAATAGTTTTACACTAAATAAAAAAACCGATTTTTACAAATTATTACCAATGTATGTATGTATCTATGTATGTATTTTATTATAAAAAAAAAGATTAATTTACAATGACTTACAGTGCTTAATAGTTTTTAGCCCTTTTTCACGAAAATGAAATTTATTTTATCAAATCCAAACAATCTTAAGATCATTTTAAAATAGCTCATAAAGTGCGCCCAATAACAATTTTTAAACACTACTCAGCGGAAAACATTGCCTGACAGTTGGAAAAAGAAACAGTTTAGCATTGCCAATTAGTTTTTCAACCACAAAAAGGGATGCCACCTATTTCTTAGCCTGGCACTGCCAGAAAACCTTTAAATTTGGCGCGAGTTGCCAGCCCCGCTCCCATGCCAATGTTTTACATCAATATCATCAATTTTAAAAACATCAACCACGATGCGAAATTCAGCATTGTGCAACACTGTAAACAAGCCTGTACAACACCGAACAGCTGTTGCTGCTTTTATCGATAGTTGGGGCTTTCTCAGGTATAAAGATATTTTGAAAACTATCGGTATACTTTCCCCATTTGTTGTAATCCACATTTCATACTTTTCATATAGTTTTTTCATTCTTATATTTATGTAATCCACATTCGGTACTTTTCATCTAATTTCTTCATTCTCAGACTAGGCAAACCTATCGATAAAAAGTGCCGAAACACAAGGAAAAACATCGATGTCATTGATGCTTTCCACCTCTACTCGGTCGTCTCTCTCCTACATATTCTATATTGCAATTTCGATCGTGCGCCGACCTGCGAGTTGCGTGTTCTGTATTTGGCCCTGCCCACTGTGCAATAAAGCCGGAATCCACTCCGAGCCGTCGGACAGACAGTAAATCGAAGGCAAAATCGCTTAGCCAGACGTTCCGTTCTCTCGTGTTTGCGCGTGTTGTGTCCGTGTGTGTCCCATTGTGCGTGTGTTTTGTGTCGCAGTGTGCGTGCGAAGTGGTCAAGTGTGCGTGTGCGAGGGGTGAGCGGTGCAGCCGCAACAGTCGCATATTCGCAAATATTCTCGACAGTTCTGTGAAATGTCGTCGAGCGGTCAGCAATTGATGGCCGATTCACCAGCCTGCAGCAGCTCCGACGGATCCCCCCTGGCCAAGAAGCGAAGATTGGAGCTGGCAGCGGCCGAGAACGAGGAAGCCGGCGCTGCGACGAGCAGCAGCAACAACTACGAAAATCACGACAAAGCAGCAGGCGGCGTTGACATTTCGAGCGAGACAACAATAGAGCAGCAGCTGGAGCTGTGTGTATCGTCGTCCACCTCTGACACGTGTGCCCTGAACGCGACGGCGAAGCGAGCGAACGAAACAGCGGCGAAAGCGAACAGCGACGACGTTAGTACTTCGTCATCAGTGGAAAAGGAAAGCAGCAGCAGCAAGCGACCGGAGAAGCGGAATAACCTGGACATCGAAGCCTCCTCCTCAGCCAACTCAAGCTCCTCCAGAAGCAGCTCTAGTGCCACCAACAACAACGTCAGCTCCAGCAATAGCAATAGCAACAACAGCAGCAGCAATAGTCGGCATTTAGGAGGTAGTAGCATGGCTGCCAACAATGCCGCCGCTGGCGGAGACATCGATGAGTCGCTGTACTCGCGCCAATTGTACGTCCTCGGGCACGATGCCATGCGCCGGATGGCCAACTCGGACATCCTGCTCTCTGGCCTGGGAGGACTGGGACTGGAGATAGCCAAGAATGTGATTCTGGGCGGTGTGAAATCGATCACCCTGCATGACACAGCAACTTGTGGGGTATGTGTGTTCCGTTACGCAGCAGTGGTGGAGGGGGGAGTGGCGAAAAATCGATAATTTTCCTTTGACACGGCGGAGTGCGCGGGAAATGCACAGAGATAAGCTAACGGGGGTGCCAGCCCTGGTATTGTGATTCATACGCGGACGCTATTCCAGAGATTTTCGCGCGAAATTAGGTTAGGTTAGCATCTCGGTTCTAGCCTTTTCGCTTGCAAAAAAGAAAGAAAAAAGTGTGTAATTCGCTTTTCTTTTTCTATTTGCGTCAAAAAGTCTGCGCCATGAGAAAAGTGTGCGAACGAGACCACCATAGGGTGTTGAAAGATTGTGTGTGTGTGCGCGCATAGCGGTCTGGAATTGTTTTTGCACTCCGCTTTGCTCCCGTCTTTCGCTTTTGTTTTATACTTGGAAACGCAACAAATACTCTTTTGTTAGTCATAGCGGCCGCCGCCGTCGCCCCCTACCCTTGCCTGTGGAAAATTTCATCACTAGAATGCAATTTATTAATTTTGGATGTCAATTCTGATTGCAGCTGCAAGACTTGTCGTCGCAGTTCTATCTCACCGAGGCCGACATCGGCAAGAACCGTGCGGAGGCCTCTTGCTCCCAGCTCGCCGAACTAAATAACTATGTGCGTACCCTCACGCACACGGGTCCCCTTACGGAGGACTTCCTGCGCCAGTTCCGCGTCGTTGTGCTCACCAACTCGGATGCCGCCGAGCAGCAGAGAATTGGCCAGTTTGCCCACGACAATGGCATCGCTCTTATTATCGCCGAAACGCGCGGCCTGTTTGCCAAGGTATTCTGTGATTTCGGAGAGAACTTCACCATCTACGACCAGGATGGTGCCCAGCCGGTGTCCACCATGATAGCCAGCATCACTCACGACGCTCAGGGAGTGGTCACGTGCCTGGATGAGACCCGTCACGGCTTCAACGATGGCGACCACGTCACCTTCTCTGAGGTTCAGGGTATGCAGGAGCTTAACGGATGCCAGCCCATTCGGATCACCGTGCTGGGACCCTATACCTTCAGCATCGGAGACACCAGCAAGTTCGGAGAGTACAAGAGCGGCGGCGTGGCCACGCAGGTGAAGATGCCCAAGACGGTCAGTTTTAAGCCCCTGGCGCTGGCCACCGAGGAGCCCGAATTCTTGATCTCTGACTTCGCCAAGCTGGATGCGCCTGCCACCTTACACGTGGCATTTAATGCGTTATCCTGCTACCGCAATGCCAACAATGGAGCTTTGCCGCGTCCGTGGAACGACGAGGATGCTAACAACTTCCTGCAGCTGTGCCGCGACAACAGTAATGCAGATATCGACGAGAAGCTGGTGCTGCAGTTCGCCAAGATCTGCTCGGGCAACACATGCCCGCTGGATGCGGCCATTGGCGGCATTGTGGCCCAGGAGGTGCTCAAGGCTTGCAGTGGAAAGTTCACTCCGATCTTCCAGTGGCTTTACTACGACGCCCTGGAGTGCCTGCCTGCAGGAGGTGTACCGGAGGCGGAGGCCCAGCCTGTGGGCTCACGCTATGATGCCCAGATCGCCATCTTCGGCAAGAAGTTCCAGGAGAAGCTAGCCGACTCCAAGTGGTTCATTGTTGGAGCCGGCGCCATTGGCTGCGAGCTGCTGAAGAACTTTGGAATGATTGGCCTAGGCGTGGGCAAGGGCCAGATCTTCGTTACCGACATGGATCTCATTGAGAAGTCGAATCTGAACCGACAGTTCCTGTTCCGCCCACACGACGTGCAGAAGCCCAAGTCGCTGACGGCGGCCGAAGCCATCAAGCGCATGAACCCGGATGTAAATGTCACGTCTTATGAGCTGCGCGTCGGCGCTGAAACCGAGAAGGTCTTCTCCGAGGATTTCTTTGGCAAGCTGGACGGCGTGGCCAATGCTTTGGATAATGTGGATGCCCGTATCTACATGGATCGTAAGTGCATATTCAACCGCATCCCGCTGGTCGAGACCGGAACCCTGGGCACCTTGGGCAACGTCCAGGTGATCGTGCCCTTCGCCACCGAGTCGTACAGCTCGTCTCAGGATCCTCCAGAGAAGAGCATTCCGATCTGCACGCTGAAGAACTTCCCCAATGCCATCGAACACACTCTGCAGTGGGCCCGCGACGCCTTCGAGGGTGTCTTCAAGCAGAATGCCGAGAACGCCGCTCAGTACATAAGCGATCCGCAGTTCACCGAGCGCATTGCCAAGTTGCCGGGCATTCAGCCCCTCGAGATTCTCGATTCCATCAAGGTGAGCTCATCTGAACTGTGAGATATATTTGTAATTGTAAATTAACCTCATCTGTACTTTTGTATCTACAGAAAGCCCTGATCGACGATAAGCCAAAGAGCTTTGCTCAATGCGTGGAGTGGGCCCGTCTAACCTGGGAGGATCAATATGCCAACCAGATCAAGCAGCTGCTCTTCAACTTCCCACCCGATCAGATCACCTCTAGTGGTCAGCCGTTTTGGTCTGGACCCAAGCGCTGTCCCGACCCACTGGTTTTTGATGTGAACGACCCCATGCACCTGGACTACATCTATGCGGCGGCTAATCTTAGGGCGGAGGTCTATGGCATTGAACAGGTGCGCAATCGCGAGACAATTGCCGAGTTGGTGCAACAGGTTAAGGTGAGTTTTTTCGCATGGAATTCAAGAGGGAGCCAACTCCTAAATATGTCACTTTCAGGTACCAGAATTTAAGCCACGTTCGGGCGTTAGGATCGAGACTAATGAAGCAGCTGCCGCCGCCGCGGCCAACAACTTTGATGATGGTGAGGTGGACCAGGATCGCATGGACAAGATCATTACGGAGCTGTTGAAGAACGTCGACAAGACCTCAAAGATCACGCCTCTGGAGTTTGAGAAGGACGACGACAGCAACTTGCACATGGACTTTATTGTGGCTTGTTCGAATCTGCGCGCCACAAACTATAAGATCCCACCGGCCGATCGTCACAAGTCCAAGCTAATTGCGGGTAAAATCATACCCGCCATTGCCACCACAACATCGGTGCTCTCCGGCATGGCTGTGCTGGAGGTGATTAAGTTGATTGCCGGCCACCGCAATCTCGACCAGTTCAAGAATGGCTTTGTCAATCTGGCGCTACCCTTCATGGCCTTCTCGGAGCCGCTGCCAGCCGCCAAGAACAACTACTACGGCAAGGAGTGGACGCTGTGGGACCGCTTCGAGGTTACCGGCGAGATGTCGCTGCAAGAGTTCCTCAGCTACTTTGAGGAGAAGGAGAAGCTGAAGATCACGATGCTCTCACAGGGCGTATCCATGCTGTACTCTTTCTTCATGCCCAAGGCCAAGTGCTCCGAGCGTCTGCCGCTGCCCATGTCGGAGGTTGTGCGTCGCGTGTCCAAGCGCCGCATCGAATCGCACGAGCGTTCGCTGGTGTTCGAGATCTGCTGCAACGACGTCGATGGCGAGGACGTGGAGGTGCCCTACGTTCGCTACACGCTGCCCTAAGCCCATATATATTCTTAATTTAACCATTAAATTATTTTATGATCCCTTTTTGTCGATCGGAGACACGCGCACGCTCACGCGCACCTCAAAACTGAAATGTCTAGCTGTTTGCATATTAATTTAAATCACAACACCACTACCCGAGGGATGTCAGGAACAAACACTAGGAGCAGCAACCCAGATCTAGAAATTATACAAATATATATTATGTGTGTGTATCCTTTAAGGAATGGCAAATGAATTCGCAACATACGAAATACAAAGACTCGACTTAAAGCAAAACCTAACTGCATCTGAAGAAACTCTCTGCTCAGCATAGTTGTAAACGAATCAGAATGAAATTACGTAGCACTGGAGGCGGACTTAAATCGCATTGAGTAATTGAAAATTGAAAATTGGAAATTGGACACTGTTCTTCAGCCCGGCAGTAATAATGTTCACATTTCACTCATATATTTTTTTTATATGAACGTATAAATTAATTACATCATTGTATTAAACAAAGAAGAAAAACGGAGAAAAGCGAATGAATAAAGCTGTATATTTCATATGGTAATCGCCCCCCGCGAGATGATGATGTCTTGGCTAATTTCGTTTATCACTTGGTGGCGTTTCAGTAATCCCATTTCCCATTTCCCCCGAGTCGGTTGCAAACTTGAAATTGTAATGCATACTGCACAATAAGTATCTATCCATACGCTGCTGCCGAGTCAGTCAAGTCAGTTGGCAGAAAGTTACGTGACACAATTAAATATTTTATGCCCTCTCAAGACGTTTATGCCACTCGCACTCCCCGGAGGAGGCTGCCTGCTCCCGCTGCTGCTCCCGCTGCTGCTACTGCTCCTGCTGCCACCGAAGTGCAATTGGCAAGTGCCGTAAAGTTGTGATGCTGGAGAAAGGCTGGAGAGGCGGAGCGGGTGGCGTATTATAATTAAATATTACACGCAATGCAACTGAAGTATGGCCAAAGTTATGCAGCTCTGCGTCTTCCTCTTGGTCTTCTGTGGCTTTTCGTGAAACTTGCTTAAATTATGCAGATAATGAAACAAACAGGAGTGCGGGGTTGAGTGCGTGTGAGGGGAATTCAGACATGGCCGAAATGGATAGACACGGGAATCCCCACAGAGGAAGGCTTTGCATCCACTTTCGTCCAAGTACTTAGCCAGTTTTGGGCAGGCTAATCAAAGTTAACGATCGTCCTTTGCCTTGGTAACTAATCATTTTGTGATTTTCGCCTGCAGTTTTAATGGGTTTCCTGGCCGTCTTATGCAGATTTTCAAGTTAAACTTTAATAGTTTCAAATAATTATGCACAGCTTCTTTGAAGAATATTAAATACTTAAAGATTGGCTTAGTTTGCACATATTTCCTTGTAAATTGTTATATAAGAGATGATTACTATTCGAAATATTTCTTTATTTTACACAGAATGTATTACTTGAAGCACAAGGACACATGTTATATAATCCTTCGATTTTTCCCCTAAGTATCTTTAAGCTACAGTCTGAATCGGTCATAAGTTTAAGTTAAATTCCTATTTTTTTTTTAATTGTATTAAATTCAATAATCAGAAATCACGAAGCCAAGCCTAGAAACTATAGAATCCTTCCATAATTCCTAGTGTCAGCCAGTAATTTCTGGAAATTATAGAATTTCACTTTGTATTTCCTTAGAAATATTAAGGAAAAGTACTATTTATATTTCTGCTCTCTTAAATTAATCATTTAAAGTCCTTTGCTATTTATTCATTGAATTAACCGAAATTCTTTTCAATCATTTCCATATGAGCGATTAAACTGTGTATTCTTCCCTCAATCGCATTTAACAAGAAAATAGATAATGCAAATATGTATTTTATTATAATTTAAAATTCTTTGTTGTCATTGTAGCTTTCTACGTAATTCGTATGGATGAGCCACCAGCAGAAATTCAGATGCAAATCTCTGGCCTTTTTTTATTTGTTTAACGTGAAAGAATATAGTGTGCGTCAGGCAGAGCTGACAAGCGCCGCGAAACCCAGAGGCTGTTGACTCATGGGAAAAAGAGGATCGCTGGATTGCCTGAGCTCTTTTATTTTTGGGGAAGCACTCACCCATGGAGCCGCTTTCAGGTGTGAAAAAAGAGCCAGCAGAAATTCATATGGCAAAACACTCGTAAATTTCAAATCGAGTTTCAGGCTTATCTGCACTTTTGATCGAGCTAATGGGTCCGTCATTTTATGCCCCCCTGGGTTTGCCTCAGGGAAGGGCATTAAAAGTTCGAACAGCTGAAAAATGAAGTCTTTTGTTTTATTCCCACAACCTGTTGGCTAATATCCAAAAAAAATTCGGCGTATTTGTCATGCAAATCGGATGTGGAATTTTAATTTGTACTTGCAGCCATATTAATTTTGCTCCCTTTGCCATTGAGTGAGTGAATTCAATAAATTCTCAGTTGGCCGTGTGACACTTTCCGTGCGATAATGAGCCACAAACTCCGCCGAATGTGATTAATGAACATGTTAAATGGAAATCGTCAGAGGAGGAGGTGGCTCATGGCGTTTTCCCAGATGGACACATCAAGGCGAGAGGCGAGAGCAATGCTCGGAGCCAGGGAAAATCGGAGTGCATTGGATGCATATTTTAATTAATTACACGGATACAGAGATATGTACATCTGCCTGTTGTGGTGTTCTCGGGCTGAGGGGGCGGAAGGTCAATTGGGCTGGCATTTCCTGTCCATTTGAAAGCGACATTTGGCCACAAGCCGTCATGCGTCATCCGAGAAAGTTTTGGCGTTGTGTAAAACACAATTAGTAATTGCTTTGATTTCCTGTCTGAGGAGGAACGTGTTCGATTTTGCGCACTTGGGAAATGGTAGTATGTAAATCGCATGTCCGACCACCGCTGGCTACATGTGCCCACTTCCATTTTAGATCACTCGAGCAAGCGAACAAGCGCCTTGAATTGAGTCACACAGAGATTGCACAATGGGAATAGAGAGATCTGACTGAGGTAGACGTACACAGGAACCACACGATCTGCTCTGTAAGTTGAAATAAAAAATATTATATAATTTAAGTTAAATTTTTAATTATCATTTTTTGGTTGTAAAAATTAGAATATTTGTTTTAAGCAGGATGTATATGATCTGAGTTTAGGGGGTTCTTTAGAATTGATGAGAGATTTGAAATCTTAAAAAAAAGAGGCATTTAAAAGTATTCAATAAAATTTGTAGGTATGCAAATCCTTGTTATCATTCTTACTTTTTTGAAACTGAGAATTTGAAAAGGATTATAGATATTATTTTATAAGCTTTAATTGCGGACACTTTGAGACTATATTGATTTACATTTTCATTTTAATTGATTTATATCAACTCAGGACACCTTAATATTTTTATTTCTTAAAATACATATATTTATCTCTTAATAATATTCTCCAAGTGAACTCCCAGGAACCAAGTGTTTGGAACGCATGCATATAAATAAATAACTTTCCCCATATCGGCCAGACGTCCGTGCTCTCCCGCCCACACATTTAATACAACATTATATGTACCCATACCCCTACTCGTTCATTATGCTTTCGGCCATCGCCAGACTACACTTGTCGTTCTCCATAATTGATTTCTCACGAACTTGCACCCGACAATTCGAAATCGAGGCCTCTTCGGATACAGATGCAGATACATAAAGCGATACAGATACAGATAACGATAAAGATACAGACACTACTGGACGCCCGACAGGCGCATGTGGATGGAGGAAAACTGGCACTGATATTGGTTATCTGGCAAGAAGAGTGTATGCCTTCGCAGAGAAATGCAATAAACAAGATAGTGCCCCACTGTGTCACTGACATGAAAAGTTACTAACCTTCCTTACTTGTGTTATGCTGTCGCCGATCCATCCGTTTATTATCAGCATGTTTTTCCATTCGCAGGAAGCGGACGACATGATAACGTCACTCAATGGACGATCCTGACCATGGCAAGCGGGGAATTTTAGTATATTTCGGAATGATACATGGACATTTTCACCTAAAAGTTGCGTAAGCCCTTCCATTGAGAAATGAGTACCCCTTCTATTTGATAAGATATGATTTTCTTGGCGTAATAATATTCCAGTGTTCTTACGCACCTTTCTGGGGCTTGACCATGTGTCATAGCTATTATATTAGGGTCAATTTCAGAGCATACATATAATATAATAAATTATAATTGCATTAATTTCTTAAGTTCATCTTTACTTATGACACTTCCGATAACTCATACGCACCTTTTGTGGACTTCTTACTAATCTTATTTATACTTTTTTGTAGGTCAACTGCAAAGCTGAAATCGGTTTTGCATTCAATTTCGTGTTCAATTAGCACTTGAACCCAAGACCCCTCTCAGTCTGAGTTCAGAAATTGCCGGCAAGCAGTTTTGGATATATGTGTGGGTACAGTGCTTGCCGTTATTATAAGACTCTATTTTATAATCAGAAAACTAAGAAAATACAATCTTTATAAGGTCATAGCTAAGAATTTCCTAAATAAAATATCTCTATAACCATTTCTTCACTTGGAAATAAAATATCTTAATAAAAAGGATTTACAAAAATGATAGATTATAATATATCTTTCTAATTAAAATATAATTTCGCTTCTTGGTTCAATGGTTCACTTTGAAATAAAATATCTTAAAGGAAAAGATTAATTATAATATATCTTTCTATTTAAAATACAATTTCGCTTCTTTGTCTTAGTATCGGAAACTAAGGATTTTAAAATATTCAAAAAATAATATTTAATTATATTTTAAAACTATTTTTATGAAACGCAGTGTACGGAACGGAGCTTATCATAGGTTATTGGTTTATTCCTATCACACGCACGCTTCTGGGAATAGTCATCAATATACTACAAGATGTATCTATTGTAGATTGGTTATGATTAAGTGACAATAAATTGAATTTAAAATGGGCATTGAGCATGATGATCATCCAAAACAAACGACGCATCAAAGTAATATCTTAATTTCAAGCTTGATCGTAATAAAAATTTATCAATGAGGTTTTGGTTTTTCCAAGAGATTATTTCGTTGATAAAACCAGTATGATACAATCGAGTTTTAGGATGAGTAATCGGTCAACGGCCACTATTCAGCCATTCGTGCGTAAATTGATTAGACGTTCATTCAAAAATAAAATTGGTTCTGCTAATGAGGCACTGTTAGAAAAAATGATACAGTTTAGAATATTGAAAGACTAGCACTAGAAAATATAAGAAAATATTACTTTAAATTCCAAATGTATAAAAAATATGTATAATGTTTTCCATTTAATATTTTATAATGCTTTAAAAAAATAAAATAAATATTTATAAAAATATAGAAAGCAGGAACTGGGATTTAAATAACATTTAATTTAGTTAATAAAATTATTTTATACCTTTTCGCACTGTGCAATCTTTATTCGTATTTTTCATAGGAAACTGGTCCATCAATCAGTATTATTAACCATCTGCTTTGTATCTATTGTGCAATCGCTGGAGTGGCGCCAATCTTGGCACAAACGTGTTAAGACCGACACTTTTTAGGTAGCATAAAAAACATAATCTCTAAAAAACAAAACAAAAAAAAACAAACGCCCACAACGATCACTGTCGCTCTTTAATTCTCCAAAAGAGCAAGAAAGAGAATGAAAAGACTATTAAAAGAGTTTCCGTTACAAGCAAGTGGGTAATTTAGGTGATTTAGGAGTTATAACTGCTTGGCTCCCCAGCAACACCCACTGCGATCTGAGGCTCTCTTAAAAAAAACTAAGAGCGAGTGCGAAAAGAAGAGCGCCAGTTACAATCTGTTTACTATGGGGCAAACTGTCAGTTTTTCTGGTAAAACCATTTTTTTTTAAGTCGTTAAAACATATATTTTTGTATCCGAATGTGTTAAAGTAATATTAGTATGTCTTTTTACGGATATAAAAGTTTAACAGGCGACTTCAGTGCTTGCTTATTTTCTGCTAAGTCAGCTTTTAATGCAACTAGAGCAGAGCGCTTTTAAATAAAAATTAAATTAAAAGCAATATTAAGATTTACACTGAAAGAATGAAATCGTTTAAAAAAGATAACAAACATGTTTTAAAGTTCTTAATTAAGTCTCGTTTTAGTGCATTGCATGGAGGTTGGTGGGGGTCCTTATCCTTCGCTGATCTCGCCGTTGCATTCGAACACTGAGCTCCCCAGCAACGATCAGTGGTGCTATCGCGCTCGCGCCGCCCCCGTCCCCGCGGAGAGCGCGAGTGAAGAGAGTCTCTGCTCTTTGTGCGGCAACTGGCATGTCGCAGCAAGTCGCTTCAAGTCTCAGCAAGTCAACAGTCACTGTCGGTCGCGCGAGGCGACTACTCGGCGCGGTTTTTCCCTCAATTCGAAAGCAGAAAACAAAATATTACGAGAAATAAATATTAAAGAAAAATAAACGTTCAAAAATACGGCGAGATTTATGCTTACACGAAACACGCATAAAGAGAGGCGTTAGCTGGTGTCATTGTTGCTGTTGTTGCTGCACCGCCCACTTCTTTTGTAAGGCGAACAAAGCGCGGCGAGAAACGGGACTCGGAAACCGCGGGATTCGGTATCGGGATTGTGTTAAAAAACGCTAACGAACAACAAAAGCCAGTGCACTCCTTTGTAAATGCACTGCGTGCTAATTAATTGTGTTTTTTTGTGCACAAAGCTAATGTGTCTTTGATAGTGCCACCACTGTCTTGGGAAATTTAAACGCACCCCGCCCCCGTGCTCCTGTTTCCCCTCCCCGTTACGTATGCGTCATATGTAAAAGAGGGATAAAAGGGCCAAAAGGAGAGAGAGCGCGAGTGAGAGTGAAAGAGAGCAGTGCTACCAAAAGAAGCAGTGGCCACAACAAAAACAGAAACAAGCACAAGAATTAGCAGCACAAAACAGAGCAACGGTTCAAATTTTCATTCTTTGTTGCTTCTCCTGCAGCTGTTTCTGCTGCCGGCTATTTGTGTGTCCGCCACTGCGCATGTGTTTGTGTGTGCGTGTGTGTCAACCCCCGCGAGAAAAGTTCAATTTCCCCCGCCCCTGTGCGACAACGAATTAATTAAGCCGCGAATAAGAAAAAACATAAAAGAAAACGAAATAGTTATCCACGGATCCCAAATGATCGTCGAGTGAAGGAAAGTGCAAAGATCTCGTGTCCCCCTCTTCTCAACCCGAAGCAAGCAAGAGAAGAAGAAAAAGCAAAGCATAAAACGAAAGAAAATGTGCTCCACATCTGTCGCCGGCCTGACTCGGCTAGGCGTCCTGCTCGCACTTGTGTCGCTGGTCACCTGCATTCAGGATCTGCCGCCTCTGCCAGAGGAGCATCACGACTACAACCATAGGAGACCCGTTGATCTGCCGCCGACTGTGGAGCAGCTGGACATGCGGAAGCACAAGTCCTCCGGCAAAGCCAAGAGCGCAATCTCCGAGGATACAATGGTGAGTTTGATAGGGTAGAATGAACTTTGAACCCAAACCAGAATCTTTGAGATATTTTTTATTGTTACTGAGTGGATTAACTCTATTTAGGGTTAATGGTCACCTTGTCGACCATTTTAACTCCATATTGAGAAAACGGTTCTATAACCAGATAATTCTTAAATCTGGAAAATTAATAAATTAAAGAATTTGTTCTTTAATAATCCTGACCTACAAAAAGTACATTTAAGAAAATATTAGCTATCTATGTTTTGAAAAGTGTTATTTTTTAAATTATTTTATCCATAAATTTCAGAACTCTTATCGGGTGAAGTTATTTAAAAGAGATAAAAAGCCAGTTTCTCTATGTATAGTTTTAATTATTTGAGGAAAAACAATTTTATTGAGTCATTATTAAAAATGTTATATTATAAACTTTAAAATGCGAGTTAGCCTTAATGGAAGTATATTTTAAATAATAACTTCAATAGATATAAATGGAGTATATTTTTAACTAATTAACTTTGTTTGAACGGAATAATATAGAAAACGTAGGGTTTAATGTGCAAAAGTTTATCAAAATTTGTTTAAACTTAATTTCAATTCTTTAATTTTGAGAAATGCTTACATACTAATCCAGAGAGTCTTATATGAATTTCAAGTCCTTATAAATTAATTTCATTGCTCACAAAATTAACGGAATTCCGATTTGTAAAAACCCCGATTATTTATGTTTAAAAAAATCATTTAATCAATTGGGTTACACATTTATTCTCATAATTAATGATCAAATAAACTGAATCCATGCATCATGGATGATGTTCGCTTAAACATTGCTTGACACAATGGCCCAAAGCCAATAAAAAGTCATCAATTATTAACTTTTGAACTCTCAGAGCCCCTTTGAGTGCAACATATGTTTGCATAAAGACCTGAATTGGCAACAAAAATAGCAGCATTAATTACCACGGCTGTTACATACATACATACGTGCATACATAATAAACCAATATGAATAAAGCAAAGAAGCCAAAAGAAAATCCCCAAACGTTCCATATGCATCCGCAAGCGAAGGAAAAAGACAGCGAGAGAGTTCGGTAGCAAGCGGCTGAAAATGAAATCAGCATAAAGAAGGAGAATTTCCATTGCAGTTGCAGTTGCAGTGGCAGTGTGCAGCCTCAGATACTCAATCCGTATCCGCAGCGACAAGGGGTCGGGGCTGCACCATCGAGATAAGGCGGCTCCGATGGCTCCTCCAGTCACCCCCGTTCTGTCCAGTGTACAGACGCTGCTGCTGCCTGCTTATGCTGCGGCTGCTCATGCCTATGACCCCAAAATCCCAAAATGGTCTACATATTCAGGCACAGTGTGCGTCATAGATAGGCAACCTTGATGAGGAAACGGGTTATTAATCAAATAATATATTTTAAACACAAAAATTAGTAAGACTTAAGGTAACTAAATTTAACTTTTGTCAAAGTTTTTTAATTGAGTTATTTATAAGCATTTAAGGTTTTATTATTAAAATATTAATTCAATTGTTAATTAGACATAACTTCAAAACAGTTTTGAGAGTTCTTAAATATAAGAGAACATTTAAATAAGAAATATAATACATTATAAGGTTGAACTGAGAGTGTTCTTAAAACGTCAATTTGTAATAAACAAGAAATACGTTAATTAAAATTTCATAAATTACAAATAAGTTAATAAGAAATACCAGAATTTCTGTCAGTTAGGTGACTGTTAAAATAGACAGGAAGTTCCCACATTTACCACTTCAACCACAATTTAAAAAGTAATATAAATTTCAATGACTCATTATTTGGGCAAGCCCAACTAACTTTCACTGTATAAAATATTATATTGCCAGTCATTGGAATTTTTTCAAATTTTATTAACAATAGTTTGTTATTTTAGTAAGCTAGTTTTATGCCCCTGAAACGCACTGTACATGTGTGCTCATTCAGATGCCCCGAGATGGGGGCCACCAGTCTCGGGCTTGGCCACTGCAGTTCGGAGTGCACAATGCTTGCTTATTGTTTGGGGCCATCCACTGGGTCCCATGGCGCTTAATGCATTTGTGGGTCTGCGGTTGCATCTGATTCTGAGACGGAGTCGGAATCGGAGTTCGGGCCCAGCCGGAAAAGCCCTCGCGAGTCGCGACTAGGACATTTGCCTGTGGATGGCTGCAGTTAATGAGCGCGGGCGCCTTTTTAATCAGAATAACAAAATATGAGCAATTTACTTATTATTGTTCCCTTTTGTTTTCCTTGTGTGCCAAGGAGTCGCGTTGGCATTCTTAAAGGCGCGCCAGGACATTGAACCCGCGCTGACTCAGCAGCGCCAGACATGCGAGGCAGCCAGGATGAACTATTTATGTACTCAGCCAGTCGGCCATTCAGCCATTCAGGCTACTCCGTACTCCGGACTCCGCACTCCGGAGGTTTCTGCTCATGCGGCTTGAACCGAATCTTGGCATTTATTAAAGTGCGAAAATTGTAATTGAAGGGTCTGCGGGAAGGGTCGAGGAAAGAACATAAAAGATTGAGCGAGGGAGGACGCAAAAAAACCGCGTTTCATAAGAACAAGGCAGGTCAGCATGTGTCATATGGTCATGTCTATAAACTTTACATTTATCTTGAGTTCTGGGAAACTTCTATATGGTTCATAATGCAATATTTGTGAAAAACTAAGAACAAAATTATTCTTATTATTAAAAGGTACATTTTACTTACTGATCAGAAGGTAGCCAACTCGGCGAAAGTGTCTTACATTTATGAAACGCTGTTTAAGGGAAAGACTGGAGTCGAGGTTGTCGCCGAGCCCGCATATTGTTTATTTAGTAAGGATATCGGAAGCGATGGATGTCCTCGCTTTACAGCTGCCTGCTGGATGAGCTGGGCCAACATATGCCATATAAAGATAGGTATATAAACATATATATATATATATATATATATATATGAATATATAGAGCACTATACATAGCGGCGATTTGAGCGGAACCGAAAAGAAAAGAACTGAGTCCCGAGGCAAACCGAGTTGAGTTGAGCTCTCTCCGGGCTGGGTTGAGTTGTGTTCAGTGTCGCCAGCTAGGCGCTGATGCCATGGAGCTCTCTCGGTTCAATAAACGCACTCACACACACCCTGTGGCACACTCGCACAACCCACACACCCCACACACTCTCCGAATTGTTGGCATACACTCACGCACTCGCGCTTATGAGTGGCGTGTAATCAAATAAATGATGAAAACGGAGCCAAGACTCAGAGTAAGATGCAAGTGCACATGGAGAAAGGTTGAGATAGTTTAACTATAACTATAACTATAATATAGTTTCTTGATATATAGAGGAGAATTTATTTTATTTTTGTGACTTACAAAATATTCGTTAGCTTTTAGAAATGTCCGAGAAGTATGCTTTTATATAAGGTTATCAAGGAACTAGCTTTAAATCATAGTCTTACTTCTAAAGAAACTTAATAATTTCTGGCATAAGTACGAACTAGTTTATAATAAAGGAGATTATTGTTATAAAACTATAGAAGCGTGCAAAATAAATAAATTTGAGAATGGAGGTAGGATATATACGAATTTTTAAATAATTCAAACCTTAATAAATTTAAACAAAACCTTAAAATATCATGCAAATCTAATAGTCTTAAAGTACTACTCAAAACTTATATTAAATAAAATTAATATATATAATAAAAGAAATTAATTATTACGAATGAAATAAAATAAATACATTTTTCATTGATTAAAAATATATTATTAACAAAGACATTTTGATAAATTCATAATTTTATTAAGAATTAACTACTTTGAGTTTTTATAAACTAAAACTATTTTTTTTTAACAATATTCCCTCAACTTTTGTTCATTGTGTAGCTGTTGTTCTTGGCGGCAGGGTTCTCGATAGGAGGAAGTAAGGTACAGGGGGTGTTGGAAGGCGGGTGGCTGGCAGGGTCACGGCAAGGCAAGGCACTGCACAGCCCTGCACTGCACTGCGGTTGCATGCCCCAGCGGAAGTAGTCCGGAAAGTGTACATACGCACATAGAAAGTGAAGTGAAGTTAACTTATCTGCACGCACAGCGACACACATGCCTTTGCATATCGCCACGCGCAACTCTTCTATATATATGCACTCGGATATATCTGTCTGCAGAAGTACATATTCATATATACATATATATGTGCTGACTCGAATAAAGTCCCGTTTGCCACTGACACTGAAGACAGAGGACGGTGTGAGCGACCTAACAAACTGTTGCAATTTGCTTTCAAGTTTTCGCAAAATTCTAATTGGCACAACTATAGGAAACAGCAGAAGGAAGCGTTGTCATCCGCAGACTTTGGGGACTTTCAACTGTCGTGTTTGTATTTGTAATTGCTATTTGCGGCCGAGGTCTGTCTTCCTGCTACACTCCACATTTCACTCGGGGTAGTTTTCTAATGAATTTGGCTAAAAAGAAAGCACAAAACGAGAAAAGAAAGAACGGGAACAGGTGTTTCCTGTCTGTCTAATGAAAGTGATTAAAACATGATTCATTTTGAATTTATTTGGGGGAGAAAATATGTAAAGTAAAACCAAACACCCACAGCTGTGATTAAAATGCAAGTTTTTATTCAGAATTTTCAAAAGAAATTTCAAAGAAATTTAAAATTACTTTGCTTTGGTAAAAAATTCAAAGCTGTTAGTAATCTATGTGTTTAAAAACTGTGATATTTTCAGAATATCAGTAATTTATGATTTCAAAATACTGAGAACTTTTCAAAACATCAATAATTTACGTATTTAAATAACTGTGATATTTTCAGAATGTCCCAAATCATACACTTTATTCCAACACAGATTGTTAATTTCCTACTTAAATAAAAAATAAATGCCACATGAATCACTGCTACACAATACACAAGATGACCCCTACTAAAAACTTAAAGCCTGGATTTTAAGGAATATTTACAAAGACATTACACTTAACATATTCCCCCCGTTACTCATTTTTAATTGATCCATTCGCCGAGCCCCCGACCAGCAGCGAAGAATTCCTCAATATTCATCACATTCCTCCCTTTTTCGGAATGCAATTAACGCAGTTGCAGCTGATGGAAGTCATTGTGGACATTTTCGTTGATTGTTTTATGGCTTCCTGGTAGAGTGGGTCTCGAAATCCAACCCTACCCGATCGCTTTTATGGCAGAACAGGGCAGGGCAGCCCCAACCGTCTGCCTTTTAATAGGCTTATGACAATTCTTGGAGCGCCAGTTGAATGCACCAAGCGGTACAGTCATAAAGTAGGACCCCATCTGATCGTATAATTATTAAATGCCAACTCCATATACGATAATCAGAGACATCTGAGAACAGGAACCGAGTGACACTGACAGCGAGGGAGTGAGTCGAGTCGGATCGGACTTGGAGCAGATTAAATTTGCCGCTATTAATTATCCGGCGACGATTTACAGGCGCATTATTAAGTCAAAGCTGCTGATTCACGGCTGTTCCAGAAGCCGGAGAGGGGAATTTTAATAAATCGAGTAGCACATTAACTTTATTATCAATTATAATAACAGATATTTCCGCTTGAATCGTTGACACGACACCGATGCCCGCGCGCAGTTTGCTTCGAATAAATTTACATTTTTTTAAGGGTAATTTGTCAGTGAATGAATGCGACTCTGTGTGTGGGTCAATCCACTCACAAAAAGCCGCTTGACACCTGTTTAAAAGTGTTAATGAGACCTGCCCCAGGTACTTGGGACAGCTAACAGAAATGATTCGAGAGTAGGAAATCCCTGAACACACATTAAGTCAGTGACTAACAGAGACAAGATTTTTTTGCCTGTCATGGGTAGGCAGAAAACAAATGATTTTTTAATTTGGCGGTGAATTAAAGATTTTTCTTTGATTTAATAATTCGTTACTTGGTGTTAAGTATCTTCGAGATTTTTATTTAATTCTCTTTAATAGTCTTAATAAATACAAATCGATACATTTATCTATTTAATTTAAAATGTGCTAAGTGCTGTTTAGTAATAAATGTTAATAGTGAGTATCAACTCACTATTTTTTAATTGGAATATTGTTGAATTATACATATACTTTACTTTGATTTAATGATTCGTAACCTATTAGATTCGGTTGTCGGTTTTTTTATTCAATTTTTTTAAGAGCCTTAACAGCCAACCATCTCTGGCATACAAATCGATTCATTATCCTTTTTAAATTAAAATGTTCTCAGTTTAATAATAAATATAATTTGCTACTCACTGTTTTGTAAATGATATATTTTTGAAATTTACATATATTTAACTTATGAAATTCAGCTGGCAGTTTTTTTATTTAATTGTTGTTAAAAACCAACCTTACATACAAAAAGTTTCATTATCCTTTTTAATTTAAAATGTTCTCAGTGCTGTTTGGTGATATGTGTTATTTGCTCCTCATTGTTTTTTAATTCGTATATTATATAATTTATCTTGATTAAATGTTTCCTTAAATTTAAATATCTTAAATAACCAACCTCCTCTGGTCTACAAATCGATTCATTATCCTTTTTAATTTAAAAAGTACTTACTGCTGTTTAGCAGTAAATGTAATTTGATACTCCCTATTTTTTAATTAGAATATTTTTCCCATTGGCAATCACAATTTGCCACCGGTTTTTCCCAGACTTTGTACCTACAAAAAAAAAAAAGACTGGAAAAAATATCCTGTGCAAAGCCAAAAGGACTCCGTTCGCTGGCGCCCCTGCCGGGCAGTCATGCAACATGCACATGCATTTACCTGGCTAAAAAAGCTTTTTATTAAATTTCGCTTTCAATACGCAGAGCTGGGCTGCAGGTGGAGGTGGAGTCGCCGCTGGTTTGTTTTCTATTTATTTTTTTAATTGTGTCACGTAGGGAACTGCATTCGGCTATAGAAAAAACGCAGCTGCCTTTTTAGCTTCGCCTGTGCTCTGCCTGCACAAAATAGGTAAAAAATAAACTACATCTGATACGTGTTTGTGTGTGCACGGATTTCATACTATACATACATTTGTGCTGCTCTGCACGCATTGAAATGCAAAGAGCGGAAAAATTTTCGAGCCGAGCACAAGAACAAATAATGCCCAATTTGCATTGGCAAAAGAGTGGAATACAAAAGCATCGCTAATACCAGCTTCTGTGGTAGGAAAAACTACATTGGAAAACGAAATGTGGGGAAAAAATCAAGGTTTTTTAAGGGATTATATAGAAACTATAATAGCCTGTTATCGGGGTTTATTGTGGGAATATTAATACAAACTTGTGAGACTTCATATATTCGAAATTTACTTATACTTTAATCGATTCTAATTACGATATGGCTTGACAATATATAATAAAAAATGACTTTATAAATTAAATAATTTTATGTATAAAAAATATATCACTTTCTCAATAAAACCTTATAAAATAATATATAAATCTCCAAATAAACCAATATTAAAATGAATCAAAAACCTAGGTCCAATTTAGCAGCCTTACTTTTTCAATATTCCCAATTTAACTCACAATGACACGTCGTCGAAATTAAAACGTGCTCGATTCGGCTTATTACTTAATATTAATGGTAAAAAATAACAATGAATTCAAAATGACTATAAATAAGTATTTTTCATTTAAAAATGTTCCTAACCGTGGTCTTCTACATCAATTTCTTTAATAAAAGGGATTTTCAGAGCCAGAATCTGAATCATTATCATTGTTTATATTGTTCATGTTACAAGAATATAGCAAGTTTGGTAATTTCAAAAATTCAATTACGTCTGCTGGTAGCGGTAGTTTATTTGGCTGACCCAATCTTTTTGTCTTAAATCTGCTCATACTTCTGTTACATTTTCTTTTTTTTTTGCAATCAAGCAGCTGACTTTGAAGGGATGCCAATAAATGCATCAAAACAATTAAAATCTTTTGATTCATTTTAGTCAAAGTATATAATATTCAAATTTTATTATTTATATATGTTTACTTTTTATGCAAATTTTAAATTTTCGTCGAAAAGTCGACTCGCTGGCCCAATGTGTAATGTAACGCTTAACAAGGCACAGTAAATAGGAAGCATTTTCATTTAGTTATACGTTCGAATTATATACTTAATTAAAGGCTGATAACACAACACACACAAAAAAAGAGAGCGTTGCATTAAAAACGAAACACTCAGCTGGGCGATAAGCCCGCTAAGTAAATGCATCCACGGACAGAAGCCGCCCGATTTCCATTGTTGTTTGTTGTCTTATTCATTAATTTTATGTGCCATTGATTGATTTTTAATGCCATTCGGGGATGGGGAGAAGACAGCGGCCCGGGCGAGAGTGAAAGAGGATTGAAGTGTTATCGTCTGGACGACCCACGCGGCGTATGATTGATGCATTTATGTTGATTTTCCTTCGCTTTCCGCTCATTTTTTTGTTGTCGCTGTCTCGTGCATGCATTTTATGCATTTTGCGTATATCCGCTGCATCATTATGGCTGCGTACCCACAAATATGAGACATTTGCCGTGCATACACAATTTTGGAGGACAGTCGTCGCCCAGCGAGCTCTCACAAACTCAATCTGCATGCACATTAGCCAATGGAACGCCAACGCGGATGCGGATACAGAGACACCATGGCGGACATCCTCGAGGACAGACACCCAATTTGCCACGCGCAAACTTTGGAGAAATATATCCCCAATTTCTGGTTAGCAAATTCTATGATTCAGGCACTGAGCAAAGGGGCAGTAGGTGAAATTCGAGACATATTCAGACACGAGGCAGTTGGAGAAGAGTAAATAGGGATGCCATTAGTTTAGGTCAGGACAGGGAAAATATTTCTAGGATTTAATTAGGAAAGAACAGGGATTGTGCAGTAAAAGTTAAATAATCATGCAAAGATACTTAAAAAATTCAATATAAAATAATTTTTTAAGAAAGAATGGCCTTTGGTTGATGTAAGAAAAATTTAAATACAAGGTAACTAAGGTTTAAATAAACCCTTCTTAGGTTTTTTGTATTTCTGCTTTTGTAAATTTATTAGCAAACTCTTCTTTTGAATATTTATTTTATAAAATAATAGATTAAATATATGTAAAGCTGAGGGGTTATAAGATAAAAGTGCAACAAAGATACAAAGATACTTTTAAGATGCAGAATAAAAGCATTTTTAAAGAAAGAATTGCCAAAGGTTGACGTAAAAAATTGTAAATATAAGACAACGAAGCTTAAAAGAAACCTTTTCTTGTATTTATCCTAAATTTTATTATAGAAATTAACTGTTAACACTCCCTTTAACAAAGTAATAGATTAATTATTGTGGCTTCTGACCTAAAATGGTTTAAATTCAGACTTAAACCTTGAACCATTTCCACCTCTCTCTCTTCTCTAAGCTATAAGTGGGGCAAGTTATAATACCTCACTTCTAAGTCCAACCGACATTTGTACTGATAAATAACCCAGCTAGCGCAGATATATGTATATATTTATGTTTTTGCTAGTCGTGCATATCATTGAAGTGAGTGCTGGTGCTGGAGAAAAGGAATAATGCATTATCGGAATTGCACAATCGTTATTGTTATGGTGTGTGGAAAGTTTCGGCTTTATCTGCTATGCATTTCACTCAGCCAGAGCCCAAGAAGGATTGAAAGATATATTCTGGTGCATGTACATATATGTACATATTTATGGAGAAAGCGGAAAATATACAGAGTCCAGCCATTAGCAGGAACATACAGACATGCATTCACACTCCAAGACTCGCATGCAGATTCACTGTCTCCTCCTCGCCTAATGGCAGGAAGAATAAAAGCGCAATAAATCCAAGAGGTTTTCGCTGGCAAAGGCGAAAGGTGGAAGTGCATAAATAAATATATATTTCCCGAATCGAAAAACGAATCGAAACAAACCGCTGGCGGAGTTCTAAGAGCGCCACAGCACAAAAGAAAAATATAAACAAAATATAAAGCAATTGGATTTGACCCAGATTCATTGCCTGCCGTATGTTTTCGTTGATTTTTTGTATTTTTTTTTGTTGTTTTTTCTTTTTTGTGTTCCTCCCTCAGAGTTCCCCCGGATTTTTCGGTTGTGTTTTTTGCTGCTCGTATTAATTATCACATTTTTGTGCCTCGACGCGCGCTTGTGATTGCAGGGCAACAATCGGGAGCATATAAAAACAATTTATGTTCGATTTATTTATTTTTGGGAGGACGGAGCACGGAGTAGCCCCAAATGCCGGCAAGCACGCGAGCTAACGGCAATTCTGCTGTTAACTCCCAGCGAGGGGCATTGCTCTTGGCTGGTCCAGGAACCGAATGAAAAATCTTTGACATTTTGGCAGGCGGCAGCAGGAGTCTTGATTCCTTGACTTGATTTTAATGATGCCACATGATGCTGCTGCTGGTGCTGCAGCTGCTTGGATATATATTGGCCTTTTCCGCAGAACTCAGAACCCAGCAAGCTGAGTCGACTCCACTGACATCCAACAAGCAGCAACAATGGCAATGACAACGCCTTTTTTGGGCGACATTTGTGCAGCAAGCAGGTTTCCTTTTAAGCGCTGAATGTGCCATCAATTATGCGGCATGTTGCCCGATCTGAGGCCATAGCTTCGCTCACATCCAGCTGCAGTTACGGCTTCACGAAAAACGGCTTCAAGCTTCAAGTTGCCAGCTTTAACTCCAACTCCAAAGCCCAAGAAGGTACAAAAGCAAAGGCAACAGCAGCGGGCCACGTAGGTGTCAGTCACTGGTACACAGCGGTAAATTAGGTGTCCAAAATGGAAATATATTTCATATTTTACATAAAAAACATAATTGTTTATGAGTCAATTAAGAAAGGTTATTGAAGGATCCCATAGATACAGCTTTACCTAATAAAATTCTACTGATAGTAAAGTTTAATCTACATAAAAGTAACCTTGCTTCTAGATGCAAACCAGTGCTTCTTTAAAGTATCTTAATTTGTTAATTAAAATCTTGTATTACTAATACATTAATTACAATAATTATTATGAATAATACATACATTTTTCGGCAGTGTTGCTTAAGGTATTTTACCTGTTTGGTACCGCTCTCTGAGTCAGCGACATTCCTTCAAAGCTCTTTCTCATCCCGTGTCTCATCTGCGGTTCAGAGTGCACAAATATTGACCAAGTCATTTGGGCATTCGGGGATTTTATTTTTCCGCTTGGCCACCTAATTTAGCCACACTCATCAGCGGCTTCTGCTCATTTCATCAAACAGCAGTCATTCATTATTGGCCCAAACTGGTTTCATGTTCGTATAATGTATCGCTTAAGCCTAAAAATGTTACCCGGTTATCCCAGTCAAAATAATAGCTGTTGCAGCAGGTTTCTTTCTGGCTTTATTTACATAACATGGCTGGCGCCAAACAACCAGAAGCCGTTGTAAAAGATAGTATCTGGTCTAAGTCCGCGTAAGATAATTGCAAAGAAGTGTTGCAGAGGCTGGCGGGGAAATATTAAAAAAAAGGGGATTAAGTAAGGGAAATAATATAATAATATAAAATAAAATAAATTAAGGTGGAATGGAATCAAGGATTTAAATGGGTGGAAATATATTTAAAAAAGTCATACAGATTGTTATTTCTTAGACAGTTATTATTGGTGATCACGTAAGGGAAAGAATATAAATATTGGTAATATGGAAAAGGTCTTAAATGAATTATTCAAATTGGTTGAAATATATTTTACATACAGATAGATTGTTACATAAAGATTTGTATTTTTTAGCCTGTTATTATGGCATTCTAAAAACCAAGCTTGCTTATAGAACTAAAGGTAAACTCTAGTTGAACTAAGAAAGAGTTTTCTAGAAATAGCAACTAAAGTTAATTTATTTTAATTCAATACTAAAAACCATATTTCTATTCCCAGAAAAGCAACTTAAATAACTATAATTCTCTATGGTAACTAGTAATATTTTCTACCTGGTAACCATCTGTATCTATGTAGTATCTTTACCCCTCTTTTTGAATCAAAACCCCTCTTCTTTTAGTCACATGTCCTTGGCAAAGATTCTCCAACTTATGGCACTTGTCTTAGCCGACCAAGGGCATAAAGTTGCTGAAAATACGGCATTCTCAATTGAATTATTAAGAGAATTTATGCATGTTCCCCTGAAAGCAGAAAGCTGATGCCAAACCGCGGGCGGTGGTGGGGCATCGATATATCACCGACCATATCCAGTTGCCGTCGCCTTAATGTTCCGTCTGCAAATGGTCTTAATGTCAGAAGTTAAAACCTTTTTAGACCCGTCGTTCGTTGTAGAATTTACATATAATTGGCAAGAGAGAGGAGAGCCTTGCTGACCGGGCCATATGCTGCAGTCATGTTCGACCTGATCTCAAGGCGCTCTGCCCGTCCACACATCGATTTCTGTTTATTTAACTGTCGTGGCAAGTCATTGAACGCAAACTTGGAAGCTGGTGCTTTGTTTTTGAACGGAACAGAGCCGCAGCTCGCCGTTGATATAAATAATAATGATTTATTTGTTTATTGCAAATTGCTCTCGGGCACAATGCGTAGTTAATCAAGAGTGCAGTTCAGTGCAGCTCGCCTTGGCATCCCAGAAAGAGTCTTCTCTGGCACCTCCACCCTCCATTTCCACCTCCAACTTGCATTTCCATTTCCAATTTCCCCATCTTTGCCATTTTGCTATTATTTGCACAGGCTGCGCGTGGTGATTGAGGCTTTGGCTTTGATTGACTTTGTTCTAGCTTTGGGCAAGGGGTGGAAACTCTGATGACTTGTTGCTCTGCCTCCTTTGTCGCAGTGACAAAGTAAATGCTCGAACCTGGAGGCTGGCAGGTGCCGAGTATCTCATCACTTTCCCATAAACACTGGGCTCCAAATGGCGGCTACAAGTGGGCTTGGGACCTCGGGACTTGGAGCTATCGAGCCTGGGGCCCTGGGCCGTGGGCCCTGATCCGTGGGCGGGGATATAGCAATT
Organism: Drosophila jambulina; assembly: GCA_018152175.1. Classification (NCBI taxonomy): domain Eukaryota; kingdom Metazoa; phylum Arthropoda; class Insecta; order Diptera; family Drosophilidae; genus Drosophila; species Drosophila jambulina. Next base: position 10,151,753 of record JAECXH010000113.1, on the reverse strand, counting down.
TACGTCCTGTGGTCTAATTAAAGTGCAAGCACAAACACAAACAACGAGAGCCAGCTCAACTTGTGGCAGGTTGAAAGACGTACCGACCGACCACGAGTCATTCGCCGCCAGGCGCATTGAACGTTGCGTGTTTGCAGCTTTGTGGTCGGTTCATTTGATGGTCTATCTGCACGGTGAAAAAAGAATGTATAAAAAATTATAAATAATATAAAGAAATCTATAAGAAAAAGGTAATCAAATAAATAGGATTTTATTTTAAATTAATAGTTTTTTTTGAGCAGCAGGACAAAGTTAAGAGACTCTTCACAATCTGTGATCTATAGTGTCACCAAGGTCTTGTACATTTTCTACAAAGTACAGTGTGACCTAGGTCTTGTATGTTCTCTAAAAACAACAGTGTGACCAAGGCTTATAGCGAGTGGGATAAAGGTGTTTTATGTTAATGTTTTTTAGTTTTTAGCAGAATTAAGTTCTCAAAAAATATCACAGAACTTAATAGTTTCAAACCTTTTTGTTTGATTTATTTTTAATAAAGTATTTTACTCCTAATTGGCTTCTTACCCAAAGTTTTCTTTCTGTGCATTGGTGACGACGGAGCCAACAAAGCAAGTTTTAATAATATAGTATCCAACAGTGTTGCCTATTTATCCTTCTTTCAGATACAACACATTCTAAAATAGAGATCTATACATAATTGTATATCTTTAAGATTCTACAAAAAGAGTTTCTATTTAAAACAACAAATTTTTTATAAGAACAGCAATATAATGTTTATTCAATCATAAGAAACTATAATGTATATAATTTAATAATAAAAACAATTGTTTAAAGAAACATTTTCGAGGAAAGTTTAAAAAATATAGTAATCTCAAGTCCGCTTAAAAAATTAAGACCTCTATTTAGCTCCGATCTGTCCCGTTTTTGAAATAGTTTACTGTCAGCACTGATGTCCAGCGATATCTTTCTCTGTCCGCTCTTTCCTTTGGCTTCGTTGCCTTTCTTATCCCACATTAATCAATGTTGATTTCAATTAATTTAACCATCTCTTCACTTTGTCCAGGCCCTTTGAAGGAGTGTGTGTGTGTGTGTGGGTGTGCGTGTGTTTTTTATTAAATGTTTCCAATGGTGGGCGTGCCCATCACTCTGATCCGTTAGTTGCCACATCCTTTTTATTAAAATTCGCAGTCTATAAATTGCCAAGGAGCTGCAGTTGGACGGACGGACGTGGGCGTGGAACTGGAAGTGGAAGAGGAAAGGGTCGTCGTGATGACTCGCGCACATGTTTCAAAAGATATGTGTGTGCCAGTGTGTATCCAAGACTTTTATGAGACAGCAACAGGAAATGCATGGCAATGGTCCGGGGCTGGGCCCCTCCCAAAGTGGGAACGTGTGTTTCTTTAAATGGAGCAGGTCGTCTCAAGAATGTGCAAGTCCGAAATGGAAATGATGAGGAATAAAGCAGGAGATAGAGAATGTCAATGGAATTTTTAATAGATATTTTTATAGATCAATCTAAATTTACAATTTAAAAGAGTGTAAAAGGTATAAAAGTACGATTATAATACATTCTTTAAATTTAAATCCAGATTAACACATATTTCGTGACTTTACTTACAAAAATATATTTTAAACTTCCTAAAACAACTACCTTCTTACTCTTACCAACCATTAGAAACGCAATAAAGCCATTAATATGATTGATTTCGAATCCATTTCACACACTCACTCGCACTAAATTTGTTTGTGGCAAGGACCTGTTGTTCTACGGACACATTTGACTCCATATCCTGGCAATTTGGCCCCGATTTCATGCTCTTTGTGGTTGCTCCTTTTCCAGCTTCCACTTCTACTCACATATATATAGGTTTTTTCCTGTGACTGGTGCACAGTTCACAGAATTTTGTGGGCAGAATCCAGAGAGGCTGGTGTCCTTCTTTGGCAGGCGGCGCATTGTAAGGACCCTGAGTGCATATGTTCAAAGGATGGATGCCCTCGTTTGTTGCAGTTGCCTGTCATTTTTATAGGTTTGTTTGCCTGCCGAACCGACGACATTTGTAGGTGCTTTTATTAGCCACTGTGTCGCATGTGGAGCGGAGAGTTATGGCCAGCCTGTGAGCCATTATGATTTGTTTTTGCGGTTTCCAATGCTGCAAAAAGTAAAATCAGGAAATTGGTATAGCAAATACGGAAGTTCTTTATTATTTTTATGATAGTTTCTTGCTTCAATCCCCATTTAATTCCCCTTGATTAAAGCTCACTCTCTTCCGCCGCGAAATTAATTGAATTAGGCGCCCCGATAAGCCCTTTTCTATTCTATTTGACCCCCTTCTGCTTTCGTATAATTATAATCCAATAAAATAATAAACATATCGCCTCGTGCATCGTTCAATTCACTTTCACACTTTCACCAGGGGGCGAGAGAAGTTTTCCTTGTGTCACGCCAACTTAACTAAATTAAGCCCCACAGCAAACACTGTGGAGGGGGAAAAGCTATATACACTCGATCGCTTCCCACTCCCACCACCATTCGCACTTTTCCCAATTGTTTTTCGTTATTGCTTTCCGTTATTATATTTTGATAACATGATTTTGTTTACACGACAAATACTCACGTAGCAATGTTTTACTGTTATTGTTTCTGATACCAAGCTCTCACCTCTTTACTCCACCTTTGTCGTTTTCCGTTTTCCACTCGACTGGCGCTTTTCTATTAGTCAGAATCATGGCTTGGCCACGTACGTAGACCAAGTGCACTCCACTCCCCCTAGACTTTTACCCGATTTTCAAACACGTACCGGGGGGCCACAAATTTTCCCATTAAAAACGCAAAAGGCCGATGCATAAATGATTGATACCAAGTTGATATTACCATCGATGGAAGGGGTTAAGGGGGGTTAAAAGGTGAGCACTTCCGTCGCTAGCAATTCATTCACATATACCCCTCCATATCCATCCATTCATATTCACGAATTATAGTTTATTGTCGTCGTAAAACGCTCTTTTGCCTGGTCGTCATCGGGTTATGCCATTTGGCACACCTTTTGCCTGAGCACTACTTACTATATTTGGAGTCCGCAAAGCCTTCGATTAGCCAAATTGACTAGTTGCGTTCGAGCGTAAGGAACTCAGTCATTATCCAGCCATTCGGATGGCTCCTCGATGGACAAGTCTTCCATTCATTAAGAAACTTGAGGCGTCTGTTGTCGTCTCCACCGGCCAGACGTTCGGTTTCCGCTGTGTGCCACATTATTCTTCTCCCCACCCAGGGACTAAACGGGGGGGATTGGATATGAGGAACTATAAATTATAGCAACAAAGAATTAATTTAATGTATAAATAAATATAATAATGAAAAATCGAATAAGTAATTGTAATTTTTTATTAATGTTTGCCTGGGTTTCTCCTTATTAAAGTGTTACAGAACTTAGACTTGAGAATTATAGTGCACTTTTTACAGCAACTTGGGTAGGAATAATTAAAAGTCGTACAAGGGGCTCTTGGAGTTTCGACGAGGTTATGGGATAGAAGGGATAGAAGGTTACTTAGGGGACAAAGCCTAAATTTCTAGAATTACTAGAGTGTCACAGAATTCCTACTTGAGAATTATAGTGACCTCTTCGAAACAATTTTGAAAGGAATACATTTCTGGGCACACAAGAAACTGTTGAAGTATCAGCAAGGATAATATAGGTGTATATGGAGAGGATTATACTATAATATATTGAAATTAAGAATCTATTTCTAATGTAAATATACCCCATTTCAATATGGAATATGACTTCTTTATCGATGTTTCCCTGTACTTCGATTTTGTCCATACGTTTCAACATACATATATTAATTGATATTGTTTTCGTGTAGCTCGAGGGGGGCAGCCAAGGCAGGCAGAGACCCCACATAGCTGTGGAGAGACGTTATGTGAATTTCAATTTGCTGGTGTGGGCTTTCTTACGTTACTTTGCGTTACGTAGAATTGTAGCTGCTGCTGACGCGTTCCCGGCAACGTGACAACGCATGAAAGAAGGGAATGGCTAAGCACAAGTTTTTATTTTTTGTGACGCACATTTAAGCGGAATCCGTGGGGTCCTGAGGGTCAGAAGGGCGTCGTCGTTTGCACTGCACCTGCCCCGGATCCGCAGTCGCATCCGTATCCGTGTCCGCATCCTGTGCTGCATCCTTTATGCTGCACTTGCTGCGCTGCGGGAGTTACGTATAAAAATAAGAAGATAAAAAAACTACAGAAAAAAAAAATAATAAATAAACTGGTTGAAGCATACAAAATGCTGCCGCCGGCCATTCTCCTGTTGTTATTCCAAGTCCAAGGAACAACAAGGAGCGGTTCGCTTTGATAAGCTTCCGTTTAAGCCACGACATGTGGTTACTTTAGTGTTACTTTTGTGGCCATTTAAATGCTCCTGCTGCTCCTGCTGCTGCATTCCGAATGAGTGTCAAATGGAAATGGAAAGGAATCTACCCACTTTTATTCAACAATCAAGCTGTAAAATACGCTTCAGCTTTTATTGGGCTTCCGGAGGGAAAATAATTAAAAGAGTGAATGGCTGTTGTTTGATTGTGAAATAAAAACAAATCAAGAAAATTGGAAGTCGTAAAAAACTGTACCCCCAAGAACTTTCCTTTGCCATAAGTTCAAGTAACGTCCCGAAGCCAAATCAGATCCCGGATTGTACTGCATTTGTATGCACCGCACACAGCGACTTTTCAGCACCTAAAACGCCAAGTAGATAGGCCATTCATCATTCCGAATAAATCCCAACTAATCGCCACACATCACGTGCCCCACAAGAATGCCAATGGCCTCTATGGTAACTTTTGGCTAACGATTCTTTTCATGAAATTTGCAAATCGTTTGGCCATTCAAAACTTTGTATTTTCGTTCTGTTTTCTTGTTTTTTTTTTTTGTTATTGCATTTAAGCAAAAAATCGAAAAGTTGTCGATTTTGTGGGGGAGAAAAGGGGAAAGGGAATATTGCTGGTGGTGCGAGTGTGACAATTTTCTCATGTGTGTGGGGAAAATGAAAGAGAAAATTAAATTTGCAGGTCACGTAATGTGCTGGTGTGTGTGTCAAGTTTGTCAAGTGTGTTTGTGTTAGTTAATAAATATGCGCGCACGCGATGTAAAAATATGTAAATCCAGAGCCAACACACACATATGGCCAGTGTGAATCGAATGGAGAATCGAGTTTCGGGCTCTATTTGCCTTCTGTTTTCGCACTTTACCGTTATGAGACCGCTGTTGTTTCGGCTGTGACCCAAAATATATATACAAACAAACATAGCGTTATGCCTGTACGTAATTCCCTAGGGAATATCGGGCCAATCAATAGGGAATAGGAAGGAAAAAAAAATTAAATAAAACAGAGCAGGGACTTCAAAGTCTGAGCTATTTTTTTAAGTGTGTGAAAAGGGGGTAATGATGACAACTATCCATAGGGTCATTTTATTAAAATAAAAAAAAGCAGAAAATACATTTTACAGGCACCCAAAAGTATGCAATACCTCTTATTGTTGTAATGTGTTGGTGAATTAGTTTATAGCATAGTTTTGAACAGCTTCTGAAATGATTTTAAAGTCAGTTAAGTCTGTTTATCCAAAAGAAAATAATACTAACCTAGCTTAGTTAATATATATTTCTTCCAGTTTTAAGAGCTTAACGTTAACATACTCTCAGAATTGTTGTATACAAAGGTTATTCCAATTTAATCTCAAAGACTGGTTAATTCTTTATCACAACAAATATTTTAAACATAACCAAAAGCTGATTTGCAACCCATGTTCATTTTTAAAGTTACCCAGTTCTCTAGTGGCATCTTTAAGCATCTAAGTAGCCTTAAAAGCAGGCCCTATGATTTTGGCCAAACGATAAGGGGAATGGCTTACAGCCCTGCCAAGCTTTCGCTCGTCCTAGGCTTCTTCCTTCCTTCAAGCATTTCTCCATCAACGTTTCCTTGCACTTTTGCGGTGGCATACTTTTTGGGTTATTAATGTTAAAGTTTTTGTTGCTGTTTATGCTTTTGCCGTCCTATCTGGCGTTGCTTTTATCATTAACTTTATGCAAAAAGTTTCAGTCTCGCTGTTTTTTTTTTCGAGGGAGTGTTTTTTTGTTGTTGATTTTTGTTTGGTTGAGGATGCCGGGCGGACAGGGAGGCAGCATCAGCATCAGCATCATTTGCAAACGACAAATAGTTTGGCTCACCAAACTGGCCATATGGCAGGCAGGTCCATTGTGGCCCCAGTACCGTTGTTATTGCCCATACCTTTGGCACACTTCCCTAATGCATCCATCCATCCCCGTCTCTCCTTGCAGTTCAATTACCTCATGCAGTTTGATTATCTGCCCAAGTCCGACCTGGAAACGGGTGCCCTGCGCACCGAGCAGCAGCTGATAGATGCAATCCGGAGTCTCCAGGTAAGAGCAGCCATTCTTGGCTAGCGCCATTATTATGCACAATTTCACAACTAACATTACCGGGGGTCTCTCTCGTCTCTCTGCAGTCTTTTGGCAACATTCCAGTCACCGGCAAAATCGACTCGGCAACGGCCCGGCTAATACAGCAACCGCGCTGCGGCGTGGGCGACAAAAAGTACGCGTATAATTTCTCCCCAGATAATCTGGATCACGACGTGGTCTATACCAGAGTAAGGCGATACGTTCTCCAGGGACCCAAGTGGGACAAAACGGATCTAACATGGAGGTGAGTCTTGAGTTTTTACCGGTGCTAATAGATCTAAGAGGAATTGAGAAGGTGTAAATTATATTTAAAGAAATATAAGCAATCAGAGATTAGGATAAGGATTAATCTATTTTAAAAACTATTTATCTAGAAATAATTGAAACAACTAACCAGATAAAACATCTTCCCAAAAGAAGATATGTGCTTAAAAATATTTTATTCAAAATAATACAAGAATATCTTGAATATAAAGACTGACTTCATGTTTTATATTAAACCTTTTCCTGCACTAAAAGTGTAATGCCTCCGAATTTTTCCAATTAAATCGCGAATGCTCCAATCCTGGCCCAGCTCCCTTTGGCCTTTACCCTTGTAGAACTCAAACCCTCAACCTTACCCTTACCCCACGCCGCTTTGCATTCCCTCTTTGCCCCTGTGGATGTTCATTTCAATTAAACTGCATGCAGTTCATTAATTTTGCAGCGTTCATTTAGATGCGAATTTATAATTTTACAAGGCGAGAGGCAGTGAGCGTTGGTGGAGAAGCTCCAGCTACTGGCTCCCCTTCGGATCCTTCGATCCCCTCCATCCGGTGTCCTGTGTGCATACGCGCTGTCAATTAATTCAAAACTCAAACGTTGCGTAGCTTGTTAATTTTTATTATGGCCATTGCACTTGCCCCCAGAATGGGATTGCATAATTTGATGCCCGAGCTTGTTTTTATGTAAAACAATTCAGTGCTTTTCCCGGGGAACACCCCCATTTCGAAGTTACTGGATGTTGTGGCTCCCAGTTGTTGGCCAAGATGTTAATGGCCGCTGACCTCCTGGGCAGCAAAAAGTTGTTCCTTAAAGCGCGGGGTGGCTCTGGAGACTGCTGGTGGTGGCTTTCATTAAACACTTTGCGCCAAATTGAATTTTATGATGAGCCAAAACGAAGTCTCTGGCCGCTTGCCGCTGGCCGTCCTCTTCCGCCCTGATTGCAGCTGTCACTTTTAGTGTTGTATTTGATTTTTAATGTGCGCAGCTGCATAATTGCGCTTGAAATATTAAACGGGCAGTTGGCGAACTCTCGTCGCATCGCCTTCGCTGATTAAGAAGCAGCTTCTGCTATCTCATTATGGAATCTTGCAATTAAATTTGCATGGCTCCGAGCGCGGCAACTGCTGCTGTTGCATACTTTCAGGCGGCCCTGGGAAAGTCCAAAGCTTCCCGGCACGTTGCACATACGCCGTGTGGCACTTAAAGTTCAGATCGCAGCTCGAAGCTATGCCGGCTCCCAGCTCCCAGCTCCCAGCTTGTCGCTTTCAAGTCACAGCTCACAGCTCACAGCTCACACAGCTCGGTTCATCGGGGTTCATGCAGCGATAGCTATTTAATTATTTCTTGTGTCGTCTACCCTTAATTGGCCATTAAGTGGCAGGCGACCCAAAGGGGGGAGAACGCAGGACAATATTGCGACTAAATTAAAGCATTACGCAGCATCCTGGTCCCAGAAACCAGGATGCCGGATCACAGCGGTGGCTGCTGGCCTCAAATTGACTTTACATGAAATATATATGCATGTATACTGGTCGATGGGATATCAATATGTATTGACCTGCTTTCGGCCTAGCTGCATGTGTTCGCCTTAATTGCAGCACAAAGGCAAAATGAGGCAAGCTCCGCGGAGATGAGATGGAATTGGTTCTCTCTCTCTGTGTGTGTGTTTGTGTGTGTTCCGAAGTGTTTTTCCATTTCCGCTCAGCATGGCAAGTCGTGGCGCGGAAGTCGTTCTTAGCAGTTTTGTACTCATTTTGTTTTCACCGCATTTTCACGAGAGAAACACACAATGACAACATCCTGCCACAAAGTTGTCGCCATCGCAGAATTCCTTGATATATTAACTGTTGGAATTGCTGGTTTGTTACACAGAAAGATGGAAGAGGAAAATATGGGAGATATTATGAAAGAAAGTATAGAAAGTTATACTAAGTGTAAGCAAAATGATAGATGAATAAATATGGCTTGAATCTACCAGAAATAGCCTTAAGGAATATGGTAAAACTACCAGAAATAAATGGTAAAATTGAACACAGGTTAATTTTCTTGATTTCGGTTCATAATTAATATGATTTGTCAAAAGATAAGTCCAGAAAAGGCTATAAATAAATTTATTTCGATTCCGCCATAAAGTACTCATCAATATCTTGCCGAAACTCCATTTACTTATATAAAGTCAACCCCATTGATTCCCATTTACCATGGATTAAAACCAAAATCCTTAACTTGTAGCTTTATTTACTCCCAACCTAAAATCCCTATAATTCTCCGTGTAGCCTCAAAATCAAGTGACAGCAGCAGCTTCAACGGAAGTGACCAAAAACTTGCACTTTGCGCAATTGTTTTAAACTAAATTGGCAATTGTTGTGCAGCTGAGGAAACCAAAGGGGAGCAGCTTTGTTTGGCAAGGGCAATAGTCGTAATGTGGCATTTACTTGGCTACAAGCGAAGTTTTCCCAGCTTTTCCCTCTTTGTGATGTCACTTTTCCTTCAAATTAAATCTGTCTTAATTAATGCAGTTTTGTGTGACTCCTAAAAGGGTTGTTACTTTCCTTTTTTTCCCTTTTCATTTTCCATTTCCCGCTTAATGCATCGGCAAACAATTGTCCAGCCAGGAAATGTGTCAATAAAAGGACCTTCGCACCTGTTGCTCTGTCCGCCTCTGCCTCGCCGCTTTCACCTTTTGTTCTAGCTTAAATTGTTCGCCACTTCTATTTCTTTTTTCCTAGACTTACTCCAGGAAATTGTTAAAAAATTCTTGAAATATTGCGAAAGGTAAAAGTTTGCCAGGGGAGAACTGCACAGAATGCTGGCTTAATTTGCCGGGCAATTGAGTGAGTTCATTTTGGCCAGTTTTGCAGCAGCTTTGCTGCCGGGGTCTCCTAGCTAACGGCTTTCTCTCTATTAGCAGCAACATTGTACTACTTAGACAGCGTGGTCAAGGGTCAGGCATTAATTGCCCGTTTTTGTGGCATTAATAAACCGCAGCGAATGTGCATTGCGCACTTGCCGGGCATTTGTTAGATTTTTAATAACATTAATAAAGTGCACAATGAAGTCAAAGGAGTGCAGATTGCGGCGTGCCGCGTACGGCGCACGGCGTACGAGTCCTTAACACGCACATTCCTGCCAGCCAAGAAGGACTCGTCTTCCATTGCGTTTATGCTTATTAGCGTGCATGCGAGCCATTAATACTGGACTGCTGCACTGAGAGAAACCCGGGGGAGGTGCCAAGGAGAGAGCACGTGGCGTGGCAACCTCTTAGCCGCTGCCACATAAACAGGCGACGTGGACGGATACTGATGCCTTGTGGCAAACGTCATAAAAACTACGCTCCGCCTGTATCGGCGGGGAAAAGGACCTTCCCAAGGCGCCATCATGTTGGCCATGTTACAATGATAAAAAGTAATTTTATGACGGCCACTCTCTTACCAAGGAAGAGAATGGGACCGGATCCTTGGCCAGCAGCTTGGCTGCAGCTTCACCTCGAGTTGCACTTATTGGTCGTGCTTGCAGGACATTGTGTCCTTGGCCAGCTTGCCAGTAGTGCTCCTGGTGGCAAAGCTTTTAACCAAGGATGGTCTCTAACCGGAAACTCCTTGATCGAGTTTAGATCGGTGGTTAAGGGAATGCATTTCTTTGAGGTTTATGTTTTTACTCAATTTAATCTCTGAGTTGCACTGGCATTTTTCTAAGAATTTTATTGGAGAAAGTGTCCTTAAATTATGTTTATTTAATATTTCAAGGGGTCAGTAGAAGGGTAAGTGTTTCAAATGGGTTATTTTTCTTATAAGGGTTATATTTTTAAGTACATTATGTATACATGTGCACAAGTTTTATTTTAAATTCATTTTGAAATAACTTTTAACGAAAATCAATGAACTATTTATGTGTAAAATTCTTTCTGAGTTATTTAAGAAAATAAATAAAATCCCCTTTCTGGCTGTTAGATTTACCAAATTATTTATCCCAAATCACATTGCTATACTTCTTTCTCTGACTAGTTAAATTTTAAACGCAGTTATGAGGACCAAAAACCAAGATTTAAATGTCGTTTGCCACAGCTGTTGCTGGCAAAAATCATTAGTGAATGCTGGCCAAACACGGGGCGAGGAGAGGGTCTTTGGCTAAATCAATTTTGGATGGCAGCAAAACCATAACAAAATTGTGGTCAGTGGCCTGGCCAAGTTCCTGAAATGGAAGATATCGGGTTACGTTGCTCCCCACTCTCATATAATCCCCTTTATTTATAGGAGATTTTTTTAACGATTTTTAATTTGCATAAAATAATTTGCTGATCAGCGCCAGCGTACGCTTTTCTCCATCATAATTTATTCGCCAGGCGGAGTAAATCACACGCACCAGCGAAAGTGCGGGCGAGCAACTGGGGAGGCGAGAGGCATTTAATGCCGCAAACAGAACATGGCAATAGTTTTATGCTGTTTCAGCTTCTGTTGCTGCTGCTGCTGCTGCTGTTTATTTTGCAGCAGTCACTTGCAGAGTTGCCCTTGCTGCACTTTGTCCTTTCATCCTCTCCTCGCTGCTTTCTCTCCTGGCCTTCGCCACTCCTCAATCCATCCACAGCGCATTTTTTCGGGGGAACGGCCAAGGGCTAATGGGCGTCCATTGGCCATAGTTTTCTGACTTTTCGTATGCTGTCAAGTGCTCGGCACTCGAAATTATTATCTGCCATTAATCATGGCCATAATGTTTGCCAGCTATAAAATGGAGCAAGTGCAGCCAGAACAGCAGTATGCCGGCGAAACGGACTGTACACAGTGTCTGCCGGCAGTAAGCAACTGCAGGCAAAAGCAGCTTCGAGGGTAGCTTGAAGAATAAGCAAAGGGAATATTAGGATAAAAGTCTTAAAGGATAATATTAGTTGCAGGATAATTCTTTGTAAAAAGTTTGATTTTCTAAAAAATTAAATGTATTTAAGAAAGTATTAAAAAAGCATAAAGCAAGATTCACACTTCTAAGTAATTTATTTAAAGTTCTTCCTTCGAATTTTTTGTAAATAATTAAAAAATTCTAATCTGAAACGTTGAAAATGTTTGTTTTACATCACTATATAAAACGTATATAATTTTGATGAAGGAAAAAGTGCAGGAAATTATGCATCCCTAAGAAGCTATTAAAATATGAATTTTTTATTTGTTTCAAAATCTTTTTGACATTTTTGTAAATCATTTAAAAAATGTAAATGAAAACGATGGGAATTGTTTTTACATCGAAATATAAAATATCGATAATTTCGATAGAAGGAAAATTCGAGTAAGTTTTGCATCACTACAAAATTTATTGAAAAAATATATAACAAGGTAATCTATAACTCTAGCTTATTTATTTAAAGCGCTTTTTAAGACTTTCCTTCAAATTAATTTTAAAAATCACAAGAAAATTATTGGTTGAGAAGTATTGAAAAATTTACAATTTGGATTAAAAACTAATAAAATTCAAGGGACAATTTTCAGATATTTACATATTATTTCAATGTGTGCATATTTTCGAACTATTTTATTTTTTACTTTCATTTGCAAACCCCTTGAAACCCCTGAGTCCACCCCTCATCGGGTCAGTTATAATTTCGTGCATTGCTTTATTACTGTGACAATTATTTTAACTGCTGGAGATTTTTATTATGATATTTTTTCCATAGAATTTTATATCTGTTGTTGTTTTTTAAGTCATTTGCCACTTGTCTGGATGCTTTTTATAGTCCGCTGAAAAAAAAGTAGTAAAGGTCCCTGAGCACTGCCAGTCCGAGAAACCAGAGTGCCCCGAGTACAGTTGGGAACAAAGGCTCTCCGGCGCTCCTGCGCTCCGGCTGCTGCTTGAGGTAAAGCCGGCGAGTATTGTAAACTAAGCTTGTGCATAAATAAAATCCTCAATTTGGGTTCATATTAAAATAGACATTTTGTGCTGAGCTCAGACGGGGGCTCAAGTTAAACTGTGTCAACATCTGCCTGTGTGTGTGTGTGTGGGCCGGTGTGCCTGTGAAAGGATTGCACACTCGCTCGCACCGTGATATGCCAAATTTATGATGTGGCATATTTTCTTATGCTGGCTTGGGCCTTTGAATTTTGCATGAACTTTGATATAGGCATGTAGGCTGGGGCTTCCCCTTCAGCAGACACAATGCCGCACAGCATATCCTTTTGTCTTAGCGCGCACTCCTTGAGCCGGCAATCCGATACCGCACAAGGTGTAGCATTTCAAAATTTAATAACCAGCAGTGGGCTGCAGGAATTGCCGCCGCACGAATTCCTATAAGTCCCTCGCTTCCTGTACGAGCTGCGGGCAAACCGAATTCGAGCCGGAGTGGCGGGGAGGGAGGGCTCTTGCGGAACGTAACCCATTGGAAACCCATTTGCCAACCGCCCGCTGACACAGCCGCAACAACAGCAGCTGGACGCGGCGGAGGCAACGGATCCGAGGGCAGGAGCGGATGGACGAGCGGTCCGCTTCTTTGTACGTGTCAATCCTGGGGGGCAATGACTGGTTTATGCACAGAGAGAAAACTAGTTATAGTTACCTTTTGAGGAGGGTTTAACAATATTTCATTTCAAATTTTGTTCTAATTTATATCTTGTTTGAGTCTTTGGGTTCACTTAAATGACTCTCCCTTTCTCCCAGTGTAATGGGCAGGGACTGTTGGCTGTGTTTTTCCGCTGGCTACTAGTCAGTCAGGCCGGGCCTTTGGTTTTTGTGCCACATCAGTCACTGTACCACAGAAACATCAGGAGCAGAGCGAGCACAAACACATCCTTGCAGCTACTCGTAAAGCTAGTTTGCAGGAGGCCATCGGGACGTCGTCGTTTTTGGGCAACTTAACACTCGCAGGCTGTCGTCCTGCCACTGAAACAACGCCCAGCCACCCATTATTTCCGCCTCCAGCACCTCCGTTAGTGCATCAGTTTTGTGTGCTAATTTAGCGTCTAATTTTCCATGGACAGCAAATGAGCAGCTTCAACTGATGGAGCTCTTCGGCTCCGGCTCCGGCGCCTGCTCCTGCTCCTGCCCATAGTCCGGCCTTTGTTCCTTGCTGGCCGTGTCAAAACCATCAAATCGAGATGACGATGCAATTGGAGCTACGAAAACGATTGCATTTTGTCACTTTTGTGATTCGACACCGAAATTTACCAGACAAAAGGCTTAAGAGAAGGTTGAGAGGGACTTTCAGTCACAGATTTATCGGATTTTAAAATTAAATATATACAGAAAACCTAAAAAAAAGGGTAAATATATATTTGTTGATTTAAAAACATATAACTTTATTTCCACTCTAGCAGAGCAAGGTTTCGATCCTCGGACCTCTGGGTTATGGGCCCAGCACGCTTCCACTGCGCCACTCTGCTCATGAAAATTACTTGGCCAAAAATAGCATAACGGTAATATACACAGTTCTTATTAGAATAAAATTATATGTTTAATTAATTGGATTGGGAAAACAAAGAGCAGGAAAAGTATTAAGGGAAAGTGGAAATGAGATACTAGATTAGATAATAAGCTATTCAGTAAATGCTAAACTCACATTAGATAAACTCACTTCAAAAACACAAATATAAAAGTAAAACCTCATTAAAAAACTACCTCCTTCAAATAAAAACACTTCAAAGAACCAACACTATCAACATCTACTCCATTATCCTTGCTGCATCCTTACCCTATTCCCTTTACAAATTCACCTGCAATTGGCCATCAATTTGAGTTGACTTATTATATTGCCATAAATTAACCTCTACACAGAATTTAGAGCGTGACGCAAGAGGACAACAAATATCCTATATACGCCATATACACCTATACATATGCCTGCGTATGATCCTGCCATATTATTATACAGGGACGACCGTGAAGCATTGGCATCCGCGTAATTATGTTTGCTTCCGCGGCCGACGCGTCGCCAGTGGCGATGGCCAGCAAAAGCACCAGCAACCACAAGGATTCGGGAGGGTCAGGATACGGGGGTTCGGGTCCCGGCAATGGAGCCAACAATGTGTGGCTTGAAATTTGACACTTTCACAGTTGGTCAGTTGATTTGGTCGCCTGCTTCGCCTTCGCCTGCTCCTGGGCCAGGGACTGGGCTCCCTCCCTGCAGGCTGTCTGCATTTTGTTAGATTAATGTCCTGTTCAATCATCAATGGTTCAGCGTACAGCGCCATCTTTGTTTGTATAGCACTTGTTTATCGCCGCCCAGGATGAGCTAGGACAGTGAAAAGGCGGGGGATAAAGCTATACTGGAAGAAATTATTAAATTTATTTATTATACAAAAGTATTTATTTTGAGTTTGTTAATCATTTTTCGCTTGAATTCTACATATAATTGTTAATAAAAAGAATGTCCAAAGTTTTGTTAATATTTGAGTGAAGATTTTGGGGTAAGCTCTTTCTTTCTTGTCATGTTATAATTCTCAATCGGTTCTAGCATTTCTGTAAGGAGATCAATAGAAACTAAGAGAGGATTTATTTTTTATATAAATTATAATATTTCATCGATACTTTCAAGGACTAAAGATACTTTTGAGGGCTTAAGATTCTTTCGAGGTTTGAAGATACTTCATGGGTTTGGAGATACTTTCGGGGGCTTAAGATACTTTCAAGGGTTTGAGATAGTTTCGAGGTTTGAAGAGAGGCTGGAGATACTTTCGAGAGCAAGCGAGAGAGAGAGAGAGGGTTTGAGATACTCTCTTGGTTTTTTGGGATACTTTTTTTTAGCTAGTCATAATCCCTAATTAACCTCAAACAAATCCTAGTTTTCTCTCAGTGTTGGAACTGGACAACGATAACGGTCATTGTTATAGTGTCTCAGGGTTTATATATATATTTGTGTATGTGTGTGTGCGTGTGTAAGCTTTGCCTGTTTGTGTTGGGTTTCATCCTTCGGTTGGCGCTGCTCCTTTTTTGGTTTCCTTTTTTGTCGCTCCATTTCGTTTCCCGTTCATTTGCTACGCTGCTCCCCATCTTTCTCCTTGGTTTCGCTGTTCCCCTGTTTCTCTATGCTTCCTCTTTGCTCCCCCTCTCAGCTCCCCTCTCTGCTCCCCTCTCTCAGCTCCTTCTATTTATTGTTGTGCATTCATCCTTTGCTTTGTTCTTTCGTTTACTTTTAATTCATTTAGGTTTCTTGCCGCCCATTTCTGTTCATTTTGATTGATGACCACTTTAATTGCGGATATTAAATGACAAGCGCCAGAATCAAATCGAACCAAAATAGGAAAAGAAAAATAGAAGGAAAAGAGTAGGAAAAATTGAGGAAAGAAGTAGGAAAAATTACGAATCAAAATAAGCCTTAATACTATGTAATTCTGTGGAATTATTCCAACTAGGATTTCTGAAAGATTGTCCGCATGTAGAGGAAGTAAATTTATACAATAAAGAGCTGTTTACTTGAACAAGAAACAGGTCTTGAGAAAATAGTTTATGTCAGGAAAACATTTTGATATAAGGATATATTCTGAATATTTATAATTTTAAGTACACTTAATAAACTATTAAAAGCAGTCTCTGGACAACTTTATATAATTCTCCTAAATAAATACAATTTATAAGCTATTAAAAACAGGCTCTAGATATCTTGAAAATTATTTTGTATCAAATACAATCAAAGTTCTTAGGGAGTTTGGTAAACTATTCTCGTAAAGCCTGTCCTGTCGCCAGTCAATCTTTCATAACTTAACCTATAAACCTCAACTCTGCATGATTTTTCCAGCTTTTCCTCCTTATTGTTCCCCCCTTTTTCTTCCTAGGTCTTTCCTCTGCACTCCGTATAAACCCCTCTAGTTTTCCGTCATCTTGATTAAAGGTCTCTTGTCCACACAATTTTACGCCTTTGATGTGGGCGCGATATAATGTTGTTGATACAGGGCAAAGGGGGATGTGCAATCGCAACTGGGTTATACTCAGTGTAACTACATAATAATTCTAATGAAAAATGTCAGGCAGCAAATTTGATTACTTGCTTTGATTGTCAATTAAAGCCCAACAACAATTTGCTGTGCGGTGAAATCTCGTTACGTTTATATAGCCGACGTCGCCGTAGAGTCGCCGAGACAGACAACGTGCGGCATGTACTTACTGCATATAATATACATATATATAATATATAGGGACAGGAGGATATTTATGGTGCTATGTGTCAGAGTTGATGATGAGCGAATCCTAATTAATTTTGCAATACATATGTGCGTACGGGCGTGCGGGGGGAGCCCTGCATTAAGTGACACAGCAACCAGTCACAGTTCGCCTGCTCATTAGCCGCATTAATTGATAAATTGATATTGGCTTTGGCTCTGGGGCAAAATATGCCCAAGATGTTTCAGGTTCTCCGA
Source organism: Drosophila jambulina (assembly GCA_018152175.1). NCBI lineage: Eukaryota > Metazoa > Arthropoda > Insecta > Diptera > Drosophilidae > Drosophila > Drosophila jambulina. The sequence continues at coordinate 10,134,692 of JAECXH010000113.1, read as the reverse complement.
GGGTTATGCGCTGCACTGGCCTCGGTTTTTGGCCAAAAGTTTCCACTTGAAGTTGAAGTTGTTTGCGGGTAGGAAAGGGAACTACCACTTCAATTCCTGGTTCCTGGGTATCCTTTCGGGCTGTTTGTCTGGCTGTCAAATCAAACTTTGATTTGATTCGATACAGCTAGCTGGCCAGTGTCCGAACTTTTATTCAAACTGACAAGTTTCTTGGCCCAGACCAACAACAATCAGTTAATGCAGAAGCCGCCAGAAGTTACCCCTCGACTTGCCTTCTATAGACATTTTTTTCTAGTGGTTAGTGAGCCTTTGGTGTTGATTAATTGCTGGGCTGTTTTAGTGTCACAACTGTCTTGATTAATGCCATGTCCGGTAAATTTGTTTGCCAACACCAAAAGCCGAAAAGCAACACAAAAAAAAACGTAAGGGGGGGATTGGTTAGTACAGTTTTCTAGGGGTTGGGGGTGACCAATTGTTAATTGTGGTTAAGCGCTTTTAATTTTCATATGTGAGGCCGAATTCCGAGGCGAACCCGAAATATGCCGAACCCAAAACCGAACCTCGCACGAGCACAAAACCAAGTTTGGTCTTCGGGTCGGGCCGAGTGGCAATTAAGGATGCGCCTGCGCCTTGGACTCTTATACGCTCTCCCGCCGAGTCTTATACACAAGCTCCGCAGGGCGAAAAGCTCCGGGATCGAGCGAAGCTTGGTGACACTTTTCGTTGAAATACGGAGGCACAGCCGGCGCAGAGCTCAGTTGCTGCCAAGTGGTCAGTGTGAGTGGTTCTCCCAGGAAGCTAAGAACACCAAGGCCCCAATGGAAGGCTGCCGCAGGAGCACTCAGACCTGGAGCTTATCAACCTGGTTGGGCCACATCATCATGATCAGCGCAGGAGGCAGAGGCGGAGGCGGAGGCGGAGGAGTGAATGAATCCGGCGGAAAATGAATCAGCGGCGCATTCAACGTCAACACGTAATCCCCGCCACTTGAGCTCCCGCAGGAGGACGAGGAGCACCGGGACGAGATGAGAACGAGAACTCGTCGAAGTGGAGGCATCATAATAATGCCCCCGATTAAAGAACAAAAAGCCAGGCTGAAGTGCTGCAAGTCATTTGTGTGCTCATTGTGCAAACAGATCCTGCTCCTTGCTGCTGGCTTCGGCTCCCGCTCCTGCTCCCGCTCCTGCCCCGGCGGAGGAAATGCTTTAAGGACCCCAGGCAGCCGGGGCTTAGTGCAGTCACATAATGTCTGCTAATATTTGAAGAGTGCGTCGCATTAATTGACATGAAAGAGAGTCACGAAAAAAAACAAAGAAGAAGGACGAGCCAAATGCAGCGAGAGGCAGTGAAGGATGTGCCCCCACAGAGAGTGCTGTGGCACAAAGGCGAAGGAGGATTCTGCCTGATGGGTAAGTGCCTATGGTTAAGCCTGCCGTCTAAGACGGTTTTAGCCCCCCAACGAGGCCAGACCCCAGCTCTCTGGGCCAATGGGGTGCGATTGTGTGTGTGTGTGTTCGTTGTGCTGTGATTTTGCCAAGTGATTTATATGCCAATAAATGCAGGCGGCCAGGAGGAGCATTAATATTAGATTGCACTCGGCCGGCCATCTGCTCGCCTGGCCATATATTTTGGCCCAAATTAGCCTCCGAGCGCAGAGCTAAGAGCACGGAGCACCGATTTCGATTTCGATTCCGATTCCGATTCCCAGCTTCATGTTAATTAAGTGTGGTCCGATTCTCTTCATAAATTACACAATTTTCACCCGCTTTTCCGGGGCCATTAGCCCTATTGGCATATGCCAGCAATCAATTTGAAATTATACGCAGCAACATCTCCTCCCTGTTCTGCCAATTAGCCAATATATAAACTACACATGCACATATGCAAATTTGTTTGCTGTGTTTTTTTGTGCGTCTGCAATCAGGCATCAATTGTCAAACATTTTCTAGTTGATTACTGCATATACATACACATATGTATAGTGGGTTTTTGTGTTTCATCATATTTAGCAATTTTCGCTCTTTGTTTGGTTTTTAATTCACCTTTTTTGCAGTTAGTGTTAATGCGTTTTGATTGATTTGCATTCATAATGTTGTCGTTTTATTCAAAATAATTATATGCTAATTGTAATATCAAAAGCTATGGCTGAAAGGTAAGAGTTTTCTACTAATTATAATGTCTCCATTAGGGTTTCTCTATTGTAAATATAACGTGTTAATAAGCATAAATATAATGAGTATCTGAATATAAAGAATATTAAGCTAACCTTCATAAATAGTTATCATATCTAACCACAAATTCTTAAAATATTAGCCAACCGAAGTAGACAAGTCCCTTCTGGCTAAACTTTTCACTCACCTACCCTCGTTTTCCTTAAGCCCCTGGCTTTGTCTGAAACCCAAACTGGCCACAGAACAAAACCAAAAGATTCTAAGCCAAAAAGTCAACCCCTTGCCACCTCCTCGGCTAAGCATCTTTTGTAGATTTGCGTGAGGGACAAAGACTGGCTAAGAATTCAATTAAACAAAAAGGAAGTGAAAATCGTTTGTCGCTGGCACAAAATGCTCCCTATAATATTTAAATGGAATTAGTTTTAATTAAGTCCCTAGCTAGGTTAGGCGCAGCCACAAAGAAAGTTCCCTGCCATACCGAAAGCTGACCAAAGTACCAAAAAAAATGTTAACAGACTCAAATTACCAACTGAAAACCAGCTGAAAAAAAAAAAATAAGGAAGGAACCGAAAAACCGACTGAACAAAATTAAGAAACAGCTACAAAATGAGACCAAAATGTTGCCGCTGAAGGAAGTGATTAAAATTTTACCTAGCCCCGAACTCCGGAACCCCAAAACCCAAGGAATCTGGCTGGCCTTTTGGGCCAAGTTTGCTCCCTTTTCGCCTCCCCCTGTTCTTTACCTTCTGACGTACTTATTTTGTTCTTTTTTTTGTAATAAGTATTAATTAATGCAAAAATGAAGGCGAGACGCAAGTAGGGCTTCGGCTCTTACTTCTTGCTTTACAAACGAGCAGTCCTTTCCCCTCTTTTCTTACTTTATTTTCTTATTTTTTTTTTGTATTTTAAATATATATATATTTGTTTTTTGCGTTGAAATTTGAGACCTCCGTCCAAGCAAAGTGACGCAAATTAAGAGAAGAACCCCTGGCCAGGAGCAAGTCAAGCAGAAGCAACTTAATGAAAACGAAATTGACACCTCCGGTACCTGGGGATCGGCTTGGGGAACGGTAACGCTAACGGGCACTGTCTGAGCGGCTCCTGTTAATTTTTTACGTTTCGTTCTTTTTTTTTAACTCCCCAACCGCAACGTAAAATTATACGCACGTCTGCAGTTACCCCCGATATCGGGTAGGTACTACATATAGAGTATGTGGCATGAGGGTTGGGCTCTGGTGGACATGTCAATAGTTGCTCGCTTCGCACTTCCTGTGACATTCTGTTGCCCATCATCGTTGCCGCCACCACACCACGCATCCTTGTGTCCTGTGTCCTGTCCTGGCCCCTCATAAATCTTGCCGCCGGAGTATTTTTCTGGGTGTGTGTGTCTGTGTCTGTGCTTTTATCTGGCTTTTCACGCTTCCGGGCGCTTCTCCAAACCAAACCAAACCAATCCAATCCCAGCCCAGTCCAGCTCAGTCCAGGAGGAGAGCCGAAAACCGAAAAACCGAATTGTGTCTCCAGTTATTTGAGTTTCGTTGTTTAGCTCATAAATCTGCTTATCTGGGGAGCTGGATCCGCACACCCTCCTTCCGAAAAAGGGCTAAGAGTTTCCCCAGCTTTTGTTTTCCACTCCCAGTTTTCCCCAGCAGCTGCGTGGCATTAAAGGCTAAAGGCTTTTGCAACTTGACCCTGTTGCAGTCATGCATAAATTTCTTAGATTTTCGCCCAAGAAATACAAATTAAAATATGTTTCGGACTAAGCCCATATTGGACACAAAGTTATAAATATTTTTTCGGGGGAATTAATTAAGCTTCAGCGGGGCAAAAGGACCCCGGAATAAAGTACAAAATGGTAGCCTGCCCCTCTCAGTCTCTCTCTCTCCATCTGCACAAAATGAAATTAGTTGCCGAAAAAAGATAAAAACGTAATGAAATGAAATGCGGCCTAAATGTTTTTCAGACATTTCGGGATTGTCGCAGGCACAGGCAGGAAAAACAATGAAGGGGCAATAAATTGGCAGGAAGCGTGAGGGGAGGAGGAGGAGCAGCGGCTGGCCCAAGGAAATTGAAATATGTTTGGCCAACTCAAATGGGTTAGAAGGATGCTGCCTACCGCCACTCCTGCCACTGCTCCTGCTGCTGTGTGTGAACTGGAGTGTAAAGTACAGGGGTCCTAATGAAAGATTATGGGACCGAGGAAGTGCTGTAGAGATTATGGCTGCAGGTTCGAGATGATCCATTGTTATCGACGGAGGACAACTTGGCCAGAAACACACACACACAAATTGCCAGAGTGATGTATTGAGGGGGCGAAGGGGGAGCATTGAGAGGGACCACGACAGCAAATGGTACTCCCAGAAAGTTCCGAAAAGGTTGTCAAAGTCAACGAAGGATGGCCCAAGTAAAGTGGCATTAATTGGTAAAGAAAAGAAACAAAGCAGCGGCAGAGAGAATTATATAAATTAAATTTAAATTTTGCAGGCCTTTGAGATCAAAGCAATTTATTTGAAAAGGATTTCTAAATTCTCCTTATAACTCATCATGAGTTGAATTGTAAAAGGAACTATGTTAATTAATTAGTAAAAGAAGTTAATGAAAGGTATTAGTACATTGGAACTGTTTCTTAATAAGATAACATTCTGAGATTTTTGTTATTTTAATTAGGTTAAATCCTTGGATTTATGGTATTCCATATTGTATTTCTTTAGTTTATACAATTTTTTAGGGATTTCCCTTTACCAAAGATTTTTTTTCTAGTTGAGAGCTGAAATATTTTCTGATTTATTCACCACCTAACTTGCTTTTATCTTCCATCTTTTATAAAAAAAGGAAAAAAAGAAGTGTATATAAATAACAAGATAGATAGCATGGCAATATTATTTCATTAAAATTTCTTGTTGTACCCAGTCAAAAATGCGACAATTGCTGTTCAGTTGCTAGTGTTTTTACGTGGCACAACCGTAATATTTCTGTGGCTGCTGCTGTGGTAACTGCTCCTGCTTCTGCTCCTGCTCCTGCTCCTGGTCCAGGCAGGATGCGGACAGTATGCGGACAGGGCGCACTGCAGGACACTTTCGGCGCTGCAACGCTGCTGCAGTCTGCATACGTCATCGAACTGTTGACCGAGTTGGCGTTGGGCCAACATGTTGCCTGTTGCCTGTCAGCACAAATTGCAGATAGGCAGGGCCCAGCAGCCAGCAGCCAGCACCCAACACCAAGAGTCACAGTCAGCAGCTGGACTCCAGATTCAGGAGCAAGAACAGCGCCAGGACACGCAGCTAGGACACACTGCTTTATGCATGGCAGGCACCAAGGCGCAAAAGTGTTGATAGAGCAGCCCCCTCTTGTCCGCACACCCCCTTGTGACTACACACACAGCCAGAGATAGCGACGCAGACAGATGCAGATTTCTGCTGAGGCAGCAGGGGGCACGGTTCCAGTGGCAGGACTCGAAGGATCCTGCAGCTGGCCGTCATAAAGATGAAAGACAAGGCGCTGCGAATGCAATGGTACGCTGGGTGCAGAGGGAAAAGATGTATAGTTCATTTTAAAAATATTAAAAAAGAAAAAATGAAATCTAAAATCAATGTTTTTTAATTTTTGTAAATTAAATATAAATATATTTACTTAATATATTCAATTTAATGCATCTACACTGTATGCTACTGCTAAGATTTACCTCTTAAAATATTCTACAAACTGAAGAAGGTGATGTAAAAGGTTGTATATCCTTCTTTGAGTATGTTTTATATATAAAGATATATTTTTAAATTTTCACCATATATAAAGGTATCACAAAATCATTTAAATATTAAAAATCAAATAATTTAAGATTATTTAAAAATTCAAGATACTTTTCGTTGAATGTAAGGCAACGGTCACTCCGGTAACCGCAGAAAAATGAGTGGAGGCCAATTCACTCCCTGTCCTGTCCGCTCACCTGGCCTCCTCCAGTTCCTGTCCGCTCACCTGGCCTCCTCCAGTTGCTGTCCATTCACCTGGCCTCCTCCAGTTACCGTTGTTCCCGGTGTTCCACTGGGCACCCCTGATTCGGATGCTGATGTTGCCTGCTCGCTGGCTCGGTGGCATCCATCAAACGCCGCCATATTGAATCAACGCAAAATAATTGCTTTTTAAATGGGTTTTTATACCGACACGGAGGCAGGGCCCATAAATTCGAGGCTTCGCCACTTTGGAAAAAACCCCCCCGAACTACCCGAGACTACTGGCCCTGGGGTAAAGTTTTTCTTGGCTTGAGTCGCGCTTTTCTTCTCGAGTTGCCGCCGATTTGTGAGCTTTAATTTTCCGATTTATGCCCATGGCTGCAAGGACATTTTTAATGAGATTTCGCTTGGATAGGCGAGGCTTTTCCCCCGGAAAAACCAGAGTCCGAGTCCGAGGCGTTGACAGACACAGATTACCAGAGATATGCCAAAAAGTCAGTGCGGTTAAGCAGCTGCTCGGGGATGATGATGATGGAGGCAGGGGGGGCCATGAAAGCCAACTTAAGTTTTCCATCGGCTGATGAAAGTATACATAATATTCTCCATCCTCCGCCGGGGGCCCCCTCCTGCTGCGTCCATAAAAGTTTTCCTTGTTTTCAGTAAATTTGCGTTAAGCAAAGTACCCAGCATTTTCCCCTACCCACCGCAATCGGTCCGCTTTTCTCGCCTCGCCAATGACAACATAATAAACTCATTTATCAAGTGAATTTGGTTTATGGTTAAGTGGGATAAATCATTGTCTTTATTATTTTTGGAATTTTAATTTAAGTGTTTCAGGTTCGGAAACTTAAATGGTGATTTTCTGAGACTGTGACCTTAAAATAAATCAAAATCACACTATAAAAGTAGTAGAAAGTTAAAAAACATTGCAATATTTCCCCCAAATACCTCTACATCTATCTAAACTACTTCCAAAAAAGAATGTTTCTATTTTTCGCTGACAGCAATTCCGGAATTAAGTGAAACCCTTGGCAACAATCAAATACAATTTGCAATGCGTTTCCAAAGGAAAATCGAGCAGGGCACAGGGGGAGATAGAACCTCTACATAGCTCTATATAGCAATACTCATCGATGTTGTTTATGCACGAACTTAATTGGGTTCAACTGAAAGTGTCAAGTCATGTGGCCGAACGGCGAGATTCGCAGGCAAATCGAGAGCATACATATCTTATTTGAACAAGTGTGTGCATATAAACCAGATCTATGAATATATAATTTATGGTAGGTGATTCAGCCTTTGGCCATGCTTTTGATTAGCCAGCACACACGGGTCGTGGTCGGGTATCACTGCCCGATAATTGCACACATCTGCTGTTGGGTATAAAAGATAATGCCCGGCTATTAAGTGAGGGGGTGTGTGTGAGGGAGCGTGGTGCTAATAGGGGGAGTTGCTCCAGAGGCGGGATCACACAAAAACGCAGCGTTTTAGCTTTTCCGTTTATGCTGTTTCTTTTTCTTAGCTGGCAACGACAGCCGATGACGTTGGCACCGGAAACGGAAGTGTAACTGCCGCAGAGGCGCACACACACACACACACGCAGACATGGCGTTTTGTTCTGTCCTGTTTCCTTGGTCTCCTACTTTGAGCCAAGGCGGCGTTGCCGGTTCTGCATTTATAATTAACATAATGATGGCATTTTGCTAAACACCGTTTTCCGCATGTAACACACACGCACACACACACTCACACAAGGAGATAGCTAAAGAGGGCGGACGGGCGGCGGGGTGGCACTCAACAACGGCTGCATAGTTGACATGAAATGCCAACTTAATGTCAGAAAGTTAACATGCCACTTGAAATTAACAAGCCGCGCAGAGTCCTCCTGCATTCCACCCCGTGCCAGCCCGTCCTGCCCATCCTGCTCGTCCCCACTCTGGATCCTTTTCTGCATTGTTTTGTGGATACAAGTGTGTATAGTGTGTGTGTGTGTCCTGCTGAAGTACCTGCCTCGACTTGACACAGGCGACTGGCGTGTCAGGTGAGGCGCATTAAAAATGTAGAATTTCATCTTTTAGTCAGCAATTGTAGCGTTTTTTCCACACACACACATCCCTCTTAGTGGAGTGTTTTTGGGCCTGTGTCTAAGTTTCAGGCCCTCGAGTGCGGCCTGGCTTTTGTTTTCCGAGTAGCTGTCGCGCTATTTAAAACCGTATGGAAAGCGAGTGAGGCAGGGGAAGATCCCCTTTTCAGTATCCATTTAGCCAGGGGGCTCAATAATTAATTTATTCCCCACCTGTGCTGGCCGCATGTTGCATAACTAATGCTCACCTGGGCTAAGCAAACGTTATGCAACAAAGGCTATGCTCCACAAAGAGAGCTTTCCTCTTTCTCTCTCGAAAAATATATGTAGTTGATTGGCTGCCACATTTTTCACATGCATTATTTAATTTTATTGTTCCGAAATCAAAATTCTAATGTTTTGAGTTATTTATTGAGCTTAAGCCTGTGTGCGGTATTTTTGGCATTCGAGTATGGCTCGTGCTGTATTTTTGTAGGTGTTTGTTTCGGCCGCATAAAAATAACACAAAATTCTTTGCATACTCAGCGGCGCCTGTATGGAAAATATGTATTAATTAAAAATTCAAGAATGAAATTCCTTCACTGGGGTTTTTCTCTCTGGCAACCAGAAACCCAAAACTCACTTTAAAATACATTTAATTTAATATTCAAAATACGGGGCGACACTGGCAGGACTTTACGTATTTTTAGGCCCATTTCGCATCGAGCCCCCAAATTGGTCGTTAGCACATTGGCATTCCAAGGGGGGAGGGGGAGGCTTGGGGTGTGTCAAAAAAGGTCGCTGCAAATTACACGTGACATGCCAAATGGCGAAATGGAGGAAGGAAGATGTTCCCCGGCTGACAGCCTCGCACACACGTCCCTCCCGTTTGCCCTGCCAAAATGATCATAAAATTAGCGCACAAAAGTAAAACATATGAGACGCGATTTGAATTTGACGCCATTACCTTCATTTTGGTAGCGCTTCTCCCCTACCCCTAAATGCTATTAACACAGAGAGAAAACTTAGTAAAGTTTTGGTTATCTTGAATAATTTCTTTAACTTGTTTTATTGTTGATATATTATTAAATTTAATAATGGGTAAAAGTGTATCAAAATATGACCAGATGACTCGATCAGCGTCTTTTAAATTAAATATTTATTATAAGATGCATAACGCCATACAATTTATGCGCCCTGGAACTTGTAAGTCTTTCTCTAGAGCTTGTTTCAATCTCTCTTAGAATTGTTGAAATTTAAATTCCAGAAATTTTTAAGCTTTGCGTTACGCACCTTATCCATTATATTGTCTTTGCTAGTCAGATGTTGCCTAACAATGTCTAGTCAACATGTTGCTAGCCACATTTTCTTGAGAAACCAGCTCCATCTTTCTTACTATTTTAACTATAATTTTTTATTTCTGATAAATATTTTAAATCCTAATTATATTAAAAGCATAAATAGTAGTGAAAACTACATTTAAAATGACTTATCTATTTTATTATTTTAATTTTTGATGATTCAAAATGCAAACCTTAAATTCTTTCTAAAATTTTCAATATTTTGTACCTTTTTTTGCTCTCTGTGCATCCCATCATCAGTAGCCAAAGAATCTAGACGCCTGAGCGGGGGGCAGGGAGATACGCATAATGACGCACCAGGCGCCAAAGTCATTTGCATATGCCAACCTAACCAAAAACGTGTCGCGGGTGGGCGGCCTCGCACACAGCCTCCCGGACTCCATAAAACCGAAGGATATGGGGTACGGGAGGATATGGGGCTGAGAGGCTGTATGCGGGTGTACATTTTTATTGGCAGCTGCCTAAGGGCAATGAGTCTCCGTCTCCGACTCCGACTCCGACACCGACTCCGTCCGCCTGTCTGGCATACTAAGTGAGCTTTTATGTGCCGGCACAGCTCTCCCTCTCCTCACCCGAAAAAGTGCGAAAATAAAAGTACATAATAATGTGCTCGCTCGCTGATAGCGTTAATTATGCAGGGCCGCAGCGCTAATTATGATTTGTAAGCATCGAAAATGTACGAGTATCGTCCCGTTGCCTACTTGCAGGCGTCGCGTTTTTAATGAACCCTCCGTCCTACGTCCTTTGTCCTTCGTCCTACGTCCTACGTCGTACGTGTTTGCCGGCCAATCAATGAGCCCATTGTTGGCTGCCATTCGATTCCGAGGTTCGAACTGAAAATGTGCGCAATCTACAATCGTTTTCGGGCCGAGGGACCTGGGTATGGTTAAAATGCCACTTGAGGAGCACAAAAGGATGATGCAGCGGCAGAATGTATCTGGCGGATACAGCAGTCCCGCAATTATGTTACAAAACGTTGCAATTAAGCAAACTGTAACAAAGGCATGACCGAGCCAAAGTCTCTCCCCTTCTCTCCCAGTAACTAAATATGAAATGGAGAAAATGTGGAGAAAAAAAAGTGGAAAACCCCGGGAAACAAAAAACTTCCGCTGTCAACGCTGTTTCTGTCTCCGGTCTCTCCCCCTTCCTCGGTCTCCCCCAGTACTTTCAGCTCAAGTGCACTCTAAGCTCGACAACTTGAGGAGGAATTCATATTTTTTGCTCCGTGTGTGTGTGTGTGTGGAAACGTGTTCAATTGATATTTTCTGAACGCGCAAGGAAAAAGTTATAAATAACAAGAAGAAGAAGAACTTGAGCCAAAACTGCAATATTGCACACACTCCCAGCGTAGAGCCAAAAAGCCAGACTGGTCTAAAAATACAAAACTCGGCAAGGGAAGGGAAGAAGTTTAGAAGGGAGCAGGCATATCTAGATACATAGAGTGAGGGGACACAAGGGGGTCACTTGAGGCCACCTCTTCGGACTTAAAAAGCTGGTAGCAGCTACTTTGCCTCGAGTCTTTGGCCGGGGCTAAGAAAGCCAAACAAGTGGCTGCTTCATATTGATTGCTGAGCCAACGCCGCAGGCTGCACTCGATCCGAATCTCCCCCAGAAACACCGCAGCCATACTCGGATTCGGTTTGGAATTTTCGTTGAGATGTCACACGAAGGGAGAGCCCCCAAAAAAAGCACTGGAATCTGTGCACACATAAAGAAAAACTCCATCTAAGCCAATCTGTATTAAGTGTAATAAGTCGGGAAAGTTAGAAAAGTTGTAACTACAGGAATTTCTAGTATCTGGAGATTATAGGGATCTATGAAAGGTTGGAATTAAGATGAATTTTGTATTTTTTTAGAGTTTGTAATCAATACCATGTAAGAATGTTACTGTGCATAAATGGGGCTCAAATCTTTGTGTCTTAAATTTAAAAACAAGACTTTGAGACTTAGTTAGCTACATTACCTGATTTTGCTTTAATTTATGTGGTAAACTTTATGAAAACTTAAATCTAACATGGAGAAAAGCACAAGTAAATGTTGCAAGGTACAAGTTGCAAGCAACATGTTGAGAAACCTTTTGTTTTTGTATCCTAGAAAATGGAATATTTATCATTACAAAATTTTATGTAATTAAGTATTTTTTTATATACCAATCAGGTTCAAGAAAATTAAATTTAACATGAAGAAAAGCTAAAAAAAAAATATTCCAGGGTACATTTTGTTAGCAACATGTTGAGACACACTTTCCTTTTCTACCCTAGGCCGGAATTAATATGAGAATTAAGTAGTATTTAATGTAATTAAACATAGTACTGGTCTTCCAATTAATTTCAAGAATATAAAATCTCACTTTCAGAAATGACAAAAAATTGTTTTAGGTAAATGTGGCTAACAATATGTTGTCCCCTTAGTGGGGGGATAGTGAAGTTCTATCTTAAAAAACTTCATATAAATTAGTATTTAAATGGTCTTCCGATTAATTTCAAGGCAAACCCAAGCTCTTTTTCTTTAAGTGTAACTAAAACTGAGCCTCGGACTCACCTGGCTGCCATGCTCAAATGACTTTTCCAAGCTGCATATTGAAATTTTATTGCATTCGGCCCAGAGGGGCTGCCCGAGACCAGGATGGAAGTGCAGGAAAATGGCCCAGACTTTTGGAGCCAGAGAAGGAGAAGGAGGGGCTCCGGTGGGTCAAGTCAGTCAAGCGGCAAAAATTCAAACATTTGTATTGCTGAAATTGAAAAAGGTGTCGGGATGAAAATGAAAAATTATCCCCCTGTCCAGCCAGGGGGACAGAGTGGCCGGGAATGGGGGTAGGATGGACAGTCTGTCTGGTCAGCATTGATAGCGGCAATGTTTTTGTCTTCATTCTCTCTGGCGATGCGATGACTGATGTCTGGCCGACCGACAGGCCGACCCGCCCTCGTCTGGTTAAAACAGGAGTTAACCATTGATTGGCTGCTGCTGCTGCTGCTGGTGGCTTAATTGTTATATTCCAGCCACATAGCTGCGACTTAATGAAATGAAACACCATTCGTAATTGATCGATTACACTCGCCTATACAAATACGAGCGGGTTTATTATGTGGACTATCGCCTGCCTCCTCTCGGCTCCATAAATCATTGGCCCATATGTAGTTGCAGGCACATAGGGTGCACTATATATATATAAATTAATATACGATACAAAAAGAAAATTGCTCGCTTCATATTTATGACTTTCCAAAACTATTAAAACTGGTTATTAACAATGTTGATTTATCGATGTACAGAGGCAGTCCAGATATCGCCTGGCATGTGCCCATGCTTTATATCAATTAATTTGTCATTGTCGTGGGACCGCTCCCATATATAAGACTGTTAATTAATATTTAAGGGGGCGGTAAATACAAATTTAAATTTTAATTGCAAGAGGGATTCGCAACATATATTTTCGGGTATGGTGAAAAATTATGAGAAAAGAACGTGGGCTGGAGTGGAAAAGAAAAAGAATTATTGCCTTGAAAGGTTGCTAAGAGAGATAAAAGAGCATAAAACTAATTATTTTCTTATCAACATTACCAGACGAATCGATTTAGTCATGTTGCTATAGCTTTGCAACATCAGCAGCAACAAAACAGCATCATTAAGTGTTGCTAAACATATTTTTTAGCTACATTTGAATAGCAACATTTGCCAGCAACACGCCTTCTTAATTGTTAACTTTGGTAATTCTCTAGGGACTTTGACAATTTATTGTTAAATATATATTGAAAATATCAAGATACATATAAAAAACTTTAAATTAAAATTACTTTAAAATTATTCCCCAACAGAGACACATTTTGTTACCAACAAAAACTATATTTGCTCTGCAAAATCTCTTCATAAAATTCAGTTTTTTATGTTTTTTGATTTGAACTTTCTTGTCCCGTGATTTTGGTGTGTGTGTGTTCAGAATTTATCTTTCATTTTGACGCCTCTGCTGATGCCACAGTTGCATTTTATGCAAACATATGCGGCGTGAACGGCAGAAGTCGCGACGCGGCCTCGTGGAAAAAAGCGTAGACATGCCAAAAAGTTTTTCCCGGCTTTTCCTGTCCCTCCACTACTCCGCGTGTACAGTGCAAGTCATAAGCCTCGGCCAGACAGCTGTCAGCAGTCAAATATGCAGGCCGCAAACAATGAAAAACAAAAAATTGTAACCCTATGCCTGGTTCCGTTTCCATTTCCCCCGAAAAATCCCTGGCTGAGGATAACATGTGCGAGGAATAATCAAGGTTCTATATATTTCGGCTTATGGGATATCCTCGCCCAGCTGTCCTCCGGAGCCTTTTTCACACCTTTTTTGGGCCGGAGAAGCTGGAGCTTGGATTTGTTTAATCATTCAAAGTTGCGCCGTGCCGTATAATTTATTATTATTTTTCGGAGGAGAGAGGAGCGAGGAGCTTAAGGAAGCCCAATAAAAGCAGCTGACTCTAATGTCAATCCAAAGTGAAGCTATGGGGGCTTAAAGTCAATTTCAATAATTCTAATTTAGCAACAAAAACACGGCGGAATGGCTCTAAAAACGCTGAGAATGTTTACCGAACGTAAACAATGCCCCCGGCCAGACAGGAGGATGAAATTCGGAGGAGGAAGATCCTGGGAGGATGTGTCTCTCGTTCCCTGCAAAACGTGCAACTCACTTGGTCGCTTTGTTATTTTGGCTTTTTCATGCTCCATTTATATAACCAGCATCGCCTGCTCCGGCAGCTGTTACGGCTCCTTGGTCGTCCTCGGTCGTCCTCGGCTTGGTCCTTTGGTCCTTGCCCTTAACCCAGCCCTGCCTTCGGTCTGGCCAGGAATTTGACGTGTGCTCGTTTATCATTCATTTTGCGCTCGCTTACATTATTCGAACGGAACCTGAAACATTAAATTTTAGCACGTTTTGCGCTAACGTGCGCTCATTTCTACCCCGGCATTACGCACGCTATAAAGCTTAGCCTTTTTCCACGGCTTTCCTCGGCTGTCCCTGCCCCTTGTCCCGTGTTTTTCCTCCTCCCACTTGGGCTTTTCATGAGCTTGGGCGGGCATCAGCCGTAATGAAGTTAAGTGACGGCATTCTGCAAGGCAGCTTAACCATTTTGTTGGAAGGGAAGGGAAATTGTTAGCAACAATATAGTAAAACAAAACAATAATGTCAAGACGGGAACTCGAAGAAGAACTCGAAGAATTGAAATGTAGAAAATATATAGCAAAGTCCTTAAACGCGTACAAAACAAGGGATATTAATGCCGTAAATCATTGGCTCTTAACTATAGATTTTATGGGATTTCAAGAAGCTTTGATTACTGTAATGCTTAGTAGTTTTTTCTATTGTGTTTGACTATTAATCATGATTAAATATGTACTTGAACTCCTTTGACAAATGAATAACAGAACCTTCAATCCTTCATCAATTGTAAAGTACTTTTATTTCTTTTCTAACTATTCAATCTATTAATTATTAAATATAAATTTAAGAAGCCTGAACTCTAACAATTTTTTAAAATTTTCACTATTAACTAGTTTTCATTGTGATGATGATACCCAAAACTCTTCACATTTATATTTAGCTAGTAAATTTAATAGTAAATTCCAGAGAGCATTAGCCCTGCTTATCATCACTCTGTTTCCATATTAATTCACTCATAAATTAGTTTTATTGACTATTATTCATTAAATTAGTTTGGATTCTATATTTGTAAATGGAGTTTGCCGCCTGCTTTCGATTGCGTTTTGCGTCAACATATTTTGTTTATGACCCGGCACTGTTTTAATGCTGCCCTCCATTAGGTGATACCAATAACAGCTGCAATTTAATTAGGACACAGCAAAAACAGCACTGATAATTTATTTATCACGCACACACAAACACACATAAACGAAATGGGAAACGGAAGTAGCACAAGGCTTTTAAACAATGGCCCCGGCAGGTAAAATGTGCCGGCCATTTCCGCTCTTTGCTTTTCCGCTTTTTTGCCCTAACCAACCAGCTCTTTCCCCTCTCGAAATACTTAACAAAGCGAAGGAAATCAGGAACCCAGTTTTGTGACATTTAAAATTCAATAATCATAATTAAATAGCCCGAAAAACACCCGGGGGCCGTTAAATCGCTAAAAGCCAGTGGGGTGAAAGGCAAAAAATCAGAATTATGAACACACAGGAGGAGGCCGGTGCCGGGGCAGGGCAGAAACAACAGCGAAACATAACTTTTAATGTTTCTAACTGGGAACTCGGCGAGGCAAGTTGCCCCGACGCGATGCTGCTCGACGTGCAGCCATATAATGGAAAACTTGTTTAAAACTTTTAATTTAATTCTATTTTCGCCAGTCAGCCAGCCAGCTAGGCTGCCAGGCAGCCAGGCAGGCAGCTTCAGATGCAGCTTCGGATTTAGTTTCCGTTCCGTTCGGTTCGGTTCCGCCGGTTCGAAATGCCAACTCAACTTCAGCTTTTTCGGCAACCATTATTTCCTGTTTCATTTGTCCAAAATCCAGAATACAAAATCCAGCAACCAGATTGTTGGCCCGCTTTTTGTCGCAGTCCGTGTCCGTGTCCATGTCCGAGCCAGCAATTAAAACAGCACAATTGCACACAAGTTTTGGCCGCACATCTCCATGCGAATCTTTCGTCTTTGTATCTGTATCTGCATCTGGGCATCTGTATCTATGCATCTGTATCCCTGGCTCTTGTATCTTGGCCCCCGTATCCCGGGCTGCATTCATTGAGCTTTGGCTTTAGCTTCAGCTTTCGTCTGTCTGCAGTTAGTTATTATAATTGCACTTGACTCCCGTCTTGACTTGAGCCTGGCATTTTGGCCAAGAAGCCAGCCAGCTAAGAGCGGTCATCGTCAGCCAATGGAGGGGCAGGGAATTTTGTGTTTAGTCTGCATAAATTTATAAATGGCTTAGTGTTTTCTTCCGCACAATGGGCTACGAACTGTTGCGATTTACTCTTGATCTGCATTCAGAATAAATGTTTGCTTGAGCAATATATAACAAAAGATTAAACTGTATTTACTATTGCATAAAAATCAAGAGATACAAGATGAACGTTACTTACTGGTGGAAATCATTAAGGAACCAACTTGAGTGCTATGATTTTACCAGTTAGTCAAAGGTTTTTACATTATTCAAAGACCCCCCAAAGTAATACAAGGTGATTAATTATTACGCCTTGCTTTCTGCCCATTTAATCGTAATTATTCATATGTAATTAAGGTTCGCCCTCCGTCTATGCCCTATTGGAGTCATGTCATATTGAATTAGATTGACGCAGATTGAGCGAGAGTCCGGCAACCGGATCAATACTGCGGAACGGCTATTTGTTGAGGTCGAGCGACACGCAAACAATAACCAGAGCCCCTTGGGCAGGATAATAGCAGTTAAACCAGCCGGGCCGCTTTTCCTGCCACCATTTTGTTTGTTTGTTGTTGTCGCGGTGTCACCCACATGTCGTGTCCTCCGGTGCCATG
Source organism: Drosophila jambulina (assembly GCA_018152175.1). NCBI lineage: Eukaryota > Metazoa > Arthropoda > Insecta > Diptera > Drosophilidae > Drosophila > Drosophila jambulina. The sequence continues at coordinate 10,117,677 of JAECXH010000113.1, read as the reverse complement.
TCTACACCCAGAACTGCTGACTGATGGAACACGCACACTTTCCGAGTCTGATCAATGTGGGTGGAAATTGGGAGGAGAGGACACGGGGAAAAAAGGACGCGGCTGCTGACCAAGTGTTGTTTACCAGAAAACAAAAGGGCTGCACAAAGTTTTCAAATTACATTTGGTATCCTTGTTTTTTTGCTATAGAAAAAAGAAGAAAATAAAATGAAAAATTTTGTAATCCTGTAAGGTATAATAAACATATTTGATTTGGGGAAATTTTCATTGGGAGCTGGCTATATGGAAAATATTATTTAGACTTAAAAGAAAGGAAAACTATGTATGATATAATTGCCATATTTGATTGATTTCAATTTGGGGTTGAGCTGCCTTTAAGCTTCCTTGAACTGCTCCTTTCAACGAATGTCTTTTGGTAACAAAGCCAATTAACAAAGTTAATTGCGTAACTTGGCCAAATGGCCCTGGGTCGTCCTCAGTTGTCTAAAATATGTATATATATATATAGTACATATATTTTTCTGTTCCAGTTACGCCCTAGCACAAGCTTTTATTAATATTTTCTTTCTTCTCTCTCCATCTCATTGCAGGTATGTATACATATATATATGTACATTTATATATCGATGGCCGCGCTTTAAATGGAAGGAAACATCAAATGGCTAAAGGGGGGAAATGAGGGTGAAATTTCAGCTTTTCATTGGCAAGGAAAACGCGGAAAATGCGGCAGAGCGAGGCTATAGCGTGGCTTTACAACATGCCGTCTTTATAGCCAAGGCGACAGTTTTCCACTGCAGCAGACTTGCTCCATTTTGGCTGCAATCCTGCTACAGCTTCAGGTCCTGCTCCTGCTGCTGCTCCTGCTCCTGCTTTCCCGCTCCTCCTACCGATCCTGTTTTCCCCGCCGTCATCCTCTCGTTGCCGTAATTTCTTGGCGTTTATTTTTACGCTATTTCTGTGGTAAGTTTTTGCGCTTGCCAGTTGCCAGTTGACAAAGTTTCAAGTGTTCGCTTTCTAATGTAATTAAAATGCTTACAAATGTTTGCCAACAGCGATAAAATAATCATTTCAAGCACACAGACAGCCAGGGGTGGGGAGGCAGGGACACTGGCACTGAGATAAGGAAAAAGCATCCCGAAAAAGGACTCAAATAGAATTATAATTTAAGTGGGAGCCCCGCAACGCTATCAACATCTAATTTGTAGCATCAAATAAAAATCAAATAAAATTATCAGGGCAACGTGTGAATGCTTAACAAATTGATGAAAGCCCCAGCTCCTTTTGCAGGATCCAAACATATATGTATATATATATGTGTGTAGGAGATACTTTCATACACTACCCACACATAGTAAGTGGTGTACACGTGGCGAACTTCGACTCCAGCTGGCTGCCACACTTGAGTTTCCAGCTCACGTAGGCGATAATGTTTGCCTGCCAAGTGAGCCGGGTTTCTCTTTTTTTATCCAAGAATAAGCAGGAGAAGGAGCAGAAACAGGAGCAGGATCCCCAGGCTGACATGTCACGTTAAAATAGGGCAAAAAATTGCAAAATAGTGCGACGTGTCGTGTGCCGTGCTTTCACTGTTTTCATATTCGCATAAATCTCCTTGTTTAACATATGCAAGAACAAACAGTTTCCCTTCTTCCCCCCTCAGACATTTATTTTTTATATCGGCTATCGTATATATATATAGGGTATAAATGTATGATGTCAGCATTTTGGTTATGGCAAGAGTTGAATTTCGATCCAAACAAAAGCCTATTATTCATTGACCTGCGTTCTGGCTACAATGCCACCTCGAATGTAATTAAACCAATTTGTTCATTAAAACTGACCTTTTATTTATAAAGGCTCAACATTTCAATTAAGTATTGACATTATTGCGCAACTGAAGGGAGGAGTGATAAAAAAAGAAGGCAGGAATGCGTGCAACTCGATGGGTTACAGTGGATTTGTGGTGGAAAGTTATGTCAGTTAAACCAGAAAATATGTACAAAATATTATTTTATTACTTACTAAAGTTGCAAAAAAAGTAACTCATTTTGTAAGACAGTGATCTCGTAGTAACTGATTTTAAAAGGTCATAACACATTAAACTACTTAAGTTTAGACCCTGCATAATTATTAGTAATTATTTAACTCCACCTTTCCCATCTGGTTTTTTTTTACTTATTTAACCCACATCCCTGATAATCACACCTTCTGTTTTATTATCCTTAATACCTACAGTTCACTGTATTGGCCATAAACCGATTTCGAGTACCAGGCCCCTCTGTCGCCCCTCTCCCACACTTCCTGGCCATTGTCACGCAACCGCAAAACAAAGAGCGGAAAAAATGGAATGACGAGAAGAAAAATCGAAAAAAAAGAGAAAATATATATATAGACCATAAAGCTGCTACAATGCCAGATATTTATCTGGCTTTATTGACAAAAGCGTTTTGTCGATTGTTCAAATAAATTATATGCCTTTATCAATAAAGTCTAGGCTCCTCGTCCTCGATCCTCGTCGCCCGCTCTCATTTTCCTCACTCTTTTTTCCCACTTTTTCCGCTTTTCCATTGCTGTTGCTACGTGACGTTGACTGTTACTGGGTCGAAGATTTGTTATGGCCATAATTCAGGCCAGGCCAAAAGGAAGAATCCGAGCAGAAATCCAAAATCAACTGAGCTTTATGCGTGTATTTATGAACTTGGTGGGTTGCGAAGAGCTCTATAAATCTTTAAGCAGCGACGACGCTGAAAATTATTGCCTAACAGGCTGGCAAATCAAATGTGAAGCTAGTTAAGTGATTTTCCAGATTTCTCGGAGGATAACTCCTTTTTCTATACAAGTTTGGCAATATAAATATAACTATATTTATAGTTTCCTGGAAGTGGTAGTATTTTTTGAGAGCTAAGAGAAGTGTATTTTATGGTAAGGTTATTACTTTTTAAGGATTGAATAGGAAACAAATAAAAAAAATGTTATTGAATTATTATTTAGTTGTAAAAATAGATAACTCAGACCTGAAATTAGCATAGATTTATGTTAATTTCTTTATTATTTACCATAAGAAAACCCTAGAAAGTATGCAACAATTTCTTAAAGGCTCAGAGCTCTAGGCATTCTATGGTCGGGTAACATGTCTTACAGGATCAAATAGGAAATTAAAAATATTTTATCAAATTGAGTGATTATTAAGATGATATAATATATAATTCACACTTAATATCAGCCAAGTTTTAAGGTTTATTTCTATAGTAAAAAGTAAATATTCATCTAGAAAGAATGGTACGATTTTCGTTGAACCAATTCCCGGCTACCCCATTGCTAGAAAGTATGCTATGATTTTTGTGGAACCAATACCCGGCTACCCCATGGTCGGGAATCCTTGGTTTCCCCGATTAAACATATAAATAAACTGCTGCACACACAGATTTGTTATGACCATAATTCAGGCATGGCACGGAAAATCCACACACAGCCAACTGACAATGACATTTATGGGTGGGAGGGAAAAACTCTATAAATCTTTAAGCAGGACGGAGGACACGGGAAAATCACCGCCTAACAGGCACGCAAATCAAATATCAAATTGTTTAAGTGATTTTTCATTTGGCGCTTTCACCTTGTTACCGTTAACATAATTTTGCAGGGCAACAACTTTACCATAAGTGATTTCTCCCCCCTCCCGCGGTCCTTGTTTTCTTATTTTTGAGTTTCTTATTTTTTATTTTATTTTGTTGTTCCCACTTTGATATAGATTGTTCCGAACAGGGAACAGTGAGGCGGAGTGGAGCACCAGCCGTCATTTAATTTTATCGTGCGGAAGTTCTAAGTGCAATGATGTTGTTGTTGTTTTTGCCAGGTGAGGGTGGGTGTGCGTGTGTGTTTGTGTGGGTGGTGGTGGGTGTGCTGGTGGGTACCTTGAACATTGCTTAAAAGCGCGCTAAAATGTTCAATTTACGTGTGCTCCTGCTTCTCTCCCCGCCACTTTTATTTTGAAACATTGAAAATAAATTGAAACTGTTGGCTGCTGACTTTTCTCCCCCTCCCCCTCCCCGAAAAAAAGTGGAAAATAAAAAGGTTCGCTGACAACAAGGACCCCACATCACATCACATCACTCTGTTTGCTGGCGCACAATATGTAATAATAAAAATTGTATTTATTTATTATGATTTTCCATTTTGCAGAATCAGCAAAAAACATTTTTAAGCAAAAAAGAAAAGTGAGTAACGTTGCCGCTGGAAATTGGCACAAACTGTGCCCTCTGGCACTTTTTTCCATTTGCCTTGTCCCCACACCACCCCTATGTCAACATTTTCCCTCAATTTTTTCCCTTGTTTAACAACAAGCTGGAGTAAGCGAGGGGGAATCCCCGAAATGGTTGGTAAAAAAATGTAAAAGGAATTAATACAAAATATTTAAACTGTCCCCAGGCCAATGAATATGGGAAAATGCTGAAAAAAATAACAACAGAGAACTGGGTAAACATTGGTTAACAAATGAAACCGACCATGATACAACAATAACAAATTTCAGGAGGAAGTCATAGCCAGGTCTGGATAGATTCCTGGTCATCATTCAATTTCTTGATGGTCACTATCCCTCATGAGCTCATTGCTCTTGCCGCGTATAAAATGTAAATTTCCCTGTGTATCTACAGTAAAATCCATGGCAGAAGATATATTTGCTCCGAAGTTGCCTCACATATATCAAACAATTTTTCAGGGACTTGTTCAAGTACAAAGTCGGTTCAGCTGCAGCTTCGCTCAGCTCTCTCTCCCTTCCTAGTCATACATTTATGGACGTGTCCTTAGCAGCGCAAGCAACTCAATAAGCCAGGCCACAACTTCCGCACACAAAAAACAAAAAGTGTAAAGGAAAAAAGTACAGAAAAAAACGGAGAAAAAAAGATGTACATATAAAAACAGCGGGGAACAAGAAGAAAAACTTTCAACAAATTTTCCCGCATAGAGCGAAGCATTTTGTGCGCATATTTTAACTACAGCGCATTATGTTTTGAGTGATTTACGGGGCCAAAACAGCCAAAAAAAGGGCCGAAATGGGGCAGAAACAATGAGCAGCCAGGAATATAAAGATTCCTATATAGGAAGGCATCTTCTCGTTGTTTCTGCACTTGAACAAATGATTTGCATGCTAATGCTAATGCTGCAAAGTGCGCTACACTAATGCCGCGCACTGTCTCGTCTGTCACTGTGGCGGCGGCATCGCCATTAGTGTCGCCAACTAACTTTAGATAACTAATTAGGGAGCGTAGAGGGGCCCGGCCGACTTAACTGTAGTTTTGTGTTAACCTTAGCGCAGCTAATTACATTTAATGTGTCTAGTAAGCAACTTGGCAGCGGGAATTGTGTTACCACCACCCACCACCCACCGCCCCTCCTCTTTGCCCTTTGCCGGCTTATTAAAACACTTTGAGGCGGCACGTAGCTGTGCGGCCGTAACCAAAGAGAGAGAGCCGAGTGCTCCAGAGTAGTACATAGTGGCGGCAGTAGCTGGACCGGAGCCGGATCCGGATCCGGGCAACGTGTGCTCCAACTTAATTATAACTAATTTGTAGCATATGTAGTAGTGCTCCAGAGAGGTGTGTGTGCGTGTGTTTGAGATGAAAAAGTGGCCGGCAGAAACCTCAACTTCTGCGACTCAAGTGGCCATTAAAGCATTAAAGCCGTATCAAGCACACACACACATACAACATATTTGGCAAATAGCCAAACGATATAGCAATTAGCCAGGGGCAACTGTGTTAAGGCACTGAGAAACCAGTTTTGGTTGTTTTTTATATACTTAAGTTATATACATATATGCTTTTGGGATTTTCTTCTTTTATGTACAAAAATTGGAACTCAAATATAAGAGAGATTATAAAATGTACTAATTTAATTACTAAATTTAGTTTAATTTAATTTAAGAACACAAGTGCAGCAGGTTCTGCTTTGCTTTTATTCCAATCGATTTCCAGAAACTTTGCTATCGAACCAAAGTCAGCATTTTTACTTTTGTGAACTTGTTTGTCACAGAATTCCGACTTGAGAATTTTTAGGGCACTTTTAAAAAGAAAATGACGCTTTCTTAGACATTTTCTAAGGTATCTTACGATGTAAAAGAATAGCTTAGCTTCTGAGTTCTTCTGAACTTCTGATCATCATTGCTTCATCAATGAAACTCTTTAAAAAACAAATCTAAAAGTGTGCCTTTATCACATAACAAAGTTCTGCATGTGTTCTCAATATTTTAGTATTCTTCAAGTACACTTTATTGAGTCAGAAATTAAATTATTTTTCAATACTCCACTGATTCTTTGAGTGAAAATATATCACGAAAATGTACAGCAGCATATGTATGTTCGAAAAGAGCGCCGAAAACAATGCAGAGCTAATCGCATTTGTGCTCGCATTGCTATCGCATTTGCATATTTATTAACGTTGATTTTCAAGTGCCATTTGAATTGTTCGCCCAACCACCCAACCACCCAACCAACCCAACCAACCACCCACCCAATGACGTTCAGGAAAAACCAACTAACCAACCAACAAACTAACCAACTGAACGAGCTACCGGCGAAATGATTGAAATTAAAACCACAGGCGAACATAAAAAATCGCTTACGTTAAAAGCTCATACAAGAGAGATACCAGCGAGGGGGGGAGGACGGTGTGGGCGGAAAATCAGGAAAACCAGGAAGGGGAAGGGGGAGAACAGGAAGCTTGGTGGCGTCGACGTCGGCAGCACTCGAATGAATTCACGTAACCGCATAAAATCAAACGAAATAAGCCAAGCGCCGTGGAAAAATGGCAACAAAATGCACTTTATGCCAAACTACAAGGGAACAACTCCACGTGCCACTCAACATCAATGCCGCCCGCGGTCCTGTTACCACTTTAAAGCCCCGACTGCTCCCAACTCCAATCGAGAGAGGAGGTGTAATAATGGCCAACGGCACGCACGTTGGACCAAACCGCAAGACCCACGGACAAATGTTCTCTACGGGTTCCTCCCAGCTCCCTCGTGCCTCCTGCTCGTCCTGCTCAAATGCACCGGAGGAGGATTGCCGTGCAGGGGAAACTTTTAACCATAAATGTAGGTGGAGCTACCCGACCAGCCACCCGGCATGGCAAACCGAAAAAAGCACAGAGGCAGCAAGAAATGGCCAGAGCAAATACGAAAATCAAGTTTAAATTTGGTGAGCTCGAGTGCGAGAACCCATGACATTGAGCCAGAGGGGAAACCAGAGGAAAAAAAGGGGTAACACACAGCACACACACAGGTGGCCAAGCAGAAAATATTTAATTTTCCAGAGCTGAAGTGAAGCGAGATTCTGCTTAAAGTTTCCTTTTCAACTCGGACCTTCCCCAATGGTTAAATGAAAGCAGCAAGGTTCTTGATGTTTCTCAACTCATTAGAGTCTTGCTCTCGAAAACTAATTAAAATTAAACAGAAATGGTAATAATAACCACAAATCTCAAGTATCAATTTTGGCTTACAGCTGAGATAAAGATATCCAAATGGCTTGAATACAAAATGAAATGAACAATTAATCAATCAATTGGGGGAAAAACATAAAATCGAATTAGCTTCAGGTGTATTGCATTGTCTGTGGCCTAAGGCCATCGGATCGATGAATATTGCATTGAAAATCCCTGGCTAATGCCAAATTGTCAAATGCCAGCAGGACAACATGCAACATGCATTGCCATCAGGCAAAAGATTGCCGCTCCCCTGAGCCAAATTCAGTTGCATTTCCAATTCCATATGCAACTGGAGTAGAAAGACAATAACCCAAATGCAACTGCCAATATTAGTTACGCTTGGCAACAGCTTGCTCTCGTCCTGCAGGCATCGGATCGAAAAATGCTGAATGGATTGGATTGGCTTCGAGTGGAGATGGAAGCTGGTAACTGGTAACTGGGAGCTGGGAACTGGGAGCTGTGACTTTTGGGCTAACGACATAAACGACATATACGTGCCAGAATCAGCAGGAGGAAAGCACAAAGACATCATGGCACTCAAAAAGTAAATATGCAACAAACAATGGCATTATGTAACTTAAAGTGCACAGCCACCACAGCGCAGCACAATGGCGGGGAAATCGGATTAATGCAGTTGCCACTGCAACTACTGCTGGAAACCCAATCCGTAAGGCTGCTGCTCCACTAAATACAATGAAAAACTTCCACGAACACACACGCTCACTGCCACATACACACTCTTCCAATAAACAAAAGGACAAATGCGACGCGTCGCGCCGCCCCAGAGCCAATCAATCGCTATGGCACCCCAGGGGCTCAGCTCCAAACTGAATAAGGGGGTAGCCAGTGGCGGGGTAGCTGGAGGAGAGGTAGCTAGAGGAGGGGTAGCTAGAGGAGGGATAGCCAGTGGAGGGGGTTAGTAAAGGGTGGGGGATTGGGGACCCTGGGAGTTTTAGGGGGCGATTGAACGCAATCTGACACGCGACCAGTTCAATGCACGTTGGCCCCTCGCATGGGTCAAAGCCCAAAAGCAAGAGCAGAGTAATAGATTTTTGTTGCTCCAAAAAAAGGGGGAAAAGTTTTGAACAAAATAAAATACCCTTTCAAAAAACCAGAGCTTTGAAAAAATAAATAAAGGAAAGAGTATATTACAGGGTATACAACTTATACTCTCCCATATCTCTGAAATAGTAATACTTATAATGCTACAACTGATACCAAATGAAGCCAATCAGCTTACAATTCATTCACTTTAAAGCTCATCAGCTCATCAAGTGGAAATCCCCAGTTCCGATCCGGTTCAACTTCGATTTATGCTGGCATCGGCTTACACACACACACAGACACAAGGAGACCCTCCACGGGGTCGTTGTCTCTGCTCGCCTCTAATTCAATTACATAAACCAAACCCTGCAGCGGCAGTGGCAGAATCCGAGTATTCGGGAAACTTTAATTTGTATGCAAAGTCAATGCGAATTGCGGGGAGATTGCTGGGGACTGCGAGGAGTGCCGGGAGATATATGTAGACGCATCGCCGTGCTGTCATGTCCTTGCGCACTCAAGCGCTTAATCCTTTGAAATTGCCACGCAGCATTTGGAATGCATGTGGGGGGCTATGGGGCGTATGAATATTACGCATACGCCGCGTGTGGCTGCAACCACTCATAAACAAACTAGACAGCGGAATAACACATTCAATTTTATGCAAAAGTGTTGCATAATAAGATTACCCAGCGCTAACTGGCGGGCGAAATCAGTTAAAAGCCAGCAAAACAAAAAATGGAAGAGAGAGTGTGTGCATGCACGTACATACCAGAATGCCGAGCTCCATTCATTTACAAATAATATTCGGCATTAAAATTGCATGCCATAAAGCGGCGGCGAACAAAATCTCAGTCCCCATCCCTTGAGCTGAAATATTTTTCTCATTTCCGCAACGAGCGCAAAATATTTTTGCGATTTCCGCACGGCCATCGTGGGGATCCGGGAGCCGGGTTCCGGGAGACCGGGAGACCAGGAGCCAGGAGCCAGCCCCCATGTGCGGGTATTCCAACGGCAGCGGCCCAGCATGAAATATAAATACAATACAAATAAACGCGTGTCGTGCATATTGTACAATCTACAATGTTGTATTTATTTACGCGCCGCCAACAGCAACAGAAACAGCAACTGAAACGGCAACAGAAACCGAATCAACAGTACAGAAATGGCAACAAATGTTGGCTCTTTCCACTGGCTGGCGGTGGCCATGCTGACAATTTGTCAGCCACCCATTTAGCCAAGTTAGGGCCATAAGCTGAGCAGAACAACGACCCCTTTTCGCCATGGAATTGTTTGCAAATGTGCTGTGAAAATTTGTCGCGCGCTGCATTAAACTCGTGTGCAGGGCCCGAAACGCAATGCTGGCAGCGGCAACAGTAACAACAATAATAAAATGGCCCTATAAACTATCTGGTGGCAAAGACAAACAAGGCTGGGTGAGAATAATGTGGCGGCAGATTTAGATTTAGATATTTATACCAGCAGAAAGTGGGGAAAAAAGGTTTTGTTTGTAGCTAATATAACTAGAACTGATGGGGATCAACTTTTGAAAGATATCACTGAGCAAGGATGTACATGTATACATGTATGCATAAATGTGTAAATATATATTTAATAATAAATTGAAATTATCGTACAGGTTGGATATATAGAGATTTTTATATCATTAAAAATATAAATTTAAAAATGTAACATTATCGTACAGTTTGAAAATATCGAGACTTTACGTATCATTCAGTTTAATTTTTTCGATTTCAAAAATGTAATATTAAAATACGGTATTTTCGAAATACTTCGGATAAAGATAAGAAAGATGAATATCGTATTAATAAATCTTGTAAGGTTTTACAAAATCGAAAAATTCCCATCTGAAAAATCGACAAATATATCGAACTGCATATTGTATTTAATTCGTGTAAACTTTGTTACGAATACCAATTAATAAATGTGAAAATATTTGAAATCAACTGAATTGATCATTAAAATATCGATATTATCGAAAAATATCTACAAATTTTTAATTATATTTAAAATTTACCAATTGCAGATGAAATGTCCTTAAAATTACGATTCTTATGCCTTCCTTAAATAATTTCCATCACTTATAAATATTAAATAAAATATCGATGTATAGGACATTCATCGCAGCGATAAAATATTAATTTATATATCGGAATTTGTATCAAACATCGATATATATTAATTATATATGATATTTTCTGATATAATTTCTCTTGAATCTAGGATATGTATGTAATCTAGGATATCTATGTAATTTTATGGATTTTCCTTGTAGTTTTTCTTGTTCGTTCCATGATCTTAAAGAACCCTTTCTGTAATTCTTTCTTCTAGCAAAATTTTGAATATATTTTTTTGTTTTTGCTTCTATAATATACAGTTTATCCAACAATATTTAGATTTTTCCTGTACAAAATCTTATTTAATTTTTTCGAATATGCATAACTACATTTTGTGCCTTTTTCTGATGTGCAAATATTTGTCATCAAGTTACGAAATGTCTTCAAAATGATATGCATATTTCTCTCTCCCGTCTAACCCCTTTATCATCCCCTTTGAAACGGGCTTTCCCCGGCGAAAGAAGCTGTGCAAAGGGCAAAGAGCGTTGGAGCAATGAAATGAATTTGCACGCGCTCATAAATATTTTACATATGCATATTGGCCAGCTAGGAGAGCCGTAACTCCGACGACGACGACGACGACGATTCCGACTCAAACTCTGGACGTGAAGATGTTAGCTGCTCCGGCTATGCTACGTGAAATGAATAGATGTACATATACATATACATGTACACAACGAGGCTGCAAAATTATTGTGACATAAAGTGCTTTGACAGCGACACCACCAGTCCTCCTAGGAGCTCCATCTCCATCTCCAGCTTCAGCTCCATCTCCAGCTCCATCTCCAGCTTCAGCTCCATCTCCATCTCCATCTCCATCTCCATCTCCAGCTCTAGCTTCATCACCAGTTCCAGCTCCATCTCCATCTCCAGCTCCACATCCACATCCACATCCACATCCTGGAGCAGTGGCAGGAGCTGACATTTAAGCTCGATGTCGCTGCTGTGTCTGACATTCATGGGCTACATATTTCATGGCATACTTCTTGGAGGGGCGTGCCGGCATTGGAAATTCAAATGCTGCGCCGTGTGATTAGGCGTCGGGCATCGCATGCACATGACATATTTAAGTGGGTTATGAGCCTCCGCCAGGCAGTGTGAACATTTTTGCTCATTAAGCAGCTGGGAAATGGATACGGGGGAAATGGAAAATGGTGAATGGAGAATGGAAAATGGCTAGGCAAAGCCCCGTAAGTCCTCGACAAATGCAGCACGCAGCACGCATAGACACAAGCAATTACTGTCTCTGCGTAAGCGTCTTAGCCGGCATATGGCATATTGGCGAGAGCAATCTTGGCATATATGCATATGAGCCAAATGCAAATTTATCCGCCTTCACACGCACAGAAAGCCAGCCAGCTCCTCGGTATAAATTTAAAGCAATTTATGACCTTTATTGCCTGTGTTTTTGTGCCACTCTGCCAGCCAAAGTGTAAAACTAATTACAATCTGGCCAATTCATTAAATTAGTACTAGGCCAGTCCCAGCGGAGACACAGCTCTCGCTGCTTAAATTGACGTCTCAATTTAATTAGGAAATGTAAGTGGAAATTTCGAGGCTCAACCGACATCAACTATCAAAAGCCAATCAAAGAGCGCTCAGTAATTTATTCATTCGGAAGACGTTTAATGGGCCCGAAATCTCTCTCCGTCGAAACCGGGTTCTTGGCTTTAATTATACGGCTGCATTTGGCGATTAATCACGCTGCATAACTCAGGACGGAGTGATTTAAATAATTGCTGAGAGCAACAAGACGTGTTTTTCCTATCCGATTTCCACCAGCTAATGAGATCAACATCCATTCCAGCTTACGCAAATCACTTAAGGCAGAGCCGGAGCCGGAGTCGGAGCCGGAGACAACTGTCAGGCACTTGGCTCTGGCTTTTCCACCGACTTTCTTTCGATTTTCTTGCCTTGCCCAGGACACTTGTCGCCTGACGGCTGACGGCTTAATTTTTTTCGTTATTTCTTTCACTTTGCCTTATCCAAAAGCAATTATTTTCCATTCAACGTAATAATGATGCCGACGCAACGATAACACAGCGGCGGGGATCCTGCGAGGGGTGGAAGGGAATTAAATTATGCGCTGGGCATCTTTTCTTTTTTTTTTTGTGTTGCTCGGTTGGTTGGTGTCCGAGGACGAAGCCGCAGGCGCTTACAACACTTACAGCGAACGGTGACCGACTGGGGACAGTGAGCTTCCACTGTCGCCGAAAAAAAAAACCAAGAAAAACAAAAATAAGTAAATGAAAATAAACAGGAAAATGTGTACCATAAAAAGAGGAGGCGACGAAAAAATCATACAACAATAAGTGCCGCCGTTGGCGGCATCGTCGAGGTTTGTTAAGCGCAGCCATAAACCGGCTCAGTGCACTTGATCGACGTGGCAAATGGCTCTGGCTCTGGCTTTGGCTTGGGCTGTGCTCCTGGTCGGGACTTCCCCGATCCCGCCCTAGCTGGAGTGTACGCCTCGCTGGCTTTGTATGCGTTTATCAAAACCCTGTGTCCCATACATAATGTGTTCTATATGCCCCTCGCTCCGCTCTCCGCTCCTGTATTACCCGATTCGTCTGCTCTTCACGCCATTTCTATGGCCTGCACATTATAACAAATTTCTCGCTTGCATAAGCAACACACAGGCACACACTCGACATGCATGTCCCGGTGAGGGTGTGGGGTGTGGTGTGTGCGGGGTGTTAGATGGGTGTGGGTGTGTATTGTGTGCCGACTAGATGTGCGTGCATATCTGTAGGAGGTGTAAGCGTGAGCCTTATTATTTTAATAATGCATTATTCATGTTAGAATTGAAAATATTTCGAATAAAGGTAATAAACGTAAAATATTTCAAATATTCTATCGTGGGAATTAAAATCACTTGAAAATATGTCGAAAAGTATGCTCTTATAAAACTTACTCATACAAAACAAGCAAAACTTACTCATACAAGAGTTTTCTGAAATTTTGGATAATTTGTAGTAATTTCCCAAAAATTTCCAAGCAAAAGTTTCTTATTTGTTATTTATAGCACAGTAGCGATTTAGACTTTAAGAAAATATTTTGATTAGGAAAAACCTAAATAGAAAATATTACTATGTATGAAAACTACTAGAAGACCTTCAATTAATCTTGATTCAACGAAATTGTTTCAATTCAATAATAAATTAACTCACTTTTTTCAAAGATTTGTATTAATTAATTAATTAATAGACGTTCTGTTATCTTGATTATGGCAACTTAATCTTAATCTTATTAATCACTTTAAATCATACCGAAAATATGCATTGATATAACCCATGCAAACATGCGACAAAAAAAAATATTGCATACTTTTCAACACTTTTTTAAAAGTTTTCAAAGTGAAGTTTTCGTTCAAGTCGCTATTTATCTTAAAGCATTTATATAGACTTAAAGAAATAATTTAAAATAACCTTAAAAAAGTCTCTAGTGAATCATAAAGAACTATTCCTATTCCATTTCCATTCAATTAATTTAAAAGCATATTTTTTTAATAGCCTTGTTGGCAATCTGAATAACCCTAATCTCTAGATATCTTTTAGATTTTTTTCTTTTCGGGTCAACTTAATTTATTTGATTTGATGACATTCGCACTCGCTCCATTTTTATTTTGTATTACAAGCTTCGAATCTGTCATCCAGCTGGGGCTTATCACGCACCCATCTCTAATGGGATTGTTATGTAAAGCAAACAAAAAGCTGCTGCTGCTGCTAGGCTAGCCTGACGCCATATCAGTGCATAACAAATGGCCGAAACACACACATTGTTACCAGTCACACCCCCACATACACACACATGCTCGGTGGGGGGAAGCTTGATGGCGGCAGTCCATAAAAATGGAACGGAACTGCAAGTAAATTAACAGGCAGGACGGACGCCTGGCACGAAGATGAAGTCGGCCAAGTCAGCAACCAAAGGCGGTATCCTGTATATTTGAATATGTGTGTGTCTAGAGTATGTGTGTGTGTGTGTGTGTGAGGATGTGACTTACATAAGCAACATATTCCTTTGCCCCCTTCTCGAGCGCTACCCATTTCGCATGCCGGCTACTTAAGTTACACAATGACATTTTTCAATGTGTCAGAATTTTATTGTTGCAACTTGGGGCATTGTTGTTGACAACTGACATCTTTCTTTCTGCAGCTGTCAGTTGGCTGCCTTTGTTGCCTCCTGGCTGCTGATACCGTGGAAGCTGTTGCCACTGTTTCAACTGTGCTGCTCCGGCTGCCTTTGCCGCTCCTGTTCCTATTCCTGTCTCTGTAGTCGTTTCTGTTTCTGTTGCCGCTTCTGTTTTGTCTTGGCTGGAAATGTTGACAACTGTTTTGCCACTTTTGCCGTAATTGAAAAAATGTATTCAAATATGGTGCTCTGCCCGGTCTTCGAGTTCTCTGAAAAGTAAATATATACGAAATGGCTGGAAACACGATCTGCAAGCGAAACGTTGAATGCTCAGCAAAATAATAAGATGGAATCTAAGGGAAATAGTAGGTGGAAAGCTCAACATAGGTTAGTTTGGGTTAGCAGGACAAGCTGTGTCCTGTTAGGACACGAACTGCGGTTAGGGATGGAAAATAATATCGATATATCAATACTGTATCGATTTTAGAAGCAAAGACATAAATCGGGATTCGGTTTGATATATCGGAATGTGCCAAGAAGAGATCTCGGTTTCTACTAGAAAAATTAAAACAAAAACATACAAAAAAAATTTAATAACATTTATTTTGCTATTATTTCGATATTTCATAAACGATATATCAAACTTTGCATTGTCATTGATATGATATTAAATGTGCCCGTCATGAATTTGTAGGGTTGAGCTTAATAACTGGAATATCTTTAAATTGTCGAACTATTTTTCAATTAAAATATTCATAAACGTATTTAAGTAATACAAAATAACTAAGCTTTCATTTCAAAACTTTTACAATAAATTCCTTCTCTTTATGTATCTCAATATTATATCCATAAATTCAATTATATACTTTAAAGATACGTCCCATTTAGCACTCAATATTAAATCCTTAGGTCCTTGACTCATACTCCAGTAATACATTTCTCCATAAATTCAATTAAATACTTTAAAGAGACTTCCCATTTAGCACTTTAATTTCTCGAATTTCTTGTTCATTTATTTATATTTATACAACTAAACTTATCAAATGCCTTCTTGGAATTTTTCGCTCCAATTCAATCAATTTTAAGCAAACAAATCGGACACATTTATTGTATTTCGTATTCGGCATCCTTCGGTAGCTTTGTAATTTGCTAAAAATGTCCGTAAACGTTTGCGGTTTGTAGTAGATGGCCGAAAAGGGGTCGTTAATGGATTAAGCCAAGCTGTACAATGAATAAATTGTCAGATTGCGGGACAGGCAGGACAGCAGCCACAAGACCGTTCCTTTGGTGGACGATGGTGAAGACCTCCAAAGGGAAAGTTCCAGCGAAAAGGAACTTACAACTCAATACTTTTGCACTCTTGACATTTTCCCTTTTTGGCCCGCTCTTAAACTGTTGCAAATGCCAACTGTCAACTTTTTGTGCGTGGTTTTTGTTTCGCAACTCGACACCGCAACAAGGGATGAACAAGCCCAAGTCCAAGTCGAGCTGAGAATTTCCCAGTTCCCAGTTAGTGGCCAATTCGAGACGGCTTTAAGCTCTGCGTGGGCCTTAAATGCCGGCCACTCTAATATCCAATTTTGCAAATCAGCGTGCAAATTACCCGAGCAGAGGCAAATTTGTTGCTGCCCCCTCTCCGGGCATTCGGTCCATGTAGTTGGCAACTGTATTAAGTTCATTTTTCATCTGGCTCTCGTGCATTAAGCAGGCAAAGTGACTTGCTCCCGGTTCCAGACCACACCACACCACACACAGAACTCACACACATGCCGAGTTACTTTTTCACTTAGGGTCTTTGTGTGTGCCGCCGCCGCCGCTGCTGCCTTTTGGCATGCAAATAAAACGGGCCAGCCAGCCAGTCAGCCAGCAAGGAGGAAGCCCAAGCCGAAGCCGAGGCCAAAGCCAAAGCCAAAGCGAAACCGAGACCAAAAACCAAGCCAAGTTAAGCCCAACACGTTAGAGAACACAGCGCGCACAATTTGCTAGTGTCCCTCCTTCTGGCTCCTCCTCGAATTTTCCTCTTCCTTCGCCACTGCCCTGCCATTGGAACAATAAGAAAAATGTTCAAGTGCCAGAATGTGTGCAAAGAACTCAAGTTTGCCACACACATCCACACAAAGGGACCAAGAAAACCAGCTCCCAGCTCGAACTTGGAAAGCGAGTCCGGTTCCCAAGTCCGTTTGCATCTTCAGCCAACTGACACTGCTGAAAAATGTTTTATTCAATATTATTTATTGGGTTTTCTCTAATCTGAAATTAGTTAAATTTCGAAATTTACCTTTTATGCTGATGAGGATGCCTGGCTACATTTGAAACATCTGAAAAGGGGCAATAGCATGTACAAATTATTTTTCATTATACTATATGAGTGTCTTCATAATATTAATACTTTTACAGGCCTTAAAAGGATATGTTTTAAATATCATTTTATTATATGGATTTCTGATTAAAATTAATACTTTTACAGGAACCTTAAATTACGTATATTAGATGTACTTTAATAATATGTGATTCTAAAAAAAATAATGGCTTCTTCTTCAGTCCCAGTCTACACCAGCTTAATATCGTAAATATTTTACTTTAAAATTACTAAAAATTTTCCTTGTAACTATACGATATTGAAATATATATTTTTCCAACATTTTCCGCTCAGTGTCCGGCATTGTTTCGGTGCATTTTCGTCCGTTTTGCCGCTTGCAGATAATTTGAATTTTTTCCATTTGTTTGGTTTGGAGCTGTTCCTTCTGCTGCTCCTGCTGCTGTTCCTGCTGCTGCTCCTGCTGCTGCTCCTTCTGTTGCTCCTTCTGCTGCTGTTCCTGCTACTGCTCCTTCTGCTCCTGCTGCTGCTGCTCCTCCGTTCGTCGACTCATTCCAGGGAATGCCCATGCCCTGTCCCATTTGCTGGTGGCAGGTCAGTTCAGTGGCATGCCCCGCTCCAACTTCGGCACCAACTCCGACTCTGGCTGTTTTAAGAACTGTAAATTGCTTTAGTTGGCGCACATTTTCATCGCGCTCTGTGGGCTCTGTGTATTTATGGATGCGCGGATGGTAATACTCGTTCTCCAGTGTTTTCGGGTTTTGTTCCCCCGTGCCAGTTATACGAGAAACTTATAGCGAGTGCTTATCTTATGCAATGGAATGGCAGCCGGCAGGACTTGCCAGGACATTTCCCCGCCTTGGTTCCTCGTTTTATTTGCCCACAGTTGCACTTCTTCGCTGTGGCATTTCGTTCGGCACTCGAAGAATGTTTTTCGTGTAAATGCAATGCTGGAAATGCTGGCACTCTGGAGCTGAAAATTAATTTTCAGCCCAATAAATATTCTATTTGAATTCCCAAAAATGCATAAATTGCCTGGCAAGCTATTGTGTAAATTGCTAAAACAGCAAACAGTTATTGCTGTTTGCTTAAAAATAAAGTTGATTAAAAGTAGCTAAGGATGTCAGGAAATAATTTAAGAAGGGCTTTAATAGTTTTGTAGAACTTAAATTGATCAAGTTGATTAACAGCATAGAAGAAAATACTGCGATACTCAAATTTATATCAGTATCCTGCTATGATCAGTACTCTGCTTTGTAGATAATGTTATGCTTAAAATACATCCTTTTAGTCTTCACATTTCCGTTTCCGGCTGAATTAATAGCCTACTTTTCGGCACTAATGGCCACGCACTCGAGCACGATAGCTGCAGGTCCTGCCATGCATGGCCGTTTACGCTGCCTGACAGCTAATGCACTTAAAACTTCACAAATGTCTTGTCAATGTTTGAATATGGCACCAGTAGCAGCAGCAGCAGCAACACCAGCAACAGCAACAGCAACAGCAGCAGCAGCAGCAGCAAGTGCAAGTGTGCAAGTGCAACACCCCAGCAGCGACAGCGACTGGCGACTTGAGTGCAAAATTCAATTAACTTGCTTAAGCACGGACACATGCAAACCCACATATGCATGTGTGTGGGGTGAGCTATCAATTTCATGTCCAATCAACCTGGCAGACAGCAGCAAGGAGCAAGGAGCAGGGAGAGCAGGATCTAGGGTAGCCACATCATCTGCCGGGAGCCAGGTGCCGGTGCCATGGCCCAAAACCCCGAGCCACTTAAGCAGATGTCAGCTTGATTTTTGCATATGCGACAGCCCAGGGAGCTCTATATACATATCCAGATATATATATATATATTATATAGTTTCGTCTCCCGATTGAAAAACCTTGGCGTGATTTCATATTTTCCCAGGCAAAAAGGGATCCCGAGCAGCTGCGGCTTGGCTCCTGGACATCCTGCCCAGTCAGCTAATTGTTTTGCGGTTCATTGTTTAATTATTATGTGTGTGCATGGACTGCCAAGTGTGTATGTGTGTGTACTACACAGAAATTAAATAAAGACAGCAAAGTGATTGATTAAATTCAAGAATTCCAGATGAAATTTATGGTAACTGAATTTACAGCAAAGGGCCAGGCCTCAGTTCAAATGATTGTAATTTAAATCATGATAAAGTGACTTCCAAGAACGCAAATTGCTCATTTATAATACATGCGTGACTACCAAATCAGATAAGTATTTGCCCACACAGGAAACTCGTTATTATAATGAGTATTTTAAGGAATTTTAGCAAAGACTCGGTAATTAAAAAGCAATAATTAAGTGTTTGTTAGAGAAAACAAAGCAAGAAAGCTTAACTTTGTCGGAGTTTACTCGTTCTAGCTTCTTTGCATCTCGTTGTTCTCATATTTGTCGTCTTTGCCATTTGTCTTTTACTTTATCATCCTTACACATCGTCCTGATCGTCTTTTGCTCATAATTCTCTTGCTCAAGGTCTTCTTATTTATCGCTTTCTCACTCGTCGCTGGCACGCTCTCGATTGTTTTACTCTTGTCACTTTTGTTAGTTGTTTTATTCGTTTTGATCATCATGTGCTCATAATTCTCTCTCTCAATGTTTTCTTACTCGTCCTCCTGATTGTCGATCACTCATAATTCTCTCGCTCAACGTTTTCTCGTTCGTCGCTTGCAGGCTCTCGATTGATTTAATCTCGTCAATAAGACAAGTCCTTTCGCTTTCATTCTCGTTATTGTCTTCCTTACTCTCAATCTCGTTGTTTATGAGGTTGAATACTCGTCTTGAACTTAAATCTCTCTTGTTACTCGCTGTCCAGGGTATTCTTGATGAGCTGTTACCTTGAGGCAAACACGTCCGAAATTATATGCTAACCATTGCACAATCTCCATCTCCCCCAATCGTTATGTTCTCAGTGCATCCACTAAGTGGCATGTGCACTACACTGTATATATGCAGATAGCTGTGCCAGATAGTGTGCGTGGTGTTTGTGGCCAGATGGCTCTTGTTGGGGCCCTGGCCGAACTCTAATTAAAGCGCTTTGCATAATAAATCAGGCGTGGCTCGGCGGCGACTACAACTGTGGCCTCGCCTGTGGTCGCAGCTGGGCGGTGTTGTAACGCCGTCGTGTCACTGCCAAATGGCCTGTCAAATAAGACGGCATTTTGTCCAAATGTTGCCATTTGCCCGGCACACGAACAACTGGTACGGCAAACAACTTTGACATTTTATGATATGACCACACGGCCACCGATATTCCCCAATACCCACGACCCAGGACCCACTACTCACCCCACCCACCAGCTGCTCTGCACCCTTCCATTGCATACCATTCAGAGCCACCCCAAATCCGTCCTTTGGCTGTCAATTACATCAAAATTGTGAATTTCTCTCGTTATGCATTTGACATTTTCAACTCAATATAAATCGGAAATAGCTCACCAACACTCGCAGGCTGTAGTATGTATGTATATATAGGGGATATGTACACAATATACAATTGAATCTGTCAAACAACGAGCTGTACACCTTTCGCATGCCATAAATAAATAATCAATGGATTTGTGCCCATTTCGCCCCGTAGCAACCTCGCCGGCTTTCCGCCTCGCAACATGCGACGTATACGTAATATGCTCAGCAATTTGTTTGCCTTTCAAAGGATAATTTCACTTTGTTCTGATTTATACAACGAAATGAAAGCGAATGGAAAGAAGAATGCCAATTGGCATGCTAAGGATCCCATCGAATTAAATTGAATCGAATGGAAAGTGCCCGATAAGCCGTGAGAAGCCTTTTGGGGCCGATGCAAATGTCTATTAAATGAATCGAATATTTCGGAGCTTAACAAGCATTCATCACACATTACAGGCGACTCCCGAGTCATGTATAATTCACCTTGAGATGGGATTGGAATCCATTCGGGAGCTCATTCGAGTTATTTCGCCAAGAGGCCAACAACTGAGCCGAACAGCCAGCAAAAGCCATTCAAGTTTGCGACACAAACTTTTGTGCAACTTCTTCTGGCTGCTGCTGCTGCTGCTGATGCTCTGGGAAAATAGAAAAATCAACACCGAAAATAAAAATCTTAAGTAAATATGAAAATGCCATGAAATCCCCCTGCGCATAAATTGGCAAATGAAAACTAGAAAACGGATAGGAAAAGCAAAGGAAAGTAAAAATGGAATAGAAACGAAGTATAACAAAATAGAAAATGCAGCAGAGTCGCGGAAAACTTTATCCTAAATGCAATTATTGAAATGTTTTCCTAGAGCTTTCCATTTGAAATAATTTAAAGCAAGAGAGCAAATTATTTATATTGTGATTTAAATTCAATTTATGCTACTGCTTCAATCAATTAAATTACGTTTACTGTAGTTTTCCTTAACTGGTTAAATATTTTCCAGCTTAAGTTGTTATGTTAATCACCATTTCTTTATCCCGTTGCGGGACACATTCCATTCCTAGTAGCTTTCGGATTGGCTTCCATTTATTTTTGCTCCTTGCAGTTCTGGTTTTCCCAGCTTTTCCTTGGCCTTTTTTTCCACCTCGACCAACGGGCAAAGCAAACGAACCAAAAACGCAAACTGCCAAAGGAGAAAGACGAACACAAACTCGTGTTAACTACACATTTGGGTATTTGTGTATTAACACTTTGTGCTGGGGAGCCCGGGATCCAGGATTCAGGATTCAGAGTTCAGGATCCAGGGCAGGATCAGGGGCCGGTTTAACGCAAACAGACAGTGGCTAGATGGCTATTGGACTGATGTTTTAGGGGTTCAGGGGCTAAAGTTTAATTGGCTAGTTTAATTGTCAGTGGGAAGGGGTAGTACACAGACACACACACATCCTACTCATACACACCCAGTACACACTCACTCACACACAGTCCAATAAAAACAACAAAGAAATTTAATCAAGCGACGAACAATTGCAAGGGAACATAAATAAAAAGTGCAAACGTTTATTGAGTTTAACGAGCGCTGTCTGCAGTTGGTCTCCTCCTGAATGTCCTCTATTTGCGCCTGTATTCTCCGGTCCCCGTGTGTGTGTGTGGACAGGACATGAAAGTACTTTTAGCGTTCGGGATTGGGAAATGGGAAATGGGAAATGGCAACGGGAGCAGCTTAATTTAAATGTCACCTGCACTAAACAAATACGCAAAACGGAAGGACGAGGCGCGGTTGGGGATGGGAACAGGGAGTTCGGGTGGGTGTGGCAGCAGGAGTGGCAGTAGGGTGTCCTGGACAAACAGAGTATGATATTGTTAGTGACACTCTTTCAGCATTAAGTGTGTACATGACAAACACAGGCGGGTCGGGTCTACAAACAGCATTGCATATGGCCCTGCACCCTGTCTCCACCCACCCAGATGCAGCCAAGCGAGCAGATAAACAAGCTCACAGATACATTGGGGCCAGGATACGCTGATTGATATGATACGCAGTGGATATATATGCTCCCAAGACCCCTGAGGTCCAACCTCTTCGGTCTCCAGCTTGGGGCTTTCATTTTAAGCAGAAATCATTTTGTTTCGAAACTGAAAATCAAAAGAACAAATCACAAAGTAATTATAAAGCAGTAATCCAAAACCCATCACTGTAATCCATCCATTTTCTACGTCTCCTGCAGCTGCTTAAATATTTGGATGAAATGAAATTAAAATAAACAAAGTCCTTTCTCCTTCGCCTCCATCATCATTATCGCAGCCAGAAATCATAATGATGCCAATAAAAATAAATAATTGACAAGTCGGCAAACTGCGTGGCTCTGACACTGGCCATTTGGCTAAGCAGTACCGTCAAAGTGGTTACCAGTGGGTGGTATTTTTGCAAGTGGGTTTAGCTATATATCCATTATACATTTATATATACATATATATAGCGCCCTGATGATGTCCTGCTCTTGGTCCTGCCCTGCGTGTGGGTAATGGGCCGCGCCTCGCGTCCCATATCATTATGCATCATTAAGTTGATGGTGTCCCCAGCATCGAGACACTTCGATTTTATGGATGTAGCATATGGATGGCCATGGGGGTCCCTGCTTCGGCCCCAACTCCAGCTCTCCGCCTTTGCTATTAACCACATATTACTCATCGAACAATGTTTTTGTGGCCCTTCTCTGTGGATGGCCCCAAGTTCTGTTTGGCCAACGAAACTACAATGAGGCTAATATTTTGATGGGTTTAACTGGGGGAAAAGTAATCAGAGGAAAAAATGTTTGGTCAAATTATGATACTAAATATACTCTTCTACTACTTAAGTATCTAAAAAAGCTAAAAATACTCTCAGCTAAATTTGATCTTTAAAGTTAAACTTAAAATGATAACTTAATAGTTACTAAAATTCTCTTGACTAAAAACCCCTAAAAGGTATTTAAACATAAATTACCAAATAAATGTAACAATTTCTTGGACTTCCTTTAAAGGACATTCTATATATACCTTTGCATACTTCAAGGCACCTTTCTAATTGCTCTTAAATCCCCATTTTCTTGTTAGTTTACAAATACTTGAGTTGCTTCTATAAATAACCCCGTAGGACATTGAAGAAGCTCCTCAACCTGTTAGGTGAAATTATTGGCCATCCTTCGCGATGGCTTACGTAAGTCATCTTACGTCATTGCATTAAGGATTCTCGACTGTACTTCGTTATTTGTTTGCCCTCAACGCGCTTCCCCCCACCGCTCGTGTTTGCTCTTCGCCCCGTTTGTTTGTTTATTTGTTTGCTTGCCATAAGTTACCCATTGGCTGGCATCAACTTTTGGCACATTTGTTTGACAAATTGTTTTGTTTTTTGGCCGACGTCACCCGGCGGTAATCGATATGTGAGCGACCATCCAGGATGTATGTACATATGTACGATGGAACAGTGTATATGGAAAGGAAATGGAAACACACCTCCGAAGGCAGTCAGTCAATAGTTGTCACAGCAACCGTTTTCGTTTTCGTTTTCGTTTTTCTTTTTCGCGAGCTTAGGTTGTCAGCAAAATAAACATAAATATCGGTGGTATATAGCATACAATATACGTGGGTCTGTATCCAAATATACTGGGTATATAAGAGAGAGCAAAGGGAGTGCTTCTGCCATGTACAATTGACTAAAATTTCAATTTCTTTCTCTGGTTTCTTTGCAGGTGAGTTGAGCTCTCTTAGACACCACGACCCGTACGACAACGACGACGACGGGTTGTAAAATCAAAGTACGTACTTCGCCCAACACCTCCACACCACTCCCCCCAAAATAATACAATGGGAAACACAGGAGTGGCTGAGGCCGGAGGGGTAGCTGGGAATCAATAAAGTCGAACGTATCCGCCTGATAGCTGTTTAATGTTTACAATATGTCTTTATCTTCCCTGGCTCCCTACACACACACACCGAGGAGCCGCTCCTTTATCCCATGACTTTGACTTTACCTTGGGGCCACAGCTCCAGCTACAGCTCCAGCTGGAGCTCCAACTGGAGCTCCTTCAATTGACTCGGATCCGGATCCGGATCCCTGCATGCAAAACGCTTCGATAATGGCAAGCGTTATGGCCAGTTGCATCTGCAGCTGTTATGATAGCCAAGGGTGTGAATTCCTAGAGGGTTTGGGTGGCTCTGCTCCCCTCAAGCTTTGGCTTGTGTTGGAGTTTGGGAGTGGCCATGGATTGGGGGGCGGGGAGGAAAGCTTTCGTAATGCCAAACAATTTAGTGCAGTGTCGACGCCCTGGCAGGAAAAGGTAACCTCCATTATCCGATTTGCATTTAGGTGAATGCGCTCAAATGTGCAATTCAATTTGAGCAAACTCCAAGAGAGAACAAACAAGGCAGTACAAGTGGGGCAATGCACTGAAAGAAAAATAGGGGTCATTAGAAGATGGGCCATTAGAAGATGAATATAATTTAAATAATTTTTTAAAGCCAGAAATCAGGGTACAAGGGGGTTATGTATGAAATAGGTATTAAAAAGAGAGATATTTGGAATTAGAACGTAAATTCTTGATTAACATCACCAAACGAGGCGATCTAGTCAAAAAAATACCATTAGGAAATATAGATATATCGATTCTGTATCGAAATTTAATGTTTATGACATTATATGAATCGACGTTAACTGCGATACATATGCACTGAAGCCTTATTGCAGCAATTTTAAAATTCATTTTCAAAAAAGATTTTTGTAAGTTAGGTAAACACAAAAAAATATACGAAATAAAATTGTTTGCTTATCTTATTAGTATTTATCTTTTATCGTAAAATGCGATATTTTTTAATACTTTAAATAACGATAAATCAAAGTTTACGATATGTTCGATATTATTTGAGAGAAATATGGACTTTCCTCTTTATATTCATATTAATGTCAAGTATTTTTGATTTTAGCTTCCTTATTTGATTTTAATGATATTTATATGATATTTAGGATATCTACTATATAAAAAAAACACAATTATGCATTCAAAATCCTGATAAAGAATGGTAACAAATTCTTTTATCTTAACGTTATTTCGAGAGAATACCCAATAAGTATTGAATTCTTTTATCTGAAAGTAATTTCCCAAAATTAGCTCCCCTTTTTTCCCAGTGCCACTTTAGGGGCAAAGCGAGGACATGGGTTCGGCATGCAGTTAACCAGAAAAGCAGAAAAGCGCAGAAAGCAGCTTAGCCCGCTTGTGAACCGGAGGAGACCGCTTGCCGGGGTCGACTTAGCGCATAAAAAATTCAAAGTCAGTGAAACGCAGCTTAAGCTGTTTTTTACACAGGATACAGAGGACACCAAACACACAGCGCACCCACACACTCACACACACAGAGAGAGGGGCGCACAAAATCGGGATAAACACACATGTACAACACACAGCTGTGGCGGATGATGGGGTATTTAAGGCCATCGGGCTTTCCCCGGGAAACGGGGGCGAGGGAAAAGCGAGGAAGCTGCAGCATAAGCAAAGTAGATTAAACACCGCAAAGCAGTAAGCGCCCAATGAGTCGCAGTCGCCAGTGTAAATACCGGCGAAAAGTTTGTTCGCGGCCAAAAGCAAAGCCGACAAAGCGCCCTTAAAAATGTCGAAAAAGCAAAACCAGGTCGCCACTGATGGAATCTCTCGTCCTGCGGCTCCTCCGCAGCCTTTAAATATTTAGCAACTGTTTGTTCGTTCGGTCAGAGTTTCCGACACTGGCAAAGTTATGCGACACATGATATATTCCGGATATTTCTGGGGCCCCTTTGGGACAACGGGGAGCTGTAATAACGTAATTATGTGGCTCACTTGTTGAGAGTTTCGCCCACGAAAGGATGGCCAGAGAACCAGTTGCAGTAATAATGAAATATCACAAACTTTCTAATGAGTTGTGGCAAATATTTGCAGTCAAAAGTGAAACTTTGCCTGAGCGTAGAAACAAATTACTAACAAAAAGAATAGAGAGCAACTATGTTGATGAAATTCTTTCAGCTTTACAGTTTATGCATTTATTAAATGGAAAACTAATTAAAATCAACCAAAAGACAAAGGAGTTTTTAAGTGAAGTTATGTTATAACCATGATATTATTTAATATTTAATGTTTCTTGTTGAGCAATACTTTGAGTGGTAAGCTATCCTTTGTGTGTGAGATTCCTGTGGCTTTTGATTTCTAATTTATTTTACTTTTAAGACACCTTAGAGATGCAGCATATATTGCCCAATTTATTAGGACATTTTAATTGCTGGTATTGATGGCTTAAGTTATGCAAACTCATTTATGCATTTGCCACTGTGTCATCGCACTCGGATTGCATATTAAATATGCATTAACCGCAGTTCACTTTGTGCCTTTCTGGGGGTCTCATTCTCCTATTTGGCTCACCGCACATCCTTCAGATATTCCCTTTCCGTGGCCCCAATTTGTATGCTACACTTTTCGTGGTTCCCCGCTCCCGGCTCCTTCGGTAATGTGTTAAATTTTCACAGTTGAATTTTCTGCGTCTGTGTGCTGGGTAAATTTGAATTTGATTGAAAAGCGTGTGACAAGCGCGGATCCTTGGAGCCGTGGCTCCAGGATACCGATTCAGGTAGCAATACCCACCGCCCACCGCCCACATTTGTCGAAGTTTAGATAACGTTGCGCATCATTTGGCCTGACTGCTTACTTTGCCACGATGCGGTGCGCCTTTGCCTGTCAAATGGGTTTGTATAGATTTCCCCCCACTTTTTTCTCCTTGTGTACCTATATATATATATATGTATATGTATGTCGGGGGTTTTTGTGACAGCTTGTTAGACGCATCCTCGCAGTTGCCGTTGTTGGGAAGAAAAGGAAAAGCAGTGAAAGGAAAGCGGAACAGGAATGGCTTGAAGTGAATGAAGTATTGTGCCACCGACAGCGATGAATGTAAGCGATTTATTTTATGATTTATTGCGTATACTTATTGTATGTGTGCTGTCCAAGGATTCAAGGATTCACTATTCCGCAGACACATTTATCAGGAGTGTGCTGCTACTCCATTGTTAGCACTTGCAAATCGCCCCCGGGCTTGGCATTTTCCTCTTCCTTTTGCAGAGGAAACCCCTTGGACTTGGGTAGCATTTAAAAATCTCAATTCAATCAAGTGTCAAATTAGTGGTGATTCTTAATTTAAGCAGCAGCCTGCCATGTCAGGCTCTGTCGGGGTTTTTTTGTTCTGCCTTTCATAAATAAAACATGCGCCTGCCACTCAATTAGGTAGCCTGTCCAGGTCCCATTTCAGGATTCCGAATCGGACCCAACTTACAAATCAAAAAATGTATAAAACATGCAATTTGTTTGCCAAAAGTCATGCGTAAAGTGCTCCCTTTTCTGCCCCTTTTGTTTTATTTTCCTTTTTTTTGCGACTGGGACTTGAAACTGTTGCCGTAACTGTGCTCCGTGTTAGTGTTATTTTTACTGCCTCTGCACCTAAGCCCTGGGAATCCTGGTGAATCCTGGCAAAAAGTTTGGCCAAATGAAGTGGCAAAAGTCCCCTCCGTCTGGGAGGTGTTTTAGGCCAAAGTGAAACCGGATCAGAGTTAGCCGCATTTTGTCTTGCTTTGACTCACTCAACCTGGGTGTGATGTTATTTCGATATGGTATCCATCACAACCTCCTTGAGTGAGCGATAGCAGGACAGAGTATCCACGAATCTAACTCGCAACGAATGGATTAATTGGAGAACTTTCAAAGGGAAATCAGTAAGAGTCCTTATTTAGTGATTTTAGATTTAAAACGAGTTATTTTTAGGTTTATTTTTTGTTTAATTAAAAGGTATATGTATCTAGAAAATTTTTAAACAGGTTAGTGGAAGTGGAATTAATTTCCTATTAAATGTGTGATATTTAATTACTGATTCCAGTAGCTGGTTTTTATATATCGTACTAAAAATTAACTCATTTAATTAATTAAAGAAACCCAACAATCTATGCTCAAGGTTTTAAACTTATTTCAAAAATAAGCAAATCGTTTTTAAACAGGTTAAAGTAAAGTTAATTACTTATTGAATGTGTGTAATTTAATTACCGATTCCAGTAGCTGTTTTTTTTTATTTCCTATAAACAAGTAACTCAAATTAATTTAAGAAACACAACAATTTGTATTCGTGGTCTTAAACTAATTTCAATAATAAGCATTGAAATGCCGGCAGCTCATGTCAATTTAATAATGCTTAATGGCAAGAATCATTTTCGGTAATAAATTCATAAGCGCATATGGCATTCGCCGGGGAACGCCCTGCTATTTGATATTGGCCGCCCCAGGAACTCCGGCTATTGCTGCTCCTTGCTGCTCCTTCCCCTCCTTCCGATTCCTTCGTTCCTGGTTCCCTGGGGCAGGCAGCCAAGGGTACTACTGATGATGGCTCGGCATGGCATGGCATGGATGGCATTCTTGGGGCAGCTTCTTGTGGCAAATATTTACCTTTTGGGGGCATGCGGCATCCCGCATGTGTCGCTCTTCCTCTCTCTATGAGAAAATAACATTTGCAATTTTAAACACTTGAGACTTGAGTCGGTGGCTGTGGAATATGTCGCAAGCTCTGTCAATTTCCCACATCTCTCCTGGCTAATGGCAAATTTTCATTTATTACTCTCGTACTTTTTTCGTTATTACTCTTGTGGCTAAATTGCGATTATTTATTAATTAAATTTGTTATGACAACACACACACACACACACACGCAAGATGCAAAGTCATTTGTTTTTCCCCCCCTGTCCTTGTTGGTTTTTGTGGCTTTTCGGCCAAAAGGCAGGACGATGGCCACTATATACCGTAAAATCCTGCCGGACAGTCTGTGCTGCTATTATTTTAAGACTTTAGCCAGGGGTTTGTCCTGCTTTTAAGCTATTTTATTGAGTTTTCCACTTCGTCCTGCGTCCTGCATCCTGCGTCAAACCCTTTTTTAACCCGAAACACACACGCACACAAGGGCTTACATTTTTAATGTTGAGCAGACGGTTAAGCGTAATTATGTTTGTCGATGGGCCGCCGGGAGGCTTATGATGGGAGCGGGCTGGCTTTTCGGTTCAGATTCTCGTTCGACCCGAACAGGTGAGCAGGTGAGACGTGTGTTAAGGCAAAAGTGTGCGACCCACGAAATCTGAGCTCACTTTGAGCGGAAAACACTTATCCTTTAAGGCCACAGGAATTCTTTAGGGTCACACGGGAAAAAAATAGACGCTGTGTTTTAAAGGGAAGGGAAAGTAAAAAAAAAACAGAGGGACTTATAAAAAATAGCATAAAGTTCAAAAAACCTAATTTTTAAAAATACGGTAAATATTAAATATTACATAAAAATGTAGAGCACTTAACTCTGTTTTTTTCTTTTTCCTATAATATTTATCGTACTAAATAAAAAAATCAATAAATCGTACATAGATCGCAACATTAAATATAGATCTATATAAAAAAAACTAGTACACTCAGTAGGACATCATTTAAATAAAATGGCTGGGAAAGTCTTAAATTATTAAAATTTTAACATTTTCTAAAAATTGTGTAGTTTTATCTCTCAATATTTTATTGCTTATAAATTAGGATTGATCAAAGAGCGAAATGTATACTACTTTTGGCAATCACAGAATTTTTGAGCTTCTTATGCCCTCAAGAAAAGGTAAAATATCGCATTCTTTGAATCGATATTTATCAATATTTTTATGAGATAATTTCTTGGACAAATCAAAGCTTAAAATTATTCAAAACTTAGTCAAAAAAGCAATAATTTTAATTCGGAAAGTTGTTCCGTGTTCGGTTTAAAAGTCTGCATATACAATTTTTAATATCTTTAAATAAAATGTTTGTCAAATTTTGAACATTTTTATGGTGTAATCCCTTATAAATTTTTAAAAATTCTAATAACATTTTTTTTCTGCAAATATAGGCTAGTACTACTCGCCTGTAAATGCTGATCAAGAAAATATATGATTATAGAGTCAGAAATTACTTTTTCACTGATTGGCAAGCTTTTTACTAAAATTATAATACCCTTTAGGGTATAATAAGGACCTAATTATATTATAAGATTAGCACTAAATTATTACTCAAAATAAAGTTTAAATAGATTTTCTGCCCAGTGCAAGATGTAGTTTAAATTGCGATAAACTGGGCCTCTGGACGGGCATTAAATGAACTCCGATCCAGTGGCTCTCCCAGGTCTTTGGCTGTAATATCCAGAGTAAACAAACTTGAGCCTGACATTTATGAGACAGTTTGCTATCGCACTTTTCACAGTGGGAAAACCAAGGGGAAACTCTCTAGCAAAGTGTCGAGCTCCGTCCAGCTGAGCCCCCTTGATATTTATGAAAACGCTGGCAAACACACGACTTATGTTATTGACTCAAAATCTACTCGCTCCATGCATTAGATACTTTATGGCCAGGGCTTATAGCATATACAGGACGTATATAGAGACGGGGATGGATGCGAGTGTTTCGGCTGGGGCAAAGTTTTCCCTGCGACGACAAGGAAAAATTGCCGAATGAGAACATTTTTTACTCTGCGACGGTTTTAATTTGTGCGAAATTAAGCAAAAAATAAACTCATTTTGTTAGCTGCACCAGCAGCAGCACAAACATGGCCAAACTTTTTCGATAGCTGTCTGACAACAAAAGGAGAAATCTAACAAAAAAAAAAAAAGATCCAGCGAAAATGCCGCGCTTGCTGGGAAAACTTTCGGCGGAAGTTGATGGCAGGAAAACTCGAGTAAAATGTGCACGAAATTGTCTCTCTCTCCCTCTGTATGCGCGGAAGAAAAATCTATGCGATTGAGGAGAAATTGCAAAATTCAAAGCCACTTCACTTCGCTGGGTGTCCCCGCGTCTGAGCCTCCGGCGATTTCCATTACGACGGCATCTTCATTCCGGCCATGCCCCGCCACCTGACCAGCCTCCAGCTCCAAAGACGGCTCCTTAGCCTGCTCCTTAGCCTGCTTTATAGCTTGTCCCTTGGCCTGCTCCTTAGCCTGCTCCTTAGCCTGCTCCTGCCTACTCCTCTACCTTCAATTCTGGCCCTGACTTGGTGACAACTCCGCCGAAGGAGCACTGAGCATGCAAAGCTCCCCGCCAGAACTGCCGTCGGTGATTTAGTTGTTGGCCTGCGGACAAACATTTCATGGCTCGATGTGCTCAATTCAATCAATTGCCATTGACAGAGACAGCGCAGACCGGCGGGTATCAGGTCGAGGATAACAGGTAAACGAGATGTCCCATCCTGGTGCAATTTTAATCAAAAATTCGCATGTGGGTGCCTTCTGATAGATTGCGGCCTTACCTGCCCGACTCTGGCTGTCACAGGTTGGCGTAATGGGCGACATGCCACCAAATGTGAATTGAAAATGAACCAAAACTGGCAGCAAGGAGCTCTAGATTTCTGCAAGAGATGTATAGAAGGGATTCTATGAAAAAGAAAGCAATGAATTATACATTTAATCAAAGTATCAAATTAATTTAAACAAATTTTGTTTAAGGAAGTTACAATAATTTTTCTGAAGATTTTAACTTGATATGTTTCATTCTTTACCGAACCTGATTTATGTATCTTTTGGTATATTAATCTTTCATCTTCTGTCTCCCTAATTCCCTTGTTGATTACCTCTTAATCAAAGAAGTCTTCCTGTTCGTGCAACTGTGTAAGATTTCCGGGTCAAAAATAATATTCTAGACGTATGAAAGCATTTTTTCCTGAAAGGATACAGGCCACGGCAAAACCAAAAACTGGCCATAACAATGGTCTCGACTGCCGGCAACTTGGCCAAATGATTCCCCTTTGTTATTCACAGGCCATATATAGGAGGGTTCTCTATGGAGCTCCATCCATTTGGCTAATTGTTCAGTTTGTTTTACGTGTAAGGCAACAAATTGGCCGAAGCACACGTTTCCCCAGACAGCCCAGGGTTCCCATTCCCGTTCCCATTTCCATTCCCGTGCCCATTTCCTTTCCCTTACCCGAAGTGCACGTTCCGCTTTTCCGTGCTCCTCCTCCGCCTGCCGAAAAGTGGAGAGGCGGAGTACTACTGCCTGTCGGGTTCATAATAATTTAAATGCTCGGCACACAAAGTGACATGGCAAAGACAAACAGAGGTCAAGCTCCGTCAGCGGAGGTGCTGCTTTCCATGCTCCTAGTGCTGCTCCTGCTCCTGCTCCCGCTCCTGCTCCTGCTGCTGCTGCTGCACTGGCAAACTGCAAATGGCTACGTGACCGGATGCACTGCAGCGGTTTGCATTTAAATCCAAAGGCAGCAGCAACGAAATTAGCACGACAAAGGGTCGCCATTGGAGTGTCCCAACAACCGGAGGGGATTAGACTGTTTTGGCGGGGCAAAGGATTGGGTTTGGAGAGACTGGGCGACTGGGCGACTGTCCGACTGGATGACTGTCCGGCTGTCCAACTGGCGGACTGGGCGCTTGAGTTAATTTGCCCTGGCAAGCAGCAAGCAACAAGCTCTGCGCAAATAGCAAACGACAAACGGCCGGCAGTTGCAGTTCGGGATCCGAATCCCAAACCCAATCCCAGAGACTTGGATCAACGACCGAGCAAACAAATGGCGTTGCAATTGAGCACGTTTTTGTCGAGTCCAATGGAAATGAACTGCGACACACGGTGATTCTGGGACTAGGACTTTGGCCTGGCAGATCGAGGAGTCGGAGAGGTCTGGGGCAGGTCAAGAGGCATGCGGCAGTTGACAGTACGTGAGCCCCAAGGACGTTATGGTCGGCTGTGTGCGCACCCAAGTAAGCCGCTTCTTTGAGGTCTGAATGGCAGCTAAACTGTGCTGAGTCCTTTGATTCCCTCGAAATGGAAAATCAAGTTGGCGAAGGAGCCATCTATAGTCAGAATTTGTAACCCTCACGATTCCCTGCAATGGGAAAATCAAGGGAAAGTCAATTAGTCAGAGTTCGAGGCTAAGATATATCGGGTTGCTTGGCTTATTAGCTGGGAAATCGTTGCTCCCCT
Organism: Drosophila jambulina; assembly: GCA_018152175.1. Classification (NCBI taxonomy): domain Eukaryota; kingdom Metazoa; phylum Arthropoda; class Insecta; order Diptera; family Drosophilidae; genus Drosophila; species Drosophila jambulina. Next base: position 10,084,140 of record JAECXH010000113.1, on the reverse strand, counting down.
CTCAGTCTCAATGCCCCCGGCTCAATGGCTCGAAAGTAGTAATTGGAAACGAAGCAGTTAGTGGAGGAAAAGGCAGGAGGAAAGCCACGCCGAAGCCATTTAAGTGAAGCGATCAGCCCGGTTGCAAGTGGTTAAATGCCTCAATGCATATTGAAGAGCCTGCCGCACGCAACGCCCCCAGAGAGTACGGGAGTCCTGGTGAAAGGATGGCCAGGCAAAAAACAGACGGGGAAATTGGTAGATAAAAGACACAAGGCATATGCCAGAAGAGACAAGGCAAGGTCCTCGGTTGGGTAAACCACAAAAAAAGGCTCAACTTTCGGGGCCAGCTCCATTTTTTCTATTTTTCTCCTGCGTTAGTTAACAACAGCAGACGGGTCCGGCATAAAAGAAACATAACTAATTTGCATAAAATGTGGAGACACACACACACAGCTCCGACTGGGTCTCAGTTTTAGCTTTTCCGGGGAGTGCAAACTTTGCTGACGGAAATCAAGGAGAGTTGTCTTTGTTTGTCCCCCAAGTCCCCGAACCCGCTGCGGTTTTGACCCGAGGTCCCAGTACCTGTACACTGTGTGTGTTCTGTGTGTTTTCCAAACTTTGCCCAGAATTTACAAAATACTAAACTAAGTGAAAACCACCAAAGCCCGGGGCCCAAGGCCCGCCTTCGTCTTTAGGCGTCCCGGGGAGCGGGGTGAAAACTTTTAGCATGACAAAGTGAAAGTCGAGGGTGTTGTCTTCCTTGGCACTGGCCACCATATTAGCGGTTAACAAAATATATTCCAAGATAAGCGAAAGATACAAGGCCTACACTTGCATGTGGGAAACTTTCGCCGGAGTTCAAATTATGCAAAGGGGAACGAACCCCCAGCAAAGTGGAATATCTTAGCATGCTGATATCCCTATTTCTGTTCTTATATCTTGCAGCCTGGTCAACCAGACGATGCCGGATGCCGCGAAGGTCCGCATGATGGTGCAAAGGGCCCTCAATGTTTGGGAGAGCAACTCCAAGCTCACGTTCCGAGAGGTGTACAGCGACCAGGCGGACATACAGATACTCTTTGCGAGGTAAGTGAACATGGGAACTAGGGAATTTGCATACCAGATGGATAACTATATCTCAAAAATATATCTTCACTGATGAGCAGTTTGTAATTGTATCGAAATAACTGACAAACGATCTGTCATAGAAAGAAGAGCTGGAAAATACAGGTTAAACTTATTTTTAAAGAAATTAAGTCGATTTAAAATCGATAAATATCCCTGTTTTCCATTTAGTGTTATATATTTTTCTTTCTGTGCACTGAATTTTGTGTGTCCTGTTCCGGTATGATGGGAAAACGCGAGGAGCTTTCCGGGTGGAAGAGATCATAAAAAATGATGCGCTTTAGGGCCATAAACAAGCGCACATAAAATTGCACTTAAAACCCGGGGGCGAACGATAAATAAGCCAAGTATTAAACCGTGCAACGACGGCGATGATGAAATACCACCGCCAATGGATGACAAAGTCGATGGACATGTGGACATGTGGACATCCCGTCGACGAATCAAAGAGTTTATGCGCGCCAGCTGCTTGTTCTTAGATAAGCTGTGAATATGGCCGGACTTGGCCCCTGTATAATCCCCTATGTAATCCTTGCTCCTGTCCGTTGCTCTCGTCTCCTTGCAGGCTCCAGCACGGCGATGGCTATAAATTCGATGGACCCGGCCAGGTGCTGGCCCACGCCTTCTACCCGGGCGAGGGACGGGGCGGCGATGCCCACTTCGATGCGGACGAGACCTGGAACTACAATCCGGACGAGAGCCGCGGTGAGTACAGTTCGGTTCATCAACTCAGCTGCATATGGCGTCCAGCTGGATGACGTGAATTAATTGCATTAGATTGCCATAATAATGTTCCGCGGCGGCACAGTCTGGTCTGCGGCATTTTTGGGGGAGTGCTGGTGTACTTGCAAAAAATAGGGGTCCTTTTAGTATTAATTATTTTAGTACTACCTAGTTCAGATTTTAAATAAAATCTGTTAAAAAACGTTGTTGATATAGTCTTAAAAATATTATACAAATGCTATACAATTTTGTGGTATTAATGCAGTTTAAAAATGAATATAAACTTTAATTAAAATTACTTTAGGTAAAGAAAATTATATTATTAACACATTAACAATAACAAAAGTAATTGACTTAACATACTTAGGAGGAACTACTACACATTAATTTAAAAGGAAAAACAAGAAAGAAAGCTAACTTTGGGAACCGGAAGTTTGTACACCCTTAAAGTTTAAAATTTATTATTAATATGGTTCATAACTAAGCCAAAAATGCATTGATTTCATTTCGGAAAGTCTTTTGGTGCTAGTTTTAATAAGCTTTTAAAATCTGCATTCTAAATTATACATTTTTTAAACTTAAAATTTTTATCAATTTTTGACAATTTTTACGATGTAACCCCTTACAAAATTTTGAAAAAATTGAGTACATTTTTTTTTCTACCGGACATGGCCTAATCAACTCAGCTGTTGATGCTGTTCACGAATAAATATGATTTATAGGGTCGGAAACGACTCCTTCTCTACCTTGCAAGCTTTTTACTAAATGTAAAATACCAATAATTTAGATTTTAAATTTCGATTTTGATTTTAGATTTTTAAACTTTGACAACTTGTTTACTGAAAGGTATTAAAAAAAAACTGTAAGCTATTATAAAATAATGCAAACATGTCTAAAATTCTGTACGTCAGTATTAAGTACTATGAACTAGTAAAAAAGTCATTAAAAATAAACTCACTTATTTTAAATATTTCATAGTTCTTGAGCTTGGTTTTCTGTAGCCTGTTTTTTATTTTTTCCAATCCTCAATGCTAAATATTAAATAAAATTCAGCAAACCTATACAAATTACTTATTTTGTAAGTTCTAGCCTTAAACTTTTAATAAAACAGACAAGATATAACTTTGTTCAATATTGCATAAAAAGTAACATAAGGCATCAAAGAAAACACATGAAAAATATGTTCAACAAAGTCTTGGGCTTAGAAAAAAGGCTTCATAAAGTTTTCCAAAGAAATCCAATGAAGCTTATGGGTTTCGCGAGTTGCCTAAATTTTTTTACGAGTGCCAGGATGTGTGAAACCGAAACCACACACGAGTAAAATCAATAAAGGCTGCATACGTTGCGGCCTTTTTCCCAGGGTGATGAGCAGGAGCAGGAGCAGGCGCAGGAGCAGGAGCAGGAGCAGGATGGAGGCGAGCTGGCGACGCGTCGCCTGCAGAATGCCGCTTGCCGGTTGCGTTTTGTAATTTAGCACAATAAATCGTCAGCGGACGCAGATGCCCCTGCCCCGTCACTACCCTACCCTCAGACCTCCGGCACTGTGCTTCGGCATTTTTAATGGTTTTTAATGCCAATAAAAAATTGTCAGCATGACGCGTGACGTTGGCAGCCATTTTAAAATGTTGCAAGCGTCGCCATTTTTATGCCACTTACAAAGTCGTCAAGGCGACGACGTCTCCACGGAGCCAGAGGAACCGAACCCGAACCCACACCCCCTTCTTGGGTTAACCCCACTGTGCCTGCCGGCCATTAACGTAGTCAGCGTGTATTTATGTTGCATTCCGTGTGTCATTCTTGTTGCAGGAACCAATTTTCTGAACGTGGCCCTGCACGAACTGGGTCACTCGCTGGGACTGGGCCACTCCTCGGACTCGAACGCGGTCATGTTCCCCTGGTACCAGAGCAACGAGGTGGACAACAAGCTGCCCGACGACGATCGCAACGGCATCCAGGAGTTGTATGGCTCCAAGGAGAAGACCTGGGGCCCCTACAAGCCTCCACCCACCCAGAGCACCACCACCACCACCACCACGACCATGCGAACCCTAAGCTACAAGCCCGGACCCACCAGGGACTGGCAGAGGGATCGAAAACGAGCAGAGCAGGAGCGAGCGGCGAGGGAGCGAGCTGCAAGGGAGAGGGAGGCGCAGGAGCGAGCAGAGCAGGATCAGCGCCAGCGGGAGAGGCAGCGCTGGCTGGAGTGGGAGAGGGAGCGCCAGAACCGGGAGAGGCAGGTGAAGCTGGAGCGAGAGCAGCGGGAACGGGAGCGGAACAGGAGCCGGGAGCGCCTGACGACCACGACCACGGCGAGACCCACTGCCAGGCCGCATCCAAATGGTGGACACCGCACCCAGGGCAGCCACCACAAGCCGCGGAAGCCCAAGCCGGACAGCTGCATGACCTACTACGATGCCATTTCCATGATCCGGGGCGAACTGTTCATCTTTAGGGGACCGGTAAGAACAAAGTGGAGGATATATTCCAGGGGATCTCAGCTAGAACCTTTACAAATCTTTGCAGTTCCTTTGGCGCATCGGATCTGAGGGCCTGTACCGCGGCTATCCCACGGAGACCAGAAGACACTGGGCTGCTCTGCCCGAGAACTTCACCAAGGTGGATGCGGTCTACGAGAACAAACAGCGGCAGATAGTGTTCTTCATAGGTAGGATTATACAGAATACAGAAATCAATAACAGGTTAATCTTAAACTCTCCCTCTTCCAGGTCGTCAGTATTATGTGTTCAACTCGGTGACTCTGGCTCCTGGCTACCCGAAGCCCCTGGTCAGCCTGGGACTGCCCCCCACTCTGACTCACATCGATGCCTCGTTTGTGTGGGGCCACAACAATCAAACATATCTGACCAGCGGCACGCTCTACTGGCGCATCGACGAGTACACCGGCCAGGTGGAGCAGGACTATCCGCGGGACATGAGCATCTGGGCGGGGGTGGGCTACAACATCGATGATGCCTTCCAGTACAGCGACGGCAAGACGTACTTCTTCAAGAACCTGGGCTACTGGGAATTCAACGATAACATCATGGAGGTGGCCCATAAAAGGGCCAAGTTATCGTCCCGCAAGTGGATGCAGTGTGCCCGCAGTGTCAACGATGTGGATGACGAGGAGCGTTGGACAGCGCCATTGGTTTCCGGGGAGAACGAGTCGTCGGAACGGAGTGCGGCAACCAGAGAGCAGGGGATCAGTCTGTCCCTCCTGCTGCTGACCCTTCTCTTGGCCACCATATGGCGGAGTTAAGATCGGATTAAGGGCTTAGGCTTAAGGATCCTTAGCATTTAAGCGTCATGGTTCGCCTTACTCGGATCCCTCATTTTACCTAATGAAAAAGCGATAGATTAAGGAGAAATTAAAGGGAACTGCTTTGGATTTGAATCCTTGATAATTAATACCCAAAGCAGATCCTTTAGTAACGATATGGCAGAGCGCAACTGTGTGACAGTCTGGCGCTTGATAGCCCCCAAGACGACACCGAGCGGCCTTCTCTTAGTTTGTAAGGGCAGATGAATCAGCATTTAAGTGAGAGTCCCCCAGAGGAAGGACTCCAGGACTCGCCACTGGCAATGAAAAGATTCATTCATGGACACTTGCCAATTGTGCATACTGGCGCCGTCTGTTCGACATATAGCAGGGCTGTTTTACCAGATCTATAAACAATATATATGTATATGTAGACCTAAGATAAAAGCAGAATTATACCTTAACTATTAGCCTGCATAAATGTAGCAATAAATAATGTCTTAAGTATACAGGAAATGCCGAAATTCCACGTCGAAATTCGGGACCGCAACTGCCTTATAAATAAGTAATAGTATTGCTTTTTATTGACCAACATATAACCGTGTCTAGCTGTGAGCGTTCCAACCGTTTGCTCCTCTTTTATTCTTTTTGACGAACCCCTCTAATTATTTATATATGTATATGTAAATGTGATATTATCATAAATTCTGCGCGATTGTACACGAAAGCAAAGCAACCCAGCAAAAAACAAAAACAAAACATTTTGGCTAGCGTTTTTAGTTTAATTTTACTTAAGATACTCGAGCTGTAAACCATCTTTTGATATGCATTTTTATCGAAACTACATTTTACAGATAAATAAAATAAAAAACGATTATTTTCGTCACAAGATGAGTTGTTTAAATTATAAATTACAATAGCCGTCTGTTGAATAGAGTGACTTGTGGTAAAAAGTAAAAATTTTTAAGGTAAAATAGTATTGTGAGGACGTTTTCTGTTAATTCCTGCTTGAAATCCCTGATATAAAGCTATATCTTTGTTAAGTTAGTCTGCTAATGAAACGATCACTCACTTGTAACCTTCATACTTGTTTTGCTATTGAGGTAATGATTTGATTTTATGAACACCTGTGATATTCTTTATCTTTGCCATATAACAAATAAGACCAAAAAGCCATTACTGTCACTGTTTTGGGAGCCCCAAAAAGGAACAAAGTCTGGACAGAATTGAACTAGTAACCCTGATTTATTTTCACATATCCATGATGACAGAGCCAAAAGTGATTCGGAACCGTCACCGATAGAGAAATGAACGTATTCGCAGAGTTTCAATGAGGCGATACAAAAAACCCTATAACAGAAATAAACAAATGTATCATGTTCGGAGCGATAATATCGTTATCTTCATATATAGACAAGTTGGAAGTCTCCCCTGATAACAATGCCGGGTGTCGTGTTAGGTGAAAGTGGTGCGTGTTGAGTGCCGCTCCTCGTCGATACATGGGATATGAATATCCACTCGAAGGGACACTTCCTGTCGGGTCATCTTTTGAGCGGGCGTTATCTAGAGCCATGTAGATCCCCCGATCGTAATGGCATTGTAATGATTACAGTCTGTATATCTTATCACGAACCATGCATTAGCCGCCGTTCGACACAGAAGGTGTTCATTTAATGTAACACCCGGCAGCGAGATCTCTCACTCACCGGGCTCTCTCACCGTTGTGTTCGACTGCCATTAGGCAGTGCGTCACCTCGGCAGCCGTGACGTCCACGCCAATCCAGCTATCCACCGTTTCTCCACCGTTCTCCGTGCCCGGTCTCCATGTGGTGCCCAGAACCAGACCCAAAATCGGCAATTTCACGGCGAGGCGGTGACAGTCGCGCGCCCACAGTCAAAGCCAGCGGTTGAACACTCGATTTTCGCGAGGAGGCGGCACATATCGCACATATATAATATATAGAAATTTATATGCATATATGTATATAGAGCGGCTAATATTAAATTAAAGACAATTGTGAGTAGAGGTCGCGACAACGAGCGGACGGGAATCCAGGGCAAGACAACCTGCTATCTGGTTTGCGTGCACTTGAATTCCGAGCCCGTCGACGGTGATCCCTGCTGATAAGCGGTATCTTTGGTTGCCGTCAGGGCATGGTGTTCTCGATACCAGATAGTGCGTGAGCCCCCAAGCTAATTGCTATTTAACACTTAAGTCTGTGACTAATCGCAGCAGCGGCAGCAGCAGGAGCAATTTAAGTTTGAGTTCAAGTCTCTAATCTTTGAGAGAAGCAATGTACCAGACCTTTGGGTGACTCCCAGCGATAAGGTAGTCTGTTCTTGAGCAGCTCAAGAACCTTCTATCATCGTTCGTGTTTGTTATTCAATTTTATTATGCTGATTTAGCTCTGATCCCCTGGTAGTTAATCTAATCAAGAGTCCACCAGTCACCTATATCTTTCAATGGCCTCAAGTTTTAGTGTTCCCGAATTGAGATTGCAGGCCAGTTAAATTATTCATCATATTTTTATGACGGTGACCAGCTGGGAATCCAGCAGAGATTTGGATCTCGGCTTAAGTAGCAACATGGCTAATCTAATCGAGAAAACATGGCCGAAGACTATGTCGAACCTAGAATGGATGGCGCTGGCCATATGGCGTGGGTGCTATCTAATCACATCGCCACAGAGAGACACCAGTTACTGTCACAACTAGGCGGAAACGGGGCCAAAAGCAACTACTGGGGTTGACTAATAGCACCTGGAAAAATTTCAATAAATCAAACCTATGCTTTGCAGCGAACAGGTGGTTGGGTGATAAGCGGAGAAGCGTTACCATGTCGAACACCATACGCAGCCTGAGCCCAGAGCTGGCCAAGAAGGCGCACGATGAGCTGGGCGAGGTGCCCGAGAGGATCGATGAGGATATCGAAACGCTGCGCACTTGGATTGCCAAGCAGCCGCATCTGAAGGCGCGAGAGGATGCCCAGTTCCTGGTCGCCTTCCTGCGGGGCTGTAAATACAGTCTGGAGAAGAGCAAGCTCAAGCTGGATAACTTTTATGCCATGCGGGGGGCAGTGCCAGAGCTCTACAAGAATCGTTTAGTGGGCGAGAAGCAGCTGAGCATTCTGGAAACGGGGTAAGGTGTCTTCTTAAGTGTCATGGACATCCCTTTTTATTTACTAAAATATTTCAGATGCCTCCTCCGATTGCCACAGCCCCTGGAGCCAGATGGCCCTCGCATCCACATCTCCCGCTATGGTCAATACGACTCCAAGAAGTACTCCATCGCCGAGGTCATTCAGGTCAATACCATGCTTGGTGAGATTCAGATACGAGAGGATGATAATGCCATGATCTCCGGCTTTGTGGAGATCATCGACATGAAGGGCATTGGCACCGGCCACCTTTTCCAGTTTGATGCAGTTCTGGTCAAGAAACTGGCTGTTCTGGGAGACAAGGCCTATCCCTACAGACCCAAGGGCTTCCATTTCGTCAATGCTCCCTCCAGCGCCGAGAAGTTCATGTCCATTGCCAAGAGTTTGATGAGTGAAAAGATTAGGAAGCGGGTAAGTCTAGCTTTTGTACTTCAGGAGATTAACTAACTGGAACTCTGCTCCACTTCCGCCTAGTTCCACATACACTCCAAACTGGAGAGCCTCTACAAGTACGTGCCCAAGGAGTGCCTGCCAGCTGAATATGGAGGCAGCAACGGCACCGTTCAGGATGTGGTCAATACGTGGCGAACGAAGCTCATATCGTACAAGGATTTCTTTGAGGAGGAAGTGTCCTATGGCACCAACGAGAAGCTGAGACGCGGACAGCCTGTCAACGCAGAGTCCCTGTTTGGCATCGAAGGCTCCTTCAGAAAACTCGACATTGACTAGACCCTAGACAGCTTTTACCTAGTAATTTGTAGTAATTTTTAATCTTTAAATTTGTACAAATATCAACACCAAACGGAACTAAAGCGAGCTTAATTGGAGGGTTTTTTCAGAGTTTAAATACCAGAAAGGCAGTCAAAATGTAGAATTATTTTCTTCTTCACAATTTGGAAACATTATCCTGCTTGGCCTTATGATTGATAAACTTCAAGGACTCGTCGTGGAAGGGATTTGTGGCCTCTCGCACGCGCTCCAACCATTTGGCAACCTTCGGGAACCTTTGCCCATCCACAGCATAGTGACAGATCTCTGAAAAGGTAATAAAATTATCAAGTTCTCAAAGGATTCTGATATCTTCTTCAACCCACTCAATTGATTGATTTCCGAGGCGCCCACGATATCAGCCACCGTTAGATTGGGTCCCGCCAGAAAGTCATTCTCCAGAAAGAGCATCTCCAGCAGACCCAGATTGGTTTCCACACCCACCACCAGCTGCTTAACCTGTTCCGGCTTGGGTTTGGGTGCCAAGCCATTTATGGGAAAGAGCCAGGCATCGCGGAAGAACTGGGAGCAGGCCAGTCGGATATTGAGATGCTGCCACTCCAGGAACTCATCCACCCTAGCCCGAGCCTCAATGGACTTTGGGTAAAGCTTCTCATCGAACTGACCTTTGTCGGCGAGATAACTAGAGGGGCAATGTTCGAGTTAGAAACATCGATGGCAAGGTATGTGGACCACTTACCGAATGATGGCTATGGTCTCCGCCAAGTGGAAGTCCCCATCCACGATGGCTGGCACCTTCTGAAAGCGATTGATCTTCTTGTAGTCATCGGTCAATTGCTCAACTGAAATTCACTTTAAATTATTAGCCGAGGAAACATATAAATTGTTTGGTTTAACTTACATTTACGGAGGGCAATGGGGCAATACTCGATGGGCTTTTTGCCCAATTTCAGAGCCAACCAGAGTCCCCTTGCGGTAGGTGACAACAAGTCGTAATAGAACCTAATTGGCCTGGACATGGCGGCTTTAATTGTTGTGGTTCTTCAACGAACTACCGGCGACTATTAAGTTATTCCCCCCCAGCTGAGTGGAACCACAACAAAGAAGGTTTCTCCAGTCCAAAGATCAACTCAGTAGTCGACTTCCAGCACTGGCTGAATGAAGATGGTCCGCTTTAGGAGGGAAATTCAAATGGTGGAGCTTTAAGAGGAACCTAAACCAAAGGGAAACGTTTTATAAATACAAAAAAAGGTATATGTTCTTGAACAGATTTAAATATATTTCTATGCCAGCATGTAGGAAAGACAAAAAACACAACAAAGGCACAAACTGGTTACAGTGATGTCTTAGAAAGTTAATAAATGCAAACAAAATGAAGCTGTATATTCCTATTTAAACCTTGGCTTTGGCCGCCTGCTTGGAAACCTTGTAGAGGAAGCTATGGGCCTCGTCATGGTAGGGATTGGTGGCCTCCCGGACACGTTCCAGCCACTTGGCTATCTTGGGGAACTGCTTCTCATTGACATTGTACTGGCAGAGCTCTGAAAAGATTAAAACCAGTTAAAGATAGTTCTACGGGAAGCTCTAGAGAAAGTCCTACTCATTTGGTTGATTTCCGAGGCCCCAAAGATATCGGCCACTGTGAGCTTGTCACCAATCAGGAAGTCCTTCTCCAGCCAGATGCGCTCGACCAGACCCAAATTGGCCTCCACATCCTTGATTAGCTTCTGCACAGCCTCTGGCTTTGGAGCCGGAGCCAGGCCCTTGGCGGGCAGCAGCCACACCTGGCGGAAGAACAGGGAGCAGACATAGCGCACATTGAAGTGCTGCCACTCCAGGAACTCATCCACGCTGGCACGACCCTGCAGTGACTTGGGATACAGCTGCTCGCTAAACACACCTTTGTCCGAGAGATAACTGAAAGAGAACAGATGTACTATGAGCCTGGGTAATCAAGAAGTTGAGGAGATTACCCACCGCACTATGGAGACACTTTCGCCCAGCTGAAAGTCACCATCCACGATGGCCGGCACCTTCTGGAAGCGATTGATCTTCTTGTACTCGTCGGTCAACTGCTCCTCTGGCGAGTAAATAACAAAATAATTATTACATCAACCGGCTTTCAGTGCAACTTATTGTTGTTGCTTTTCGGCTCTTACGTTTCCTCAGCGCAACGGGGCAATCTTCAAAAGGCGTCTTGCTCATTTGCATGGCGATCCACAGGGCGCGAGAGGGTTGCGACAGGAAATCATAATAGTACTTAATTGCCTTTGACATCTTTGAAGAATTCCTATTCAGCTGTGCGAGTATAATAAAGTAAACACACAAGTAATAGTAATAATAGCCGGCCCAGATGGGAGGTGACAGAAAGCTTTTCATCAGTCCAAAGTGCAATTTGGTCGTTTTACAACACCATGCCGAGCTTTAAGGTAAAATTGAAAATGTCAAAGTAAATAAATCTAATGTAATTAAAATTTTAAATTATGCTCAATAGAATTTCCATTTTATAAATTTTAGTATGCTGATTTATTAAAATACAAAAAACTTCACTGTTAAAGGTTTTTTTCTTAGATTTAACAAAAATGTATTGGATGTTGGTTTTGTTTTACAATTAATGTTGTTGTACAGCTGTTATTGTTGTTGTAGGCAAGGCAAGGCTTTAATATTAACATTTTCAGTACAAATTCAACAACTTCACGATTTCATGTACCCGGCGCACAGAAGGCAGCAGATGAAGGATTTATTTTAGTGCAAACTCAATATTTTCACTCAATGCCATTGCATTCACTCAATATTCTCACTCAACACACTGATCAGCGCTTCCGCTCATCTTAGCTCTCCTGCTCTCTGCTCGCATTAAAAAAACTCAATGCCCAATTTGCTCGACGAGTCTCAGAGCACTAAAAATGGAAAGGTGTTGTTGTTGGTAAAATATTATTGTTGTAAAAATATTGTTTTTGTTGTTGTAGGCAAAAACAAAGCCTGAATCCTAAGATTTTCAGTACAAATTCACCCACTTCCCGATTTCATACACCAGGCGCACAGAAGGCAGCAGATGGAGGATTTACATTGGTGCAAACTCAATATATTCACTCGATGCCATTGCATTCTCTCAATATTCTCACTCAACACACTGATCTGAGCATCCGCTCATCTTAGCTCTCCTGCTCTATGCTCGCATTAAAACAACTCAATGCCCAATTTGCTCGACGCTTTTCAGAGCACTAAAATGGAAAGCTTTTGTTGTTGTTAAAGTGGTATTGTTGTAAAAATATTGTTTGTGTTGTTGTAGGCAAAAACAAAGCCTGAATCCTAAGATTTTCAGTACAAATTCACCCACTTCCCCATTTCATACACCAGGCGCACAGAAGGCAGCAGATGGAGGATTTACATTGGTGCAAACTCAATATTTTCACTCGATGCCAATGCATTGACTCAATATTCTCACTCAACACACTGAACTGAGCATCCGCTCATCTTAGCTCTCCCGCTCTCTGCTCGCATTAAAACAACTCAATGCCCAATTTGCTCGACGCTATTCAGAGCACTGAAAGAGAAAGCTTTTATTGTTGTTAAGCTGGTATTGTTGTAAAAATATTATTGTAGGCAAAAAGAAGGCCTGAATCTTACGATTTTCAGTACAAATTCATCCGCTTCCCGATTTTATGCACCAGGCGCACAGAAGGCAGCAGATGGAGGGTTTATTTTAGTGCAAGCCATTATTTTCACTCAATGTCATTGCATTCACGCATTTTCACTCAACCCACAGATATGCGAATCCACTCAACTTCGCTCTCATGCTCTCTGTTCGACAGTTGAGATACATACATATATGAGCTTCTCGTGTGGCAAGTGAGATATATACTTTAATGAGCATCACTATTGGAAAAACAGATGCATTTTTGTCCCAACTGTACAATATAGTTAGCTGAGCATTACTGATGTAAATTTGAATTTAAATTCAATTTGTTTAACGTTTTAAATTTTAATGTTTATGCATTATCCAATTAACAGTCCAATGCTATCCAATTAACAGCTCAAGACTTAATTGTGCTGTTTTTAAACTTTGATTTGTCACAAAATTTAAAATATAAAATATATATTAATAGCGTTTAAGACAGCAAATATCATTTCATTAATTTCTCGTTCCAGCAACTAAATCCAATGGGCAGTAAATGAAATAAAAAGTTAGAATACTATTGCGAAACTGTAATTGTATAACAGTTTCCTCTATTCATTATATTTCTTATGTGTTGACCTAAAACTTACCTGAAGCCTTTAATGGGCTTAACTTATCAATTAACCAACCGGACATCTGATATCATGGCTTTTATCTGGAACTCAGATAAAGCTTATTGCCTTGGAAAAAATGAACGAAAAACTGGAACCCCCAAAGTAATACATCATTCTTTACTTGTACCGACATTTAAACAAATTCGCTTTAATTTATTAACGCACTCAACATGGGACTCTGACTCTACAGTACACTGCCATTTGCAACTTTAGTTATTTTCAATTAACTATGCATGTATTTATCTATAAATATAGATGCCTGTATATGTGTAAACTAGTATCAAAAATTAGTAGAAACGACACTTAAACTAACGAAGAAAATTATCGAAAAAATATATATATTCAAGTACCGTATGCATGTATAAAATAAAAGCCAACAACTTAGCACGCGAGTAGAAGACGTTGAGGATTTCGTCATGAAAATGCGTTATGGGATCATGGGATAGAATGGATCGTGTGCGGGCTATATACGCCTCTCACGATCGGACGTTAGAATGTGTGTAAGTATGTAAACAGTACATGTGCGTTGATAAGGACAACAATAAATTATAATCGACAATAATGTGAGGTTTTTGTGCCATTTGATGGCGTTTCATTTTTTATCCTTTTGTGTTTTAGTTCTTAGTGTGCACTTGTTTTTTATATTGTTCAATTTGCTTTTAGTTTCGATGTTGCTTTCTCTTGGTTTCATTTATAAAATATCAGGTTCTGCTATGACCAATGATCGCTATAGCGCTGTAGTTTCTATACATTCCAGTGTATATATATATATATATGTATCGGGCTGTGTGTGTGAGGGGCGTATATATAGGATGTGCATCAGAATATACAACTAACTTCCCGGCATCCCCTTCCCGCCTCAATCAATGTTCAGCTTCCGGAAGGTGCCCTCGTTGGACGGGCCGGGTGCCACCGGAGCCGCCGCCTCGCTAGCCTCCTTCAGCTTCTCGTCAACGAAGTATCGCTCGTCCTGCTTGAAGTAGTCGGCGAAGCTGTTCAGCTTGTTCTCGTACCGCGAAATGGCATCAGGCAGTGAGCCATTATTGCCGCCAAATTCGGCAGGAAGATACTCATTGCCGATGGCCTTTCGCAGGGACTCCAGATTCGGGTGGATGTGTAGCTAAAAGTGGTAATAGTTAGATAGTTAGTTTGTTGCCCCAGTAGGTAGCAGGGCAGCCGGCACTCACCAGTTCCTTCTGTTTCATCACATTCCGGACCAATCCCAGGACAAACTGCGTTTCTCTGGAGGCGTTCACGATGTGGGTGGCTACTAAATTCGTGGGTATACCATTCTCCAAGAAGGCATTCATCCTCCTGAACATTCCGGCATCGAACTGCAGCAGCAGGGAGTACGAAATCTTGGTGAAGTCAAGGATTTCCACCACACCGGCAATATTCCAGTTGTCATCCGTGTTGATCTCGATCTCGGAGCGGAAGGCATGAAAGCGGAAAATGTCGATGACGGTGTACTTGGAAGTCTCGATGAGGCCCATGCGTGTGAAATGGATGCGGGGGCCGCCAGGGCCTATGGGATTTGGTAATGTGGCGAAGATTCTAAACGAACGAAATTATTTAGTATACGGAGAACAGATCCACTGGACACTTAACTCACCCTGAACGGTTCAGTTCGAGCAGCTTATCGTCCACCAGGCGGCTCTTGAGCAGTTCGCGCTCCTTGGTCTTGTATGTGTAGTAGAAAAGCACCCGGTTCTTTGCCTCCTCGACGTCCCAGCGGCAGAAGCGCAGGAAGGCCACCAGGAACTGGTCATCGGTTCGCGCCGTCAGGTAGTCTACCTCGTTGATCCACTTGCGCACGGCCACGATCTTCGGCAGTACCTCGGAGTCCACCTCTTTGAGCTGCGTGTGAGCCACCTCGGCCAGCTCCGGCGCCAGCGGTCGTATCTTGGCCATGGTCACAGGGGATCTGCAAAGCGATCGAAACTTCGGCCTTAAATTTCGAAGAGATACGATGCCAAAGGTTGGAGGCGTGTGTCGGCGAGGCGAGGGGTGTCTGTGTGTGTGCTCTAGCCAGGTGCGACTACACGACTAATCGAAATGTCGTTGCCTGCCTGGACTCTTACTTGGACTGAGACTGGGTACCGGGACTGCGACAGGGGTGTATTGATTCCGATTCTGAGTGAGACCCCTCTCGATAACGGCGAAGCGCACACTGGAGCGAAAGTAACCACCACTTGCTTCCTCCCCCATCTGGCAAACTCACAGTGAGCAAACATTTTGCGGCGCTAGATTGGACCTTATCAGTAGGCGATAGTGACAAACACAAATAGAAATGTTTTACAGATATGATACCTACATATGTGTCTAGGTTTAGTTGACCTTAAAACTGCACGAATTTCTATGGCTTAATCGTTAATCCCCAAGTGTTCAAAGTTAAATCATTAAGGGTATAAATCATCAATATTTTACAGGAAACTGTTTAAAAACTGTTAATTGAAAGAAAAAGAAAGGCCACTGCCTCATCCTTTTATCAGTATCCAAAGCTGACCATCTTCTACATTCACCGTGAATCCTGACTTGGGAATTCTACCACAACATAAGCGCTATAAGCGCTGAAAAGGTCCTTGTGGGCTTTAGACTTTGTTTCGTCTTCTCTCCCTGACACTCTCTTAAAATAAGTTCTAGGATATTACTTTCTCCAAAAGTCAATAAATCTGTCTTCCTGATATTATAAACAAAAATCATATAGTTTACCGAAGTAGCACAGAGTTATAGGCCCTCTCAGTGGAATAATTTAAGCAGGGCCTTAAGCACCAATACCAAAAAAAAAAAAACAAAGAAGACCACTTGAAACAAATAAAAAGAAATGGACATTAAATACCCATAATTGGGTAACTCTAACCAACTGTGCTTTCCCGATCCGACGATAAGATATAGCCTGTTTGAACTGTGGCGTGGTTCGAACCCCAAAACGCTCCCCAAATAAGTAGCAGCAGCTGCACACTCATATATTCGCCACCGATGCAGGCGATCCACAATCTTATCTGCCAGCCAGAGCCCGCCCCCGCACCAACACCAGATCAGATGGGGCATCCGGCCAAGAGAGGCACAGAGAGAGCGGCGGGAGCGGCCAGGTCCACTATCAGTCCAAACGAGCGGCCATAAAGCGGCACCAGATTAGCATTTGACGGTTACGTTTCGGCTGGGGATTGGGGCTGGCGAGTGATTAGGCAAAGCGGTTAGTAGCCATCCAGCTGCCACGAAGCCAACGACTTCCCAGCCATGATGCCCGATTTGCGCCCGCTGAACCCCGAGCTCCGCCGTATCGCCGCAGCTGAGCTGAACGAGGTGGAGGAGCGAGTGCCCGCCGATCTGGCGGCTCTGCGGGACTGGCTGGCCAAGCAGCCTTACCTGAAGGCCCGGCAGGATGACCAGTTTCTGATTGGGTTTCTGCGGGGCTGCAAATTCAGCCTGGAGAAGACCAAGTCCAAGCTGGATCATTTCTACACCATCAAGACGCTGATGCCGGAGCTCTTTGGCAACCGTGTGGTGGATGAGAAGAACTTGGCCCTGCTGCGAACGGGGTAAGTTCAAGTGGCTACTAAAAGCTTAAAGGATTGATAAACGAACCCTCTTCCAGGACCTATGTCCGTCTGCCCAAGCCTTGGGGACCCGGAGGCCCACGGCTGCAGCTCACAAACTACGAGAAGTTCGATCCCAAGCAGTTCAAACTGCTGGACCTCTTCCGCTACCAGACAATGCTTTCGGAACAGGCCATCCGCGAGGATGACAACAGCAACATTAGCGGGTACATCGAGATCATCGACATGGCCAAACTGAGCCTGAGCTTCCTGGCCCAACTCGACTTCACGCTCATCAAGAGGATGGGCGTTTTCGCGGAGAAGGCTCAGCCCACCCGCTTGAAGGGAGTCCACCTGATCAACTGCCCCAAGGAAGGGGTGGCGCTGCTGAATCTGGCCAAGAGCCTCATGCCCAGCAAGCTCCAGCAACGGGTGAGTGTCGAATAGTAGCTAAGAATAACCGGTCGGATAGTTGGAGGCACTTCTGCTGATTTATTTTCGCCCCTTATCGGCCACTTCACGGGGATTATCAGGCAGTCTGGTTGGCAGATGATAAGAGCTCTGAAGAGCTCTGTCGCCTCTCACCCTTGAACTATATTAATTAATATTTCATAAATCAGAGCAATTAACTTTCGAAAAGTGCAACGCGTGAGAAATAGTGGCTAAGGTCAGTTGTCCGAGCACACGGACTCTTATCTCTGAAGCGTTTCACAGCGAACTACATACAGGCCAACCTCCGGGAAACAAAGATATATCAGTCAGTCACTATCAACACGTCAGCCGGTTTTTTTGCTTTGTGTGCCGATGACTAATGTTTTTTTCCCTCCATAGTTTCACGTGTACAAGAACCTGGATCAATTGAGGGAGGTGATACCTATTGAATACCTGCCAGAGGAGTACGGAGGCACCAATGGACGTATAGCTGACATCCAGGCGGAGGCTGAGAAGCAATTGCTGTCCTACAAGGAGTATTTCGCAGAGGACTCACAGTACGGAGTGGATGAGCGGCTAAGACCGGGAAAACGAGTGAATGCCGATTCCATTTTCGGGGTTGAGGGCTCATTCCGCAAGCTTGACATTGACTAGTAACAACACATTTTTATTTTTTATAATTTGCACTGAAGCAATACGAAATATAAATAGAAAAAATACGAGTAAGCTATGCTACATTAAAAATATCGCCACAGCTCCCTGGGAACTCCAGAAGCAGGATCCGTAGTCTTAGACAGGAAAACTGTGAGAGCTTAAAATATGTGTCAACCCTTACGTTTAGTATTGACGAAATTATAACGTTTTGATCTTGCTAGAACTGACTCAAAAAAGATTTTATAATATTATTATAAACTGTGTACATAAATAACGAGAAGACAGGACCGTTTAGTTAAAATTGGGAATATGGTATGGGCTTTTAGTACATGTACATATATTTAGGTAGAGTAACCATTAAAATGTGTAATCGGTGTACAAAATTCATTCGATCCGTAACTTCAATTAAGTGTATGTATGGGGCATCTGACTGGGTAAGAGGGAGTGCACCGGAAGCATCACCATATTAGCATTTCACGGTCACGTTTCGACTTGGAATTACTACTGACTTGTGCTAAGTAAAGCTGTTAATTCATATTCAGCTGCCACAACTACTTCACAGCCCTAATGCCCAACTTGCGTCCACTGAGCACCGAGCTCCGCCGTATTGCCAAAGCGGAGCTGAACGAGGTGGAGGAGCGAGTGCCCGCAGATTTGGCGGCTCTGCGGGACTGGCTGGCCAAGCAGCCTTACCTGAAGGCCCGGCAGGATGACCAGTTTCTGATTGGGTTTCTGCGGGGCTGCAAATTCAGCCTGGAGAAGACCAAGTCCAAGCTGGATCATTTCTACACCATCAAGAGCATAATGCCAGAGCTCTTTGGCAACCGGGTGGTGGATGAGAAAAACTTGGCCATACTAAGAACAGGGTAAGTTTAGATGACCAGTAAAAGCTTGGATGCAAGCTCAAAGATCACTCAACAAAATCCCTTCTAGCACCTATCTCCGACTGCCCAGGCCCTGGGGACCCGGAGGCCCTCGTATTCAGATCACAAACTATGCTAAGTTCGATTCCAAGCAGTTCAAGTTGGTGGACTTCTTTCGCTACTGGTTTATGACTATGGAGCAGGCTATTAGCGAGGATGACAACAGCAACATTAGCGGGTATATTGAGATCAATGACATGGCCAAGCTGAGCCTGAGCTTCCTGGCTCAAGTCGACTTGAAGCTCCTCAAAAGGATGGGAATCTTCCTTGACAAGGCTCAACCCTCCCGCCTAAAGGGTATCTACTTGATAAACTGCCCCAAGGAAGGGATGCCGTTAATGAATCTGGCCAAAAGCCTTATGCCCAGCAAGCTCCAGGAACGGGTGAGTGTCGTATAATGGCTAAGCATATCCCTGGTCTGATTGGATGGTGAGAGTCCTCTGTCGCTCTTTTACCTCTAAACTATTGTACAAATCAAAATGTTTAACTTTCGACAAGAGCTATGCCTGGATAAATCTTGACTGAGGTCAGTTGTCCATACACATGGGAAAAACATTAAGGGAAACAGTTAGGAAATAACGATATATCACAATCAACACGACGAGTTTATCTGCCGTTTCACCTGCATGGAGGATGACTAATGGCTTTTCCCATCCACAGTTCTTCTATTTCAAAAACCTGGAGCAATTTGGCGAGGTGATACCACTTGAATTCCTACCAGAGGAGTACGGAGGCACCAATGGACGTATAGCTGACATCCAGGCGGAGGCTGAGAAGCAATTGCTGTCCTGCAAGGAGTATTTCGCAGAGGACTCACAGTTCGGAGTGGATGAGCAGCTGCGACCGGGACAATGTGTGAACGCGGACTCCATCTTCGGGGTTGAAGGCTCCTTCCGCAAGCTGGACATTGATTAGGGTTCAAGTTAAGTTTTATAATTGAAGAGAAAACCCTTAATTAAAAGCCTGAAATGCAAGTCTGAACGTATTTACTTGAATTTGTGAGAATCGCAGAGAAAGGAGCGACAGATGGCCAAATCGCAAAACCATTAGCTTTTAGCAGGTACTATCTGTGACACCTGTTAATGGCTTTGTCAATCAGCAAGTCGACTTATGTGGGATCAGTTTTCGGTCATGTCAATATGCTCCAGGCAGAGGCAGTTCCTCTGCGGAAGCCAACGGAGCAGGAAGCCAGCGATATGGCCACATTCTCATCCAGCGATGAAGTTGGTAACAGATTCGGTGCTTTTCTTCGCTATTTAACTCCCTCTTCTTCAGTTTGACTTTAGCAAGTGGGACTTTCCCGAGGAACGCATCTGGCTGCACAAGCCCAATAGCGAAATCACTTGGAAAATCATCACTTTTCTGCCTCTCATTGCCTTCGGTCTGTATGGAAACTTTACCATGGTCTATCTGATAGCGGCCAATCGAACCTTAAGATCGCCCACCAACCTGATTATTGCCAACATGGCAGTGGCGGACCTGCTAACGCTGGCCATCTGCCCGGCCATGTTCATGCTGAACGACTTCTATCAGAACTACCAGCTGGGCTGCGTGGGCTGCAAGCTGGAGGGTTTCCTGGTGGTGGTTTTCCTCATCACAGCCGTACTCAATCTGTCGGTGGTCAGCTACGACCGCCTCACTGCCATAGTGCTGCCCATGGAGACGCGCCTGACCGTCAGAGGAGCCCAGGTCGTGGTGGTCTGCACCTGGATTCTGGGCATACTCCTGGCATCGCCCTTGGCTCTCTACAGATCCTATAGGGTGCGAGTTTGGAAGAACTTTACGGAGCGTTATTGCAAGGAGAACACCAGCATCCTGCCGAAGTACTGGTATGTGCTTATCACCATTCTGGTGTGGCTGCCCCTTGGCATAATGCTGATCTGCTACATAGCCATTTTTTACAAGGTAAGTGGGAGCAAGGAAAGCAGTCAAGGATTCACCAATAATTGGCATCCCAAAACCAGCTCGATAGGTATGAAAAGCGCGTCCTCAGCCGCGAGAATCCACTCCAAGTGAGCTACAAGCGCAGCGTGGCCAAAACCCTCTTCATCGTCGTTGTGGTTTTCGCTGTGCTCCGTCTACCCTTCACCATTCTGGTTGTTCTCCGGGAGAAGTACTTTGCCGAGGATATCTCGGTGAGCACTGGGATGCAGCTCTTCTGGTACATCTCTCAGTATCTGATGTTCCTCAATGCCGCCGTCAATCCGCTCATCTATGGCTTCAACAATGAAAACTTCAGGCGAGCTTACTACCAAATTTCCTGGGTTCGACGCTGCAGAGATGCGGCAAAAATGAGGAAGAGTTCTGACTCATCACAGCATTGCTGCTACTGCGCCTTTATGAAGAAGGGTAAACCAGGAAGGAAGCCGAAGGAGGCAGCACAGCCTCAGGAGAATGCCAACGATGATGTGAGCCAGGAGATGACCACTGAGGGACCGACGGCTGCCTGTTCAACGGAGATGGTTCGTGAGGAACCGGGTGATATGCAGGTGCCAGAAGTCGATGCTGATGGGTTTATTTAGACTTTCGATATTTTGAAATTTATCTCTGTCTCCTATAACCTTCTATACTAACGAAAAATACCAATAACTTGTCGGTTTTTTAAAGCTTAAAGTGCAAATCAGGCTTGAGCCACAAAGACAGCTGATAACACACATATCTCAGAGCTTTAGGAACCGTTTGCAAATCTTCAACTTTTAGTAAAAAACTAATCTGCAGACACGTGGCAGAGTTTGTGTTTCCCTTCTGGTATCGTTCACCCCTTAATAAATATATGTATAATGTGTCGCTTGTTGTTCATACTAATCTTCGCGGGAGCGTTTGCTCTTGGAAATAGCTTCGAAGTGCATTTCGAAGAAACCTATCCCACCTATCACTTCAGCTCGGATCAGGACTCGTTGCTACAAAAACGAGCAACGGACCTTCCTCAGTTCTTCGATCAAGGTTTCTTAAAATCAACTCATAACAAATTTTATTTTCAATTAAAATTTTGGGGCAGCCAGTCGCCTGCCGCTCAGGTTAAACCAAACAATTCTGACTTCATGTAGCCGACGCCGTGGTCCTCTAGGAAACGGATGAACTGGCCCATGTTCATCACTCCCTCCTCGGCATTGAAGAGCTGTTCGCTAAAATCCTGGAATACACGCTTGCGCTGCCGCGCCTCCGTTCGCACCAGGCTGATCTTTTGCCAGCGAAGGGCCTTGATACTGCGCCAGAACTCCTGGCAATTCTCCGGTTCACCCTCGACGCATATGATGCCGGGTTTGCCGGGTCGACTGAAGCCAGTGAGTTCCAGCTGGCGGGCCTGACGTACCAGCTCCTGGCGCTTGGCTGTGGACTTTATGTGGTGCGAATAGATCCACAGCCGCTCGAGAAGAAGGGCCGCTGGCTGCGGGGGATCCTGGGTTTCTGGCGGCTCCACGAACTCCGAGGCTGGCCGTTTCAATAGATCCTCGATCTGATCCTGCAGCCAACTTAGCAGCTGAAAGATATACGGCTCTGCATCCTCCTGCCGCCGGTCGCTCTGATACTGTTCTATATCGGTCTTCAGGCGCTGTTCTTTGCTCTTTCCCAGCAACGGACTGTGAACACTGACCCTCGCCTGCTCCAATAGCGGATATAGATGGGGCAGTTCCACTCGGACTTCCACGCTCTGCTTGGCGGGCAGGCTCAATTTCACAAGGTACTCCAGATGCGATCGAAGATCGGCGGGGGGCCTGTCCTTATCCTCCTGAAGGAACTCATTGAAATCTGCCACGACCCCGGCATCGAGCATCTGCAACTCCCCGGGAGCACAATAAATGGAGTTTAGCAGCTCCAGCTCCTCCAGCTGCTGGCCAATGCAGCGGCGATAGGTTAACAGCTCCTCCTGGACCATGGCTGACGGAGAGTTAGAGAGAATTGTTTGGTTTAGTCAGCGGGCGGCGCTTTGCTTACGATCCTAATCCAGAGACATGACAAGGCTAAAGTACGAACAAGCGGAAGATGGCAATAAGACATGTACATTGAGGGATCAAAAAGATCCAGAATTCAGAACATTAAATATTAATTATATGCCCTCCCATTTACCTCCCCCTTTATCCCCTTTGCAGCCAGCTTTAGCTTCGATGGCCTGACCCGAGTGGCCTCCGTGCCAGTTCCCTTTCCCTTGGACATTTGCATCCTCCAATTGCCCACGGTCAAGTATGCCACGGCCCTGCATAAGAATGTGTCTGGAGTTCGTCACTTTGCCATATATGAATGGAATCCTGCCAACCAGGCTTACCAGTTGCTGGTTCAGCTGCCCGCTCCAAAGGCGGTAGCCCTGGATTGTCTGGCCTTCTCTGGACGCGGCTACGTGGCCCTAAGCTACAACCTAACCGAGCCTGTGGGACAGGCCCGCGAGGGTTCCCCCATCTACGAGATCTCCGCGGAGACGGGAATTCGTACCGTGCAGTACTTTTCGGGAACCCGACTGCGCGGTATGTACCTGCGGATCAGCAGCCAGGAGCTGACTCTTCTGCAGGCTTTTGATTCGGGAGGAAAGTGCCCCTACTTCAAGTGGATGGGTCGGAGTTTCCAGCGTCTGGGCTCGATTCCCTGCAGCAATGCCCGCCGACTGGAGGCCTTTGGCGTAGACTACACCGACTATGTGGCCGTGGCCAACTATGCGGACGCTGAGGGACGCACCGCCACCAATTCGGAAATCTTTAAGTACGACGCCAAGACCAAGAAGTTCCAGCTCTTCCAGCGGCTGCGCAGCAATGGAGCTGTGGACGTGAAGTACTTCAGTTTGCCGGTGAACGAGGTTACCAGGCGGCACTTTCTCATTTTGGGCAACACTATTGGTGGATCCAACGGCGGTGGGGAGGGCGAAGCGGACACCGTAATCTATGTATTTGAAAAGGGTCAGTTTGTGCCCTATCAGCGGCTGAGTTTCTATGCTCTGGAACGGGTTCTGCCTGTACAGGTAATAGGAAATTATCAAAAATCTAAGCAAGCCCTCAATGTCTCTTCCCTTTCAGCACTCGGTATCTGAGAAGTTCCTGCTCCTGGTGGCCTGCAACAAGCAGGATGTCAAGATCTTCAACCTCAACGATTGGAGGTTTGAAGAGTCAAAGGTTCAGTTTACAGAAGGAGCCTTGAGTCGCGGCGTGGCCAGAATGAGAAGTTATGAGGAGGGGCCACAGAGCTTTTTAGGTAAGTTTTCCTTTGGGATATCCTAATTTTCCCTTTTAAATTTTGAACTATTTCAGTTATTTCCAATGAAAACATGGCCGCCAACGAGACCAACATCTTCCAGCCGCTCTTCAAGCAGGACGAGCACGCCAATATACTTCGACAGCAAATTATTGACTGGGCTCGGGAGCAGAAAAAGCGCTTGGAGCGGGTGAATGTCGAGGGGCTACTGCAGAGGCTACAGGTAAGTTGGGGTTATCATAAAACTCATTAAGCTGAGAATAAGTGAATTCCCTTGCAGGTAAAGCAAAAGAAACGAATAGAGAAACTTCAGACGGCCCACATAAGTAAAGTGAAAGCTAAAGCGGTAAGAGAATTCAAATCAAGACATTGAGGTAGAAACCCAACCCAATATTCCCCATATTTAGTTTGAGGATAAGCACATGAAGCTGACTCCGAACTACTGGAAAGCCTTGCAGTTGGCCAAACAGGCTCTGGATGCCATAGAGCACAATGCTGGCTCTGCCAGCTCCCGACATCCCAGTAAGAGAGCCGCCGAGGAACACGAATTCGAAGAGATCACCGTGGACACTCTGGTGGTGCACGGATCCGTTGAAGCAGATCGTATCAATGGAGTTGATACCAAGAATCCTGCTTACGAGTCCGTGGCAGCCAAAAAGGTATACGTGAGTGAAACGTACACAGAACCAGCCAGGAAACAGAAGAAACCGCTCCTCGAGGAGCTGACCGTGAAGGATCTAAGGCTGGAGGGCAGGCTGAATGGCCTCAGGTGGGAAGATCTGGTGGAGCAGACGCTCAAGCGCAGCGGCACGGATGTGCAGTTCATCAAGGCAGCAGCAGAGATATCGAATCTCAAGTCAGATGCTGCACAGGTGAACGGCAATGAGGTCAACGATCGCCCATTGGGTCACCTTATCCCAGTGGATGGCGGCAGCTTTATAGTTCAGCAGGATGTGCAGTTCGCCCAGCCTGTCCAGGTGAACCGATTGCTCATTAATCAGCGCCTCAACCACATCCATGTCGATCGTCAGCGCTTTGATGTGTTGCTCAGGCAGGCGAATCACACCCAGGTGATACAGGGGTCGAAGCGATTCGAGAATGTTCGGGTTCTGGAGCCAATTTCCATTGCGGTGAGTGGCTCATAGGCAAACCGAAGTCAGCCTTAGACACAGTCTTTCAATTTCATTCTAGGGTCCCATGAGCGGAGCTGAACTGAGGGCCATGTCACCGGCCAAGGTAACTCATCAGCCGCTGCAACTCCAGGGGGATTTCGTAATAGATGGCGATGTTACCATTGGAAGATTGCTGCAAATGAGGGATTTGGTGGATGAACCCACTCAAAGATCGGCAGCGAAAGTCTTAGGGCGTAGTCTGCGCCTGGATAAGCCCCTGGAGGATGTTAATCTCAACTTTTTGGAACCCCTCACGGTCAACAATACGAAGCTGAGCTTCCTCAACACGCGGGACTTGCAGAAGTTGGTTAGGCTGAATGTGGATGAAGTGCAGGTGGTGGAGGGAATGAAGATGTTCCCCCATAACCTGGAGATCAGCGAAGGCTTCGGTGAAGTCAAGTGGCTGAATGGCATTGATGTGGAGAAGCTACCGGAAACGTTGCTAACCAAGAGTGGCAATCAAACTATTTCTACTCCAATAGAGCTACAGGGCTTGGAAGTGGAGCAAGTGAACACATCCCAAATATCGTTAAATGGCCTGGGGCTAGATGACTACCTTCAAGTCAGCGGAGATCAGCAGTCGAAGGGCTCCCTGTTTGTAGGCCACTTGGATGCTGCGGAATTGAGTCTGGAGGACCTGCACCTGAACGGCCTGCTCTTTGGCCAAACTCAGTCCTCGATCCTCGCACATGGTAGCCAAAACCTGGACAGCTGGCACCTGCCGCCCGACTTCAATGGCACCATTTATGCCCAGAATCTGTGGCTCAGCGGGAACATCAACCAGGCGAGCGTGGCTCACTTGGAGCAGCAGTTGCAGCAGCTGGCAGGCAACATAAAGTACGTCGGTGACTTCAACTTTGGCCACGCGGTGAACATAAGTTCCCTGAGCTTCGGGAACTCCTTAAACGGCATCCCAGCGAATCAGTTTGGCCGCTCTTGGCTAGAGTCCGAGGGAGATCAGAACTTTACGGCGCCCCAGGAGCTGGCATCACTGGAGAGTAAGCAAGGCGTTCGGCTCAATGGACAACTCAACAATCATACCCTGGACGATCTGGTTAACCGTAGCTACAGGCTCAATGCCTCGGAGCACCTGGAGGCAGTGCGATTTGGTAAGCTTCCCCTTAAAATTATTTAAATAAGTAACTTTGAACTTTGTTTCAAAGAGAATCCAATTGTGCTGCAATCGGAGCTTACAGTGGGTCTACTGAATGGCCTGCGTGTGCCGGAGGATGTGCTTTACCACAGTACTGGTACAGGAAGTTACCTCTCCACTCCCATTGGCATTGAGGGCAACCTGGAAGCATCGAACTTGTGCAACGTAACCTCGTTGAATGGCTATCCACTGGACAAGCTGGACAACTATCTAAATGGACAACATCTCGACACCTTCCGAGCTGAGAATGTGAGATTTTCGACGGCCCCCAATTACAGCCTGCTGAATGGTCACAAGCTAGACAAGCTCTTGGACCAAGTGTGGCTGGACAACGAGGATGTAGAGCTCAGTGGAGTAGCACTGGAATCGGGCAACTTTGAAGGCCTGCTGGAGTTCCAGGTGGGTTACAAATACAAATCCTTGAATGTCAATAACACTGCGTTTCGCAGGGACCCATCAACGGCGGCCAGGTGGAGCACATCAGGCGACACTACCTCAGTCGGACGCGCGGCCAGCAAGTGAAAACTCCC
Source organism: Drosophila jambulina (assembly GCA_018152175.1). Taxonomy (NCBI): domain Eukaryota; kingdom Metazoa; phylum Arthropoda; class Insecta; order Diptera; family Drosophilidae; genus Drosophila; species Drosophila jambulina. The sequence continues at coordinate 10,057,291 of JAECXH010000113.1, read as the reverse complement.
ATCAACTTCCAGCATGACGTCACGTTCGCACAGCCTCCGACGGCGCGCGTTGTGGCGCTACGTGGCAGTGCCGCCAGCGACAGCGGCGTACTTTTGGAGGGCACCAGCACCGGGTATGTTCACTCAGTCGAGGGCAAAGGGCAAAGGGTAAACGAAGGGGTAAATGGGGTATCAAGTTTCACTTTTGCAATTGTTTACGCGCTAACAGTTTGAGGGGCACTGCACGCGCACAGTCAGCTGTGCGTTGTGTTCGCAGGTGAAATTTCTGTACACGTTTGCTAGTTTGCACGCGATCGGGGAAGCGGGATGGGGGACGCACTATCGAAGCACTCGATTCGGCTGACAGGTGGCACAATTACCTCGTATTTTGGTCGCTGATTGGATTTGGTTAAATGCACTTTTTACGGTCGGGCAGTTACGGCTAACAGTTTGAGAGGCACAGCACGCGCACGATTACCTCGTATTTTGGTCGCCGATTGGTTTGGTTATTATGCATTATTTGGTTTTTATGTACTTTTTCGGTATATTTTTTTAATTTGGTATTTTTCCCCCACGGCGGCGTTTTCGGAGATTGTTGGATTGTTGTCGAGTGTGACCGCACCGCCAGAGTCAATATATACCACGGTGGATTCAAAAGAATAGACTAGTATTTAATATTTTGGTATTTTAAAATGTAATTTTTAACGGGTTTTTATTTTGAAATGGATCTCTTAACAAATTTGACTTTTTAAATATTTTTGATTGATTTTATTGTTCTTCTTCAGAAATTTTTCTCTGAACTTTGATGAATTTGTGGCAAACTCCTTAAAAACAGCCGGACCCCACACCATTAGTGGAAAATGGACTTTGCCGGAGGCCTCGGTTTCGGGAAATTTGAACAAAGTCATCGTTAATCAACTTGATCTAGCTACAGATGTACTGAGGATAAACCAAGATAATGCTTCTGAACCAACTATCCTTGATGCCCCGAAAACCGTTAATAGTGCCAGCATAAATCGGCTATATGTTACTCCAAACAGTCAGGTGGCAGAGGTTCCCTTGGCCAAGTGGATCAACGAGGCGGCTTATATCTATGGAAATCACAGCATAGCGGGAGTAATTCGTCTGGAAAACGTCAATCTTTACAATGATCTTCGTGTAAAAGGACCCGTAAATAGCATTCTCTGGCATCCGGATAAATTGCTACTGCGCGACAAGGAGCAGGAGATGCAGGGATCCCTGTTGGTGGCCAACAGTCTTCCGGAACAGCAACGAATCTTCACCAACAACGTAGAGAATCTTCAAGTAGACTTTGTCAACGGACTACCGGTGAACGAGTTGTTGGTCAACAAGGCGCAGAACCGACCCAATCTGCATGTAGAGAGCCAGCTGGTCTTCACCCAACCGCTAACCGTGGGCCACTATGAGCTGGGAAACGGGATTGGGCCGTTGGATAAATATTACAAAAAGAAACGAGACGTGGTCTCGAATTCTGTTGAGGATCTCCAGCAGCTGCAGGAAAACGTAGATGCGGTAAAGAAAAGATTGGCCAGTAAGAAAAGTTAAAATCTTTAACAAAATCATATTAAAACATTTACCTTAACGCCACAGAGCCCCCGAAAGTCCTGGAAAACTTTGCGTTGGTGCAGCAGCTACCCCACAAAGTGGATCAACTACAGCTGTACTCCACCGGAGGCGATGATATACTGGCCATCAGGGAGAGGGACTCCGACAAAGTCATCTCATACGCCTGGCATCCTGATAAGCACCGCTTCGTGACCGTTTCAAGTAAGTTATGTAGCTTTATTTGCATATGAACATATTTTAAAATGAAGTGACACATGGGAATTTCAATTAATAATTAGGTTCAAACTTATAGCTACATTTAAAATACTGCGTTGTGGCGGCATGCACAGAGTCACTTTTATATCCATTCGAAACCCAATATAACCCATCATATTGAGCAGAACAGCTTCTAATACGTTGTGTTGTGCCACAACGCAGATGTTTTAAGTTCGAATACACACAGTAACGCAGCGATTGCGGGAAACTGTATAAGCAGGACTACATAACTACCTTCGAGTTTGTCTAATGTGTAATGTGTAAGCTGAGTAATCATCAAGGGTTGCCTAGAGTTGAATTAATTGTAAGCTTTGGGGGCTAATGCTCCATCTCGTCGGTATGCGCATCGAGGATGGCCCGCAAAATGTTCAGCTCCAGTTTGGCGGAGGCCCGCGACGACAGTCGGTTCATCACATTGGCCACGTACAAACCAAGGGACTCGTGGCGCGACGAGTTGCACAGATTCTTGAAGAAGGTCGGCGGCAGCATATTGTCAAAATTGCCGAAGTTTATAATCTCGGGTGTGTTGGAGGTGGCAGCATTCAGCTTCGAGTCGAAGATGATGTCGTTCTTAAAGTCCAGATCGTCGATATGCGGCGAAAAGCCATTGGTGGAGGCCACCGAGGTGGAGGCTACAGTGGCGGCCGTCGACGATGTAGGTCCACCGACACCGGCGCCGTTAATTTGCTGAGACGGCGGAATGGTGATAATGTTGATGCCTGGCGGCGGGGTCTGGTTGCTCTCGCGATCCTTCTTCACTTGCATCAGCTGGGCCGTGGTTGTGTGCACCACGCTGGCATTCGGCACTGCCTCTGAAACGCTGGCACTTGGAGGAAGGGGAGCTGGAGCCGGCGGAGCTGCCTGTTTAGGACTGGTGGTCTTTAGCAGCTTCTTTTGTGTAGGCGAAGGGTATTCCTCGGAGAGTTTTCGCTTTAGGGAATCGGGCAACTGAATGGTTGTACGTGAAGACGACCTGAGGCCACTGCTTTGTGGCGGTTGCCCTGACGTCGATTTCTGTCCAGCCCCTGCTGCTGAGCTGGGAGTCTTCTTCACGGTGATGCCCTTCTTTTGGAGCACAGCCGCGGCGGCGGAAACCGAGCTGTTTGTCGTGGCTCGCAGAGGGTTGTTGGCCAGCGTGTTGAGCAGCTTCTTCTCCTCGAAAGCAGGACGCGGTGTGTCCACAATAGGTTTGGAGGGCAAGCGTTCCTCTTTCTCGGGCGAGCTGGTGCCGTGCGACTTTGTGGGGCTCTCGCCGTCGGAAGAGGCCGAGCCTGTGGAGTTGGCCGGTTGTCCGAACGGGATGTTGTCTGCGTGTTCCTCTTCCTCCTCCTGCTCCTGAACCTCCAGCATTTCGTACTCTTCCACCTCATCCATGGCCCCTTGCTCCCTGAAAAGGATATTTAGGTAATCGTTACTACAATCTGCCCGCTAATCAGCTCGCCAAGCACTCACTCCTCCTCCTTGACCGACACCTTCGGCTCCTGGTGGATCTGGTCCATCAGGCTAAACAGCTTCCACGCCGAGTTGCCCTTTAGCTTCTCCTGCTCATACTTTTTCTGCAGAACGATGAAGATGGAGCGCGACTCGTGCACGGAGAGCTTGTTGAGGCGCCCGATCCTGGCCCACGCCTCCTCCTGCTCCTGCTTGGTCGAGCCGCCATTGTTGGGATGCAGGGCCTTCTCCTTAGCGATATGCGCAAGAATCTTGTCTAACTGAATTGCCATCTTCGTCAGCGACTTGCGGCCCGCCGGTTGCTCGGTCTTGTTAATCTTGAAGGCTGTTTTATTTACACCACGAACAACGAGAAATCTTGTTTGTTGCAGCCGCCTTTTTTCGCTTGCTTTTCGTCCTCCGTTTTGCACCTTTCGCTTCGCTGATACAGACGCCGATTTGGCGGAAAATGTGACCGTGCGATGCGGAAATACCAAAAATGCCGTGCCTGAGTACAGTAGAGACAAGTTTGTACATCACAGATTCACTTTAAATACCATACAAAATCGTAATTATATAAATAAGAGCAAAGTTGTTGGGTTTGCTCGCTATTTTAAAACTTTAAGCTTAATTTCCATATCTTAAAAGTATTTGGTTCCTTTGCTATTCTTTCAATTTAAGCGCATTACCTTTTGATATTCATTTTTAGTGTAGCCCTATTCTTGAAATGTATCTGTGCGCACCGTTTCTCAACACTTTAAAAAAGGAAATAAATTTAAAATAAATTATTTTATTGTGTTTGTCATCCCGCATAATTATAAAGGTACCACTGACACTGTTTCCTGCGGCGGTATGCACTTAACCTTTTCCATACGCGTTGGTTCGTCCCGCTTAGCCGGACTGCTGACCACGAAAGGAAACTCCTCCAGACCGTAGCAGGCAGCGGCATAATTTCCCAGGCGATCCACGGCTATGACGGCGCCCATGAAGGCCTTGTAGTGCTTCAAGATCCGCCCAATGCCCACTGCAGCGGCTTCCGCCGGAGTCTTTCCTGCCCGCATGGCCTCCACAGCGAGAAGGGAGGGCAAGAACCGCATCATTATATCGCCATCTCCAGTGGCCACTGCGGCGCCCACCTCGTTATCCGCGTAGGCACCGGCTCCCGGTATTGGCGAGTCGCCGACGCGTCCGGGGATCTTGTGTCGCGCCCCATTGGTGGATGTGCCTGCATGAATGTGGTTCTCCACATCAATGGCGATCATGCCGATGGTGTCGTGGTTTTTGCGCCCAATCTCGTACTCGGTTCGGGCTCGATCCTCCTTCCAGCGGGTAAGAGCCGACGGCTTGGGCCTGTAAGGCCCACAGGAGACCTTGGGATCAGGGTGCACGTTCTGCCAGAAGTTAGGCTGGCAGTTCCCTGCTGTCCACTCCTGGAATAGCTCCTTTGATTCGGGCGTGACCAGGGACTCCGAATTGAATCCCATGGCATTGGCAAAGTTTGAGGCTGCGTCGCCCACCAACATAGTGTGTTGCGTGTGCTCAAGGACATTTCTGGCCACCCTAATGGCGTCCTTGATATGCCGCAGGCCCGCCACTGCTCCCACTTCCATGGTACTGCCGTCCATAACCATGGCATCCAGCGTAGTCTCGCCGATCTCATCGGGGGAACCGCCAAAGCCAACGGTCCCGTCGCACTGCAATCTTTCGCACTTGGTGCAGCCCTCAACCACGGCGTTGCGCGTCTGCCGGAGACCTCCCTTGCTGTGCTTCAGGATTCGCCAAGCATATGCATTGGCGGATGTGAAGTTCCAGGTGTTGATCACCATGGGCAGCAGCTCAGTGACGGGGGGAGCGGAACTGGAGCTGGAACTGGGCTTGCTGGTCGTGCTGTCGAGTTCTTTGTTAGCGGAAAAATCCATTTGGAAATTTTTTCGGCTTACCTATATATAGTGGACAGCGTTGGCTTGGGCGTCGACCACTGCGACAGGCCGGGAAAGACGGCGGACACCAGGCAGAACAGCCAAATGCATCCTGCTACGTACATTTTAATTGTTAATCCGTGGGTATGTATTTACCAGAGCTTTGTCTTTTCCAAACTGAAAAATGAGAGCCGACTACTGCCTTTAAATGCTTGGCAGGCTAACCTCACTCAGTTGTTTTCTTATCTGTTGTGTTCTGTTGGTTTGATATACACTGTCTGCCAGTGCCCTACTGACAGTCACTAAAGTTGTACTCTATTTTTTTATATTAAAAGTTTGCACTGACCAGTGTAATGTTGTACTCTATCACTGGAATGTACATCTGTAAAAATTCAAAATAATTTATGCAAACAAAATAAAGTAATAGTAAGAGTATCCCATAGTCCGCATATTTAGCACATATAAATTTGTTTTTTCAGGCTTGTCAACACTGCCGCCAATACCGGAGAAAATTTTACGGGACGACTCATCCCCAACAACACAGAAACTACAGCTTGGCCTGTTTACGTTTCAGTGCCTGGGTCTTCAAGAAGTGGACAATATAGTAATCGAATGTTTCGACCAGCATAACCGTAGCCGGAAAGCCACTATCTTGGGCAGGCGGAATGCAAAACAGTTGCTAGCAGTGGCCGGTGATTCAGATGATACGGCTATTCTGCTGAGAACTTCAAAGGCTGTGGAGTTATGGAAATGGCGAAACGGAAACTACTCTTTTGTAAAGAGCCTTCTGGACGAGCAGCAGGTGGAGCACATGACGCTGGTGCAACGTGCAGCCGGCATTGAGAGCGGTTTCTTAGCGATATTGGCTTCATCCCCAGCGGCAGAGATTCGGATTTACAGGTAGGATCATTGGCGTAACAATTAAATTGTTTTAAATTGGTCACATTCATTCCACAGATTTATCAGCGACGACTTCCAGCTGGATCAAGTCTTGGAGCTTCAAGACTCCAATCAGGCGAAGGAAGTGCGCTTTATGCACCTGCCAGAGTCGGGGGATCTTCTGTTGTGCGTTTCCAATCAACCAAATCAACCGCTCACCATTTACCAGCATCGCGGAGCCGCAGGGTTCCAGAAAATCCTCGGAGATAGTGCCCTGCCTGAGGCTCAATCACTGCACGTGCTCCAGCTGCGCGTCAATAAGCTGCAACTACTGTCCGTGGCCACGACCGAATCGGTGTTCTTGGTACAACCGCAGTTTACCACACTTTAGGTCACTCGGTTCACATTGATTCGTTCACACTTGTTTTGTTTTTTTCTAAATAAAAATTTACTTTTTATTAACCGTGTTTATGGGCCTTCAATTACGCTGCTTAGTCGTCGCTGGACTCGACGTTCTCCGTCTGCAAGTTCTTGAACGTAGACACCGGCACGTAGGTGACGTATGTGTACAGCTTGTTGGGAGAGTCCTCATCGTCGTTGCGACGGCGTGCCAGACGCACACGGACGCGGAATGGGGTGGACCTAAAAGCAAACAGATACGGTATTAGGAAGAATGCCACCAAAAGTAGTATGGTTTTTTGAACACACCTGATACCCTTAGACCAGATGTGCTTGTTCAGACGGGTGTCGATCCTCACATCGGTGGTGCCCATCTCCCGCTCAGCGAACTTGCGGATCTCCTTGATGGCACGGGGAGCGCGCTTCTTGAAGCCGATGTTGTGGACACGCTTCGCCAAGTGGATGGTGCACTCGCGGGTCACAACTTCGTTGATCGCCGATTTGTTGATTTTCTCGCCCTTGGTCTTAGTCATTGTGCTGGTTAGGCCGCAACGGTGCTATTCACTGTCCTGTAAGGTTGAAAGAGTCCAATTAATAAAACATTCACAACGTAAACAACAATCTAATCGAGAAAACTTTCGAGCGCCGAAAATTACACAGGAAGTCGAGTTTGGGGGAAAATGTACATTTCAAATGGCGGTATTTTCGGTGGGGAACATGGTGCCACCCGGCCATTTGCATATTGTTCATGCAAAATTCGGATGTTTTTCGATTACATTTCAGAAAACCCAAATTACGAACCTCTCCGGATATGAAAAGCTACGAAAAAGAAAGAAGAAGAGGTCTTCGGTGTGGCCACACCAGATTATAAAATAAGGTATTAAATGAAACCAGGAACGGTCACGCTAGGGGCTAGTATTCGATAATTGTTATAAGTGAAATTTGAAATAAAATATTAGAAAAATCGTATTTGTTTTAATGTTTTATATTTTTTTATTGTTAAATGGGCACAAAAATACGAATCAGACATTGCAAAAAAAGTTTGCCAGAAGAAAATTATATATATTACAAAAATTTAATTTATCGATACTATCATAATTCTCCTAGTCCTAATGTAAACAATTTAAAATGTGGGAAATTGCAGGTAAATAAACAAAACTTTGCCGATTATATATAATTTGTTTCCTTTTCAGCGCAACTCTTAGCCGTCGGCCTACTGTGGGGCGTAACCAATCCGTTTATTCGCCTCGGCAGCCAGGGTATTGAGTCGGTCAAAGATACGGGCTCAAAGTGGAGGAACTTCCTCCACGAAGCCCGCACAATTGGCTCTCGTTGGCGCTACTGGATACCATTCGGGCTGAATCAGTGCGGAAGTGCCCTGTACGTATGGACGCTGCAGAGTGCCAGCATCACAGTGGCGGTGCCAGTGGCCAATTCCCTTAGTTTCGCCTTCACTGCCATCACCGGATATGCGCTGGGCGAGAAGCTGCCCGGGAAGAGTAAGTTTTAAACATACATAATAATTTATTGACCCTTGAAAACTGATCAACCTTGCAGAAGTCGTCCTGGGAACTTTGCTCATCTGCTGCGGCAGCATCCTAATGATCTATGACAAGGTCCTTCAGGAACACGATCACCAGCCACAAAATATAACATTCCAGTGAGATACCCTAAACCAAAAAGGCCAATTTGTCTTTATTGCATTCGATAAAAGCATCATTAAATGAATGGATAGGAGAGCTGCCGTCGACGCGCTTCTTATAAGGCCTTGTGCACGGCCTCCACCAACACCTCCATGCTTGTAATCGGCGTCTGCGGCGTGATTCCGTGACCCAGATTGGCGATGTAGCGCGACTTGCCGAACTTGTGCACCATTTCGGTGGTCAGGTCGCGCAGCTCGTCGGCCTCACGATACATGTCCTGGGGATCCAGGTTGCCCTGAAGGGTGATGTTGGGTCCAACCACATTGCGTGCCTCGATGGGATCTACGGTCCAATCCAGTCCGATAACATCGTAGCCCAGTTCGCTCTGCTCCTTCAGCGAGTGACCGGCACCTTTGGCGAATAGAGTCTATGCGGAGACAAAGAAATATAGTTCCAAGTTTGCATCATCCAAGTCATACTTACAATGGGCACAACCGGGATAGCTTTTTTGGTCAGGCGGTCCACCAGCTCATTGCGGATCCTCTTCAAGTAGGGTACTGCCCACTGCAGGAACTCCTCCTTTGATAGGTGCTCTGCGGAGGACTCGAAGACTTGGAGCATTTGTGCACCGGCCTTGACCTGCATCTCCAGATAGTCGACAATGGAATCGGTCAGCAGATTGAGGAACAGCTTGGAGTCCTCCGGATAGTCAGTGAGCCAAGCCTTTGCCTTGGACATGGTCTTGCTGCCGCCGCCCTCAATCATGTAGCCCATAAGCGTCCAGGGCGCCCCGGTGAAACCGATTAGCGGCACTCGGCCCTCCAGTTTGTGCCGCATCATTGTGATGGCATCGCCCACGTAACTAAGACGGGACAAGGCGCCGTCCGGAGTGAGGCGCTTCAGGTCCTCGGGCACTTTGATGGGCTGCGGCAGGACGGGACCCACGCCCGCGTGCATCTCCACTGTAATACCAAGGGCCTGTGGGATGACCAGGATGTCCGAGAAGATAATGGAGGCATCAAGGTCAAATCGGCGCAGCGGCTGCATTGTCACCTCGCAAGCCAGTTCCGGAGTGCGGCAGACGGTGAAGAAGTCATGCTGCTTGCGCAGCTCCTGGAACTCTGGCAGATAGCGACCGGCCTGTCGCATAACCCAGACTGGCACGCGGTCCACCACCTCGCCGCGTGCGGCTCGCAGCAGGTTGTCGTTCTTAAGCACAGGGAAGGGCTGAAAGGGGGTGAACGGAGGATCGGTACGGTCAGTTTGCACAAGCGCCGCCTGCAGCAGCACCATCCACACCAACATCAGTCGAAGTCCAACCAATTGCCGCTGGGACATGATGTAACTGTTGTAAGGCCACTTAAATTTGGGAGAAAACTCACCTTGGCGTCTTTCATTCTGTCAATTGTGTGGCGCACTTGTTGGTGGAAACTGCCGTGGAGCTCTCCGCTGACGATTCCTATCTAATTTGATTAAATATATTACGGAATTCTGCAATCCTGCATGAGTGTGCGTTCTGCCGAACTTTGTTTACGTTCTCAGCTGGATATGGGAGGTGCGCGATAGCTTTACCATCGAATGTTATCGGTATTCTATGCATTTCCAATGTAACTACTATTTTTATTTTGACTTTATTTTATATATTGTATACCTGAAAAGTCAAATAAATTCATTGGTTTTAACTTCGAATAATAGGTTATACAAATTAAAATAGGAACAAAAAATAATTTTTTTTACCACAACAACTATCGTCCCACTATCCCATCTCTAACGACACTGTGTGGTTCGCGCTTCTTAAATGCGTTGTTTGTTTTGTTTATATTTTAAGTCGCTATGCCGCCGCCCAGGAAGAAGGCAAAATTGGAAACAATGCGGTAAGGGAAGCTAGTTGGAGGAGAGTTGCAATAACTAAATCAAGGTCTTCCTTCCAGGTGTCCAAATAATCCGGTGTCCTTTGAACAATTCAAGAAGCTAATAGAAAACCTACCCGATATATCCTTCGAAGTGCAACGCGATAGAGTCGCTGGTAAAGGCGCTAAAACTCTAGATGAGTGCGCCTTTTGGTACTACGAAACCTTCTATAGAGATCCCAAAGTGCGCCTGAAATATCCGTACAAACTGAGGGCCTGCCCCATGAGGATTAGAGATAAGTTGCTCTCAATGCCCGAGTCTGAGCCAGTAGGTGAGCCGGCGCCCGAGCATCAGATCGGTAAAGGTGTAATGGTCAAAGTGGCAAAGTATGTGGCACCCATTCCAAACTGTTTCCGTTGATAATAACCATACTTATCCTCAGGATGGGTACTTTCATCTTTCCCGTAACATTTTTCGTCTTCAAGAGCTTCGTCAATGCATCAAAGGTTCTGCGTATGATAGGCATGACAAAAGAGGAACGGAAGGCTTTGCTGGCCGATGAGGATCAATTTGAAGTCACATTAAAAAAATTCTACAACACGTTCTACATGTTCCCCGATCGGAAGTCTACCGATATTTTTAAAAACATATCCTCGCAGTTCTTGGAGGTGCTCCTTAGATATGGCGAACCCCATGATGAATTGGCTAAAAAGTCTGTTGAGAAATATGCCGCAGGAAAAAATAGGTAAGAAAACAATGTCGATTTCCCTCGAATGCATATTAAGTTGTACTTTACTATGCTTCATAGACAACAGGTCGTCAGCTTTGAGGTGTTCGAGAAATACTTGGCCAATATGTTTGAGATTGTGTGGCAGTTGAAGTTGCATGACAGAGATTACGCCGCCTTAGACTTTGAAAAATGCGCCCGAGCCTTCTATCTGGCCTTTTACCTCAAGCCGGAGATCCGCGACAGGTATACGTTCAAGTGGCGACCATGTTCTTCAGCGATGCAGAAGCGTCTGCTGCACATTCCCAATGATGAGTCTGTGGAAGAGCTATGGAATAGTTTTCGTCAGCTAATTCCTGACTCTCCGAACGAGGAGGAGATAGAAACAATCGACGTAGATGCCGAATCACCTCTGCAGGCGAGAGATGAGCCAATATCTGCAGCAGATGATCTGAGAAGGTCACTAGAAAATAATAATAATAATAGCTTTGAAAAAGACCCCATGATGCTCCAGACAGAATTGGACGTCGAAGAGGAGGAGATCGAGATAGATGACGACTCACATGCACGATATAATCTGGAAAAAACATCCGAAATGAATAACAATAGCCTGGATAAACAAGCAGAAGTCGGAGAGCCAGTGCTTGTAACGATTCAAGGTGTAACCTACGAATATCCCGTCACGCTCAACTGTTTCCTGCAGTTTATCAACTCCGATAAGGTCTTGCCACAATTAGTAAAGCACAATAATAAGGATTCAGGGCTCAGCGAGCTGCAGTTGTTGAATCGCTTCTACCATTCCTTTTATACAAATAAGGAAATACGCAAACAGTTCAAATGCATCTTTACTTCTGCTCCTCCCATTCTGAGAGAGAAGCTCTTGGCAATGGCCAAGCCATTAAACCAACTTGCGAATGGGAATGCACCACCAATAGAAGGGTAATTAATTTTTGAGCCATTTTAGTATGAAAAAGTTTGTAAATTGTGAATTGTAAAATTAAAGCGATCCATTAAAGGAACACCGTCCTAGCTCTGAGGAATTGTCAAAGCTTGTTCTTGAAGAGTCTTCTAAGGACTTACAGTAAGTTGTTTTATATAATATTCAATACACACTTTTACAAACTCCGTTTTCTTTTATCTGCAGAGAGGAACTGTTTCAAACAGACGTAGAAGTGGATATCGGCAAGTAAGATCAAAAGTAATCACATAAAGTCAATTTACTTTAAATAGTTTTTGCATCTTTCAGATCTGGTCGGTTCATGTTTCCCGTTTCGTTTGACACTTTCCGACGGTGCATCAACTATGGCGAGATAATTCGGCCAATACTTACGCTGGCACTTCAAGATAAATCTCACCTAGAGGACTTGATTCCTCATCCCCATAATCCAATCTGTGAAAAGATCTTCCTTCGCTTCTACCGCTCCTTTTATATTTTTCCCGATACTCGGCAGAAGTGTCAATATCGGTTCTCTTGCCGAAATGATCAGGTCTTGAAGAAGTTGACCGAATACGCCAAACCGCTCAATGAGAGTGCTATAAAGACAATGGACGAGCCCAAAACAAAGTGCCAAGAAGCTACAAATGCGGTTTCTGCTAAGCAAAGCCAGAATAACCAAGCCGAAGAAGCTGATGTTGCCACAGTTTCAGCTCAGGAAGGCCACCAGAAAATTGGAAACATGGAGAACACAATAGACAAGGAAATCAGGAAAGACGTTGAAAATGGGAATGAGGAAAAGGATATGAACGTGCCGAACCTCCCTGTGACATTTCATGTTTTCAAGCGCTATGTGACAAATTTGAAAGAAATTGTTCAACAAATGAAGCTATGCGACGAGTATAAGGAGAAATCAGACGCCGAGTGCGCTGAGGAATACTACAAGGGATTTTATGCATCGCCAAAAATGCGAAATAAGTTTGAATGTACCTTGAAGCCATGTCCCGCCAAGATGCGTGATGTGCTCCTTAGTTATACGAATCAACCGGAGTCGGTAGATTCTTCATCGGAGTCAGACTGCGTGTGCTTGGATGATGTTCTGCCAACGGCAACTAGTGTAGCTACTTCTTCGAAGGAATCAAGAGGTATTCCAGTAAAGGAGTGTAAAGTCAAGGAAACCCACGAAAACCACGTCTCATTTAAACTTTTTAAACGTTATTTGAGCAATCTCAAGGAAATAGTCCAGCAAATGCTCCTTTACGATGAGTACAGAGGGAAATCTGAGGAAGAATGTGCCCGGGATTACTATAATGGTTTTTACTCTTCACAAGAAATGCGGGATAGATTTCCTTACCATCTTAAGCCATGTCCTGCTAAGATGAGAAACAAGTTAATCAGTTTTCCTACAAAAGACCAGCGCATGGAGGATATCTGTCCTGAAAAACATGCCGACCCATGTGATTCCATTTCCAAGAAATTAAAGGAAAACAATCTCACACAAACCGATGAGTTGGAAGTGCAAACCGAAGAGTCCCTTACCCAAAATCAAACATCCAATAATTCCCAACAAGCAGCAGCGACCCTTGGCCAGAAATCAGGGTAAAGATTATTATATGTTATTAAAATATTAATTATATAAAGGATAAATCCCATTTGCCTTTCAGGAACACTTCTTCAAATATTAGCAAGCAGAGAACTATTAGAACCCTTAAAAAGTGAGTGCTAGAATGTTTTTTTTTTTTTTTTTTTTTTTGCAAAAACTAACATGTAATATTGCAGTGGCGCTTCCTTTGAGTTCCCAGTGTCTTTTGAGACATTCAAGCGGCACATCAACTACGAAGAGATTGTCAAATCGCTGCTACTGGGGGATGTCCAAAATGAGACTGAGCCGAGTGACCGAGGCAAAATGTTATTTCGTAACTTCTTTTGCTCCTTCTACGTTCAGAAGGACGTTCGCCAAAGACATCCCTACCGATTTCAGAAAGCAGATAAAGAGCTCCTTAAGAAATTGGAAGAATATGCTGTGCCCCTCAACGATATAGCGAGGCAAATAATGTACGATCAAGCGCAAGGCAAACCGCCTCAGATCGAGGGAACCGGGGACGAGTCTATGATGGTACCACGTGCTCCAAAGGATGAAACTTTGGTTACCATCTCGGGTATCGCGTACCGTTTTCCTGTATCCTTTAAAACATTCCACAAGTACATTAATTATGAAGAGCTCAAGGTGGGTCTAGCAAATGGTCCTCTAAAAAAAAAGAGCCCAGAGGAGCTGGCGGCTATTTTGAGAGACGAAACGAGTTGTCTCCGTCTTTTACGGCGCTATTATTACTCATTTTACACCTTGGAGAATATTAGGAATAAGTTGAACTATAACTTCAATACTGCGCCACCAGAACTCTCCGAAAAATTACTCGAATGGGCAAAGCCCATTGAACCAGCTCAGAGTCTGCCGCAGGCTCTGCCTCAGGTCCAGCCCAAGCAAGGAAACACAAGTGCACCCGACCTTGACCCAACCCAGCACATGGAGGATGACTCTCCTGAAAAAAATTCCGAGCTATGTGAACCCGTTTGTAGTAGCCCCGAGAAATCAAAGGAGAACATTCTTATAACTGAAACTGATGAGGTCGAAGTGGATTCAAGAAAAATTCCTGTCCAAACCGAAGAGTTCTTTCCCCAAATTCAAACATCAAGCGATTCCCAACAAACAGTAGCGACCCCTGACCAGAAATCAAGGTAAAATTATTATATGTTATTAAATTATTAATTAAAAAAATAAATAAACGATTAATCATATTTGAATTTCAGAAACTCTCCGTCAAATATTAACAAACAGAGAACTATAAAAACACTTAAAAAGTGAGTACAGTAAGTCATATTTATCACAGCAAATACTTAAATGTTAAATTGCAGTGGCGCTTCCTTTGAGTTCCCAGTGTCTTTTGAGACATTCAAGCGGCACATCAACTACGAAGAGATTGTCAAATCGCTGCTACTGGGGGATGTCCAAAATGAGACTGAGCCGAGTGACCGAGGCAAAATGTTATTTCGTAACTTCTTTTGCTCCTTCTACGTTCAGAAGGACGTTCGCCAAAGACATCCCTACCGATTTCAGAAAGCAGATAAAGAGCTCCTTAAGAAATTGGAAGAATATGCTGTGCCCCTCAACGATATAGCGAGGCAAATAATGTACGATCAAGCGCAAGGCAAACCGCCTCAGATCGAGGGAACCGGGGACGAGTCTATGATGGTACCACGTGCTCCAAAGGATGAAACTTTGGTTACCATCTCGGGTATCGCGTACCGTTTTCCTGTATCCTTTAAAACATTCCACAAGTACATTAATTATGAAGAGCTCAAGGTGGGTCTAGCAAATGGTCCTCTAAAAAAAAAGAGCCCAGAGGAGCTGGCGGCTATTTTGAGAGACGAAACGAGTTGTCTCCGTCTTTTACGGCGCTATTATTACTCATTTTACACCTTGGAGAATATTAGGAATAAGTTGAACTATAACTTCAATACTGCGCCACCAGAACTCTCCGAAAAATTACTCGAATGGGCAAAGCCCATTGAACCAGCTCAGAGTCTGCCGCAGGCTCTGCCTCAGGTCCAGCCCAAGCAAGGAAACACAAGTGCACCCGACCTTGACCCAACCCAGCACATGGAGGATGACTCTCCTGAAAAAAATTCCGAGCTATGTGAACCCGTTTGTAGTAGCCCCGAGAAATCAAAGGAGAACATTCTTATAACTGAAACTGATGAGGTCGAAGTGGATTCAAGAAAAATTCCTGTCCAAACCGAAGAGTTCTTTCCCCAAATTCAAACATCAAGCGATTCCCAACAAACAGTAGCGACCCCTGACCAGAAATCAAGGTAAAATTATTATATGTTATTAAATTATTAATTAAAAAAATAAATAAACGATTAATCATATTTGAATTTCAGAAACTCTCCGTCAAATATTAACAAACAGAGAACTATAAAAACACTTAAAAAGTGAGTACAGTAAGTCATATTTATCACAGCAAATACTTAAATGTTAAATTGCAGTGGCGCTTCCTTCGAGTTCCCAGTGTCCTTTGAGACATTCAAGCGGCACATCAACTACGATGAGATTGTCAATTCGCTGCTACTGGGGGATGCCCAAAATCAGACTGAGCGGAGTAACCGAGGCAAAAGGTTGTTTCGTAACTTCTTTTGCTCCTTCTACGTTCAGAAGGACGTTCGTCAAAGACATCCCTACCGATTTCAGAAAGCAGATAAAGAGCTCCTTATGAAATTGGAAGAATATGCTGTGCCCCTGAACGATATAGCGAGGCAATCAATGTCCGATCAAACGCATTGCACAGCCTCTCAGTACGAGAGAAACGAGGACGAACCACCTGCTTCGAAGGATGAAACTCTGTTTACCATCTTAGGCATCGCGTACCGTTTTCCTGTATCCTTTAAAACATTCCACAAGTACATTAACTATGAAGAGCTTAAGGAGGGTCTAGCAAATGGTGGAGATCTGAAAAAAGAGAGCCCAGAGAAACTCGCGGAGATTCTAGGCGACGAAACGAGTTGCTTGCGTCTTTTACGGCGCTATTATTACTCATTTTACACCAGGAAGAATATTAGAAATAAGTTGAAATATAATTTCAACACTGCGCCACCGGAACTCTCCGACAAATTACTCGAATGGGCTAAGCCTATTGATGAGTTTACTAAACCAGCTCCAATTCTGCCTCAGGTTCAGCACAAGCGAGGAGCTCCTAACGCCGCCTCCCATGGACCAACAGAGGCACCCGTCACTTTAAATGTATTCTTAAATTATATGCACCTGGATGATGTGGTCACTGGAATGCAACAAGAGCCGGAGTACTCCACAATGACAGAGGATGAATGCAAATTTCAGTATTACCAGGCCTTCTACACTGACGCCAGCATACGCGATAAATACCGGTTCAAGCTCAAGCCCTGCTCTGCAGAAATAAGGGAAAGGATCCTAATGCCTCCCCCTCATTCAGATCATACTTACCCATTGGGTAATCGGAATCCAGGAGAGATGGATGCAAGCAGGGAAAGGGAACTAGCTGGGTGAGTGCAATTTATTATTACTATTTTTTTTTTTTGAATATCTGAATCTTAAAATATGATTTCTTTTATAGCAAACAAAAAATCAATTTTTCCACTTACAGGCCTCATAGTATACGCCAATATATAGCTCGCCATATCTCCGTGCCGGAGAAACAAGCTCTTTTGGAACGTCATATTCTTGATTCAACAAAAAGAAAAAAGATAACAGAAACGAAGAAAGAAGAAACGACAATGAGGGAAGAAACCACCACAAGAGGGAAAAATCCACATACAAAAGAAGACTTTACATCAACGAGAGAAATAGAGAATGGAATGAGAGAAGAGGCATCGAGAGAACCTACAACGAATGGAAGAAAGACATCAGCAACTAAAGAAGCGACAACAACAAGAAAAGAAGATACAACTAGTAAAAAGAACATAGAAACCACGTCAGCAAATAAATCTCCATTAGTCCCTAACAACGTAATAGAAAACAATTCACCAATAGAAAATGAAAATGAAAAGAGTTCAAAGCTAGTATCAGTTTCGGAAAATACATCTAGCACAACTAGCAAGGAGAACCATAGGGAAAATGCCATAAGTAAACCTCCAGAGGAGGCTAGCAGAAATGTGCGCCTTTCAAAATCTACGAAAACACCAGAGAGTTCATCAAACCCTCCAAAACCTCCTAGCTCAAATATAAAAGTAACAGAGAAACCAGAAGATAACCAGAATAAAGAAGAAGCTACAAGCCAGGATAAAACAGGGACCAAGGATTTCACAGCAGAGTCGAATGTGTCTCATCGACCAACAGAAAAACAAATCATTTTGGACCAAGCAAAGAAAGTATATTTTGCCGAATGCAGTCAGGTAAGGAACACATCTTTAAAAAAAAAAACCCCATTAACCCCTATCTAACCCCAAATAGGAACACGAAATGGCATACTTGATCTGCACGAGCCAGGGTTTGCAAAGAGCAATATGGCGAATATTGCACCAACTAACCTTCGAGGAATTCAAGACCTACACGAGCATCCACGACGGCGAGGACTTGTACAAAAAAGATATGGATCTTCAGCCCTATTTCCAGCATGTCGTAGGCAAGGGTAACTGGCCCATAAATCTGTACGTTAGGCTGCCCCTTCTAAGGCAACTGCTGCACAGTAAAGGCGTGGAGCTAGGCAGGCTAGACCTTGGACAGCTATCGCCAAAGATTCTGCACTGGCGGGAGGCGGACGAACACACAAATTTCGATCAGATCGTTGAAATGCAGTTCGAAGATCGTACTGGCGAGGAAATTGATAGTGTCGAGCAGTGGTTCGAAGAGCGTGAACAGTTCTATGCAGCCTGCTGGCTCCACGATCAGTGGATATACGAAGTGCCTCAAATAACGAACGATGCTCTGCATGACGAGAGTTATATTAGGGACCTGCCGTTGCCCGATCTCAATGGAGTTGTATTAAGTGAGCTTTTTTTGTTACATTTTAAAACGTTTACCTTGTAACTAAATGTATTCTCTTCGGCAGAATCACTCCCTATTGCGAGAGGCGAAGATGGAAGTAGCCAGACTGAGATAATCTCCATAGCCTCAAGCTCAGATATGGTGCCAGGTGAGCCTTTTACTTTGATTTATCCTATTCCCGAGACCAACCTTACCTTTTCTCTATCGTTACAGACAGTCAGAACTGTCCTTCCACTCAGCTCAGCACTAACTCGAACATTGTGGATATTACTACCATGGACATGCATGACGAGAGCTGTATTAGTGATCTGCCGTTGGCCGATCCCAATGGTATTGTATTCTCCTCGTCAGAATCACTTTCTTATGCTGAAAGGGAAGATGGAATTAGCCAAACTGAGGATATCTCCAAAGCCTCTAGTTCACATATGGTGCCAGGTAAGCCGTTTAACTTTAACTTACCCTATTCCCTAGATCACCCTTAAGTTCTATTTCTTTGTAGAAAGTCAGAGTTGTCCTCCTACTCAGCTTAGCCACACCTCTAACTTTGTGGACATTGCAAGTGTGGACATAGAGTCCCAAGTGCCCGAAACTCCACTCGATCCGTTGGCTACTCAAGCGGAGACAATGAGTTCTGTCAAGCAAGAACCCATCAAGTTCCTTAACAACCTTCGCGGCGTCTGTGACACGGATGGCTGCCAATGGGAGAACATTGGGTCGGAGGAGCAAGTAGTAAACCTAGATTCCAGTCAAGAGGAAGGTCCTAGCTTGTCCTGTTTCGCCATTCAAAAGCCTTCAGAGGCAATATCGCGATACCAGTCGTTAGACTCGCTACTCACTGCTACGATGTTTGAGGAAGATTCCATTGTCATCGTAGAGGAACCTCAGTCAAAGGAGAGCGATAATATCGAATGCTCGTCAGAGCATACTATTCTAGAGGAGCAGCGTGAAGAAGCAGCGGTAAGCCCTGCACCGTGTCCTAGAATTCCCGAGGGCCCTGCACCGTGTCCTAAACTTCCCGAGGGCAATGTGATCCAGCCTGAAGAACCACTTCTAAGGCCTGCACCCTGTTCAAAAGTTCCAGAGGTCAATGTTATCCAGCAGGCTGTAGAACCAGCTATAGGGCCTACACCTTTAACAAAACTACCAGAAACCCGCAAAAAGAAGATTCCGGCAAGCAATACTATGCCCAGCAAGCGAGCCCGCTTGGTGAACGACAAGGTGCCGCAGCTGAGACACGAGTTTCGGCCATTGCCCCTGGGTGCATGCGTCCGTATTGAGCCCGAAGCGCTGGGGACAGATAAAACTTTTACGGAACCTCCTCAAATTATCCCGACGCCGCAGCCAGAAGAAGTACGCACCAACTTAACTCCATCGCAGGAATTCGCTCAGGGCAACACATTATTGGAGTCTACGCAGCTGGCGGCCCTCCTAGATGCCCAACCGCCTGGCGTTATCGTGCGCAAGGTAAACGAAAAGCAACAAGTTTGTGGGAATTTAGCTAAGGTTACAGTACCCGAGCCTACTCTCCAGCAGAGAGCCATATACCGGAAGCTAGAGCGCTTTAATTTCTTTGCCTCGTTGACTGTCCCGCACATAATCAAGCACAGGATTGAGGGGCACCTAGCAGGGACGACTTATCAGAGCGCCGTGCTTAAGATCGACGGGAAGCTATCCCAAGTGCGGGGTCCCCTACTGAATGTACTCTTTCCCCACCTTTCACCCCTGCTGCGTTCCGATTTGGAGCGAGTGCTGCGGGACTTGCCAGAATTCGCCTACAACTGTCGCTGGTGGCGAGTGCAGAAAGATTTCACAGAAGATCTCCGGAAACGGGTCCTATTTATGTTCATGGATGTGGCTCCTGGGTTTGGGCAATTTCGCCTGCAGTTCGAAAATGCTTCGAGAGAGTGGGCCACCTGCAGCGAAATAGGCAGGTGGGATGCGGCGGAGAAAGCGGGACCGAGGCCCGGGTACTTGGAGAATGTCATCAGTCCGGGCATTCTAGATAAAATGAGGGAATATAAAGTAATGTGTTGAACTTTATTGAATCTTGGGAAAAATAAATCTTTTTTAATTAGCTAAAAATTTCCTTGTATTTTTCTATCTTTACAGACACCAGAAACCAGATAAAGAAGTTAAGGAAACTTTTGCTATAAGGATCATCAGTATAGGGCAAAAACATTTATATTTAAAATAAAATATAAATTTGTAGCATGCTTTGTTGGTTTCTTATTTTCCTAATTATACTAGGTTGAGAAATATATTTCTGTTTAGGAACAACTCGCGTCTTATTTACAATTCTTCTGCCGACGTCCTAAGAAACTTTTTGAATTCCTTTGGCTTATCGATTATCGGACATCGATTAATTGGCGCCTTTGGCGATAAGTTCCTAAAAATTGCCGAAAGCGTTTTTTCGATTTTGTAAACAATTTGGAAGCTGAAGAGGACATGGATCGCTTAGCGAGGACCTTCTCGCAGCAGGACGAACTAATAACCCTTGACGATGGATTCAAGGATGAGTATGAATCCTTCAAGTCCTTGATGGCCTTGCCGGCGGAAAACCGCCAGAGATTCGAGCAGCTGACTTTGAAATTGCTGACGGACTTGGAGCTGCCGCATGATAGGGAATCATGCGCGAAGAGATCACGGACCCTGCGCGAGGATGGCAACCTCGTGTTCCGGGATGATACCAAGGAAGCGGAACAAATACTGAAAGCCTGCCGACTTTACACGGGCGCTGTCTTTGAGGCGGAGGACTGTTTGGAAGAACTGGCGCTGGCTTTCGCCAACCGAGGAATGGCTCTGCAGGAGTACGGGTATTATCGTGAGGCTTACGATGATTGCGCCAATGCGCTGGACTGCGGGTATCCGGAGAAGTTGCAGCACAAGATTATCATGCGTCAAGCGTTTTGTGCCTGGAAGATGGAAAATGTTGAAGCGTTCGAGGAGCATTTGGAAAGTTTGGACAAGCTGCAGCTAAATGAAGGTTTTGTGCGTCAGGTTAATCACCTGAAAGAGAAGCTGAAGCAACTGAAAAGCCACAAGAGACAGCCAGTTACTATAGTGACAGAGGCTGGCACAGTTCTGGGGGAAATGTAAGCTCACATATTCATCCATATACAGTAACCTTTTAGTAACCTTCCGTTTTATGGCAGTCTTACGGATCCTGGAGAGCGAGGCCGCTATATGGTGGCCAAGGAAGCTATACCCCAGGGCAAGGTGATCTTCTCCGAGCGAGCTTCGTGCTTTGTTCCCTTGGAACAGCGATTGATTTGCCAGCAGTGCGCCGCCAGCTTGATGAGTGCACCTATTCCCTGCTCGCAGTGTCACCAGCGAGTGGTGTACTGCTCCAGAAAGTGCAGGGAGGAACACTTGACCATCCACAGATACGAGTGCGCCGCTTATCGTCGGGATCTGCTGAAGCTTTTGGGCGTTTCTCACTTGGCGTTGCGCCTCGTCCTGACCTATGTGCCTCTGATGCTGCCGAATCTCGCGGGCTGTACCAGCTCCCAAGCGATTTGGAGTAGTATCATCGAATTGTCAACAAAGCCGTGGGACTCAAAGGAAACTGCGCCTGAGTATGTGCACAGCCTGCGCATGACCAGCCACCTGAAGCAGGCCTCCCAAGCGGAGTTAGTCTACCATTTTCTCTGTGCCAATCTTCTTCAGACGTATCTAAAGGAGCACACAGACTTCTTCAACCAGTTCAACTCCACATCAGCTCCCGTTGAAGACTGGCAATTGGTTATATCAGCACTGATCCTTCGCTCCGCCGGCCAACTATTAGCCAACGGTCATGTGAGCAGTTCCCTGCTGCCAGTTGGCCTGCAGTCCAATGAATTTGCCCTGCTGCAGTCGGACATATGGGAGAAGCCACTCCACCTGAAGCTCGGGCAGCTGCACAATCTGGCTCATTCGGAGTTAATTACGGCCATAAATCTGCCGTATTTAAGTTTGTGCAACCATGCCTGCGCCCCCTCCATTCACACTAAGTTTGACGGGTGCTCGGTCGTTAATTATTCCATAAGCGACATTGCGGCTGGGGAGGAGATCTTCAATTGCTATACGCGGGACTATAGGAACAGCTTGAAGCAGCAGCGCTCGCAGCCATTGGAGGAAGTCTACAAATTCCAGTGCAGCTGTGACAAGTGCACGCGCCCTGATCCCGATCAGGATTACGTAAGCAACATAACATTAAAATATTAGAAACTCCATTAAATTTAAACATTAAACCGATTTATAAGCTCACGTTCCATCGATATCGGTGCGAGAAGCAAAACTGCCGGCAGATTTTTACGCCAGATGTCGGTGAAATTCCACAGAACAATATCAACTGGTGGCTGCAATCCCATTCAGAGAATTCCATTATTTGCACAGTCTGCAAAGAGCGTCAGCTTTTCCCCTGGTATAACGAATTCCTGGACCTCGTCGAGAGCTGTGTGGACTATTCCAAAAGACAGCTGCTTTTCCAGGCATACGACGATCTGGACAAATGGCTAATGGAGCATCACAGTCTCAAGAGGAACCTGGCCGCAGAACTAATCATAGCCTGCTTTGTGGAGATAGATGGTAGGATGACCATTCGATTAACTTTTACATTGCACTTACATTATTTTTCCTTATAGTAGGCAGTAATCTGGAGGATTGGGAGTACGAGAATTTGGCGAAGGTTATCCGCAATCAGCTGATGGGCATTGCGGCCCAGTGCGGCACTAACTCCATGGAGTACTTCACCCAGATGACCTATCTCTGGGATCTCATTGCCTTGAAGAGATGCGAAAGCAACGAAAAGGAATTGGTAGAGCTAAAAGGTAAGCTGGAGTATGTGGCCAGCGAATATCGCGAGGTGTTCTTGAACTATTACAACGATTTTATTGAGCAACAATGTAAATAACGATGATATACACGCTATAAATTCACTAGTTTCGAGCTACAAGCAATTAACACTGGCACTTTTAACCTACAACTAATATCTGAGCTGAGCTTTCCCTTCGTTTAGATGAAGTGGGAGGCGTATTCGTGGGGCATCACGCCCCGGCGGGGATAGAAGGTGTGGGTGGTGGAGAACTTGAGCAAGTTCGTTATGTCACTCGTGTAGATGTCGGCAAAGCGGAAGAGGCGTCTTGAGAAGTACGTGGGATTGTGATAGGTGCGGAAAACGCTGCCAAACTGCTCGTTGAACACGTTCTTGGTTTTGTTGCTGTCAAGAGGTTAAGTACCTGATAAGTGAAGGAAAAACAATAGAACAAATGGGGTTCCCTACCGCAACTGATCCCGCTCATCCATCCAATCCCTGAGGCACTTCTGGGCCGCCTCACTCTCATCGTCCTGGGTCTCCTCGATGAGTTGAGTTAGCATTTGCAGCCAGTTGGCGCTCATTTTAAAGTCCACACGGTTCAGCGTCTTGATTTCGTGCTGGAGAGTCAAATAATATATTAGAGGTGTCTGACATACTTAGATCCCTGTAATACCCACCGCTAGCTCACTGATGATGGCGCCCGTCCGCCAGCTGTGCTTCAGGGTGACATCGGCCAGATCACTGTATGGATGATCCCCGAAATAGAGCACAGAATGACCCCGCCAGCCCTTGAGCTCCTGCAGCTGTCTCACTGAACCCTGCACCGAAAAATGAGCACTCATCAAATTCGGTAATTTCTCAACTGAAAGCACTTACCTCGTAGTAAATTTTACCCTTTTCCAGCTTGAATACGCGATCCCAAAGATGAGACTGGGTTCGTTCGTCAAAGAGCCGTATTGGCCGAGATTCATCCGTGAAGAACTTGGGCTTTCGTGCCTGCACAATGACCACGTCAAAGAAATCGCGCCAGTTGGCGCCCACCAGCCAGGACATGCCGCAGTTCCTAAACCATATTACTATTAGATACGAACGATATAGGATCTATAGCTCCTTGGCCTTACACAAACGAGTACGGACTGTTGGTGACCAGAAAGAGATTCTTGCCCGCTTGCTGCAGCTTCTCAAAGAACTTGACCAGCTTGGGATTACGCTCGATGTACTTCTCTGTGTTCAGCATCACCTTGCCGTGCATTATGGGGTGGCAGGAGCCCATGGCCGTCCTGACGTCATGGAAAACAATCTCGGGATTATAGTCGATGCGATTCCGCTCGAAATACTCAATCACATTGCACAGCAGGCACATTTCAGGTACGGAAAACAGATCGGCCAGCTGCACCATTTTGGAGTTGGTGTTGTGCTGCGAGGAGAGGGGCAAATGGAGCTCGTAAATCATTGATTTTTATTAAATTCCTGATAAGATACGAACCCTATAGCTATTGTTTGGCCCCTCTACATAGGCAATGGGCAGCAATCGGTTGTGATACAGCTTCAGCACCTCATCTGCCTCGACTTTGGTGCGACCTCGGTAGACGGAGCCCAGCTGCAGCTGCAGGAAGCTGTCCAGCTTGACGAGCAGACCCTTCTCCACATCGTAGTGCAGACCTCGCACCGCAAAGTTAGGCTCATACTCCAGCTCGAGGATGTCATCCGGGTAGCGGAATCGCTTTACAAGCATCTCCCGCGCCAGATTGTACAGCAGGTCCTCCAGGATTGGCTTGTAGCAGGCCAGCGTGTAATCGTAGTCGAAGCCATACACCTGCACCTCGCTCAGATCCAGCTCATTGCAGGCGAACACAGCATCGGGGTGCACGTCTACGGGCAGCTTCTTGGCTGAAAAGGTCATCGGATGGGAATGGGGGTGTTACACATAAAGACGAATGGGACACGGACGGGTATTTATAGATCGTGCACATCTACGCATATGCATATGCCTGCTGCGAGTGGTTGAGGCTTACATTGGAACTTCTTTTTGGTGGCTTCGTAGAGCTCTTGGAAATCACTCACTGTTTTCGGGTGCGAGACCTGAGCGGGAGCAGTGGGAGATGCAGCGGAAGCGGAAATGGAAGCAGAAGCCCCAGTAACGGCCGCTCCAGCGTCGGACGAAAAAGAGCGGGACTGCCACTGGCCGCTCGATTTCGATTTGGACAATGGGGCGGCATTCCAGCTCCGGATGGCGACCACGCTTCGCAGGAGCGCATTCTGCCTAAGGAGCGCACTCACGATGGGATTGCCTGCCGCGCACATTTAACTCGCTAGCCAATTGCCAATTAAGCCCGTTTGTTATGTACACCAAGTGGGGGCGGAATGGGGCTGGTTGTGGAAGTGGTTGGGTGGTGTGACCGGAACCAGGCCCCACTAAAATACCGGTGTGCGCGGTTTTGGGGGTTTGAAAATGAGCGACAATAGGCTCCTAATACTATTATTATTTTATTTTACTAATTGCATCGGTAATATGTGAAAACAATTTCTGTGAGCCATCAAAAGTAACGGATTTTCCTGATTATATCGATTTCACCTTGCAACTTAATTCAAAATATTTTTATTTTATCTTCTAGGATTCGATAGTATGTTTCTTTCTATTTTTAATTTGAAATGAAGCTGATATAAATCAAAAAGGATTTAACAATTTTACCACAAATTACTTAAAATATTCAAATAAGACCACTCAAAATTAACAATTTTTTATGTCAAGGTCTGGCAACGACCATGTGTGAACTGTGTGACCAACGGTTCTACTATTTATAAAGTTCGATGTATTAAAGCATCGGTGGTATCGATTAGAATATCGATGTAATTCCAGCTCTAATCCCAAACTGGGTGTTAAAAATATTTTCGGCAAAAATTAACAAAATCAACGAGTGCAATAAAATCTCCAGTGATTTCTTTAGCGACCACTCGCCTTTTAAAATTACAAATAACCAATTCGAATCGGTGAAAAGAGGAGTGCGACGGGAAGAAAGGAAGGAAGAGCCCAAAGAAATTTACTTCTCTGTGCATGTGTGTGCGTGCGTGTGTGTGGTAGTAGTAGTATTTTTTTTCATTTCTGTTTTCACTGTACGTGCGATTCATATATTATTTTTCATTACGTGAGCCAATGCAATATTCGGCCGAGGACAAAATTTTGCCCTCGCCCGCCGGAGAAGGCCGACGTTAAATTTGATCTTATTGTTTATTTAATTTGTGCAATTAGATGCTGCCAGCGATGTAGAGCTGCTGATGGCCCCTCTTCCACGGGGGCCGCGGCGATTGCGATGCAATAAGAGTGAATTAGACAGAAAAAAAAACAAAAAAGCGACAAAAACAAAGAGGGAGACGACAGGCGGTTGGCCAAATTACGCCGCAGTTGAAAAGAAAAGCGCGAAGAAGAAGCAACAAATACGTCAAATATCTCTCCAATACCACTACACGGCTCGGATCGTCGTCCCACCGTGCCGTGTCCGTGTGCTCGAAAATTCTGGTGGCCCCAGCCCCCAAGAACAACAATCGAAACCGAAACCAAACAACAAAAAGAACAACAAACATCCGTTCGAGAATTGACAACTGATACGTAGAATTATGAATGTTGAGAGCCAAGTGAAGACACCGCTAACGCACATACGCAATCTGGTCAAGCACGTGAATAAGCGAAATTTTAATGAAACCAGCGAGCAAATAAAGCAGGTGAGTTTGGCCAATGGTCCCAGCGAATTGGACAAGCATATTGTTTTTGACTGTCAACAATAACAACAATGGTGTGGAGGGGTTCGAATGGTGTTGCCAAACCGTGCGCATATATCGCACCTGGCTGCCCTACCAGCGTTGCCAATTGGCCGCACTCACGACCGTCTGCCGAGCACTATTGCCATTTCACTCGCTCGTGCATTTTTGCCGACGCCATTACAGTTTTTTGTGGAGGCAGCAGAAAAAATTTCTCTGCACGGCATTGCGCGAGTTGTTCCCGTTTTGTTTAAGCTAAAAGTTATTTAAAATGTATCGAAATAGACTAATTGGGTGCGAGAAGCCACGCACTTGAATCTGGCGAATGTCGCAGAGTTTAATTCGCAGTGAAATCGTGCGAAAACGAGCTGCAAAAACCCAGGCAGCGAGAAGTGGCCAGGCCAAGCCAAGCGATAGGGTTTCGACCCTACAAAACTAGCTGATTCCTTTCCTTTGCAAAGCCAACTGCCTAATCGAAATCAAATTTTGTAAGTTCATAGTGCGCAGATAGTGGGAATAATAATTGCGGCAGCTTTCTTTTCGCTGGATTGGCAATATGCCCTCCGTCGCACTTCTTCAGTTTGACCCCCTTCCTTTCTCGCACCGTCATCTCGGCTCTGCTCGGGCTCTCCTCTCCCATGTAAAACGTTTCGCCAGCGAGTGTGAGGGAGAGGGAGCGAGCACTTTTGTGTGTAATTTGTTGTGGAGCAGCTGCGACGACGACGGCGGGGTCACAGCTGTTGTCTCGCTTCTGCGTGTACACCGCTAGCTCGGTGTGAGAGAGAGCCTTGAGTCCGGACTCCGAACTCCGCACTCCGGATCTGAATCCGAATTCGAATCCGGAGCAGGCAAATATGGGGGAAAACAAACTTCAAAGTGGGGCAGGCGGCGGCCGGGCTGTCAGTGTTAACACACACTATCTATCTAAATTTCCAAGTTTGCAATGAAAAACCTATAAAAATCAAACGATCACCGCATATCTAAAGGCATTATCATCCGCGTCCCACAAAGCCACTGATATGTGTACAACATCGCGGGCCGTCGCGGCCAGGGCGCGTCTACTGGTCGCCAAAGCCAGTTCAGCAATGCATAACGTAACTTCTTCATTCTTCGCCTTTTTGCAGTTCGCCAAAGAACACGGCCTGGAAGCGGATCGCAGCAGCCTGCGTCACCTGTTCTCCGTGATCAACCTCAGCGATCCCGCGCCGTCGGTCACAGTTCAGCTGCAGGCGAAGCTCTTGGGCACGCAATTGCAGCGTCAGTTGCAAAATCCCTCGTTTGTGTCCAATATCTGTTTTGCCTTTGACCAGTACTTTGCGAGCAACCAGAAGGTGAGTATCTACCTCGCCCTCACCCTCACCTTTTACCTTATTTTTGCTGTAACGCGATTCTATTTTTCTTGGCCAGTCATTTAAACCTGCTGCGGTAGCCGATCTTGTTAGCCACGTCTCCCGACTGACCGGCATCAACAAGCTCTGCGAGTGCATCTTTGCGTTGGCCGTGACCCATTCCTCCCATCCAGAGCTTAGGCAGTCAGCGAGGAACAACCTACAGGTGTCCCTCGTCGAGCTGATCGATTCGTACTTGGGCAAAGGCAACAGCAACCCAGCCAGCAGTGGTTTGCAGGAGATATCGTTTGACCTGCTACAGTATTTGCTGTGCTGCCTCAAGGAGTACGTG
This sequence comes from Drosophila jambulina, assembly GCA_018152175.1. Lineage (NCBI taxonomy): Eukaryota > Metazoa > Arthropoda > Insecta > Diptera > Drosophilidae > Drosophila > Drosophila jambulina. The sequence goes on along the minus strand of JAECXH010000113.1, from coordinate 10,028,939 downwards.
AAACCGCAGCTAGAGGCGCAGTTTTTAGTAAAGCTTCGCGAGGAGTTCCCGCGTCAGGCGGTGCCATTGGTTCTAGCGCCGTTCCTTTACGGCTCCGGCTCGACCACGGCGTCAGCGACGATTACCGGAGCAAGTGCCAGCGAAACGGATGCAGAGGCCGAAGCAACGGCCAGCAGCAACAGCAACAGCTCCAGTTACGAGGCAGATGCTCTGAACGAGGTGGGAATTGAGGATATCTATGACCATTTAAGCGAGATAATATTCACCAACCAGGTGCGCGTAAGAATTGCATAGCAAGCCTAGGAATCCGATCCCTAATCCAATCTGTTGTTTGCAGGGCAAAAATAATATTATGGACACATCCTGGATTAATCTAGTCCTTGAAATCGGTTATGAATTTACATCGAGCGTTGAAGAGTGCAAGAATCATTTGTGTTCCCGCGAGCGCGCCGAGCTTCAGTCCAAAGATGTCGCCAAAATCGTGGGACTTATGTGCCGCCGGCACTCGTCGCTGCTCGATTGTAATGTAAACTTACCGACGCCAGCGAACTTCTGGCCCGGACAGGGACAAGCACAGGGTCAGGGTTCAGGTAGTAACAGCAGCGGCGGCTCGTCGCAGGCACAAAGTACTTCGCAGCAGCAAAGCTCCAACAGCAGTACCAACAACAACGATGGCAGTGAGGGAAGTGCAAACAGTGATAAGAAGGACAAGAAGGAGACGACGGAGGCCACACAGACATGGAAGCCAGATGTCTTTGTGCAGGCCCTCAAGGAGGTGGTGCCCCAGCTCAACTGGAAGGACGTGTGCATGGGTAATTTACTGCCAGATACATTTTCCCAATGAGCTTCTCAATCTAATTCTTATTTTTCCTTCTTTATTTTAGAACTCGATCACCCCGAGTTCGTGCTAAAGGATCGCATCGGCTTAGACTTGCTTTTAACCATACTGCGGTTGGCCACCGGCTCCAGCTTATTCCCACATCCAGAATGCATTTATCGCCACTGGGCCAACACGGAGGGTCAGCTGTCGCTGATTGCGACAATGCTGAAGAACCCGGATCTCTTCTCGTTCGCCGACTTTGTGTTCAGTCAGCCAGCGTTGGACGTGTTGAAAACGGCTCCAGATGCCGACAACAAGGAGATCTCGGCGTGGAAGTCACTGCATCTGGTGGAGGTGCTGCTTTCCATAGCGGACAAGGGATACTATACGCAGGTGCACGAGCTCTTGAAGTTCCCCGCTCAGAATTGTCCCGACGTGCTGTTCTTGGCCCTGCTGCATATCAGTCCACCCCTGACGCCGCTCCGCCAGGATTTGTTTAACCAACTGATACCTACGTTCCTCGGCAACCACCCCAACTCCAACGTGATCCTGGCCAGCGCCTGGAGCTCGACGAACTTCCAGCTGCGACCCAACATTATGAATGCCATGTCCGAATGGTATCTGCGCGGCAATGAGTTCGATCAGGTGAAGCTGTCACGGATCTTGGACCTTGCCCAGGACTTGAAGGCGCTGTCCTCTCTGCTCAACGCCCGTTCCTTCCTGTTCATTATCGACCTGGCCTGCCTTGCCTCCCGGCGTGAGTACCTGAAGCTGGAGAAGTGGCTAACCGACAAGATTCGCGACCACGGCGAGCCCTTCATGCAGGCCATGATCAAGGTGCTGCTGCGTCGCTGCCCCCAGGTGGTGAATGCCAAAATGCCCGAGGACCAGCTGCCTCCCAAGCAGACTCAACTCTTGCCCGAGACGGTGACAACGATGATCAACTGCCTGCACACATGCATTAACAGTTGCATGCAGCCGGAAATGGGCGAGATGATCATGCAGATGACCGCCAACGTGGCCATCATGGCGAACAAGGCGCGTGTTCAGCAGCAGCAGCAACCTGGACTGGTCCCGCCGCCACCACCAAACATCTTGCGCGGCCATCGAGGCATGGATCTGCCCGGCGGCATTGTGCCACCGCCACCACAGCAGCCATTCTCTGGAAACCTTAATGCCCAGATGTTTGGACCCGGAATGGATCCGCTTACGAACATGTCCAACAACCTGGCAGGTCTCAATCTGAGCGGCCCGAACGGAGCCTTCAATTTTGGCAATATGCTTACTTCTCCTTCACGCCTCATGACTCCAGGAGCCAGTCCCTATCCCCTGAATCCTATGCAGATGCCGCAGGCTCCACCACCACCCAATGTTGGGAATCTCGGTCGCATGCTGCCCGGTGGTCCCCAACAGCCAACTCCTACGCCCACGCAGACGGCCCCGAATCCTACGAACCCGGTGATGGCTGATTTACAGATACCTGTGTCCAAAGAGGTAGAGGACGAGGTGAACTCATATTTCCAACGCATCTACAACCACCAGCCCAATCCCACACTCTCTATCGACGAAGTTTTGGATATCCTGCAGCGTTTCAAGGAGTCCAGCAACCGGCGCGAGCAGGAGGTCTTCTTGTGCATGCTACGCAACCTGTTTGAGGAGTACCGCTTTTTCTGTCAATATCCGGAGAAGGAGCTGCAGATCACCGCCCAGCTGTTTGGCGGAATCATTGACCGCAACCTAGTGCCCACGTTTGTGGCCCTGGGACTCTCCTTGCGCTGTGTTTTGGATGCTCTCCGTAAGCCCGAAGGCTCCAAGCTTTACTACTTCGGTGTGACCGCACTGGATAGATTTAGAACTCGACTGCACACCTACAACAAGTACTGTGAGCACATCCGTTCCATTCCCCACTTTTCGGACTTTCCGCCACACCTCATCCACTACGTTGAATACGGAATGCACGGCCAGGAGCCGCCGCCACAGAAGCTGATTGGCCTCAGCAACACGATTCCGCCTGTGATATCCACAGGGCCGATAACTGAGCCTCTGTACAGGAGCAACTCCATGCAGGGAAACATGCCCGCTGCAACGCCAGGATCGGGACCCAAATCGAACGTTGCTGTGTCCCATGCCACGCGGATGAAGTCCATTGCCAATGCCACTAATATCGACACCCTGCTTGTGGCCAACCAGGAGGAGAAGGTGACGATACCTCCGGAGCCCGTGCAGGATAAAACGGCCTTCATCTTTAATAACCTCAGCCAGTTGAACATCCCCCAGAAGTGCGACGAGATCAAGGAGATCATGACCAAGGAGTATTGGCCATGGTTGGCTCAATATTTGGTACTTAAGCGTGCCTCCATGGAGTTCAACTTCCATACGCTATACTACAACTTCCTGGAAGCTCTCAAGAACTGCGAAATCAATCGCTTCGTGACCAAGGAGACGCTGCGGAATATCAAGGTGCTCCTGCGCTCTGATAAGGGAGTAATCAACTTCTCCGATCGCAGTCTGCTGAAGAACCTTGGACACTGGCTGGGCATGATGACGCTCGGACGCAATCGTCCCATATTGCTGTTGGACCTCGACTTGAAGTCCCTGCTGGCCGAGGCCTATCACAAGGGCCAACAAGAGCTGCTTTTTGTGGTGCCCTTCGTGGCCAAAATCCTCGAATCGTCCGCCAAGTCACGCATCTTCCGCTCGCCCAACCCCTGGACTATGGGCATTATGTATGTGCTGGGCGAACTCCACCAGGAGCCGGACCTCAAGTTGAACCTAAAATTCGAGATCGAGGTACTTTGCAAGACGCTCAATCTGGAGCTGGCCAAGCTGCGACCAGTGATCTACCTGAAGGATCCCACGCGAGCTCTACTCATCGAGCAGCAGATGTCGCAGCCAAAGCCCAAGCAACAAGATACCATTGCACCGTCGCAGTCTTTGCCGCGTGAACAGCAATCGCCAGCACAGCCGCCTCCACAGCAGCAGCAGCCACAGCCGCAGCAACAACAGGCTCCTCCACCGGCACCGCCGACGGATGTGGATGCCCAAACGGCAGCCGCCATGATGATGGGAGCCGGCGGCAGTGGAGCGAACAGCACGCCCGGATCTGTAGCCTCGCCCAATCTGCCCACCGATCCCAGCCAGGTGGTTCTGCCCCCGCCGGAGCCGCGCTATGCGTACGTGGACGTGAATGTGAGCAACTTCCAGCTTATTGCACAGCAGCTAGTGCTGCCCCCCAATATTCCATTCCTGCACGCCAATCCAGGAATCAAGCATATCGTGATCAATGCCGTAGAACGCACGATTACCGACTGGCTACAGCCCATCGTGGACCGGAGCATTCGCATCGCTTGCGCCACCACCGAGCAGATAATCCGAAAGGACTTCGCCTTGGATGCGGACGAGAATCGTATGCGCACCGCTGCTCACCAGATGGTGCGCAACCTGGCAGCCGGCATGGCCATGATTACTGGCAAGGACGAGATTGCCCGTGCCATTAGCCAGAACCTGCACAAGGCTCTGTTCTCGGCACTGACCGGAATGCCCAGCCTGACTGAGATTCAGGCCGCTGCCCTGACACTGGCTAGCGAGAATGTGGAACTGGTGTGCGCCTTTATTCAGAAGACATCGGCCGAGAAGGCAGCCGCTGAGATTGACAGGCGCCTGAGTACCGATTTCGAGACCCGAAAGATCGCGAGGGAGGAGGGCAATCGCTTTGTGGACTCTCAAATCTTGAGCTACCAGCAGGATCGTCTTCCGGAGGCAGTCCGCATCAAGGTGGGTGCTGCTCCAGCGACACTGTTCGCGGTGTACTCGGAGTTTGCGCGAAGCATTCCCGGCTTTCAACAGATGAGCGAACGGGATATCGCCCTGTTTGTGCCGAAGCCACAGGATCTGGCGCAACCCAATGTCTTCGCCAACGATGAGAGCAGCATGGTGTACGCCGAGGTGGCCAGCAAAATGGAGGCCTTTATGAACACGGCCATTAACGTGCCGTCGCTGCAGGTGCAGGCTAGCAAGATGCACATGCTCCTCAACGCCCTGATGGCGACGCGCCGACAGAGGGACCAGGATTCGGCTTTCAATCTGCTAACCCGTGCCGTCGAAGGCTTGACCGAGGGCTTGGTCAATGTGCCCGAGCACATGGAACAGATGAAGCTGTACCAGAACATCCATCTTCGCATCCTCAGCCTGCTGCACAACAGCTTCGGTGCCCCCAATACGGAGCGAGCTGTGACCAAGTGCTTCTTCGATATCCGCGAGGAGGTGCGCTACAACGTGGAGGCGGCCCGCGCCCTCATCACCTCACACTTTGTCAATTTAAATCAGTTTGATATAATGCTGCGGGATTGTATGGACAATGGCAGCAACTACGTGGCCATTTCATTTGGCATCGCTTTGCTGGAGCGTCTGATCATGGAGGACCGTGCGATTAACATTGTGTCGGACAACGAGTTTATGGCCACAGTGGAGCTGCTTGGCAGGCTTACGCAGCACCGTCATCGCTATCCAGAGTGCATTGTGAATGTCATCGAGGCGCAGTGGAGCGGAAACTTCAACAGCGACATCAGTCCGTTCAACGCTTGCGAGCGTTACCTGGCGGGAGCCTCCCACTACATTCACTCTGGCATGCATCACGTAAGGGTAAGGATTTTGTTTGTTTTTATCCTTCAGTGAAAGACATGCCGTTTATCTCTCGTTTTCAGTCATGCGACACAGATGATCCGCCAGGATTGCAGGAGAAGACAGAGTTCTTGCTCAAGGATTGGGTGGCCCTGTACACCCAGCAGAACCAACAATCCACTCGAGATGCCCGGCACTTTGGGGCCTTTGTGCAGAAAATGAACACGTATGGAATCCTGAAAACGGACGACCTGATCACACGCTTCTTCCGTCAGGCCACGCACATCTGCACTGATGTGGTATACCGAATGTTCGCAGAGCCTAGCCTGCCCATCAACCAGGCCAAGAACAAGATATTCCAATGGATCGATGCCTTCGTGCACCTGATCGCAATGTTGGTGCGTCATTCTGGCGAGGCTGGAAACCCCACGACCAAGATCAACCTGCTGAACAAGGTGCTGGGCATTGTGCTGGGTACGCTGCTCAAGGACCACGAGATGCGTGGCGTGAGCTTCCAGCAGGTGGGCTACCATCGCTTCTTCATGATGCTCTTCATGGAGCTTTGCTCGGCGGACGTGATCCTCGAGACGCTGATGCACAGCATTGTGTCGGCCTTCGCCTACACTTATCACCTGCTAAATCCCAGCTTGGCCCCTGGCTTTTGCTTTGCCTGGCTGGAGCTTATCTCGCATCGCGTGTTCCTGGGCCGCATTCTCGTCCAGATTCCTGGCCAGAAGGGCTGGCCGCTTTACGCGCAACTGCTGCAGGATCTCTTCAAGTATCTGGCGCCCTTCCTGCGCAACACAGAGCTGGGCAAGCCGGTACAACTCCTGTACAAGGGCACCCTGCGGGTCCTACTCGTCTTGCTGCACGACTTCCCAGAGTTCCTGTGCGACTACCACTTTGGTTTCTGCGACACCATCCCGCCCAACTGCGTCCAAATGCGCAACATAATCTTGTCTGCGTTCCCGCGCAACATGCGCCTGCCTGATCCCTTCACGCCCAACCTGAAGGTGGACATGCTGTCGGACAGCAGCAACGCGCCCAAGGTGCTCAGCAGCTACATCATGAACATCCAGCCGCCAAACTTTAAGAAGGATCTGGACTCGTACCTCAAGGCTCGGGCGCCTGTTACTTTCCTTTCGGAGTTGCGTGGACACTTGCAGGTGACCAGCGAGCCGGGAACGCGCTACAACATGACGCTGATGAATGCCCTGGTCATGTATGTTGGCACCCAGGCGATTGCTCTGATTAGGTGAGTGGGTGTGCATGGAAATTCAGGAATACTTTTGCTAATCAATATTACACCATTCGCAGAAACAAGAACTTCGTGCCCAACACATCGAACATTGCACACAGCGCTCACATGGACATCTTCCAGAACCTGGCCGTCGACTTGGACACGGAAGGTCGCTATCTGTTCCTGAACGCGATTGCTAACCAGCTGCGCTATCCCAACAGTCACACGCACTACTTTAGCTGCGCGGTCCTCCACCTGTTCGCCGAGGCCAACTCGGAGGCCATTCAGGAGCAGATAACGCGCGTTCTGCTTGAACGATTAATTGTTAACCGCCCGCATCCGTGGGGTCTGCTCATCACGTTCATCGAGCTGATCAAGAATCCCATTTACAAGTTCTGGGATCACGATTTTGTGCACTGCGCGCCGGAGATTACCAAGTAAGTTGAACTAATCTATAGGGGAACCCAGGGGAGTCAAGTTATGTAGTTTGCAGTAGATTTATAGAGCGCTTGTCACTATTGTTGGTACTTCCTCCCCACCTTAATTAACACTTACCTCGCCTTATGTTTTCAGATATTTTGGTGATTGCTTGATTGTATTTGATCGGGCACTTTTGAATGGCATTCAGTGTGCAACGTAGCCCAGAGAGCAAGAAAGCGTTCCAAGCAAACCGACCAGTTCCCACCATCCATCCCACTCTTTTCTTTTTTTGCATGTTCACCTTTTCTTATATATTCGTTTGTAATCTCCTCTTTTATACAATTATTTTAGCATGACTCTATGAAAATATAACCATTATTTACTAAGCAAGTAACGGGTCTCTAGTCTATAGGTTAGGCAAGGATGAAGTCGTGTTTATTAACCCATGCTGTTCTTGGTATTATTTGTAGACTCTTCGAATCGGTGGCCCGATCCTGTTTGGCCAAGTCGAACGTCACCCAGCAGCTGAACATGCCCGTCGTCGTCGATGGCGAGGGCCAGGAGGTGGTGGCCAACATCAACTGAGAAAACGCCACCGTCCGACGCTTCTGCCTGGAGGTCTGTGCGCGACCCAGACGCAGGCAGTAGCACTCCCTCCCACACCGCACTACTACTAACAATTACTGCGTTTAGTTTATAGAGAATCGTTTTTTTATTAAGGATACAGTGAAATCAGCAAACAAACATTTACGACAACAGCAACAATAATAACACAACAAGAACCAGGACAGCAGGCCAGGCCAACTGCTGCGGCGAAAGTCGAGACTCGACTTGTATTTAAACGAAGGGAATAACGATAACATTTTAAATGCGCCTCCCCTTGCCCCAGGGGAATGTTATAAATTTTTAAATTGAGTTGTATTATAAAAAGGGTAGATGGAAGGCGAAACAACTGTTGATTACAGATAGAAACTTTGTAAAGAAATCAAACCAAGCGATAAAAAAGAAAGAAAAAAACGAAATAAGTATAAACAAAAAAAAGAGAAAATCGAAAAAAGGAAAATAATTTTCTACAAAAAAAATTGCAAAATATGTACAATGAGAAAATGCGACAAAAACTAACAAATGCGATGTAAATATGTAGATTGTTGTTGCTACTACAGAAAACATTCGGCAGAAGGCGAGACAACAAGCAACAGCAGCAGCAACTAGATCAAAGAGAAGATGCAAAAGACGTAGCAACAACAACAGCCACAGGAAAACACAAGACACAACACACAACAAATGCTTAGGAAGCGAAGAAGAACCCGCAGAAGGACCTACTCTCGGGACACCCTGAGAGGCAGAAGAGTCTCTACCAACTCGAGTTGTCAAAGTAGCTGCCTGCTCACCTCCTCACTTGCAAATTCTCCTTATCTTTAGTCTCTAAGAGCGCGCCCCTCAGTTAGTCTTCTCGTATATACGTTAACTTTTAAAGTGTTTCCGCACAAAGCCACAAAACAATTGTAACAAACTACCAACCTACGTTTGATCTTCATATTAATTTTGTTTTTATACCTACCTACCTTTTATTACGAACTGATGATCATTATTAACTGAAAATGGAATTAGCATTGAACACATCCTTAGCTTGTTAAACTAAAAGTCGGTCGGTCCCTCATGTAAAGTTAGAAAGCTGTTAGTATCAGAGAGAGAGCGTGGCGAAGGGGAGTCGCGGCCATTGTCTATAGAGAGATCTATATATAAATATATAAAGTATGTATTTCTAAATTTAAATACGTAATGTAAATCGATTATGTATGCGACGCCGGCAGTGGGAGTCATTATCCTAGCAAGTTATGTGTGCCCGCTCCCGCACCCTCTGCAGCAGCGCCGCTCTATAGTTTATAGTCTCTGCTCACTAAACACATCCCTTTGTATTTACGCACGCGTCAAATGTATTTTGTATTTGAATTAAAACCAAACTGAATTGAAGCCCCAGGCCGATCTGTAGAAAGCGAGGAGAGTGAAGAGAGTACGTCTCGGTTTCTTCTAGACAAAGACCCCAACTCATTTATAGACTAATTCCGTTTGCAATGGCTTAGGAGGAAAAGTATGATTATGTATATGATGATGATGAGATGATTATGTTCACCGATCGACAGACAGACACAATACAAGAGAAACATTCATTTACGAAGGATGCGACACAAGAAGAAACCACAACAAATCTACATTGATATAAATAATAATCCATTACAATCGAAATAAGTAACATTACGCATTAAGAGATCAATATATATATATAAAAAATTAATATGTATACAAAACAAATATTAAATGTATAAATGGCAAAATTTTAAAAACCCGCAGCCTTTACTTTTTCCCCTTATGGCCAAGTCTAGAGTAGTGCGTGTGTGTATCTGTGGGTTAACACTTAAAAAAGCTCATTTTATTGGAGCAAACGTACATATAGCATGTACTCCCGTGTACATATGTACCCCATTTCCGCGCCCAGGCTTACATAACGACCCACCGCCCCCCCTGGAATGGTTTTGGGTTAAGTAAACACAAATGTCGATAAACGCCGAGTGCGGAGAGAGCGGTTACAGCTTGGAAAGGCGGACCGAACCGAACCGAACTGAAATGAAATGGAATGTACGCTTGTATGTCCGTGCGTGTATCTATCTATTGTGTGACACGAATTCAGCATTAATTGAAATGCTGCAGTCATCGCAGTGCCAGTGCCAGTGCCCCCGCCTCCTCCTACTCCTTCTCGTGTTTTCGTTGCCAATTCACATGAATTTGTCATAAGGCTGATATGACACAAACAAACAAACGGCTGAAGAAGAGAAAAATCAAGCAACCAAATTGTGCACAGCGAGAAATTTCTGGTATATGTCAGAGATTCTTTCTGGCCAAGGTCACCTGGTTAGCAAGGGTCTCTTTAGGAACTCCTAGAACATAGAACAATTTAGTCAGGTTTTCAGTGAATAGTTAGACTCAAGTCCAAACTGAAGTTTAAAGTCAATGTTAGCCGTAACCGGTCGTTAGACTCTACTTGAAATATAGATATTTAAAGTCAACGATAGGCTTAACTGGGGGTTAAACTCAAGTTGAAATATATTGCATTTTAAAATCAACGTTAGCCTTAACCGAGAGTCTTGGGAAATGGAATTTCTAGTCTCACTGTTAAAGGGCCTAGTAGCAATTTATCTGACTGAACAAAATAAATGCAAGAAATACTTCTGCTAAGGCTAATCAGGGTAGACAACCGATTTGCCTTAAGACAAGTTTTTCTTGAATTTATTTTGCTTATCCTGTAATTTATCTCTAAGAAAAAACTGACAGACCCACTCAAAATCCAACTGAAGTTGCTTTTAAATTGCTTTTAAATTAGGTTTTTGCAATTAGCTGTAATTTTAACGTGTCGAAAAAGACTTAACTAGGAGTCAGGAGCCTTGTTAATAATTAAAATCTGTACAATATATTATAGAAATACAGGTGACTTTGGTTATGCAAACTATCTTTTTGATTTTGGAAGCTAAATTCGAAATTATAATAACCACATCTTTTTGTTAAATATTTTAAATAAGTATTTCAATTAAAATATTTATCTACAAAACTTGAAATCGTTTAGGGAACTCAGGGGGTTGGTTTCAAGTACTCCTCAAGAAAACAAGGGCTATGTCCAGTTCCTATGAATATTAAGTTGTAAGTTTGTAACTTATAGTGTTCAATTGACCTTAAAAAGTTGCCATATTTTTTGCTAATGTAGAAATATGTAAAAAAAAAACTACACAACGAGTTGGTTTTTGGGGCTTGTGTGTGTGTATTTTGTATCTCGTATCTATGTGTGAGCGCTTGGAAACAGAATGTGGCACACTTAGCGCTCGGTCGACGTCGCTGCGCTGCGCAAAAAGTTCCCCCTGCCCCTGCGGTGTGTGTGTGTGTGTGTGTGTGTGTGGTGGGGCCCACCAGTTTCTTCTGTGCCAGGTCCCAGTCCATCGGTATCCGAAAGATACAAAAAGCGACGCTGAGCGACGCTGCAGCTTTGTTGCCTCGCTCCGCGTACATGGCCATTTGAATCCGCTTAGAAGTGCGCGCGCGCGCTGCCGAGCGAAAGAGACGAAGCAGCGCGGTTTCGTTAAAAAGCTTCCAGTTCGCTCCAACACAGTCACGTGGGGCCGCGTATCTGTGTGTGCCTGTGCCCGAGTATCTTTGTATCTCTGTATCTTTGCGGGCGAGCTTCGGCTTCTTGGCCGCTTTTTGCGGCTGAGCTGAGTCAGCAGCGGGCAGGCACCATTAGTTGGAGCACATTTTGTGTATGCTGCCATTAGTTGTTTTTTTTTGTTCCCCCTTTTTTCTCTCGAGGTTTTCTGTGGCCCTGCACAGACACTCAGATACTCAGATACACAGATACAGATCCATTTGCCATGGAAAAAAGGCCTTACGCAGCCAAGAACCAGACCGCAGCTGCATTTCTTTTCCCACAGAACTGCATCCACTACTTCATTATTGACCCAGTTTCCCCACTAGGCTTTCACAGCTGCTGCTCTCGCTGCACTGCCTCTGAGCGGCCAAAACCCTATGATTAGGCCCGGTTCAGTCCGAAACTAGACCAGCGCATAGCGTCGCCTCTTGGCTGCACAATTTCCCAAAAAAAAAAAACAAATGTAAAGCGTCGAGTCCCTCGTTAAACAGAAATTGCAGCGGAAATTGGCCGAAAATAAAAATCTGGCGCAGGCCAAAGTGAAATCGGAAATGGAGGACACTCCTCGAACTCCTGCCAACACATCAACCCGTTACCAAGTATTCCCTTTGGCCATTCCATGAAATTGCCGTTTGCCGCTGCCAAGTGGAATCGTCAATCACGGGTTTTTTTGGCAGTAAATGGAAAACATAATTCAATCAACCAGAACGATGCCTTCAATCGAAATTGCATATTTTAAAATAGCTTTTCTTCGTATTTTTGGGAAACTCAATAACTTGAGTATGAGCAGGGGAAAATTTAAATGAAAAGAAACATTTTTGGAAAATATAGGGGTACATTACAGACAGGGACTTTATATGAAAGCAAGTATTTAAAGTATAATGTATGTTATTTAGTATATAAAATGGGTTGTTTAAATTTATTTGCATATTTTTTAATACAAAAAAGTAATGTTTTTTATTCAATTATTTTAAAATTTGTTAGTTAAATCATAGGTTTTTATTAGAAGACAAGATTATTTATTCAGTATATGATTTTATCCACCAAATCTCATCTGATTATTTATTTAATTATTAATTTTTAAGCCAAAATAAGCCATATAAACAGAAAACAATTTCGCAAACAGCCTTGGAGTAAAGAAACCCTTTAATTTCCTCTTTTTCCATCTTGTTTTCTATCAGTGTTTTCACTGATTTACAGAGTTTCCCAACCAGATGCACTCAGTCGCTTTGGCCAGCAACTTGAGGGCATTCTTGTGTCCCCACATATCTGTGTTACAGATCCTCTCACTCGGAATCCCAACCCACCAAGCCTCTGCGGCTTTTCCCTACGGTTCCCCGACATATGCTGGCATATTCCCCTGGATATATGATGGAGCACGTTGCTCCATTTGCTCCCCCTGTCCGTTGTCCGCTGTCCGCGATTGATTGAATGGATGCAAACACTGATTGACTGATTGAGGCTGCCTGTCTGCCTGCCTGCCTGCAGGTTGTCAGTGGACGCTTTGCATTGGTTGTTAATTGAATTCGCCTCCAGGTGGCATTTGCCGAGGTGGAGCAGCTCCAGCAGGAAATTGCACAGCTTGCGTTCAATTAGATGGAATTCGATTTGTCCCGACCCGCTCCCCATGCGAAATTAATTTAGCTCTGATGCATTTTAATTGGTTCCTCCCTGGCCAGGAGTGGCTACATGAATACTACATATGCTGGGAACCCAGCTGATCCTAGGCATAGGGACCGATGCCGGCGGCATGTCCCATCATAGCCGGGATGTTGCTCTGCTCGTAGTTGCCGCTGAAGTACTGGGCATACGGTCCCGAGGCGTACACAGGGACATCATCGCCTCCATGGGACTCGGCATCCAAAGGAACCAAAGTGGGATGCTGGAAGTTCGGGTCTTCCGTCAGCTTCTCCTTAAGCAAAGCCCGACCCTCGGCGCGATTGTAAGCGGAATTATAGCCGGGTCCATTGGCATACGAGAGGATGGTGTAGGGCAGTTCGTCGTCAGCCAGCTGGGCCAAGCCAGTGATCTCCTGATCGCGGAACTGCAATGGAAAGAGGGTTAGTTATAGTAGGTTTTATACTGGCTGATCCCTCCTCACCGGATAGCCGTTGATGGACATGACATGCCCATGATCAGCAGTGACCACAATCAGTGTATCATCCTCGGAGGTCAGCTCACGGGCCACTTGCACAGCTTTGGCAAACTCGGCGGTGTCCTCGAGGGATCTCCGGGCATAGGTGTCATGGTGAGCCATGTCGATGCGGGCGCCCTCGACGAACAGGAAGAAACCCTCGTCGTTGCGTCGCAGCACCCTGATGGCGGCCTCCGTAAGCTCGCTTAGCGAAGGATCCGCCAGCTGGCTGCGTTTTCGGGTCCTGTCTCCATTGTAGGGCAGGTGGGAGCTGGCAAAGAGACCCAGCAAATAGTCCGTGTTGTCCAGATCCACCAGGCTGAGACCCTTGCGACTCCACACATAGTTGGCGGAGACATTGGCTTCCTGTTTCTGGGCCAACCAATCGCGGATCAGGTGCCGACCATCGGTTCTATAGCCTGGATAACCCTCTTCGTCGTTCACGGTGGTGTTGATGAAGTTCTGCCGGCCACCGCCGAGGATGACCTTAAGGCCCTGGCCCACCGGTTGCTCCACCAGCTGGCGAGCAATGTCCAGTGTCTGCTCGGGATCACAGTTCCTGTTGGCCACCTCCCAGTCGTTCTCCCAGTTGCGATCCGCCGTGTGGGCGTAAACGCCGGCTGGAGAGGCGTGTGTCACCCGGGCGGTGGTCACCAGACCAGCATTCTTGCCCGCCGCCTGAGCCCACTGGGCGATGCTCAGCACCTGGTTCTCCTCCTGCCGGTCACCGTCGCAGTTGTACCTGGGTACATTCGCGTTTATGCCAATGGTTCCGTAGTTGCCCTTGACGCCGCCCAAATAAGCGGTGGCCGTGCAGGCAGAGTCCGCCACCTGCCTGTTGACGCAGTACGTCTTGGACAGACCCGTGTACGGGAAGCCCTCGAAGTACACCTGCTCGGCACTGTCGCCGAGCAGATTCCGAGTAGCGGTCACCGTGTGCACGGACATGCCATCGCCCAGGAAGAGGATCACATTCTTGGCCTTGTTGGTGTGCGCTGCCTGGGTTTCGGCCAGCTTAGAGAGCAGCTTGGCCTGGGCCTTGTCCACCCAGTATTGGGTCTGCTGCTCCTCGGCATTCTTGATGGGATGTTCTTCGGGATCAAACGAACGTCCTCGTGGATGGTCTGCCAAAAGAAAGGCGACAAAGTTTGTAAGAAGCACTTATTGATCGCTAAAACCTCTATAAATCTCTTAGGGGACTTGGGTGATTTCTAATATATCACCGGGATTACGGAAGTCTTATCTCTACTCATGGGTTAGCATGTACTCTCTGATAAGGAGCTATTTTCTAGGAATTTTTAGCTTAACGGAATCATTTCCTTAACTTTTAAATACAAGGGGGTGTTGGTATTTGAAGATCTTGATAATATATATCCTTAAAACTAAAGGATTTTTGGTGGGAAATGTATAGTTATCTTATGGAATTTTACTAAGTTAAAAATTGAAATATAAGAAAGACAGATGTTAAGGATTTCATAAATTTTGAGGACATTTCGATAATAAACATGGGGGATATTTGTCAATAAAGTTGTAACCTAATATCTATATCTATCTCGCTCATAGTCAAGTCTCAAACCAAGGGGAAATTTAACTTTCAACGATTTTTTTTAATTTCTTCATAATTTTTGGAATTTCTTCAATAAACTCATTCTGAGTAATCAAATTCACATTTAAGACGTAAATCTATGGTTTTTCCTTCTTAACAGTATGTTTTTCCTGAGATTCCAATTTCCGATGATCAGAACACCTTACCCCTTTGTCCTCTGACACCACTGCTCAGCCAGACGGCGACGAGGAGGATCAGAATGAATCTTTTGGCCATTTTCCGCTTATCCCAAGTAACCCTTAAGCGAGTTGTGTGGAGGCCAGACCTTGGTTGAAGACTGAACCGACTGACCGGGGCCCCGTGAAGTGACCATCGCTGGCAGCTTATCGGCTTGAATATCACAGAGTAAATCTAATCAAAGGAACTAATCTAGACGGTTCAATTCAAACATCATTTATGGCCTGGCCAAGAATCAGTTAACAGAAGTCGTAGAAAGCAGCTAGCCCATGGCCAGTGCCAAAATATGCTCACGTGCCTTGGCCACAAACTTTATGAATCTCAGTGAATCCAGCCACTGATTGCGTGTAGAAAGAGTCATGTAACCAAGTCAAGGGAATGGAGTCTGGGGAGTTAGGAGTCAGGAGTTAGGAATCAGGTGTCAGGAGTCTGGAGATTCAGAAGTCTGGGGAGTCAGGAGTCTGGGCAGTCGGGAGTCTGGGAAGTCAGGAGTCAGGAGTCAGTAGTCAGGAGTCAGGAGTGTCAGGAGTCTGGGGAGTCAGGAATCAGGTATCTGGAGGTGTCTGGAGCCTGAAGTCTGGAGTCTGGAAAATCCACCCAAAAACCTCTCAAGACTGTTTTAACAACTTTTCTTAACCAACTCTTTTCCACATCCACTTTTATTTGTTTATCGGCTTTTTTCACACACACTTCAGTCTGTGGAATTTTATGGTTTCATTTGGAATTTTGCCCACTAAAAACTTCTCTGGATTTGATTAAAAGAATTTCGAGTGCGCATTGTTTTTAAATTCTTGTTTGCATACTTTCGGGCTAGCTGGAAACCACATAAAATAGTTGAGGAAAAACTAAAAACACATATCCCTTCTACAAAATAGTGTTGGCCAAGGCAACAATGGAACCTGTAAATTTAATAACCTAAAAGAGGCCTTAAGTGAGTCAAAAGATATCTCATCGATAAGTACACAACCCACCGAAGTAAAGACTGGCAGTGAGGGAGCAAAGAATGGCACCTTGACTGTGATGGGTCGCTGGGCTCGCAGGATAATCAGGAAGACCCGACGACGTGTCTCCCTGTCCCATTTATACCAGGCACTGCTGTAGGCCGCTTCTCCCAAGGAAAGGCTCTGCAAGGATAGGATTAATAATAGAATAGAAAGGAGATCAAAGGGAAAGTAAGGACTCACCTCAGTGGCCATTTCCGTGCCACCATAGCAGTAGAAAAATATAGCCGAGGAAACAGTACAGGTGTACACCACATAGCGAATGATATTGTAGCCAGAATACTAATTAAAAGTATTTATAAATTTCAATAAATAAACTTGTTAATAGCTATATGCTTACTAGTAGGATATCGATCACACTGGTGGCTATCACCACACTGGCAGACACGAAATGCACAAAGGTAGGAGCTGCCATGATGCCCGAGAAACGATCGACAATCTTCTCGATTTCATTATGACGATCCACGATATCGGCCAAGCGCTGACAGCATATATCACTCTCCCTAGGTGAAGGATCTATTACGAAAAAAGGAGCAGGAATAATATGAACTGTGATATAACACAGACGAAGGAAGTTAAATATAGTCCTACTACGTGAATATTATGCTCTTATCCTTCTGAATTGTCTTAATCTTTTTTCAAAACCCTTGTATTTTCACCTTGAATGGGCCTGAGTGTATCCTGTACATCCCATTGCAGAGCCTGCAGCAAAAAGGCCATGTAGAGGGTGAAACCAAAGAAGAAACCATCCGTGCCAGCAAAGGCATACACTGTGACCTGACCACTCCAAGTGGAGTAGAGGTAGAAAAATGGAAACCAAGGCATACGATGGGCAAAATCCGGAAACCTTGATTATTAACAAACTCAACTCATTAAAAATATCTCAAAATATATATAACAAAGACCCAAACTCACAGCATTCGAAAGGGCATATCGAACTTGAACTCCTGCCGGCGACGTGCATACATCTCCCAGAGGGAACGCAGGACAAAGGCACAGGTGGTAATGCTGCCCATGGTAAACACCAGCATTCCACACCGAGTGGCCATCACATAGCAGCTCCTCTGGGCCAAATCTCGCCGCTCGTCCCGCCTCTTCTCCTGCTCCTCGATGAGCTGACGGATGCGTTCCATCAAGGCAGCCACCTCCTGGCAGCGCCACCACATCCAGCCCAGCTTAAAGAGTGTGGTCAGGCTGCAGGCCAGCGGGCAGAAGGCATCCATGGCATCCACTGGACTGGTTCGCAGGTGACTCCAGCCAAAGACGAACTCCGCCTGGCAACAGTGCGCCAGATTCACGAAATTGAAGACCAACCAGGTCAGTTGCCACCACGAGAGCTGCTTCTGGCCAAAGGCCAGGCCCAGCAGGCCGAAGGAGTATCTGGTCACGAAGAACAGATGCTTCGCCAGGGGATAGTTGCGGTCTAGAAATCGCGGATACATGTCGTTGCCTTTGGGAACAGCAGCTAACCCTTTTATATAGGAGCAGCTCTAATGAGGAGCCTCCACTAATTGTTTAATAATTGTTTTACCCACGGAGGACACGCCACCTGGCCTGGTGTTTAATGACAGGATTATTGAATGTCCCTAATTGAGTGGGCGACAGACCCAATACGCCCATCGAACACATGTCATTATGGTCACAAAGCGGTGTTATTTCAGGGAACTAAACCTTAATAATTAAAAAATGCTCGAGGGGAAGAGGCTTCACTGTAAATTTAATTTACCTTAACTTATATTTTTAGTAAAGAATCAGTTGAGTCTGGAAAAGGTACGAGTACGTTGTGTTCCTTTAAAGTTAATTAAATCTTAAATTAAATCAAACTGAAATTCTCATAAATAAAGCTTCCTTGTATAGATTCTTCTTTCTTGTGTTCAATTTATTTAGTTGAAGTAACTTATAAATCCCAGTTGACATTGATTTCTGACAAGGACAAATGCCATGATGCAAAGATACATTAGCATACTTTGTATTTCAGAATTTCGAGAGTGGTACTTATTTTGTTACCTTAACTTAAATTTTAAGTAAGAATTAACTTGATCCTAACAGAGCTACAAGTTCATTTTGTTCCTGTAAACTTAACTATAAGTCTCATTAAATCAAACTGAAATTCTCATAAATAAAGCATCCTTGTTTTCAATTTAATTTTTTGGAACAACTAATAAATCCCTGTTGACATTGATTTCTGACAAGGACGAATGTAAAGATACTTTACTTTATTACCGAGAGTGGTACTCACTATATTAACTTAACTTAAGTTTTAAGTAAGAATTTACATTATCCTGAAAGAACTACAAAAACGTTGTATTTCTGTAAAATTAACTAATTGCAAGTCGCATTAAAACAAAATGAAAATCTCATAAATAAAACATCCTTATATAGGTTATTCATGCTTGTTTTCAATTTATTTAGCTGAAATATCTAATAAATCTCAGTTGACATTGATTTGTGACAAGGACAAATGCAAAGATACAAAGATACTTTAGCACTTTGCTATTCATATTTCCAAGGTACTTGCTACTTATAGGAAGTGAAATAAGTTAGTGGATGGGCAAGGGAATTCCTCAATCTCGGCTCCTCTTCGCGCTGTTCAAGATGCTGCCAACCCGACAGGCCATCCATAAATATGAGCTGCCTTTTGTCGTGGACTCTCCGCCGCCGAGCATAAATTTCTGTGTGTTTGCCCTTTTGTGTTTTTGTTTCTGTTGTAGTTTGTTGAACTCCCGATGAACTCGCGCGTCGAAATTGGAATTTCAAATCGCGCGGCGATGTGGGTCAGCCGAGAAGAAACATTCAACATTCGCGTAGGATTTGCATAGGATTCGCGGCACACAGAGATTTATGTTGATGCATGCAATGCGAGTGTGGGTTCGCCTTTTTTTCGGGGTGAATCACTTTTAATTAAGTTCTTTGTGCGGGGCTCACGTGGCGTATGAGCAATATTGATTTGCAGCGGGGGCGGCAAGGCACTCTCTCTTGATTATGATTATTTTGCCGAGGAGACGGGTAATCTCAGTAGGAAGGAAGGGAAAAACATCCCCGCTCCCCAAGGCTGATATCATCATGGCAGAGCCACCCACCCCCCACCCCCCCAAAAAACCCCAAACTCTGGCGCCTCGTTTTATGATTTCCCTGCAGCAGGAGTGGGAGGCGAACCACCCCCGAAAAAGGCAACAAAGGTGACCCCGACACACCCTGTTGAGCCAAGCAGAGCTGAGTGGAGCCACCCCCTGGAAAGGTTCGCCTGGAAGCCCAAGGAAAGCCATTACGTTTGATTTTCCTGGCGCCCTGCGATCCTGCTGCAGGAAAATGAGGAAAACCCAAAGCACAGCAAGTGGAAAAGCTAGAGGAGTGCCAGCTGGAAGCGACGCAAAAAGGAGGCCAGCGTGTCAGCGAGTCGCCAAAAAAAAAAATAGACAGAAAAAAAAACAGTTGCAGAACCCGAATGAAAAACCCGTTTTCCCACTCGCTGCTGGTTGGCCCACATTCGCCGTGTTGCTGTAGAAAATGGAAGCGAGTTTTCCCAGTTTCCCCTTTAGCTCTGCACAAAAGCAAAGGTGCCCCGAAACAGGTTGATTTTCCTGCCAACGCCGTTGGCCATTAGCCAAATGGGATTTCACACGCTTCCTTTGGGCTCCAACTCCGACGCCAGCTTGGGCCTCGCTCTGATGCGTTCACCTCACGCCATGGCCCAGTTGGAGCTGGAGCCCGCTGGAGTGGCTATTGGTGCCTGTCAGCGCCACCATCCAACATCATCCTGCACTGCCATCTGTCCCACTCAACTGGCTTCATCATCATCATTGTCAACATCACCATCCAGTCAGCCAGTCATCCAGCCAGCTAGTCATCCATTGAGTCCTCCAGCTGCAGGCGGGATCAATTATTAAGGCGCCGCTTGGGAGGTGTGTGTGCGACAACCTGATTGACAACCTCAGCCTGGAGGCTCAGAGCCTCTCAGCACGTCATCCGATTGGCATAAAGCCCATATTCACGGTTGGCCATCAGTTCTAGCTGACAGGAAAAGAGAGTTTTAAGTGGTACAAATACGGGCTTTTATAAATGTCTTATTTAGTTTAAGCAAGGATGCTCTTGATTCATTGATTTAGAGATGGTTCTTTGTTTAAATATAAAATTATTAAATATGAAATTATAAATTAAATATAAATAAATAAATAAAGAAAGAAAGAAATAAAGAAATAAAATAAATAAAGTAACATATCTGTGCTAAAGTTATGTATAAATTAGAATAGAATCGAGCAATAATCATGGAAAATTAAATGTAGGCTATTATTGCTAACTCGCTCAGATACTTAGTCGAGTATGGAACCGTGGTTTCAAACTAAGCTGATTTTCCTACTTGTTTTATTGTTTAATTTGGTTTTTAAAACAGTATTTTATTTTATTATATATATTATTTTATAAAGATTAAATAAAGTATTAAATACAAAACTTGATATATCAATAAAAACCCCATACTATTAACTTTTCACTTGATTCCGGTGATTAAAACATCAAAATATATCCCAAAGATATACAATAAAGTTAGGCAAGAATTTTGTTTTCATTTCGTGTCAGTTTTAATAGACTTTTGACATAATATTCAAGCGTTTTATAGGCGTGATCATAGATATGCACGCCAGAAGCAGTTAACCTATATAGAATAACCTCGTAACCCATATAGAACAATAACCCTAATGTATAAAACTTTAAGATATTCCATCCGAAACAACTATTTTCCATTGTGTTAGAATGTTAGACCGACAGATGATTCGTCTTCTGCTGGTTAATTCACAAAGCGGCGTTAATTATAATTAAAACAGGCCAACTAAATGAATAGATGTATAAATAGCCAGTACATGACTCTGTATATGCCCGAGTGATATCTACAGAAGCACTACCACGAGTGCACTCATAAAGATATATAGATATATGTACAATATGTGTAGTAAATATATGGAATATGTGGGGCTTATATCCCGTTCACATGGCCACAGATCGAGCGTGACACAATACAATTTGTGGCGCTTTGTTCTAAGCGCTTGAAAACTCTTCGCTTGGGCCCCCCTTTGGCCCCGGTTTCCCCATCGCTTTTCCCCCGCCCCTTTTCCACAGCCCCTTTGGCACTGAGCAGACGTGACATAAGCTAAATTGTTTTAAATTTTGTTGAATCGCTTTTCCAATGACTGCCAAGCATTCTCGGTACTGCCGCTGCCGCTGCCGCTGGCGATAAATTGGAACCGCTTCGCATGTCATGTGGTCGAGTGGTTGGAAATTGTGGCTGCCGCTGCTGCTGGGAGGGAGGAAGGGTCTGGGTCTGGGTCTGCGGTATGGAGCGAGGCTTGTGTCTAACTTAGCCGCCGCCGGGGGCAGATCTTTAAACTGCGGCTGCACTGCATCAGATAATTGCCGGTCGAATGGAGATGTCAGCTGATGGTGCGGAAGGGGTATAAGAATGGGGCACACCACCACACCAAACTTAGCCACAGAAAACGCCTCTGATTAATGGCAATTAGCGCGGATCGATGTTGGATCGGTGATGGTCACCAGTTTGGTCACAGCTGGGAATACGAGCCAGGCACTTCCTCCTCCGTCCATGTGTAATGACATCAATGGGCATTTAACATAACAAGGCTACCGAGGAGAGTGGGTAGCATGGGAGTGCTGAAATCGAGTTGACATTAATTAATTTTCATTTGTAATGGGTAATGTTAATTTATGCCATAATTAATATATTAATAAGTGTAGAATCCTACATGTTTTTATGTATACTAAGTACATTTATTACAACACAAAGTAAGGAAATATTTAAAAGGTTTTAAAACTAATTTACTGCTTCAAAATTATAACTTTTTGAAACAATAAATATAACTACTGTTCTGAACACTGTAATAGGTGCTAGAACGCGTAAATATTTGTTTATATTTTGTTCTTATTATGTATTTTTATTATAGCCAAGGGATTAAATGTTTAAATTTCATGACTGGAATTTAATTTATAATGAAAATTAATTAGAACTTATTTATAATAACCTTCCACTTGATATATTGAAACTCAGTTAACATTGTAAGCGTCCCTTCCACCGTTTGAAGTCATGTAGCAGCAAAGCCCCCAATCATGACATCTTGATCCCACCTGGCTTATTCTGGGGCAACTTTGTGGGTATTATAGTTTTGACATTCAGCTCTAACCCTTTACAAGCAAAGCGAAAAGCTGAAAGCTCCAATGTAGCGCAGGCTTCTCCCACCCAAAAACCCATTAATCACGCAGCACAGAACCCGGCCACAAAAGTGTTCTGAAGCTCCGAAGCTGAAGCTGAAGCTGAATCTGAAGTGAGGCTAAGAGCCGAATCCACACATTAGGAACTCGCTGCCTTCAAGGCCAACTTCTTATTAAATGCCAAAATGCGAGAGCCTTAGAGTTAAGGCAGCTCCGACAGGGGCTGTGATTATAATTACAGACCGACCAAAGATCGAAAATGGAACGAGGGGCTCTGTTCCTTGGTGAGTGCTACCGGATTATTGTAAAACTAGCTTTCAGAGATCATCAAATGCAAGATGGCGTCATCTCTGCTTAGCAACTAAAGTAGAATTTACCCGGATGGATCACGGAAAAGGGGTCTCGGGGATGCCTTCGCTAATGAGTAACAAGTCTACTGTAAGGCCACACGCTACAGTGAAGTTTCGAGAAGTTGAACGTCTCTATTGAATGCAAGTTCTTTAAGAAGTTTTTAAATTTATTTCAGGGAAATCGAGGTTTACTAGAATTCCACTTCTTTTAAAATTTCTAAAGGTTTTGTTATATTTTTGGGTATAATTGTTTCAGTTGAATGTTGTAACATTGGTCAGCAAAGATGCTTCTATAAAATTGCAAATGTATTTATATCATTATTGACTTAATTATACAATAACCTATTCATAGAATCATTTTCATTAATCATTATTCATAATGACATTAAACTATTTTGTTATTGTGAGAAAATATTCTTGGAAATTACATTTAGTCATCTCTAAACCGTTTTTAGATTTGCAAAGCAGAATCTGTTTAATATAATTATTCTTTAATTTAAAATTATATTTGGTTTTATAGTTAATTGAAGTTAAATAATTACTTGTGTGTATTTATTTTTTATTTTATAAATTTAACAGAATTATTCGTTGGTAAAAATAAGATAGGTAAAAACTCTGGGAAACTGCGGAAATTTACAAACAAATATTGTCTATAATGAATTTATAAGTTTTGGATTTTGACTTTTCTTTGTTTTTATAATTTATTTGAATTTTAATTTCTAGAGTATTTATTTACTTAGTTTTACAATGTTTTAGCGACTGAAAAATCAAGTGAAATTTTCCCAGAAATGCATCCAAGAAGTTAAATTTATAGAAGTTGCACTGCTAACGCTCTACAAGAGATGCGTTGCATAAGTCCAACTATGGACGTTGCACTGTAAATAGACAGATCTGTTTGCTCGCCCCGTCTCTTTCTCGCCAACTGTGCTAGCCGATGGCTTTGTCTCTCGGTCCAAGGTCAGCAGCTGCAGTCGTTAGAAAGAGAAGCTGGCTGGGGAAGGAAGGGAGCGAGCGAGCGAAACTTCGCCTCCGAACCGCAAAGTCAAAGTTTTCAAGCAAAAAAAAAAATTAAATTATGCATTGCGAATAGTTAGTTATTGTGTTGGATTTCCAAGGTCCCCCCGCAATTACCTCGGACAAAGTATTGTTTAGTTGAATGTTAGATACATATATAATATTGTTAGCACGCTAAATACCTATCTATATCTATATTTGCTGTAGTTTCCAAGCGAATGCGCCGTGTAACGAGCACCTGAAAAGCCAATTTATATAATTCTGTCCTGTGTTTCAGGGTTTTTTTGAGAATAATTTCAGCGAACTGCAGTTTTCATCGCTGCCCTCGCATCTTACTTAGTCATTCCTCCCTAATTAATGGGAAAAATAAGTGCCAGCAAAAAGCCCCCTGACAAATGATGATTGTTTATCGTACAAGTGCCGTGCATTTGAAAGTCTCAGTCTCCGTCTCGGACTCATTCTTCGGAATATAATATGATTCATTCCTCCGATAGAAACTTGATTTTCTACTTCTCCTTTTCGAAAACTAGAAACATAATTCTTCTCACACACACACACTCTCTCCCGTAGCATGCGTGTTTACGTAAGTTTCGCTTTTGTTGTACGAGTATGTCGTATTTCCTATCGCGCTGCTCTGCTCTATCGTACCCACCGTTGTTCATTGTACAGTTTCATTTCTTTTCCATGCCATACAACAACAATTTATATCATTCACCGACTCTTGGCAACAGACAAACCGAAAAAGACCAACAACAACCACGCGCTGTCGTAACGGTTCTCGCTCTCCCCCTCGTATTCGCCCACCCACCCGTTAGCTTTGCGTGCGGGAATAAAGCATACAACGAAACCCACTATTGAAGGGGAGCTCGGGTCAAAGTGTATGCGTGCGAGTGGGCCAGCAACAAGGCAGTGATGCGTGTGGAATGATAAAACGTGTAATGAAGAGTCATGAGAAACATTGGAAGGAGAGAGCGAACAAACGAACGGTTTCAGTTGAATAGCTCCTGCTGCTGCTCCGCTGCTGTTGGAAGAGAGAGGAGCATTTATTTATTTAAATTTAAATTCTTGGGGCGATTACAAATATGGCAGCTTAAGAATAGGCACAAAACTATTATTAATCGTTCCACTTCACTTTCCTACATGTTGATACGCTTGCAATTTGTATAGGAGAGAGAAAAAGACTGACTTCTTAAAAAGCACAGTGAGTCCCCGTCTCGCTCCGACATTGGTTGCAGTACGTTGAGTTCATAAATAATTAAAAACTAGCACACTGATGACTTTGTGTTCGATCTCACTGTAAAAACACTCGCAAGACAGTTGCACAAGCGGGCCGCAAAAAATTCCATTAGATTTGCGCGGCGGTGGCAGCGACAGCTACGAAGGCGCTGACGAAAAGAGAAACGCGCTGA
The DNA here is from genome assembly GCA_018152175.1 of Drosophila jambulina. Lineage (NCBI taxonomy): Eukaryota > Metazoa > Arthropoda > Insecta > Diptera > Drosophilidae > Drosophila > Drosophila jambulina. The sequence goes on along the minus strand of JAECXH010000113.1, from coordinate 10,003,740 downwards.
AAAAACGCGGCCAACTTTGTCCGCTCGCTGTGCAGCTGCAAATGAACGAAGGAAACAAAATGCCGAGCCAAACTTGACGAAGCCGAACTGAACGAACGCGAAAGCGTTTCGTTAGAATTCGCGCGCGCTGCTGTGTGCGTGCGTTCCATAAAAATATGACGTCGGCAGAGCTTTTCGCTCGCAGTCTCTCATTCTCCTCAAATTTGGGTGAAAAAGTAAGTATGTGTGTGTGGATTTTTTCCAACTTGCCGTTTGTCTTCCGATAATGAAAAGCACACAATTACAGGGGCCTTAGAAACACGACGGGGAGAGCGAGACGGCGGGAGGAAAGTCAGACCAGCAGGCGATTGAGCGAGTGAGACGGCCGCAGCGCCATTTGCAAGTTGCGTAATTGATTCGGAAAAAGAAATGTGTCATCCAGCGCGTCCGCGTGCCAAGTTCCTGCTGCTGTCTCCCTCTGTTCGCTCCGCTCCTCCTCGCCACGTTCTTGTTCTCTCCTTGAAATTCCTGCTCTTTACGTAATCCGCGGCGAGTTTTTATTTTGTTTTAATTTTCTGAAATTCCGTTTTGTTCGGGGCTCGATTCGCTTAAACAATTTTTTTCCGAGTTTTTTTTTAATGATTTATTGTTCCAGGCAAAGTTCACTCGAGGAAAACCACCACCAAATCAACCGTCGCGCCACTGTTCGACGACTATTTTCGACGTTAGCAACAGCGTATATTCCGCTCGCTCTCTCTAAAAACTCTCCACTGCGTGTTTGCTCTCCTTGAGGGTTTTCCCGTTTCACCAAGTTGTGGAATTATTAGGAGGCTCGAGGAGTGGACTATTGCTGCAAGCGCTAAATGAACCGCACGGGTCGGTCGTTCGACGATGAATGAAACGCAGAACGGGAAAACGCGAGCCAAAAACGCTTCCAAACGCGCGAGTGGCGACGCGCAAGTACAGTACAGGGCTATTTACTCCGCGCGGGTGCGAGCGAGAGCGCACGCTGAAGCTTTCGGCCGTTGTATATAAACGGGTTTGCGGGTATGTGTGAGTGTGTGGCTTTGTCGTTGACACATATTCAAGTTGCTGCTTATTGCTGGTTGTTGTTGCTGTTCCATTGAAGTGCGCTGTAGCTTTGTGGCCGTGTGGCGCACTCTTGTTGAAATTTTCCGCGTCGCGTCTCGATGTTTTTCCATTGAAACGTAACCATGTAAAGCTCGTAGGCTTGTATGTATTTATGTATTATGTACGTTTGTATGTAGATAAATGACAAAAGATAAAGACCTCCGCCTGGAAAACGCAATCTAATTAGAAATCTGCATGTTGGTTAAAGAAAGTGGGTTAGTTTGATTAGTTAAAAAAGGCCTTTGGCGCTGTAATGTGAACATATTTCTATGCTGACATGTTGTGCATGTGTTGGTGTGAAAAAGTGTGTCATCACTTGGCGCAACTAGAAAACTTGCTATGTACCATGTATACATACTTATCTGTGTATGTATGTATGTACATATACCAGTTTTTTCCACTACATACATACGCGCATACAGAGATAGTTCTTTGTGTGCAAGTAAGTGCAAACTAGAAACAGAAAACAGAAAACTGGGTTATTGGCGCGCGATTCTCCGTCTTCTTTCCCTCTCTTAGCCTCTCCTTTCGCCATCCACCTCCTTCGCCTCTCTTTTGCTGCATTTTCCACTTGGCACGCGAAGCTGCAGCTGCATCGTTGTTTTTGTTGTCTTCCTTAGTTGCCAGGCAACGGGATCAGAGGCGTCGCCGAAAGGGGTGTGTGCGATGGGCGCAAAAGCATAGAGGGTGGGCGGAAATTGCATCAATTTTGGGGGCTTCGTGATGACGACATCAAAAGAAACCAAACCAGTTCGAAAGCGAAACAAATTTTCGGCGATGACGCCACAATTGCCGTCGCTGCTGCGTTGTTGTTTCTTTTATTGCGTTTTATGTTTTATGCTCGAAAATTAAAAGCCACAAAAAAAGGAGGAAAAAAAACTTAAGGCAAAAGAAAGCTGGCAAGATCTTTTGCCGTCCCGCTCTCCCCTCGGACGTGTGTTGCATGTGATTTCATTTAATTTTCGTCTCTGTTTACGTTTACCACAAAGCAAAGACCGAAAGAGAAGCAGAAACCGAAAATGTTTTCGACTTTTTTTGGGTTAAAAGTTAATGCGCTCCAGGCACGAATCTTTATGCTCTTCCCCCGAATCTCTAAAGAGTATCTTTCAATTACGTTGGACACGCACAAAGACAGCTTGGGAATTATAAGGGGTGATGTCGGATTGGGTCTTTCTACAGGTATTTTTCGCTTTCCCTAATCCGAAAAATAAAAGCAACAAAAATACAAAATCGTAATCTCATGAAAGATTTGATTTTTGAAGTTGTTTGTTGGTTCGAAAATGTCATTATTCGGAATCTCCACAAAGAACTTGGAACGCATACAATTTTTCACAGAATTGTATTGTTTTTTTAATCCATAAATAAAGTTCCTTAGGTTCTTTATGTGTAGTAATTTTTTATAAATTAAAAGAGCTTTTTACAGATGTTCCCTAGCTTAACAATGGGATTTTCTAATAGTGCCAAAAGGAAATCTTTATATTTTCTCACCAAAAACTTGAAACCTTTACAATTGTGAAGAATAATGGAATCTTGTAGAGCTCTTTCTTGAATTATTTAGGGGTTTTGAGAGAAAAACAAGAGATACAAGAGAATTCTTTGTATCAGAAATCAATCATCTTTCGATTACCCGCAAACCTTCACCTGAGGTATTTAAGGAGAGTCTCAAAGATCTCTCTAGAGCTCTTCCTTGGGTTAAAAACTGGTTTCTATAAACTTATTAACCTAACCACTTCTAATTGGCAGCTAGAAGTAGCCTTGTGAATTGAGCTTTTGAACTTTAAATTCTAATCCGTCAGCCGGGGTACCTGGGAACGAAAAGCCGTACACCTTGAACGGCCCACACATATTAGTGGCTGACTAATTAGAGAGTCGGTTGCCGAGAATAACCAATAATAAATCGAAGCCGAATGATACAGCTGAGAGCGCTCGGTTCTGTAATTTTATGCAATTATCGTGCTCGCAGGTCGGACGTTTGCCAATAGCCATTAATATTTAATGGTAGCTGCTCCGACATCTGGCATCTGGTCCAATGTTGGACTTTGATAGGGAACGAGGAGGCAGAGCTAGAGGGCTGTGTTATCAGAAGGCTGAGACTTTTGTGGGGGGCATTCAAATGCTTTTACAGTAGAAAATAACTAAATTGGAAATGGTTTTAAGTGCTTAGTTCAAGGAATTCCTTGGAATTTTAAGGATAAGGATTACAATGAAATTGTTTTCTTTTATAGAAGAACTTGATCTGGGGGTACTTCAAGTCAAAGATTTCTAGATGCAAAACACTGTTTCTGATACTCTTATAAAATCTCCACTAAATCCATATTTTCAAAATAAGGTATCCACAAAATGAGACATTTCTCTTCTGCCAAATGTTTCCGTTTCGTTGGGGTTCCACTGTAATTCCCTACTTACTTGGTCCAGAATCTCCAGGAACTGGTTTATCAGCCCAAAAAACTGATTACCGAAAACCGAGCACTCACACTTGGCACCCGGGTGAGCAACGCGTCTAATGCCAGCGGATCAAGATTGGCGAATGCCCTGCCAGACTCGGATTCGGAATTGGACTCGGTCTCGGTCTCGGACTCGGACTCCAACTCGCTTTCTGTTCGGCCAAAAATCGTTTCTATATGCGTACC